>OY720632.1:17736175-19005987 GCA_963169105.1 Ceriagrion tenellum
TATTTTCAGCATTTTCCCATAGCACCACACTTCAAATGCCTCCATTCTTTCCTTCTCTCTCTTTCCAATTGTAATACCAACGGCGCAAAAATATTGTAAAATATAACTGACATTTACTGCCATTAACCAAGTATGAATACATAAGTCTATGACACTTTTCGATGTCATCCTAACACTTCAGATCTTCCTGATTTTCCATTATAAAATATTATCAATTTCATGATATTACTTTTTCTTGGCAATAGAGGACCTCGAAAACACGACTTTGGTCTTGTTATGAAGCTCTTTGCGAGAGTATTTCAATACAACCACTATTGTTTAACGAGTTGACGAAGTGGTATTTTAACGAATCAGTATAGAGCATTTTGGGAGGCATCGGGCAGGCGTTCCGGCTCTCGCCGCAGGATTACAACTTCCCCCTTGGACTGGAAGCTTTCGCTTATATCCAAGGGAAGGAAGGGGTGGGAAGGAAGGGACGGGAAGGGAAGGTTAGCGAAACCAACAGCCCCTTCGAGGCCGACACCAATGAGGCGGATTGAGGTCAAAAGGACCTCAATTGGGCCTCCGCCCCCCGAAGTGCTCGTATTAGTTTGGTTACCAAAACAACTGAGACGAGTAGCCGTCGGTCTCGCTTTCGCGAAAAACCTACGGCACATCTTTGTGAACCGGAAGAGACCGTTGCCTAAAAGATTGGGATTAGGTATCTCCCTGGCTCCCTTTCCGGGCTGACGCCTCTGCGGTCTGCCGGAGTACGTCCTCGAGTCGGGGACCACCGGACCCATGAAGGGTCAATTCGGACCAATTCTGGTCAAAGCGTGGGTACATCCCTTCTCTCAGTAGTCCTCGTCAACCCATTGCCATTGACCTATGCCTCGGAGGCATAGGGCAACACAGATGTGGCCGTCTCCGTTGATCGCTTGATGGAAGTCGGTGCGAAGGGATGGAAGGTGTTTTCCGTGCACTCTTTAAAGCCGCCAACTTGCTTTGACAATTATTGTCACTTACGTTAGGAGTGAGCTTCCATCCTTGGAACACGAGCACAAGCGTGAAAATATTTAATGAATCTAAGGCTTTAACAATTACAGCGAAAACCCCGAAAATAGTTGTTCTAAATATAAATCGTCTTCTTCCTTCAGTACCCTTTTTTGACGCCGGAAATCTCATCCAAAGAACGAGAACAGCAGTAGTTCCCCTCATCAATTGGCATCAAAACACACATCCCGGAGGCGTTTGGTGAAGTACCGAGCGATGAGAGGATGAATATTTATCATTGAGTGATCGATTCAATACACTGCGATGTCAATCATAAACCGCGACTCCCATGGGGATATGAAAACAACGGCTTCCGGAAGAAACAAGTGACTACAGCGACAAGGTCTGGCTTTTTGAGGAAATAAGACGAATGACTTTGGTGGTTCGAGCGAGAATTTGATTTCATTCATTTCACCTCGGATTCAATGAATTTCATCTCACTTCAATAAAAACGTTCTGTTTTGAAGGGATCTGTATCGTTCGGGAAGAAAAAATGAGTCAAGTTAAATGCTTGTGTAATTTATAAATAAAATCTTCCGTGCAATGCATATTTATTTCATAACTGAAAATTGTGTTATAAAGAACAAAATTTGAACCACGTTAATATAACAACATTTACTTCACGCTTCCTGCCCGGGCACAACTGCTGAAATAAAAAATAAAATTGGAATACGGCGCAGATTATGGCTTAGGGAAACACCCACTGTAAACTACCGTATTACCAATAATAATATTAATAATAGCTAATATAAACTTAAGTTTGGTTTAAAGATTTTATAGGGATTGAATCAATTTATTAACCTGTGATTTTCAACTACACCAAGACTTGAACGCTAATATTTATGCTATGCAATACGCCGAATGATACGTATTATTTCATGTAGAGTGTGTGGTTATGAATTAACTTCATTTTAAGCCACTTGACCCTTTTGAGAATGTTGCCGCTATTTCTCGGCGCGGACTGCTCAGATGGAGAGCGAGAATGAGGAACTAGCGGCAGCACTGCTGCCCGCGCTTCGGGATAAAAGTGCCAATAGCTAATAACATGGCAATTAAAAGCACATAACTCTTGTTCCGTCCTTCATAGAAAGGCTATCGCTAGTCCTAGTATATTATCTCATCACAAGATAATCTGAGATTTTTTTAAAATGCCTAATTGATGCCGGTAGAGTGGGTGGCGTAGCACCATATAACAATATCTGGCCATTGTCTCTTAAAAACGACTAGAAGGGGTGATTTGGCAGGGTAAAAATGTAGTAGAAATTTCAAAATGAGTGGATCATGTAATTGTATGGTGGAAAGTGCCTTATTCGAGTCATACTTTCTATTCGAGCGCGAGAAAATGATTTTTAAGTGGTGGCGCCGATACCCAGATGTCGCGATTATGAATTTTTGGAAAAAGAATGGCTTTCCCCGGAATAATTATTGCATCAAAGAAAATAAAATATGTAACGTAGATTCAATTAAGTACTTAGGCGTCACCATCACTGAAGACATGTCATTGGGGAAACACATCAGGGAAATAACTAGTGTAGCAAACCGTAGATTAGGATTCGTAAAAAGGGTTCTAGGCAAATGCGATGAGAGAGTACGAGAAATAAGCTATTTTACACTTGTCAGGCCTCATTTGGAATGTGCCGCTAGTATATGGGATCCGTACGAGGAAGGTATGATTAAAGAATTAGAGCGCGTGCAAAAGAGATCTGCTAGGTTTGTTAAAGGACGTTATGATAATTGTATTAGTGTTACGAGGTTAATAGAAGAACTAGATTGGGAATTACTATCAGAACGCAGGTTAAAATTTCGATTAAACCTTTTAAGTAAATTCGAAACAGAGTTGTTCACAGATGACGTTAGATATATATTGAGAACCCCTGCGTATTATGCTAGGTTTGATCATATTAACAAGATTAGAGAGATAGATTGTCGTACCGATAGATTTAAACTGTCATTTTTCCCTCGTACTAGGTATAAGAGAGAACAATAGGCAGCGTAGCAAAGGGATAGGTAGGTGAAATATAGTTAGAGTAGTTTGTAGTGCATGATGCATGTAATAACAACCAATAATCCATTTCATATTATGTAGATACTAACCATCTAGCTGCATGTGACCATATTATCTAGCATGTCTCCATTAAATATCCTAGTTGCATGTCAACAGTGCATGTTTGGTGATCTTCACCCCCTGCCACACACCCTCGTGGTGGCTCGCAGGGTATCACGTAGATGTAGATGTCCGTCTGTACTAATCAGACATTGATAATCATTGGATGAAATTTCATTTGGTTTATAATGAATTGATCATTTCTCTTTATCGTAAAAATATCTACGACATAAATTCAACATCATGAAACAAAAAACGATTTTTGACCGCTAGAGTAGCATCTCAGACCACTGTGCGCCGTGAGTACCGCGGCATTGTCGGGAATTGCGAGGCCCGCCGACCGCGGGGCGTCAACGACCTCCACCCGTTAGAATGCTCGTGTCACATGTCGACCCACTAAATGGCGAAAGCTTTCGCGAGCGATAACATGCCGAAGAGGACGATTTCAAACTCAACACAACGGCTTGTCTTTGCATTATTCAAAGACACTCGTGCCTTCTTGTTCCTAGCCCTTGACGCATGCGATGCATAGATTCAGATTCTCGTAGTAGCGAGGCGTTCCGGTCTTTAGGTTTTCCAACGGCTAAGTTAACATCGATAGCACCGCGTAACCTACAATTGTCGGAGACGCGGATTCCGTGTCTGAGATTCGAGCCCGCGACCCCCGGAACTCAACACTTGAGCGTGTGGCAACAACCTGCCAGAGGACGGCTGCAAAGATTTTGAGAGGTAAAGAGAATTGGCTACGATCATCATCCGTGATAGACAGGTACGAACTCAATAGTGCACAGGTAGTAGGTGGGGCAGCAATCAATTCATGAGATGATCCAAAACTACGGAAGCCCCGCTAAAAAAATCCTTAGCTGTTTTTTTAGAACGTAAGGAATTCTACAGGAACTGACTCTATTTCTTCGGAACTAATTCCTTTCCTAAGGATCTGTTGGGAACATGAGAGCCTGACTCTACAGAACATGTGTTCTGTAGAGTTATTTTCTGCAGAGCAATATAACCCCCCTCGTACTACGGCAGATTAGATCGCGCCAATAAAATTAGAGAGCTAGATTGTAGAACCGATAGGTATAAAATGTCATTTTTTCCGCGTACCATTCGGGACCATAACAGCTGTGATCGTCGTCATGAATAGTGCGAATAGTGGTATTAGCTAGACTGTAGATATTTTTCTTCTTATTCTCTACGTTTTTATTTTTGCATGATGTAAATATTGATGTTCTTATATATGCATGATAGTTTGAATCTGTCGTAGTGATATTTGTACCCCTTGCATGTCGGAACGATTGACGATAGAATGTCTACGGCATTGTTAATTAGATTTTTATTAAGAATTAGAATATTAAGAATTAGATATTAAATCGGCGCGTTGCGTGTGTGGTACGCTGGTTTCAATGTAGTTTTGGTGTTCTTCCGCATAATTCATCCGTGCCTGGTTTGGAAGCACCCCCTGCCACACACCCTTTGGGTGGCTTGCAGGGTATGACGTAGATGTAGACAACTCCTTACAAGCTGTTCTGTAGAAACAAACCATTCAAGTAATGGTCCGCTAATATTTCAGTTATTTACGACCCGGGTTTCGTCACGTAATGACATCTTCATGTGAAGATGTCATAACGTGACGGAACCTGGTTTGTAAATAACTGAAATATTAGTGGACCATTACTTGAATGGTTTGATTTCCGATATGGAGAGGTTCCACAAAGTGAAGCCTGAAGTTATGTTCTGTACAACTTCAGCAACTCTACGGAATTATGCGGAAATGCGGAAACTCTGCAGAACGTCGTGGGGAATTCCACAGAACGTCGTGGGGGATTTTGCAGAACGTCCTAAAGTATTCTGCAGAGCATCCTAGGGTATTCTGCAGAATGTCGCAGGGAATTCCGTAAAATGGCGTTTCAATACTTTAAGGAATATCTAAAGAACTTTTAAAGAAATTCTGTAGAAGTGTTTATAAGGAAACTATATAGAATTTTTCAGCAGGGAGGTGATGATTACAGCTCATAGAAAATCTAATATCATTCTTTTACGGCTAAGTAGTTAATTATTCCGCGGTCATCTACATCTAAGTAATACCCTGCGAGCCACCACGAGGGTGTGTGGCAGGGGGGAAAGCATCATAATGACACTTGAAGAATACTCGTGGTGTCATCCATAAACATAACAGCCTCGTGCATGAAAGGGATATTTATCGTTGCTTGCAGCTGTCTCGTTACACTTTGATCATTAGATACGCAGTAGCTGTTCAATTCAATTAAATATTGATGTTCTTATCTATGCATGATATTTTGAATATGTAGTAGTAGTCTTTGTATCCCTTGCACGTTGGAACGATTGACGATAGAATGTTTCTTGGTTATTAGATTTTAAATTGGCGCTTTGCATGTGTGGTACTCGGGTTTCAAAATAATTTCGGTGTTCTACCGTATCATTCATGCACGCCTGGTGTGGAAGCACCCCCTGCCACACACACTTTGGGTGGCTTGCAGGGTATGACGTAGATGTAGATGTAGATGAATTAAAGGTGCCTTGAACGGAAGTCGCAGATCATTGTGTGCATTTGTAGTAGTGTTTTAAAATAGAAAAAGAATGCTAGAATACATTTCATTTCGGTGCATAAGTTTATGGGCTAGAATATACCTCTAACGAGGTGATGTAGTGATAAAAGAATTTTATTTTAAAATTACCATCCTTAAATAAGGCAAGCCTTTCTACTAGTTTCCGGCGCGGTATTGGAAGCATGCGTGAAATCAAACTGAAATATTATCATTCCCGAATGTTAGACTCGGCGTGCCACCTAGATCCTCGCTAACAAGAATAATAATATATTTTTTATTTCGCTTTTCGAAGAAAACTTGTACACTGTATGCACGTACAGCGCGCATCGAATTATCATGAAATACATCCCTGCTAAAAATATTCTTAGAAATTGTTCTGTAGACCGTATAGAATTCTACAGAAGTTGACTCTTTTTCTTCAAAACTACTTCCTTTTCTAAGGATCTGTACGGAACGTGAGAGCCTGACTCTACAGAACATATGTTCTGAAGAGTTTTTTTCTGCAGAGCAAAACAACTCCTTACAAGCTGTTCTGTAGAACTTCAGCAACTCTACAGAAATATGTGGGGCGTCCTTGAGCTTGTTCGAAGTTCTACAGAGCGTCAAAGGGCTTCGTTAGAACGTCCTAAGCTATTCGTAGAACATCCTGGGGTTTAAGCATAACGTCGTACGGTATTTCCGTAGAATGGCGTTTCAATACTTTAAGGAATATCTACAGAACTTTTTAAGAAATTCTGAAGAAGTATCTATGAGGAAACTATGCAGAATTTTTAGCAGGGATGTCATTTGTTTTAAGGCTAAATGTTATTTCCAAGCATTGCATGTAACAAATGATGTGGTACGAAGTCACTCGCACGGGTGCATATACACCAGGGTTGAAATTCGCTATGAAAAAATCATTTGAATTCGTACCACATCATTTGTTAAATCGCAATGTTTGGAAATTTGTCAATTTCGTCGTTTTAATAACGACAATGTTGGGTTTATCCACCGCGACAGTGGCTTTGTAAGCACGTTTTCGTCTCATGTGCTACAATGTAGACTTGAGGCATGAACATCTAGTTCGCATAAACCCCCCTCGAAATTCGCCTTGAAGGAAGATGGCTTGGTGGTGCTCCTCCCTACACGAGAGGTTATGTCGAGTATGAGGCTTGCCGATTCTCCGACCTGCCCTGCTTGCGGTCGGGTTGACTCCGCTCCCCACTACATTCTCGGCTGTGGCGATGGTGGGAGGGTGTGGGGGGGGGGGGGGCAATGAGAAAGACTTATCGTACCTGGGATGTCTTTGGTGGTGGTGCCATCACGGACGAAAAATTGTTAACATTAAACTTTCGGCTCTTCCCCAATTTCAAAAATATAGTACTTTCGACACCAATATCAAAATTCGTATATCTGGACTTAAAACGCAAGACAGTAGGGAGAGGCCTCCTGTCCCTCATTGATGACATATCGGTACCAGGTGCACCAAACACGGTGCGACCCTTCCTCACCTCCCTCTTCCGCCAGGCACTTATAGAAGACGGTGCAGATGCAGATGCAGAAGGAGGAACGTCATCGCCAGTGTAGGGGGAGGGATCTGGTGGCACTTATTCCCCCCCCCCCTTGGACGCCGGACTACTAATAACGGACTTAAGTTATAAATGAAACAAAATGACTATTATTGATAAAAATATGTATTTTGCATAACAAACTGAAATAAATATATATTGAACTAACTGGCTAACACACCTGACCGGCAATAGGGAGATCCGGGTTCGTATCCCGGTCGAGTCAAATGATTTTTTTCAGAGCGAATTTCAACCCTGGTGCTAAATGTTGTAATAGCATATGAATCGCCATTAAACCGAATCGGTTTGATGCAATCCTTCCACTTTTATTTTCAGTCATTACTGAGTGAGGACACAAGTGCTAAGTTTCGAGCAAATCCGTGAGTGAAATAGAATCGCTTCAGCCACGCTAAGAACCTTGGGAGTTCCAAATGGGAGAATGGCGCGTTAAAAAAAAAAAACGGCATTTTTAAAAGAATGAGCTCAATTGTCTCCGCCCGCCGGCACACAATTCATTCACTAACTCTCCCCCCACCCCTTCAACCACACAAGCACCCTGGTTGACCCGCACGAGTGCCTACTCGGCGGAACCGTCTGCCGCCGGCTTTCCGTGGCTGGCCACGCGCATAGCTCACAGTGCACTTACGCACACAATCGCTTTCATTACCCTTTGGAGCCGTGACCCACAGTCCCTGCAAGCTCCTTCCCTCTTCCCTCTCTCTTATTACCTAATTAAAAAAAACTATAAGGCTGAGGAGAGAATACGGGTGAATTACATACGACTCTGGGCCCGCAATGATACTTGCACGCCGGATATGCCAAGTAGGGCGCGTCGAAAATAATTGCTCAGTTGACGGTAGGAAATTGATCGAATACAGCGGAGAGCTTATAGATCGAATACGGCAGAGGGCAGCTAGATTTGTTAAAAAAATTGTCATGATATACTACATAGAAGTGTTACAAAATTGCTGAGGGAATTAAGGTGGGAACCTCTATACGATCGAAGGGAGAAATGTAGGTTAAATCTTTTACGAAAGTTTGATTTAGACTATTTTTTTGCCAGACGTTCTCTTAGGAGGAGGAATATTAGGAGTTTTAAAAACAGGAAGGCGTGTATGAAACAGTGTATGGGGGTAAACGAGGCAAAAGAGGTTTGCAAGGACAGGTCAGTATGGAGGAAATTATTGAAGCAGAGTTAGGTGTACAATTATGCATTGATGAGTGAAACATTTTGACTGTGCCTACCCCGGAAGGGAACGGCGTGATGGGTATGTATGTATGTTTAAAATATTTTGCTAGAGCCAAACTATTATGGTGGAAACGATCACAGGAATAAGATAAGGAAATAGACTGCAGAACCGATATACTTAAGATGTCATTTCTTCCTTGTACAATAAGGGAACACAATAGTTGTGATAGATAAGTTCTAGGATACTGACTAGGTTAAATAGGGTTTTTCAGTAGTGCTCAGTATCTTAACATGTATTGTAGATCCTTACTTCGCATGCAATCTCCGGCATGATACACTCCTGCATGTCTTAGTACCTTGTAGTGCTATTTATTTGTCACATTATTAATACCAACCAGTAGTTATATCTTGAGTAGTGTACTGCATAGTAGCATGTTCTTCTACGTATCACTCTCCTGGTATCTGGTCTTACTACGCACCGTTGCCATGACTGATTTTGGCCTGCGCCTGGCATTCGAAGGAACGTGCGCGGTTCTGATTTGAACAGGGATGAGTGCTGCAAGCCAGGTGTGAAATCATCCCGTGCCACACACCCTAGTGATGGCTTGCACGGTATTTCGTAGATATAGATATAGATAAATGCAGCCCATCAATATACCCGCCCAATGACGCTTGGGAGAGGGGATCACGTGACCGAAGAACCCATGATGATAGGCTTTGTTTAAATCACTCGGTCGTGAAAAAATTAATTACTTTTGATATCTTTCTACGCAAAACAGTAAATTCCAACCTCTCGATTATCATGGACAGACTCGAGCCACCGAAGCAGATATTGCGTCGACACCAGTAAAGATCTTCAATTGGTCGGGCAATTCCGCCCCCGTTATCGAGTTTTCCTCCCTCGCTAAGTGGTAAATTTGGCTGAAACCAAATCTGAAACCCATCAAAGTCATCTAAATTATTTTACGACTCCAAATTGTGAGTAAATAAAATCGAGAAAGAAGAGAAATCTTGAAATCTTAACAGGCGCACAGGGTCACCAACACCGTTATATTTCGTTCACGGTCTGCAAAACTGTCCTTGAAAATGGGAACAATTCAATATGGCCTGATGACTTATGGCTTGGCTGCTCAAACAACACTTCCACCTCTCTGGCAGCTGAAAGCCAATTTGTGAACAACTTCCGGAGAGATAATTCAAGGTCGCCGAAGGCGGAATTCTCATTTTAAGAAAATTAAAAATACATCAACCCATATCCGTAATAGCTTTCAAATTTCGCACATCGCACGTATTTGGTTTCAATAGAGACAAACTTAAAATTCGAGACGTAGAATCCACGTGGTTAACAGCGAATTGATTGTAAATTTCATTACGGGTATCTTAATAACTTGCCGTTCATTAAATACAACTCAAAAGCATGCATCTTAACATTGGGAAGTAAAGAAAAATATATTTTAGCCTAACAGAGCGATTAAATGATAAATACAAGTATAACGAAAGAATCCCACAATTTTGAGTACGAAAGAATTTTTCAACTGAAGAATTCGAATGTTCAACTGCGTCCCTTCGATTGCAAGACCTGGATGGAGGTGGGTATGTGGGAATTCATCATTGGTCGTTAAATTCTAAGATTGGTTGACTGCATACCTTCTTCCTTCTCCTTTTACGAGTTTAACGGGGAGTTTATGCACCACAGCGACACAACGTACGAATTTAAATCTTCAAGGATGAATATAATTGGACTCATTTCTTATTAAGTTGGTGAGATATAGATTCATAGGTGGACCTTTTGCTTGTTAAGAGCTGGGATTGAGAGGGAGCATGTATAAGGACAAGGAGTGCAGATGAATAAAATTAACTTCAATAAATAAAATATTAACAAGGAATATTAACGAACAAAGGAACAAAAATAGCAATTATCCCTTGGTAATACTAGCCTTAAACATACGAGATAGTACTATCTAAAAATTATAATGATTAGTGTTTAAAGTTTCTGGCGACAACGTGTCCGATTGTAATACCATAATGTTTGTGATTGAAATTATGATTGTGACTGCAATGCCAAAATTCATGAAGGGAGATCTAACAACGCGTGATTTCGGTTGGTCAGAGACAAAGATTAGTACTGTTGATGTGAACGAGGCTTTGGCTCACTTTCACAAAAGGCTTACACCCAAGCGCGCGCTTTGCGAAAGGAAAGGAAAATTAAGAAACTTTTGGTGAGGGCAGAGAATATTTTGTGTCGTAGAGAGGACAAGGAGCAGGTTGTGGTGATTACATCTATGAAGGGTCTGCAAAAGTTTTAATAGCAATTACTGTCCTGTGGCCTCTCTTCAACTAGTTTCACTTCTCTGGTTGGAATAATATCAAATTTATTATGTTTTGTTCTTAGTTATGTACATTTTCACGGTAATTGCTCATACGTCATGAGGATGAACGTTCATCGAAGTTCAGTATACTGAGTGAACAGAGGGTGGAAGTCTTACTTTGTGAATATGAATTCGCTTGGTCTTTGTGGAAAATCTTTAAAGATATAATGTTTTTCGATTGTCTATATATATATTTAACCAATTATGGTATATATGTCACAAGGATTAACATTATTCGGGATGCAGAGTACAACATGTACAGATGGTGCTAGTATAGCATTGTGAATGTGATATCTTTGACGTTGACAGTTAAGATTATACGATCTCTCTGTTCCTGTGAGAAAAGCGAGAGCATTACAGCTATCATTATCAAGTGTTTTCGTACCTGGCCTACCTATTGGAGATATTTCATTATTTGTTTGCCAAATGAATGAGTTGCAAGTTTGCCTCGTAAACGCGCAGTCGTTGAGAGCCCACTTCGCGAATTTGAGAGTTATTTTCTCGAGCACTCATTCCAAATCATTGCAATCTCCGAGACGTCGCCTAAACCCACTGTTTCCTCCACAGAAGTGTCTCTACAAGGTTACTCTCTCTCTCTCTCTCTGTTCCGACGGGATGGATTGGAAAAGGTGGGTGGTGAAGTCGCGGCATTCTTTCGAAGCGATTTCCAAGTGTGTCAGCTCGGGGCTTCACCGAGGCGACAATGCTGCGCCATCGAATCTTGGAAATCATTGTAGAGAGGAAGAAAATCCTCCTGATGGCTGTTTACCGTCCACCAAAAACGTGTTTCTTTGCTGAGTTAGAGGAAGCTCTGTTTGGAACGGTACCCTTGTACGAAAATATATTTGTTACGGTTGACTTTAATGTCAATTTTGAAACCGATAATCTGGATAGACGGTATTTATCTAGTCTATTCTTCTCTCTTGATCCTCCACCGTGTTCCATTTAGATCAACACATCATCTAGCCAAAATTAGCTCTTGGCTGGACCTAATTGTAACGGATCAGGCGGATAAGATCGATATACGCGGTCAATATTCTGTTACTTTTTATCCTTTCATGACTTGATTTATATCTCCTATTACCGTCGCAAGATAACGTTTCGCGAGAGAAAACAATTATCAGATTAAGCGAGAAACTAAGCCATAGGCTGCAAAGAACCATGAATGTGTGTGTAAGGTTTATCTACGATGCACCTAAATATGTCCACACCAGCGTGCATTATGAGAAATCAAAACTGCTAAAAGCTAACACATGAAGAACATAGATAAATATTTCTCGGGTTTGGCACCGGGTAAGGCTGTTTAAGGCCAACGTTTCGATGAGAACGTTAAGGAAACCTGATGGGACCCTTGGGCGTAGTGTGTATAGAAAACCTACTCACACTAACCTTTACCTAAACGGGAAAAGCCACCATCATCCCTCCCAAAGGCTTGACCACCTTGATGCACCGGGCCAAAATGGTAGCTGACGCAGAAAATCTTTCCACTGAATTGAAACATTTAAAAACTACGTTCAAACTTAACGGGTACAGCGACAGAGATTTTCGCTTGGCCTTGGAAAGAACCATGAGACCCCCTAAACCAACGAAAGAAGATCACGAAAAGCCGTTAGGAAGATCCTGCATTCCCTATGTTTCCACCGTCTCGGGGAAAATAGGAAGAATTTTACATAGGCACAACCTACAGGTGATCCATAGACCTCCAAAGAAAATTCGAGATGGGCTCGTAAGAGTTAAGGACGAACTTGGCCTCAGAGTGCCTGGAGTGTATAACATCCCTTGTGAGTGTGGCCTTGCCTACGTTGGAGAGACATCACGTACGGTAAAAGCCAGAATTACGGAGCACAGGAGGCACATAAGACTTTTTCAACCCGAAAAATCGGCCTTAGCTGAGCATAGCCTCGATATGGCGCACTCCATCAATTTTAACGGCGCCAAAATCCTATGCCGATCTTATGGATACTGGGATCGATTAGTAAAAGAGGCAATAGAAATACGTCTCGAGGAGAAAAAGCTTAACCGAGACTCTGGGCAGAGCATCAGCCAAATATGGAGTCCGTTGATTGATAAAATAAAACGGTCGCGGATGAAATTCAAATTCCAACCGCCCTGAGCCAATTTTGAATCGGCTGGTCAACAATGGGCCTCAACCGTCCATTGGCTATCTTAGTATAAAAACCCGGCGTGGACCAAACTCGGCAGTCAGTCTTAGCCCTGATGACGATGAGTGAGTTTCTCATCGAAACGTTGGCCTTAAACAGCCTTACCCGGTGCCAAACCCGAGAAATATTTATCTATAGTATTCGCCGGGAAAGCCTACGATCTTTTATCATGAAGAACATACTTTATTGCAAACCTGACCCATAAAATAATAATCCGGAAAAACAAGATTAAGTCTGTGGCGGCCGTAACTACGATAGCATAAACTAGGAAAATCTCACCAGAGAACTTGAGACGCAAAACTGTACAGAGGTTTTTGAAGTGGAAGGTGGCGATAAAAAGAAAGAATCATTCTATGGGATCCTTTCTGAATTGTTGGATAATTATGCGCCATTGAGATTCTTCCGCACCGAGCATGAACCTGCCCCTTGGCTTACACCTGAAGTACGACTCCTGATGAAAGAAAGAGATCGCGAGAGAAAAAAAATTATCAGATCAAATAATCCATGCCCTTATGGTCGATTTTAAATCCTTAGGAATGAAGTAGTCTGCCTAATTAAATCCCATAAAAATAAGTACCTTGAGGAAAAACTTAGCAACGCAATAGACTCCCGAAGTCTTTGGTTGGACTTGCGTAAATACAGATTCAGAAGTCGAAGAATAACACTTAATAGTATTCCTCCGTTCCTCCGCTTCCTCCGTTCCTCCGTTCCCCGTTCCTCCGTTATTCCTCCCTCCGTTCCTCCGTTCCTATTCCTCCGTTCGAAGATCTCAATAATTTCTTTTTACTGTTACCTCATACACATCAATTTCACCCGGCCACTAATAATTTGATACCGTTTGAGGATAAGAATTTTTATTTCACTTTGCCACTTCCTACCACTGTAAGAAAGGAAATTCTACGTACGACATCTAATGCAATCGGTCCTGACGAGATTCCCATTAAGTTTATTCATCTGTGTTTGAGTGAAATTCAACCTGTTATTCAACCATTTATGAGTACAGTTTACTGAACTCATTCTTCCCTTCTAGTTGGTAAAAAAGCATTTATTCGACCAATTCCCAATGGGATCAATCCCTAAGAAGCATCGGACTTCAGACTGATTTCCATACTCAGTGCGCTTTCTAAAGGACTGGACAGAATTGTTGCATCGCAAATTTCAGAATACCTTTCAAAGAATAACGTCACTGGTCTACAAAAATCAGGATTTAAAACAAATCGTAGTACTCAAACAGCACTCCTAAAAATAACTGAAGACATTAGATTGAATCGAGAAAATAGAAGATTGACCATATTAATCATATTGGATTTTTAAAAAGCTTTCGATTTCATCGACCACGAAATTTTGCTTCAGAAACTTGTTGATTTGAATTTCTCAGCAAGCTTCTTGAACTGGTTTCACTCATACCTGACAGGCCGCATGCAGGCTGTTAAAGGTGATGACGGTTCAATATCCTCCTGGAAACCAGTAGTCACCGGATTACCTCAGGGCTCAGCGCTGTCACCACTATCGATCTCTATTTTTCTAAGAGTGTTGTAAAAGTACCAAAGTGACTTAGACATTTTGACTGCCACCTATATGTTGATGATATGCAAATTTATATATCTTGCCCCTCCTCCTTACCGCATGAGACTATCAGGAAAATGAACAAAGATATCAATATCATTTGCACTTGGGCTAACAATAATAATATCTTTATAAACCCTTCTAAAACTAAAGCAATCATTATCGGGAGTAACAAACTCATTAAAGATATAAGATCCCCAAAATAACCGTTCAAAATTTGAAGATAGAGTACTCTAAATAGGTATTAGATTTGGGAGTAAAAATTGATAAAACTCTTTCTTGGAATGAACACGTGATGGATATTTGTAACAAAACATTCAAGACTCTGGCCCAACTTAAAAGACATCGAAACGATCCATCTTCTTAAGTGTTTTAAGAAGTCGATTAAAGAAACATTACCTTACGTAGTCACCTATAGTATTTAAACAAGTACTTAAAAACTTTGTGAATAAGTTGTATCGAAGCACTTAAAAGTGGGAAACAATTTTTAAAACTCATCGGTAGCTTATTTTGATCTCGGTTTCTGGCTGACAACTCGTTGCCACGTTGAATTGCTCTGATAAATAAATTTGAGCTCATCACCGCTATTTCGTGATCTGGAATGTGTTCCATAATTTAAGAATAAGTTTCAAAATATTTACATGGAAATGTAACTCCTTATTTAAATATAATGGGTAAAAATCATGAGTTAGGACGACTTGGCAACGTTGGTAAGAGCAACATTGCTCAATTACTGCGTTCACTTGTTTTCCTGCTCTCGTGTTGGCGTGTGTTTGAGTTTGTTAGTGACTGCTTTCCAGGAAATCGTTAATATTATACATATATATTTGTATAATGCATTACTGTATTTATGTATTCATTTATATAAATACCCGTGAGTATTATAACATATCTTCAGATAACTTTCGTTCCCTTGGAAGCTATCAATTTCCTGCCATGCCTAGGGAACCCGGACAACATTACCGGAACAACGACAATTTCTAATACTTTTTTGTCAATGTATTAAATTTTTGCGTCAATGCACAAAAAATCCAGCTCCACAAAGTTCATTGTAAATTCCCGTCTGCTCGAAAATCACTCGTTTCGTCACGGCACAGCCGCACAGCGTTGCCGATGTGGAATCAACCTGCAGCGCCACATGTTAGTAACTACGTGATTTCTGCTATTTTTGTTGCAAAAATATGTTTTTTTCATTTCAACCAACGTGGTAAGGGTATATTTTTTTAAATATTATCATGATTCTTATACTGTGGCGCACCTTATATCATTTTTTTGTCAACACGACATTTATATTCGAATAGTAATCTGCATTTCTTCTACTCGTAGGCAAGCATTGCCATAAGATCCTATAGAAATCCTCTCATTTTTAAATGCGATTTCCGAGAAATATAGCGTGGGAAGCCTAATTTTTTTCAACGGCAATCGATAGAGTGCAATAAGAAGGGCTTATTTTGAAACTTTCATGAAAATGACATTTACTTCGTTTCTCGGTGGAACCTCCTTAATTACGGGATCGCAACTATCTCGAACGGTTTTAACCACAGATTTAGATGGAGATGGCATAACGTCATTAAAATGCAGCCTGACAACCGAAATATCCGCCATATTGTTTCCCCCTGTTCTTTCCTCGCTTGTCTTTGGATACGGCACGGAGATGTTAACGGATGTGTATCGAGTATGCTGACAATTAAAAGAAAGTATATCATGAAGCATATATTAGAAGTAAATGCAGAGTGACTTCAAGTTTGTTATCGCAGGAAAACATCGTAAAATTGCAAAATATTTGCGTCAGCCCGCAAGCGCATAGGCAAATCGGGGGGGGGGGGGGCAAATATGGCGGCCTTCTTTACGACATCAAGCATAGGCCAGCAATAGCCAGCGCCACCCTCCGACTCTCTCAATGGTTCCAACTAGGTATGAGTCGATTCCACTTTTTTTCGATTCCGATTCTTTCAAATCGATTCCCGATTCTCTATTCAATCAATTCTGATTCCTTATAACAGGTGGGATATGGATATACCAGTAGCGTACGGCTATTTTTTTAAATTCAAGTGTTGGTAGAAATAAAATAACCAAGACAATTAAGTCGCTCAAAAAGTATATTTATTGACAAATGGCAAATATAATCCTCAGCTTATTGAGGTAGATAGAAAGTACAAATTGATGGCCCACACCCACAATTACTGGGACAAATGTGATAAATGAAATTTGATTTGAATATTGATCTATCTGGAATCGATGGAATCGGAATCGACTTCTTGTAGGCGATCGATTCTCGATACCGATTCTAATCCTAAGAATCGGTGGAATCGAGAATCGACATTTGGATTCGACTCATCCTTAGTTCCGACGCAAACCCCAACGGGTGCAGGCAATCCGAGGGCCCAGCGATGCACGCGTGCCGATTGCACGGCTGCCGCTCCTTTTTCGATTCCGCTCGGGCAATATGGAAGGGGCGGGGAGTTGGGGGGGGGGGAGGGGCATCAACAATAAAAATTGAGCTCCACTATAATACACTCCTATAATATATGTCACCATTTCACCTCCGAAAATTATAACAACCTCCAAAAACGTATAATAGGAAGATCCTCGGATGAAAAAGTTAAAGAGAAACGATACCTCGCTCTGATTAGGCCACATCTCGAATACGCCGCGAGCATTTGGGACCCTGATCAAATAGATTTAACCAAAAAAATTAATAAAGTACAAAGGAAAGCAGCGCGCTTCGTTAAAAACTGCTACGAGCGTACATATAGTGTCTCACAACTTTGAGAACACTTCACAACTCTCACAAAAATGCTATACCTATACTGTGGGTGGAGTAAGCATATAATCTTCAGATACAGTAAAATATCTTGGAATTACCTTAACTTCTGATGTATCGTGGGGAATACACATAGAGAACAAATGTGGCGCAGCATTAAAGAAACTAGGTTTTGTTAAACGTATAATAGGAAGGTCCTCGAATGAAAAAGTCAAAGAGAGATACCACGTCGCTCTAGTTGGGCCACATCTCGAATATGCTGCAAGCATTTGGGACCCTGGTCAAATAGATTTAACCAAAAAAATTAATAAAGTACAAAGGAATGCCGCGCGCTTCGTTAAAAACTGCTACGAGCGTACATATAGTGTCTCGCAACTTTTAGAGGGATTAAGGTGGGAGCCCCTAGAGACTCGGAGGTTGCACGCTAGGCTTAGGTTGCTTGATAAATTCAGAAATGATATTTTTCAGAGCGACATAGAGAATATTATCATGACGCCTCACTACATCTCTAGGTCTGACAGATGAGTAGATAAGAGAGATACACTGCCGAATAGATAGGTTCAAGAACTCGATCTTTTCGCGAACAATAAGCGACCACAATAAAAATTGATCTCCACTAAATACACTCCTATAATAGATGCCACCATTTCATCTCCAAAAAACTTACACTTTTACACGGCTGGTGACCTAACACCCCCTGCCACGCGCCCATACGGCGGCTCGCGGGGTTAGTATGTAGATGTAGATGAACTCCTACCCCGCCCCTTCTTTTGCCCCCCCCCCCCGCTCCCCCCAACCCCCAAAAATAATAAAAACGCCGAAGGAGAGTGAACGAGGCCGTCCGCTCTCCTTCGTCGAGCGAAAAGGAAACAAATGAGAGTGTCCAAACAAAAGGATTCGTTAAATGGGAACGTTTAAACGGAGGCAAAGCGGCTAAAGTAAACGCCCTCGCGTGAGCGATTGAGGGACGGGGGGTGGGGGGGGGGGCGTGGAGAGGGGGAGAAAAGGTGGAGCGTGCACCAGTGTGGCGCACGCGAGCGCGTCAACACGTAAAGCGATGCGCGTTTAGTTTTCGCTGTTTTCAGGGAATGCTTCTCTCTCTCTCGAGGAAGGAGGGGAGGGGGGGAGACGTGCAACAGGTGCTCTTTTATCCCCGGACCGAGGGGAGGGGAGGCAATGAAGGGAGTGGGGGGGGGGAATAGGGGAAGGGGCGGATGAAGCGAGCGATCGCGGAGCAGCAGGTGACAGACGGAAACTTGCCGCACCCAGGGAGGCGCCCCACACCCTCCTCGCCCCCCTCGCCCTCCACCTCCGTAACATCTGACCTCACGATCTGCACGCCAAGCGTGGTGTAAATATCCGAGGTCACTTTAAAGTAGGGATGAGTCGATTCCACTTTTTTTCGATTCCGATTTCGATTCTTTCAAATCGATTCTCGATTCCGATTCCATCGATTCTTATCCCTAATAACAGGGGGGATATTGATATGCCAGTAGCGTGCGACTATTACTTAAATTCAAGTATTGGTCGAAATAAAATAACAAAGAAAATTGAGTCTCTCAAAAAGTATATTTATTAACAAATAGCAAATACTAGCAAAGGTTGAAATTCAACGGGGGATGAAAGAAAGACAGGGCATATAGGTTGCAGGTTTGAGTCGCTCAGGACGTGTATTTTTTTCTCAGGAAATCAGCTATAATTTTTGTTATATTTTTTAATTCAGCAGATGAAAACCGCATTACATTATGTTTACCGAGGTACGACATTCTTTTGCAGTAATACATGGAAACTGTACTACAGGCCATGAATATGTATTATGGATTCGGATCTCGTTGCCAAAAAGCGTTGTCTAGAATTCCAGTAAACAAACAATTGTTAGGAAAATGGTTCCGCCTAGTGATGAAAGACGGAAGTTCAAATGTAAATACAGTCGACAGATTGTAAATAAACACGTCTTACCGGTTTCGCCATGAATATACATGGGTTTCACTTACAAATAATCTTAATGTAGTGGATAAAAAATGTAGTAATTCACGTGGGACGTAATTAAACACTTTTTTAATATCGTCCGGTCTACAGATATATTTGATTCCTCTCCAAATTTAATTACACAAATGCACAATTAACTTCTTAGCACTTCGTGGATATCGCTGTACGGAAATTTAATAACAATGCGAGGTGACTTCATGAGTATTCCCAATCGCCATTATTTCAGCGTAGGTAAAATGGAATGCACTTACCGCCGCCTTGAACAGATTCTTATTTTTCAATCCAAGTCTCCTATTTTGGGTACTCGCAGACGCATACCCTGTTTATTTGCAGCCTGATACGAAGCAAGTTCTGTTTAAATAAGGCATTCTAAATTCTTTACTTAAGCCGAACGGGCTTAATGCATTCCAAATTAAAATCGAATTCTGGCGAACAACGTTGTCGGCACAGATGAACGTTTTATAAACCTTATACTGATTTCCTGCAATAGATAATTCCTCTCTAGCATTTAAAAAGTAAATTATAGGTAACAAAAATAGCAAGATATATTCTAATCATCAGTTAATTCATATCTCCTCGATCGTTATTGAATATTCACCACAGTCTCACGTTAGCAACAATCAACTACGTCAATTTACAATAACAACAGAAAAGACTCTAATCAAAGAAGTTCCAAGGACTGGGTGAACTAAAAGTGGAAATTATGCACCACGTAGCCTAGGAAACAATGACGAACATCCGAATCCATAATATATATTCATGCTACAGGCCATTTGCATTCCAGAGGCTTTCCACATTAATATAACATCGTGGCATTCTCCTGTTTTACATGGGTCCGACTTAAATTAGTCCACTTGAAATGAGTTTTTCCAATTTTAGGCAAAAATACCCATGAGAATATCGCAATCAGCAACATTTCAGTATACGGCCTATATTTCCACTATAATGTCCATCTCAGGTTATAAAACCCAGCCGCCATTGTAAAGGTCCCATTTCCCTTCTAAAGCTAATGCTAATTCCACGGTTACCAAGGAAATATCCTATTGTTGACAGAAGTAAAATTCACGATTTTGACGTCATAAATACGATTTCATGGTAAATATTTTACGTATAAGAAAATTGAATGAATAAATAAGAAACTGAAATCTATTATCTATCTAATGGCGAAAACTATAGCCTTATATCTTTAGTAGAACTAATTAAAATATCAAAAAAAAGAAACCTCTGCACTTAAACCAAAATGTTTAGACTTGAGTTTTTCAAACACATAGGACACCATACGGCTCAATACGCTGCCCTTGGGGCCCAGGGGCCTTTCTTATAGTCCCAGTTTCCTCAAAAAAGCTTTACTGATCCCATGTGTGAAAATTTCACTAAAATCGGTTCACTCGTTCAAATCTTATGAGGCTTTTAAGAAAGCGCTCTTTAGGAACCTTGGGCCCTCTGGGGCCCCAGCGTGACTTACAACCCCGTGATTGTTGTACATTCAGTATAGGTATATTGTACGTGTTTCTAATGCAGGCAAGAATTATCTTCCAGGGTCAATTTTTGGCGATAAAAGGGCCCACTTGAGGGCCTTCTAGGGCCCAAAAATCCTGGTTCTATAGCCTATGCGTGAACCAGATATATCAAGTATCTTCCTGCCAAATTTTGTTTCGATCGATTCAGTGGTTTATGAGTGATTGAGTAACAGACAGACAGACACCACTAGATTTTTATATATTAGTAAGATATCCTCTTGTTGTCTTAATAAAGGGCGAATAAACCGAACTACAAGTGCATTGGATAAAGATTTCTCGGGTCTTCCAACCGGGTGAGCAGGTCCATGGGGCCCAACGTTTTTATAATAATATGAACCACCCCTGATGATGGAGGGCAAGTCGTTCTCCGAAACGTTGGGCCCCATGGACCTGCTCACCCGGTGGAAGAAGACCCTAGAAATCTTTATCCATCAGATACGCCGGGAAAATCAGAGATCCTGCAAGTGCATTATCTAATAATTAAAGATGAAGATTTTCCCAGTGATTTAATTAAAATACAACAAGCCATTGGGCAATTTTCCGACAGTAAGTAAATATATGTTTATAAAAAAATAGGACTGTTGACACGCCAAAATTTCTATGAATTTCAAGTGGTACGCAGTTGCTAAAAGGTTGGGAACCCCTGCCTCAAGAGATAAACCCGCTCGCTGGCTGGGTGTGGGATTTCACTCATCGCGAATCCGAGAGGCGCGAGGATTTCGCACTTCCAGGATAGTGGATAACGATCAGGCATGTACAGAACATCTGCGGCACTGCATCAAACACTCGAGGATTCATCACGCGAATGCATGAGCAAAAGATCCTCTGATGAAACGGCGAACAAGAGAGATGTTAATGCGCTACAGTTAGGCCACATAGCCGCCTAAGTCACGAGCATTTTTGAAGAAGATAGAAGCGTGAAATACGAGAAAAGGGCCGGCAATACACTGAGAAAAGCCAAACGCACTGTCGAAAATTGTAGCGAGCGAACGGAGTGAATAGCAGGACTGATGGAAAAACTGAACCGGGAGCTTCTGGAGAGACGGAGGCTACGCATCGGGCTAAGATTTCCCGTGGTAATCAGAATACGAGCACTCCAGGGAGACAAGGAGGATATTATTCTCTCACATCTCTAGAAGTGACAGAAGCGACAAAATAAGAGATGAACACTTCCCAGCTCGTGGGAACATAAATTTCCTCAACCTCCATTCCACTTTCGTCCTTTCTTTCAATGTCTTTTTCTATGCCCTCCCTTTTCCATTTCTGGTTCCCTTATAGACCCTACCACACGCTTCTACCTTGCCCAGCTGGAATGTGTGCACATGTTGGGGCAAAGGTACCTCTCCTATGGTAAACGGCGGTTTCCTGAGGATGACATACAGAAAATGCCACAGAGATCATTTTAGACTACTGACTTCAGTGGACCGTGGTCAACGAAGTGTCCTCAGAAGTAATACTACGGTGATACCTACTTACAATTAATTATTATGTCGTGTGAATTTTCCGGCATGTGATAATTATTGTCGAATATGTTAGATGGTACCATACGATGTGGAAATGACAGTAGATTTATTAGTTTGTAGATTTAGTAGTATTGCGACGAACGTCGCCGAAAAACGAATTGACACAGTGGGAAAGGAGTCAAAAATGACCAATGCGGAATTATTTCCAACAGTCACACTATATTTAATACACTAAATTACAAACACGACAATGAGGCCCGCAGGCTAGCTGCCGAAACTTGACGAACGATGCCTGCTGACGAGGTACACACTTCGGTGGCCGGCAGAGGAGAGGACCGCTGCGATGAAACGTCCGGTCGGCGCAGTCAAAAGGGGGGGAGGTAGCTCTGGAACAGTGGAGAAGGGGGAAGTAGGGGAACTGTTCGTCCAGCCAATGGTTGAGACGGCGGCGTAGAGGAGCACTATTGCCACAAAGTTCCGAAAAGAGGCCGCCAGATGCGAATTCACTATAAAAGTAGGGCACCTTGTTCTTGTCGCTCAGTATCGCCGACAACTCGCAATATCGCCGACAGTGCACACTTTGAAATCTCCCTACCGGTACTTGTCCGCGAGCGAAAATGTCCGCGGCGAAATTATGGCCAAATTTGTGCCGAAAATTCGGCACAGTATGTAGATTTCAAGAAATACAAATTTAGCAAAGAAGAAGAGCCTTCACCACTGTGTGTAGTAATTAAAAGTGCACACTTAAACGATAAAACAGCTATACTTACTCCTGCTCTTAAAATACTATAGAGTCAGAAATATTACCTTCAGTCTAATGTTTTTCAGCGATTTAAAAAAATGTTGACTACTGCGGCTAACCTAGGATCAAAATACTACTAACGTTTATCCACTACTCCCAGTCCGTTCCTAGTGGACTGCACCAGTGTACTACGTGTCTCCAAAAAGGTGAAAACTGTACCCGATGACTTTTCTTAAGTAGTGGCTAAATAGCCACTACTGAAAGTGTGAGGCATATGGCACCTAGACATAAAATAAGGCATATTCAACACTGAACAATTACACAATCTATTTTGTCTCCCAGTCATATGGTGAGGCTAACTCATCCAAACTTCATTCCTTATCAAGGAACGTGATGGTGGAGAATGCAATCCTCCTCCGTTTAAGAAAGGGCAAAAGACGAAATCATGAGTAAGAATTGTTAGATACACATATTTCAGTGGTCTCGCAAGGGAAACAGCAAATGTCCATATTTAGAGGGAGTGCGACGGAGGAGGACAAGAGCGGGACACTTCGGAGACTGCTTTGACGGTCGTGTAGAAAACAGTTCAAGATTCCCGAGCCAAATAAATCCGCAGCCAAATATTGAATCTCTGTGGAGCTCGTCTCCAAAGGGAACCGCACGAAGAGCACGCTGTGATGTGAGAGAGAGAGTGAAGGATAGCGGATTGGATGCCGTTTCACACAGGATCAAAACAACGAAAGCTAGATTGGACTCGGATAGTAACCAATCGGGGTCATTCTTGGGGCCTACTGCCCTGTGGCTGATGAGGTGTGCCGATGGATGGCGGAAGCTGATCGAAACTTCAGCGAGCATCAGATACAGTAAAATATCTTGGAATCACCTTAACTTCTGATATATTGTTGGGAACAGATATACAAAATATATGCGGCACAGCATTAAAGAAACTAGGTTTTGTTAAACGTATAATAGGAAGGTCCTCGGATGAAAAATTGAAAGAGAGATGCTGCATCGCTCTGGTTAGACCACACCTCGAATACGCCTCGAGCATTTTGGACCCTGGTTAAATAGATTTAACCAAAAAAATTAATAAAATACAAAGGAAAGCAGCACGCTTAGTTAAAAACTGCTACGAGCGTACATATAGTGTCCCACAACTTGTAGAGGGATTAAGGGAGGAGCCCCTAGAGACTCGGAGGCTACACACTAGGCTTAGCTTGCTTGATGAATTCAAAACTGATATTTTTCAGAGCGACATAGAGAATATTATCATGACTCCTCACTCCTCACTCACTCACTTTTCTTACTACCCATGTTTCGCTCCCGTATAGGGCCACACTCCAAACAAATGCTTTCATCATCCGTTTCCTTATTTCCAAACTAATGTTCTTGCTGGTGAGTAGGTTCTTTCTAAGATAGAATGCAATTTTGGCCTGATGTATTCTCTTTATAATTTCTTTCTGGCTTCTACCATCTCTTGCTATTCTGCTTCCCAAGTATGCAAATTCCTCTATTACTTCTAGCTTCTCTCCTCCAATTCTCATTATAGGGGGTTCATATTGTTCTTCATTACTGCATACCATCACTTTGGTTTTGCGTTTGTTTATTCTCATGCCATACTGTTTACAGAAAATCCTACCCATTGTGTTGAGAATCCTTTCTAGATCTTCTTTCGTCTCTGTGATCACAGCAATATCATCTGCATAACGCAGCATATCTATCTTCTGTCCGTTAATTTTAATCCCCACCTCAGTAGTTTCACGAACTTGGTCTATAGCTTCCTGGATGTAAGCATTGAATATAAGAGGAGAGAGAGCACATCCTTGTCTCACGCCTTTTCTAACTTTTGCTTCTTGCTTTTGGTGAAAATTCCTTATCACGACCATTTCGTTCTTGTATAAGCTGAGTATTACCCGCATGTCTTTATATTTTAGGCCTGCTTCCTTCAGCACTTTGAACATCTCTTTCCAGATAACATTGTCAAATACCTTTTCCAGGTCAATGAAGGCAATATAAGTAGTTTTATTTCTCTGCATTTGTTTTTCAATAAGAAGCCTCGATGCCAGAATTGCCTCTCTTGTTCCTGATCCTCTTCTGAATCCAAACTGATCTTCACTCAGCATATCCTCTACCTTTCCTTCAATTCTCCTCAGGATTATCTTTATGAGTATTACATTACATAAATGTATTGAGCGTGTAGAAACTCAATCGGCAGTGTTTTTTGTTTCGGGAATTCATTCGGGATTCGTCGTTCGTCAACAATGACGTCGTTAAAATAGGTTTTACTTCTCTCTCGGGTTCTCCAAGAACTGGACGAGGGTATTTCGAAACCTTCCCGCCACCCCGATTGAAGACTTGGGAAACCTTTCCTGCCGATTTAAATAAAAACAGTAATTGGAGAAATATTCTCGCAACTACTAATTTCCCACAAGTCTACCAGAAGCTGCGTACATATCTACATATTTAGTTGCAAATGTGTTCAAAATAAAAATGAACGATTAATTTTTCTTTCCAATTAATAACTTTGAGTTTCTTCGAATTACGATTCGTATTGTAACGTCTATTCCAAAATAAATTCTCGTTCATCGTAGAAGCAAAGTATTTTTTCATGATACCTGCTTACGAAACACTATTTATATTTTTTATTTACTCCGGCAAAAATAGTCTTCAATATAAAATACAACAATGAAACAATACTTGAATATTCTCAAGATAAGTTTAAAAAAATTCAAGGCATCGTTATTTCTCAAACGATTTTTTCTGTTTCCTTCGGTTAGAGCATAATCAGGACGTTTTCGCATGCTTTTTTTGATTGATTTTGGAAATGTTCTTCGAAGAGTAATTTGAAATTAACGGAGACACTAGGGAAAATGGGAATATATTGGCGAGTCAGGAGACTAATTCAAAACTTACATACGAAGCAAAGGGCGCAGGTGAGGGTGCCTGATGGTGAATCAGAGTGGGTAACTCTAGGTCGCGGGTTAAGTCAAGGGTGTCCCCTGTCGCCATTTCTATACTACATTTATACTGAGGAAATGGTGAGACAGGCTTGGGAAGAACTTGAGGTTGGAGTCAAAGTGGAAGGGCATCTTATAAAGTCGGTTTGATTCGCGGACGATCAGGCATTGGTTGGTGGATCTCCGAAGAGACTACAGGCTTTGGTAGATGCTTTAGAAACGCAGTGCGGGATATTCGGAATGAAGGTGAATCATAAGAAAACAAAAGTAATGAGATTCTCTAGGACAAAGAAAGCGAAATTTGTGATTAAAGTTGGAAGACGCAAACTAGAGCAAGTAGACCATTTTAATTACTTAGGTAGCACGCTAAAGGAAAACGGGCATAGTAGCAAAGACATACGGTAGAGAATAGCGCTAACTAAGGAGGCGTTTAGTACTAGAAGGGAGATGATGACGGGGACATTGGGTAAGGATGTGAAGAAGAGGCTGGTGATGCCTTGTAGGTAGAAGAGCTTGATATGGAGTGTAGCGTTGTATGGGGCAGAAAGGTGGACCCTCAGAATGGAGGACGAGAATAGGCTGCAGACATTTGAGATGTGGGTGCGGAGAAGGATGGAGAAGGTGAGGTGGACGAAAAGGAAGACTAACGAGGAAGGGCTTGAGATGGTGGGCGAGGAAAGGAAAATTTTTGAATGGAATCCGGGAAAGGCAGGCTAGATAGCTGAAGGACAGGGTAGACAGGGTACATAAAGGGTGATGGGTTTCTGAAGAGTGTGATAGAGGGAAGGGTGTTGGGCAAGCGGGGAGGGGGAAGAAAGAGAATAGGTTTCATGGACGGGATGAAGAAGGGTAGTAGATCTTATGCAGAGGCGAAAAAGGATATACTAGAAGGAGATAGGCCCCTGAACGTGTAAAAGACCGGGAGGAGTTTCCCTCACATTCAACAAAACCTACCTTCACCGGTAGTATACATTATTATAATAATTGAAAATAATTGACAAGTACATTTTTGCGTTGTTCGTAAACGCGGACAACGCACTCCACGTGGAAGCAGCAAAAACACACATTTCTTGACTTCAATAACCCGTACCCTCCCTGAATTTCCAACTCTGGGAACGGAACGAAATCAACTCCCGATGACTTCGCAACCCACGCGAAGGACCCGGAAAATCCGCCGCGGCACCCTCTCCCCTCCGAAAAAGAACGGACGCACGGCTTTGGTGCTGCCGTTGAGTCCCACGCGCCGGGAATGAATATGCGTTTGCATTTATGAGAGCGCTGAGGCCATCGAGGAGGCATCGGAAGGTGTGGGGGGGGGGTGGGACTGGGCGCGAGAGAGAGAGGAACCGCGGAGGGGAGAGTTTAATTCGCAGCGAGAGGCGACCGGAGAAGAAGACGACGCGGTCGAGTTCACGCGAAATTAATTAAGCGTCGGCGTCTCCCTCCTTCCCTTCCCGTGGCGAGAGCGAGCCGGCGAAGAAGCCGACTCTCGAGGGCTCACAGCTGTCTTGCCATCCCTTCAACGATTCCTCCCGTTCCTCCCCCTCCCCCCTTCCACCGTCGCCGCCGCCTCGCACTCCTTATCTCGCATCATCATCGCATTCGCTGCCACCACCCCCCTCCCCTCCTCCACCACCTTCCCCCACCACCCCCGACCACCGCTTTTGCAGAAGTGTCTATCTCGCCTCCCAATCTCAGCCGGCCTCCCCCCCGCCCCCCACCCCCCGCCCCCATCTACACTCCTCACGGTCATTCTCACGTGTACAGGCACGGGGAGGAATACGACGCAGGGAGCGGAGGGTGGCTCCCCTTGACCAGCAGCGGGCGGGCGGGCGCGGCGAGGTGGGACGAGAATGAATATGGGAGACTGGGAAGTTCAACATCCCACGCGAAAAGAAATCCCGAAGGAGGGAGGGGAGGGGGAGGGGGCGCGGAGGAGGAAACCACCACGAGGACGTTTCTCGTACCCTTCCACTCCTGCCACTCCCCCCCCCCTCTCCTCCCCCAACGATCCCAGTGAACTACGATGCGGGGGAGGGGTGGGGAATAAGTTATTAGTGGTGTGCTCGCGCGCGGGACTGTTTTTGTCAGGGATGAGTCGAATCCAAAAGTCGATTCTCGATTTCAATGATTCTCCGGATTAGAATCGGCAGCGAGAATCGATCGCCCAAAGTCGATTCCGATTCCATTGACTCCAGATAGATAAATATTCAAATTAAATTACATTTATCACATCATATTTGTCTCAGTGATTATGGGTGTAAGCTGTCAATTTCTACTTTTTATCTGCCTCAATGAGCTGAGGATATTGTAACATAACACTGGCCTCGCCATTTTTTATTTTACCACCTCATGGCTTATTATAACAATAAGGGACCCACCATATTGTGAATTGAGAATAAACAATAGACCGAGGGAGTGGAAGCGTCGGCAACAAAAGGAGCTAGGGGGAGTGTAGAGGAAACCGTCGGAGTGTACGGTCGTGCCAGGACAGCACGCAGGGATTTTTTGTAGATAAAACCGTCGGAGTGTACGGTCGTGCCAGGACAGCACGCAAGTTTTGGTAGAGGAAAGTTCCAGAGTGTGGCATCGTGCGAGACATAGCCCACGTAGAAAAGGAGAATTGACCAAGGAGCTGGAATTAAGGAGAGGAACGGGAGATCTTACAACGGGACGAGACCCAAAGAGCTGAGGGCCCGCCAAGGACGAACACTACGCAGACTGAGAGGATTTTCCAGATCACAGAGGGACAAGCCAACCTGTGTCGTCGAATAATTGGGTTGTAACTATAAACTTTTATTTTCATATAAGATACAAGAAGCCATAAGGCAAGAGGTTTTTAATTGGCCAAGAATTAAGTTTGTGACTGGATGTTGTGAAAAGTTTAAATGGAGAAGTGTGGCAAATAATTGGACAATATACTTAAAAGAAGGAATAATTATTCATATGCCAAATTTGTGTGTAAATTAGAATATACAGTTGGTCATGACCTTAGGATATAAGTAATTATTTTCATAATTTAAATTGTCTGTAAATTGAATATTTCATTTGGTAAGTAAACTGCAACCGTATCTCTAAACCTGTTACGTTTCATGTATTTTCTTTTCCGACGAGCAAGCTTGGGCATAATACAAAGTAGAAGAACAATAACGAAGGAAATACGTGTTACAATATATTTGCTATTTGTTAATAAATATACTTATATACTTTTGGAGAGACTTAATTGTCTTTGTTACTTTATTTCAGCCAATTCTTCTATTTAAATAATAGTCGTATGCTACTGTTATATCAATATCATACCTGTTTATTAGAAATAAGAATCAATGGAATCGGAATCGAGAATCGGGAATCGATTTGAAAGAATCGGAATGGGAATCGAAAAAAGTGGAATCGACTCATTTCCAGTTTTTGTCACCGGAGCCTATATAGCGATCGCGGAGTACGTCGGAGAGAATGCGCAGAAGAGAAGTCGCTTTTTTTTGTCGATGCGTCGCCGGATTCCACCAGAGAGAGAACTTCATTACGACGGAGATATTGATGTTATAAAAATATAAGTAGGAGCGTGGAAGAGAAATTAAGAATGGCGAACCACGATGACGGAAATCATTAAGTGCGTGAATACCGATCACTCTGTCCCTTCTCGGGGTAGGCAGGGTCCAAAGAGCTTTATTATAGATGTTAAGGTAGTATGAGCGAGATAGTTCCCTAATCATAATAGAGACCATATTCGATGTATACGATTTAATTTCACCAGCTGTGAGACACTTGAATTAACTATTGCATTATTAATAGTGCAATAAAATTCTTTTACATGACAGAAATTGCAAGCAATAAAATGAAAAAAGGCATCTAAATAAGTCTGTAACTTGACTCATTTTTTTCACGCGGTACGTTTGAAACTCCATCAAAACGGAAGGTTTATTGAGATCCCGAAGAATTTACTGCGGTGACAATATGATTAATTTTCAAATATAGTTGAGAAAACACACAAACTACACACTGTTGATCGTTTGACGAGATCTAAGTGTAGGAAATGCCTCGTTTTTAATATAAGGTCTCTCTGGAGTGCATACACGTACCATTTCCCATGAAAAGGGGCTGGTATTTTCTGGCGAATATCTCGGAAAGTAATGTGGTAAGGGGTTGAATTTTTTGATGTCAATGGAAGGGATGTCAAGGGAAGTCAATGGATATATTTTTCTTTAAAATGAGACAAAATTCATTGTTCTCTAGGTGAAAAGATATTTCGCTCAAACTACCTAAACCCGGAGGAACTGGCTCCGTTTTAATAACTTCTCCCGCACTGCCATATCCTTTAATATCTCTTTTGCTACTGTACATTTATTCAAGCTATCTCGCTCATGCGATTACCGACATATTCCCTCCCTAATCTCTCTTCCACCTCGTTCTCACCAACTTCCTCACTCTAACCCCTTCCTCTTATACCCTACACTCTCCTATCGTGTATCTACATTTTAAATTATTGTTGGGCGAAACCCTTTAATTAATTTCATTTCGCGTAACCTTTGATTCAAAGAGATTGTAGCAGTTTTAAAAACCAAATTTTTAAACAGCCAGCAGCTGCTATGACCCTGTAAAGGTGTCTTTGTCTCGAGATCTAGCAAGAAGCTTTGAAAGGTTCCAAGGCTCAAATGGCCATGGGACTACAGTATAGGGATTGGAAATTTAAATCCAGAATCGATTTTCGATTAATCAAATTTCGATTTCGGTTTTTAAAATCGATTGTCTAAAAATTCGATTTTTTGTCCAAAATAATCGAATAATCGAAATCGAAATTTTTCAATAGTAAATTAATTGTCTGCTGAAATACGGCTGTGCTGTTCTAACAAAATTCGTAATATGGGTTAATGGAAGCACTAGGGATAAGAACTGAATACGGTTAAATTTATTAATACAATTTATTATTTTAAAGATATTAATAAGGTATGCAGGAAAGTAATAATCCATACCAGATACTTATATACATATAGGTAATATAACAAGCAAATTATATTTAATTTAGTAGCCCATGCGCAGAAGACGATATTCGGACTGGGCGAATCTATTTTGAAGACGAGTGCTCTGAAGCGATTTATTGAGAAAACGTCTACAAAAAAGGCACAATGTCAACGCGTATTATCATTTCAAATCTTCGTCTCGCGGTCTACAATGTATAACTTCCGAGCGTGAGTCCCCGCCTAGACTAGAAGTATTGTAATAAAAATCCGCAGCCCCACAGTTGTCAACTCCAACCTGCCGGTGTCCGAAGCACTTTGCCTCCCCACCGAGGTTCCCCCACCAGCGATGCAGAGTGAAATAGCGCGCAGCGGTGTAAAGCGAGGCGGCAAAATTCAAATGCTGTAGCAAGGTAAAAATCGAAAATCGATCGGCTAGAATCGATTTTGAACGATTTTTCAAAACAAAAAGTCGACTACGATTAAATCGAAAATCGGAGTGTGATTATCGATTTTCGATTAAAATCGAAATCGATTTTCCAATCCCTACTACAGTAACAACTTAACAAAAACTAAGAAGACATTCATTCCAGGCCTCCATTCGTAAGCCGGAGTTGATGACACCGCATCACATTTCTCAAAAACTTAGAAACTTTTGAGAAAACTAGTTCAAAAGTTGATTTGAAAACCTCGAATAAAAATTTCTCAACCTCTGAAATGTGAACTAAGTGGATCTGCTGTGGCAAACGGTTAAACGATTCTTTTGGTTTAAAAAGAATCAAACATTAAAATTCAATGGAAAATTTTCACCTTACTAAAACGAACTACGCAATAATGCAAATATAATTTTCGAGGAGAAAATATAATTTTCTGTTCAATTACAAATTCAAGCAACTAAGATACTCTCTTAAAATGTATCTCTGATTTCTCCTGCAAGACTAGATATTTCCCTCGTGGAACCTCCATGAGAATCTTAACCCTTAACCAAATGGAATCACGTCGCTTTCCTGCGTCGAGCGTCGATTTTTTCATATGTATTTCATGTAGATGATGATTTAATCTACGTAAGGTGAAAATATGTGGTGAAATAAATTTTGTCGATGCGTCGCCAGATTCCACCAGACAGAGAACTTCATTACGACGGAGATATTAATGTTATAAAAATATAAGTAGGTAAGTAAGTAAAAGTATAAGTAGGTAGGTAATAATAGAAAATATGTGGTGAAAAAAAAAATTTATGAATTAATGAAAGTCATTTGAAAAAATCGACGCTCGACGCAGGAAAGCGACGTGATTCCATTTGGAATCACAGGACCGGAAAGGGTTAGTTAAGGTAGTTCGAGCGAAATATCATTTTACCTAGAAATCAATGAATTTGGTCACATTTTAAAGAAAAATATCTCACCCTTCTAATGAAACTAAAAATTCAACCCCTTACCACAATATTTTCGGAGTTATCTGCCAAAAAATATCATCCCTTTTACATGGGAAATGGTACGTGTAGGTATGCTCTCCAGAGAGACAGTATTTACAAAATGAGGAATTTCTAACACTTAGATGTCGTAAAAAAACTAACGGTGTGTAGTTTGTATGTTTTCTCAACTATTTTTAAAAATTAATCATATTGTCACCGCAACAGGTTCTTGGGTATCACAAAAAACCTTCCGCTTTGAAGGAGTTTCAAACGCACCGCGCGAAAATAACGAGTCAAATCAAAGACTTATTTAGATATTTTCATAACATTACTCACCACTTCGTTCATATAAAACTATATTATTGTATTAAAATAACGAGTCAAATCAAAGACTTATTTAGATATTTTCATAACATTACTCACCACTTCGTTCATATAAAACTATATTATTGTACCATTAATAATGAAATATTTTATTCATGAGTCCACAGCTGGTGAAATTAAAACTGGAATATGGTCTCTATTACGACCAGGGAACTATCTCGCTCGGACTACCTTAAAGCGAAAATATTTTGAAAAAAAAGTCAGTCTCTCGATATCTACCCCCATGTAAACATGGGGGTAGATAAACTCTGTCGCATTCGATACCACCTTACAATGTTTAAACATTTTCCTGATCATCATACGAAAGCCTTCTTCTCCTCCCCTCGGCTACATTTCTGCCAGAATGTGAGATATGAACCAACAATGGGCCATATAAATATATTTTTTAGCAGCAGGTGGGAATTAAAGATGGTCAGACTTTGGAAGATCCGCGATGGAATCCTTGAGTCGACCATGTCATTGGCGTTTGATGGTCTCCGGAGGCAGTCGTCGCCAATTCAATGGCGAACGAACGCAGGCAGCAGCATCAATGGCCCCCAGTCTACGCATTCACGAGGCGCCCTTCACGGTCAGCTGGCGAGCGGGTCGTCCACGTTCACAACTCCACGCTGTTTCCCACCATTCCCAGGGCCTCGGAGTACGTTATCTCACCGTCATATGTGCACGGTTTCATTTGTTTCCTAGTGAGAAATTACGTTTGAAATGTGTATGTTAGGTTGCTATGTGGAGTTATTTATGAGTTATGCCAACTACTCCGCGATGAAAAACATCTTGTCTCGGTGATGACTGCTTCATTTAATGCCGTAACAGGAATTGATATCCAGTGCACTGCTCGCTGCGGAATAAATGTCTGCTAAACAATTCGGTGAGCCATGGGAATGACTTCTTAATGCATCTTCACGACAGCGGCTGTCACGGAGATGGATCCGAGCTAATATCAGGGTAGGGAATGGGAAGACATGAAGACATGAACATTCCTCCATTTTATTTCGTTTGTTACGAAGCCATGGATTCAAATAACATAGTAGGTCATGACGGAGAAGAGATATCAGCAAAGGTTTAACTGAACTATCATAATTGGTGTTGTCGGCAATTACTTGGTGGAAACGATTCATTATGATATCAATGAATACACTTGATTTTTCCACAGTTTTTTATTTTTCTTCCACTACATCTACATCTACGTCATACCCTGCAAGCCACCCAAAGGGTGTGTGGCAGGGGGTGCTTCCACACCAGGCATGTATGAGTTATACGGCAGAACACCGAAATTAACACCGACTTAAATAGTGTAGTAAAAAATAGCAAGCTCCGTCTTTTTGCCGATGATGCAGTAGTGTATAAGGAAATTAGAAATGAAGAGGACAGACAGTGTTTAGCTAAGGATTTAGATGCGATTGATGATTGGTGTGATAGTTGGCAGCTAGAATTAAATTTGAAGAAATGCGCGATTATGAATTTTTGGAAAAAGAATGACTTTCCCCGGAATAATTATTGCATCAAAGAAAACAAAATACATAACGTAGAATCTATTAAATACTTAGGCGTCACCATCACTGAAGACATGTCATGGGGGAAACACATCAGGGAAATAACTAGTGTAGCAAACCGTAGATTAGGATTCGTAAAAAGGGTTCTAGGCAAATGCGATGAGAGAGTACGAGAAATAATCTATTTGCCACTTGTCAGGCCTCATTTGGAATGTGCCGCTAGTATATGGGATCCGTACGAGGAAGGAATGATAAAAGAATTAGAGCGCGTGCAAAGGAGATCTGCTAGGTTTGTTAAAGGCCGTTATGATAATTTTATAAGTGTTACGAGGTTAATAGAAGAACTAGATTGGGAATAACTATCAGAACGCAGGTTAAAATTTAGGTTAAACCTTTTAAGTAAATTCGAAACAGAGTTGTTCACAGATGACGTTAGATATATATTAAGAACCCCTGCGTATTATGCTAGGTTTGATCATATTAACAAGATTAGAGAGATAGATTGTCGTACCGATAGATTTAAACTGTCATTTTTCCCTCGTACTAGGTATAAGAGAGATCAATAGGCAGCGTAGCAAAGGGATAGGTAGGTGAAATATAGTTAGAGTAGTTTGTAGTGCATGATACATGTAATAACAACCAATAATCCCTTCCTTATTATGTAGATACTAAACATCTAGCTCCATGTGACTCTATTATCTAGCATATCTCCCTTAAATATCCTAGTTGCATGTCAATAGTGATTGTTTGGTGATATTCACCCCCTGCCACACACCCTCGTGGTGGCTCGCAGGGTATCACGTAGATGTAGATGTAGATGAATGTTAGCTAGCATATGCGAAAGTCATCACAAAAATGCCATATCTATACTGTGGGAGGAGTAAACATAAAATCTTCATAAACAGTTAAATATCCTGGAATTACCTTAACATCTGATATATCGTGGGGATTACACATACAGAACATATGTGGCGCAGCATTAAAGAAACTAGGTTTTGTTAAACGTATAATAGGAAGGTTCTCGGATGAAAAAGTCAAAGAGAGATGTTACTTCGCTCTGGTTAGACCACACCTCGAATACGCCACGAACATTTGGTACCCTGGTTAAAGAGATTCAACCAAAAAAATTAACAAAATACAAAGGAAGACTTCGTTCGTTAAAAACTACTTTTTGCAAAAACTTTGCAAAAACTTTGCTTTACTTTGCAAAAAGGTTCGTTAAAAACTACTACGAGCGTACATATAGTGTCTCGCAACTTTTAGAGGGATTAAGGTGGGAGTCCCTAGAGACTCGGAGGCTACACGCTAGGCTAAGTTTGTTTGATAAATTCAGAACTTTTATTTTTCAGAGCGTCATAGAGAATATTATCATGACTCCTCACTAGATATCTAGGTCTGTCAGATGTGATAAAATAAGAGAGATACACTGCCGAACAGATAGGTACGAAAACTCGTTCTTTCCGCGAACAATAAGCGATCACAATAAAATTTGAGCTCCATTAAACACACTCCTATAATGCATGTCACCATTTCATCTCCAAAAATCTTACACCTTTACACGGCTGGTGCCCTAACACCCCCTGCCACATGCCCAAGCGGTGGCTTGCGGGGAATTATGTACATCTACATCTATATCTACGTGATACCCTGCGAGCCACCACGAGGGTGTGTGGCAGGGGGTGAATATCACCAAACAATCACTATTGACATGCAACTAGGATATTTAAGGGAGATATGCTAGATAATAGAGTCACATGGAGCTAGATGTTTAGTATCTACATAATAAGGAAGGGATTATTGGTTGTTATTACATGTATCATGCACTACAAACTACTCTAACTATATTTCACCTACCTATCCCTTTGCTACGCTGCCTATTGTTCTCTCTTATACCTAGTACGAGGGAAAAATGACAGTTTAAATCTATCGGTACGACAATCTATCTCTCTAATCTTGTTAATATGATCAAACCTAGCATAATACGCAGGGGTTCTTAATATATATCTAACGTCATCTGTGAACAACTCTGTTTCGAATTTACTTAAAAGGTTTAACCTAAATTTTAACCTGCGTTCTGATAGTTATTCCCAATCTAGTTCTTCTATTAACCTCGTAACACTTATAAAATTATCATAACGGCCTTTAACAAACCTAGCAGATCTCCTTTGCACGCGCTCTAATTCTTTTATCATTCCTTCCTCGTACGGATCCCATATACTAGCGGCACATTCCAAATGAGGCCTGACAAGTGGCAAATAGATTATTTCTCGTACTCTCTCATCGCATTTGCCTAGAACCCTTTTTACGAATCCTAATCTACGGTTTGCTACACTAGTTATTTCCCTGATGTGTTTCCCCCATGACATGTCTTCAGTGATGGTGACGCCTAAGTATTTAATAGATTCTACGTTATGTATTTTGTTTTCTTTGATGCAATAATTATTCCGGGGAAAGTCATTCTTTTTCCAAAAATTCATAATCGCGCATTTCTTCAAATTTAATTCTAGCTGCCAACTATCACACCAATCATCAATTGCATCTAAATCCTTAGCTAAAAACTGCCTGTCCTCTTCATTTCTAATTTCCTTATACACTACTGCATCATCGGCAAAAAGACGGAGCTTACTATTTTTTACAACTGCATTCAAGTCGTTTACGTACAGAAGAAATAAAATTGGGCCTATCACGCTTCCCTGGGGGACACCTGATGTAACTTTTACATCGCCGGAGCTGACACCATCTAATACCACCCTTTGAACGCGTTCATGTAAGAAGTCTCCTATCCAGCCTACTATATTACTGTCTATTCCGTATGATGCTAACTTCGCGAGTAACTTACAGTGGGGAACCTAGTCAAAAGCTTTTCTAAAGTCAAGAGACGCTGCATCTACCTGTACGTTACCTTCTCCGGAAACTAAAACATCGTGAACAAAAAGACCTAATTGGGTTTCGCAAGACCGTCCTTTTCTGAACCCATGCTGGTTTGTTATTAATAATAATATGTAATTAATAATAATAATATGTAGGTGTAGATGTAGATCTATTTCTCCAAGTTTCGATAAAAAGGGTTTGATTTCCGTCATTTGACATTTGTATCGATAGTTTCTTGTTTTTGGACTCTGTAGATAGATTCATACCACTGCGCGTTTCCAATGTCAACCTCAGAGAGTCCCCGCCTCTCTCCTTCTATTCATTTTGTTTCTCCTTTCGATATTACTCTTCACTATCTCTTTTTATATTGGGAATATTTGGCTAGATACATTTGTACGAATGACTTATGCGCAACCTTTTGAACCTTGGTGAGCTCTCTAGGTATATTGTATTCATTTTTCACTTCTCCCACATTTGCATGGCGGATGAATCTTGAAACTGCTTTTAGCAGATTGATAATCCATTGAAGTTTCCTCAGCCATTGGGGAGTTGATTGCTACAAAAGTAGTTTCGCGACCACAGATAGCCGTGGATCAATTCATTTTCCGCATGCTGATTTTAAATACGCGCGTGTATTGAATAGAGCCCAGCACACAGACAAGTTCGGAACACTGTCTCGTTTTTACCAGAAGTTCTCACCAAATGAACATATTACGACACACATCAAGTAAAAAGTTAATAAATACAGTACCTATGTGATAAGGGTCCAAATTTACTGTCGGTTAATTTAAATTCGCGAGCAGTTATGATATACCACTGCCATTCTTCTGATTGGTTACTATGGTTGTGCCCTTCTGACAATAGTCTCCTTTGGTAACTGTCGTCTAGTTTGGAACCCGGTGAGTCCGTAGAAATTGAAAATATCAGCACAATGTTCTAATTTTTTATCTTACGATAGTAAGTTGTAAAATAGAGCGGTTGGAATATTTTACGAAATTGGGGACCGCTGACAATGAGACTTGAGTATAGTGGTGGTAGAGTTACAGGATACATAGTTCCACAGGTCACAGAACGGTGCACGAGTGATCGCGTTGTAGAGGGAGCGAGGAATTTAGGGAGAGACGTATCCTCCGAGATATGGAGGCCTGAACACCCGAATTTCGATCGTTATCCGTTTGTAAATCGTAGGCCGAAAAGTTTTCGATTCCCTTACAGAGCTAAGGTAAAAAAATTCAAAAAAGAAGGTTTTTATGACAATTCAGACTTGGTAAATACCGTAAATTTTCTCAAAATAAGATGATGAACCGTCAATCATGGTTGCAGATAATTTTAAACCGTTGAAATGCGCTGCTGGACACGAAATCGTAAGACGCCTACTCCGGGTGATATTTTTTCTTTCGCCGATTTACCTGGAACACATTCCTCGCAAATAAAAGGAACCTTGCTATTCATGAAATGGATATTTGGGGAGGCGACCAACAGCTAAGGTCACTTGCGCTTGGCTAGGGGATAGGTAAGGGAGGAAGGGTGGATGGAAACCCGGCGTCGGCATTAGCCTGCTCTTAATGAAAGGTGCCAAGGGGAACACGGTTTAACGTCTCATCCGACAGACTTGAGTACTGTACTTGAACCCTCCCTCCTCTGCAGGGATTTGAACCCTGGCCGCCCGTGTGGTAGGCGAGTACTCTAGCCACCACACCAACCCGATCCCCTTGCTAATCGTAAAAATGGCAGTCGATTTCTGCGGAGAGGATCACTTGAACAGGTATGTAACTTTACACAGGGAGGTGGCAATTGGCTCGCAATGTTTTCAAGCAAGAACTTCTATGTCCTCTTAAACTCGGATGCCTCATGACAATGAGAGATTAATTTCCGTCTATCTTCCGTTTTATTACATCGTATCAAATTGCCTTTTTTATCGCACCCAATTTTGCGTAAGGTGATGTTTATCGGTTGAGAACATAAAAAAATCAATGAAACGCAAATTTTCCCAATTAAGGAGGTTCCACCGATAAACGAAGTAAATGTCATTTTCATGAAAGTTTCAAAATAAGCCCTTCTTATTTCACTCTATCGATTGCCGTTGAAAAAAATTAGGCTTTCCATGCTATATTTCTCGGAAATCGCATTTAAAAATACGAGAATTTCTATAGGATCTTATGGCAATGCTTGCCTATGAGTAGAAGAAATGCAGATTCCTATTCGAATATAAGTGTCGTTTTGACAAAAAACTGATATAAGGTGCACCACAGTATAAGAATCATGATAATATTAAAAAATTATACCCTTACCACGTTGGTTTAAATGATATTAACATATTTTTGCAACAAAAATAGCAGAAATCACGTAGTTACTAACATGTGGCGCTGCAGGTTGATTCCACATCGGCAATGCTGTGCGGCTGTGCCGTGACGAAACGAGTGATTTTCGAGCAGACGGGAATTTACAATGAACTTTGTGCAGCTGGATTTTTTGTGCACTGACGCTAAATTTAATACATTGACAAAAAAGTCTTAGAAATTGTCGTTGTTCCGGTAATGTTGTCCGGGTTCCCTCGGCATGGCATGAAATTGATAGCTTCCAAGGAAACGAAAGTTAGCTGAAGATATGTTATAATACTCACGGGTATTTATATAAATGAATAAATAAATACAGTAATGTATTATACAAATATATATCTATAATATTAACGATTTCCTGGAAAGCAGTCACTAACAAACTCAAACTCACGCCAACACGAGAGCAGGAAAACAATTTCACGCAGTAATTGAGCAATGTTGCACTTACCACCGTTGCCAAGTCGTTCTAAAACATGATTTTTACCCATTATATTTAAATAAGGAGTTATATTTCCATGTAAATATTTTGAAACTTATTTTTAAATTATGGAACACATTTCAGATCACGAAATAGTGGTGATGAGCTCAAATTTATTTATCAGAGCAATTAAACGTGGCAACGAGGTGCCAGCCAGAAACCGAGATCAAAATAAGCTACCGATGAGTTTTAAAAATTGTTTCCCACTTTTAAGTTCTTCGATACAACTTATTCACAAAGTTTTTAAGTACTTGTTTGAATACTATAGGTGACTCCGTTGTCGTAGCGGTCTGAAGGGAGCGACATATGGCCGAAAGGATACGACATAATGCTTTAGACTAATTTATTTAACTTACATATTACACGGCAGAATAAGGTGGTCACCAGAGGAAGGGATGCTGAGTCTGACGTGGTCGCCGACTCGCGGGGTGGGTGAGTGACGCTCGTATAGTCCGGACCCCCGGCTTATATTCAATTTTAGGGGTCCAAAGGCTAATTTGCCAATACTAGGGGGAGGAGGCTGTGACGCAGGGGACAACCCTAAGTACAGTTATCCCCGTGTCGTCACTACGCCTGCCAGTCCCCTACCACAACGTAAGGTAATGTTTTTTTAATCGACTTCTTAAAACACTTAAGAGGATGAATTTTTCACCGGCTTTTGACGCACCGAGCGGCAGAGGAACCTTCTTAATTGCCTAATGTACCTAGCTAAAATAGTGCAAATGCTTTCTTAAGTGAATGCATAAGTTATGAACCAAATCTTTTCCGGTGAATAATATGAGTAAACTCCCCTGAGGTATCACACGGGGCCTACGCTTTCATATTTCAATAGTATCAGAGAGCATCTCGCTTATTGAAACATTGGAGATATGAAAACGTTCATGGAGCAATCATGAAGAGTTTAAGCACGTATCGTGTTTCTGAAAGTAAACTGGCCCATAAAATGCGACGCACGGTGAGAAATAATGGTGCAATTATTTGGAACCTCGCTACTAGGAGATCAGTGCGAGCGCATATCCCGCCCTCTTCGTCAGAGTGCTAAATAAAAATGGTACGAGAAACCGGGGTGAAAACGGAACAAACACGAAAATTTCGAATCTGGAAGGAATTGGCGCACTATAGGTAAGGCGAGGTAGACGACACCGGTTGGTTAATGTACTAGACACTAGTTGACCAAACCAGATTGTGCTTATACCTCTATTCCGAATTCCATTTCCAGTGGGTTACATTCGCTTTGCTTTCAGTGTTATCATGACATCACAACAGCATCGCAAAGCCTCGCCTTGTTGAACCTTTCTGGTTAACTTATACGCCTTTAACTTTATTAAATTTAAATGACACAATAGAACATTGAAGGGAAAATAGAAAATATCAACAAAAATTCTGCGGTTGAATTTCCCTGTGACCCGGTGTGTCAGTACATCGCATATACCTCCTAGTGGTGGGTCGCGGGCAGCAACGGTATCTCTCAAGGTAGTCATAATTTAGTTTGCTTTCAGAAGGGATCCTAGCTTGAGTAGGAATAGTGAAAGCGGGCCTAGAGTATCACTGCGCTTTGGTTTCTCTCGTGGCATACTGACGAAAATGTACCAAAACTGACCGATAGAGCGCCGTAACTGTTAGCAGGGAAAACTGCACGTGGTGCGGGGACTGCAAAGGCTGGTAACCTTGCATACTCTATTGCAACTTACTCATAAGAGTCACAAAGTAGCCTCGGACGGCCAAAGCCACGATGGGCAGCGGAAGCTGAATAAGGTTGGCCCATCAAGATACGGACTTAGCAATATCGGTACTTGGAATGTGAGAGGAGTACATGGAAAGGAGCATGAGTTGTTGAATGAAATGAAAGTGAGACGAATGGATGTTTTGTGTGTAAGTGAAACGAAGCGGAAGGGGCGGGATTTTTTTGCTATAGATGGCGGTGGTCTGGCACTGTAGTCAGGAGTTGACGATAATGTACTCAGAAATCAAGGTGTAGGACTCATTCTTAATGAGAGAGCTAAGCTACTGGTAAGGAAGTACGAGTTAGTATCCCCTAAATTACTCGTGAGTTCGCATGGAAGTAGGTATTAGGATAGTTGTGCTTGTGGCGTACCATGCACCAGTGGATGGAGAGAGTAACAGTGTGGAAGATGAGCTTTGGGAAAAACTGAGAGAGGTTTTGAATGAATGTGACACTGGTGAGAGAATAATTGTACTAGGTGACATCAATGGCTGGGTTGTTGTGAAGCGGGATGCATCTGAGAGATTGGTTAAGCCATTTGGTGACTCTCGAGTGAATATTAATGGTGAAAAATTGGTGAGCGTGTGCTTGGAAGAAGGATTGTTTGTGTCGAATACATGGTTCAAACATAAGAGAATACATATGTATACTTGGAAAAGGGGCCATTAAAAAATCATGATTGATTTCGTTGTGTATGATGAGTAATTGAGGGAGTTAGTGTGGGACGCGAGAGTGATGAGGGGTGCTGAATGTGGAACATACCACTATTTGGTACTCCCCAAAGTGAATCTGGGCAGAAAGTGGGTGCCAAGGAAGAATTTTGCGCGACTAAGCAGTTGAGAGTAAAAGTGGAGAGGAAGAGGAAGAAGAGCACACGAGGTTATAATCAGGGCAGTCTCAGAATACACCAATCATCTAGCAGAAAATCCAATGACAATTATGCACCGAATACCGCATGTGCGGTCAAAACTTGAGATGAATCCTTAGTTTTAAATAAACATCATTGAACATAGCGCCGTGTGAACTATTAAAGCCATCTCACCTCTTCATTTTTATCGTTTTTCGAGATAACTTTTATTAGCGTGCTAACCTAAAGACACTATGGTTATCTTGACTTCTATGTACATAAATGTCCATAATCATCTCTCCCCTTTTTAAGCGACGATCTTTCAGCGATACAACATTAATGAACGGCATGTGATCATGTTTATGGATTAACATCAGTATAAACATGTGTATTTGTGCTGTAGAACATTTCAAACACGTTGAAAGTCGTTGGATAAAATATCTACGACTGTTCCGTAGTTTGAGGCTCAACTATGCGGAAGTTGAATTTCACAAATTGAAAAAGTATCTTTGTTTTCTTCCACAGATTTATTTTCCTGGTACAACATGTTTGGACACATCGGTGTTATCATGAGGTAAAAACTAAAAAAAAAAATTCAGATGAATATATATCATTAGGGGTTTAACTGTATACCATAGTGAATCAATCTAGAGGGTGAGAACGTGGAAATGTTGCAGCAATCTATTACTCAATCTATTTCAGTGGAATGACTTGACGCTAAGAGCAAATAGCGATCCCCGGATGTTCGAAAGTGTGAATTTTTTCGAGCGTGAATTTATCCCGTTTTTTTTTTTTAATCTCCGTCGTTCGAGTGGAATTATCCGAATCGCATTTACGCGTGACATGAACGCCCCCCCCCCCCCCCCCCCCCCCCCCCGGTTCATCCGGATGTGAATTCGCCATTACCGAGGCCGCCTCCTGGTGAGGTGGGTGGTTTTCCCTCCCGCACACCGAGGGAGCGATTATCGCGGCCAAGTGGGAAAACTCGGCGGCCGGAGTAGTCGCCTCTCGTGGGACCGACCGACGACCCAACCTCGCAAGCCGACCACTCCAGCAGGCAGGCAGTCTTCTGGGCCCCATTAAACGCGTTTGGGGCCTTCGGGGGGAGGGAGGGGTAAGTAAGTAGGGGACGCCGTGTGATCGAGAGGGTTGAAGCCGCCAATCGTGGCATTCGGCGGATCACTACCGACCGGATGTCCCGCGAGAGGAGATTTCGAATCCACTCGCGCCCTCTCATCGCCCCGCGAACTGCATTCGGTGGACGCAAGACTGTGAGAGATTTCCCGTCTACCGCCGCATGTGACGGGTTCCGGGGGGGAGGGGGGGGGGGAGATAACGATCAAGTTCCGCTCGCGGGTGCGAGTTAGTTATCACCATTGAGCAAACATTGGTTACTACGAGGTTGTAGCGCGGGTCGCCATCAGAATTCTCCCTGAATTACCTCAGCACTTGTTGGCTGACGCACTAATTTTACAGTTATACCATTAGCTTCATCGATAACACACATAAAACAGCATGCATTTAATAATTGAAAATACATTACTCTGATATAGTTTTAAATGTGTTTAAAATGGGTACATCTACATCTACACTATACCCCGCGAGCCGCCGGATGGGCGTGTGGCAGGGGGTGTTAGGTCACAAGCCGTGTAAAAGGTGTAAGTTGTTTTTGGAGATGAAATGGTGACATGTATTTAGAAGGAGTGTATTTAGTGGAGCTCAATTTTTATTGTGGTCGCTTATAGTTCGCGGAAAGATCGAGTTTTTGTGCCAATCTGTTCGGCAGTGTATCTCTCTTATTTTAACGCATCTTTCAGACCTACAGATGTCGTGAGGAGTCATGATAATACTCTCTGTCGCTCTGAAAAATATCAGTTCTGAATTTATCAAGCAACCTAAGCCTAGCGTGTGGCCTCCGAGTCTCTAGGGGCTCCCACCTTAATCCCTCTAGAAATTGTGAGACACTATTATACGCTCGTAGCAGTTTTTAACGAAGCGCGCTGCTTTACTTTGTATTTTATTAATTTTTTTGGTTGCATCTATTTGACCGGGGTCCCAAATGCTCGCGGCGTATTCTAGATGTGGCCTAACCAGGGCGAAGTAGCATCTCTCTTTGATTTTTTCATCCGAAGACCTTCCTATTATACGTTTAATAATACCTAGTTTCTTTAATGCTGCGCCACATATATTCTGTATGTGTAATCCCCACAATATATCAGCAGTTAGGGTAATTCCAAGATATTTTATTGCATCTGAAGATTTTATGCTTACTCCACCCACAGTATAAGTAAAGCATTTTTGTGATGACTTTCGCAGGAAGTAAACTGTGGTGCATTTGCTGATATTAAATCTAACCCCCACTCCTGGCACCACGACTGAACGTTGCTAAGGTCCGATTTCAGAGCTTCAAAGTCCGCGTCTGCACTCATTTCACGGTAGAAAACGGTATCGTCTGCAAATAATCTCAATTTACTGCTAACTCTAGATCTTAGGTCAATAATAGAAATAATGAATAAAAGAGGACCGATCACACTTCCTTGAGGAACATCGGATGTGACTTCGACCACATCAGGGCTCAAACCATCAATAATAACTTTTTGTTTTCGATAACTGAGAAAGCCCCTCATCCAATTCACTATTTTTTTACTAACTCCGCATAAATGCAATTTATAAATGAGTTTTGTGGGAGGAAATTTGTCAAATGCCTTCTTGAAATCGGGGTATATCACGCCGTCTTGCTTTTACCATTCACCTGATTCTAGGATATCATGAAGGAAGAGCGCGAGCTGCGTTTCGCAGGACCTGCCCTTACGAAAGCCATGCTGACTGCTATGTAAGAAGTTACGATTATCCAGGGATGCTATTCTATTACCAACGACAATGTGTTCGAGAATCTTGCGAAAAAAGTTATGTTAGCGACATAGGCCGGTGATTTCCTGGGTCATTTCTATTTCCTTTTTTGAATATCGGAGTGACGTTGGCTATTTTCCAGTCTTGTGGCACCTTGCCTTTGGATAACGATTTGTTAAATATAATTTCTAAGAATGGTGCAATCTGTGGCGCTAACTCCTTCAGCACACGTGCAGGTATTCCTTTTGGATCTGGGGACTTGTTACTTTTAATCGAATGCAGTTGTTTAATTATTCCATCACGTTGAATTGTATGTCAGCCATCGACTTTTTAAAGTCAGGAATGTCTAAACTTGTGAATTGTGTCATCCTTAGTTAATACACTTTCGAAGTAGTGGTTTAATAAATTGGCTTTGTCGCTACTGTTGGTGACCACTTTGCCGTTTGTGTATAGTAAAGACTCTACTGTCGAAGATTCGCCCTGGAGCTCTCTCTCGTAAGACCAGAATGACTTGGGGTTTACAATAATAACGGGTAATAATAACCCGCATTCCCAGGAAAAAAGTGCATATCTGAGTAGAATGAATGGCTTCACGTGACCAATATCAACTCAAGAGTTACTTACGTGAAATTTTTCACAGAGGGAAGATAATCCAGCTTTAATATCCGTTAATGCATCCCCTAGTCCGTGCTCACAAGAGGCTAACAAAGAAAGAAGAGGGGAAGCAATATGGCGGACATTTCTGTGGTAAGACAATAGTTTGATGATGTATAACCCTCTCTAAGGTCATTACAAAGACCACGTATCAGAGATTTATACCGTCTATGTGCTTACACTGTATCTCAGCTTGGCCTTATTAACTGGCCATATGTTCTTTAGGATACCATAGCATTCTACAAGGTCAGCTTGTTTGAGCTTATCAATACTAATATGTGTAACTGACAATTATTCCGGAGTATCGAGGAAGTCGTGATCTTTAAAGATATCTGAGCACATTGGACCAATTTTTCCAAGAATATAACATGGACGACGACCAAAATACAAGTGTCCGAAGGGGAGAAGCTGAGACCAAAAGTCACGCAAACAGGAGAGAAATTAGAGCAAATGGATTCCGTCACTTACCTCGGAAGAACAATCACTTTGGACGAAATAAGTAGAACCGATGTCCGACGTAGATGAGTTCAGACTAAGAAAGGGTCCAGGATTACTTCTGTGTTCAAGGAAAATAGGACTGTGGGCGAGGAAACGGTGTGTGAAAACATTCGCGGAGCGTTGCACTCTATGGATAAGACGAATGGGTCATTGAAAAACCAGACATTGGAAAGATTGAAAGCATTCATATCCTGGTGTTGAATGAGGATGCTGAAGGCCAAACTGACGGACAGAATGAGCAATCGAGAAGTTTTCAGAGGAGTGGAAGAGGAAAGATCCAGAGGGGACACTGCTGAAAAGAAGAGCCAGACGGACTGGTCACACCCTGAGTTCTACAATGGGCTTGTGAGGAACATACATGAAAAAATTCAGAGAGAGGAAGAAGTGTCGAGAGGAAGGGCGAGGGACATGCAACGAACAAAAATGAAAGTAGGTCCGCGAGATCAGCCACCACGGTTTCAGGGAATAGGCATTAGATAGGGAAGGATAGAGGTCTTCAGTCAACCTATCTTAACGATGAACCATGAATATCTATATATATATTAATATTGTAGCGTGACAGTCATTCTGTAGCCGTTTTGTTTCTTCCTCTGTCAAATTTTTGAGCTAGTAGAGTGAGGTTTAGAGCGTTGAATGTGGAATCTCTGTCGTCATGATTTGGTGGTAGTTTTGGATTTTTATAGCTTGGGCGTATGGCAGGGGGTGTTAGGTCACCAGAGGTGCAAATGTGTAAGTTATTTGGAGATGAAATGGAGACATGAATAAAAAATGAGTGTATTTAGTTAGTTTGAATAAGATCCAAAAGAGCGGCTGCTTGGGCGTGTGGCAGGGGGTGTTAGGTTACCAGCCGATCAAAGGTGTAAGTTATTTGGAGATGAAATGGATCATTTTTGGGTTGTGGTTGCAACTAACAGATGCCGGGAAACGCAGTGACAAGGGAGAAAGGCCAAAAGGGAGAGTGGAAGAGTGGAAGAATGTAAAGGTTGAAACAAAAGAAACCCACAGTGCTCTCCTATTGAAATGGCTTTAAAAACAACAAAGGAGAACAGTGAATGAAAAAAAAAACATTTTCACCAGGGAGCTATTTTTAGACTAGGACACTTGCCCCCTGCGGGTACACACCCCTGCTCACGGAGTGAGCAGGCTAGCGGCCTGCTAGTATATTATGGATTTTTATGTTTGGAATCGTTGCCTAGGTAATATGTCGCTTCATTTTCCACATTTAGTTCACTCAGTCCTTGGCGCCACTTAGTAAAAAGTCTTCTCAGTCGTATCGTAAATAGCCGTTGTTAATCGTTGTTAACGTGAGACTGTTGTGAATATTCAATAACAATTGAAGAGATATGAACGTCTTGATGCTGTGAATAATAGCTGATAATTTTGGAGACCTTACAGTTACTTTGTAAATGCTATAGAGGAAATATCTACCACAGGAAGTGTGTAGGAGGCACATGAAACTTCCATCGTGAGTCTTTTCTCTGCTGTTTGGATCTTTTACTGTTTATTTACAGCTACATTTTTGTGGTTGTCTACTCGTTGAGAGCCTTAGGAATCAGAAGGTATGATCTAGATAGATTGACGTGGATGTTAATGTGTAACCTACTATTCATATGTGGCCTCGGAGTAGATTCAACAATCTTTCCTATATTTGTTATTAAAATTATAGTTTTTGGAACAATTTCTTATCTATAGATGATATTGTCGGATCTTGGTTTTGAAATCCTTATAGTACTTGTATCCGTCTTCGAATTCATTCTACTTTTTTATCCCCGTATTATTATTAAATTACCGTAGAACGATATTCACGAAGTGCTAAGAAGTTAATTGTGCATTTGTGTAATTAAATTTGGAGAGGAGTTAAATATGTCTGTTGACAGGACAGTATTAAAAAAGAGTGTAATTACGTCCCGCGTGTAGTACTACATTTTTTATCCATTGCCTTATGAATACTGGCAATTAAAACCCGTAATACGTGATTATTTACGATCTGTAGACTGTATTTACGTTTGAACAGCCGTCTTTCATCACTAGATGGCGACACAATCGAAATAGTTGATTGTTTACGGAATTCTAGGCAACTTTAGTTTTTGGCGACGAGTCGAGAATCCATAATGAATATTCATGCGATGAACCGATCTGAACTACAGATGAAGATACGTTGACATTTCCCTTGAAGCAATCCGAAACCGCATTTACCCCCTCCCCCCTATTGTACCTTGAAGGTAGGAAGATGAGGAGACACATGGCTACCTACTGATCAATGATATTGAATGATAGCGTATAAAACAAGAAATGAATAAGTAGAGACTCAAATCATATCATCATCGACAGTTATGGCAGGTACTGCCTGAATACTGAAGCTGTACTTAACTTTGGGGTCTAATAGTTGAAGCTAGGACATTTTGTACAGTACAGACGACGGAAAAGTAAGTAAAGGGAAAGAACACAAGGAGAGCACTGGTCACTTGACTCCCACTCCAAATTATTAAAAAATCCCCCACGCTTTCTGCATATTTCGGTATAAACCTTACATAGGTATCATTTTTATTCATATTTAAAGGTGATGAATAACGTATAGGCTATTTATTCCCCGAGTGATACATTCAAGGGCTGTTTTGAAAGTTGAAGGCGGAGATTACCAACCAGTAAGCTCGAATGTTAGTGAAATATATGTTTCCCCGAAGGGACGCCATTTATCGCTTACCAGACCACCTGCCGCACAGAGATCAACGATGATCTGTTACCCTGACAATTGATCCAATTGCATTTTAGAAGCAAAAACAAATGAATTTAAGAAATATGAAATATATAGTGAAGAGATTAGCACAAGCAAAGATGGGATTCGACCAGGAGAGGAATCTTCCATCAGCCGGTAAGACAAGCCTTGTAGTTAGGAAGCATAAAAACACGTATCTTGGAGAATTGATCGGATGTGGCCAATGAATTCCAAGTGCTGCTGGATTCAAACCTCGGTGTAGGCTAACGGTTTTTTCAATGTCGAGCTCATTCAAACGGCAGTGACGGTCGAACTATGGTGGTAGCAGAGCAAGAAAGTCCGACGAAATGAACATGTGGCGTTCTTGAATAAGAATGATGATCGGATTCAAGGGAAAACTATCTCTGGCTTCACTTTGAGGAAGTTTTTTTTATTTCAGTAGTAAAGAGAAAATTGAATTCGTATACACTTCTTGACGTCACCGACCCAAGTTTCAACGGGTAACTTCAATTTTAAATGAATAGGAGTTTGATTCCATCTTTCGGGTTTTCCGCCGCGTTGGTTCATGTTGAGGACAATATTTCGCCGGTTGTCCTGCTGGCTTCCTCAGGTCCATGTAACAATTCGGTTCGGGAGGCGTCGTGTTATATAGGGTCGTTTTCGCGCCTTTTTTTGTGGTCCCCTTCTCTGATTGGTCGGAATCGTTTCTTCTTGGAAAAGCGCTTTCCAGGAAGCGGAGAGTGGGTAACCGTCGTCTCTATTGAAGTTTTCGCGGTTTTCAGCGATTTCCACCGCTTCTCTGATGAGACGGGGGAAATATCTTTTTTCTTTGTGGATGATTGTCGCTTCCGGGAATAATATGTTATGTTGCGGTCCCTCCCAAGCATGTTCCGCAATGGCAGGAAGATGGAACGGTCTATGTTTGGTGCCTCTCAGATGTTCCTGCATGCGACACTCTGCAGGTCTGTCCAATGTACCTGGAGCCGCAGCTGCAGGGCACGGAATAGATGCCTTCGTTGGCGTCTTTGGGAAGGCGGTCTTTGGCCTTGCAGAGGATGCTGGCTGTCTTCTGAATAGGAGTGTTTGCGGCAAGAGTATGATGGATAGAGTCGGGAATGAATGGGTAATAAATTAATGTGGGTTAAATGCTCCGGTAACGGACATATATGAAAGGAGTGTGCTTCGTTGGTTTGGCCATGTTGAGAGAATGAATGAGAGTCGAATAACGGAACAGATATATAAGAATGAAATGAATGGTGCGAGAGGTAGAGGTGGGCCGAGAAAGTTGTGGTTGAATGCGGTTGAGGAAACTCTCAGGAGGAAGAATATGATAAGTCTTAAAAACAGGATGGCGCGTATGAAGCAGTGCATGAGGGTAAATGAAGCAAAAGAGGTTTGCAAGGATAGGTCAGTACGGAGAAAATTATTGAAGCAGAGTTAGGTGTAGAAATCAGTGTTTGTGGGTGAAACTCCGTGACTGTGACTACTCCGGAAGGGAACGGCGTGATTGGTATGCATGCAAGAAAATCACACATTTCCTTGTTCTTATGTCTCGGTCAGACATTTTTGATTTTTTTTTATTTCAGGCATAGGAATGTATGTACCCACGATTAAATTTGAGAGTTTCATTACCTTTAAAATTAAAGTTACCCGTTGAAACATGGGTCGGTGCATTTAAGGGGAGCGGGTGATTACTAATTCATTCTTTTAGAGTCGATGGTTTCCGGAGGTATTTTATGGAATTTACCAAAAATTTTGAATGAATAGAGTAACCTTTGTTTCCCAACATTCAGAAGCCCAGCTTTCTTGCTTATATATATATATATATATATATATATATATATATATATATATATATATATATATATATATATATATACTTTATATATATATATTCGTTTTTTGCTATCGCTTTTTGCATGGTTTATTTGTCAGTAGCACCGACACAGGATATTCCTTAGGGGTTATCTATTGTAATACCACTCTGTAATTACTGAAAAGGAATTATTTGTTAAAAATTCCTTTTCAAAATCTGTATATATATATATATATATATATATATATATATATATATATATATATATATATATATACACAATGGAAAACTTCGCCAAATGGCCACAAACACAATTAAAGAGGAAACTTACAGGGGGTAAAAAGACGAAAGTAAAGAGAGAGTCTTACTTAGAGACGTTTCGGGTGTTCTGAAGAAGGGATAACACCCGAAACGTCTCTAAGTAAGACTCTCTCTTTACTTTCGTCTTTTTACCCCCTGTAAGTTTCCTCTTTAATTGTATATATATATATATATATATATATATATATATATATATATATATATATATATATATATATATATATATATATATATATATATATATATACATACATATATATATATATACACACACAGATTTTGAAAAGGAATTTTTAACAATTTAATTTAAATTTAAAAATTCCTTTTCAAAATCTGTATATATATATATATATATATATATATATATATATATATATATATATATATATATATATATATATATATATATATATATATACACAGATTTTGAAAAGGAATTTTTACGAATAATTCCTTTTCAGTAATTACAGAGTGGTATTACAATAGATAACCCCTAAGGAATATCCTGTGTCGGGGCTACTGACAAATAAACCATGCAAAAAGCGATAGCAAAAAACGAAAATGGTTTACAATTTCCGATAAAAAGTTTACAATACAGTGAGGAAACTAATTCCAAATAGAAAAAGACTCAGAGATATACAGAATAAAATAGTGGTTACAAAAAGAGACACAAATACAGGATAAGGTAAACTTACTTTAAAAAGATATTACAATATCACTTAATTTAATACATTTAATTCGATAAATATTTCATGTAAATTACGAAACAAAACCTCGATGTTTTTTTTATAAGTAATAACCAAGTTTTTACTTTCTTAAGGAATTTTCCTTCGTGATTTTTTTCCTTAATGTGGTTCGGAAGGACGTTAAATATTTTTCGAGATATATACACAAAAAATCTATGAAACAAAGTCAAATTATGCTTGGGTAAAGAAATAGTATTTCTTTCTCGCAAGGTCAGGACTTGAGTCCTGGGTAACAGATTTGCTTCGTCGCCACTTCTTAGATATAAATTCTTTAACACTTTATAAAAGTACATGCTATACCTGATAGGCAATATGTTCAGTTCTAAGAAGAGTGGGAATGCATGAGAGAAACGGTTTTTGTGCATTATCACACGTACTATCCTCTTTTTCAGAAATAGTACGGGGTTTATTGTATTTCTGTAAGCTCCTCCCCAGCAAATTAAACCATAACTTAATTTTGACTGAACCAGTGCCAAGCAGATAACTTTTAGAAAATTCAATGGACATTTGTTTTGTGAGAAGTATAAATTCTCAATATAATAACAGGTCTAGTCCTGCTAAGCCGATGGCTTATCAGAAGGTGCTCATGTTAATTACTAAATCAAGTCACAACATTGATCAGTCCGATAACATTTAAAAATTGTTAAAAACAAAAAATGTAATAAAAACACATAAATACACACAAAGACGCAATTAGAACATTAAATCAGTAAGCATAAGTACAAAAGGTTTTTTAATTAAACAAATGTAAACAAAGCGAGACATCCAGCTACACGGAAGACAGTACTACTGATGAACACTGTCGCGAGGGATGGGTGGAGAACAGTAACGGAACTCCTGTGAGATCATCGCGTCCGCCTGCACTCTCATCCCTCCCTTTCGCATCACCTCCGTGGTATCAATTCGTCCTTTGGACTCCCGTATTTCTTATAAATAAGACGCTCTGGAGTTCTCTCGCAGACCTCTCCCTGACCTGTTCCTTGCCGGTCTGCGCCCTCGCAAGACCCGCACCATCCGCACATCCTACGCCGGTCTGCGACCTCGCAAGACCCGCGATTCCTTCTCTTACCCACCGGGCTCAGAACTTGTACACTAGAATGTAAGTATGTATAATAAAAGTCGGCCAACAAATCTGTTATTGTTCTTTCTATCTTAATGTCACGACGACAACACTACCAAATACAGAATGTGAAAAATTTTCAATCAATATAACGATTTCATTCTTAGTCGTCGCGGCCGTAGTATCGCAGCCCTTCCCTTAATCCTCTCTGTTCCACTTCCTCACTTTTTCAGCCAACTCTCCTCACCTTCATCGTCCTCTTCTCCCACTCTTCCCATTTAGGTCTTGGCAAACCCTTCTCTTCGCTCTCGTATGCAGTTGAAGGTTGCCCTCAGGCATTTTCACCTCATGTCTCTGCCATAACAATTTTTTTGTTCAATGTCTTCAGTAAATGTTTTTTTTTGCGATCCCACTATTTCCCTCTGTTTCAATATTTGAAACACGAACCACAAGCATTTCGTCAAAGCGTCTCCCCTGAAAATCCATTTTCGACTGCTTTCAGCCACCTTAACAAATCCATTGCAATCCTCCACGCTTTCAAACCATTGGGCGAAACCTTTTCTTCCTGTGAAGTGCACATTCGTTTTTTCCATAAGATATCTGTTTGCTCCTAAGCACCAACCGAGTGCAACACCATTTTTACACCTTCCCATCGTCCAATTTTTCTGAGGATATCGTCGCCTCAAAATTCTTTGTAGGTTGAATTTATTCTTCATAGATAAATCTTTCTATTGTTTTAAGCGACTGAACCGAACATGATTCTGAAAATCGATGTTTTCATTGATTTTCACAATCATGTTCTCATGATGCAGATATCTTAAGAAGTGTTTATATAGCTTTGGTATCCAAAAAAAGTTACATGCCCCCCCCCCCCCTGGACGTGTCCGAAAGGAGATTTATTTTCATTCATTCAATGAATTCAAAATTCATTCAAACTCAGTTGATTTTGTTACGCACCCCTATGAATCCCTGTGAATAATCAGGGATATCGAGGGTATTTAGCAGCGTATACTTATTAGGGCATATGGCACCGTCAAAGCAATAATATTCATTAAGAAATGTCATTGATTTAAATATAATAACCCATTCGCTGCATTTTTATTCACCGTGAGAACGAATGGCAAACTATTCATTGCTGTAAAAAAAATTCAGTGTTGACCAGAGATTCAATGTATTCTGTAAGTACAACCGTCGAAGCCGGAAGGGGGAGAAAAGTCAGTCCGCAGGGACGAGAAGTTCGGCGAGAGAAGGAACCACCATTTAACACTGTGCGATAGTTCTCCGGCACATACTTACATCCGGAACATAGCAGAAAGGCTTGGACAATATAACTAGAGTCACTAGAGTTGATACATTAATGACTGTTTGACTTACATTATATAAGTAAGAACATTTGTTAAAAATACTCAGGTCGAAGCATTTCATGGGTGTAATACGTTAATTACTCATTCATTCAGCCATGTTAAAACATTATTACGTTATCAATGTTTTACAGTCAAACCTCCCAATAGCGGATACGTTTGGGCCCGGCAAAATCGTCCGCTATTGAGAAGCGTCCGCGATTCAGAGGGGACCGACATTACGACACGCTTCTCTATGCAGTAACCACGCCAATACATTAAAATATAAAGGCGTTAGTATATTTCATTCATCATTGATATCTTAATCTTGAAAAATTACGCATTTAACAAAAAATACGAAATGAAATCATAGCACATTTTTTTATCCATAGATCAGCTAGTAGCACATCGCCATTCCATGCGGATTGTCCCGCAGCAAAAAGGTGCATCATGGTTAGCCACGAGGGGAAAGAGAACAGGCAAGATTAGTAACTCGTTGACGGACTATAGGTTGTACCTGAATCGCTAGGTTAAGCTTAAGTCTGGAAAATTCCAGAGTTCCTTCAAGAAATGAAGTTTATTGTTCAGGAGGGGAGACATTTTTACAGAATGCCTCGTCTCGAGTGTCCGATAATGGAGGCAATTGAAGGAAAAATGTTTCTTTCCTGTTGTCCGCGTCCGTTTTTGAGAGTGCCCGCAATTTGGAGGTATTATTTTCACAAGTTTCCATGTTCTACTGCCGGGGATTGAAAAACTCTCCATTTATAGTAGGTGTCCGCCATTTGGAGGTGTCCGTTTCTGCATCTACATCTACATACTACCCCGCGAACCACCGCTTCGGCGTGTGGCAGGGGGTGGTAGGTCACCAGCCGTGTAAAGACGTAAAAGTTTTGGAGGTGAAATGGTGACATGCCCTATGAGAGTGTGTTTGGAGGAGCTCAGTTTCTATTGTGGTCGCTTATTGTGCGCGGAAAGAACGAGTTTTTGTACCTATCAGTTCGGCAGAGTATCTCTCTTATTTTTTCCCATCTTTCAGACCTAGAGAGGTAGTGAGGAGTCATGATAATATTCTCTGTGTCGCTCTGAAAATTATCAGTTCTGAATTTCCCAAGCATCCTAAGCCTAGAGTGCAGCCTCCGAGTCTCTAGGGGCTCCCACCTTAATCCCTCTAACAGTTGTGTAACACTATATGCTCGTTCGTAGCAGTTTTTAACGAAGCCTGCTGCTTTTCCTTGTACTTTGTTACATTTTTTGGTTGAATCTTTATGACCAGGATCCTACATGCTCGTGGCGTATTCGAGGTGTGGCCTAACCAGGGCGAAGTAGCATCTCTCTTTTACTTTTTCATCCGAGTACCTTCCTATTATACGGTTAACAAAGTCTAGTTTCTTTAATGCTGTGCGGCATATTTTTTGTACATGTGTTTCCCACGATATATCTGAAGTTAAGGTAATTCCAAGATATTTTACTGTATTTGAAGACTTTATGTTTACTCCACCCACGGTGTAGGTATGGCTTTTTTGCGATGACCTTTGCAGGAAGTTAACTGTGGTGCATTCACTAATATTTAGTTCTAAACCCCACTCCTGGCACCACGAATGAACGTTCTAAAGGTCAGATGACAGAACTTCAAAGTCCGCGTCTTCGCTTATTTCACGGTAGATTACTGTATCGTATGAAAACAATCTTAATTTACTGCTAACTCGAGAACTTAGGTGATTAATATAAATAATGAATAAAAGAGGGCAAATCACGCTTCCTTGAGGAACACCGGATGTGACTTCGACCATATCAGAGCCAAAACCATCGATAACTACTTTTTGTCTTCGATCACTGAGAATTTCGACCACTGAGTCCGTAAGGGAGGTTAGATTGTAATAAATATCTCACGTATTTAGAGGTAATGGAAAAATTTGAAAATGGTTTGAAATCTAACAAAGGGGACAGTTCTGAATCAAACCACCAAATGGACCGATGAACGAGGGGAGGGAGGAGGAAGGGGAATGAGGGGCGAGTGAATGAAGGAATGAGTGAGTGAATGAGATGAGTGTCGTCTATCTCTCTCTCTCGCTCCTGGTTACACAAGAGCGTGTACACTTATCTACATCTACATACTACCCCGCAAGCCACCTCAAAAGGCGTGTGGCGGGGTGTGTTAGGACACCAGCCGTAAAAAAAATAAATAAAGAAATAAATAAGAATATAAAAAATCCACCTAGCATTTATTAAAGTCCTTAATTGTTCGGGGGAAAAACGAATTCCCATACCTATCCGTTCGGCAAAATATTCCTCTTAATTTATCGATTCTGTCGGACCTGGAAATATAATGTGGTTCTAATATGATGTTCTCCGTGTCGCTCTGAAAGATATCCATTCTCAATTGCTCAAGCAATCTTAGCCTAGCGCGTAGCCTCCGAGTCTCTAGCGGCTCCCACCCTAAATCGTTCAAAATCCGTGTAACGCTTTCTGTTCGGCCGTAGCAGTTTTTGACGAATCGCGCAGCTTTCCTTTGTATTTTATTAAGTTCATGGACTAGGTCTTTCTCCGCCGGATCCCATATGCTCGCTGCATATTCAAGGTTATATTATATACGCGGTCGCCGTGGAGAAGTATATTTAGTTAATTACTGATTCATGCAGCCATGTTGAAACATTTTTACGTTTTCAATGTTATAAAATAAAAATGAAAAGTCTCACGCATTTAGAGGTGATGTAAAAATTGGAAAATGTTTTCAACTCTAACGAAGGTAACCTAAGTAATCGTTTCCGGCTGAACTTTGTGGCAATGAGTTAGATTCATGATAAAAACAACTTAGTTTCAATCCACACAATATTTATTATAAATACGACCCGGGTCTCAGCAACTTCGTGCCATCATCAGACCTGGGGATCTATTCTGTATACCCTCGGAATTTCCGAGTCTCGACAGTGGCGACATTTTGACGTCAGATCCACGTAATATTCAAAGGAGAGCATTCGAAAGTTGAGATTTTCGGGGAATTCGACGTCACATCCTCGGAGTTACCGAGGTTCGACCGCGTCGATTTTCTTACTGAATAAGGCCCCAGAAGATGGCACAAAGCTGTTGAAACACGGGTCGTATTTATAATAAAATTGTGTGTATTGAAACTAAGTTGTTTTTATCATGAATCTAACGAAGGGGACAAATCACGCTCAAACCACCAAATAGGTCTGTGAACGGGGGGGAGGAAGGGGAATGAAGGGCGAGTGAATGAAGGAATGAGTGAGTGAATGAGACGAGTGCCGTCTCTCTCTCTCTCTCTCTTTCGCTCCTTGTTACACGAGACCGTGTACAGTTATATACGCGGTCGCCGTGGAGAAGTGATGCGGGGAACGGAGAGGGGAGAAGGGGGGGGGAGGGGGCAAGTGTTGGGCGGTGTGGGTGGGTGGACGAGCCCTTGAATGTGGAGGAGAAGGCGGGCGGAGGGGGGGAGTGTGTGTAGCGGGCGTTACATATATCAAGCTCACCTCCCGTGTCGCGGCAATTAGCTCGGGAAATTGCTAAAACCTGAATCTGTAAAGAGTAGGCACGGGGAGGGTGGGGTTGGGGGAGGGAAGGAGGGGAAGGGGGGGGATACTAGATTGGACGCGGGAGATATCCAAGTGGGGTGGGGGTGGGGGAGTAGGGGAGGCATCTCTTTAAGAACAGTGGCCATTAAAAGAGGGGAGGGGAAGGGGGGGGGGGAATAAAGAGGAAGAGGGGGAGGATTCGGTGCCGTACGCGAGGGTGCCCTCGCAAGGTGACCGGTGGAGCTGTTGTGGGGCGGGGAGGGGAGAGGAAGCATCAGGAGTGGGGTGGGGGGGGGGAAGGAAACCGCCAGCGGGGGTGGGTTGGCATGAAACCGAAACGTTTCCCGGTTCGGTTACGGGTTCCTCGTCGCCTGATAACATATCAATTACGGTAATCCGTTGGCGAAGGGATTTTAAAAGTGCCGTCACTTTGGCGTTTCCTTTCCGGTCGCCTTACTTAATGAAAGGCTCTCACTCCAGAGATTTCATCCTCTTCCATTTCTCTTTCAAACCTTTTTATCTTTTTTACTTTTCCTCGGACCTTTGAGGGCATCCAAATGTCATCTTTACACGAATCTTTAATCAACGACTCGAAACGCCTGTAGGAGTTAAAAGCGAGCGCTGAATTCCACCTTTTCGTGTGTATTTTTTGAAAGAACCTATTTCACCGATGGCATACTTTAGCTTTAAAAAAAAACATTCTTATTAAGGTAGTTTGTAGTAAGTAGCGAAATATCATTTTACCTAGAAACTAATGAATTTGGTCTCATTTTAAAGAGATGTATCAACCTTTCATTGACATCGAAAATTCAACCCCTTACCACATTACTTTCTGAGATATTTGCCAAAAAATACCAGTCCTTTTACATGGGAAATGGCACGTGTATACACTCCTGAGAGACCTTATATTAAAAATGAGGCATTTCCTATACATAGATCTCGTCAAAAGATCAACAGTGTGTAGTTTGTGTGTTTCCTCAGCTATTTTTGAAAATTAATCATATTGTCACCGCAGTAGGCTCTTGGGTAACACAATAAACCTTCCGTTTTGATGAGGTTTCAAACGTACCGCGTGAAAAAAATGAGTCAAGATAAAGACTTGTTTAGATATTTTCATTACATTACTTACCACTTTTGTCATAATAAAACTATAATATGGCACCATTAATAATACAATATTAAATTTATGCGTCCTACAGCTGGTGAAATTAGAACGAATAAATCGAATATGGTCTCTATTATGACTAGGGATCTATCTCGCTCGCACGACCTAAAATGGTGAACGAGCAACATGATGAGCGATTTTCCGGTCTCACGAGCCAACTTCAGCTTGGGTGACGTACGAAAGGCAATATAATAAATACATAAATAAAAGTATTATCAATAAAAGCATATTTATAAACATAATAATTAAAATAATTAATAAAATATGAGCGAGACGATATTTAAACTAAAATATTAATGGCATTCACGATATTTTTTTAAGATAAATCATCTCAGTAATTTTCAAATTGCTCGAAAATGAGTTTATATTTTTTTTAATGAAAAAAGAAAATGAATTTAACATCATAGCATTATGGTATTATTCCACGATTACGCGATATTTTTTGAACTTATCGAGGTTGTTATTTCGCGGGCCCTCCCCTTGAGGCACCCCCTTTTATAAGGCACCTTATTGGCCGGGCGTGGAGAATTGTGTGTGGTTGTGATGTCAAGAGCTATGCCGGTGTTAGTTTAACTACTGGTAGGGTCCTACATGGCGTACAGCTCTTGACTGAACCGCCAGACAAAGTGTGCCGCGCAACAATAGGGGAGAGGGGGCTCTTATGCGTTGAGAAGCAAGCCTCCCCAGGGGAGAAGACCCTAAACACAAATCCAGCTCCTCCAGGATGGGGTTAAGGCGTGGGGTAAGCAACTCTACCCTATAAAAACTATACATTCTATGGGACCTCTAAATATGCCTCGGTAGAATCACGATGGATCACTAAGATGTCGACCTGACAAACGGACACGGACATTGAGTATACGGAAACTTGCGACTTGGAATGTAAGTACCATTACGAGACCAGGGAATATGAAAGAAATTTCCAAAGAAACGTTTCAATACGGCTTGGATATAATAGCTCTCCTAGAAGTGAGAGGGGTAGGATCTGGCAGAATTGATAAGAAAGGTTTTAAATTCGTCCTAGCCATAGAACTGGATTATACGGAACTGGTATCATGACAAAATCTAGTACAAGTAAGAGTGTGATAACATTTGATCCATTAGGGGAGAGATTATGCAAGCTAACATTAAAAGGAAAATTTCGAAATATTGACGTCTTATCAGCGCTTGCCGCAAGAGAGGGCAGTTCCGAACGAGAGAAGCAAGCATTCTATGATAACTTGGAAAAGGAACGCGAGAAAATATCAAAATATCTTGCACTTCTAAGTCTTGGAGACTTCAATGGAAAAATTGGCAAGGGAGATTTTTTTACACAATATATCTTGAAAGTACTCCCTGCACGATGAAACAAGTGAAAACCAAAGACTACTCCGCCAGTCAACTCAGTCACGCAACCTAATTATTAAAAGCACATGTTTTGAGCATGAAAATATTCATAAAGGTACCTGGAATATGCCAGGAACTGGAATTGGGGATCAAATGGATCATGTGATTGATTCTAGGAAACATTCAACCTCCGTATTAGACGTAATATCTGCACGAATGCCAAATTGTGACTCTGATTCACTACTTAGTGAAAGTAAATTTTAGAGAACGACTGGCTGCTTTGGAGAAAACCAATGAGCCTAGAAGGCAGAAATGGAACTCAAAATTTTAAGGGCTCCCCTTCTAGCCGCTAAATACATAGACGATTTAAGTAGAAAGTTAGCTGGAAATGTGGAGGGAGAGAGAGATGAATATCCCCTTGAAAAGCAATGAATAACAATTAAAAAAGCTCTCTTATCAACAGAAAAATCATACAATTGGCAACGATAAACTAGAAAGGAACGCAGAATGGTTCGATAGTGAATGTAAAGCTGCGATAGAAAGAAAAAAATCAGAACAGATACATTATGATGCGACGGGAGACTAGATTATCGAGAGGAAAAATATCGACAGAGGAGGAAAAAAGCTGACAAATTACTGAAAAGAAAGAAAAATGAGCATTTGAAAAATATGATAGAAACTGTAGAGCAGCTCAGCAATGAAAATCAAAGCAAGAAGTTCTATCAAGCAGTAAAACACACGAGCAAACAATATCACTCAAAAGTAAACTCAATGTATGACCAAAATTGGCGAAGTCATAGGGAAGTAGTATCAGATAAAGGAAAGATGGGCAGAATACTTTGACGAACTGTATAGTAAGGAAGTGTCCACAGAGATCGAAGAGCATCTTCTAGTTCATAGTGCAGAGCAGGATGCACCCATCCCATCTATAGAGGAGTTACGTGAGGCAATGAAATGAGAGGGCAAAAGGAGATGATGATATATCAGCAGAATTCATTTTTAAAAAATGGAGGCCCAGAGCTTATGGGAGCACTGCACCAACTGATCTGTAGTATTTGGTTATCAGAGGAGCTCCCAGAAGAGTGGAGAACTGAATTGATTTGCCCAATAATTAAGAAAGGTGCCAAGTTGGATTCCAAAAACCACAGAGGCATTATGTCACTGAATGTAACATATAAAATCTTCACGAGTATTCTCCTGAAACGAACACGTATCTATGCCGAAGACATTCTAGAAGAATATCAGTGTGGCTTTAGATGTGGAAGAAGCACCGTTGATCAGACATTCGCAGCGAGACAAACAATGGAGATGGGCTATGAATGCAGCGTTGATTTTCATATACTCTTCATTGACTTTCGTCAAGCTTTTGACAGCGTGAACAGGAAAGAAATGCTCCGTGCGCTGAAAGGGTATGGTATTCCAGAAAAGCTGGTTGAATTGGCTGAGATGACACTGAAGGAATCCCAATGTAAAGCCTTCCTTTTGGGTAGAACAAGCAGCGCTCTTAAAGTGACCTCAGGGATAAGACAAGGATATGCTCTCTCAGCTGAGCTATTGGAATTGGTTTATCCCAATCAGTGAAAAAATTGAAATTAAGGGAAACTCTTGTTTATAAGTCCAAACAAGGTTTTGCATATGCTGATGTTATAGCTCTCATAGCAAGAAGCGTGAAGGATTTAAAGGAAATGCTTGCTATTGAAGACATTAGGAAAAGAATGGACCTCAATGTAAATGAAGATAAGACCCAATACATGAAAATGACTTCTTCGCAGAACAAACGAAAGCTACAAGAGCTAATTATTGGGAATTACAAGTTTGAGAGCGTCAGGAAATTTACTTACCTTGGAGTAATATCATAAAAAAACATTATTTTACATAGCTTGTGCTAATTTCAAAAATAATGAAAATTAGATTTCTGAGAAGGTTTATCAAAGGGTAACAAGGTAACAAGGCTTGTATTGAAAATGTACCCCTCTTCAAATCAGCTCATCCATAAAGGAAAACTATATTGAAAATTTAAAAAACATTGATAAGGCCAGTAGTTACATATGGAGCTGAGACATGGGTCCTATCCAAACAAAATGAAGAAACACTTTAGGTTCTCCAAGTCATTGCGACTGTCATGGTTGGGCCATGTTGAAAGGATGGAAGCAAGGCTACGTCGCTTGCTGCGATATATCGTATGTAGTGACTTTAGCGTCATCTATTTCAGGCGCAAATTAAAAATGATCTTTAAATAAGACGATAATAGGTTATTAATTTATAAATAATTATTTTAATTGTATTTACTCAGTGAATTTGTTAACAAAAAGCTATGTTATGATTTCGTTAGGAAAAAGTCACGTGGTCTGCATGGTCCGTATCAAAATAACAAACATGGCGCCAAGTCGTGAATGTGAGAAGCGACCCGGGCGGCATTATTGCTCAGCCAGTTGGTGCAATAATTTTTCTGGCTGCAGATTAGACAAAAAAATTGCATTTTTCAACTTCCCGAGTGATTTTGCGAGGTAAGTACGGTGTGAATAAGATGGTTAGATGTTCTACAGTTATGACCGAAGCCTCCTCTTACTTTTGCATTGACATCTAATTAATTAATTTGGCTTATGGTCCTATAGTATGGCTGTGCGAGGATTTATGTGATTTTATGCCAAGTTTGAAAAAGAATTCCACTTCATTGTTTCAAATTTTATGTTGAAGTTTTTTTAATAAAGTAAATTGTGTCTTCAGCATCATTATTCACAATAAAGTTTGTGTGAATTCCATTTGGTTTCTTTTCATTGAAAATTATGTACCAAACCTAAGAAACAATATCAAATATCAGGAGGCCTCGCGAATTTTCATCATTTGGACCAATATCGGATGAATGCAGAGGTCATGTTATAAGCTATCGCTCAAGGTTTCAGTGCTTCGGTTTAAATTTGGCGGGGTTATCGTGGTTGGGAAGCACCTGACCGCTAGAGAGCTCTGCTAGTAAAGCATTACCGTTGAGGGAAGGGGAGTGTCGCGGTCTTGGATGGAAGAGTACAGAATGCCATTATTGTTAATTAATAGCAAGATGGAAGGGAGTAGGAGGAGAGGAAGACCACGAAAAAGATTGCCGCAAGATGTTGAAGAGGACCTGGGGACAATGGGGATTCGAAGATGGAGAGAGAAAGTAAAAAATGAACACCGAATGGAGGGATATAACTGAGGAAGCTATGGCCCACACCGGACTGTAGAGCTGTTGAAGAAGAAGAAGAAGTTATTGCGCGGGCGAAGCGAAATGTAACTTAGGAAAAGAAACCCTTTCACTTCCCGGTTACCCAACCCGCCCCACCGGGATGACCCCGCTACTTGTTATATTTCAATATAATTACGGGTTCGCAATATATTAGAAGTGAAATAATGAGGTAACCCTCTGGTGGAGAGTGTTGAAACTCGGCAATATGGCGCGAAGCGCAGTTGAAATACGTAAGAAAAACGCTATTTTCAATCGGATTGAAACGCTATAGTTGAAGAAGTACGGCAATGAAAGTGGTGAATTAAAAAGAAAAAATTCAAAGTCTAAGGTTTTTAAAGAGATATAAACGACAACTGTTGAACGTCTGGGAAGCGAGTTATGAAGAAACATCGATGGACCTGTTTTAATGAACATTTACCTAAAACAATCTTGATAGACAAAGTATGGAAGTATATCTTGCTTAATTAAATTATTTATTAAGTAAATTTAAATTATTATAAACCAATTGGAATTCAAATAAATACTATATGAATCACATAATTGGGTTAGGAGATTTTTTTTCCTAATATATCCAGATTTTTATTTTTATGGTTTTGTCCTGGTTATTAAGGAGGGAGCACTTCTCAGTTTCTAAACGAAGCCACTGTGTTTAATAAGATTAAGGAGGCGGAATCGACTCCTTTGTTTTCAAAAGGGTCGCACTACGCCATGGAAAATGAAACAATACAAATGAACTTTGCAGTTAAAATGCGTAAATACATGTAAATATGTGAATCTGGCACAATAGCCATACTGTATTACCCAAATGACGCAGCTAATTTGTTGTTTGTTAGTCAAATAGCAGCGAGAGGCCATGTCCTTGTTTTTTCAGACAAGGGTTTTGATGAATATGATGCAGATAAAATATCTGTACAAGGATCATTCAAATTTACTATATCTGAAACTGAAGGTATATATAAACTTGATAAACCAGACTCTTGTAATTTTGTCAATGTCATTCCAGGTGCTGTTACATCTACTAGTCAAAATGTTAGTGAGGCCATTTGGCATAAACGTGTTGGACATTTGTCTGAGAGAAGTCTCGAACTGTTACGTAGTGGTCTTGCTGGTGGAATTGTATTTCAAAAGAATAAAAAAAGGTAATGATTTATGTGTACCTTGTACTGAGGCGAAAGGGACAAGGAAAAGTTTTCCTAAAGGACAAGCTGGACGAGCCAAATCCAGGTTGGATTTAGTCCATACTGACATTTGTGGCCCAATGTCACAAGAAACTTGGGGTGGTGCTAGGTATGTTCTAAAGTTTACTGATGATTAATTCTGGGAAAACCTTGGGATATTTTCTTAGAACCAAAAGTGTAACTTGTTCAAAAATTTTAGAGTTCCAACAGTTAGTTGAGAACCAGATTGGTATTGAAATTAAAAGAAGTACGTCTGCAAGTTTAACTTCAACATACAGGTAAAGGTTTTGATGATGGAACTATAATATTTTAAAAACATTATTTCACATAGTCGATAAAGTATTTATCATGAATGAAATATATACTATAAATAATTATAGCACCTACCCATTTATTCAACGCACATTAGTTTGAAACCATAGTTTTAATCACAGGAAAAATTATTGAGCGAAGAGGAATATCATGCATGAAATGAAATACTAGCAAAATAGATAATATCGTATATATTATTACAGAAAGGTCTTTTTCTGTCATTCCGTATATGCTCCGTTAATACTGCACCTACAGTGATAAATGAGGTATCATTTTAAACGTTGAATCACCGGCTTCTGATGAAAAATACAATCTCAATCTCAAATTTCGCTATTTACCCATTAATTTGACTTAAAAGTTTCGATTTTTCCATGTCGATTACTCGCTCGAGGTATATCGACTCCACACATTTTTTTATTCTAAACTTCAAAAAAAGGTTTAAAATGAAAATAATATGAAATGCACATAGTGATTGTACATGGGTGAATGGTCATCTGGTAAGTCAATGCAATTAAAACTTTTTTATTTCATATTTATCATCATCAGCATATATATTATTTCTCAAAGGTGTTTTTTTGTCACAACGCTATGACTCCCATAATTCTTCATCAAAGTTAATGATTAAAACATCGTTTTAAAGCTTATGTTCCCCACTATTGACGAAATATAGACAAATGGTTTAAAATTTAAATTTTTGTTAAAAAATTTAAAAATTAAGATTTTGTTAAAAAAAATGATGCAGTGTCATCTGTTGACAATATAATCAACTAATATGTCGGCTATGGTTACGTGCTTAAAAGACTGTAGGAGGCGCCATCTATTAACTCATTGTTTAGTTAGTTGCTTACATTCTACATGCAATCAGTGTGACCGTTTACGTTAACGATATGTATCTTTAACAGTTAGAAGAACGAGAAGAAAGAAGGAAGAAACAGGAAGAAGCTGCATACTGTGCGAAATATTCGCATGGGTCAGCTAGTAATGATTGATACAAAAATTTTATTTTACGTTTACTGATACTGGCAATCAATCATCTAACTTAGGATAAATTTTTCCATTGTCAGAGAACTTACCAGAACCTTTGACATCTGCGAATGCAGTGACAGTGAGATCCGGACAAATGTTTTATGAGCGCACAACGTTCGGCATTTCTTATTATTTTCCAACTGCAGTAAGAACGCCTTCCTAGGCCCTGGTCCATTGACCTTGTCTTCTTTCTTCAGTAGAAGCTATGTGAAGCTCCTGAATTTTTATTTCAATTTTTTTCAAGGGATCTTCCAGCGAAGTCATGATTCTTTTTTGGGTTATTCGCGCGAAGTTCTTCACTGTGAGCCATTCACGACCCTAAACTATGAAGAATTTCACTCGTGTCGAGTGAGAAACGTCCACCCTGAATCAGTAGAGCGGCTCTTCAAACTCCGTAATGGCAAGTGTTTCGGTCTCTCGCACAATTGTAATAGTGTCATTAGCACCCTCGGGGCGAGAACTATGGGGAGGTTAGACATCAACGTACATGTGAGTGGATGCATTTCTTAACCTCTTCTATGGCGAAGTTGAGGAAATGATATTCGGTAAAGTGATTGACTTCACCAGATACGACTTTCTGAGTTGAAGGAGTTTTACATTCTCTTCAATTTTCAATGAAATGTTGCAGGCCGGGAGTCATCGTCTAACACAGTAGCAGAATTCATTATTCTGGTTATCGAGGGCACCCATCCCAGTAGACAATTTTGCTGCAGTTTTGTAATCGTGAGGGTGGTTGTGTCTGAGTATATGGACGAAGAGTTTAAAAAAAATCACGCATTACCTTGAAAATCATTGTTTCTCTTCTTTTCTCTTCAGAGGCCGCAATACGGACCAACTGGATGACTCTCAAAGCTGAGGAATTCTTTTCACGGTAGTATCCATATTTAAAATAATACTTTATACTTTTCGACAGTTATTTAATTTGTACGACGTCTTTCACAGCTTTACTGCATCGTCAGGCACAATTGTTTGCATAATATTTATTTATTTATTTATTGTTGTGATGGTAACGTGATGCTGGGGGTTTAGAGAAAAAAATAACTTCTGGGAGAGAAGGCAGGGGAACACTGATTAAAGGCTTGTGAGGTGGGAAAGGTCATTATTTAACGAGGATATTTTGTCGGAAAGAAGTGGGGAGATGCGGAATAAGTATCTCATTACAAAGGCTGCTTAACTGTCCAGTGATTTCAGTTTGTTCTAAAGCATTCATCGTCAAACCTTTCAGGAGAGCATTAAAATTTATGAGTCAAAACTACTTACACGATTATTTTCAAGCAGATGATTGGAAAATTGAGAATTGGAATCCATTTTAATGTAACTTTTGGACTGTTCCTTAATTCGTGTCATGAAATTTCAACCAGCTTGACCTATGTAAGCTATATTACAGCCATTGCGTTTAATTTTGTAAATATCAGGCTTGAACAATCGATAATGTTTGTATTTTCCGTTTACTATAAATTTCGAAAGGGTTAAAGGAGTGTGGAACGCTGCTTTAAGGGAATTTGGAGGGCGGTTTGAAATCCTGGAAGAATTTTGCCTAGAAATGGAACAAAACACCTCTTGAAATACGCAGGTCTTTCTGTTCGTGCGGGGGAAACCTATTTTATAGCATAGGACGTTTGTTTTTACGAAGAATTTCGTCGAAAAAATTTTGATTGTAACCATTGTTAGCGGCTATGTCAAACGTTCAGTTTTAAAGTTAGCGAGTTAGTTGTCTCGGGCGTGACTTCATGGAATCGACTTAACATAATGACAAAATCACATAGACACGTGATAACATTATTACAAAGTTTTCTTTACTTTTCATTATGTTATTGAGTTAGTATTATCGCGTCGAACAATTACGGAGAATTCTATTAATACGGATAGACAAGGTAAGTTCTACTAAAAGAAATGACCTCCGATATCGTCGAGTTTATTCTTTCACGTTAAAAATAATTGGTTAGTAAATAACTAGCGTCCTGAAATAATAAAAATATAAATGGTTCTTGGGATTAAATTTTGATGAATTCTCCGAAAAGAAAGATCACATTGAAAAGATTGTGGTTGCGGCAAAAATGATCGCGTTTTGCTTCCGCGCGGTTGCGATACCATCTTGAAACAGTAAAGTGATAGCCAACTACGATTAAATTGTGATGAGTCCTTCGCAGAGAAACATCATGTGATAAGTTAAATCGTATCCATTTATCTAAATTCAAAAATAGTTGGATAGTTTAGTTGAGCAACTTGAGGTATAGGTTACACTAAGGGGCTTTCATATGCTCTCTCTCAGGCTAAATTTAGGTACTCCGAGCTAGACAGTTTCCTAGTCATAATAGAGACCATATTCGAACTATACGTTTTAATTTCACCGTCTGTAGGACACATGAATTGCATCATTAACGGTACAATAATATGGTCAGAAATGGTCAGTAATAAAATGAAAATATCTAAATGAGTCTCTAGCTTGACTCATTTTTTTCACACGGTGCGTTTGAAAATCCTTCAAAACGGAAGGTTTTTTTGTGATACCCAAGCGTTGCGGTGACAATGTAATTAATTTTAAAAATTAGTTGAGAAAACATCGCTGCACGCTGTTAATTTTTTTTGCGATATCTAAGTGTTAAATATGTAATTATAATATAAAATATAATAATATAAAAAATAAAATAATATACAAAATAAAATACGTAGCTTAAAATAAGTAAGTATATCTCGTAAAAGAAACGCAATGATTGGACACCTTCTACGTCACTCAGAGTGGATGACTACTTTAATGGAAGGAGTGGCAGAGGGCCGTGCTGGAAAAGGTAGACCGAGAAAAGAATACCTGGAAGAGACCATTGAGGGGAGAAGATACAGTGAAATAAAGAGACTAGCTTTGGAAAGAAGGAATTTGAATGCCCGATTGGGTTGAGGGTTGAGGAGAAGAAGAAGAGAAGTGTTAGATATTCCTCATTTTGCAAATAATGTCTCCCTGGAGAGCACACACGTACCATTTCCCATGTAAAAGGGCTGGTATTATTTGGCAAATAACTTCGAAAGTAATGTGGTAAGGGGTTGAATTTTTGGTGTCATTAGAAGGGCGAGATATGTTTCTTTAAAATGAGACCAAATTCATTGATTTCTAGGTAAAATGACATTTTGCTCGAACTACCATAAACCGTGCATTTCACTCAAATACCCGAGAAAGATATAAATTTCACCCCATTGGGTCATAGGCTCCGACTCCAAACAAAAATGTTTTTTTTTTTCAGTCCCGGAGTTCAATGTTTGGATGGGCATCCTTAAGTAACTGCGCCATTTGATTTGGAATGCCATTTTCCATTTTTTCTCACCCATTAAGAAATTGAAACAACTCAAAGTCGAACGTATTTCGCGAAAAAACATTTGCCTTCAGTTTTCGCCAACCTCACGATTCAAGATGTTTCCGAGCCTGTTTGAATCGACTTTCGGAATAAAAAGTTGCGTTTTTATGATGCAGTTCATTTTACTTGCATAGATTTTATATGAGAGATATTTTAGAAATAATTGCTTTCGCCATATAAACGACGGCGCGCACTTGTTTTTGTCATTTCGTTACTCAGGCAGTAAAATAGTTTATTTAGACGCTGATACACGAAATGGTATCCATACCAAAAATTTCTGCAGCGCTTCAATTCTGTGAACCTAAAGAGTGATTTTGGCTGAAAGCTGATTGGATTGCATTGGATACTTGGGGAGGCGACCGACGGCTAAGATCATTTGCGCCATAGGGGACAGGTAAGGGAGGAAGGGTGGATAGAAACCCGGCGTAGGCATTAGCCTGCTCTTAACGAAAGGCGCCAAGGGGACCACGTCTTAGCGTCTCATCCGACAGGCGGAGTACTCTACTTGAAGTGCCCTCCACAAGACACTCAAGTAGGGATCGGGTTCCCTTTTAAAAAACACCCTCCTCTACAGGGATTTGAACACTGGCCGCCAGTGTGTTAGGCGAGTACTCTAGCCACCACACCAACCCGATCCCCCTCCGGAAAGCGATCAGATGATTTTTATGTATTTTAAATCGGAGAATAATGAAAATGAATCCAATAGATCCTCATAAATTTCAATCATTAACTCACAGTCATTTTTAGTGTTGGATTTTTACTCTTCGAGCGAGAGGGTATTAACTTAGTGATTCCAGGCCTACGCGGTGCATACATGCGTAGCGCCAACGATTCATCTGAAAAATGTATTCAAATCCAATTTATACGTAGAAGTGAGAGAACGGGCATAATCCTTCATAACACAGGCAAAAATGAGCACACGGTAGAATCTCGTGACCCCATCATATACCCTACCTACGTATAAATATTACGACCTCACTCTGTCCTAGTTTATCCACGCTTTCCTCCACCAAAACACAGAGTTTAGGTAGTGCGAGCGATATAGTTCCCTAGTCATAATAGAGACCATATTCGAATTACTGTACGATTTAATTTCACCAGCTGTAGGGCAAATAAATGAAATATTGCATTATTAATCGAGCAATGATATAGTTTTGTAGGACAGAAATTGTAAGTAATCAAATGAAAATATCTAAATAAGTCTTTAACTTGACTCATTTTTTTCGCGCGCTGCGTTTGAAAATCCTTCAAAACGGAAGGTTTTTCGTGATACCCAAGAACCTACTGCGGTGACAATAGGATCACTTTTCAAATACAGTTGAGAAAAATACCAACTACATGCTAGTAGTTTTTTTACGACATCTAAGCGTTAGAAATACCTCATTTTGTAAATGATGTCTCTCTGGAGTGCATACACGTACAGTCACATCACAAAGTATCGCGACACACTGCGCTAGCAGTTCGTATAGGTCGACTTTCGAAGCTCAAAGTACGTTGGCCATCCTGGGTCGTCTTCGGTGACTATGAGAATCGTCGGGTACACTACGATATATATACTAAGTCAAGTGGGGCTAAACACCGACAGTGCTATCGACTTCGTCCGCGTTGGCAAGCTGACTTTGAAATGAATAAACTGCGGGAAGGGAGGGTATACGCAACCCAGAGGCATCGTAATCATACTCGGCAGTTATCTTACGAAGTCGAAAATGGAAAGAGCTCCTCTTCGCGAAACCAGCCCAACCCAGCGCGCTCTGATGGTGGGCTTGGTGAGAGGCGGGCGCCGAGTCAAGAGTCAATAGATATCATAATTTTCCATTTGGCGGGCAACTTAAAATATCAGCCTGTAATGCACGAAAGGCTCACCAGTTCCCATAGCCTAGTCGATGGCAGTGCCCATTCTCCTTCGTGCATAGGTTGGAGCTCGTATTTACGTGCATATGGCTCTTCTTCGTTTTACCTTCCCCCGATTTCACTCGCATAATCACTCAACTCCATTCAATTATGCCTTTTCACCACATTCCCCTTCTTACTTCTTTAACCGAATCTGTCTGTCCTCTCCTCTAAACGAGAGAGAACTCCCATAATGCAGCCCCACTTAACCTGGCGCTTTGTCTGATGGAAAATGCAAAGTGTACCTGCAAATTCTCTTAGCTACCAGTGACGGCCCAGGATAGCCAACGTACTTCGAGCTTCGACAGCCGACATATACGATCCGCTAGTCTAGCGTGTCGCGATACTTTTTGAAGTGACTGTACCATTTCCCATGTAAAATGGATGGCATGTTTTGGCAAACATCTCCGAAAGTAATGAGGTAAGGGGTTGAGTTTTTGGTGCTATTAGAAGAATGAGATATTTTTCTTTAAAGTGAGACCAAAGTCATTGATTTATAGGTAAAATGATACTTCTCTCAAACTGCTCCACGGCGGTTGAGGTGATTTTTGCTTGTATGCAGATTTACACGACACTTTAGTTACGTGATTTCATAAGTGAAATATATCGATGAAAGCGAAAAAAACTGTGTCAAACAGATTTGGTAATTTCGGCAATATAAATGCCATGATTCGATCGCGAGGGCAATTCTATTTAAGGCAATAAGGAATTTTAGGAATAAGGCAAGGCTTTTATTCTAAAAGCAACTTTATGCTGTTATCATTATTCTTGGTAATATCACACCGTCTAGCATGACAGATTTCCTAATGAGTTAAAAGATACCTATCGTTGCCTTATACATGTATTTTTTGACACGCAAAATTCGCAGGGTTTTTACAAATTGCGATTCCCTAGCAATAAAGTTTTATTATGCTCAAATAAAAAATTCCCTAAAACATAAACCGTTATTATAATATTCGAATCTCATGTTCGGACATATTCCTATGGCTATTTTTTTATAACCCGTACGTACGTCGAAAAAATGATGACATGAATTCCCTATAATTCAGTTAAATGGAGTCTTTCATAATTTAAAGTCTACAATGTATACAATTCCGAGTCGTCTATCACTACCTTTACCAATCGAACTCAGATCGATATGAACTCGGACCGTTCTGAACATTCTAAGCCAGCTTGGTTGATCAATGCGAAATCCATTGAAATATCGATTTGAATCGGTTCATATAGATTTATATTCACAGACTGGCAGAGAAAGACGGCCAGTTTAACCCGCTTCTCATATCGATCCCACTAGCCCGTTGCGTTTACCATACCGAGGTGAACCGGATAAATCGATCTGAGTTCGATTGGTAAACGGAGTGTATGATACAATAGGGGATCCTCTTAGCTTTCGAAGTGCCAGTCTTAAATGTTATTTGATAGTCTTACATTCAACTGGTTTTGCGTGCTTTCATAATGGTTAAAGCTACTCGACATTCGCAAATGATTCGAAAAATTCCCTCATTTTCCCAACTTGTAATCTCATCAGATCCTCTGCTTCAGCAGTGCTGCCGGTCGTCAAGGGAACGGCTCACCGAAAACGCGTAATTCTGAGCAATTGTACAAATGTTTTTTTTTCCAAAATTTCACATATTTCGTAAGGATAAAAGAATTTGTATGAAAGAGAGTACAAATCTTTACAATATTTTCTTTTGTTTTGCCTTCATCTCCACTTTATAAGACCAGTATTCGAACTTCAATTATGCAAAAGAACAGACAGCAGGCGATTGAAGTGAACTTTCGTATGCGTGCATTTCCTCGAGGGAACGGAATTTGCGAACCGAAAGACAGTAAGACATAGTAACGTTGCTTTTAATATTTATATAATTGTAATGGTTGCTAACAAGTAACAAGGTGTCATACATAGGAAAAAAACATTTCAGTATTATTTCATGAAAATTTCGATCACCACACCGAAGACTGTAGTCGTAACATTCATGAATTTAAACAGAAAACGTAAAATATCTACCTAAAGATGGCGCGGGAACGCTCGCGAAACTGTTGCCACCAATATTCAACACGCAGTGAAATACTGAGAATGCAGTCTTTGCATCGGATAGACATCTACATCTACACAATACCCTGCGAGCCGCCGCATGGGCGTGTGGCATGGGGTGTTAGGTCACCAGCCGTGTAAAGATGTAAGTTTTTTGGAGATGGAATGGTGACATTTATTATAGGAGTGTATTCAGCGGAGCTCAGTATTAATTCTGGTCTCTTATTGTTCGCGGAAAGAACGAGTTCATTTACCTATCTGTTAGACAGTGTATCTCTCATATTTTATCGCATCTGTCAAACCTAGAGATGTAGTGAGGCGTCACGATAATATTCTCTGTGTGTCTCTGAAAAATATCAGTTCTGAATTTATCAAGCAGCGTAAGCCTAGCTTGCAGCCTCCGAGTCTGTAGGGGCTCCCACCTTAGTCCCTCTAACAGTTGTGTAACACTGAATGTTCGTTCGTAGCAGTTTTTAACGAAACGCGCTGCTTTCCTTTGTATTTTATTAATTATTTTTGTTAAATCTTTATGACCAGGGTCCCAAACGCTCGCGGCGTATTCGAGGTGTGGCCTTACCAGAGCGAAGTAGTATCTCTCCTTTACTTTTTCATCCGAGAACCTTCCTATTATACGCTTAACAAATCCTAGTTTCTTTAATGCTGTGCCGCGTATGTTTTTTGGACTAGGAGAAGATGCAGTCATCTTTCACTTTTGAGGTTTGGAGAGTAATGAAGAGAGCACGGTGGGAAGAAAGGATAGCAGACGAAACAGTACTTTAACTGACAATAGACGAGAGGATATGTACAAAGGGGAAAACCAGGTGGCATAGCATTTGGAAGCAAGCAGCTACGATGTCTTACGCGTGGATTGAGGATATGAGAAGTCATCACGCAGGAGATGATTCAATTAACTTGGCTTCGGGATGAATAAAATGATCTCATAACCCTATCGATACCAGAGTGTTAACCACTTACCACACCATTATTTGATATTATTTGCCAAAAAATAGAATATGATCTTCATGGAATTCAGTTATACAGCGCGCTCCTAAGAGAAATCTATCGAAAAATGAGGAAGTTCTGACTAGGGATGAGCAACGATGGTCGATGATTCAGAAATATCGATGATTGGTGTACGATGGTAGATATTTTCCCCATCGATAGTTTGCCCTCTATGTTATCACACTATCGATGGTCTTAGTCGATAGTAACAATCTATGTTTACCTCGAGTGAATCATTGATTGTTATGCTAAAATTATGTTAAACGATGTGTTAAAACAGTTAACTTATATAAAGATTTCATGGTGTGAAAGTAGATGATATTGAATTTTATTTGTTGTTACATTGACCTCAAAGCCATTCCGTAATAAAATTTTCAATATCATTGATGGCTTCACCTTAGGAGGCTGTAAGAGCTCCTTAGTTTACCGGACCGAAGTTGACCCACTAATTTTTTTCCCACTAAATGAAATCGGCAGTGCTACCAACAGAACTGTAGCTTTAATAGAGTAGTAACACGAGAACATGTCAAGGTAAGATAAAGAGGCAAAAGGTAAACAACAACAATTACAAACATCGTGCTGCCTGAGAACATGGGGAAACCATAATTTGTTATATAGAAATCAAAGGTTTCAACACAGATGACAGATAATGAATCCAAAGCCTAATACTGAATTTATAAACATTTATTCGACTAAATGGTCCACTAATGTTTCCGATGTTCCATTCTTCTTAATCATTGCACAGTCGTCGAATATCTGATTAAATATATCTCTCTCTCGTTGCTATCTGAGAGGTTTTCTTTAATACGACGTGTGTTCAAAAAATACCCGGAAAGTTTAAATTTCGCGCGTTTGGCGAGTCCGATTGTCAAAAAAAAATTTTATTGTGTTGGTATACATGCCCCTGAAGTATGACACAATTTTCAGCTGTATTCATTGTTTACTTTATCTGTGGCAACCGCTAAGGTTAGACGTGTTTTCATGAGCTCGGCGATTTTCGATTGTTAAAAAAAATGGATCAAAGAATTTGTATTAAGTTTTGCGTAAAAAATGAAATAAAGTGTAACAAAGTGTGCGAAATGTTAACAAAGGCCTATGGTGAGTCTGCTATGAAAAAAACAAGTGTTTACGAGTGGTATAAGCGTTTCCAAGATGGCCGTGAAGACGTTGAAGATGACGAACGCCCCGGACGCCCCAGCACATCAACAACCGATGAAAACGTGGAAAAAGTGAAAGCAGTGGTTATGAATGATCGCCGAATCACAATCAGAGAAGTCGCTGATGATGTTGGCATATCGATTGGCTCATGGCATGACATTTTTGCGAACATTTTGGGTATGAAACGCGTGGCAGCAAAATTTGTCCCAAAATTGTTGAATTTAGAACAAAAACAGCGGCGAATGGAAGTTGCTCAGGAATCACTAAATGAAGTCGACGTCGACTCAGATTTGCTCAAAAGAGTTATAACTGGTTACGAAACTTTTTTACACTTTATTTCATTTTTTACGCAAAACTTAATACAAATTCTTTGACCCATTTTTTTTAACAATCGAAAATCGCCGAGCTCATGAAAACACGTCTAACCTTAGCGGTTGCCACAGATAAAGTAAACAATACAGCTGAAAATTGTGTCATACTTCAGGGGTATGTATACCAACACAATAAAAAAAATTTTTGACAATCGGACTCTCCAAACGCGCGAAATTTAAACATTCCGGGTATTTTTTGAACACACCTCGTATACATTGTTTCTAGTTGCCACGCGTTCCCGTTGCTAAGGCTGGTGAGGTAAGTGTTCACTGCTGAGAACGGTAGGATGCTCGCCGTTAAGACATGCGAAGTCCCATTGAAGCTATACTTCGAAAAATTCCCTATATGATGACCTCTAGGATTCGTGTTGTTACTGTGTTTCTACGCTTATAGCCTAAAGGAAGGAGGAATCGTAACCGTCAAAATTACGTCCAAAATTAATTTTTACTAAGGTTGCGACCTAACTTTCCTTAAGTGTAGACGGACTATTAGCATTGGTTTTGTTAATTTTTTATTTGTCTTTACCCCCTCAACTCTGCTTTTGAGGATATTACTAAACTGGGTGCTTGCTCATTTGCTTAATTACCACTTAATACCATGGCCGCACCAACCCAAGATGGTTTTGTCCTCGCCAACGATTCGCCTCCACTCTTTCCTGTCTTCAGCAGCCTCCATCCCTGCTCCTCCTAGTCTTCTCAGATCCTTTCTCACCTTGTCTTCACATCGGAGTCTCAAATCTTCCCCAAAGGTCTTCTCCCGTCAGGTTTACCTTTCCAAACTTGGTTTGCTATACTGTCATTGCCTCTTCTCATCACATGGCCCAGCAATCTTAGACGCTGGCTTTTTACAATGGCAATCATGTCTGGATCAGTATCTAGCTTTATCTCAGTTCTCTATTTTTTTCTTACCCTCCAACCTTCTCCTTCATGGATTGGTCCAAAGATCTTTCTTAGGATTTTATTTTCGAATGTTATTATTTTCCTTTCTGATGACTTTGTTAGGGACCACACTTCAGACCCGTAGGTTAATACGGGCCGTGAGAGTGTCTTATAGATCCTTTATTTTGTTTGTTAGCTTAGCAATTTGCTCCTCTGTAGTTTGTTCATGCTCCAGAAACATCTTTCAGCTGCTTTTATTCCGTGTTGAATCTCTGTCTATTCTCTATTTTTTATCTATTCCTGTACTTAAATATTTAAACACCTTTCTCATTTCGAAACTGAAATCCATTCTTCATTTTCGGATCCTCTGCATATTGTCATATACTTTGTTTTATCTTCATTAACAATGAGCCCTACTTAACTTGCTTCTGTTATTAGTTTCTCCACTAATTCTTTCAAATCGTTCCTATTTTCCGCAATGAAAGCCACGTCATCTGCATAGGCTAATCTAATGGCTAAAAAAAAGGCTAATAAAAAAAAAATAATAATAATGATACGTTAATTTTTCCGCCAATGTAGGCTCCTCCTTGAGTATTTTTTAACCCTCTGAACGCTTCCTCTATGGCTAAGTTAAAAAGTAAAGGCGGTGATCCGTCTCATTGCCTAACTCTTGTATTGATTTTAAAACTTTCTGTGTACTCTCTTTCTATTCTCAATTTACCTTTGGATCCTCCCACACACATTTTTATTAAGTTTATTAATTTTTTGGGGTGCTGTATTTACTCAACATGGTCCACATTTTTTGTCTCACAAGCCCTCGTTTCAAGACTTCACTGATAGATTTATCTTGTCTTATTTGCTGCACTACATCGCACCATGATCCTTTAAAAACGACTTCTAGATGCATAACTGGTCATATGCACGTAAGTTGACAGAGTACGCGTAAATTAGGATTATTAAGATTTTACATGCGAGTGAGGAGATCCTGGAACAGTTACGTGGGGATACCGAGAGTTTTTCGGGAGGTATGGGCGTATGAAATTTCTCTCGATCAAACGAGGGAAGTCCCTGGCCCCTCGAGGCCACACGTACTTGAGGGAGTAGTACATTTGGAAGGAATTTTTACTGTCACTACTTAAAAAATCTTTAAAGTATTTGCAGGTGATGGTATCGACTGGTGGCGGCGATGCACTGACCATTCCCAAGTTTCAATTTGGCCCGAGAGAGAAATGCCGAGAATTTCCTCCAGCATGGCGTTAAACATCCCGAGGTATTTGGGTGCAGAGGAGGAATTCACCCTCGTGGTCGGAGGGGCGATTGTGCGCCACGCTAAATGCTGAAGTGTGCGGGGGCCTTTGGCGAATTCAGCGCCCCGATCGCAAAAAACCACAGCACGCGCACACCAGCCACACTACACGCCTCGCTCGAGTCGGACTTTCTCCATTCGCCGCGGCTCCTGCCCTCCTACGGCCGAAAGCGGAACTTCTCGCTCGATAAAGCCAAATTCACTGTTACCGCGAATTTTCAAACTTGATATTTAGAAAAACCGAGCGAGGCGTTTGAAGACGCACAAGAGAGATTTTCTCTGATCATAATTAAATACCCAGTCCCAGGTTTACTTTTCAGTCAGGTCATTTTTTTACTATCAAGATATTAATTATTTGAATAATGGTACGAAATTATCTCGTACCTACGTCAAATGGACCTTTAAAACCAACCACCCGGGCCAAAAGCAGTAGAATTTGAAACAGTTGAAGCAGCAAGCTTTTAGAGGAATATAGTGCATGACGTTGTGCCACTTTTGGCAACTTTTTTCGATTTTTTTATTGCTTTTTCTCTCTTGAAAAAGTCTTTGTGAGACTTTTGCGCACTCTATGGACTATATTGTCGTTTCTGTATATGACTTTATCCAGATCATATTTGAAAAACTGCGTCCATAATTACAATATTTGAACTTTCAAAGTCTATTGTCCATAATGATAATAATGCATCCATTGTTCCAAAAGTTTTATAATCGGCTTCGTGCTAATATAAAAATCTTGTCATTTAAATTCGTAAGTTGATTTCACACGGTAAACACAACCCGGATCCCTAGATTTCCGGCCGAGAGTGCTTTAGTCAGTTAAGCTACCGAGGCGTCCTCTTCCTCCCGTGGATTTTTGTGACCGTTACGGGACTAGATGTTCTCGACTGCCGGACATACAATGTAACAATCAGTCGCTACTGAGTCGCGCTTAGCGCCACTGCCCACGAGGAAAGATCGTACTCTGAACACGGAGAGGCGTTCACTCTTAGTTGACAAATTTTAAGTGCTTTTGAGTGCTTAACTGGCTAAAGCACTCGGCCGGAAATCGAGGGATCCGGGTTCGAATCACGGTCAAGGCGGACGATTTTTTTCTCTGTGGAAATTCGCGCATTTGCGCATTGCGGGTGACTCCGTAAAAGTAAAAATCCGTGGCTAGTCCCAGATAGCTTAAAATTTGACGGTATACACATTCTTTTCTACACGAAACATCAGTCCGTTAAAGGACTTGCTTTGCTATTTATATATGTACAGCTTGTCAGTAGGTTCCTACTTGAATACAAACACCCATGCCCATAGTGGTTACAATTCCACGGCGGGACTCGAGCCCGGGATCCTCAGTTTAGCATGCGAGGACTTCATCGCCACCGGGGCCAGACTTGGTTACATATGAACTACATTAATTCGGTTATGGTTATATTAACGCGTGCACGGTCATGTTTTGGATCCGGAGGAAGACTTAAATGCCTGGCACTCTGAAATAAAGGTTTAAAAAATACCAGTAAAACCAACATTAAATGAGCTTACTAAAAATAAAAATACAGAAAACGCTTTGGATATGAGGTGGCCACTAGCTCACTTCCTATTCACTATCAGAAGAGGAGAAACACAAGACAATTGTGACAATGTCAGCGAATGTGCCCATAAATTCACTCAGGAATTCATACAATGGCACCGAAGGAATTGCACTTCTCCAAAGTTCGGCCCTAGACTCTTGAGTCCATTCTTGGTTAAGTGTGAATAACCATATCCACACCGCCATATGTGACGCACAATTCAGCATTGTGACGAAATACACGACTAGGAATTTCAGGAGAACTAACGGTGGACGCCACTTCCAATCAGTTCAATCATTGACCGTTTCGTGAGTGACAAGCAGTGCTCGATCGAACTTTTCTGACAATTTTCTCCAGGCCCAGTCAAATCACGGCAGTTTCAACAAGCGAGAGACAAATTTTGATTTCGTTTAAAGGACAAAGTCCTTTAGCTCCGCCATTGCATTTAATATCCTCCACGGTTGGGGACACTTCGCATATTAGATAGGATTAGATATTTGGGGAGGCGACCGACGGCTAAGGTCATTTGCGCCATAGGGGAGAGGTAAGGGAGGAAGGGTGGATAGAAACCCCGGCGTCGGCATTAGCCTGCTCTTAACGAAAGGCGCCAAAGGGACCACGGCTTAACGTCTCATCCGACAGACGGAGTACTTTACTTGAAGTAGCCCTCCACAAGACACTCAAGTAGGGATCGGGTTTCCTCTGAAAAACATCCGCCTCAGCAGGGATTTGAACCCTGGCCGCCCGTGTGGTAGGCGAGTACTCTTGCCACCACACCAACCCGATCCCTCACATATTAGAACGCGTCGACGCTGCCGGTATTACTTTTTTTGGCTGGAAAGAAGGCCAGCCGATGGAGTATAAGTCCTTAAGCCATAGTTCCGAAGTTAACCATCAAAGATCAGCTACAAAGCGTCAATCACCCGTACTAAGATGGATTCGAGGGAACACATTTCGACGTGTGACCGCATCGACAGCAACACATTAAGACATCGATCAGAATACAAATTTACATTTAGAGTGACGGAAATTTTACTGTTTCAGCGACCTCAACAAACACCCAAAAATAACAACTGAATCGAACGGACCGACTAGCATCACACAAAAACTCCTGTAGATTTGTTCCGACTAAACTGTCGTGAGTGAAGAACAAACGCGTGTGGAAATCAAACAGATTCCAAAACTCGGATGCATTCGAGGAAACAGGAGTCATCTCACGGAGGTCACAGGCCAAATCGAAATTCATCCTGCAGCAAATAATATCTTGAGACTCGATACGCCGAACAGGAGCGGTGGCGGACGATTTATAGCGGTAAAATTGCAATAAAATAGCTGATAGTCACGACACAATGGGATACGTTTTGAAGGCACTCGCTATCGAAGAGGATTTTCCCTAAATTTGAAAACATTAGAGTCCATAGTAAAACCAAAACGAAAATTCAATAATGGGACTGAACAATTTGGAGAGACATTTTGAAATTCATCCTCGGAATTCCAATCACTAAAGAAATAAAGCACCGAAAAATCATGAAGGCATTTTTGGTTAATAATTAGACAGATAACCTAAGAAACTTATTCCCAAGAAGCTCAAACGCGAGAGTAATGAACCTCTGAGATACAAATACGAAGTGATACAAACTGAGGAGGCATAGGAATCGATTCCCTCTCGAAAACTCCCAAAACGAAAAACCAATAACTACCAAAAACAAACCTATCGCTCCTCAAAAATTCAAGAAAAAAGTGAGGAGTGAATCATCATGTGAAAACAGTGACTCAACTTCCCCATATTAAGTAACTTCGCGGAAATTTCAACATTAATATTTAAAATCCAACACTTTACATGTTTTATAATGATGCCAACATAAACGACGTTAAATAAACGCGATGTAGATATCCCCGGCATTAGAGAACCGATTAGTGAGAGAGCGTAAAACATCGCGAAAGGACAATCATTCTGATCACGCTGATCTTCACCAGGTTCAAAGGAAATTCCCGCGTGCGTTCTCGGGAGATGCAATTTGGGGTTTAGATTTGACCCTGGGCGAAACTTCTTTAATTAACTGAACGGAATTAAACTAAACTCCTTCGCACCCAGTTTAGTAGTAATATCTCGTCATCATCAAGCAGGATTCATGAAGGAGAGGTCAACTACAGATCATATTTATGCTCTAAATGAAGTGATAAGTAAATATTGGGAGCATGACAAGATATCTTACATTCTGTTTGTACACTTCAAAAAAGCATAGGACTGTATTGTGAGACAAAAAATGTGGACCATGTTGAGTAAATACAGCACCCCACAAAATTAATAAACTTAATAAAAATGTGTGTGGGAGGATCCAAAGGTAAAGTGAGAATAGAAAGAGAGTACACAGAAAGTTTTAAAATCAATACAAGAGTTAGGCAATGAGACGGATCACCGCCTTTACTTTTTAACTTAGCCATAGAGGAAGCGTTCAGAGGGTTAAAAAATACTCAAGGAGGAGCCTACATTGGCGGAAAAATTAACGTATTATTATTATCATTTTTTTTTATTAGCCTTTTTTTTAGCCATTAGATTAGCCTATGCAGATGACGTGGCTTTCATTGCGGAAAATAGGAACGATTTGAAAGCATTAGTGGAGAAACTAATAACAGAAGCAAGTTAAGTAGGGCTCAATGTTAATGAAGATAAAACAAAGTATATGACAATATGCAGAGGATCCGAAAATGAATAATGGATTACAGTTTCGAAATGAGAAAGGTGTTTAAGTATTTAAGTACAGGGATAGATAACAAAATAGAGAATAGACAGAGATTCAACTCGGAATAAAAGCAGCTGATAGATGTTTCTAGAGCATGAACAAACTACAGAGGAGCAAATTGCTAAGCTAACAAACAAAATAAAGGATCTATAAGACACTCTCACGGCCCGTATTAACCTACGGGTCTGAAGTGTGGTCCCTAACAAATTCTTCAGAAAGAAAATAATAACATTCGAAAATAAAATCCTAAGAAAGATCTTTGGACCAATCCATGAAGGAGAAAGTTGGAGGGTAAGAAAAAAATAGAGAACTGAGATAAAGCTAGATACTGATCCAGACATGATTGCCATTGTAAAAAGCCAGCGTCTAAGATTGCTGGGCCATGTGATGAGAAGAGGCAATGACAGTATAGCATACCAAGTTTGGAAAGGTAAACCTGACGGGAAAAGACCTTTGGGGAAGATTGAGACTCCGATGTGAAGACAAGGTGAGAAAGGATCTGAGAAGACTAGGAGGAGCAGGGAAAGAGGCTGCTGAAGACAGGAAAGAGTGGAGGCGAATCGTTGGCGAGGACAAAAACCATCTTGGGTTTGTGCGGCCATGGTATTAAGTGGTAATTAAGCAAATGAGCAAGCACCCAGTTTAGTAATATCCTCAAAAGCAGAGTTGAGGGGGTAAAGACAAATAAAAAATAAGAAAACCAATGCTACTAGTCCGTCTACACTTAAGGAAAGTTAGGTCGCAACCTTAGTAAAAATTAATTTTGGACGTAATTTTGACGGTTACGATTCCTCCTTCCTTTAGGCTATAAGCGTAGCAATACAGTTAACGACGCGAATCCCAGAGGTAATCATACAGGGAATTCTTCGAAGTATAGCTTCAATGGGACTACGCATGTCTTAACGGCGAGCATCCTACCGTTCTCAGCCGTGAACACTTACATCACCAGCCTTAGCAACGGGAACGCGTGGCAACTAGGAACAATGTATATTAAAGAAAACCTCTCAGATAGCAACGAGAGAGAGAGATATATTTAATCAGATATTCTAGGACTGTGCAATGATTAGGAAGAATGGAACATCGCAGACAATAGTGGACCAATTAGTCGAATAAAAGTTTATAAATTCAGTATTAGGCTTTGGATTCATTATCTGCCATCTGTGTTGAAATCTTTGATTTATATGTAACAAATAATGGTTTCCCCATGTTCTCAGGCAGCACGATGTTTGTAATTGTTGTTGTTTACCTTTTGCCTCTTTATCTTACCTTGACATGTTCTCGTGTTACTACTCTAGTAAAGCTACAGTTCTGTTGGTAGCTCTGTCGATTTCATTTAGTGGGAAAGAAATTAGTGGGTCAACTTCGGTCCGGTAAACTAAGGAGCTCTTACAGCCTCCTAAGGTGAAACCATCAATGATATTGAAAATTTTATTACGGAATAGCTTTGAGGTCAATGTAACAACAAATAAAATTCAATATCATCTACTTTCACACCAGGAAATCTTTACATAAGTTAATAGTTTTAACACATCGTTCAGCAAAATTTTAGCATAACAATCAACGGAAGTGTTTACCAAAACAAACCATATTATTAAACTCATCCTAAATCATAAAATTGTTGAAGTATGTACAGCAAGTACTCACAGAAAACATACATGGCGTTACATGATCGTTACTGGCAAACGATGCCGCCTATTGAGCTCACGGAACACACTATTTGTATTAAAAAAGCTCAGTCCAGAAGCCTTATTCAGTAAAGTAATCGACTCGGTCGAACCTCGGTAAATTCGTGGATGTGACGTCGAATTCCCCGAAAAAATCTCAACTTTCGAATCCTCCCCTTTGAATTTTACGCGGCTGTGACGTCAAAATTTCGTCACTGTGGTGACTCGATAATTCCGAGGATATACAGAATAGACCCCCAGATAAATTTACTGGTCCTGAAGTAATTCCTTCACACGTGTATGGAGAACTAGTTTTAGAAGCAGCCCTCTTATTTCCAGATAATAATCAGAAAAATATCCATATTTATAAAATCCATCAGGGAACACGTAGTACCCAGGGGCTGAAAAATTGCCGACGTAACGACTGTGGAAAATGCAAAGTCAACCTCAAATGATAAACTTCTTGCCTATGCAAAAAATATTACTAGAACCACTTGGCAAATAATAAAAAAGGAGACAAATAATAATAATCCAGTAAAAAATATACAGCTATTAGTGAATGATGATTTGCAGGTAAACCCAAATAGCATAGCAAACACTCTAAATCGCTACTTTATTGAGGCTCCAAAAAATTCTGTCTCGTCTATTAAAAATGGAAATTTAAAAAATAGTCTTAGTACTACAGTACTACATTCACTTTACCTTTTTCCTGTAACAGAGAAAGAAATCATTCAAATTGGTCAATCTATGGAAAATAAGAACTCTGCAGGAATTGATGGTATACCAGACAGAATAATTAAATTCTCCATTCCTTTTATCAGCAAAATCCTAGTCTATCTCTGTAATCTTTCCTTAAGTGAGGGTAGCTTTCCCGAAAGATTGAAGGTGAGCAAAGTAATTCCATTGCAAAAAAAGGAAATGTAAATGATATAACAAATTTTAGGCCTATAAGCTTGCTATCAGGCTTCTCAAAATTTGTTGAAAAAGTAATGCAAAAACGTGTTGTAAATTTCTTGGAAAAAAATTCAGTTCTTTCTACTCAACAACATGGTTTCAGGAAAAACAAACCTACTTCCACAGCTCTTCATGAACTTATTACCAATATTTTAAGTGCAATGGACACTGGTAAATCATCCTTAGGTGTCTTCTTAGACCTTTCAAAAGCATTTGATGTAGTAAATCATAATCTATTTTTGCAAAAACTAATTAAATATGGAATTACAGGAAATGCAAATAAATGGTTCCATTCTTATCTCAAGGGAAGGTCCCAAGTGGTTGTAATCCCTCATCTTGACAATGACACAAATTGCAGAGTTGAATACAAGTCAGATGAAAGGGCAATTGAAATGGGTGTTCCGCAAGGTTCCATACTTGGGCCTCTATTATTCCTATTATATATTAATGACCTACCTGAGAGTATCCCAGAAGCAAAAACTATAATATTTGCAGATGATACTAATGTTCTCATTGAATCCAATAAAAAATCAGATCTACTAAAGAAAGCTTGTTCCACTATGAAATGTTTAGAAGACTGGTGTCAAAATAACATGATGGCCATAAATGTTCAAAAAACAGTCTGTGTTAATTTTGGCAGAGACCTAACACCACCAGTACAATTATGCGGAAATGATTTAACATTTGTTGAAAACCTCAATTTTCTTGGGGTAAACATTGAATCAGCAATGAAATGGTCTATGCATGTAGAAACCCTTATCTCTAAGCTAAATAAAACTCTTTTTCAATTAAGATATCTAAAAACAAGTACCAGTATTGGTATTCGAAAATGCCTCTTTATGCAAATTTTCAGTCACATTGGTCATATGGAATAATTTTCTGGGGTAGCTCTCATCAATCTCATAAAGTTTTTAAATTACAAAAACAGGGCTATACTCAATCTACCCTATAGGGAGTCATGCAGGGCACATTTCCAATCCTTACTAATAATGCCTCTTACTGTCTTATATGTATTTAATTTAATAATGTATGTAAAAAAAATCTGAACGCATTTGATCTAAACTATGAAATACATCAAATAAACACCCGCCAGAAACACGACATACATATTGAACCGAGGTCAACTAAACTTGCAAGCGAAGGGCCATATCACAAAGGGGCCAAACTTTTTAACCTTCTACCACCAGATATTTAAAAAATCCAAAATATCAACTCATTCAAGCACAAATTAAAAGCACTTATATTGCAAAATTCAATTTATTCGCTAGATGTGTACTACGACTTGTGTAAAAAATATATCAACAAAAAGAACTCTACACCTTTCCAGCCATAACATGTATATATTAAATCACTGTGATCTATCATGTACCTATGTTTAATATGTTCTTATTTTATGTGCAGTTATATCTATATTGACGATTACTATGTAATATTTGTAGCCTGGTAAGCCTTGGAAGCTAAAATATGTACCACTGTCAGCTGTCTTTTATGTTTTTAATCCATGTGTTGTTTGTCCTCTATAAATTGACGATTTCTATGTTACATTTGTAACCAAACAGAAATAAAATTATTATTATTATTATTATTACTATATTTCAAAGTCGTATTGGAACGGCCATCGAATTGCAGACCGATAACCCGAACAATCCATCTCATGCAAAGAGCTTGAATATATAATTATAAGCTCAGTAATGAGGCATCTTCATGCGCAGAACTTGCTCATAAAAGCAAAAAACACTGATACAGAAAGGGAAGATCTAGCGAAACTCAGTTAGCACTGTAAGCTCGCGATATTTTAGTCTCCAGGGAATATTGCGAAGAGGTAGATGCACATATTCTTCACTCGAAAAAAGCGTCATACAAAGTTCTATCACTATAAGTTGCCACTATTGGATGGCTATTGAGTACGTACAATTGGATTCTTGCTCTAAATTTTTTGTATGCTTCGAAATTGCTAAAAAAAATCACGTTTTTTTAATGCGAAAGTTGTCAATTTTTCTCCAATTTTTTACAACAGCATCATTTCTTGGCAACCTAAGCAATACCTTTGAACGGAATACATCCATTATGGCTTATATACAGCATGAAAAAAGGAGTGAAGCCTGTTATGTTCGCTACTCTTTTCCTCAAAAACCGCTGAACAGATTCAGCTGAATTTTTGCATGGTTATGGCATATGTGCCAACGTGAGCATAAGCCTATAAACAAATCTTTAAAAAAAATTTTAGCGACGTTAACCAAAACCATACCATAGATGACAAACGAAATACATTTCGTAGCATCACGCGAATAGCCATAAAAAAAGGCAAATACAGTATTCTGTAAAAAAAATAAATAATGCGGATCAAAAGTGATACGATGCCGACATCCGGAAATCTCACGAGCGACAGCGTATCTTGCACGCAAAAATGAAGAACGCCCATCCGGATCACCCCGACGAGGAACACGAGAGAATTTGTGAAAAAAAATAAGAGCTTAAAAAAAAACTGCAGAAGCGACCTCAAGGAAAGCGTCAATGGAATTCAAAAGTAAAATATTAGGCGAGTCTTTGGGAGGTAAGCCGAACGCATTTCGGTCTTACGTGAGGGAGGTTCAGGGGAATAAATCTACGGTAACGTTATTTTAAAAACGGTCCAGGAGAAAGAGCTAGTGACAAATTAGAAGAATGAAATGTCTTTATCACCTCTTTTCAAAGCGTCCATAACACATGTACTCGGAATAACACCGCTACACATACATTAGCCTGAGGAAAAAAGTGAACAATTAACAAGGCATGCATCAAAATACGATAATCCTATAATATTAAGCGACCAATCTTTGTTTTTATGTTTGTGTGTTTGCTTTTCCCCCCTCCGAAACGGCTCTTAATGATTTTTGTTAAATTTTGTATGCAAAGGTTTTTTTGATGCGAGAAATCCAATGCGCCACGTCTCATCCCTGTAAAAAAACTGCAAAAGGCTACAAGGGCCCCAATTTTACTCGGAATCTATGCAGAGGTTTCTTATTTTGCTTTTTTAAATTACTTGCAATTAAGATAAATGGTTTTAATTTTCACTATCGGATGGTAAGAATAATGAGGTATTTAATTTTTGCACTCGATTTTCCCATACACCTCGTTTTTGTTTAAAAATTACGTTTTCAATGAAAATATAGCAAATTTTTCTTCGATTTCAACAGCAGCATATACCCTTGGCAACCTGAGCAATGGCTTTAAACGGGAAATTCGTCCCAGTCGTTTTACGCCTTATCTAATACACGAGTAAAAAGTACGGAATTTAAGATCGGGTACTCCGGAAGTATAATGGTACGAGGAATAAATTGGACCAAGTTTTACTACCGTAAAAGTTACCTTAGAAATTACCAATTACGTACGGTTTCATTAGCGAAGAATGTATAAGGTATTAACACTAAAACGGGGCCATTATCAGAACGAGACTATTATGGCAACGGACTGTTATGTAAACAACACTAAAAATGATTCCAACGCTTTGCACGAATCAATCTCACTAACGTGGATGTATTTCTCCTCAGTTCTTCATAAAGAAAGAAATGTATTGACATGAATGTAACGCTTTTATAAGGTATTACCTCATTCTTACCTGTAAATAATAATAACTTTTTTTATATTCCTACTGAATCGCCGAAATCTACATATTACGCATATAACCGTGTAGTATCTCATAATACTAAACGAGCATAAAGACCCTAAAACAGGGACCCTAATTTACTCGGAATGAATGCTGAGGGTTTTTTTTGCTATTTGAAATCACTTGCAATCAAGGTGAAGGGTTTAAACTTTCACTATCGGATGGTGGAGAGAATGAAGTATTTATTTCTTGCAATCGATTTTTCTTTAAACTTCGTTTCTCCTTAAAATTCTGTCCCTAAGTCCCGGGTTCGAGAGAAAATTTCCATTACACTATTTCCTCGCGGTCTTATACTTTAAGTTAAAACCTTATAACTTTTTTTTAAGTTCGTCATGGTCGCGGGCGTGAAGGGGCTTGCGGCTATCAAATGTGGAACCAATGACGTGTGTTCGTGACTCTACGCTGATTATTTTTTTTCGTTCGAACACGATAAATAAACGACGTAAGATGCCTCATCCCGCACGTGTAAAATAATAACTATAGCATTTTTGCTTTTTAACCTATTTCCTGGATTTTCAACTGAACCTTTGGGACAAGTGCTGTAGGCAATCTTGGAATTCTATGTCTTGCCCGGAAAGACTCACAGGCGGGAGGATTGTCATGGGTCGAGCATTTTCTGATTTTGAAATCCGAGGATGCTTTTTAAGGAAGGCATATCTCCGATCGGTCGTGGGACTTCCTTTTCGTAAGCTAGAGCCAAAGGAAGTGAACTTTTTAGTCCTATCGATTGAAAAAGTGCAAAATGGAAGAACATAAATCTCTTTTCACTGTCGGAATATACGCGAGTTGGTCAAGAAGAAGAAGGAGATTTTGCAGATTGTTTGATAAGACTTGGGAATGGAGACTTGTCGGTAAATGCGTTAGGAGAGAGAGAAATTCCAGAAGATATTATCTCCAGCGGAAATTAAATTGAAGAAGTTTTTGTTTATTGTCTTACGAGCAATAGTTACGAAGAAATGAAATATCGATGAATAGGATCACATCTTTCGATATGATCTCTTGAATTGGGCGTGTGACTATGCAAACATTTCCTCGATGACTACCTCGCCTATTCTCCTGAAGAGTGGATGACTTTGTGGAATGATGAATCCATTGGGCCAAGTTTAATTCTCGTAAGATCGCTCTGTTGGCTTAGAAATGACATAGAGGTTCAATGGTAACGAACATTTTCGGTATTATTATGAAAACGAAACTATTATTACAGCGAGAATATTATGACCACGGGCTGTTATGAAAACAATTCTGAAAATGAAACCAGCGTTTAGCACGACCGGTGTCTTAACACCCCCTGCCTTACCCCCATGCGGCGGCTCGCATGGTAGTATGCATATAGAGAATGGTGCCATACTGACGTGGAGGTTAATCTCGTACACTATAAATTGAGCAGTATTTGTACACACGCATGCGCTACGTAATTATTTTATCAAAACTGGATATCCGATCCACCCGAATGTTGGCATTTTACGGTTTTGCGGTGCGATATTTCGATAGGGATAGGTTCCATTATCCAAAAGAATCTGTTTTATGCAGAAACGAGAGCCCAACTTCCCACGAGAAGCGCATAGACGGAGACATCGATCACATTTGTTTGGCTCCGCATTTATTTATTCATTTGTTCGCATATTTTGCTTATTCAGGTGATCCGCGGAAGACCCCTGAATGGAGGACCATTATTTTAGCAAGCATTCACAATCAAATGTAATCGTTCTGTTACTGTTTTGTTTTTGAGCAAACCCATGTCGGCGATATGAATGAGATCTTGTAAATTTGTGATGAAATACATAAAAAATTATGTTACATAATATAGATGTCCATATTATTCAAAAGAAAATGATACATATCGTCTATCGAGCAAAGCTCGGTCCCCAGGTACCTACTATAGAATAAATGAGGAAGTTTTACAGTTGTAAAGGAAATGAAAGATTGAAGAAACCGAAAATATAAAATCCTAACGCACCCTCTTCCCACCGACCCTAAACTCTCACCGTAGCGAAAATGCAACATTTGTTTTCTATAGAAAATGTAAAAAGATTACCTCGATATACATGTATTCTCCATTGGGACTCGTTGGACAACAGTCGTCAAATATTTCAACGGAAAAATACACGTTCGGGACAAGGGACAGCGGGTTTAAAGGACTTCGGACGAATAAGGGAAAGAGAAATGTTATCTAACTCTCTTTGGGTCTCATCTCGTGTACGCTGCATCTGAGTCAATGCTTAGAGCTTACGCGAGAAACGCACAAAACGCAAGGGAAACCCACACTGTCTGAGAAAGACTTTCAATAAAAAACGCAACGAAAAAAACAGCTCGTGAAATAGAGGCTTGAGATCCGCGGGAGCATATACGGTAGGCTAGGATAAATTACAAAATTCGAATTGGGCGGCGAGTTACAGCATGACACGGAGCATGTTATTTTCACCCGGCTCTCCACTCCAGTCTTACGAAAGAGTTTAAATTTTTGAAGTGAACACTTCTTATGTCGCGTTGAGCACTTTTGTAGATGGGTAAAAGCCATTGGACTCGCGTCACCGTCACCGCTACTACATATATGTATAATTATGTATATTCTGTATATACACTTTTGTAGATGGGTAAAAGCCATTGGACTCGCGTCACCGTCACCGCTACTACATATATGTATAATTATGTATATTCTGTATATACACTTTTGTAGATGGGTAAAAGCCATTGGACTCGCGTCACCGTCACCGCTACTACATATATGTATAATTATGTATATTCTGTATATACACTTTTGTGGATGGGTAAAAGCCATTGGACTCGCGTCACCGTCACCGCTACTACATATATGTATAATTATGTATATTCTGTATATACACTTTTGTGGATGGGTAAAAGCCATTGGACTCGCGTCACCGTCACCGCTACTACATATATGTATAATTATGTATATTCTGTATATACACTTTTGTGGATGGGTAAAAGCCATTGGACTCGCGTCACCGTCACCGCTACTACATATATGTATAATTATGTATATTCTGTATATACACTTTTGTGGATGGGTAAAAGCCATTGGACTCGCGTCACCGTCACCGCTACTACATATATGTATAATTATGTATATTCTGTATATACACTTTTGTGGATGGGTAAAAGCCATTGGACTCGCGTCACCGTCACCGCTACTACATATATGTATAATTATGTATATTCTGTATATACACTTTTGTGGATGGGTAAAAGCCATTGGACTCGCGTCACCGTCACCGCTACTACATATATGTATAATTATGTATATTCTGTATATACACTTTTGTGGATGGGTAAAAGCCATTGGACTCGCGTCACCGTCACCGCTACTACATATATGTATAATTATGTATATTCTGTATATACACTTTTGTGGATGGGTAAAAGCCATTGGACTCGCGTCACCGTCACCGCTACTACATATATGTATAATTATGTATATTCTGTATATACACTTTTGTGGATGGGTAAAAGCCATTGGACTCGCGTCACCGTCACCGCTACTACATATATGTATAATTATGTATATTCTGTATATACACTTTTGTGGATGGGTAAAAGCCATTGGACTCGCGTCACCGTCACCGCTACTACATATATGTATAATTATGTATATTCTGTATATACACTTTTGTGGATGGGTAAAAGCCATTGGACTCGCGTCACCGTCACCGCTACTACATATATGTATAATTATGTATATTCTGTATATACACTTTTGTGGATGGGTAAAAGCCATTGGACTCGCGTCACCGTCACCGCTACTACATATATGTATAATTATGTATATTCTGTATATACACTTTTGTGGATGGGTAAAAGCCATTGGACTCGCGTCACCGTCACCGCTACTACATATATGTATAATTATGTATATTCTGTATATACACTTTTGTGGATGGGTAAAAGCCATTGGACTCGCGTCACCGTCACCGCTACTACATATATGTATAATTATGTATATTCTGTATATACACTTTTGTGGATGGGTAAAAGCCATTGGACTCGCGTCACCGTCACCGCTACTACATATATGTATAATTATGTATATTCTGTATATACACTTTTGTGGATGGGTAAAAGCCATTGGACTCGCGTCACCGTCACCGCTACTACATATATGTATAATTATGTATATTCTGTATATACACTTTTGTGGATGGGTAAAAGCCATTGGACTCGCGTCACCGTCACCGCTACTACATATATGTATAATTATGTATATTCTGTATATACACTTTTGTGGATGGGTAAAAGCCATTGGACTCGCGTCACCGTCACCGCTACTACATATATGTATAATTATGTATATTCTGTATATACACTTTTGTGGATGGGTAAAAGCCATTGGACTCGCGTCACCGTCACCGCTACTACATATATGTATAATTATGTATATTCTGTATATACACTTTTGTGGATGGGTAAAAGCCATTGGACTCGCGTCACCGTCACCGCTACTACATATATGTATAATTATGTATATTCTGTATATACACTTTTGTGGATGGGTAAAAGCCATTGGACTCGCGTCACCGTCACCGCTACTACATATATGTATAATTATGTATATTCTGTATATACACTTTTGTGGATGGGTAAAAGCCATTGGACTCGCGTCACCGTCACCGCTACTACATATATGTATAATTATGTATATTCTGTATATACACTTTTGTGGATGGGTAAAAGCCATTGGACTCGCGTCACCGTCACCGCTACTACATATATGTATAATTATGTATATTCTGTATATACACTTTTGTGGATGGGTAAAAGCCATTGGACTCGCGTCACCGTCACCGCTACTACATATATGTATAATTATGTATATTCTGTATATACACTTTTGTAGATGGGTAAAAGCCATTGGACTCGCGTCACCGTCACCGCTACTACATATATGTATAATTATGTATATTCTGTATATACACTTTTGTGGATGGGTAAAAGCCATTGGACTCGCGTCACCGTCACCGCTACTACATATATGTATAATTATGTATATTCTGTATATACACAGTATACTCGCTATATACACAGTACTTGTGGATGGGTACAAACCATTGGACTCGCGTCACCGTCACCGTCAAATAAACTACATTATAATTTTATTCATATTACATTATATATATATCTAATATACGGTTTAGTTCATTCAGTTTGGGTTGCTACAAATATTGTGCCGGATAATATAATAGTCCATACTCGTGCAGGAGAGTGTACTCGATACAAGAATAGTGAAGGTTAGTACAATATAACTCAATTTCTTTTAATACGTTCAATTTGAGTAGCTTATTCCAATGTTGTGCCATGAAATTAATTTATAAATGTGAAGTGTTTACAATTATATATTGTAGAAATATAAAAAAGGAAACACGTGGAGAAAATTTTTTTATCGCTAGTGTATACATATACATATAGACAGCTGTGTCGTGAACTGTTATGTAGCGCATGCGCGCCTTCTGTGCGTTCAAATCCAGAAACACAGAACAAATTATGCGCGGCAAATTCAAAATGTATGTTTTTATTGGAATTTTTTAAAATTGTTAATTTTGTATTACGATATATAGAAAAAATTTTATTATGCGGTAAATTTGAAATATTCAAAAAATACATTTGTTAATTTTTTTAAAATTTGCGCGGTAAATTCAAAAATGATTTTATTATAATTTTATAAAATAAAGTGAAATTTTCAAATTACACGCGCGGAAAAATTGTTTTCAATATCTTTAATTGTACATATTCAGGTTAATTGAGATGCGTATCTTATAATTAAGTGCTTATTTTATACGTATAGCTTTTAAATAATGTATAATTTCAATTTTAGAATTTTATTTAATATGGAAAACGATAAGGACTATTCTAAGGAAGAAAGAAACAGAAAGAGAAAGATTGACAACACATCTGATGATGAAAAGAAAAAAGAAGAAAGAAAACAAAAAGACAGAGAAAAGAGTGAGCGATACAGAGAAAAGAAAAGAAATGAGGCCGTTGTTAAGTTGAAAAGGTACAGAGAAAATAAATAAAATAATTGCGCAATAAATGAATATTTAATTTATTATATACATGAAACTACTTTCTACTGATTAATAAAACACTTCATTAGAAATTATTCCCTACATTAAAAAATGCTCACGTTATTTCAAGTTTTCACTCCTGTCGGCACTCCCGGAGTGCCTCTTTTTTTTTTTAGAGATAACGTACACAGACGAAATCAATATAGATACGGTCCAGCAAATAAAGAATTCGGTATCCTAAATGGAAATCAGATTAGCGTAAGGAAGTTTTGTAAAATGTGAAAACATCAACAACACCCAGTGCGGGAAAGAAAGCCGGGTTAAAGATATGCCTCCGTGGAAATCGTTAGGATTTAAAAAGAAGTGAAATTCCACCGAAATGCGATATAAAAAGGACACAGTAGAGAGAGAGAGAACATTTTATCGCACGCCAAGTACAGTAAAGAAAATGGTGAAAAAACTAATAAGAAGCATGGAGCTGGAAGTGTTGGAAACTTATGTCCGTATTCATAGTCGTATTCCTAGGGGATACCTGGGTATCCCCTAGCCAGGTAACACCTAGGGGTCCCCTACGCTGAGCGATTCATAAACCTTACCTGGGTAACACCCAGCCAGGGGACGCCTGGGTAAGAGATTTGGCAACAATCCCACGCAAAAATACACATGAACGGTTCCGCTGAATGGTTCTCGATGTTTTCGATGCTCATTTCTCACCGTAACCAAGCACGCTATAAACAATAATACAGTATACTGTTGCAAAATGTTGATGAAAAATGATTGAAGGAATATGAGAGAATGATTTCAATATTACTTAAATATTTATGTATTTGAATGATGAGGAATAAGAGGGTGATTCAATAAGTACTCGTGTTTGTAAACAGAAGACGTTACTATGGAAAGATGTTGATATTATCGTGTACAGCCATTAGTACAGTAGTATCCATTCGTCTCACGCGTGGGCAGCAGTACTGCGTTAGGGGAGCTTTGGGTAAGCTTCATGCCTTACCCAGGAAATGGACGGCCTGGGGGAGAGTTAGGGGACAACAGTCCCCTGGGTAACGACTATGAATACTATTTCTGAGCCAAGGGGCTCCCCCACACCTGGGGGACACCCAGGTATCGACTATGAATACAGCCCTTAGTCGTTGCGGAGACAGGATTTACCTGAACAGGCGGCAATTTGATACAATATTTTGGAGACGAATAAGGTGTGTGTGAAATAGGTAGCGAGGGAGACGAATGAGGACACGTAGGATAAGACAAGGAAGGGAAGGAGGCTTGCGGCGGAAAATTCGGAGGAGATAGAAAAGTGGACGGAGGGCCTGTTTTTAAATGCGTGCAAAATATGTCGGACGGCGTGAGGAGGGCTCGGGGAACTCGAGACAGACTCGAGAAATCAACTGGTCCCGATAGAATTCTGTTGTACAGAGCAATTTCTCTCACTTTAAGTGCAATGTAATCGTTTGTGTTTTGTTTATTTATTTTTGTTATTCCGTTGTGTTTATTTTTTCCTTAACGTATTGTTGAAGTTGTTGATTGATGTCTTCCTTTAAGAAGGACGTTCTCCATCTTGTTTCTGATTAAGTATTATTAAAATTGATCAACTTGAATATCCTGTCGTCTTAATAAACCTAAGAAAATCAACAAATTCCCGCCCCAGTTTATAAAGAATCAGCGTCAGAAATAGCAGCGTAATAAAAATTATGGTTGAAAAATCTCTAGCACAACATCAGGTCCCTTACAACTGGAAAATCGCGAACGTTCCACTTATCTTTAAGAGCGGTGATAAGGAAGATCCTGGCAAACTGCAGACCTGCCTCCCTTAGGTAATTCTAATTAATAAGTGCACAATATACACATAATCGCCAATTCAACTATGGGGTATTTAGGCCGCTTTCGAACTTGGCAAATCAAGCAATCTTCCCTTGAAACCCAGTACGCATTGGGCGGATATGACGTCAAATTCGAGTGGCTGCTGACGCCATATTATCTAGATACCTAGTAGTCAAGATACCAAGTAAATGAAAAACCAGACTTGTAATGGTTACTAGGTATTAAGTTAGGATTCGGGGTGTGATAATATGGGCTTGTATGGAAAATAGAAGTGAAGAAACTTTCAAATGGATACTATTTTATCATTACTACGCGTATTTGTGTGATGTTTATTATTTTTTTTGCGGAAAATTCGACGAATTCGCTACATTTAAAGGCTTTTCAAATGTGAATATACTGAAAGATTTGGTACCCAATAGTTCTGTTAATAATTCCATACATTGTAGATGTTCCGCCCTTGTTTACTTCATTGAACCTACAAATTCTATATTCCTTGCTCTGGAAGGAAAAAAAATGATCCCGTTGGAAGAATTATGGTCCGATGGAAAGTACTCTCAGGTAGCCATAATTTCATTGGCAGCATTATTGTTAGCTAACGAACATAATAATTGGTAATAACGTTAACATTGGAGAGGTTTTCACAGCATTCATCAAAGAAGTGGGACAATAAACCTTTAGAGTAAATGTAATTTGTTTTCAGCTTAATTATGTTAGTTACAACGCGCGTATTTATCAGTCAACAGTCAGAGATCATAGGTAGTTAGTTCGGAGTGTAATGCATTAATATATTGTTACGTGTTTTTTCATACAGGCAAAAAATATTATGATGCCTTTTTTTGCACAAAGACGTTGATTGTGGTGAAATAAAGTGAGCGATATGTCGTCCACTTTAGCAGCCCCTAGTAATCGAAGCATAATAGTTAATCACCATATCATGGTGTATGAGAATTATTTTATTCATAAGCAATAACATTTAAAAAAATAATATTCTCTTTTAATTTGTCGTATAAGGTTGGGAAGCATTTAAAAAAAAGTAATCCACTTCAATCACCCACGACAATTATAGACACGGATGGCGCTTTTCGTATGTTTTACGAGATGAAGGCCGCATGATGTCTCTTCCACCGTAAAAGGGCTACGAAAGTGTCAAGTAAGCATTTCACTTTGCTTGCCTAGGTATCAAGATATCTTGATATCAAGTTAACTAGGCCTTTGCCAAGTTCGAAAACGGCCTTAGATAGCCTAAACTTGTTGATTTAAAACCAGCATTGATTAAGACAATGCAGGTCCTGCGAAACCCAGCTAGCCCTCTTTCTTCACGATATTCTTTCCTCTGGAGATGGGCTCGTGCAGCTACACGCGATATTTTCCAGATTAAAAAAAAATTCTTTGATAAAGTTCCAAATTCGAAAGTAATTGTAAAGCTGAAAGACTATGGAATATATCACTATTTATTATATTGGATTAAAGATTTTATAGATGACCGCGAACAGAGGGTGCACAGCAGCACTCTCTTAGTCTATGGTCTGACCGCGTATTATCATCATCCTAACAGTTTTTGCGGGCGAGCGTGCGAGGTTCTGATTTCAGCTGGGATGAGTGTTGCATGCCAGGTGTGAAATCACCCCGTGCCACACAGCCTAGGGGTGGATTACACGATATTTCGCAGATGTAGAAAACCAACGTATTGGCAGGTAAATTACAAACAACATAAAATGCTGCTATATACTTTCCACACTGTTTTATTAATATCGACCATGGTTTCGACAAAATTATGCCAATATTAAAGCATTGTTCCTGTCTTTGATTGTCCATATATACACACAGCGATGGCTGAGAAGGGGAGGCGAGGGAGAGAGGGCAATGGAGGAAAACGAGAGGGTTGGTTGAAAAGGAAGGAAAGAGAAGTGGGAGGAGGGTCATGCCTATGGCCGTTTTCGAACTTGGCAAATCAAGCAATCTTGCCTTGAAACCTAGTACGCATCGAAAGCTATGACGTCATGGACGCGTCATCACCATGCGCTTGTTCACTAGCTATGGAGGAAAGATACCAAGTCAACGAAAAAGGAGACTTGTTATGCTTGCTAGGTTTTAAGTTAGAACTCGGGGTGTGATAATATGGGCTTATATGGAAAATAGAAGTGAAGAAACTTTCAAATGGATACTATTTTATCATTACTACGTATAATTGTGTGATATTTATTATTTTTTTGCGGAAAAATTGATGAATTCGTTATATTTAAAGGCTTTTCAAATGTGAATATACTGATAAAAGATAGGTAGTTGTTTATGTGTGTTGTAGTAAGACCTAATAATTGTGTGAATAATTCCATACATTGTAAATGTACCGTCCTTGTTTACTTCATTGAACCTACAAAATCTATCTTCCTTACTGTGGAAGGAAAATAAACGAAATAATGATGAAAGAAATTATATGAAAGAATTATGGTCCGATGGAAAGTACTCTAAGGTAGCCATAATTTCATTGGCAGCATTATTGTTAGCTAACGAACATAATAATTGTTAATAACGTTAACATTGGAGAGGTTTTCACAGCATTCATCAAAGAAGTGGGACAATAAACCTTTAGAGTAAATGTAATTTGTTTTCAGCTTAATTATGTTAGTTACAACGCGCGTATTTATCAGTCAACAGTCAGAGATCATAGGTAGTTAGTTCGGAGTGTAATGCATTAATATATTGTTACGTGTTTTTTCATACAGGCAAAAAATATTATGATGCCTTTTTTTGCACAAAGACGTTGATTGTGGTGAAATAAAGTGAGCGATATGTCGTCCACTTTAGCAGCCCCTAGTAATCGAAGCATAATAGTTAATCACCATATCATGGTGTATGAGAATTATTTTATTCATAAGCAATAACATTTAAAAAAATAATATTCTCTTTTAATTTGTCGTATAAGGTTGGGAAGCATTTTAAAGAAGTAATCCACTTCCATCACCCACAATAATTATGGACACGGATAGCGCTTTTCGTATGTTTTACGAAATGAAGGCCGCATGGTGTCTCTTCCACCGTAAAAGGGCTACGAAAGTGTCAAGTCAAGATTCTACCCGATCGGTCTTAGGATCAAGTTAACTTGATATCAAGTTAACTAGGCCTTTGCCAAGTTCGAAAACGGCCTTAGTCTATGGTCTGACCGCGTATTATCATCATCCTAACAGTTTTTGCGGGCGAGCGTGCGAGGTTCTCATTTCAACTGGGATGAGTGTTGCATGCCAGGTGTGAAATCACCCCGTGCCACACAGCCTAGGGGTGGATTACACGATATTTCGCAGATGTAGAAAACCAACGTATTGGCAGGTAAATTACAAACAACATAAAATGCTGCTATATACTTTCCACACTGTTTTATTAATATCGACCATGGTTTCGACAAAATTATGCCAATATTAAAGCATTGTTCCTGTCTTTGATTGTCCATATATACACACAGCGATGGCTGAGAAGGGGAGGCGAGGGAGAGAGGGCAATGGAGGAAAACGAGAGGGTTGGTTGAAAAGGAAGGAAAGACAAGTGGGAGGAAGGTCATGCCTATGTATGTTAGAATTTCAAGGAAAGAGGGCGGGAGAGGGGGGGGGGGGAGAAAAAAGAGCGTGAAACGCGATGACAAGGGGGAAGGCTATGACGCAAGACAAATATCGTACATGACACGACGTGAATAACATCGAAATGTTGATGGCATCAGCTGTGAATGCGAGTCAAATTTGAAGTCATTTTCAAGGTTGCGATTAGTTTTAACTAAATTCACGATCTCACAATGTCCCAGAAAATCTAGGTTCTTTCCCTCACACTGTTCACGTAAACAACATGAGTGGACATGTATACACTCATGTGGTCGCAGTATAATTATTTTTATTTCAACATTGAATTTCATATATCATCTTCCACTATCTTAAACCAGAAACTTTTGCTTGCGGATACCCACTGATTGAGGAAACGAAAAGGCACAAATTCAGCTTGAGAGGAAGAGAATCGGTGCTCCTAGGGCACGTTAAAAGGTACGCTACACTTCATTTCAAAGATTATTTACAAAGTGCATTTGCATTTACCGAGTACCTAGCAAACAAGGCCCTGCCCTAACATTTATTGGGGCTAAAGCCGCTGATTGGAATTTTTATTAGCGACCAGCGATTCATGGCTAGAATCTACCAATGCAGTATTCATCTACATCTACGTCTACATACTACCCCGCAAGCCACCTCTAAAGGCGTGTGGCGGGGGGTGTTAGGACACCAGTCGTTAAAAAAAATAAATAAAAAATAAAATAAAAAATTTTTCCGCCTAGCATTTATTATAGTGTTCGGGGGAAAAACGAATTATTGTTATTGTTATTATTATTGTTCGGGGGAAAAACGAATTCCCATACCTATCCGTTCGGCAAAATATCTCTCTTAATTTATCGGTTCTATCGGACCTGGAAATATAATGTGGTTCTAATATGATGTTCTTCGTGTCGCTCTGAAAGATATCCATTCTCTTTTGCTCAAGCAATCTAAGCCAAGCGCGTAGCCTCCGAGTCTCTAGCGGCTCCCACCCTAAATCGTTCAAAATCTGTGTAACGCTTTCTGTACGGCCGTAGCAGTTTTTGACGAATCGCGTAGCTTTCCTTTGTATTTTATTAAGTTCATGGACTAGGTCTTTCTCCGCCGGATCCCATATGCTCGCTGCATATTCAAGGTGTGGCCGGACGAGTGCGAAATAGCACCTCTCTTTCACTTTCTCATCCGAAAATCTTCCCGCAACACGCTTGACAAATCCTAGCTTCATCAGGGCTCTGGCACAAATATTTCTTATATTTCTTCTTAGTATTACCCAAACCTACTTCCAAAACCACGCAAAATTTCGGAGCATATTCTCAAACTCTGAGAAATCAGCGAAAAGAACATGAATTCATCAACGAATGTGTCAACTGGGCTCATTATTTCCACGTTTAGGGAGGTTTGATATATTACCTCGGGTCACCGAGAACGGATTTGCTGGAAAATAGCGGCCGTGTGAAAAGTAACCAGGCGACGTGAGGTGGCTAGCAAGGCTACGTCGCTTGCTGCGATATGTCGTATGTAGTGACCTTAGCGTCATCTATTTCAGGCGCAAATTAAAAAAGATCTTTAAATAAGGCGATAATAGGTTATTAATATATTAATGATTAGTTTAATTGTTTATACTCAGTGAATTTGTTAACAAAAAACTGCGTTATGATTTCGTTAGGAAAAAGTCATATAGCCTGCATGGTCCGTATCAAAATTACAATCATGGCGGCAAGTCGTGAATGTGAGAAGCGACCCGGGCGGCATTATTGCTCAGCCAGTTGGCGCAATAATTTTTCTGGCTGCAGATTAGACAAAACAATTGCATTTTTCAACTTCCCGAGTGATTAAGCGAGGTAAGTACGGAGTGAATAAGATGGTTAGATGTTCTACAGTTATGACCGAAGCCTGCTCTTACTTTTGTATTGACATCTAATTAATTAATTTGGCCTATGGTCCTATAGTATGGCTGTGCGAGGATTTATGTGATTTTATGCCAAGTTTGAAAATGAATTCCACTTCATTGTTTCAAATGTTATGTTGACGTTTTTGTAATAATGTAAATTGTGTCTTCGGTATCATTATTCACAATAAAGTTTGTGTGAATTCCGTTTGGTTTCTTTTCTTTGGAAATTATGTACCAAACCTAAGATACAATATCAAATATCAGGAGGCCTCGCGAATTTTCATCATTTGGACCAATATCGGATGAATGCAGAGGGCATGTTACAGGCTATCGCTCAAGGTTTCAGTGCTTCGGTTTAAATTTGGCGGGGTTATAGTGGTTGGGAAGCGCCTGACCGCTAGAGTGCTCTGCTAGTAAAGCATTACCAGGGTCGATTTATTCGATATGTTGCACCATCGATATCGACTCGAGAGGCGAAGAATCGAGATATCGAACGACCTTGAGCATTACCGTTGAGGGAAGGGGAGCGTCGCGGTCTTGGTGGCTAGCACATAAGGAATATCCCGGCGCCGCTCTGGGGTCGTCGGCCCTAATAAACGACGGCAAATAATATGCATACTCCACACATTATTTTGGCACGGGAAATTTCCCCACAGCAAAAGATACAATTATGAACATTAAATGAGGTAACAATGCTACTCACCGCTGTTTATTTCATCCGGATTTCCCTCCCGTCCAGCTGGACTGGATTCTACCACGATCAACACTCACACAACACTGTCAACTTCTTCATCAGGATCTTTGTCACTGAAATGATAAAAATTCCTATTAATTCAATGCCCTAAGAAACAATAGAATTAAACGTCGTAATAAGCGTGGATTAATACCAAACCTAAGCACGCCGTATGAATTGTAAAATAGTTTCTAGAGTTTATATACATGGGGGTAATAGAAGTTGCGGAATTATGAAAATCCGAGCCTCACTGCAAGGATGAAGTGGAAATTCTGGGGCGGTTAAACAGATTCATTCTCTGACCTCGTAAGTTTGGAACCAGTCTAGCGCAGTCCACCACTACGACCTATTTGACTGTAATATCGCCAAATGGTTTAAGGCTGCGAGGGAGTCAAATGGGGCCATGAAACAAACGAAGTCACTGGGATATTGGCCTTGAACTCATTCGGAAAACCATTCAAAGCATTGAGTAACATCGATGAACGAAAATAAAGAGCGAAATGAGTAAAAATTACGAGAAAAACATACACGATAAGATGAAGACACCTAGAAACACCAGGAAGGCAACAGACTTTCTTGGTGAAAACACCAAGGAAGGCCGTTGGCAAGATTTTCAATAGAAGTAACCCGAGATGGCTTTCAAATTAATGAAGGGAAGTAATTTTCCTCTAGCAAAAATGTCGAAAAATATATGGCTTATCGACTATGTCAAAACTTATTTGTAGGAGTTTTCGAGAACGGCAATAACCCCCAAACTAATCCTAGTTACAATAAACTCCATTAAAGAGAAACTGACATAATATTTCCACTTTTTCTGTGACCTTATGAATTATTTCGTATTTTCAAATATCATCACTGATTAAGACAATTACACACTCATCTACAAATGAATACAGCCCATTGATCGCGGTCCTATAAGCTCACAATACACCAATTTATCATTGTACAAACAGAGAGGCATGTGGATTTTTAGTTTGAAAGGAAATCAATACGACAGGCAGCAATAGCCAACATCGTAACTGTATTTAGCTTCTCTAATAGCCAGTTGCAGGAACGTAACATATGTATTCCATAAAGTTATGGGACCCATAACCCATGGCAACCATTCAATAAGTGTTGCACAAACTTTCAATAAATTCATTGGTCTCAAAACTTATGGCATGGAGTTATGAGTTCCATAAGTAGACAAGATGGCGGATGCGCAATGAACCGCTTGGAGACTTAATTACTTGATAAAAGAGTTGTTTTCAGACAAGTGACCAGTTTGCTTACTCTTACTGACTAATTATAATGTGCATTATCAATTATTCATAGATTAAACTTTCGTAACTTTAATCCGGCGGTGGAAGATTAGATCAAATATTTGAAGCTAGTAACTATTGGTAAATAGGTTAAGAAACTAATAGATGTGTTCCTGCAACCCGAATATATTTATGAGTTCTATAACTTTATGGATCTCATAACTATTGATTACATAACTAAATTTTCTTGCAACCGGCCATAAGACAACAATCTCCCGCCAAGTAAAATCTTACTTCAGTTCCCAAGACGAAAACGGAAAGCAACATTACCGACTGTCGGTAAAAAGATTCATTTCATTGATAACGACGTTTTTGCCAACGCGATATTTAGTAAGTCGAAATTCTAAAAACAAAACACAGCAGCGCGGTGCACAGAAGAAGTAATAAATTAATCCCAGAATAAGATTAGCATTAGATGAGAGTGACTTATGGGAGTACTTACCACCGACCGCGATGACGAACGAAGCGAAGTGAACGGAAATCTTCAGGAGGCCTATAACCACGTGACTTTAACAGCTGAATGACGTCACCAACGAAAAATTTTTAAATGAAATCAAAATATATTGATATCAATAGCACAATTAGAATTGATAAATATATTTAGGTTGAATTTTTAGCGAAAACTCCTTGGAAATGATACAAAGTTATCGTCGATTTCAGTACCATTGTATTATTTAGGATTCCCGCCTTTAACACTATTGGCTAATAAGCAAGATGGCGCTAAGTACGTATTTTTAACTGCTCCGGGAGAGTAATTTGGAGAATCCACCAATACTGAAAACAAGTGATTAACTACTTAAGTAAATTTTAATTTTTTTTAAGCAATGAAGAAAGTCAAAATTAACTCTCGAGAAAATTATAGAGCCAAATGGACTTCACAAGGTGGATTATCGTTTAGTGATAATGATGGCTGGGTGTCGTCATATACGGAAACTTTTGAAATCAACCTTTTTTGGAATCTTTAGGATAATTGAATTAGATAATGCCTTTGCTTTCATTTTTAGGATGTAATTGTCGGCATTAGGTAATACACCATTATTCGAGAGTGTAAATTTTTGATATATTGAGGATTCTCGCTTTGAACAGCATTGACAAATAACAAGATGGCTTAAACAGGTATTTAAAAACTGTTCCGCAATCCACAAAGTTATTAAATTTAATTGATTGGTGCTTGGCTCTAAGGATAGTCACTCCTGAGAAAATTGAAAAATCAGTTATTCTTCGAGATAAAAGAGGTCTCAAGAAGTAAAAGATCGTTTATACCTCATCGCTGACGCTCCAAAAAAAAGTACATTCTGTAGAGAAGAATACTATGATAAAATGTTTTAAAAAACATATGCTTTGGTTTAAATACCAAACCAAATGTAAATTATCAAATGCTTATGAATTTACTCTAGCCATGAAGAATGAATTATGCATTTATTAGGTGACAGTAATGAGCCAGCAACGATGTAGAATTTCTTGAGATCTGTCTTCTCCTAATGAGAAAGATCCATTGTAATAAAAGAGGTCGAGAAAGCATCATTATTTTTGTAAAAATAAATCAATTTTAGGAAGGTCTATGGACATCTGAAATTTAATGCAAGAAATATTATTTGCTATTCTTAACTTTCTTAACAGATGCATTCTAAGAATTTTTCGGATTGTTCGTATGCCTTTTACCACGTTAATCCAATTCAAGGGTAAGAATAAGTAATTCGTAAGCCCGGTGGATACCGGTCATGGTGATTTTTCTACCCAGTTTAACTTATTTTACTACCTATCGACAGTAGTTATTCTCTGGCATCCGAATGTACGTTTGTTACCATGGCAATGTAAGCCCTCTTAATTATCGATAAGTTACCTGTGGGTGAAGAAAAACAAATATGGTAAATATCCGCTTCCGTCACACACCTTTCAAACACTTATTCCAGGAAATTGGTGATGTTAAGAATAATCACTGTGACATAGTTTGGTTCTTGAAGAATTGCAGTACAAAACGCAAGTTACAGCAAAGTTGTAAAGCCACAGGTTTTTTAGATATTCACGTTAGAAAATGACCAATTTTCGTCATTTTTCCGACTTTTTCGACGCCATTTTCTCAGTTTCGCGAAAGCTCCGACAGAGGGATATTTGTAACTTCACCTCTACGATATACGCAATATACGTCCCTGCATGCCTACACCTATTTCCACCCATCTAATCACCAACCGTCTCTAGGGAGATTTTTTTCTAGAAAATATGTCTTTACACGCCTACACCACCTATTTCCACCCTTCTAATCACCAACCGTCTCGAGTGAGATTTTTTTCTAGAAAATATACGTCTCAATAACATGGAACGGGAGATGTTAATGGGTAAACGCAACTCAGCGACTGTCGTGCAACGCTGCGGTCAAAAGCGGAAACAGTGCAATGGCGGCCGGGAAAAACGTCATCTCAAGCTTTGAAAATTTCCTATTTATCGTACATTACATATTCCCCCGAAATAAAATTATCACTAGATACCGGCATCTTTCTAGTTTTTGTCACATAAATTTCGCGGCGATACGCTATGTGGAAGGGGTCGAAAACAATTTCTGAAAGGTGTGTGACGGAAGCGGACATTTACCACAAATATATTTTGCGTTAAAGCTTGCAAAGATCAGTTTCACCAAGGTGACTGAAGACAAGGTGCGAATGCGGGTGGAATAGACTGGCGATTTATACCACGGTAAGGAGCTATTGGAGATAATTAGAAGCAGCAATTCACCTGAATGAGCGAATATAACTTTTGGGAAAATCGATAGATAAACTACACCAATGAAACAATTCACTCATTTACAAATTTTGTCTTTGACAACCAACAATTTTTGATTCTCACGAGGGGAATTAAAATGACTACATATACATTAAATCATTAGCTAAAAAGAAAATAAATTAGAGAGATAAAAAGAAGTCCACCCTTCTGCACGATTCCCGTTCCCAATTCCTGTAAATGAATTGAAATTGTACATTTTACAACGATACAACAAAAAGTTTTAAAAAACTGGCCAACCTGAATAAGAATTTAATCCTCGCTCTTCGTCAGTATTCCCTTACTTGGTCCGCTGACACGTCATCAACTAGCACTATCCTCATAGGTCGCACAATGACTTGACGCATGTAACTCGTCAATGCGAGCGATCACATATTCCTTGTAATTCACATTTTACTTGATCACTAGAGCACTCGAACGCACCACAAAAAACGCCAAAAACATCACTTGCTGGGCTGTAAATCTGTCATGAGGAAAGCTTCTGTATTCCCTCAATGGGATATCCAAGATCTTGTCATTGATGGTTCGAAGACTCCCGCGGTGTTGCGGTAATATAGGCTGCATTTTTGGACGTTTCTCCTCGTTGTTTCTGATGACAACAGTTACGCCTGCGTTCCAGCAGACGTCTTTTGGTTGAAATTGTCGTCATGAAGAAGTGAAAGTACTTTTTAAATGTCGGAGGAAGAATAACCATGAAACGCATGAGTGTTATTAAATTATTCGTAGATATTATCCGCTGGGAAAGTCGACGTTTTACCTTAGGTATCTTCTTACGCTAGGTAAAACTTTGGGTGCTTCAAAAACGTCTCCTCTAAAAACACACGTTCGCCTCAAACTCGTGAAGAACGAGTAGAATTTTAAACTCCGTCAAATCGAAGCGGCTTGACACAACAGAATTTTTGCATGCACTCAAGAGTATCAAAGCTGACTGACTATCAGCGCCCACAAGTCACAGCTAGCCTCTGTACACATTTTCCGAAACCTGTTTGGAGCTCTCTCACTTGGCACTGGTAAGTACGACTGATTGCGTTGAAGTGATCCTCTCGAGTTTGCGACGCATTCTCTCAACTATGTCTCCCGAAAGAAACGAACCATATGCTGATTCACGGAAGAAGACTTGAACAGCAAGTTTTAGAGGTCGATTCCTTTTTTTCGGGTTTTCCGCCGCGTTGGTTCATGTCGATGTCGAGGACAATATTTCGCCGGCTGTCCCGCTGGCCTCCTTAGGTCCACGCAACAATTCGGTTCGGGAGGCGCCGTATTATGTAGGGTCGTTGTCCGCGCCTTTTTTTGTGGTCCCCTTTTACTTCCGTGTCTTCCAGCAAGTTTTACTAGCGAACGAAGCCATAAAATCCAATGCGTATATCTCGCCATTGCACACGCACGTTCGGACTGTGCAACCGCAACGGAGAGGAAATTCAACAGCGGCAAGACATCAAAGTGAACCGAAGAAGTATTGTCATGGCTCTCGTTTGCAGAATGCCCTTGACCGTTTAATGATTATTGAAGGTACATAATGGCAATTGGCATATAGCCTCCAAACTTATTTAAGTCAGTAAACACGGAGGTAAAAGGCCAAGACTCGTTGCCAAATGTGGAACAGAAATTTCGGAGGGAAACTTCTTTTCCCGGGCGCGGCTAAAACACAAATCGACACTGACGGAAACGACAACAATTGAGCTCTGAAAAAATATATCCTGCAGTCGGTAAGGGCTGCAACCACGTAAATTGCAGGTGCAGTTTTTTTAGAGTATTCTAAAACTGTACCCCCTGTTCCGCAGTTTCACCATGAAAAGTGGATCTGTGATAGGGGATTCTCTGCATGTCTTGATATTACTGTTCATTAGGACGATTGAACGCAAAACTGCAGGAATTGATCAAATAACAGCCGAACTACATGAAATACTTCATGCATTCAAAAAAAATACAACTGTTGCGGGGACCTCGAGGTAGAAATAATAATTTCTTCAACTTCTCTACGTTTAGCAGTCTGTACATGGGTGCCCGTTGTCGCCTTACCTTTTTAACATTAAGGGGGGAGCGGGCTAGTTGATACAGTTTTAGGTTTTTCATTTCTTTAATTTTTTTAGATTATATCTACTTAATCAAACTCTTGACTGAACGTATGCTTGAAGCATTTTTAATACATAGATGATTATTTTCTTGGCTATTAATAAACAACCAACTACACATTCGTCTTTTTTCAATGATGTTATTACGGTAGATGGCGGCGGTGGTCTGGCACTGTAATCAGGAGCTGAAGATAATGTACAGGGCTCTCAAGGCGTAGGACTCATTCTTAATGAGAGAGCTAAGTTACTAGTAAGGAAGTACGAGATAGTATCCCCTAGATTGCTCTGGGTTCGCATGAAAGTAGGTATTAGGATAGTTGTGATGGTGCGGTGCTATGCACCAGTGGATGGAGAGAGTGACAGTGTGAAAGATGAGTTTTGGGAAAAACTGAAAGAGGTTTTGAATGAATGTGACCCTCATGAGAGAATGATTGTGCTAGGTGACATGAATGGCTGGGTTGGTGTGAGGCGAGATGCATCTGAGAGAGTGGCTGGGCCATTTGGTTACCCTAGAGTGAATATTAATGGTGAAAACTCAGTGAGTGTGTGCTTGGAAGAAGGATTGTTTGTGCCGAATACATGGTTTAAACATAAGAGAATGCACGTGTTTACTTGGAAAAGGGGCGATTGTAAAAGCATGATTGATTTCGTCGTGTATGATGAGAGGTTGAGGGAGTTAATGTGGGACACGAGAGTGATGAGGGGTGCTGAATGTGAAACATACCATTATTTAGTACTCTCCAAAGTGAATCTGGTCAGAAAGTGGGTGCCAAGGAAGAATGTTGTGCGTAAGCAGTTGAGAGTGTTAGGCCGTTTTCGAACTTGGCAAATCTAGCATCTTGCCTTGAAACCTAGTACGCATCGAAAGCTATGACGTCATGGACGCGTCATCACCATGCGCTTGTTCACTAGCTATGGAGGAAAGATACCAAGTCAACGAAAAAGGAGACTTGTTATGCTTGCTAGGTTTTAAGTTAGAACTCGGGGTGTGATAATATGGGCTTATATGGAAGATAGAAGTGAAGAAACTTTCAAATGGATACTATTTTATCATTACTACGTATAATTGTGTGATATTTATTATTTTTTTGCGGAAAAATTGATGAATTCGTTATATTTAAAGGCTTTTCAAATGTGAATATACTGATAAAAGATAGGTAGTTGTTTATGTGTGTTGTAGTAAGACCTAATAGTTGTGTGAATAATTCCATACATTGTAAATGTACCGTCCTTGTTTACTTCATTGAACCTACAAAATCTATCTTCCTTACTGTGGAAGGAAAAGAAATGAAATAATGATGAAAGAAATTATATGAAAGAATTATGGTCCGATGGAAAGTACTCTAAGGTAGCCATAATTTCATTGGCAGCATTATTGTTAGCTAACGAACATAATAATTGTTAATAACGTTAACATTGGAGAGGTTTTCACAGCATTCATCGAAGAAGTGGGACAATAAACCTTTAGAGTAAATGTAATTTGTTTTCAGCTTAATTATGTTAGTTACAACGCGCGTATTTATCAGTCAACAGTCAGAGATCATAGGTTCGGAGTGTAATGCATTAATATATTGTTATGTGTTTTGTGTATGTGTGTAATCGAAGCATATTAGTTAATCACCATATTATGGTATATGAGAATTATTTTATTCATAAGCAATAACATTTAAAAAATAATATTCTCTGTTACTTTGCCGTATAAGGTTGGGAAGCATTTTAAAGAAGTAATCCACTTCCATCACCCACAATAATTATGGACACGGATAGCGCTTTTCGTGTTTTACGAAATGAATGCCGCATGGTGTCTCTTCCACCGTAAAAGGGCTACGAAAGTGTCAAGTCAAGATTCTACCCGGTCGGTCTTGGGATCAAGTTAACTGGATATCAAGTTAACTAGGCGTTTGCCAAGTTCGAAAACGGCCTTAGTGAAGAGGTTGCTAGACAGCGAGGTATGAATGCAGTATGATTAGCATGCTTGAGGATGCTCTGTCCTTGAAGTAGAGAGAATGGGACGAGTATATCAGAAACGAGAATGTGAATGATGCGTGGTAGTGTTTAAAAGGAGTGATTATGGAATGTGCTGATAGTGTATGTGGTAAAGGAGTGTTAGGAAGAACGAAAGGTGAAGCTTGGTGGAATGAAGGAGTGAAAATTGCAGTCAGGGAAAAGAAAGAGGCGTACAAGAATATGGTTGCTGCCAAATCTGAGGAAGAGCGTACTAAGGCATGTGAGATTTATAGAAAGAAAAAGAATGAATGCAAAATCGTTGTGATAGAGAGCAAGGAAAGAATGCGCGCGGATGAAGCTAGCAAGATGCAGAGCGATTTAGAAGGCAATAAAAAGCTGTTTTGCAAGTGGCTAAAAAGGGCTAAGATTGGTGAAGGCAGGGAAATGAATGCGGTAAAGAACAAAAGTGGAGAGATCGTGTGGGATGAGAGCAATATCAGGGACTTCTGGAGGGAGTATTTTGAAGAATTATACAATTATGTTTCAGGCACTGAATATGAGCCTTGTGAAGTAGTATGCGAGAATGTAATGAAAGAAAAGGAGATCAGAGAGGAGGTCAGAACGGCTGTGAGGGTATTGAAAAATGGGAAGGTTACAGGCGTTGATAGTATATCCAGTGAAATGTTGAAGTGAGAGTGTAATTTACTCATGTGTCGGTTGTGTGAACTATATAATTTATGCTTACAGCCTTCTGTTGTTCCAGTGGATTGGAAGAATGCAATCATCGTTCCATTGTACAAATGGGAGGAAAGACAGAATATAATAATTATCGGGTCATTATTTTATGGGGCATTCCGGGAAAGGTTTTTAGCAAAATTTTTATCGGCAGAGTGAGGAATATTGCTTCTGACAGAATATGGGATGTGCAGTGTGGGTTTATGCCTGGGAGAGGACGTAGTTACCAGCTTTCCGCGCTTCAGCAAGTGATAGAAAAATGTATGGGCGTCCGAAAGAAGTATATTGTGCGTTTGTTTATTTAGAGAAGGCATATGACAGGGTAAATAGGAAGAAGTTGTGGAAGGTTTTGAAGGAATATGGAGGGAACGGGCAGCTATTGAATATTATGATGGCGATGCATGATAATAGTAAGGCAAATATGAGAGTTAACGGGGTTACGAGTGATTGGTTTGTAATAAAACAGGGCGTAAAGCAAGGATGCGTAATGTCACCATGGCTGTTTAATGTATTTATGGATAAATGTGTTAGATATGCATGTAGTGAAAACGACGGTGTTTTTATTGGAAATATAAACGTGCGAGTTCTTCTATATGCGGATGATGCTGTTTTGATCTCAGAGAGCCAAGGGGGATTACAGAATCTCCTAGATAAGTTTTGTGAATCAAAAGAGAGAATGGAATTGAGGGTAAACCCGTGCAAGACTAAAGTAGTAGTTTATGATGAGGAGAAATGGGAGAATAACTGTATGATGAAGGCGAATGGTCAAGTCATTGAGCAAGTGGATGATTTTCTGTACTTAGGTAAGATGTTTACGAAAGGTGGAAGGATAGATGAGGAGATAAAGAGACGTGCGAATGCTGGAAGGAATGTGGTAGGTAGCATGTGGAGCATATCAAGGAATGAGTGCTTGTCTAAGGAAGCGAAAATTGCCGTGTACAAAAGTGTACTTCTCCCCACTTTGCTATATGGTAGTGAAACATGGGTATGTCAGGATAGACATAAGAGTAGACTAAACGCCGTGGGTATGAGTTATCTGAGGAGTATTTGCGGCAAAAGTAGGATTGATAGGGTCAGGAATGAGTGGGTCATGAACGAATGTGGGTTAAATGCTCCTGTAATGGATGTGTATGAAAGGAGTGTGCTTCGTTGGTTTGGCTATGTTGACAGAATGAATGAGAGTCGAATAACGAAACAGATATATGAGGTTAGAATGAATGGTGTGAAAGGTAGAGGTAGGCCGAGAAAGTTGTGGTTGAGGAAATTCTTAGGAGGAATATTAGGAGTCTTAAAAACTGAAGCAGTATATGGGGGTAAATGAGGCAAAAGAGGTTTGCAAGGATAGGTCAGTATGGAGGAAATTATTGAAGCAGAGTTAGGTGAACAAATGTGTATTTATGGGTGAAACTTGATGACTCTCCATACCTCGTAAGGGAACGGCGTGATCGGTATGTACATATGTATGTATGGACGTTATTATTATTATTAGGTAACTTTAGTAACATTTCCCTGCGAGTCCTCGGCAAACATCGGGTTTCATTGCCGTCATAATGGCCGAGGACTCGAGAGGGGTTTGGCAGTTATCGCAGCCACGTCTGACGCCCATCTGATTCGTGGCTACGCTGCTGTTGGGTCGTGCGTGCGAAGTAGAAGGACCCAAGTAAGACGGCCTTCTGCATGCGAGCTACAAGTGACTCCGCCTGTGCCACGCAGGACGGAATGCACTTGATGCTTTCCAGCAGCGAGACCTAAACTCCACCGAGCACACCTATGATGAGGACTACCAGTTTAACTGAGTGTCCTGGGTACATTTTCCGAAGCTCAAAAAGCAGGTCTTGATATTTTGTCCGATTCTGCGCCTCCTTTGCATCCATGTTTGTTTCAGCCGGAGCCGAAAACTTTATCACGAACATGGAGCGTGAGAAGTTGTCTAGGAGAACGATATCACGCTTGGTCGCCTCCAACTGCCTAGTGGTAGAAAAGGAGTAATTCCACAAGATGCTGCATTTATCGTTCTCCACGACGGACTCAATTTCTCCATGGGCATATGGTAGCACGGGAGTATCGTCGATGCCGAAATGGTGTCGCAGATGAAAATATAACATCCGCAGGGCCGCATTGTGCCCAGTAATGTACGCTGACTTGGCGTAATAGCTACAGCCGGGGAGAAGGTGGCTCAAAGTCTCCGGCTGGGCTCGGCACGCCCTGCATCTCGCGTCCGCAACCTCCGTCTTGAATATAATGCGGCGGTTCACGAGTGTGTTTATGACACTATCCTGGCATGCGAGGATGAAACCCTCGGTCTCTTACTTTAGACGAGTAGAGCGGAGGAAGGCAAACGTCAGCTCCTTCGATAGCCCATGCTTCTCCATGTTTCGATAGAAACGTCCATGCATGGGCTTATCGCTGTGTGCCTTGAGCAAAGTTTTCTGCTCGGCAAACAAGATGGACTTGCCGTAGTCGCTACCGTCTGATGTTGAGTCAAACTCCATACCGGTTTCGTACGCTGCCATCTTGGCCGCCTGGAAGAGAAACGCCCCTACTCCGGCACTTTAGTGTTCTCTTACGAGACTGAGCAGGGGTTCTCTGCTTTTGAGCACTCGGAATGCTGTTCCAAGGACAACTCTGTTTTGGAGACACTCCAGGCTCAACAGACCTCTACCACCTACACTGCGAGGGAGATGGCGACGGAAGATTTCGGATGAAGACTTCTATTGATGGTCAGCATCTTCCTCGTTCCCCTGTCGAGGTTCTGCAACTCGTCGACGTTCCATTTCACGCATCCGAAGGTGTATAGCAGTGTGGGAACCGCGAACATGTTCGTGGCAAGAACTTTGGCCAGACAGCTCAGCCAGACAGCTCAGGACTCCAGATTTTCCTAAGAGTCTGTCTATACTTGGCGGTGACTCTCTCCTTCACTGCTGCAACCTCCTGCATTCGGCTTTGGGGGACGCCGAGATATTCATAGCTGTCATCGCCCTCGAGGTGGCGAATGACGTTCCCGTCAACAAGGTTCACCTCTTCCTTGTTCTCCGAAAATCTTCCTCTCGCCAGGTGGATGGATGCACGCTTGTCCAATCCGAACTCCATCCCTATAGCATCACTGTACTCTAGTACGGTGTCCAGGGCCACGCGAAGGTCTTTTGCGTTGGAAGCGTAGAAATTCAGGCCATCCATATAAAATAAATGGGTGGCCTTATGCTTCCTGTCGCCTGGCACACCACATATGTATCCTTTCCCTTGTCGCAGCCTTAGCGAGAGAGGTAGGAGGGAAATACAGAACAGCAAGGGGCTCAAGCTATCGCCTTGGAAAACGCTGCGGTGGTATGATACCAACTCTGTCAAGAGCGACCGCTTGCCTGCGGTCAGGACGAAGCGCGTTCTCCAAAGTGGTATCAGGCGTTGGATGCAGGACACAACCTCTGAGTGGACTGTCAACACCTTCAACATGGCTACAATGAGCTCATGTGAAGTGGGGTCAAACGCCTTTCTGTAATTGATAGGTTGCGCTTACGCTTGATAGCATCCTGGCATATGCAACTATTAATGAGCAGGCTGTCCTTAAATCCCACGATTCCACGCTTTGAAACCCTCTGCTCGTACACCTCCTCTCAAACCGGCTGGACCTGGTGGAGGATAAGATCGCTCAAGATGGAGGTGAACGCCTTGTATACAGGTGGTTCGGGTCACCCCGGGGGCTAAAAACCTCCCTCTCGGCCTGAAGCGTTTGCTTATCGCTGAGCATTGGGGGTAGTGGGAAAAGGGTAGGGGAAAGGGAAGGTTAGCGAAGCACAACCACTGCGAGGCCGAAACCTTGAGGCGGATTGACGTCAAAAGGACGACAATGGGCTTCCGCCTCCCCGCAGTCCTCGTAGGTGTTGGGTAGTTCCCCCAGCAACGTTGGACGAGTCGCCGTCAGTTCGCTTGCGCGAAAACTTACCACACATCTTATGAGAACCGGGGGAGCCCCGCTTTGTCCTCCCAAGAGGTGGGCTTTTGGGAGTGAGCCATCATTTTGGCATCAGCGTAGACCTCGCAGTTGACTGTCCAGAGGTCCAAGGTCTCCGTAAGGATTTCGTCGATGAAACCATTCAACCTGGCCAGGAGGTTGCTCCGCAGAGAGATCTTACGATGGATATCTCTCTGCCTGGCTTGTCCAACATCATAGGCGATTTAATTTATCAACCGCGTTCGGAGTTCAGAGTCGACCTCACCGTCTTCCTCCCTATTCGTCTGCGGTACCGACGTAGCAGTGGCTGTCAAAACAGCCGGTGGAGAGACTGCTTGTGTCGGGGAGGGTGGTCTGGCCGTTGGTGCATTTCTCTGAACACGCGGGTTTTTGGGAGTTTCCTTTTCCCGCAGGTGGTTGGCATAGTCGCGCAGATGCTGCTAGGACAAGTGGTTATGTTCAGGATGTATATCACACCACAAAGAGCGCATCCTTGCCATATACCCCCTGAGATTGGGCTCGCTGGCAGCATAGCATGCGAGGAGGTCGCCCCTTAGGGATTCCGTCCACTCCATACGAGCTCCCTTCATATTGTTGTTCTTATTATTGCCTCACCCTGCTCCACTGGGGCCCCTATCCGAGAGGGGCCGGTTGTGGGTGGCATTTCTGGTCAACTTTCTCGGAATCAGTGGCTCTCTATGTGGGGTGGTTAGCCTCACATACAGACGTCCACCATTGGCCGGCAGAGCAGTCACCAGGTATGCCAGGAGGAGGCTGGTGGTCCGCTTTCGTACCCTTCGTTCGTTCAATAAATTATTGTTATTAGTATTTATTATCGTTACTTTAGTAACATTCCCCTCCGAGTCCTCGGCAAGCATCGGGTTTCATTGCCGTCATAATGGCCGAGGACTCGAGAGGCGTGGGGCAGATATCGTAGCCACGTCCGACGCCCATCGGATGTGTGGCTACGCTGCAGTTGGGTCGTGCGTACGGATTAGACGGAGGGAGCCAAGTATTACGGCCTTCTGCATGCGAGCTGCAAGTGACTCCACCTGTGCCACGCAGGACGGAATGCACTTGATGCTCTCCAGCAGCGAGCCCTTAACTCCTCCGAGCACACCTATGATGAGGACTACCGGTTTAACTGAGTGTCCTGGGTACATTTGACCAAGCTCAAAAAGCAGGTCTTGATATTTCGCCCTTTTCTCAGCCTCCTTTGTGTCCATGTTCGTTTCATCCGGGGCCGAAAACTCTATCACGAACATGGAGCGTGAGAGGTGGTCTAGGAGAACGATATCAGGCTTGGTCGCTGTCAATTGCCTCGTGGTGGAAAAGGAGTAATTCCACCAGACGGTGATTGTAATTATTATTAAAAACATTTCCATTACACTAACTGTTATTAGCACCATGTTGAATCACTCGCCTCTGATTCTCCCCTAAAATCACTCACACTCATCTTTACTTTGTTCATTTATTATATGCTCGCTCATGAATTTAAGTTGAGCTTTGTGGTTAAGAGAGACAATAGAGATCAAGCTGCAATCACCTATGTATACTCAAATAAAATTTATCATTGGCAAAATACACTTTTAACAAAATGAGAACAAGAATTCAATACATAACTCAAGAATATCAATTTGTGATACTAAAATATTTAATTTTAAACAAGAATCAATAGGGTCGAATCTAGAGGTACACTTCTCTGTTAGTTTACTGAGAAAAACTGAATTGTCCCGCATTTTGTAATAACCCAGTAAACACAAAGTGTTGCAGAAACGTTGCATGCAGGTTGCAGAGGTTGCAGCATGTTGCAAGTCGCGCTGCAACGTTTTTGCAACGTCCCTATTACGTCGCTTTAATGCAGTCGCTCAGTCGGAAAATTTTCAAAGTAAAATATTTGAGCCAGAAAATACATTCGATTAAGACGTTTCTCCATATCCGGAAGTAATTAATTAGTCACCAAATAATAAATGCTAAGTAAAGTAGTAATGGATACCCACGCTGTTGGAAACAGTCCATTTTGTTTGCATACTGTGTCATTTGCTTTGTCGAATTGCGTATTTCATTTATTTTATAGGTATGTGATTTATTTTATTTAGGTAAGTGATTTCTTAATTTTTTTAAATGGTACGTCGATATGCGTTTATTTCTGTTACTAGTCTTTTCTCAACAATGTACTCATGGGATTATTAATTATGCATATGAATGACGATATCTTTGTTGTGTTTGGTTACATGCTTCACTTTCTGTTGGTTTTGCAGTGGTGTCTCTAAATTCTGTTGTTAAGTACTTGCAATGCATTGAGAGGATACAGCAAGAAATAATAAAAGAAATAAAATTGCTTAGAAAGTCAGTGCTTGCAAGGGGAGGAGAGCAAGACTTTACTGTGGACTTTTGAGTTTCCTGTGGCAACCATGGAGATGTTTGATGCTCTGGAAGTCCACCTAAGTGACAAGAGATATCAGACAGACGGCAACATGAATCTCCTGCATATTTGGCTTAAACAGAGTGAATGATAATTTACGTATAAATAATTTTTTTATAATTGAATATTTAAAAATATTTCATTTTTTTCTAGACAAAAGAATCAGCTAGGCGTGGTGGAAAAAATGTCACAGAAGGGGTTTTTGGCATGATGTACTACATCTTCACCAATAATCTTGGGAGGCAGTTTTCCTTTCTTGGGAACTCAAATACAGGGATTAAAAAAAGGCAGTTCAATATTACCAGGACCTATGCTTGTTTGATGGGTATGATATGGTTCATTTTTTATGCATTGTTACTTATTCAAGAAACTTTTATCTCCACTTGAATGAAAAATCTAAAATAAAATTATTTCATTCCAGATGCATTTCGAGCCTAGCCAGAATTGACTGAATTCAGTTTAAAGGAAATAAAAGAAAAAATCATAGACTGGCTGAGGCATGCCAATAGTAGGCATCAGGGGCAGGAGCAGAAGGGTGCACCAAATTAATTGTGTACAACAATTTTAATAATAAATATTTTGTTATGCAAAGGCACAGCTCGAGTATTATTCATATAAGGTTGCGTAATAGTTGCAGAAACGCTGCAATGTAGGTTGCCATAACGCAGCAATACAGGTTGTAATTACGTTGTCATTACGTTGCAAGGATGTTTTAGGAGGACTTATGGAAGCTCTTACAACGTTGTCATTACGTTGCAGCTACTCCATTTTGGTTGCAGTGCAAAGTTTCAACAACGTTTTCGCAACTCATTTGGTTTTCAGGGAAGTAGAGATGGGTAAATTACGGTAATTTTCATTTGAGGTAATTTGCCGTAATATTCCGGTCATTTTCTGCAATTATTAGCTATAAGTGGACTGAATGGGAAAGACAATAGTAGTTGCAAGGAGTTGATGGCATCTTAATCATTACCTACATACTGTAGCTAAATTAATGAGCAAAAATAGAAATAACTTCAAAAGAAATCGTCAGCCTGCACGCTATTTGACGTTCCATTGTTGCTATGAGAAAGTTTTGTTCGTACCGTTAAAATTATAGCCCCACCCCAGATAGCACGGATCTGGTTATTTACACAAAATTTACGTCAACATTACGTAAACAACACAGAAACAGCCCTCTTACGACCGAGGCTGTTTACATCAACATTATGTAAACAACGGGGAAACTGAAGGGAAAAAATGGCATCAAAACGCCGCAACGGAAGGGAAACATGTTTACCAAACGTGATACAACGCCATCTACAGGCCGGATAGCGAACTACTTCGAAGAGAGCCGGAACAGTAGTGACCTCTTGTGGCCACATATCGAACTACTTGGAAAATGGATAATAATACTGCCATATGGAAGTTAATTCCCTTTTTCTGGTTTTCCGCCGTGTTGAGGACAATATTTCGCCGGCTATCATGCTGGCTTCCTCAGGTCCATGTATTCAAACATGGACATGAGGAAGCCAGCAGGATAGCCGGCGAAATATTGTCCTCAACACGGCGGAAAACCAGAAAAAGGGAATCAACCTCCATCTAAGCCCCATCCTAACCTCCATCTAAGATGTAATGAGCGATGAAGCATGAATGATAACGAAAAGTGATGGTAAATGAAGGATGATTGTCCTAAAAAGAACAGTTTAAAACGATAAGCATTATAAAGAATCGTGAAAGCGCAGGATGCAAGATGTTGTCTAGGCATGGACCGAAGGAACAGCAGAGTGACAGGATTGCACGTGAGGACGACTGAAGTTGTGTGAAGTTACCCAGCGTTCAATGCGCGCCGGGCGCAGCGAAACATTGGCCCGAACAGACGACATAGATACGGATTAGTTAAACGCATGTTTACATGCGTTAATGTTATATTCCGTGAAAAGTATCAAGGTATAATAATGAAAGTTTCATTATGTGAATCATAGAACAAACCAGAAGGCGAATATTTTGTTAGTGAACGGAAAACACTTGAACGCACTCCACTGAATGCATAGTGGCATTTGAAATACGTTTATTGTCCATGAATAATTGCTCTGCTCGGCCGAATATACGATAATCTCAATACATTATGCATTAATCATGACGAAATTGAGCCAAAATACAATTATTAGAGGACGATACGGTCGGGAGTAGGGGTAGATCAACCACTGCTCAACGGGTTTATGTAAAAGATACCTCAACGCTGCGTCAACAGTTTCCGTCAACGCTGTTTCCTTAGCGTTGACTTATTTTTTATATAAACGAATCCGGGTGTGCTAGCTGGGACGAATAACGTGTTGTTGTACGTGCCTTCATTTATAACTAAGAATGAATGTATAACATACTGACTTGGCATCAAATAATATATTTGGAATATATCGGTATGAAAAATAACTGAGACGGAAGTGAATATTAGGTACCGAAAATTACGGTAATTTTCAGGGGCTACGGTAAATAACGTAAAATACCACGGTAATTTACGAAAATTACCATGTTAATTTTCAGAATAGCCCATCTATAGTAATAAGCAACTTATTTTGGCAATATAATTAATTCATATCAATTTCAGTGAATATGATTGTTCTGTTCACTCAGTGGTGGTGGTTGGAGTGGAGGAGGTTTAAAGGGTACTCTGTTCACGTAACTTTAAAGTCCTGGATAATCTAGAGATTTGCCTTTAGGTATCCTTTCATTCGTGGCCTGTAATATTAACCCTTTGTACTGTGAATTTTTCAGCCCCTATACCAGTTGCCCTCTCGGAATTTAATTTTTTAATACCCCTGAGTTTAAGAATGAGAACAGCTTACAAAATAAAATTCAATATCTTTCTAAATGAAAGTGTTTATGTGACATATGTGGCTTACAGATTGAGTAATAAGCTACATATATCCATTAATCTCTAAATTTTTCCAAACAATGGTATTTTCTAAAACGTTCTCCCACACAAAGCCCTGGTTTGTTTTCAAATGTATCACAAAAGTAAATTGTCTCTCTTCTTCCTCCGGCAAATTTGCTTTTAGAACAAACCACACAATCGTTGTTTTTTTTTCAGGGTGCGACATGATGATATTCAGTTTTCCATTCAACTTCTGTAGAGGATCTGAAGGTTTGGTCGGCACCTGGGAGTTGTACCACCCATCCTGTAGTCCCCACCAAGTTCTGCAACTAACTCCCTGATGAATTTCACATATGAATTATACATTTCACCTTTTGTTTTGTGGCACTCCTTGTATAAAATGTACGAATTTACTGCACTAACTTCTAAGCCCCAGAAAAATAGTTTTCGCCACCATTTCAATGTCTTTCTAATGAAACAATAGGTACATACTTAGTGATCGGCAGTGCCCACGCCACCAATAAATTTGGTGTAATTCACAACAACTTTTGGTTTGACTACTCTGTGAATTTCACCACTACCTTGTACCCTCCTTTCCACTACCTCCGCTTCAGAAGTGTCCCAGGTGCTTAGTAATGTGCCCACCCTTTTTTCCTTCCATGACAGGAGTAATGTGTCCCTGTCTCTATAGGCAACCAACTCTCCTTTTTTTCAGCTTTCAGGTTCTTTTATTAGGGCTGGGTTGTTTTTCCTGTTGGGCATCGGAGTCCCTGTCAAGTGGTACTTATACTTTAGCAACTCCTTAGCAAGTGTTGTGCTTGTGTAGAACCTATCAGTAAATACATGGAATCCTTGAGCTTCAGAAAGAGATGGCTTCAATCTGCCATACAATTCTAGAACAATTTTGGAGGTAAACGGCAGATCAGACCTAGCAAGAGAGTCAGATATTACAGAACCAAAGTAAGGAACAAACGAATGGGTGTAGCCACATCAGGAATCTGCGAGGACATAGATACGAATCTCCCATTTGGCGGGCTTTTGGGGATTGTACGTGATGAAGCGTACCTTACCCTCGAAACCCACAACGGACTCATCACGGACTATCTCGCATCCTGGACAGAATCTCTCTCTGAACTTCATATCTAAATAATTCAAAAATGAACTGACCTTCTCTTTTCTGGTTCTTGTATCATTTACCCCAATTTTATTCATATTTCAGGTGTAGCATCCAAAATATTTGCAAAAGCCTTTCCCTAGTGAAGATTTCCCGAAAAAATGGTACATGAGAGACAAATTCTAACGACCAATAATCCTGTATATTTGGATGATGAATAATGCCCATGCTCAAAATCACGCAGAGAAATGCCTTCATTTCCTTCACGGTGACATCAGTCCAATTATTCCAAGTTGATCTCTTAGTTAGTATCCTATTTCAAAGTTTCCTCTGTGCAGAGATATTTATCTCCCTGGCAAAGCTTTCTGTCAAGGCTGCTGCAAAAAAAATTGAATGGGTTTCCCAAAGTAACCAGGAACCTGTGGACCAACGCACACTTGTCCAGTGGAGAAAGGACACCTTTTCAGGGATTGGTCATTCAATGTGACATCATTCCATGTTTGTGTTAGTTTTTCACTTTGAATATCATCGTCATCACTTTCCCACTCATCCACACTGTCATTAGAATAAACAATTTTTTTTGTTTGCTATGTGCAACATGGATGTCCCTATCACTGTCACTTTTTTCCAGCTCCTTCTAATGGAATCGGCGATTCTTCCTATTTGTAGGTTTACTAGGACTGGCGACAGGTTGTTTGCGTAGACTCCTGATTATTGGGGAATCCACCTTCGTCACTAGTACTACTTCTGGAGATATCTTCATTTCCAAAGTAGAACTCATCGTCACTGATTTCATTTAGAATTTAAACAGTTTTGCTTAACTTTTCCATGGCCAACAGGGTAATGAGTTCTGGGAGTGGAACTACGAACGACTGCCTCCGTGATGGAATTAGTTCCCATTTATAAGGTGTCATCAAAGGAGTGAGTTGAAATGGTAAAGATTAAAAGTTGCGTAATGGCAATGTACACAAAATAATCAGGATAGAAATGAGTCATTCAGGCAGAGAGTGTATTGCATTCAGTGTGCAGTCATGGAATAATATGTAATCAAAAAGTATCTATTTCATCTACGCTCAGAGGGGCAAGTAATAAAAAAACATTGATTCAGCTAAGCTCACAGGAACTCTGAAGAACAATAACCTTATGCTCTTTGTATCAATATCACACTTTGTATACACATGTGGCTTAATCGGAAACAGACGATAGAAAGAGATACGACACAGAGTAGAAAAAGTAAAAAAAATACAACAAAGTAGGAGGAGGCAAACATTATAATGTATGATATTGGTATGAGTAACGTCGACAATTATTCACTAAAACAAATATGCTCCCTTTTCAGAATATTTTCGGGCAATTAGAAGGATAAAGAAAATGATCAACATGGGTTCAAAACTTAGCAGCAGGACCTGCCATGACCAAGATTTCTCATGGATGACGCTCTAAATAAAATATGATATAATGAAACATACTACAATTTATACTCTACACATTTTGTCCAATAAAGCTGTAGATTATCAAAAAATGTACATACATGTACATACAAATAAAATGAGAATGGAACACATAAAAATAATGGAAAATTGTGTGTGCTGAGTGACACTCGACACGCGAGTTGGTGGTGAGCTAGGCTACATCAAGTGTTACTCGACCTTCTCCACTCAGGTGTCAAGTGACACTCGACACGGGAGTTGGTGGTGAGCTAGAGAGAGTAGGTGGTGACGACGAGCGAGTGTCACTCGACACCCAAGTGAAAAAGGTAAATTGTTGGGGTAATTGAAAATACGACAAATGACTAATTCGCAGAAGACTGCGCACCACACTGTAACGTCTCAAAATTATTTCCATGAACTAGCCCTTATATCAGCTTGCTGGTTGAACCAAAATATTTCATGAGGTATGTGTAGGTAAATGGACACTTGGAAAGGAATCATTTCAGAAAACTCAACAGACAGTGAGACTGCAATTCTCAAAATTCAGAGTTATCACATAATAGTACAGTAAGATAATGCTGCAAATACCATGCTGCCAACAGTCTGATAAAAAGTAAGCATACTAATTCAATATCATCTGAAGGATTTTTGTTTAGCTACCAAAGAGGGCATCTCAACTCAATTCACCACCTAGGGACCCTGGTTTCTGAGTCTTAGGCCGGCCTTCACCAATGATTAATTCAACTGGCGGAGATATTCTTGTCCTCTGCTACAGAAAGGAGCGTCAAACTGAGGGGGACATGGGATTGAAATTTGTACGCAACAGCGGTAACACAAGATCATATTCAGCATCATAGGTAAATTGGTACGGAGGCTTCCGCAGTGATTTGATGAGTTCTGCTTATTTGGGTTCAGACCTGATGGCATTAGCTGTAACGCAAGCGAAACTATTGTCAATAAAAATGAATAAACGTGGGAAAAACCCAAATAAACAGAACTCATCATAGGTATATTGTTTTCCTTTAAAAAATAATTCTTAAATAGTATTTTAAAATAGTATATTTTTATTATGAATTTAACAGTAAAAACAATATAAAAGCATGACAGTAAAGTCTGTAGTATAGAGACATTTCCTTCATGGAATGATAGTTCATGTGAGGCAGAGGAAGAATACATAAGTGGCAAGAGAAGGTAAAATCAGTTATAAATTAAAATAATACTGACCTTACGGGTGAAAAACATAAGTTATTAATGATGTACACGCAATAATGCTTTTGTTTATATAAAAGTATAAATTGGTGCATAAAATTAAAATTAAATACTGGGATACACTTTCATCACCAACAGGAGAGTAATATAATTTTAAGAAAAATGGAACTCACACAAAAAAAGTTTCACATTAGTTGGAATGGAATGACAGAAACAAACTGGCTTTTTTGGCACAGCAACATTTGGTATCAAGAACAAGGATGAGACAGTTTTGCGTCGTATAATACACAACTGCATTACTGAGAAAAACACAATGAAAGTAGAGAAAAATCAAAACTTATGGATAAATATTCAAATATAATTATTGCACTTCAACTGGCATCCATCGTTGAGGACTTCCTCTTAGCTGTTCCTGAGGATTCAGAGCTGGTAAGGACTTCCCCATATTCTATTCACTAAAGGCCGATGGAGTCTCTTTCCAATTGTTTGCACATGGAAGCCAATCTTTATCAGTTGAGCGTGATCCAGAATCTTTCTTCCATCAAATATATATGCTGGTTTCATCATTCCATCATAAATTTTCCCATAATCTAAAGTCTGTGGGCAAAAATGAAAAAAGAATGGTTAAAAAAATTTTAGTCTCATAGGTAAGATTAACAGTACAATTGATTGGTAGAATTAAGAGTACTCTACAATAAAAAGTACCATAAGCTATGTTGAATACCCTAGAGGAGGTTATGAATGATTTTCTCCCGGGAGTGGATGAAGTCTTGTTGTACTAGTCTGGGTATTATATTTGACTTGAGTTCATCCTTTGTGAGGTAAGTATGTGGGAATAAAATTGCCAGTGGGGAAAGCAAACTCACTTCGATTTACATAGGAATTAAAAATGAACAATCAAAGAGTTTCCAAGACAGAAGAGTAAAACTTCCCAACCTTACAGTTAGAACTTATGGGAAAGAAGACCTAACCTAAGGAGACCTAAGAAGTAAATACAGCATGAAAATCCATACTTCTGGATAAAAAGTCCTGGAGGAAGCTTCTAGGAAGTGTATGAAAGAAGTAAAATACTGTTATTGTGAGTACAAACAAACTCTGACCTAAAACAAAACAGGAATGTACAGCATGGCCAAGTACACCAGCCGTAAAAGAACATTGATTTGCCAATCAAGAGGTGAATTCTTGAGTTCAGATCAAGGACACGATACGCTCGGACCCCAGGTGAGTGCTCTATGGCAAAATGAAGAGCATGAAAGCCAGCAGTCTCACTCAAAGGAAGCATGGAGACGAGAGTCTTGAGAGAATTTTTGAGGATTTGTGAGACTTAAGGGATATTTTCACAATAATCTCATCATTCATTGGGCCAGGATGGACGGGAACTCAAAATTATGATCAGCCATTTCAAATACAGCAAAGCTTTTTTTAAACAACTCTGTTAATGTCATGGCCTGTTCCATAACTTATGTAATTTCAATGTTTAATCAAAGAAGAATCAAGTATCATTGCACATATCCAAATCAAGGGTTATTTCAATCTCTACCCATTCTTGAAAGAGTTTGCTGTAAAAATGCACCATGGTGACAAAGGCTCACATTTAACATGCAATTCACAACCACAATTTGTGGCACCACACAACTTTTAGATTTTATTAATTAATTTTACAAAGCAACTTTCCACAGACTGATCATGATAAAGAAACTGGCAGTCCGTGCACTAAAAAAGAATATTACATACCGTAAACTCATCCCATTCAGTGCAAAGAACAATGGCATGGGTACCACTGGTAGCTAAATAAGGATCATCATGGATTGCAATAGAGTTTTTCACATTTTCAGGTTCATCCGTCACTGTGGGATGCGTCAAATCTAGTATTATTTGCTCTGGGTCAACCTAAAAAGAGTTAACACTGTAAATTGTGTGATTACGAAAATCTAACTCTATACTTCAAATGAGGACTCTCCTAGCTTTATAATTAAGCTAATTTAAACTTACATAAAATAAGGAACACAAATGAAATTTCAAGTACCACAGAGAACACAATTTAACCAGATCACCCAATTCTGTAAATGAGTACAGTTAAATTTTTCTCTTTCTGCAAACACGTTTGGTCTCTCACCAAGGAACTCATGATGTTACAAAGGCAGCAAATTGAAATCACACAAAAAGAGTGTGAAAACATCTTCAATCCTAACGTCCACCTCATCCATCATGGCTAAGCTCACTACACTCAGGTGCATTGTGAAATTTGTAAATCATGGTGGATGGGCAAGTTCTTTTCCCTGTGTCTCCATCGCTTTTCCAAAATTGTATGACACCCATAGAAATCACACAGCTTCGGATAAACTCACGGCAAGGACCCCCAGCCAGAGGACACGGTACTACCATGGCAGCCCCATGCCAGAGGACAAACACTATACCCACTGGCCTCTCACATAATCACCTGACATACTACAATGTTTAACTAACATGTCCACCTCATCCCCAACACCAATTATGATAATTAACATGCTAGGAATCCATTTTATGCCTTCAGCTGATATCACAAGCCAATCAATTGATCAAAGAAATATTGTCACACAGAGGTTGATGCCACTCAAAAGAGCATAAGAGTTAGCCTTTGTGGAGGAGAGGAAACAATACGCTCTAAAAGTTCAGTTATAATTGTGAAACAAAAATGTTTTCGATGCTGTTTTCTGATGTTAACAAATCCATGTGCAACCATTCCAAATAAAGTCTCCCATAATCTGGAATCAAACAATGAAATGGAGAAAATTAATCCTTTGAGTCCAGCATGATGTGATATCACGTCATAGTTGTCTTTACGCTTGTGCTGACGACGTGATATTACGTCAAGGGCACTGTGAGTGTTTCAGCTTTCAGTATAGAACTTTCACTGAGCCCCCTAGCGAAAGCTGGAGCACTCATAGTACCCATGACGTAATAACACGTCATCAGGACCGGCGCTAAGACAACCATGCCGCACTCAAAGGGTTAAAATAAGAGACCAAATGTCAAGTTCACTTCCATTACCATCTGAGGAAGAGAGAGGAGTTGCACTGCATCGATGAAATACGAACGGCCACAGTGTGTCCTACTTCTCACCTCCAGCATGTGAGAGCCCTTTAAGAGAGCCAAAAATCTCCTTTCATAACAGCTTTAGCCCACAAGGGAAATTGAATCAGATGTTATATATTTTTTGACACCACAAATAACGTTGAGTGATTTACAGCGATTTCAGGGGGAGTATGTACAACTTCCGGAGACAGTAAGGGAGGTGATTTTAACCCTCTTAGTGCGGCGGGCCATTATATCGGCTTTGGCATCTCGGGCGAAAAGTGCAGCGGGCCGATATACCGGCTCATAGGCAAAAAATTGTTTAACTTTAGCACACAAATATAATTACAATTATTTTTTCTATGATGTATAAGTCTTTTTTGATAATTACCTAATTCAATGTATAGACGATAAGAAAAACTATGTATGGATATTTTAAACAATAACTTTATAATATTTATTTTCCTAGAGTGATACATTTCATTAAGTTATCCTCCACATTTCTCGCTATAACCGCTGGCTGGAGTCAGCACTAAGAGGGTTAAGTATTTTTCATACCATCAACATGGGGTCGCAACTCCTTAGCTACAGAGCTAAGGCAACACAAACATATTGTCAACGTATTTCTCAGTAGCATGAAAATGACACACATCAGCAGCATCCATCAAAACTATTAAGAAACATTGGTGATGGTTGTCCTCAAGAATTGTATTGGTGCAAAGGCTTCTGCAGTGTATGAGAGAGGAGTTCCACAGGGATCATTGCTTGGCCCTATATTGTTTTTAATTTTATTAATGAGCTACCTGGGCAGCTGCAGTTCAGTGTCACACATAAAAGTGTTATGTATGCAGACGATGTAAATGTTCTGACATCGAGTAAACATTTAAGTGATTTGGTTGCTCCTAGTGAACTATTGCTGAAAAGTATGATGACTATATGGTGTCATGATAATAATTTGGTTTTACACACTGATAAAACCCAAGCTATGGTTTTCTCTACTGCTCATAGCACTATTGATTTTAACTCTTCTTTGACAATCAGTAATCAGGTAAATACTGTTACTTCTTGTAAATTCTTAGGACTTCATGTCGATTGTAACCTGAAATGGAATGTACATGTCACATTCATGATAAAAAAGCTAAATTCTGTGTTCTGCCTATTTTAAGACATTCAGTAAGCCAAAAAATATTTTGATAATTTTATACCATGGATTATTTTATTCAAGAATTTCCTATGGTACTGTGTTGTGGGGACAGCCTACTCACCTTCACAGTGTACTTAAAGTACAAAAAAGATGGTGAGAGTGATGTGTAATAAAAATTACTATGCTCATTGTCGTCCTCTATTTAAAAGTTTAAATCTGTTAACTGCTCCATGTGTGTATATATATCACTGTGTATTACTTGTAAAACAAAATAGTTCCAGATTTGAATTGAAGAGTAAAATGCACAAGTATGGCACAAGACAACGTAATAACCTACATGTTAAGCCAAATAATTTATCTATGGCTTCTAATGGTCCAAGGACTATGTGTATGAACAACCTACCAGAATGCATTAAAAAAGAAATGAGGATACCTGCTTTTGATAAACTGGTCCGAGAATATCTGGTTGATAAATGTTTTCAGTGTTAAAGAATACTTTATGCCGAATTTTTAATATTTTCTTTTTGTAAATTATGTAATATTTCTTGCATAACGACATATCCTACGATATGCACATACCAGTTGCCACTGTGTAATGTGTCTCTTGGACAAATAAAAATCTTATCTTAGGATGAAGAAGGCTGATTTATTTTGGGTGTTTCACTGCATTGTTTATTCATGGCAATGACAGTTTTGCCTGCTTATCAGCTGACATCTTCAGGTCAAAATGTTGAGACTGGTTGGTGGACAGCCTTCTATAGGCCTCAGACATGACAAAATAGAAAAATCTCTTAGTAAATTCCACACTTAAAATTTTTATTACAGGTTGAAATTAAAATGATTGCAAGGCAATCGAAACCTGGGTTGGTAATAAAAATTTTAAGAGTGGAATTTACTGAGAGATTTTTCTTTTTCATTCTGTCTGCAGTAACCTTCCACAATGTTACACCATCAACCATTAATTTTCTTCTATAGGCCTGCTGTCTGCTCCTGATTGGGGAAAATTGGTGGCAAAAAAGAAAAATGTTGCCAAACAATGGGAGAAAATTGGCACCAAAAAATTAAATCTCACCAGCCAATCAGAAGAACATAAAGGACCTAAAGAGGCCCTACACTAACCAGCATATATGCATCTATCTAGAGACACCTGCTGGAAAGCTCATAAAGAAAGAAACTGTTATTGCAAAAAACAACAAGGTGACAATCCCTAAAAATGCATCCTTCATTAAGGTTTGCATCTTTCTTTTCCTGCCAATATTTACTTATATTGCTTCCAAATTTCAAAATGGTAGCTGAAATTCTTTACCTCAAAAAAATGTTTATTGGCTTTCTTATTTTGAGAGATAAGAAAAACTTAAAAGACACGAAATAACAAACTTTATTTTATTTCAAAAATTGGTGATAATATTGCATTATCATAATATTTAGCAGAGATATGGCATCTTACATAGTATTATTATATGAGCCCATTGATCGATGGCACTCTTCCCTCCATGGAACTGGTTTTAATTCATCAAGAGAAACAAATGAATTCACTGATCTAAACTTACTCATTTTTCGTTACATGCATGACATAGAACTACCATGATATATAACAACTAACCAGCCAATTCGAAACTTCTCCCATCCATCTCAACTTTCAAAAAACACTTAAATGGCTCCTGATAAACAGAGCATTTTATAGCGTAAATGAATTTCTGGAATCTTAAGTTCAATTGCCGAGTATCATACAATACCTGAAGGTTTTTTTGTCTTATCTATTTAGATGCTTTTTATGCAACTTTGTAATTTACAGAAATAAAACTATTGTTATTATGAAGAGAGAGAAACAACCAATTTCTGAAACCCAAATAAATGTATTTTTGCAAGCCAGGTGAAGTAAACAATCACGCCGCAACGAAGATTTCAAAAGGAGATTACGGCCATGGATTAATTGTCCACCACACGCAGTGTTATCCATAGTTTAACATTCTGATTGAACTATTTGACCCTTCTGATACAATAATAATTAATTGCTTTATAAGTTCTTGGATTTGCTATTGATGCCACGATAGCCAAATACTGGAAAGATTGAACAAGTTCATTGCATTGTGGTATATTCCAAGCAAACCTTCACAATAACCAGACTCCACTAAATCTGAATGTTAAGGTAAGCTTCACCTCTGTATGATTTGCGAGATAGATGCCATCGCAAAGTCCCAGGCATCATTTTCTGACACACACCGAGTGGGCAAGATTTCATCTCAAATTTTTCAGCCCCTTTAGAAATAGGCTCTAGAGATGGGCAAACTCATTCATTTTTGGGAACTCAGTCACTGTCCTTTATGGGGCCTGTTCCTTTTTACTCGTTCACCGTTCCTTCTTTCAATGATCATTTATTTTAATTTCCAATATGCACTATGCATTTATACAAAAATAAAATAATAAACTACAAATAATTAGTGTGCTGTAATAATCACATTCTACAATACTGAATAAATAATAATAAAAATCAAATTTCCAACTTAAAAAAAATAAATCAAAAGAAGCTTTGTTGATGCACCATAAGGAATTTGTTCCTGAAGCGAAGGTCCGAGGAGAAACAAAGTATTAAATAAAAAACAGAACATGGTGATATTGAAAAAAAAATGGGAAATAAGATGGATCGTAGATTGACAACCTAAGCCAAATAGGAAATTTTCAAACTGAAAAAATATGCCGTATGCAACTTCAGTAAACAGTAGCCGGGCTACTTTTGTTGCTGTTACCTATCCCAGAGAAATTTTAGCCCTTCAAAGGACTACCCCACAAAAATTCGGTTCTCGGTTGATCTGTAAACATTACGAAAATAATTGTATGCACTCGTAGCAAGGATGAGAAGTATTCTATAAAACGTGTGCATTTGCGAAAACCCAGGAACCAGGAGGTAAAACGAGGAACTGTTTAAATAAATAAACTCCTCGAACTTTTATTTTAATTTTAAGGCAGGAAAATAATTTTAAAATATGAAAAAAAGAAGAAAAATAATACTAAGTCCAATCAAATTTTGCTCACAAATGTGTAATAAATATTTCTCAATTGATGTGGAATAGATTTTCAATATGGAATCCAAAAAATTACAATAATACTTGCAATTAAAGCCATGATTTGTGTGACTACAGCAAGGCGTGTATAAAACTTTTTCAGTTGAGTAAATAGGCCTCAGCTGCGAGCGTGGCCAAATGAAGCGAGCCAACTGGCACCACTATAAAGATAACAAAGTAGTACTCATCAACCCGCAAGCTAACACAGAAGAATTTTTGGGGTTCTCCCTCCCACCAAACCCTTTCTCCTATTGCTCCCCACACTGACATTACATACTGTCAAAAACGTGTAAAAAGATGCCTTTATGATCTGTAATAGTTTGGTTTATTTTCAACCGATACATTGTATTTGAAAAAGTTTGTCCAGCCAGATTGGCCGCAAGGACCACAGGGTGGGGAGGCGGACCTAAAGTAGCAACACGATGGCACAATATCTCGTCAATATACAAAAGTCAACAAAGGGAATGACACTAAATAAACTAATTGTTACGTTATCGTTCACTAGTAGTTATAACTCAATTACCAGGACATTACTCTATATCAAAGTAATGACAATCTTTTCAAAAATAAAAAACGATTGAATTAAAGGATTTCTGGAGAACTTTAGGCCCAGTGTGTACAAAAAATTAGCGATATAAAATATTCACCAGTATCCTTTAGTTTTGAATAATTATCCTTAAAATAAGTTCAATAGTTTCAGAAAAAAAGGTTATGAATCTTTTGCATTATGTTCAGGAGATAACAAAAGCTTTTTTAAGATAAATATTTCTCGGGTTTGGCACCGGGTAAGGCTGTTTAAGGCCAACGTTTCGATGAGAAACTCACTCATCATCATCAGGGCTAAGACTGACTGCCGAGTTTGGTCCACGCCAGGTTTTTATACTAAGATAGCCAATGGACGGTTGAGGCCCATTGTTGACCAGCCGATTCAAATTTGGCTCAGGGCGGTTGGAATTTGAATTTTATCCGCGACCGTTTTATTTTATCAATCAACGGACTCCATATTTGGCTGATGCTCTGCCCAGAGTCTCGGTTAAGCTTTTTCTCCTCGAGACGTATTTCTATTGCCTCTTTTACTAATCGATCCTAGTATCCATAAGATCGGCATAGGATTTTGGCGCCGTTAAAATTGATGGAGTGCGCCATATCGAGGCTATGCTCAGCTAAGGCCGATTTTTCGGGTTGAAAAAGCTTTTTTAAGTTTTACGTAGAATATTTATTGGACAGTGCAATAAATATTCCACGCAAAATTTACAAAGCTTTTGATAATTCCGGAACGTTGCTAAAATAAGTGTTTGCATAGAAATACATCGAATTGCATCAAATGCAAGAACTTGGCCTCCTCCACAATTGCGAATTGTGGAGGAGGCCCACCAAGGGTTGTAGAACCATGGAGAGAGGGAGAGAGAGATTTCTTCTCCAGAAGGTTTCACTCTTTCTCCATTTATCACAAGCCTCAGTCAAACCATCACTGCTTCCATTTCCTTCTGAAGTATGCCATTCACCAAGGAATAAATAACCATGCCATACTTGTCATGATATTTTATCTTTGTAAGCAAGAAATAAACATGTCAGCTGATGAAGGAGTTAAAATTCAACGAGCTGGATGCACGAAATGGACCATGGTACTGAGCACATGATGGCATCATCATCAATAATGCACCCTTGCATATGGCGCATACAGGAGCATGTACAATGATTATGAAACTACGTACAGTGAAACTCCTCTTTTACACGTTTGAGGGGATCAGGTTGGTGTGGTGGCTAGGGTACTGGCTGACCATATGGGAGGCCAGGGTTCAAATCCTTGTAGAGGAGGATATTTTTCAGAGGAAATCCAATCCCTACTTGAATGTCTTGTGGAGGGCACTTCAAGTGCAGTACTCCGTCAGTCGGATGAGACGTTAAACTGTAGTCCCATTGGCATCTTTCACTCCGAGCAGGCTAATTCTAATGCCAGGTTTCTCTCCACCCTTCCTACCTACCTGTCTGCTATGGCACAAAAGACATTAGTTGTCAGTCGCCTCCCCAAATATCCAATCCAATTTTACACTTTTGAAGGGGGACAAAGGAAATGAGGGTCAATCACTGCAAAACTAGGGAAATCTTAATTTGCAAGAAATTGAAGCAAAATCATGACCTAATGTTTCATAATTTTATTTTATTTGAAAGGATTATACTTAAAATCTTGTGGCTATAACTAGCTGAGGCAATTGGCAGGGAAAAATGATGATTTATTTTTTCATAATATCATAATATCAATTTCATAATCACAAGCACTGATCCAGTGACACGAAGGATTTTTCAGTTTGGGCCCGCAGTCTTTGCATCCAGGGAATGCAGTTGTCCTTAAAACATACCAGAAGTCATCCACGCCTTCTGGTGGGGTGGATAGCTTGTAGATAATAAGGTCCTAAAGTTTTTGATTAACATGGATTTTGAGATCATACTATAACACAACGGGCTTCAGACTCTCACTGCCATTTGCATTGGCTCCTCACAAAACAGTGAGTCATTTCATTGGTAATAGCCTCCTCCATGAACTAAGAATTTAATAAAATAATAACAGTGTGTCCCTGGTGAAAACATTTATGCAGGCAAGATTCAAACCACTTTCATTCTGGTGTGCCAGAATACTACCCCACCGTCAATGACACAAGTCCTTCATTACCATCTTAATTAGATGATTTTTAATAATCTCCATAATTCCATTACATAAAATAACTAAAGAAGTATGATAACGATGCATGGTTTCATTAGATGGCTAGGAATCCCCAGGAGACTGAAGAAGTACATAAAAATGACCTGGTACTACTCATTTTAAAACGTTATAACAAATCACCAGGGACATCTAAAACGAATTACATTAGTCAATGCACCACGAAGATGCTGCTCACTCACTGCTGTGTATATTTTAGTTGCTCCTCGGCCATGCATCGAAAAATAAATGCGCAGGCAAATGGTTTTTTAAATTTGAAAACCAGGGGAATGTTGTATCATTTTACATTTCCTGATTTTTGCACTGGGAAACCGTGACATAAAATACAAGGATCAACCAATAAATACAATGACATATGTATATATTATTAGAAAAATGTCCGTCCATAAAACACCAGGAAATTATACAAAAATTATGAATGAGTAAAAACAGTAGCTATGAACTCTTCTCCCAACAAGATGAGACAAATATGGCAAAATTTGTCACCCTTCGCCAGTGTGAATTCCTTGCAATCAGCTCTTGAAGCAGAACATTCGTACTCATTTACCTACACAAAAACATTGTTTACCAGTTCCCTAACCTTGTGCTGCTGTGTCATGTTTCAATTTTCCACTATCTCTCGTGCCCTGCTCACGTCAGCGTTGCTGTAGAATGACTGGCCAGGTTCGAGTAGGAAAAAAATCGGGAATAGGTTCGTTTCCATGACTGATAATTACTTTGCGATTCATACAGAATAAATAAACAGATGTAAGTAAGTTCACGTTATCATTTGTGACAATGGAGGCCTGAAAGTATCAGGTGAATCTTGCTTTTCCATTATTCTCTTCTCCATCTCAGTTCTGAAACATTCTTAACTTTTGGAGAAAAATTTTTCCACAATCATGGTATCAACGATAGGAGGATTTTGTGCATATACTTAGTCAAATCCACTATCCATCGTACTGTTCAGTATTCCGGTACTCGTGAGTGACTTTGCTACAAACAACGATGATCCATACGCTCCTGATATTCTGTGGCTCCTGCAACAGAGCCATGATGTCATGGTCACATCAACCAATCATGAAAATTTTCATTTTTGAAGGAATTCAAATTTTTGGGAAAAATTTAACTTAAAATACAGTTGAAGATTGATGAACCGGAGTTCTATACAGCAGAAGTACCTAAAAAGCAGAAGGTTTTACAAAATTATGCGTTCCTCATTTTTTATGTTGAGCCACAGCAGTGACGCATACATATTTAGCCATTGAAGAATCATGCAAAAGCAGTGTTTGGCTTTTTGTGTCAACCCCATGGATTTCAGCAGAGTAAGTCGTGCTTTCCTGTATTTTATTTCTCATAAAAGATTTGGTACATGCACGGCGAACTAGATGTGTAAAATTTTCTCTTGGGCTTCACACAGGGGTTAATACATAATAGGCAGCAGCCGAATATCCAACCCGATGTAAAGCCCAGGAGGTTTAGCTCATATCTTATATCTTCAGATAAAATGTTACTTCGTACTTTCCACATCTTTTTATTGACACCGACCCTGGTTTTGACATATAATGTCATTATCAAGGATAATGGCATAATTTGTTGAAACCATGGTCGGTATTAATAAACTGTGTGGAAAGTACTTAACATTTTATTTCATGTAATGCTTTTCTACAAAATTAAGCCTGATACTTTAACCAATTCGGGTAAAGAGCCGGCGAATCGTCTGTCTCCATTTGCTTTAAGGTAAAGAGCCCGCGAATCACCAGTCACGTTAAAGATGTATTTACTCTTTAATTTGTTTGTAACTAATGCGTAACTGATGAGATGTGAACAAATACATTATTTTTAATCCATTAAAAATTATATAATTTACCCACTGAAGAAATTTCATTCTGAAAGGCGCTCTACAGCCAGAGATAAAAAATTAAAGTGAAACGAAAATTTTGAAAAAAATTAAATGGGAAATAACGAAAATTAAGAGGCGAATGGGTTAACTTGTGATCTTATATCTTGCTGTGTGTACATTTGCTGGTGATGGTTTATATATTTTGCGGGAAAACAAGTTTTATGGCAGTAAAAATATTTGTTTTTCACATTGCTTATCACCTCATTGATCGTAGCATCCTTAAGATGAATTAACTATAGCTTTTTCAGTCATACTGCCCACTAAAAGGAAAGTGACCTGAACACTTGAAATATCGTCATTTCGGAACACATCAGGTCGTGCACATTCCGAATTATGGATCTTCTACTGTATCTATCTGTCTGTTCGTCCTTCATTAGCGACACTTGGTGAGTACGGTGTTTTTGATGCCTTTCATGATATACAATAGTTAAAATTAAAATCGAGACTTGAGGAAATGATTAATGAAAAAACAGAAAATATGGTTTGAAGAAAGCAATAGCAGGCAAAGATCTGAGGGTCATTGAGATGAAGCTTCATTTCATTACTTCACAGTAAGCTTTACATCAAATGAACAAAGAGAAAAATGAGAAAACACTGCATTCACACACGGTCGTCAGTAGGTCACGATAAGGTTTAAGGTTCAAGAGTCCCAACACTACCAATAAATTGGAGACATCAGGTCATCAAGTATAGAGCCAATGTATACAATGTTGAATGAATGCTCACTTTCCAGAACTTATTCTTGCAAATGACTTGCATGAGCATGCAAAAAGCTGCACTCTCGTAAGACTTAGGCTAACTTAAGTTCCTTCTTAGTACTATTATAATTAAATACTTCGGGAAGAGCACAGTTGGTAAAGTAATGGAAAACTCCTAAATTTAATATTTAAATTTAAGATAAAATTTAAGAAAATAATAATAATATGAATTAAATTATTTAAAATTAACTAGTTTTTCATTCAACAATAATTGAATAAAATAGACCATCCTTAATCTAGGCTGGCTGATGATTTGGTCATGAAAAAGAAAGATTATGGATCTCCCATTTCTCATGCATGCCACACAGCAAACTAGGCCATAGTGGTTCCACTTATAGCTACTTTACATAACCACAATTCATTTTTACAACACAGCAAAAGCATTTACTTTTCGGCACTGCTACATCACTGAAGAGTCAACAAAGAGTTTTTTTCATGGCCACAAGCAAGCATTGCTTTTTGATACCAAAGAATGAAATCTGCACTGCTCACCACGAGCTCTCACAGGATCACAAAACTTAAGTGAGCATAATTTTCAAGTAAAATCAAGAAATACCTTTGGATCATAGATGTGCAGCTTGGCACCTTCATCCAACAAGGTCTTGGCGACGTGAATGGCAGGAGATTCCCTTGTGTCTCCAGTGTTTTTCTTAAATGCAAATCCAAGCAAGGCTATCTGCTTCCCAGTTACTGTGTTGAAAAGTGACTCAATCACCTTTTCTGAAAATCTTGACTTCTGGTATTCATTCATGTCAATTACCTAGAGTTAGGAAAATATGCATACAATGGCATTATCACTGCATAGCATAAGGTCAACAATGTAACACTGATATTTGACAAAGGCAGAAAAACACAACCCCACACAGTAAACAAATAGGCATAAACTTAAATGTACACACAAGTAAACTACAAAACGATTTTCAGCCCTTCAAAATACAACAGCAAGCAATGAACAACAACTCAAAAGGAGGCACTAGCGTGCATTCTTTCAAATATATCTCAAACCTCGTACCCATTCCCCACAGAGAAACTGATTTAGTTTTTAAAAACTTTGGGAGAAATCGAGTCAGAAAAGCTCTATATTTGCCGACGTAGACACCTAGCAAATCACAATCTATCAATTGTGCAAAATACATGAATTTTAGTGCATTCATCTCTCACAAGTGCCCGAGTCACACAGATTTTTATCAAATGTAAGTCTCCAATAATTTAAATCTTGAGTGATGGGGAAAATAGTAGCTTGAAACAATTTTTCCCTTATTTCACATTTGATCTAACTATTAGCTGAATTTCCATAATGTACACAGTTCTCTTTTGGTTAAAACTCATGTGTGGCGCTACATACCAACTCACTACCATGTGCTATTGGTGGCAATTTCAATCTACTGAGCACTCGAACGGAAAAATGATGCGATTAAATGATGGGAAATGGGGCTGCAATACCTGTTGCAGTCACTAACCCTAAAATCTATGGCTTCAATATGAATAATCCTGTGGTTATTCCCACCATTGTCCATATTTCACGAGGTAATAGGAAAAAAAAGTTTCCAAGAATTTGAGAGGGTACAGCCGTCCCCACGATTGATACAATTTTGCATTCAAAATTGTATCAATCGTGGAACTCAAATGGATTATTTCAAATTTTGTAACAGATGACCCAATCTGGGGAGTGGCTCAAAAATAAAACATTATAATGTATAAGACCTGTGATAAACCGCTGAGACACTTCAACCCAAAGAAGCCGTCATCTGCGAAATATTGTCCTATGAAGCATAGTTCATCACTGAAGTTAATCAGAAAATGTAAATCTTTACAATAAAATCACCACGGAAGCCTTCTCTTTAACTTAATTCCACGATGTTCTTGGGGTAACTCCATGAAATTTAACTGGAACCAACTTTCATCCATGAAGTACTGCAGTGAATTCGCTGAGTAAACAGGGCGTCATGCATTACATTTGATCCATCATCACTGCTATCCCTGATTTCCATGAGATTAATGACCATCTGAATCAGATTTCACTGTGATGGCAAGAGTAACTTTGAGTCCTAGGCATTTTAGTACACGGATATGACATAAATTGGGCATGAATTCTATCCTTATGCACTCTATTTAAAAATCACCTGACGTTTAGGAGGATCTAAGTACGGAAATACTGCTCAGCGAGAAACTTATTGCTGTTATCAGGATTTTACTACAGAGAGGAGTTAGGCTTCAGCCTCAGCTGTGGCGGATTTTTTCCATAACCCCTACCTCTTCCCAAGTTCCCCCTGAATTAATTTTACAAAGTTACACTTCAAACAGTTAATCTTATTTAGTTTTCGTGTTTTATGCTCCACAGAGCAGTCAAGTATAGAAGGTGTAAGTCCCAGAAGGGAAAGAAAATAACTAAATAATGGAATGGAGAACGGTGGATCTAGAATATCTCCGCGGTGCCAACTTAGGATAAAGTTTCTCTTTCACACTATTGTCTGTAAAAAGTTCCGAAAATCGTGGAGTGATTCGGATAACACTTTTAAAATACGAGGTATTTCATTAGCTTCTATGTTTTAGCTACCAAAGTTGGCATATTAGGACGCCATTGGATAAAATGGCATTCAGCATAACACCCACAACGCGAGGAGATTATGCAAGAAAGGATTAAAAAATAATTGCTTCATTTATTTACTGGATTTATGTTTTGTAGAATAGAACCATTAGCACAAATCATCAAAGAGAAAAGGAACTTGATCACAGGTTAATGTTTCTTACTCTAACTTCAATGAGTAGTGAAACTGTTTGGCTTGGAATAATATTTCTTCCCAACTACGTATATCCTGCAGGCAATGAGGAAGAAACCACAAATAATGACCTGTGATGGATTTTTTAAATGGACTGAGTCCTTCACTCTTTTTATCTATTATTGAGTGATAAAGAAAGGGTGATTGGAAACGCAGTCAGGCCAGCTACTGTCTTATCTGCATAAATGTCAGAAACAAATGCCTCTTTAAAACGCCCATACCAGTTGCATGTTCTGATTAGCCACAGATTCAGAAAGCTAGATTCTCATATAAAATGCAGAACTTGCTTTATAAAAGTCTTCTAAACTGGGCAAAAATTTTGTCAAGAAAATTATTGCCGACTAAAAATCATTTCCAAAGGGAACTAAGAGGTTATTTCAAGAACATTCGTGACATCTAGCTCATGATATGAAGGAATTATTTAGAACACTTTCACAAATAATGCCTATAAATCATTTGAAAATGTTTCCAAAGACCAGAGTATTCAGGGGGAGAAGGGGAAATTTTTTTTGCGATTTATTAAAAGTTTTGAAAATACGAAGTGCAGATTTTTCTGTCCCACAAACTTTGTATTATTGAGTTGCTACTGTAATAGAAAACTTTGAAAAGTTTGATAGAATCATGTATAACTGCTCAGAAGGCAAATGCTCTCCATATTTCATTTGCTGAATGTCAATGGCATAATAGAGAAGATAGTTCATTAACCCATGTAACCAGCAGCCCTTTACATATTCACTCTCAACAATAATGTTAAGTAAAACCATTCCCTATCCATTTCCCTCCCATAATCCATATCCCACATCCATCAACACTCTGCACAAATGTTGCAGAATAACAAGAGATAGAAATAATATATTTTTGTCCATGTCTTCATATCCTAAGAGACAGAGCCAAAATCGTCACCCACGTACAAACATTTATAATACATAAAAAAAAGAGGTCTTGGTGCAATAAGGCAAAGCATCTTTTAATGATAAATGACCTAACCAACATGACCAATATGCAAAAGTTGTCCTGTAATATGAAAGTGAAATATCCACAGTTTTATCTCGGAAATAATTTTCAGCAAACATTACTTCAGGTTAATCACAACAGTATGGGAAAATTCTAAAACTACTACCTTAAATTTAAGTAACAGCTCAAATCACCCATTAATGTGGCTGAAAGCACAGCTTGCAGGGATTCAACATTCCCCTATCCTCTATCATCACATAGTTACATTAACCCCTTTTATCTAAGTTAGGTCTGTACATTCATAGTCAATAAATATCACACACAGAAGGGATTACCTGTTGCCAATAGGCAGCCACTTCAGGAAGATTCAAGCACTCACATATGTAAACCAAATTTAGGATATCTTTCTGGAAACAACTACCGCCAAAACCTAAAAAAAAAAACATGCAATAAAATACTTTCATGAACAATATTTGGACAATAAAAGTAGAAAATTGTTCATTTCAAATTGCAAATCTTGTATTAACGGTCCTTACCAACAGATGCCTGTAAGAATTTAGAACCAATTCTTGAGTCCAAGCCCACCGCCTTAGCAACCTCTGACACATCAGCTCCAGTCACTTCACACACAGCCGACAGGGAATTGATGCTTGAAATGCGCTGAGCCAAGAATGCATTTGCTGCCTGCAATGAAAGAACATCAAGGAGCAAGTTATATCAGAGATACAGTTATAGCAGTCAAAAGTTAATACTGGGGGGGAAGAATCTCATAGACCGCCCCCACTGGCAAGTACCATAAAAACCACTTCAGATGGAGAGAAACAAAATGGAATTTAATTGACAAGCAGCCGATAATGGAATAAAAATGGAGAAAATAAGAAAAATGCAAATGAAAACTAGCCTCCGAATGGGAATCACAACTTCAGTATTAACTCCTTCACAGCCCAAGTTAAAATGAAACTCCCAGCACTGAACATTATTATGAAAAGACTTCATCAAAGGAACATTGTATTAAACTAGTTAGCAGGGAAAAAAGATTACAGCAGGTTACACAAGGCACACTCATCCACAAAAAATAAATCAAGAATAACCTCTCCATTTGTCTATTGAACTAAGTGTACAAAATGAGGACAAGATGACCTCCATAAAACATGAGCCCAAGGCACAAGCGCCATGGAATCACATAAACAAAGAAGAACAGTGATCATAATATACATACAGATTTTACTAAATGAAACCAACCAATTTTGAGAGTTCCGAAGACCACGTATTCATAGTAACAATACGTCTGCTGGGGAGCCAGTGTTCATACACCCAACACAATTCTTTAATGGCTGCCTGCCCTTCAGGAGTATCCTCTCCTCCAATCAACACTCGGTCAGCATTCAATAGATCCTCGATTGCTGTCCCTTCCGCAAGGAATTCAGGATTGGATAGAATCTGGAATTTGAGGACATATATACAAATACAATTCCACAAAATATGAGACATTTTTCTATGAAGATAATAATAAAACACCCAGGTATAGCTTTATCTAAAAGTCTAAATCTTCTTTATTCAAAAGATATTAAATAGCAAAAAAAACAGCACCACTTGTATTAAACCAGTAAGAATATATGATTGTACCACCTAATAAATACATTACCTCCATTAAAATAAAAAACAATTAAACACCAGCACTAAACAATATGAAAACCTCGAGCAGCAGAAACAAGTATTTCAGCCAGTTCATACTAGGCACTTTTTCCATCGCAATAAACCGTTATAAACCTATTGATGAGTATGTTCAGGCAAACTCATCAGCAGCCGATCCGATCTCATCAACATCTCCATACTCAACCACAAACCTCAAGCAGCAGAAACAAGTATTTCAGCCAGTTCATACTTGGCACTTTTTCCATCGCAATAAACTGTTATAAACCTATTGATGAGTATGTTCAGGCAAACTCATCAGCAGCTGATCCGATCTCATCAACATCTCCATACTCAACCACAAGACTTGAAACATCTTCAGTGAATTTGAAACACTATATGCATATGGTTTTATGGCATAGAGTCATATAAGAATGAAAATCCCGTAACTTTGTGATACCATATCACTCACATATATTCAACAATGTGTAACCACAAAGTCACGGTTTTTCATTCTAAATTCTTACATATTTAAAGCAACCAGTACATCACACTTCCAGCCATGCATCACTTCTGTAAGACAAATCTCAAATATGTACAAATAATTAATGCTTAATAAATGATTGATCCAAAGCATTCTAATACTTTGCTACGTCTCTGTGATGAAAAAGGAAAATCTTACTACATCGTTCACTCGTTCAAGATATGCTACCATTTGTACATCTCAGGGTACAAGTATCATGCTAAATGATGATGAATGTGGGAAGTCTTTGAAATAAGATGGTAATATATTAACTTCCCATTCTTAGGTCGTTTAAGGCATTTGAGACCAAATGAGACATCTCGCAGACATGCTCAGAATAATGGGCTTTGGAGCAGGAAAACATTTTCTACGTCGAACTACAGTTATAACTATAATTCTGACCTGGTAACTAACTCCGGGTTTCTTGTTTGCACGCAATATTTTCAGTATACTTTCTGCAGCACGAACTGGAACTGTACTCTTCTCCACAACTATTTTATCACCAGCAGCAACATCGGCGATCATCCTAGCTGCACCTTCAACATACTTCAAATCAGCTGCACGCCCCTAGATTCAGAAACGTGTAAATCCACAATTAGATCACAGTAACATAATGTAGTTAGTCGATTACACTCGTAGTACTTACCTTTCCCATGCCAAATGTTTTCGTTGGAGTGTTAACGGAAATAAATATTAACTCAGCTTCCTTAAGAGCAGTTTCTATGTCAGTTGAAAAAAATAAATTCCTCCCGCGGCACTGCTGAACAACAGCGTCTAACCCAGGCTGTAATGAAATTCAGAGTAAATAAAATAATAATATTTGCATACAGCATCGCTAGAAAGGACAATATGAATGCATTGACCGTCAAACAGTCAAAACTGCTCACCTCGTAAATAGGCAACTTCTCGGAATTCCACTGCGCTATCCTTTCCGAGCTTTTGTCCACGACAGTAACAGTGATGTCAGGACATTTCAGTGCAATAACACTACACGTCGGTCCGCCCACATACCCGGCTCCAATACAGCAAATCTTTTTAATCGGCATTTTTGTAACTCCAGTACAAAAACAATAACTTGAAAATGATTAACTACGGATACTCAAATCAGAGAAGTTTAAAGTAATAACTAATACATTTAATACTTCGTTCGTATGATGTTGAAAAAATCAAAATTAAAAACACAGTAGTTTCAAGTAAATTAATTTAAATATGCATTCTTGGCTACGGACACCCCTCCGCCCCAGCCACAAACAACAGGCACACACCGACAGAGAAGAATGACGCTTTTCTTAACTCAACCTACGTGGCGCCAGCGGTCATGAACATGTGTACGAAAAAAAAACGCGGTAACCTTGTCCGTCGCGACTGCCAGTCTGGGAATCTGGCGCTAGATTATGACGTCTACGTGGCTCATCGCTTGGGCAAACTGCTGGAAGGACGTCTTATATTCTGAGTGAAATGATTTAGCCTGATAAAACATCATGTGCGGATATTTTAAAAATATATTACTCTGGAAGAAAGTGTTTGCCTTCGTTAAAATATGTTTTGAAATATATACTATGTTGACTAACGTCTTTGGTATTTAGAATTGATGACGAAATTTCCTAATATGTAATGAAAAAAATGACCCGATTCCATAACATTATCTTAAATAGTAGATTGTATTCCTAGAGATTTCAATTTTCTACGGCATTAAAGTTATCTAATTAAGCATCTTAGAATATTGGTGTAATGTCCTTAAAGAATATTCAAAATTTTTACGTAGGTCATGAAAAATAGTAATAGTGGCGGAGCATATTAAAATTAGATGGAAAAACAAATGAAATCGCTGGAATGAAAGCAACAAAAGTGATAAGGTAAATTTATTGTTCCCAAAAAAATTATTAGGGCTCATAGTTTGTTGACCACGCGTACAAAGGCAGGCGGAAACATCGTTGAATTCACTGTTTGTAAAATCGGATACACTTGAACCATTAGAAAAATTTCATTTTCCTCGACAGTTCATCATTATTTTTTATGGTGTCATAAATTCTGGAATCTGCAGTGTCCCTCCAGGATAAGCTACATCCTTTTAATTGCCAGTCAATTCTGCCACCAAGCCATGGTCACGTTCACACATTACCAGCGCAGCTGTTCCCAGTGAAGCTAAGATAATGAAGAAACCAGCACGTAAAAGGCTCCTGCAGTAGACAAAGTACCTGAGGTAAATAATTAAAGGGAAAAGAGATGCCGTCACTTGCCGGCAAGTCTGTGGTTGGTCGAGTCAACTTATCGTAATTTAACATTTTTGCAAAAGAAAACTCCTTCATTATAATAAAAAGCTTTTTTATAAAATTATATTACCTTGACTGAAAGGCCCCTATCATGCCAAGAGCCATGGCTGTGGCCAGGAGCGGCCTAGGGGGTCGCAGTTGCCCCCTCTGAACGAGACGTCTTATTATAAAAATTGTTATACGGAGCCAGACAGTCCTCTGTCCCATCCCCGCCCCCGCCTCAGCATAAATCCTGGCTACGCGTGTATCAAGAGCTATAGTTTGACACGCATATGATTGCACGAGCGATGGGTTTGGAAGTGTATACATCTGTGAGGGAGGTGCAAAAGATTAACGTAGCTGAGTTTTTCTCGGAGCCTCGATAATTAAATTGAGGAGCAGGCATACTAGGAAGACTTTAGCACGAAGTAAGGGATTTGGAGGATTCAAATTTAGAAAATGCGCTTCTGACGCATATCTGAAATCACTCTCATGCAAAAGTTTTTTTTCATCTCCTCATGACAAAATTCGGACGCGTCGCCCAACCATTCAAAATTTCACTAATTTCTTCGATTTAAAAAAAATGAAATAGCCTGCAAGTTTTCATTAGTCAAGTGTTTGTTCTCCAGCGATATTCATTCATTAACGCATCCATTGACAACAGTCACGCCATACTACTTCATTATTCTGCGGAACTTTAGGTTATTCATCTCTGCTGCTAAAGTTCCGGGGTGATTAAGGCTTCATAAATCTCCTAAACCAATTTGTAAGGTGCTGAGATGAGAAGCGATCGTTTTGGGGGCTCGCCGCTGTCCGTGGTTTGCTCCTGAGTCCAGGTTTAGTCTCACAGCTGGTGAACTCAATGAAAACGATTATGATTTTAATCTCATTTGTATCACCTCACATCTATATGTTTGTTTCCTGAGTGCCTACATAATCTCGTGCCTGAACTTGGAGATAGCGCCATCAATATTGGCGTAGCCACAGGGAGGCAGTGGGGTATCAAGGGGGGGGGGGAAGCTGCCCTCCCCCTTGGATTTGAATTTTTGGGGAGGCGACCGACAACTAAGGTCATTTGCGCCATAGGGGACAGGTAATGGAGGAAGGGTGGATAGAAACCCGGCGTCGGCATTAACGTCTCATCGGACAGATGGAGTACTGTACTTGAAGTGCCCACCAAAAAACACTCAAGTAGGGATCAAGTTTGCCTCTGAAAAACATCCTCCTCTGCAGGGATTTGAACCCTGGCCTCCCGTATGGTTCGCCAGTACTCTAGCCACCACACCAACGCGATCCCCGCCCTCTCCCTCGAACGAGACATTACATTCCAAATCTGATATTCGAACCCAGACAGGATATTGTTCTGTACCACTCATGCAACCCTTCATTTATCTCTACTTTCCTTCCATTTCACGTCCAATGTTTATTTTATACCTTTTCACTAAGTTTTTCCTGATATTCTATGTCCCCAATGGTTCGGCCCAGCGAATCCCTCCGATGATTAAATCCTTCTAAAGTTTCGAATTCCATAAATTTGCTCATCATGTATCACATGGTAATTCGTTATTGGGCGGTTTCTCATGGTTTAAAACTATAGATTTCATTTGAGATACTGTCCATCAGAGGTACATTGATTTTTCTTCCGTCTCGCCGTGGAAATACCTCTTTCCAGACAGCCTCTGTATCTACCCGTCGATCAATTGGTGATCCTGTAACGAGCAATGACCGTTACAGCTCCGAGTCCGGCTCTGTCGCCGCGGTGAAGGGGATTTACAAGCAGGGCAGAGAGCACTCAAATTATATACAAGCAACAGATTTTCATGACAAATCCATTCGATAAGAGACCCGGCAGACGAGAACAGATAGACAAAAGTGGAAAACCAGCTTCGAGATAGACAAAGGGACTCCTCCTTTCGGCTGAGAAGCAAGAAGCTTCAAACATTATTATAGAAACATTCAATGAGAATCGGCTTCATGAATTAAAAAAATGAAGGGGATTCCCAAGCTGGAAATAAACTAATCTTGGCACCGCGATTTGGTTTCCTAAACGTCAGCCGCGCACAGTAACCAAGAGGCTCAACAAATACATAGTTGATTACATGCGAGGTATTTGAGAAGTATTGGGTGTCACTAATGAGTCACCTGATACTACAGACATTGCAAATATATAGCGCAAGATTCTTTAGAAAAGATTATCAGGTAATGAGCTTATGTAACCGTAATCCATTTTCACTTCGGGTGGTTTTGTGTCTCCCATCAAAAAAGTGAACTTTCATTCCCTCTGATTTTTATCTATTTTTATGATAGGTATGTAAAAGGGGTCAAATTTTCTTTTTCACCCATATGTATGGTAGGGTGGTTCGAAAAAAGGCTTTTCTCGCAAATCGTTTCCCGAGGGGTGCCAAACCTAATCTTTTGCTTTGACTAGGAATTACGCTCGAGATTATTGCGCAGGGTTGAGGCTATCCACTCTCACCTGACAAAAAAATGAGTTTTTAATTCAGAGTACTTAAGGTCGATTTTCACTCATTTTTAAGCATTTTTCATGAGTTTTCGTTATTCTGCCAAAATTTTGTTTTTTATCGAAAACCAGTTTACTACCTCTAAATCGTTTTATTTAAAATCAGCTTCCATAATAGATATGGACCATTAAAATCCATAGATTGGGGAAAAAACGTCAATAGAAAATGTAAGGCCACTTTTTCGTATACGGTGAATTCAGTACGACTATTCCTCACGTGTGTGCCGTTTAAAGCAACTTAGCAGTATACTTTGAAATAAAACTTTTTTCATAATACAATCCCTAAATATGAACTAAAATGTACTAAATGAACGATTTTCTATTAATCATAGTGAGAGTAAAAGTTTAAAATAAAATATTACAAGAAATATGGAGGAAAAACCCTAACAAAGTCGATAATTCCTGAAAATGTGCGTAAAAACTCATTTGTTTGTCAGTTTAGAGTGGAAAGCCTCAACCCTGCGCAATAATCTCGAGCGTAATTCCTAGTCAAAGCAAAAGATTAGATTTGGCACCCCTCGGGAAACGATTTGCGAGAAAAGCCTTTTTTCGAACCACCCTACCATACATATGGGTGAAAAAGAAAATTTGACCCCTTTTACATACCTATCATAAAAATAGATAAAAATCAGAGGGAATGAAAGTTCACTTTTTTGATGGGAGACACAAAACCACCCGAAGTGAAAATGGATTACGGTTACATAAGCTCATTACCTGATAATCTTTTCTAAAGAATCTTGCGCTATATATTTGCAATGTCTGTAGTATCAGGTGACTCATTAGTGACACCCAATACTTCTCAAATACCTCGCATGTAATCAACTATGTATTTGTTGAGCCTCTTGGTTACTGTGCGCGGCTGACGTTTAGGAAACCAAATCGCGGTGCCAAGATTAGTTTATTTCCAGCTTGGGAATCCCCTTCATTTTTTTAATTCATGAAGCCGATTCTCATTGAATGTTTCTATAATAATGTTTGAAGCTTCTTGCTTCTCAGCCGAAAGGAGGAGTCCCTTTGTCTATCTCGAAGCTGGTTTTCCACTTTTGTCTATCTGTTCTCGTCTGCCGGGTTTCTATTATTAGCGTACTTCCTAGTCATTGCAAAAGATTAGGTTTGGCAACCTTCGGGAAACGATTTGCGAGGAAAGACTTTTTTCGAACCACCCTAATGTATAGTTTTATTTAGGATCGTTAACATCGCAATAATTGCCGATGTTATGTCGCAAACTCCGCTTCGATCGTTAAAATTAGATTTCATGGCGATAAAAGTTTAAATACCATTACTGAAAGTCGGAGTACCGAATGCACACATGTTATTTCTCAAAAATAATATTGTGAGAAAAGCATAGCGTCTCCGAAAGTCAACACCGTTGCTGCCATTACCTCCGTCTGTACCGATACAACGCTGACGAATGGAGACGGGGTTGAATTTGCTTCACATTAGCTTGCGGTTTTGAGGTTGTTGATAATATCGCGCGAGTTTTACTATCATGGTTCAAGCCACACAAGCCAGTCTCTCCCATTCTAGAGCTGTCTCACTCCTATTGGACAAGGAGTTTATAAGCCCAATCGCAATCACGCAAGATACCGAAGTAGTCCTCTTGGAAAAATAATATGCCGTCGCCCGATAGCCATCCCCGAAATAATTAGCCATGCAATTTAGTGGTGAGTGTATTTGCGCCACGAAAGAAAAAAAGTGCACTTTAATGTTATCCGATTGGCCGAAAACATGTGCAGTATGGCAAACTGCGTTCGCAGACCCTTTTCGCGATTTTTTTAAAGAGCGCATTCATGTGATGTGAGAGATAATTTCGATCAGGTTTCCGAAATGCACGAGGGATAACAAGACGATTAACGTGGAAAGCGTGTTCAGCTACGTGAATAGTGATGTCAATGCGGCTGGATTAGCCTTTCGATAAAGTCATCAATAACCTTTTAGCAAGCAATGTCAAGCCATGCCACGTTATTACATCTACATCTACGTAATACATTGCGAGTCACCACGAGGGTGTGAGGCGGGGGGTGGAGATCACCAAACATGCACTATTGACATGCAACTAGGATATTTAAGGGAGGCATGCTAGAGAACAGGGTCACATGCAGCTAGATGGTTATTATATACATAATAAGAAAGGGATTATTGGTTGTTATTACATGCATCATGCACTACAGACTACTCTAAATCTATATTTCACCTACCTATCCCTTTGCTACGCTGCCTGTTGTTCTCTCTTATGTTACGCGGGAGAAATGACATTTTAAATCTATCGGTACGACAATCTATCTCTCTAATCTTTTTAATATGATCAAACCTAGCATAATACGCAGGGGTTCTTAATATATATCTAACGTCATCTGTGAGCAAATCGGTTTCGAGTTTACTTAAAAGGTTTAACCGAAATTTTAACCTGCGTTCTGATAGTAATTCCCATCCTAGTTCTTCTATTAAACTCGTAACACTTATACAATTATCATAACGGCCTTTGACAAATCTAGCGGATATCCTTTGCACACGCTCTAATTCTTTAATCATACCTTCCTCGTACGGATCCCATATACTAGCGGCACATTCCAAATGAGGCCTGACAAGTGTAAAATAGCTTCTTCCTCGTACTCTCTCATCGCATTTGCCTAGAACCCTTTTTACGAATCCTAATCTACGGTTTGCTACACTAGTTATTTCCCTGATGTGTTTCCCCCATGACATGTCTTCAGTGATGGTGACGCCTAAGTATTTAATAGATTCTACGTTAGATATTTTTTTTCTTTGATGCAATAATTATTCCGGGGAAAGCCATTCTTTTTCCAAAAGTTCATTATCGCGCATTTCTTCACATTTAATTCTAACTGCCAACTATCACACCAATCATCAATCGCATCTAAATCCTTAGCTAAAGACTGGATGTCCTCTTCATTTCTAATTTCCTTATACACTACTGCATCATCGGCAAAAAGACGGAGCTTGCTATTTTTTACTACTGTGTCATTTACGGAGAGAAGGAATAAAATTGGACCTATCACGCTTCCCTGGGGAACACCCGATGTAACTTTTACTTCGCCTGAGCTGAGCCCATCAAATACCACCCTTTGAACGCGTTCATGTAAGAAGTCTCCCATCCAGCCTACTATATTACTGTCTATTCCGTATGATGCTAACTTCGCGAATAACTTACAGTGGGGAACATTGTCAAACGCTTTTCTAAGAAACGCTGCGTCTACCTGGAAAATTAGGGACAATTCTTTTCACGAATAAGTGGCAAAGCATGGTAAATAATTTGAGTGAATTGGGCAGACAGGAGGTGGGATCACAGGGCCCAGAAGAGTGTTCCATACGCTCCCCCAAAATCCTCAGTTGAGTAAAGCAAACTCAGGGCGTCCAGCAGCTGGGCACTTGAAAATTCCCTGAGATTTCCAGATTTTCCAGACATAATTTTTATTTTTCCAGAGGAAATATTGATTTTCTTTCGTTAATTATATGAGAATGTTAAGAATGTTTTTTGGATGATTAAACGTAAGGGTTATTTTTAAACTTGCATATTTGGAGGAAAATAAACACAAAACTTTAAAATAGTTTGAGAGAAAAACACATCACCACCCTTTCTTAGATTTAAAAATTATCATGCTGGTGCTCAGGAACAAGGTTATATTTCAGCTAAACTTTGCTATGAATAGCATTGATATAAAATAAACAACAACTAAAAAACTGAAGGAATTGACTTTTTTCCTTATTTTGCTAAATGCGACAACGCAAGGGAAATTTGACTAATCAAACTTGCCGAAAAAGGCATATTGCTTCCGTTGCTGTTTTATATATTGACACCACAGAAAATTCCAGAGTCATTTCGGTATTTCCCTGAGATTTCCCTGATATCTCCAGTGAAAATAAAATTCCCTGAGATTTCCCGGTCTTCCCGGTTTTCCAGAATGCTGGACACCCTGAAACTATGGCTCCGCGAAAATGATCTCGCTCTACGCTTTCGATGGTTGAAAAAAAATCATATTCGAAATGGGGTACCCATGTCTTGGCAATCAATGGGCGGTAAGTTCGGCTCAAGATTTGGTGCCTAAGGTGCAGCATCCAGAGGAATGTGGTTGTGGTCAATGCTTTTTAACTCTTAATGAAATTATTAAGTTCATGGCTCGGATTCCCCAACCGAACTGATGACTATAGGACGCCGAAAGGATGCGCTTCGAAACTTAAATCTTGAGTTCACAGGACGTCGTATGGCTAGAGTAGAGTTCCCAGGCTCACGTGATAGAGTTAATTTAATTTTGTTTTATTTCTTCGTTTTCAAATTCCCAGAAAACTACCTATACGGCCTTTCCCGCCGTGTGCTTGGAACAGGGGAAAACGTATTCAACCATGTTCTGGGCGGAGGAAAACCCTCTCATGTGGGATTCGAGCCTGCAATCCTAAAGCTTGTAATAATACAATAAGACGCGTGGGATGGCCGCGTTGTTTGTCCGTTTACGCGGTCACCGGGGAAACGAGAGGAACGCGCGAGGAGAGGAGAGGAGGTAGGGGGTGAAGCAGGAACGCGAAGAAGAGGACGGTCGGTAGTGAACGTTTTCTGTATACTTGTGAAGTGCAACAAAGGAATTATTATTTAATTTGTGAAAAGAAATAAAGGGAGTGTTACAAGACGCAGGCAAGCGATTCGCCCCTGAGGCACCGGAGCCATCATAAAAAAATATCCACCCTGACTAAAAGAGCCTTATCCTAACTTACGAACAGAATGTTGATTCTTTCTCTTTCTCATACGGTTCTCTGTAAAAGAGACAGTAGCACAGGTATCTGAAAACGCGATAAAATTCCACTTAATCTTTTTTATGCTGGCACATGCAGTTACCATATTTTCAGTCAGCGGTTTGCCAAATTCTATCGCTTCCTGCCAATGTCGAGCAGTTAGACCGATGGGCAACGAGAAACTCTCGTGTCTATGGTTGAGGATTACCTTCTGAGGGATGGCTCTTTTCAATCTAGATCAGAGGACGAATTCAGGCCATCGGTCATTAGAGAAAAATATGATATGCACCTTGAGGCTCGGAGACATTCGGTGTCATTGGTCGTCTGGTTCCTTCACAAGCGGAGTGAATATATAGATGAGCATAATCTTGGAATTACCTTAACTTCAGATAAATCGTGAGGGACACACATACAGAGCATATGTGGCACAGCATTAAAGAAACTAGGTTTTGTTAAACGTATAATAGGAAGGTCCTCGGATGAAAAAGTAAAAGAGAGATACCACTTCGCTCTGCTTAGGCCACACCTCGAATATGCCGAGAGCATTTGGCCATAGAGATTTAACCAAAAAATGAACAAAGTACAAAGAAAAGTTGCACGCTTAAAAACTGCTACGAACGAAAATATAGCGTTACACAACTGTTAGAGGGATTAAGGTGGGAGCCTCTAGAGACTCGAAGGCTGCACGCTAGGCTTAGGCTGCTTGAGATATTCAGAACTGGTGTGTTTCAGAGCGACACAGAGAATATTATCATGACTCCTCACTACATTTCCTGGTCTGACAGATGCGATAAAATAAGAGAGATACTCTGCCGAACAGATAGGTACAAAAACTCGTTCTCTCCGCGCACAATAACCGACCACAATAGAAACTGAGCTCCATTAAATATACTCCCATAATACACGTCACCAATTCACCTCCAAAACTTTTACATCTTTGCACGGCTGGTGACCTAACACCACCAGCCACACCCCCATGCGGCGGCTCGCAGGGTGGTAGTATGTAGATGTAGATAATCCATGAGCAGTTGGGGGTGGGAGCGGAAGCGGTGCAGAGAGCGTGTCATCTCATCTCGAGTTCCTCGTGCGAACGCTCAGATGATGAATTGGGTGCGACGCAACACGAGACGGAAGTCACATTTCAAAACTCCCCGATTTACTGGAAATGCTGATATCGACGGTTGTTGGAAAAAAACAAGCAACTTCCTCCTCGTGCCCCAAGAAATTATACCTATTTTGCCCATGGTAAAGCCTTCATTTTCCGGTATTTATTTTTGAAAAACATAAGCAATAGCTTCCTAGGGAAGGTAAATTCTAAGAACCTTGGACGTGCCCCTCCACGCTGCATCAATATCCTGGCCTTAACCCTTTGAGCGCAGCATGGCGTGATATCACGTCATGGTTGTCTTAACGTTGGTACTGATGACGTGATATCACGTCATGGTTGTCTTAACGTTGGTACTGATGACGTGATATCACGTCATGGTTGTCTTTACGTTGGTACTGATGACGTGATATCACGTCATGGGTACCGTGAGTGTTCCAGCTTTCACAAGGGGGCCTAGTGAAAGTTCCCTAGTGAAAGCTGGAACACACAGTACTCTTGACGTGATATAACGTCATTTCCACCAGCTTTAAGACAACCATGACGTGATATCACGTCTTGCCGCGCTCAAAGGGTTAATGGAACCGCTCGTAGCACGAAATATGTCAAAAGTAATTCTTAATGCAGACGATTGACTCCGCGAGAGCCGTTATTCATACAGTATTGAATTGATAAAGTCAGAACTAATAGTAACTTGAAGGGTAATAATATCCTATTTATGTATTTGCATTGAACGGCATACCGAAATCACCTCCTCTGAACAATTAGTAAATACGTTTTAAGAACTTTCGGGAAGCAATAATTCGAGAAAAATGACGGAATGCTGAACAATTTTTCGCTGAGTTTGCAAACAGTGGGGGCGGAAATAACGGGGCGTTTTGAGCTCGACTGCTATCAGCACGAAGAGGAAAAAAATGGTTTGTGGTTCCGCGTAAATGAATTCATAAGATAAGAAATTTCTTTCGAACAGGAATGGAGACGGACATGTCATAATAAGTGATAAAGACTCGCCGATGGAGGGGACGCACCGCGGCTGATAGTGATCCAACCTGCCGGCTGGGGCCAAAGCTATGTCACCGTAGTCACATGAGCAGAGACATTGAAATCCAATGAAATTCTGACGTCAATATGGTTATTTCCAGTTCCATTGTAATTCTACGGACGTTATTTCAAACGCCAAATGCATGCCATGATTACTCACTTTCCCGGAAATAACGTAATTTACTCTAATTTTGTGTCACATTTGTTTTCATGTTATTATGGTTTATTTGTTATTGTACAATTTTTTTATTTGTAAAGTATTGAACACAAAAGTTTTTGTGCTGTATTTTAGCTGGTTAGATGTATAGCTCCACTTGTTATTAATAAATTAATATATGTAAAGCTACAAAACTGACTGACTGACTGACTCATCAAAACTCCTGGGCATTTCTAAACGAGCTAGGTGGGTGAGATTTTCAGGATAGAGATAGAATCATGTGTCGAGTTTGGAAAAAATCGAAAAAGTAAAACAAGTCGATTAGGCTTCGATTTATTGCAATCGATAGCTTTACATGGGATTATATGGGAAAAATGAAAAATTTTAGTGTAGACCTTTTTTCTTTCGTTCATTAAAATATGAAATAATTTAGCTACAAGACTGATTCTTTCATTTATATGAGGCTGAATGTTTGAAGAATCTTATTCTTGCAATCGATTCTTTCCTACCTACCGTTAAACCGAAATTTTAAACTTTTATCTGAGGTTTTAGAAATTTTTTCACTTTCGTTGCTATGGATATATTTCTCCATTGTCGCCGGGCCGAGTGTCGATTCGAGGTTTGGAACTCAGCGAGGCGGGCCAGTTTCAGGGGAGGGTTAGATTTATGTGTCGATTTCGAGTAAAATCGGAAAAGTTAAAAAAGTCGATTAGGCTTCGAGACATTGCAATCGAAAGCTTTACATATATGAGTTAGGTATCCTAAGTGAATGTTATTTAGTCTTCTTTATACCATTTTTCGCACTGCTAAGTACCTACTGGTTATAATTTCTTCAACTTTTTCCTGGCCTCTACCGTAGTTTTGATGAGCAATTTCAACCAACCAAGCTTCATGATATTGTAGTTTTCATTAAAAAAACATGAAGTCCATGTAGAAGATTGGAAGAGAAAAATTGAATATGAAAATTGGTATATTAAAAATTTTGATTCCGATCTAATATATATGGGAAAATTCTTCATGTGTGCTCTTATTAAGTATGCTGTACTGAAATGAAATATCTAACGTAGAAGAGCGTCTTATGTGCCGTCAAATGAGGTTATGATGATCTTCCAGTGTTTCCACGTTCGTTTCCGTATACTGATAATAGAATTTTGAAAAGTCTTCATTAACTGGATGGTATACAATATAAGTTTGTACTAGAACTGTCTGGTATCCATACCTCATGGGGCGCGTATTTCATTTTCGAGAATTATACTTTCCTTTGCTTGCATGTAGCAAGCAGACCTGAGAGCTTTCATTGTTATTTTTCCCCATTTAAAGAGTATCATTATATAACACTTCCCCCCCCCCTGCTTTCAAATTGCAAGCACCCATTTACTCGTTTTACTATGAATACGTTTCGTATGTCATGTAACGAGAGAACATTATTCCATAGATATCATACATTTTTATGCAATAATTATGGACCTGTAACCTGTATTACCATTATTTTTTGTTCTTACGGATTTATTCCCGAACAGTAAATGTTTTTCTTTCTATCTTTTCTTTCAAATGCGGTGGCGGCGGGGTAAAGTCCTCGCCTGCCAACCCGCGGGTCGCGGGTTCGAGTCCCGCCTGGGTAAAACATTTTCTGCCCAGGACATGGGTGTTTGTGTCTCGTCCGTTGTTACTGTTATTCACCCGACGTAAATTGGCCCATTGTGCTGTATTCGGGGTAGTGAAGATAAATAAAAAAAATTATAAAAAAAAAATATAGAGGTATGTTAAACTTAAATAGCAAAATGTACGGATTACGTTACATTCAGGTGGTTGGAGCGGTAATCATGGGTCATGCACGTTCCAGTATTTGATTAAATAATAAACAATTCTTGGAATCAACGCTCACCAAGCAATGGAAATGGTATGAAAACTATATTTCAAAACGTTTGCTAAAATAATACGAGTTATGAATAGAATTTTCGGCGCTGTAATGGAAATTTAGGCGAAATTTCATTGAAAATCCACTGTGGGTGGAGTAAACATAAAGTCTTCAGATACAGTGAGATATCTTGGAATTACCTTAACTTCTGATACATCGTGGGGATTACACATACAGAACATATGTGGCGCAGCATTAAAGAAACTAGGTTTTGTTAAACGTATAATAGGAAGATCCTCGGATGAAAAAGTAAAAGAGAGGTACTGCATCGCTCTGGTGAGGCCACATCTCGAATACGCCCTGAGCATTTGGGACTCTGGTCAAATAGATTTAACCAAAAAAATTAATAAAATACAAAGGAAAGCAGCGCGCTTCGTTGATAACTGCTACGGGCGTACATATAGTGTCTCACAAATTTTAGGGGAATTAAGGTGGGAGCCCCTAGGGACTCGGAGGCTACACGCTAGGCTCAGCTTGCTTGAGAAATACAAAAGTGGTGTGATTCAGAGATAACAGAGAATATTATCTTGACCCCTCACCACATCACTTGGCCTGACAGATGCGATAAAATAAGAGAGATACTTTGCCGAACTGATAGGTACAAAAACTCGGTCTTTCCGCGAACAATAAGCGACCACAATAAAAATTTAGCTCCCCTAAATACACTCCCATAATACGCGTCACCATTCCATCTCCAAAAAACTTACACCTTTACACGGCTGGTGACCTAACACCCCCTGCCACACACCCATGCGGCGGTTCGCAGGGTATTATGTAGATGTAGATGGAACATATTGTTTTAGGAGATTGGATTGTAGCTACGATCATTAAAATTGTTGGCGGCAATTATATTAATAAGAAGGGTGTAATTTCGAGTTTCAATGAAAATCGGTACATATTTGATCGCACTATTACAAAATAAACGGCAAAATGGAAAAAGAGGCTACGCGTTAAAAAAGAATTGAAATGCCAAAAAACTAAATCTGTGTGATGAAAGTTTTTCACTTTTATCTATAGATAATACAAATGATAATCCCTGTGCAAGGTTTCAGATAAATCTAAATGTAAACAGAAAGCGTTCCAGCCTCCATAATGCCTCATTTCCGATTACGATAGTTTGTAAACTGAATGGGACCATACTTTTGCTTATCCAGGCGGCGATAATCTTCACGAGCACTTAAAAAAAATTCCACAAAATCTCTCTGCCGGCTAAGTTAGTTCTCCCAAAGTGTGACAGCTTTATCCTATGTCCCATTTTATTGCTTGGTCATACACAGCTAATGGCAAAGGTTCCGATTGGTTACACATCCTGTCTACTTTTCAGATTTAGATCAGATTTTAATCGGGCGGGCTAGTGGAATCGATCCTACAAGCGGGCTGACTCGGTCCGATTTTTCACCCAGTGTGAGATTTTAGATCGATCGTAACCAGCGGGTCTCTTACGCTCTTCGTTATTCTATTGGTTGTCATAGTGAAACAAAATATAACCGTTATTATTCGAGGCGTGAGTCGTAACCAGGTGTAACAAGAGTTCAGTCATGGCGAGTAAAGTGACGTTGATGATATCGCAGCATATCGGAATTCTACCTCCAATTGGGCAGTTATAAATCACCCGGAATGCGACTGAAAATTTCTATCTCTGCACTTGTTTCCACACCGGGTCAATCGTGCTTCAACTAATAGATTCGTTTGTTCACTATCGTGAACTTGCGATGACTTGGAATTTTTAGATCTGTCCATGTTCAGATCGATTTGAAATCGATTGGTAAAGGTATTCAGTGTCATTGTAAACCAGTGAGCACTCGTGTTCACGCGTGTGTGTTCAAGCAACTGCTCTGCAGCGATCGGAGTCAGTAAATCTCAGGTAGGTTGAAGAGGCTCGGGGACGCGAACCGCATCTCGTACTTGTGCTCATGTTTATTTAAACGAATTATTCAACAGACGCCAGAAAGATCGAAATTTTTGTTCCGGAGTGGTTCTCAAACGGCGCGATTGCTACGCGGACAGTATTTTTTCACAGAAATAAACCACATCTAGGATCGGCCGACCTCGACCCTGGCGCTGGGATACGGCGAGTCAAATCGCTGTAAAAATGAAAAAAAAAGTCTGTTTCCCTACCTAATCGATCATACTGTATGGATTGTGTGTATGAATTACTAAGCATGATAGGCTGAATTAATCTGAGGTATGTTCCGTCACTCATCATACGGAGTACGCTCGTACTTGATGATTTTAAGTGCAACGTGAAAAAATGAGATGGCTGAAATGCATGCGGACTTAAGGTAGTTTGAACGAAATATCATTTTACTTGGAAATCGATGAATTTGGTCTCATTTCAAAGAAAAATATCTCGCCCTTCTAATGACACCAATAATTTAACCCCTTACCTCATTCATTACTTTCGGAGATATTTGACAAAAAAATACCAGCCCTTTTTCATGGGGAATGGTACGTGCATGCACTCCAGAGAGACATTATTTACAAAATGAAATATTTCTAACACTTAGATATCGTAAAAAAACTAACAAGCGTGTAGTTTGTATGTTTGCTAAAATATTTTTGAAAATGAATCATATTGTCACCGCAGTGGGTTCTTGGGTATGACAAAAATCCTTCCGTTTTGAATGAGTTTCAAACGCACCGCGCGAAAAAAATGAGTCAGGTTAAAGACTTACTTAGATATTTTCATTTGATTACTTGCAATTTCTGTCATATAAAACTATATTATTGCACCTTTTATAATGCAATTTTTAATTGATATGTTCTACAGCTGGTGAAATTAAAACTTATACATCGAATATGGTCTCTATTATGACTAGGAAATTATCTCGCTCGGATCTTCTTAATTGTTATTGCCGGAGCAATAACATCAAAATTGCAAGGTTTATATGTCGTGATTGGAAATCTTTCCAATGATTATGAAACCGTCAGTTACTGTTATGGGGAAGGAGATGAAAACAGCTAAAAAGAGACCGGGACCTAATAACCGCCATCTATTGCGCTTGGATTAGAGAAATGCTGCTCATCCAAACAGCAAGGATAGTCGCGAAGACCACAATTTTTAGGGTGAAGAGAGTGCCTGCAGTGACTCGAGTATGAAACCTGGAAAAGTAAGGGACGCATGGGCTCCATTCCCTCGTGCAAACCTCTCCTTTCTCTCTTAACAATCCATCCTCCTAAACGGCAAAAAAATAGCAAAAACATTTTTTAATGGTTTTATTCTTAGTGAACACCCAAAGTTGTGATTTTTACGTAAAAAATGCGAAAAGTGCGTAAAATTTTAGATCCCTTTAAATGGCGTGAGCTTAATGAATAGATATATAATTAGTGTTCATTTCACTCACATTTCTACTGCGTTCCGCGATGCTGTGAAAACATTAGGCCATTTTTAATAGATAAAATTGATAAAATCATTTTTTAGGCATGCAATATAGCTTCTCAGTCTGATAAACTCACCCATAAAATACGACTTTTTATGACGTCGTGGGGAGCATAACGAGTAAACAGCAGACATGAGTAAAAGAAGAAGGACACGAGATACACAAGGTGAAAACATCCTTACGTAAAAAGAGGAAACTTATTATCTCCAACAGAATCAGACAAGACTCTGAGTCTGAGACGAAACTTAATCAATACATTTGATGTCAATATGCCTCTGAATAACGTTTCTCATTGAAGACTTTTAGAGTGCAGAGCACCGTTCTCGGCCTGAGAGGGGCCCACAAGCACGGGGCCACTCCAGTCGGCTTCTTACGGGCGGTGCGGGAAAGATCCGTTAGCATAAGATCGGCGGAATGGGCCGCACCCACCACGTAGGCACGGGTTTATAGCCGTGCCGCGCCGTCTGAACAAGACAAGCGCGGGCGGGGCCCAGTGCAGGCCCAGAGCACCTCTCGCAAACTGTCCTGGGGACGGCACCGCTTCTGTGGTTCAAGTTTGCTATCCTAGCTTGAAAAAGTACAGCTTTGTTAGTCTTCATAATTTTTGTCTTTACGAGGCTATTAAAAGCTTAGCCTGAAGAAAAAATTGTGATGGTGATTTTTAAAAATATTTTAGAAAAAATAATTATTGAAAAGACTAGAAAATACACTTAAAATATTTATATGGTGATAAATAACGATCAGATATTAACCTCTTCATTTTGATTAATTGTCCTCCAGGAGATTTGTATCGGCTTCTACCGAAGACTTTCCGAGACGCTTCTATTAACTGGAATATGTGTATTTGTTTGCTGTGCAACAGATACCCAGTCTAAATTATATAGTACTTATATAGTAACGGGCTAATTTGACTGACACTCAATCTTAAAAAAATGACGAATATTTTAGAAAAATGATAATTTAGAAAATCTTTCAAGACTGAGGCAAGAAATAGTGCGAATAAAATTCATGCCATGAACCAAGAATAATGAAACTGAATTTTAAGGAAGGGAAATATCCCGTCCGTATTCTGGTTTTTTTCTTGCGTGGCTTATTAACACATAGGCATTGAGTACTATCATTGGAATTCCATCTAAAACGAAGACAGATTTCATGCTCTCAATCGTGAGACGATTCCTGGTGACAACAAATTCCGGTGAAGGGCTGAAATCTGGTCCTTCATTGAGCGTGAAGACTCTCTTGGAGCTTCTGCCAGGCTACATGCGACTGACTGAGGCGCGGGAGAGCGTGGAGCACTTCGGGAGATTTGATTGACAGGCGTTATCAGAAAACACGAAAGACAAATTGATTCTCAAAGAATCACGGAACTAGCCGCGCAGTTACTTCTACGGAGTCACCCGCTAGTGATCACACAATTGCGTGAAATTCACAGCGGAAAAATCATTCGCCTGGACTGGGAATCGAACCCAGAACCCTCGATTTCGCGCCTTTTGTGCTCCGATCACTAGCGGGTGAATCCGTTGAAGTAACTGCGCGGCTATAGTGCTCGCAGAATTTCTGTGCACTGGAGAGCTCCTCCAAGCCTAGCTTCCCATGGTAGATGAGCAGCGATTGGCTGCCGGCGTCCAATCCCGTAAACCGGTTCTTAGCTCAGTGTGCGCCGCGTACGAATACTATTTTAATACTGCCTTAAAGTTTTGTTTATTTATCGTGTAATCACGGAGACCTGCGCCGATGGGGATTACTTTCTTACCTCACTGCGATGACTACTGCAATCACTGCAAGTTTTGACTCGATATCTATAGTAGTTTCTCGTCCAGAGTATTTCTATTCTAAAGGCCCTCGCGGCGGCAAGGCGATACGCGTTCGTTTTCGCCGATTCTTTTGGGTCGCCACTTACAGTATTCGTACGCGGCGCGCACTGAGCTAAGAACCGGTTTACGGGATTGGACGCCGACAACCAATCGCTGCTCATCTACCATGGGAAGCTAGGCTTGGAGGAACTCTCCAGTGCACAGAAACTCTGCGAGCACTACGTGGTTCTCTGAAAATGTCCAAGGTAAACACCTTTGTGTTTAAAGTTGGGCTTTACCCAGTGGACTATGACGCTTAGCGCTCGCATACGGATACCTCTGCCATCGTATGCAGGGTACCTGTGAGGACAACTTGCTCCTTAAAACCCCCATGACCTTCACAGAGGAAGAGGACGCCCGGGTTGCTTAATTGGTTAGAACACTCGGCGCGTAATCGAGGGATCTGGGTTCGATTCCCAGTCCAGGCGAATGATATTTCCACTGCAAATTTCAACACAACAAATTGATTCGTTCACTCCGAATCAATCTCATCGTAAAATTACGAATTTCGAATGAGAAGTATATTACTGTAGCGTAATTTTTGGGTGATCGGTGATAGTGGCCAAGATAGTCGAATCCCTGCGGCGCACTGAAGACTGAAATTAAAAAAAAAAGCTGGCTAAAATCTCAAAAATTGATTTTTGTCGGCTCGGAGGTTGAACATTTGCATAGTTACTCTTGATTAGTTTGTACATGTGGTGCTGTAAGTCATTGTTCATAGTTGAGAATCGTTAAAAAATTACCATTGGCTCAAAGTTGAACGAATTTCACGAAAAAAAGTCAGCCTTCGAGTTTCCCTTAGAACCTCAGGGTGCGAATTGTTGCAGAATCTCTGGCAGTTATCTCATGGTAAAAATATGTTTTCTTTTCATTAAATACCTCTTTGTCTTTCATCAAATGTAAAATTGAGCGCACAATTTCAGTAATTTTTCAATTGGGCGGCAGAGTACTTTGGTTCCATACCAATACATGTAAAGATGCTCGTATCATGGATTCTGTAAATATATGAGGTTGTACATTTGAGGAGAAAATTTGGACAGATTTGTTCGATTTCTGCCCTATGTACGGTGCGGCGTGTGAAGATCACACTGGTCAGTTCCTTTCCCACGAAGTGTCTGGAGCCCATGAAAATCTCATTGAGCTCTAAGAGTCCCGCAGAGTTAAGCTGGGCGTTCTCAGGGGCATCTACTACAGTAGATCTCGGGTCCTAAAATCATCAGCCTGGCACACCTCCTCCACGGACCATTCGCAAGACCTCGCAATGAGAGCTGTGACCTTACTCAGTAAGGATTCGACATCGTGGAACCTCGAGTATCCCGTGGATGTGACGTCACAGCCCCCGAAAAATCTCATATTTTGATTGGCCCCGTTTGAAATTTTTGAGTCTGTGACGCCAAAGCTTCGTCACTGTCGAGGCTAGGTAATCCCGAGACCATACCGAATAACCCCCAGGAAAGGGACGACACTCGGGTCCGTAACGCTAGAGGAGATAGGACGGTTGGGAGAGATATGGTCTCCAGACTACTGGCCTCCCGTTCCGAGAGCCCGGGTTCGAATTTCGGCCGTGCTAAAGAGTTTACAGCGCCATTCCAATCCATAATTAGGTTGTATTAGCTGACCCGTGCGAATATATCGCACAATATGCAGCTTCTTCCTGTTTCTTCCTTCTTTCTTCCTGTTCTTCTACCTGTTTCTTCTCATGGACAATTATATGTTATTTATGTTTGTGTTAGAGATACATAACGTAAAGAGTAAACGGTCACACTAATTTCATGTAGCATGTAAACAATCTAACTAAACGATGTGTTAATAGATGGCGCCTCCTACAGTCTTTTAAACACGTAACCATAGCCAAAATATTAGTTGATTATATTGTTAACAGATGGCACTGGATCATTTTTTAACAAAAACTTTAATTTTAAATTTTTTATCAAAAACTTTGATTTTAAACCATTTGTCCATTTTTCGTCAATAGCGGGGAACATAAGTTTTAAAACTATGCTCGAATCATTAATTTTGATGAAGAATTATGGGAGTTATGGCGTTGCGACTAAAAAAACCTTTGAGAAATAATATAACTGAGGACCCCAAAAGTCAATGGGTCTAAGTAACAAAGTCGTTGTTTTGAGAAAACTTAAGTCAAAGTTGAAAATGTTTGGTACAACCCACTAAGTAGTGAAGAGGCATTACCCTAGATAGCATCACCTGCCAAGAAAATCACTTGGATCCCTTTACCACCTAAAAGATTTATATTTTCACATCCCATTCCTGCACCTTACTTATTTTTTAAATGTCACTTAGACCCCTTGACTTCTGGGGTCCACATATATGATTGTGAAAATCACTTGATTTGCAGTACTCCGTCCATCGGATGGAACATTCAATTCTGGTACCACAGACGCATTTATAGCCTCCACCCAATTCCTCACGTCATGAATATGCATTGTGGGTGTTTGTCTCCTCCCTCAAAGGAAGCCGACAAGCACGCAAGGGAAACGCACAGCTTCGTGGATTGTTGCACTGCCACTCTGGTATATACGTCCGTATCTCTTCAACTATGAAGGAATTGTCGTCTGGGACTCACGCTAACTCATACTGACAGCTGTCATTAGCGATTCGATGAAGCAAACTTAGTCGATGTCACCGCCAACATCATCATCATGGCTGACAATGTCGGCCTACCCATCGGCTTAAGTTTGTTCACGACTTACGGGCAAACTATATCGTGGAAATAAGAAGAAACGGCGTAGCCTACTACAGCAGAGCTACCGGTACGCTATACAAAACATGCCGATATATAACAGATAACAGACAAAATTGGCTATACCAATGATACAAACTCTACATGATAAAAGTACCCGTATTACTTTCTTTATAGAGCATACAACAGTCTCAATTAATTTTCAAATGGGCCATTAGTTTCGAAGTTAGCAGAGGTTTGCGTTGTCTACAATAACATGTCCAATTTTAGAGATATAAACTACTTGTATTTGCAAACGGTTAGGAATAGATTTGGCTTTCTTATATTAAAATTGCAAGTTATTGGAACGAAAATTACGGGTCTCCCAAGCGCTCAAAGTTGGACAACTGGATTTTACGCGCAAAAAACGGGTAATTTTTTGAGAAAAAATTAAGTACAGGAAAAACTAACTGGCGGAGAATTTTTTAAAGTACATCATCCAACGTAGAAATGAACAAGCTCTCTTATATATTTTACTGCATTGAAATCGATGTCCTCGTTTGGACGATAGAGCATCTCAAACTCAGGTATCTTGATTTCTTTTTACAGACAGTATATGGCCAAACGTTTGAATCCATAATGTATATCCATGCCTCACATAATCCTCCCTCTACCAGTCAGTCCTCAACGGCGCAGATGACCTTCAGCCATCGAACGACGCCTCCCCGAATAACCTACCAAGAGACGTTAACGGATTGCGGTCCGAGCCAAGTCTCGCCGCGTTTCCCGACCGCACGACTGACTACCGAAAGACTCTCGAGTGCCCAGATCACCTCCGACTGCATCCATGAGTGCCAAAATGATTTCGGCCATCTCCCCGAATAACGTCAGAGAGTGAAAATTGAGCATGGCAAGTTGTGACACTGAGTTAATCTCGAATGGCAGACACCCTGCTAAAGAATTCCTTAGAACCTGTTTGGTAGAACGTAAGGAATTCTCCAGAAATTGACTCTTTTTCTTCAGAACTAGTTCCTTTTCTAAGGATCTGTACGGAACACGAGAGCCTGGATCAACAGAACATATCGACCGCTCCTAGCCGCAAAGTAGTATCTCAAAAAATCATTCCATTCAGGCGTATCTTGAATTCCTGAGTCCACAAAATCGTATGTGTAAAATTTTGAGCCATATAATCGTACGTGAAATTTCGTTCATAAAATCGTATGTCAGAATACCAGTCCACAAAGCCGTATCTCGAAAAATCAGTCCAGATAGCAGTATCTCGGCCACTAATTTAATTTTCGTTTTGGGAACTCGATTTTCATTCATCTTTTTATATAATTAATAAAATTATAATATAATTTTAAAAAAATGAATGAAAATCGAGTTTCCAAAACGAAAATTAAATTATTGGCCGAGATACTGCTATCTGGACTGATTTTTCGAGATACGGCTTTGTGGACTGGTATTCCGACATACGATTTTATGGACGAAATTACAGATACGATTATTCGGCTCAAATTTTACACATACGATTTTGTGGAATGGGAATTCAAGATACGCCTGAATGGAATGATTTTTTGAGATACTACTTTGCGGCTAGGAGCGGTCGATATGTTCTGTAGAATTATTTTCTGCGGAGCAACACAACTCCCTACAAGCTGTTCTGTAGAACTTCAGCAACTCTACGGAAATACGTGAGGTTTCCGTTGACCCAGTTCCTTTTCTAAGGGCCTATATGGAGAGTCGTAGGGAATTACACAGAACGTCCTAGGGAATTTTGCAAAACGTCCTAAGGTATTCTGCAGAACATCCCAAGGTATTCTGCAGAACGTCGCAGGGAATTCCGTAGACTGGCGTTTCAATACTTAAAGGAGTATCTACAGAACTTTTTAGAAATTCTGTAGAAGTACTTTAAGGAAACTATGCAGAATTTTTTAGCAGGACAGTGAAGTTGAAATATATTTAATTTGTGGAGCGGGCGAATACGTCGCAGGCAGCTATTTTGCGATTCGTTCATCGCAATAACAATGGAGGAGAGGAGGCAATGAGTGATCATCTTATTATTCCATCCAAATATTTATATATAAATGTATAAAAAAGACGAAAAAAATGATTCAACGGCCAGCGGAACACATCAGCCAATCATAGGGATCGCAACCTTCATTATTGGGCAGCTTGTTTAATTTTAGTGTTATAGTGGTCACGGCGGAAATAACACGGGCCTTGAAAATGGAAAACAAGTCGTATTCCGAAACGTCGGCGGATTATAAAAACATTACCCGGTGCGAAGCCCGAGAAAAATATTTAAATTTATACGATTATTTTTAGTGATGAAGAGAACCGTCTGCCAGGCCATAGTTAATCACAAAAACCAAATGATTCGGTTCGCTAGCGATGGTCAGAATGGCTTAGTTTTCTCTCATACCGATTGGCTGATAAGAAAAAGATCGGCCGCATTCCTTCTTTAAAAAAAATCACCGAATGCATATCTGTATTTTTCAGAATTGATTTTAATTGCTTCTGTGTTTATTTTCATTATTCAGAGGTCACAATAGGGTCGCCATGGCGCTTCTAATGAAACTGAAATGCGACATTTTAAAAATGCCCTTAAATGTTACAAATATTATCTTTGCAGTGGTTGATGATGCGAGATGCTTCGGAGATGCCATTCGATGCCGCGTGCTTCATCAATTTATGGGCTTCCCTGAAAAGGAAAAGAATATTATTTTTGGGATGAACAATAGTAGCTATCACTACTAAGCTGCGGCTGGTCTTGATAACCTATATAATTCAATTCACTGCCTAAACTCCACTACTATTCACAAATAAACTGTAAAGGCCGCTTTACACGGTACAATTTATTGTACGAACGAATGTATGAACTCTTGCATGAGGAAAATTGTATCGCATAAAGCGGCAAATTGTGTGATTGTCCGAATGACTTAAAGGGGAAATAGAACCTGCTCTAATCCCATTCAGTTTCTTGTACATTCTATGATACACTCGTTTGTAGAATAAAATATACCGTGTAAAGCGGCATTAATGCACTCTTCAAGGCCCACTATATTTACGATCGCGCGTCCGGTAGTGAGGGGAAAGTGCACAACAAGGCTACTCACTCGATGACGTCGTCCGCGGAATATTAATGTCCGCGGTGACGCCACCTAACCTACTTGAGTGTTTGCGGAGGAAAAGGAGACGTCATGGCGGCCTTCCTTCTAGCCCCCCCCCTTCAAGGAGGGGCGATAGGAGGGGGTGGGTGGGGGGTGGCTGGATGAATGAATGGATGGGCCGTCCTCAAAGCCGTGAATACACGTAATGGATGTTCATCTTCTCCCCCAAGGAAGTTGCCGAGCGTTCCTCACGCAAAAAAACGCGAAGAGTTTGTCAATGCATAGCTCTCGGGTTTCCAACCGGGTGATGGTGGTTTTCGGCACCGACGTTTCGAAGGCGTAGTCTGCCATCGTCCTCAGGGCGATGATTTAGAACGACGAGTTGAGTTGACTGCGCCGAAGGCGCAAGATGATAACACCGTTCCGGTGAGTGCGAGACTCACCCCTACCGGTCCAATGACATGTAGCGCGTAAGTGTCGTGTGAATGTATAAGTGTCGTGTTGGGAGTGTTGTTTGCGAGAAGAAGAAACTTAAAACTAAAAGTTTTGCGGCTATATATTGCAGCCTTAAATTGTAGGAGATGCAGGCAACAGATTTACTTGTTGCAAAACACAGAATGAAAACAAACACTAAAACAATGAATACTAGGCAGTGCTAACTCCAATAGTGACAACTAAGGAGAGAGCAGGACGTAGAACCAGGAAGATGCCAGTACAGCCACTTGCATGCTTCTCGGGTAAAGAATTGGTACATTGAAGTAGTAAGAATGTCTAACTTATTTAGTTATTTATTTATTTATTTTTAGGAGGGTGTCACTTTATATATGCTGTGTGGATGGGCTAGCTTGCTTCTGATTGGCCCTCTTTTCCCGCTCTTTTTCTTATGAGACTCGTGATTGGTTGTCCCGCATTGCTGATCTGAAAGCCTCTGTCTCTGTTGATGTTGGTTCTGTGGTTGATTTCCACAACCTCCTTCGCAATCCGGTCCCAATAACCTGGAGCGCGATGAAGGGTCGCGGTCCCTTTGAAATTGATTCTGTGCCCATTCTCGAGGCTATGTTCCGCTACTGCGGATTTTTCGGGGTGAAAGATGCACCTTTCATGTTCTTTTAAGCGTTTTTCTGTAGTGCGGCCAGTTTCGCCGATGTACACCTTCCCGCATTCACATGGGATGTGGTAGACGCCTGGTGTTTTTAACCCCAAATCGTCCTTGGCGGTCCCCAGGATGTCTTTAAGTTTGCCTTTTGGCTTATGTATAGTTGTAATTCCGTATTTCGCCAGTATTCTGACGATCTGGTTGGATATGCTGGGGATGATAGGAAGACTGGCTCTACTCTTTGGTTTTCTCTCTTCCCTCTTATCTCCATTCCTTTCCCTCAAGGCCCTTGTCAGGGCCATCTGGAATCTTACATTTTGTCAATTGTTGCATTACCACATCAATACCAAAATCCACAAATTTACTTTGAAATATAAAAAATAACCAGCAATATTTTAAGCCTCACGTCGTCCGTAGTCTTTAACTGGGGAGAACTGACATCTCAGGCTAACTTTAACTCCTATTGACAGCAGTCAATAACGAGTTGATGAAGCAAACTAAGTCAATAGCACCGCATCACATCATCATCATCATAGGTCGATAATGTCACCCTCGACATCGGCTAAGTTTATTAAAGACATCCATTTTGCGGTAAACAGGTTAGTCTGCATAGCAGGACCAATTATTTGAATCCACATGCTCAGAACCGTCCGCCTCCAACAGCCAGCCTCTCGGCGAGGAATTTGCAGATAGCGGTCACATCCGGCATCATCCGCGTCAACCATCCACGTGCATACTGTACTCCGTCACTTCCGGTTCACATCAAAGGCGTCGTTTCACTCGCTGCCGGGATGGGGTGACTGCTTCCGCGGAATTCTTTTCTTCTTCCGTTTAAAAACATCTCCATCAGTACATACGAATCGCATTTATTCCACCTTAATCGTTCATTAAATTATAATTCTCGAGTATCAGAAATATCCACATCACCTTAATCTTCCGCAAGGCAATTCCGCTTTAATACCGACTGAAATGCGTGAAAATCGAAGGGAAAGGCTCCCTCTTGCTCAATCCTTCCTTAATTCGGAAGTCTCCCCGGAAAGTCTGTCGAGTTACTGATCTCCCAACCCTTCGCATTCGGTCTTATAGCATATAAGTCTCTAGCCGCGAATGCGAACAATGTCCTCGAATTGAGACTGTCACAGAAATAATCGGCACATACTCCTTCAGTACATCACGGTTCCCTAATCGCAGTTCGTTTTCTCGCCGCAAAATGAAGTCAAAAGCCTCCCTGATACGAAAATAAATTGTGGGCCACTAGGAAAAGAAATTATTGAGATACACATTTATTCATTCTTTTACTCATTCATTACATACATATCGTACATACATTCATACCAATCACGCCGTTCCCTTCCGGGGTAGGCGCAGTCACAAAGTTTCACTCATGAATACATTTTTGTACACCCAACTCTGCTTCCATAATTTCCTCCATATTGACCTATCCATGCAAACCTCTTTTGCTTCATTTACCCACCATACACTGCTCCATACACGCCCTCCTGTTTTTAAGACCCCTAATATTCCTCCTCCTAAGAATTTCCTCAACCACATTCAACCACAACTTTCTCGGCCTACCTCTACCTCTCACACCATTCATTCTACTCTCATATATCTGTTTAGTTATTCGACTCTCATTCATTCTGTCAACATAGCCAAACCAACGAAGCACACTCCTTTCATACACGTCCATTACAGGAGCATTTAACCCACATTCATTCATGACCCACTCATTCCTGACCCTATCCATCATACTTTTGCCGCAAATACTCCTCAGATAACTCATACCCACGTCGTTTAGTCTACTCTTATGTCTATCCTGACATACCCATGTTTCAATACCATATAGCAAAGTGGGAAGAAGTACACTTTTGTACACTGCGATTTTCGCTTCCTTAGACAGGAACTCATTCCTTGAAATGCTCCACATGCTACCTACCACATTCCTTCCAGCAATCGCGCGTCTCTTTATCTAATATTCCTCCTCCTAAGAATTTCCTCGACCACAACTTTCTCGGCCTACCTCTCCCTCTCGCACCATTCATTTCACTCTTATATATCTGTTTCGTTATTCGATTTTCATCCATTCTCTCAACATGGCACTCATACATTTATTTATTCACTTCGCTTCAATCGACACGGAAAACAGCGATAAGGGAACTTTGAACTGACAGGGAAATACGCGACATTAGTACATTGGTCTTGAGTAGCGAATGTTTATTTCGAGAAGGCCGATTTAAGGGGTATAATTTCGATTGAATGGTACTCACTCTCTTCTGAGTCCCGTCCTGTGCCCCTGGACGTGGATGACAGCCAGGTTAAAAGCAGAGTGCGGATGACCCTGATCAGCAGCCCTCTTGAACCAGTGAACCGCAGCTGTCCTGTTCTTCTTTACGCTCAAACCTAAACAAATGCAAAGTTAAAGTTCAATTTTAACAAACCGTACGGTTTCAGGGTGAATAATGTGAAATGTTTCCATGTTAGAAAAGAAAAACTATGCAAATTCCACTTGGAGAATATTTAATACACGACCCGGGTTTCAACACATTATGTCATGAAGATGACATAATGATCTGACAATGGCCACCTAAACATGGCATAATATGTTTAAACCCGGGTCGTGTATTGAATTTTCTCCAAGTGGAATTTGCATAGTATTTATTTCCTAATAAAGTTCAAATGGTTGCGTGGATGGTGGATGGGGGGTATAGTGGCGGACTGCGGGGCCCTGGCGGTGAATCGGCACAGCATCTGCACGGAAGACCGCCCAGGAAGTCGCATGGCACTCTCCTCCTTCATCACGATTTCAAAAATTATATGAAAGCAATGTTCTCGAGCAATGACGGTCAAAAAATCATTGCGTGAGACGTACGTTGATTTAAAATAAAAAAAATTAATCCAAATTGGCAAAGTAAGTTAGGGAAATAAGACAGACACTGCCATGCGTGCGTGACGGTGACCATTAACAAGGTCTAATCTCGTAAACGCATGCGTTGCCCTCGGTTGAAAGTCTAAGAGAATTTAATTATCAAATCCCAATGGTTTTCCTATCCTAACGGGGACTTCTCCTTCGAACATTGATCTTTTGCATATAAGTTTTCCACACTTTCTCCCGATATAATCCGTGTCAACAATGAAAAAAATAGACATTTTTCCCATCACCCCACCTTTTAAGGTAGTCCCAGCGAGATAGTTCCCTAATCATAATATATAACATATTTGAATCATACGTTATAATTTCACCAGCTGTAGGACACATCAATTACATATTGCATTATTAATGGTGCAATAATATAGTTTTACATGACAGAAATCGTAAGTAATCAAATGAAAATATCTAAATAAGTCTTCAACTCGACTCATTTTTTTCACGCGGTACGTTTGATACTCCATCAAAACGGAAGATTTTTTTGTGATACCCAAGAATTTACTGCGATGACAATATGATTAATTTTCAAAAATAGTTGAGAAAACTTACAAACTACACGCTGTTAGTTTCTTTACGACATCTAAGCGTTAGTAATTCATCATTTTGTAAATAGTGTCTCCCCGCGGAGTATAAGAGTTTCTACTAGGGATGAGTCGATTCCACTTTTTTTCGATTCCGATTCTTTCAAATCGATTCCCGATTTTCGATTCCGATTCAATCGGTTCTTATTCATTCTAAAAGGTGGTATATTGATATACCAGTATCGTACGACTATTACTCAAATTCAAGTATCGGCTGAAATAAAATAACAAAGACAATTAAGTCGCTCATAAAGTATATTTATTAACAAATAGCAAATATATCCTCGGCTTGAGGTACGAGATAAAAAGTACAAATTGATAGCCTACACCCGAAATTACTGATACAAATATGATGTGAAAAATGACATTTGATTTGAATATTTATCTATCTGGAATCGATGGAATCGGAATCGACATTAGGAGATCGATTCTCGATACCGATTCTAATCCTGAGCATCGGTGGAATCGAGAATCGACATTTGGATTCGGCTCATCCTTAGATTCTACCTACCAGGTTCCACCAAAGACGGCAAGCCGAGCCTCCAGTTAACTCCGTTCGCAACGAGCGACCCTGGATAATGGTCGGCCTCAAGGAGCAAATATATGAGTCTAACGACGAAAGCAAGCAAAGACGATAAATTTGGTGCCAAGGACCACTCACAAGTCGAGGAAGGCATTTACGGATGAACACGTCAGTCGCGCCGTCAATGACACACAATAGTCTCGCAATACTGACATCATTTTATTGACATAAGCTGGCAAACGGCCTCGAGCGCCCTCTGGACACACTGACGTGCAGGTAGTCGAAGGACTGGCTCGGCACGCGGAGGTCCCGATAGCGATGACGGACTAAAACCAGATTGATTAAATCCAATGAAAATTTGTCTATCAAGCGATTTTTGGAACGATGATTACAATTATGCTGATATTTTTAACGAAAATCAATCACTTAAGGTAGTTCGGGCGAAAAATCATTTTGCCAAGAAATCTATGAATTTGGTCTGATTTTAAAGAAAAATATATTACCCTTCCATTGACACCAAAAATTTAACCCCTTAACATATTATTTTCCGAGATATTTGCCAAAAAATACCAGCCCATTTATATGGGAAATGGTACGTGTATGCACTCCTGGGAGACCTTATATTAAAAATGAGGCATTCTCTACACTTAGATCTCGTCAAAAAAATCAACAGTGCGTAGTTTGTGTGTTTTCTCAACTATTTTTGAAAATTAATCACATTGTCACCGCAGTAAATTCTTCGGGATCACACTAAAATTTCCGTTTTGATGGAGTTTAAAACGTACCGCGTGAGAACAATGAGTCAAGATAAAGACTTATTTAGATATTAACATTTGATTACTTACAATTTCTGTCATGTAAAAGATTGAAAGCAATCTCCAGTGAACAAAGAAAGTTAACCGCTGAAACTGAAAGCAAACTTATTGCTTGATAAATATTATAAAGGGTATTTAAAATCATATTTATTAACGTATCAAGCAGCTTTTGCTTTTCTTCTGATACTCTTTAAGATTTTGGCCAAAGACGAACTGGCAATCATTGATAAAGCTTCTTCTTTATCATAGAACAGAGAGAAGAAAAAGAACCAACCTGCAACATCTTTATGTTGGCGTGACAGTGATAAGTCAATAATAATATAATAAGAGATCCATATCAAACTATTGCAAACTGAAGACTTCACTAGAACGAATTGCATGTATGCGAACTGATGAAAAAGGAGTGGGAACTATGGAGGATCACTCTTAATGTTTTAACCAGGGATGAGTCGATTCCACCTTTTTCGATCCCGATTCCGATTCTTTCAAATCGATTCCCGATTCCGATTCTTTCAAATCGATTCCCGATTCCATCGATTCTTATTCCTAATAAACAGGTGGAATATTGATGAACCAGTATCGCGCGACTATTACTCAAATTCAAGTATTGACTGAAATAAAATAACAAAGACAATTAATTCGCTCAAAAAGCATATTTATTAACAAATAGCAAAAATATATCCACAGCTTATTGAGGTACGAGATAAAAAGTACAAATTGATAGCCTACACTCAAAATTACAGAGACCAATATGAATTAAAAAATGAAATTTGATTTGAATATTTATCTATCTGGAATCGATGGAATCGGAATCGACTTTAGGCGATCGATTCTCGATACCGATTCTAATCCTGAGAATCGGTGGGATTGAGAATCGACATTTGGATTCGACTCATCCTTAGTTTCAACTGAAGCGCAGAGGAGCTGAAGGGAATATCTTCGCCGACCCAATGAACCCGAAAACAAGCAGTAGATATGATGACCCTCATTTATTAAGATATGAAATTCTTGGATTTTTTTCTACAAAAGTGCGTTCAAGTATCGATGGCCGGCAATGATTTCGTGCCCGTGTTAAGGAGGATGTTTCGAAAAGAAATCGACCGCTGCCAAGAATACATCCATTGACGCTTGTGGCTTCCAATGCAGTCCAAAGATACCGCCAATAGGCAGTGAACGAAATTCAGGCGGCACGACGTGCATAGGGAGTAATACCTAACCCTATCCCGCTTCACTCGTGTCTGGCACGTGTGCGGATAAAGAATCACCTCTCCGTCTTTGATGGATAGAAGCCAGTGTTGGGTTTCCCTCATTGAATAACGTAAATAGGCGTGTTTACTTTAAGTTAAGGATGAGTCGAATCCAAATGTCGATTTTCGATTCCACCGATTCTCAGGATAAGAATCGGTATCAAGAATCGATCGACTAAAGTCGATTCCGATTCCATCGATTCCCGATGGATAAATATTCAAATCAAATTACACTTATCACATCATATTTGTCTCAGTAATTTTGGGCGTAGGATAACGATTTGTACTTTTCATCAACCTCAATAAGCTGAGGACATATTTGCTATTTGTTAATTAATATACTTTATTAGCGACTTAATTGTCTTTGTTATTTTATTTCAGCCAATACTTTAATTTAAGTAATAGTCGTATTCTACTGGTATATCAATATCCCACCTGTTATTAGGAATAAGAATCGATGGAATCGGAATCGAGAATCGATTTGAAAGAATCGAAATCGGAATCGAAAAAAAGTCGAATCGAAAAAAGGTGGAATCGACTCATCCCTACTTTAAATGGTAGCCAAATATGGTAATGAATAATATTGAAAAGAGATCGAAGAGTTTTAATCCCTTTCCAGCATCATGCCAACATTCCGCAAACAAAAAGTATTGACTAAATATCTTTCTCGGACTTCGCACCGGGTAATATTTTCTAATTGCGCCGACGTTTCGGAAGTGTTATACCGGAAACGACAGATATAAAACACACGCCTTGAGAATGGAAGACAAGTCGTTTTCCGAATAGTCGGCGCAATTACAAAATATTACCCGGTGCGAAGCCCGAGAAAGATATTTAAACATATTACACTGGAAAAAGCTTAAATCCTTTAATATGGTTTGACGTTTCCGTGAAGGTTTCCGCGGAGTTTTTGTGATGAAGAGAATGGTATTTCGGGTCATCTTCCGCGTCTATCCATTTTTTATGGACAATATTTCGCCAGCGTTCCAGCTGGCTTCTTCAACTGAAGCATTCTGGCTTCTTCAGAGCACCTGAAGTAGCCAGCTGGAACGCTGGCGAAATATTGTCTATAAAAAATGGATACACGCGGAAGATGACCCGAAATACCATTTTCCTCAATAAGTATTGACGGGCGATTTTATTTTTCTCTGAATTTTTGTCTTAAGTAAGTTCGGAGCAGGGCAGAATAGTTTATGGAAGAGTCTAAATAACTTTTATGATTACTGGTACTTTGGAAACAGCATAATTTGCAAAATGTTTCCGTATTTCTTTTTCGGAGCCGACGCTCACGTATTCAACATAGAATCACTTAAATCATTGTCAAACACTTTTGGGCAAGTGTAGCGATTTTTGAATTGTTTGTTGTATGCAATATTCGATCTCCTTCTTCGAACAACACAATCACTGGAAGATTGAAACACACTCTGTCCAAAGCTGCAATATCCATTTTAATATGCTCCGCTGTCATTTTTCCAATTTTATACATACATTCATACCAATCACGCCGTTCCCTTCCGGGGTAGGCAGAGTCACAAAGTTTCACTCATAAATACACATTTGTAAACCTACCTCTGCTTCAATAATTTCCTCCATAATGGCCTATCCTTGCAAACCTCTTTTGCCTCATTTACCCCCATACACTGATTCATACACGACCTCCTGTTTTGAAGATTCCTAATATTCCTCCTCCTAAGAAGTTCTTCAACCACATTCAACCACAACTTTCTCGGCCTACCTCTACCTCACACACCATTCATTCTACTCTCATACATCTGTTTCGTTATTCTACTCTCATCCATTCTCTCGACGTGGCCAAACCAACGAAGCACACTCCTTTCATACACGTCCATTACTGGAGCATCTAACCCACGTTCATTTATTACTCACTCATTCCTGATCTTATCCATCCTAATTTTGCCGCAAACATTCCTCAGATAACTCATACCCACGGCGTTTAGTCGACTCTTATGTCTATTCCAATTAATTAATTCGTAATATATCAATTATTAAAATTATGTCGTGCCTTTATGGAATATGGTGACATTGAATGCCTTTCGTCCTCATTTCTGGGGAGCTGCTGGGAGGAAGTGATCATCTCTATCTCGTGTAAAGGAGGCGGGGCGCGCATTCCCTGAGGACGTCTGTTAATCTCGCGACATCCCTTTCCCTCACCCACTTCCGGCACTCGCAGTGCAATCGCAGTGAAAGTTGTGCCCATTAATCTCAGAAGTTGTTGGTGAGGTCTAAGAATTTCCTCGAATTTCCAGGATCATCGATCATGATTAGGATGAAATTAGGAAAAGGTTTCTCATGGCTTACATATGGAGGGTGGCAATATATGGCTGTGAAACGTGGACTCTGGGGCAGTAGGATAAGAAGAGACTAAGCTCATTCGAACTATGGTGTTATAGACGTATGAAATTCAAACATGGCGATTGAATTTTTTGAAGAAATTGCCATGAGATAAACTCGGTCTGGACCGGGAATCGAACCACGGACCTTTGGTTTGCCGGACCAATGCGTAGACCACTACGCTATCCAGGCTTCCAAATTCCCATGGCAATTTTGGTGGATACAGGGCAACCAGATCTTAGGCCCTTGCGGTCCACCTTTGATTTCTTCAAAAAATTCAATCGCCATGTTTGAATTTCATACGTCTATAACACCATAGTTCGAATGAGCTTAGTCTCTTCTTATCCTTCTGCCCCAGAGTCCACGTTTCACAGCCATATATTGCCACCCTCCATATGTAAGCTTTGAGAAACCTTTTCCTAATTTCATCCTAATCATGATCGATGATCCTGGAAATACGATGAAATCCTTAGACCTCACCAACAACTTCTGAGATTAATGGGCACAACTTTCACTGCGATTGCACTGCGAGTGCCGGAAGTGGGTGAGGGAAAGGGATGTCGCGAGATTAACAGACGTCCTCAGGGAATGCGCGCCCCGCCTCCTTTACACGAGATAGAGATGATCACTTCCTCCCAGCAGCTCCCCAGAAATGAGGACGAAAGGCATTCAATGTCACCATATTCCATAAAGGCACGACATAATTTTAATAATTGATAAATTACGAATTAATAAATTGAAATAGATATAAGAGTCGACTAAACGCCGTGGGTATGAGTTATCTGAGGAGTGTTTGCGGCAAAAGTAGGATGGATAGGGTAACAAATGAGTGGGTAATGAATGAATGTGGGTTAGATGCTCTAGTAATGGACATACATAAAAGGAGTGTGCTTCGTTGGTTTGGCCATGTTGAGAGAATGGATGAGAGTCGAATAACGAAACAGATCTATGAGAGTAGAGTGAATGGTGTGAGAGGTAGAGGTAGGCCGAGAAAGTTGTGGTCCATCTTTGATTTCTTCAAAAAATTCTCCCGCCATGTTTTGAGTTTCGAATGGCTAAGCACGGCATAAGGATACTGACTCTTGGTTGTGGCTTCTTTGAAGTCCTCTTCTCCCTTGCGTTGCCATCTTTGATGGACCGCAAGGGCCTTAGATCTAGTTGCCTTGTATCCACCAAAATTGCCATGGAAATTAGGAAGCCTGGATAGCGTAGTGGTCTGCGAATTGGTCCGGCAAACCAAAGGTCCGTGGTTCGATTCCCGGTCCAGGCCGAGTTTTTATAGACGTATGCTTAAAATTAAGTGGACAGATAGAATATCAAACGAAGAAATACTGAATGAAATGAAGGAGAAAAGAGGAGCTTATGGAAATCGATTTCTGACGAAGAGTCCAACTTATAGGGAATATAATGAGACACGGGGGGATCCTATTGACAATCCTAGATGGACATGTTAACGAAAAAAGGCCCAGAGGAAGACCACGGCTCCAGTTTATAGACCAGATAATGATGGATGTCGGATATAAGAGCTACGATGAACTGAAAAGGAAGGCGGAGAGACGTGAGGAATGGAGAGTGCAAACCAGTCAAGCCAACCAATCTTCGGATTGACTACCAGAGGAGGACGATCATGATTTTTCTATTGACTTTATAATGAAACAGAAAGTCACTTATAAAGAGAACTGCGCTGGCCAAAGAAAGGATCAGCAATAGGAGGCAGCTGATGGCGGGAACCTTTTGTATTGTAGTTAATAAAAGGCCGAAGAAGAGGCAAATAAGGAGTGCAGAGTTGTTTAATGCAGAACCGTGGACAGGAAGACACAATGAGGCACGACTTTGATCCCGTTAAAGGTTGCGATCCCTATGATTGGCTGACGTGTTCCGCTTTTGACGCGTGACCTTCATTGTTGGGGCATCAACGGCCAGTTTAAATTAGTGTTTTAGCGGTCACTACGGAAATAACATGTGCCTTGAAAATGGAAAACGAGTCGTTTTCCAAAACGTCGGCGGATTTTGAAAGCATTATCCGGTGCGAAGCCCGAGAAAAAAATATTTAAACATAATACACCGGGAAAATCTTAAATCATTTATTCTTTGACTTGATTTGACTCGCTGGCTATACTTGTATGTATGAGGTGGTATTCGCCTCTTCGCGTCGCCTTTTGAGTGTGACGGCACCTATTCTTCCTTATTCGCCCCCACCCCCCACCCCCGCCCCCTCACTCCATTGCGCCGCAGAACGAGTGATTGTGTAGCTGTGATATCGCAGTGGGTTCTCTCGGCTGTTTAATAAGGGGGCTGGGGCGGGAGGCGGCGCATTGTTTGATCGCACGATGAGAGGCGCGCAGACGACAAGTGTTTGCGCATCACCGAGTGACGAGCGAGCGCACTGCAGCCGACGTCACTCCCCAATTCCCGGACGAAAGCCATTTCCTTCAGGGACGTAATTCCATCCGAGTTCTCCGGTTGAGAGCGGAAATGCATTAAGTTCCCACTGTCGGTGCAAAAATTATGTAGACTCAACTTTGGACACTGATTAAAAATGAACCACGGTACTTATAGGAATGCAAGTTACACCAAACTTTAGCTTTTTTATTTTGAATTAAACCGTGGTTGACGATTATTTTTACAATAAACACTCGATTTTTTTATCGCGGTGAGAACAAAAAAGTGCCGGTTTTTTTTGGCGTTTTCGAACGGGACGATCTCTTTGACATTTTATAGTGAAGAAACTTGAAGTTTAATCGTAATGAATCTGTAGTATTGTGTAGAAAAAAATATTTAAATGCATCTTTAAACGTTCAGTTCTTTCTAAATTGCCATAAAAAAGTTATTATGAGGTTTATGAAACAACTTTTTCTTGGTTGTGAAAAGTAGCGCAAGCAAGATCTTGGTCTTGTTTTGAAGCTCTTTAAAGCAGTATTTAATTAACAATTATTACAGTAAACCCACATTTTGATATCGATTTTTAATGAGTTAATAAACAACCGAGTATTTTAGCGGGCCCAAGCCGGCGGTGAGGCAGCCGTCTTCGCGAGAGGGGTCGTGAAAGTTAAAGCGCTGTTGCCACTTGAGGGTTGCGGGCCGTCTTGGAATCTCTTTATGCACAGTGACGACGGTCAGTGCATCAAGAAAAGGCCCTTATGAGAAAGGGAGATGGGAAATGGTTAAATACTAAAAAGAGCACAATTGCTACTAAAAAAAAACTCATACAATGAGCGTGTGTAGCGATCGTTTTCGCCCTTCGAGGTAATGCACTGAAGAAGCGTGTGAGTAACGGGTAGATGAATTAGCTCGAGAGATATCTCACTCCACATAAATTCCAACAAATTTAGCCTCATTTTAAGGAAAAACAGGTCGAATTTCATAGTGACCAGCCATTTATGACTGAAAAACTCAATACTTCCAATCAAGTATAGTACTAGCTCATCGGTCGGTTTTTGGACAATCCTTGTCCGAACGTGCCAATTTTTAGTACATCCTCCCGTTTTCCCGCCTATCCTCGTCTCCCTCTTCTCATTCCGATGTCCTCAATTCCCATCCTCATCCACGCTTCTCCATTGTCCTCCCCTCCGCAGATCCTCTTCAACGTTTTCTCTCCTTTCAAAACGTCATCCATCCACCTCTTCTGCTTCCTCCTAACCTCCGCCACTAGATTCCTCTCCTACCATATACCACAACACCTTCTCGTTTGTCCTTCTCGCCACCCAGCTCACCCTCTCCATCCTTCTCCACACCCACATTTCAAACGTCCCGAGTCTACGTGTATCCTCCCTTCGCGATGACCTAGTTTCCCAAATATATACACCGCTCTCTATAACATGTAACACTCGTTTTATTAATTAGTATCTCTCGTAATTCACACACCCATGAAACACTCACTCAACACCTTCTCCTCCTTAGACTCAATATGCTTAAACTTATTGTAACACTGGTTTTTTTTAGAATCTTCCGTAATTCACACTCCCAATAAACACTTCTCCTCACCTCCACACCTTCCACCGCACACCACACCCGACACTTTCTCCTCCCTAAACAATCGCGGCCGTCCCCACTCGCCCTTCTTTTTTTTCAATATTTACTTTTCTCCCGCGTCCCTGGTTACGCACTGCTGGGATACGGCTCACACCGCCAATCCACCAATAAACATCCAATAAACCACCTCACAACACAGTTGTTTGGTTGCAAACATAAGGTACTGCAGTGCGCATTCAGCGTGATCTAGAAAGTAGGCTAATTTATGCATTGTTATATTTCCGACACAGAGATACCGTCAAATATGAAAAGGCGTGTAGGTTTATGTACTCTCCGATATTTTTAAATAAATGCATTATTAACCGTAATATTAAAATCAAAATCTAGAAAAATCTCCGGTTGACAGACGTTTTCAGTGAACGCCGTGAAATAAAAAAGTCAAGTAAAATCCTGTAGGAAATATGTGAATCTACTTTATATGTGACTAGCAGTAATTCCCATTGGTTCTCAATGGGAAGGATAAGAGTTAGAAATAATACACATGGTAGTTAGATGCATATAGAAAATTATCTTACTTCCTAAAAATAATCTTGACAGTGACAGCTTCGGCATTCAATGGTAAATTAGATAACTTAAATCAGCAACAAAACCGCTTCTAAATCGCTGTCCGCTAAGACTGTGACGATCTCAATATTCTGCCGTAAATTGAGTAATTATAGCTGCAACAATAACTTTTCGAAATCGCTGTCTAGTTCCATGACAGTTCGCCACGAATATTTATTAATAGTTCAACAATGGCGATACGGTATGACTAATGGCACTGTTACGATGAAATGCTGCGCTTTTGATTAATCGACAATTCTTTTAAAGGCAGCGACTGAGAAACCGCTTTTAATTAGATTAAAAGAAAATCCTACGAGATCTGACTAATTTTTATTTTTAATGAATTGGATTGAAAAGGTGAAGGAAATAAATAATATCCTATTGATTTGACACCAATCTTCTTCTTATATACAAAAAAAGGAAGGGTGAATGTGCGGTACCTTATAACTACCAAACCACTAGATGGAATGACGTAAAACTTTGTAACATGATTCATTATGTCACTCGAAAGGTTTATGGCTACTATTTGTTTACTTGATGGTCTCCAGTTCGACTCCATACGAGTAAAAGCGTTTCCATAATAAATAAATGTAAAGTTCGTTTTTCTGGCATGCAGACCCTTTTTCATTTGCATATTTAAATTAGAAATTATGGTTGTACAAAGTCTAAATAAAGACCCTTGGAAAGAAAAATAAATAAAACTTCTTATTATTGCGATCGATTTTTGTTTTCTAATTGATTTACTTTAAATTTTGAGAAAACAATATAAAAATTGTTGAAAATTAAGCGTTTTTGGAGCGATGTCCCTTTGACGACCGATAACATTCGCTGAAGCCGAAATTTATATGGATATATGGCGAATATAGGCCTAAAACGTATCAATTAAGATAGGTGAATCCATAGGATTTACAAGAAATACATTGTGCGCGATGTATATCGATATATTTCGATTGCTACCATTAGTTAGTGGGTGCTTTCGATTTGCGGCTATAGCCGGCGATAGACGGCGATAGACGGCGATCGCCACGCCACGGTTCTTTCGACCTACACGATTCGATTTTCGTCTATCGCCGGCTATCGGTGGCTCTCCGCTATGAGGAGAGCCGGACAAAGTAAGATCGATTTGCGCAACTGCCGTTTATCGCCGGCGATCGCCGTTCTAAATCGAAAGCACCCATTAAGTTCGTATTTCACACACGTTGAATTTCAACGGGTACATTCCGCTAGTAAGGTATAAGAGTGAAAACCGAAAGGAAATTTATGAAGTCGAAATTATGCAAATGAAAACGGTAATTCGGCTCATAAAATGTTTAGCACCATGGTATTTATAGAATTTTGATAATTTCACTCAAATAATGAATGTTTTCTCACCAAGTCTTCCTTCAGGGTATTTCTACGATGGAAGTCGCTCGGTAAGTCACTAACCGATGCATATCATTAGTCATTTCACTAAAACTCTTTTTTTTTTAGAACCAGTAAAATTCCGCCAACATGCAGAGTTGTCGGTACTGTTCTTCCGTCATTTCGGGTCTTTGCTCTTTCCCATCGTTACCACTGGCGAAATCACCTTACATTTCGAATTATACGCTACGGGCCTTTTTAAACGTATGCATCCAATTGAGGGTCGGTTTCAGCAATGCTAATGGTCGCCAAGGGGACAGATTAACGAAAGTGCTGAATTTCCAGCTATTTAATGAATGTTTTTCAGAATTTACAGTAAATCAGTTGGAGAACAAAAATCAATTGCAGAAATGAGAATTTTTATTCAATTATCTTTCTAATAGTCTTCGTCCCGACTTCGAGCGATCATTATTTATAATTTGAATATGCAAAAGAAAGACCAAGGTCTGCAGACAATAAAAATGAACTTGGCATCCATTTCTTCTGGAAACGCCTTTACTCGTCTAGAGTCGAACCAGAGACCATTGGTCACGCGAAAAGTAGCCTATTATCTACGCAGGAAAGACGGTTAATAAACCAGAAAATGTGAAAGTTGTTCTGCTTTTGCTTCTCGAGGAGTTAGTGAGCATCTTCTCATATATAAATTAGAATGTATGTCTGTATATATTACTGCGCAGTAATGTTAATTGATTTCGGAACGCTTCAGTTGCATTGACAGTTAGTTTCGGGATGCACCCCTTGTTTACTACAGGAATAAAGGAAGCAACGCAGAAAGACAATCTAGAAGAAGGAGTAATCTAACGTTAGATTGCTGTGGAACAATAGTGGTGTGAGTGACATGTTATTATTTCATGTATGGCAGCAGGTGATATTAAGATCGTCTTCTTCAAACCCTTTCTCCCTCGTACTTCACAGTTTCGACCCGACGAAGAGGGGACCGCCCAATCCACCGGCGGGGGGTAGGGACACTCTCGGGTGGGCTTTCGCCTCGACGGGGATTTGAACGAAGGGTAACCAAAGTAGACCTGTGCGCCGATGGAGAAAATGTACTGTGAAACCATAAGACGGTCTTAATATCACCTGCTGTCATACATGAAATAATAACATGTCACTCACACCACTACTGTTCCACAACAATCTAACGTTAGATTATTCCTTCCTCTAGATTGCCTTTCTGCGTTGCTTCCTTTATTCCTGTAGTAAACAAGGGGTGAATCCCGAAACTAACTGCCAGTGCAACTGAAGCGTTCCGAAATCAATTGGCATTACTCCGCAGTGATGTATACATGCATACATCCTAATTTATACATGAGAAGATGTTCACTGACTCCTCGAGAAGCAAATGCAGATGGAGAAGCTCGGCGGCGATAGCCAGGTGGAAATGGGTCGGTGGCTGGCGGCGCGCCGATCCGATGGTTTTTACCGGCGACGGCGGCGGCAGCGTGACCGGCGGCGAAATTTATGAACCAGCACGTGTTCACAAGTAATGTAGTACATTAGCAAAATATATCATAAAGTATTCATTGATAAGAGCGTTCATTTAAATAACTGTCTTGTAATAAGTTCATCAGTACATGAAATTCGGACAGAAAAGCTGCTCTTTTTTTAATTACCTATTATGAAAATATCGAACCGGGAATAGAGGGGGGAACACAGGGGAATGAGACAATAGAACGTAGCGGTTTGGGCTCGGCCGTTTTAAAGCGAGCCGTTTTGGCAGGGGGATGATTGGGCAAAGCCGTTCGTGCTCAGGGAGTTTTGGGTGCCGGGTCATCTCGGCTGCCAGTCGGCTGGTAACGATGCTTCATGATTTTTGAATAAGTTGTAGCCGTCTCAAGGGTGATTGGAAGGGGATGAGAAATCTAAAACGTACTACACTACAGGTATGCTACCGATACTATAAAATAGTACGGGAATATTTTTCTGTGTGGGGAGATTTATTTTCCTTTACAGCAAGGGAACTTTTCACCTGTCATCGAAAGCGCCGAAAAGACAGGCCAGAGCAAATCTGGTCATTTGATGAGAAAAATCATACTGAGGTCTTTATCTGTGTAAGCCAAGCCAAATTAAGTACAACATATAAAATTTTATTTGCTACATTTATAAATACTGCCTCAAGCCATATATGAAAGAAGAATCGTCACTAGTCGAGCGGTACCTAACCGAAACGCCCCTGCGCCCAAACACCCCTATGCCAAAACAGCCTGGGCCCTAGCGGCTCGCGCCCAAAAGTTCTTGGACCAAAACGGTGGCGCCGGGTTGTCCTAGACCAGGAAAGTAGATGCCTTGGGACTGTGCGAGGTGAGATGGAAGGACAGCGGGGACTATTGGAGTGATAGTTACAGGGTACTCTATAGTGGTGGGGTTGCGAGTCATCGTGGGATAGCTATAGTATTGAACGCAAAATTGGGAATGAGGGTAGTATACAAAGATTATATACACAGGTAGTATATATGGAACGGATACGATACTTGAGGTAGAAATAAAAGCAAGCCCTACAAATTTTGCATTGGCCTAATTTCGCATGCCCACAAGCAACCGTGGGGAGGACGAGGAGTTGGATGGGGTGTGTGAACCGATAGAGGAGATGATCAGAAACAACGACCGCATTTCCCGCGCTTTGCGCTGGACTAATAAATACAAGTGAGGGCGCCTTTATAGCTACGCGTCACGTTTTCGCCGCGGGGCCTTAATAGCTCTGCGCTGCACTAACAGATGAAGGACGATATGCTGGACGAGAAATCGGCGCAAAATTCCATGCATTTCATCAGACCACGCTACATCCTCTGACTTGTTGGTTGATTGCTACGGTCGCGCTTCAGCATTGCCTCTGAGTATTTCTCTCATTCGCCTTCGGTTATTTGAGAGTATCATTAGTTTGATTTTAGTGTTGTTTTCGTTATTAACAGTTAGGATTTATTAGATATAACCTAGGGAGAGTAAGGTTAGGATCTAATATCTTGGGGTCATAGTTAAGTGTGTTTTGTTTACCAGGGGTTTAAGGTAGGCTATTGATTTTAACCTTTCATTTTCAGATTAATATAACATTTCTGATAAGCAGCCACTTCGATGAGCATGCGGCCACTACCGTCGCCTCCGTTTCACCCGAGGCAATTATATGAATTATATTTGGAAAACCCTCAAAATACAAAGATTCTGAAGCTCACGGTAATTTAGACCAACGCAAATTATCGCATTCCAAGCTCTTAACCCAGCTAATACAGCGCATTTCATGCGTCAAACCTTTTTCACCCATCCTTGTTGCCGCTTCAAAATGCCCGGTCTACGGCCGCGTCCTCGCAGAGAAATCCCAACAAGTTCAGAATTTCCTCCGAGGACGCCAGGGAGCTGGCGACATGATGTCATCAATTCTCAATATAAAATAATAAATACTTTCCCGCTCTCGCCCGTGTCAGGAAAACCAACTTTGGGCGCCGATTCAAGCCGTGGACGATCGATGTTCCCCGCGCACGGGCCCCTCTCTCCGCCGAGCCGAAGTTTGCAACCTTCATCCTCCCCCGTCCCACGGCGCACTATGGGAGAATCTGACCTCAAAATCCGGCCAAAATTAATGATCTCATTACGTTCGTTTCAAACGTGATTCTTTATGGTTTCTGGTTGCGCTTATTTCAAATTTGATGTCAAAATTATGAAATTCAAGATGGTGTATCCAATGTGGCGTCCATATTTATTTTTAAAAACTTGCTGAATTTTATGAAACTTGGTACTCAATGGTTTCTCGGTGCGCTTAATTCAAGTTTGATGTCAAAACCACGAAATCCGAAATCCACATCCAACATGGCGTCCAAATTTATTAAACACTTACCAACTTTTATGAAACTTGTTATTAAAAGGGTATTTGGGTGGACTTAAATTTAAACTTGACATCAAAACTACGAATTTCAAAATGACGTATCAAATATGGTGTCCATGATACTGAGATTTGTGACATTTTCATCAAAATTTGTACATAAATTCATAGTCGAGTAGAAATTTTTAATGCCAATAAAATAAGCATGTTTTAACGCAAGTAAAAAACAAAAAATCTTGGCCCTGTACAAGAAATCTATTATTCTTCTTCACTGTCCTCCTTATCACTTATGTTGATTTCGCTATCATCTTCTTCATCTCCTTCCTCGTCACTCAGCTGAGTTACTCCAGGAATAATGCGGGTTGGCAACACAGGTAATAAAAGGTTTCTCACGTCATCAACTAATAACAATTCTAAAGCTATGCAAATATAACCAAAACAATGTATAAACAACTATTGTCAGAGATATTATGGCAACGTCTTGAACCTTTTTTTTCCACTATTACATTAACCATGAATATACTGAATGAATCATGAATATATATTGTTAACTCCTCGCCAAAAAGTGTTGCCTAGAATTCCGCACGTAAACAAAACGATTGACTTCGTCGATTGTCGCTCCGCCACCCTGGTACAAGTGTGGTAATGCAGTGGCTCAAACACGAACGGAGTCAATTGAACATAAATTATCACCATTTTCCTGCCGGTAACCATAACTATAGGGCAAAATAAACATTTAATAGAATGTAGAACGAAATTATTAAGCCACAGTTCCAAAATAACCAAGGAAAATCCATTTTTAATCTAAGTCTATCATTGTTTCAACGATGCCAAACCTTTGAATCCAATTATGTACATTCGTGAAATTGACAAAAATCACGCAAAAATTCACTGTGGATTACAGTGGATTCCTTGGTTATTCATTCATTAGGCTGACCCTCAGCACTTTTTATTACTTGCAAGTATTCCTACAAGCTTATTATTTTTAATCGAAAATTCTATAATGTCATGCGTGAAACTGATGCATACTGGGCACCTTTTATGCCCGTTCTTCAGCTGAAACGACTACATAACCGTTGCTACTAATAGATAAAACATTTCATGTAGAATTTTAATCGGTTTTTAAGATTATAGCCTCGAGGTAAGTCTAATGAAGTTATTTCTACAAATAAAACTTTAAAATATTAAATTATCAAAAAAGCAGAATTTTTAAAATTAAAAATTGCGTTGTATATGTCTTATTGTTGATTGTTATCGGCACCATAAAAAGAGCATCTTCGGAAACATGTACACATATGAAATCATTTAATTATGAGCTTTAATTGAACCAGTACAGAAGGGTCGAACGTGGTAGTCCAAAACGTGTCCTGTTCGCGTTTAGTTAAGAGTGTGCTGGAAAGGAAGCTGGTTGTAACATTTTCTCCAGAGATGTCTCTGCGGGCAGGCCGTTCAGGGCCACATAGTTGACTTCGCCGCCGCATAGAGGGTGATAGTGCCGTTTCGAAGCTCCGCCCCTTGAAGGCCGTAAGAAACCTCATCTCCGATTTAATACACATACGCGAGGGAATGGGGAAGGTAGGGGAAATGGATGGGTAAGAAATGAGGGGAGGCCTCTATGTCAGACGGCCAGAGACTTTTGAAGACAATTCGAAATTCGGAGAGTTTGGCTGCGTGTGAGGTACTCGATCCGGGGTGCGCGGAACTCCTCAATTTTGTTCATTCTGCGCCGATCTGACTTTAAAAGGGTGGCTCTCTTCCTCAACGGTAGCCTAGCGAGAGAGGTCCAATCGCACCGCTATCAGTCGGTCAGGATGGACAAATTCGTGGACGACTCAGAAGTGGGGCTCCAGAGCGAAACTCTAGTCCTCTCGCGGCATTCGTCGACGCCTCGCGCCGGTTTACTATCCAAGCAACCTTCGCTTCGGGAACAATAACCGAAATCACGCATGACGCCAAGGATATACATGCTTACAATATTACCCGACCGAGTCCTCATGCACAGAGATCATGAATGACCAGCCTAAGTATGCATATTGGTAGCTCCTTGGCCTAGCAACCCTAAGGCCTGCTGCAGGAAGAACGCAGCCTAGCACAGGACAGTTTTTGTAACCAATATTTATGAATGGGAGCACAGAAGAGGCAGAATGGAGGAATTCCTCTGTGGGCCTACGTCCCTTCTGCGGTCGTACGACAGTGTCTTGCGGCCTCTGTCGCTTACGCGGGGCAGGAGTCCAAGGAAGCAAAATTTGAAGTCGGTCTAAATTTTACAACAGCATTTTTGGATTGACCAAAAATTACCGAATTCACTGTATAAATTTTTTCCCATGAATATGTCAGATTTTCTTATTCATTAAGAAACAAATGAAAAATGAGTTGTTTGACGGGGTCAAACCTTAGAGATTAAAACTGCTTTTTTGATTTTTAGCCAAGTAAAACGATATTTGTAGGAATTGAGCCCTGAAGTTTGTTTATGAAGAAAATATTATTAAAATCATATTCATAAAAGTTTGTTTGCCTCATTTTAAGAGAAACGCTTTCGAAAACTTTGAGATCGGGAGCCGGAATTTTCAGTATGCTGACAAGTCCCGTCCTATGGGAAAAATAGAGGTAATATCAGCAATGGAAATGGTCCTTAATATACAAAAACTAAGTTTTTTTGGTAAATTTGGAGCCACTTACTACCAATACTTTAAGAGGGAGAGACTGTGAAGCCGCTGTCGGTTCGGCTATCCCCAGCCATGCGCTTCGCGTCGACCAAACGAGAACTTTCGGCTGGCTCATCTCAGCAGGCCTCCTGCCTTTTTTGACGTAGCAAATATCGCTTTAATAATGTTTTTCTTCTCAGAGGGCATATAATATATAAGAAAAACTCGCCTGAAGTCAGGATTACTGGTGAGGGCACACATGCATTTCGCTCCGGGGCGGTTGAGTCTTCAACTCTCGAGCTTGTGAGCACAAGCTAACTTCATCTATTTTTGTTTTCTTTTATATCTGATTCCACAATTAACCCTAACCTAAACCAAAGATGTTAGATTGATCAGCCATCAAAGGAAGTGGAATATTTTACCGTTTAACATACGAAATGATTATGCCTCTAAGGAATATTTTAAACGGCAATAGAATCATTACATGAAGAATTAATCCAACCGTCAGCAGGATACTAATATTATATATACAAATAATAATTACAGGGAGTGCATTTGTGGGACTACTTTTCATTGTCCAACCGGTTACACAAAATCCACTGAAACTGGAATCGTCTTAAGCATTCCTTGCAAACAGTTGGGTTAACACGATTGATAATCCGGACGTAAACTTCTTGTATACCACCACCCGCGGTGTACTTCCAGTAGGTTCACTATCCCTCTCCATTCCGGATATGCTAGGGTGCTCCATCAACTTGCACGGAATCGGTTTCCCAGGATTCGACGATCCCTAAGGTTCTTGTAAAATAGTGAATATAGAAGACATAGAATAATGCACGATGCAATTATAATTTACAAGTTTGTAAATATGTTCACATTTCCAAAATATGAGTGTAATATCTCATTTATCTTCACATTTCCCACCTCTGATATTCCGTCAATTTCATGCGAAATTTGCCGAAACAACTGCGTTTGAAAATTCGTCAAGTCTTTTACGAAACCCTTTGAATCTCTCTGAGTTTTATTCTCCCTTGAGGAAACTAATGAAAGACATTGATTAATATAGTCAAAAGGCATAAAACTCAATCTTTCTTCACCTGAAGTATCGCTAATTTTCTGTTTCATTAAAAAATTTTATCCGGCCATTTAATGGCCATCCGTTTTTTTTTAAAATGCCTCCATCCGACACAGTTCAAAACAGAGGTTAACCTACTCCTCGGCTGGGCTACGTTCATCTTGCGCACACGTTTATTTCAGGCCTCCACCTTTGCGAAGGAAGGATCGATAAGTCGAAATCTGATCTTCTCCGATTTCGGAAAGTTTTTTTCAATTCAAAGAACAATACCCACAAGAGGTAATGACCACACCAGAGGTCAATGACCCCACAAGAGGCCAATGACCCCACAAAAGGTCATTGACCCTACCAGAGGTTAACGATCCCACCATAGGTCAATGACCACAGAAGGGGTCAATGACCCCACCTGAAGTCACTTACCCCACAAGAGGTGAATGTCCCCACCAGATCTCAATGACTTCAAGAGTCCAATGACAACACTAGAGGTCAATGACCCCACCAGAGGTCAATGAACCACAAAGGAGGTCAATGACCCCTTCAGAGGTCAATGACCCCACCAGAGATAAACGACCTCTCCAGAGGCCAAGGTCCCACAAGAGGTCAATGACTTTACCAAAGGTCAATGACTCTATCAGAGGCCATTGACCCAACATAAGGTCATTGACCCCACCATAGGTAAATTATTCGATCAGATAATAAAGACCACACAAGAGGTCCATGACTACACCAGAGGTCAGGGATCCCGCCAGAGGCGAATGACCCCACAAATGTCAATGACCCCACCTCAGGGCAATGACCTGTAACAGATGTCAATGAACCCTTCAGAGGTCAATGACCCAACCAGAGATCAACGACCCCACCAGAAATCAATGACCAATCTAGGTGTCAATGCCACCATCAGAGGTCAATGACCCACAACATAGGTTAATGACCCCTTCAGAGGTCAATGACACCACTAGAGGTCAAAGACCTTACCAGAGGTAAATGACCCCCACCAGAGGTGCATGACCCCACCGAAGGTCAATGACCCTGCAAGAGGTCAATGACACCCTTCATAGGTCAATTACCCCACCAGAGGTTAATGACCCGCAACTGAGGTCAATGATCCCTTCAAGGGTCAATGACCCTATTAGAGGTCAATGACCCATAGGGAAGTCAATGACCCCTTCAGAGGTCAACAATATCGTAAAGGTCAATGACCTTCCAGATCTCTGAATAACCTCTGAAGGGGTTAATGTCCTCTGTTGTGTGTCATTGACCTCTGATGGGGTCATTGACACCTGAAATGGTCATTGACCTCCGATGGTATCGCGCTGAAGGGGTCATTGACCTCTGTTACGGGTCATTGACCTCTGGTGTGTTCATTGATCTCAGGTGGGGTCATTGACCCCATGTTGGGTTATTGACCTCCGGTGGTATCACTGACCTTTGGTGGGGTCATTGACATTTGTGGGGTCATTGACCTCTGGTGTGGTCATTGACCTCTGGTTTGGTCATTGTTATCTGATAGATTAATTGACCTCTGGTGGGGTCAATGACCTCTTGTGGGGTCATCGACATTTGATAGAGTCATTGACCTTTGGTAAGGTCATTGACCTCCTTTGCGGGTCATTGACCTCAGGTGGGATCATTTACCGCTAGTATGGTGATTGGACTCAGATAGTCTCTGAGATCTGGTTGGGACATTGACCTCTTGTGGGGTCAGTGATCTATGGTGGGATCGCTGACTTCTGATGGGGCCATTGACCTTTTGTGGGGGTCATTGGTCTATGGTGGGGTCATTGACCTCTGGTGTGGTCATGGACCTCTGGCTGTCATTGAGCTACTTTTCGGGTAATTGTCCTCTGGTAAGGTCTTTGACCTCTGGCGGTGTCATTCACTTCTAAACGGGTCGATAATTTCTGTTGTGGGTCATTGACCTCTTATGGAGTCATTGATACCTAGAGTGGCCATTGATTCCTGGTGGGGTCGTTGATCTCTAGTGGGGTTATTGTCGACTGAAGGGGTCATTGACCTCATTTGCGGGTCATTGACCTCTGGTGGGGTCATTGAACTCTGACAGTCATTGAAATCTGGTGGAGACATTGACCTCTTGTGGGGTAGGTGACCTCTTGTGTGGTCATTGATCTCTTTTGGGGTCATTGACCATTGAGAAGTCGTTGACCTCTGATGATGTCGTTGATCTCTAGTAGGGTAATTGACCTCTTAAACAGTCATCGACCTCTGGTGGGGTTATTGACCCTTGATAAGGACATTGACCTCTGATGGGGTCATTGACCTCTGAAGGGATAATTGAAGTCTGTAGGGGGTCATTGACTTCTCGTTCGGTCAATGATCTCTGATACAATCATTACCTCAGTTTGGGTAATTGACCTTTTGTGGGGTCAATGACCTCATCAGAATTCATTGGCCTTTGGTGGGGTCGTTGACCTCTGGTGGGGTCATTGACCTCTGTATGTCGTCATTGACCACTGTAGAGTGTCATCGACCTCTTGTAGGGTCATTGATCTTTGGTTTGCATATTGACCTCTGGAGGGGTCATTAACCTCTTGTGTGGTCCTTGACATCTGGTGGGCAGTTTAATCAAACCACTATAAAAGATCCATGTGCCCAAATATACTTAAAATACTCATTGTTGCTAGTTTATTGGTATTTTTCTGGTTCTCCCCTCGTTTCACCATTCTTGAGGAATACCATTTCGCCGGAATTACAGTCGGTTTCATCAGGTCGTAATGGACAAGACCGTTGTCTGCTGCAATTTATAGGGCTCTTATCGGGTAAATGCCCATTGGGATCTACTCCGGAGAGATCGAATTGTCTGGGGAGTCGAACAGTCTTGGATAGCTGAAAATCCGTTTAAAAGTAGGGGAGAACCTATATCCAAGTGATGCAAAGTTCACATAATTTGGAGTAAATGTTTCTTAATACATCCAGTTATAATTATAAGTATTAGCATGGTTAGAATGATTTTTCTGCAACAAAAACAAATCATTTTGCAGAGGGAGGCGCTTATTTTAGTTCTCTCTCACAGGCAATGGATTACACAGTGGAAAACACTTCAAAGAGCATGGCATTTAATTCCAGTTATGATTATCAATTAGTCATTAAAAAATGACCTTTCTCCATCATACAATAATCGTTCTGAGACGTGAGCGCAAATTTTCTTTCCTCTCACAGAATTGGCACTAAAAAAAAGACATGAGCGTAAATATTTTCGTTTTCTCTCACAGGATTTATATTACAAAGTGAAAATATAATTTGAAGGAATAGGTTCTGATTTAATTTCAAATATCATTATCAATCTATTTGCCATTAAAGAATGACTTTTCTTCTGATTAAAAGATATGTTTTTCAAGGGCAACAATTACCATGGCTTCTCTCAAGGGATTTGAAATTCTCTAAGGAAATACATTCGAGACGCCATATATTCTTAATTAATTCCAGTTGCTACAATCAATTCTTGCACGTGTAGAATGTCTTTTCTCCAACAAACAATAATCATTTTTCAGACGTGACTGCATTTAATCGTTTTCTCTCAAAGGAATTGAATTAAAAATGGAAAATCGTTTAGAAAAGCCCGAATTCGTTACTTAAATCCAGTTATCGTAATAAATAAATTGGCATTTATAGAATGACATTACTCGAGAATAAAATACAATTTTTCTAACGTCAGATATAACTATTGTTTCTCTCACAGAGAAAATCACTTCGAAACACCACATATTCTTATTCAATTCCAGTTGCTGAGATAATTTTATGCATATCTGTAATGTTTTATTTCCAACATATAATAATCATTTTCTTGACGTGAGCGCAAATATTCATATTTTCTCACAGAAATTGACTTAAGATGGGAAATCATTTAGAAATCCCAAATGTTCTTTTGAGATTTTATATTAATAATCAAACTATTTACATTTATAGAACTGGTGACCCCAAGTTAAAATAAACGTTATGTAATGCAACGCATATATTCGTTTTTTCTCACAAGAATGGATTCTAAAGTAAAATAAACGTTTTGCTACCGAAATGGCATATTTTCGTTTTTTCACACAAACTTTGAAATAATCTGAAAAAATATTATTTGCATGGGAAAGGCATTCTAGACATGCAAAACTTGATTTTAGTATTTGGAATTAAATAATAATATTTGGCGTTTCGAATTGATTTTCCCTAAATATTTCAAAGCCTGTGAGAGGAAACGAAAAAAAAACCTTTACGTTAGCAAAATTTTTATTTTAATCTGGAGAAAAGTCATTCCTGTAAATGCAAATTGATTGAATATATATACCTGGAAATTCAAATTGGCATTATGCTGTTCTAAATATTTCACACATTTAAATCAATTCATGTAAGAGAAAACGAATATATTCGCCCACGACTGATAAATGATTATTATTTATTTGGGAAAAGTCTTCCTAGACAAGAAAAATTTGATTTTAGTACCTGGAATTAAATAATTATATTTGGAGATTCGAAGTGTATTTCCCTGGGTACTTCAAAGCCTATGAGAGAAAACGAAAACATTCGCTTTCGTAAGCAAAATGTTTAATTTAATCTGGAGAAAAGTCATTTCTGTAAATGCAAATTGATTGACGTTATACCTGGAAATTCAAATTGGCATTATGCTGTTCTAAATAATTTCACACATTTAAATCAATTCATGCGAGAGAAAACGAATATATTCGCCCACGACTGATAAATGATTATTATTTATTTGGGAAAAGTCTTTCTAGACATGCAAAATTTGATTTTAGTACCTGGAATTAAATAATTATATTTGGAGATTCGAAGTGTATTTCCCTGGGTACTTCAAAGCCTATGAGAGAAAACGAAAACATTCGCTTTCGTAAGCAAAATGTTTAATTTAATCTGGAGAAAAGTCATTTCTGTAAATGCAAATTGATTGACGTTATACCTGGAAATTCAAATTGGCATTATGCTGTTCTAAATAATTTCACACATTTAAATCAATTCATGCGAGAGAAAACGAATATATTCGCCCACGACTGATAAATGATTATTATTTATTTGGGAAAAGTCTTTCTAGACATGCAAAATTTGATTTTAGTACCTGGAATTATACAATTATATACGGCGATTCGATGTGAGTTTCCCTGGATACTTCAAAGCCTATGAGAGAAAACGAAAACATTCGCTTTCGTTAGAAAAATAATTAATTTAATCTGGAGAAAAGTCATTTCTGTAAATGCAAATTGATTGACTTTATACCTGGAAAGTCAAATTGGCATTATACTGTTCTAAATAATTTCACACCTTTAAATCAACTCATGTGAGAGAAAAGGAATATATTCGCCCACGACTGATGAATGATTATTATTTGTTTGGGAAAAGTCTTTCTAGACATGCAAAATTTGATTTTAGTACCTGGAATTAAATAATTATATTTGGCGATTTGATGTGAGTTTCCCTATGTATTTACATTCCCTATGTATTTCAAATAAGTTTGGGAGTATTTCAAATTTCCCTAAGTTGTCTTTAAGCGTGGAAATTTAAATAAGTATTATGCTGTTCTAAATAATTTCACACTTTTAAATTAATTCATGTGAGAGAAAAGGAATATATTCGCCCACGACTGATAAATGATTATTTTTTTTTAGGAAAAGTCTTTCTAGACATGCAAAATTTGACTATAGTACCTGGACTTAAATAATTATATTTGGCGATTAGATGTGAGTTTCTCTAAGTATTTCAAAGCCTATAAGAGAAAACGAAAATATTCTCTTTCGTTGGCAAAATGTTTATTTTAATCTGGAGAGAATTCATTCCTGAAAATGCAAAATGATTGTCTTTATGCGTGGAAATTTAAATTAGTATTATGCTGTTCTAAATAATTTCACACTTTTAAATTAATTCATGTGAGAGAAAAGGAATATATTCGCCCACGACTGATAAATGATTATTATTTGTTTGGGAAAAGTCTTTCTAGACATGCAAAATATGATTTTTAATACCTGGAATTAAATAATTATATTTGGCGATTTGATGTGAGTTTCCCTATGTATTTCAAATTCCCTATGTATTTCAAATAAGTTTGGGAGTATTTGAAATTTCTCTAAGTTGTAATTAACCGTGGAAATTTAAATTAGTATTATGCTGTTCTAAATAATTTCACACTTTTAAATTAATTCATGTGAGAGTAAAGGAATATATTCGCCCACGACTGATAAATGATTATTATTTGTTTGAGAAAAGTCTTTCTAGACATGCAAAATTTGATTTTTAATACCTGGAATTAAATAATTATATTTGGCGATTCGATGTGAGTTTCCCTAAGTATTTAAAAGCCTATGAGAGAAAACGAAAATATTCTCTTTCGTTGGATAAATGTTAATTTAAATCTGGAGAGAATTCATTCCTGAAAATGCAAAATGATTGACTTTATGCGTGGAAATTTAAATTAGCATTATGCTGTTCTAAATAATTTCACACTTTTAAATTAATTCATGTGAGAGAAAAGGAATATATTCGCCCACGACTGATAAATGATTATTATTTTTTGGAAAAAGTCTTTCTAGACATGCAAAATTTGATTTTAGTACCGGTAATTAAATAAATATATTTGGCGATTCGATGTGAGTTTCCCTAAGTATTTCAAAGCTTATGAGAGAATACGAAAATATTCTCTTTCGTTGCAAAATGTTTATTTTAATCTGGAGAGAATTGATTCCTGAAAATGCAAAATGATTGACTTTATGCGTGGAAATTTAAATTAGCATTATGCTGTTCTAAATAATTTCACACTTTTAAATTAATTCATGTGAGAGAAAAGGAATATATTCGCCCACGACTGATATATGATTATTATTTGTTTGGGAAAAGTCTTTCTAGACATGCAAAATTTGATTTTTAGTACCTGGAATTAAATAATTATATTCGGCGATTAGATGTGAGTTTCCCTGAGTATTTGTAGCCTTTAAGAGAAAAAGAAAATATTCGCTTTATTTAGCAAACAATTATTTGAATATGGAGACAATTCATTCCTGAAAATGCAAAATGATTTACTTTATACGTGTAAATTCAAATTAGGATTATGTTGTTCTAAATAATTTCCCATTTTTAAATGAATTCATGTGAGAGAAAAAGGAATATATTCGCCCACGACTTATAATTATTATTATTTGTTTGGGAAAAGTCTTTCTAGACATACAATATTTGATTTTAGTACCTGTAATTAAATAATTATATTTGGCGATTCGATGTGAGTTTCCCTAAGTATTTCAAAGCCTATGAGAGAAAACGAAAATATTCGCCTTCGTTGGGAAAATATTTATATTAATCTGGAGGAAATTCATTCCTTTAAATGCAAATTGACTGACTTTATACCTGGAAATTCAAATCAGCATTATGCTGTTATAAAACATTTCACACCTTTAAATCAATTTATATGAGAGAAAAGGAATATATTTGCCCAAGACTGATAAATGATTATTATTTGTTTGGGAAAAGTCTTTCTAGAAATGCAAAATTTGATTTTAGTACCTGGAATTAAATAATTATATTTGGCGATTTGATGTGAGTTTCCCTATGTATTTCAAATTCCCTATGTATTTCAAATAAGTTTGGGAGTATTTCAAATTTCCCTAAGTTGTCTTTATGCGTGGAAATTTAAATAGGTATTATGCTGTTCTAAATAATTTCACACTTTTAAATTAATTCATGTGAGAGAAAAGGAATATATTCGCCCACGACTGATAAATGATTATTTTTTTTTTGGAAAAGTCTATCTAGACATGCAAAATTTGATTTTAGTACCTGGACATAAATAATTATATTTGGCGATTCGATGTGAGTTTCACTAAGCATTTCAAAGCATATGAGAGAAAACGAAAATATTCTCTTTCGTTGGCAAAATGTTTATTTTAATCTGGAGAGAATTCATTCTTGAAAATGCAAAATGATTGACTTTATGCGTGGAAATTTAAATTAGCATTATGCTGTTCTAAATAATTTCACACTTTTAAATTAATTCATGTGAGAGAAAAGGAATATATTCGCCCACGACTGATAAATGATTATTATTTGTTTGGGAAAAGTCTTTCTAGACATGCAAAATTTGATTTTAGTACCCTGAATTAAATAATTATATTTGGCGATTTGATGTGAGTTTCCCTATGTATTTCAAATTCCCTATGTATTTCAAATAAGTTTTGGAGTATTTCAAATTGCCCTAAGTTTTCTTTATGCGTGGAAATTTAAATTAGTATTATGCTGTTCAAAATAATTTCACACTTTTAAATTAATTCATGTGAGAGAAAAGGAATATATTCGCCCACGACTGATAAATGATTATTATTTGTTTGGGAAAAGTCTTTCTAGACATGCAAAATATGATTTTAGTACCTGGAATTAAATAATTATATTTGGATATTTGATGTGAGTTTCCCTATGTATTTCAAATTCCCTATGTATTTCAAATAAATTTGGGAGTATTTGAAATTTCCCTAAGTTGTCTTTATGCGTGGAAATTTAAATTAGTATTATGCTGTTCTAAATAATTTCACACTTTTAAATTAATTCATGTGAGAGAAAAGGAATATATTCGCCCACGACTGATAAATGATTATTATTTGTTTGAGAAAAGTCTTTCTAGACATGCAAAATTTGATTTTTAATACCTGGAATTAAATAATTATATTTGGCGATTCGATGTGAGTTTCCCTAAGTATTTAAAAGCCTATGAGAGAAAACGAAAATAATCTCTTTCGTTGGCAAAATGTTAGTTTTAATCTGGAGAGAATTCATTCCTGAAAATGCAAAATGATTGACTTTATGCGTGGAAATTTAAATTAGCATTATGCTCTTCTAAATAATTTCACACTTTTAAATGAATTCATGAGAGACAAAAAGGAAAATATTCGCACACGACTGATAAATGATTATTATTTGTTTGAGAAAAGTCTTTCTAGACATGCAAAATTTGATTTTTAATACCTGGAATTAAATAATTATATTTGGCGATTCGATGTGAGTTTCCCTAAGTATTTAAAAGCCTATGAGAGAAAACGAAAATAATCTCTTTCGTTGGCAAAATGTTAGTTTTAATCTGGAGAGAATTCATTCCTGAAAATGCAAAATGATTGACTTTATGCGTGGAAATTTAAATTAGCATTATGCTCTTCTAAATAATTTCACACTTTTAAATGAATTCATGAGAGACAAAAAGGAAAATATTCGCACACGACTGATAAATAATTATTATTTGTTTGGGAAAAGTCTTTCTAGACATACAAAATTTGATTTTAGTACCTGTAATTAAATAATTATATTTGGCGATTCGATGTGAGTTTCCCTGAGTATTTGTAGCCTATAAGAGAAAAAGAAAATATTCGCTTTATTTAGCAAACAATTATTTGAATATTGAGAGAATTCATTCCTGAAAATGCAAAATGATTTACTTTATACGTGTAAATTCAAATTAGGATTATGTTGTTCTAAATAATTTCACATTTTTAAATGAATTCATGTGAGAGAAAAAGGAATATATTCGCACACGACTGATAAATAATTATTATTTGTTTGGGAAAAGTCTTCCTAGACATACAAAATTTGATTTTAGTACCTGTTATTAAATAATTATATTTGGCGATTCGATGTGAGTTTCCCTAAGTATTTCAAAGCCTATGAGAGAAAACGAAAATATTCGCCTTCGTTGGGAAAATGTTTATATTAATCTGGAGGAAAGTCATTCCTTTAAATGCAAATTGACTGAATTTATACCTGGAAATTCAAATTAGCATTATGCTGTTCTAAAAAATTTCACACTTTTAAATCAATTCATTGGAGAGAAAAGGAATATATTCGCCCACGACTGATAATTGATTATTATTTGTTTGGGAAAAGTCTTTCTAGACATGCAAAATCAGAATAATAGTACCTGGAATTCAATAATTATATTTGGCGATTCCATGTAAATTTCTCTAAGTATTTCAAAGCCTATGTGAGAAAACGAAAATATTCGCTTTCATCGGCAAAATGTTTATTTTAATCTGGAGAGAATTAATTCCATTAATGCAAATTGACTGACTTTATACCTGGAAATTCAAATCAGCATTATGCTGTTCTAAAAAATTTCACACCTTTAAATCAATTTACATGAGAGAAAAGGAATATATTTGCCCAGGACTGATAAATGATTATTATTTGTTTGGGAAAAGTCTTTCTAGAAATGCAAAATTTGATTTTAGTACATGCAATTAAATAATTATATTTGGCGATTCGATGTGAGTTTCCCTGAGTATTTGTAGCCTATGAGAGAAAACGAAAATGTTCGCTTTATTTAGCAAACAAATGTTTCAATCTGGAGAGAATTCATTTTTGAAAATGCAAAATGATTTACTTTATACGTGGAAATTGAAATTAGCATTATGCTGTTCTAAATAATTTCACACTTTTAAATGAATGCATATGAGAGAAAAGGAATTTATTCGCCCACGACTGATAAATGATTATTATTTGTTTGGGAAAAGTCTTTCTAGACATGCAAAATTTAATTTTAGTACCTGGAGATAAATAATTTTATTTGGCGATTCGATGTGAGTTTCCTTATGTATTTCAAAGCCTGTGAGAGAAAACGAAAATATTCGCTTTTGTTGGCAAAATGTTTATTTTAATCTGGAGAAATGTCATTCCTGTAAATGTAAATTGACTGACTTTATACCTGGAAATTCAAATTAGCATTATGCTGTTCTGAATAATTTCACACTTTTATATCAATTCATGTGAGAGAAAAGGAATATATTCGCCCACGACTGATAAATGATTATTATTTGTTGGGAAAAGTCTTTCTAGACATGAAAAATTTAATTTTAGTACCTGGAATTAAATAATTATATATGGCGATTCGATGTGAGTTTCCCTGAGTATTTCAAAGCCTATGAGAGAAAACGAAAATATTCACTTTCGTAGGAAAATGATTATTTTAATCTGGAGAGAATTCATTCCTGAAAATGCAAAATGATTGACTTTATGCGTGGAAATTCAAATGAGCATTAGGCTGTTCTATATAATTTCACGCCTAGAAATCAATTCATGTGAGAGAAAAGGAATATATTCGCCCAGGACTGATAAATGATTAATAATTGTTTGGGAAAAGACTTTCTAGACATGCAAAATTTACTTTTAGTACCTGGAATTAAATAAATATATATGGCGATTCGATGTAAGTTTCCCTGAGTATTTCAAAGCCTATGAGAGAAAACGAAAATATTCGTTTTGTTGGCAAAATGATTATTTTAATCTGGAGAGAGTTTATTCGTGAAAATGTAAAATGATTGACTTTATGCGTGGAAATTCAAATTAGCATTATGCTGTTCTAAATAATTTCACACTTTTAAATTAATTCATGTGAGAGAAAAGGAATATATTTGCCTACGACTTATAAATGATTATTATTTGTTTGGGAAAAGTCTTTCTAGACCGGCAAAAGTTGATTTTAGTACCTGCAAATAAATAAATATATATGGCGATTCGATGTGAGTTTCCCAAAGTATTACAAAGCCTATGAGAGAAAACGAAATAATTCGCTTTCATTGGCAAAATGTTTATTTTAATCTGGAGAGTATTCATTCTTGAAAATGCAAAATGATTGACTTGATGCGTGAAATTCATATTAGCAATATGCTGTTCTAAATAATTTTACACCTTTATAAAATTTCATGTGAGAGATAAGGAATATATTCGCCCGCGACTGATAAATCATTATTATTTGTTTGGGAAAAGTCTTTCTAGACATGCAAAATTTAATTTTAGTACCTGGAATTAAATAATTATATATGGCGATTCGATGTGAGTTTTCCTGAGTATTTCAAAGCCTATGAGAGAAAACGAAAATATTCGCTTTGGTTAGCAAAACAATTATTTTAATCTGGAGAGAGTTCATTCCTGAAAATGTAAAATGATTGACTTTATTCGTGGAAATTCAAATTAGCATTATGCTGTTCTAAATAATTTCACACTTTTAAATCAATTCATGTGAGAGAAAAGGAATTTATTCGCCCACGACTGATAAATGATTATTATTTGTTTGGGAAAAATCTTTCTAGACATGCAAAATTTGATTTTAGTACTTGGAGATAAATAATTTTTTTTAGCGATTCGATGTGAGTTTCCCTAAGTATTTCAAAGCCTGTGAGAGAAAACGAAAATATTCGCTTTTGTTGGCAAAATGTTTATTTTAATCTGGAGAGTATTCATTCCTGAAAATGCTAAATAATTGACTTGATGCGTGGAAATTCGTATTAGCAATATGCTGTTCCAAATATTTTTACACCTTTAAAAAATTTCATGTGAGAGAAAAGGAATATATTCGCCCACGACTGATAAATGATTATTATTTGTTTGTGAAAAGATTTCTAGATATGCAAAATTTGATTTTAGTACCTAGAATTAAATAATTATATTTTGCGATTCGATGTGAGTTTCCCTGAGAATTTCAAAGCCTATGAGAGAATACGAAAATATTCGCTTTCGTTGGCAAAACGTTTATTTTATTCTGGAGGGAATTTATTCCTGAAAATGCAAAATGATTGACTTTATGCGTGGAAATTCAAATGAGCATTATGCTGTTCTAAATAATTTCACACTTTTAAATCAATTCATGTGAGAGAAAAGGAATATATTTGCCTACGACTTATAAATAATTATTATTTGTTTGGGAAGGGTCTTTCTAGACATGCAAAATTTGATTTTAGTACCTGGAATTAAAGAATTATATTTGGCGATTCTTTGTGAGTTTCCCTAAGTATTTCAAAGCCTATGAGAGAAAACGAAAATATTCGCCTTCGTTGGCAAAAGGTTTATATTAATCTGGAGGAAAGTCATTCCTATAAATGCAAATTGACTGAATTTATACCTGGAAATTCAAATTAGCATTATGCTGTTCTAAAAAATTACACACATTTAAATCAATTCATGTGAGAGAAAAGCAATATATTCGCCCACGACTGATAATTGATTATTATTTGTTTGGGAAAAGTCTTTCTAGACATGCAAAATCAGAATAATAGTACCTGGAATTAAATAATTATATTTGGCGATTCGATGTGAGTTTCCCTAAGTATTTCAAAGCCTATGTGAGAAAACGAAAATATTCGCTTTCATCGGCAAAATGTTTATTTTAATCTGGAGAGAATTAATTCCATTAATGCAAATTGACTGACTTTATACCTGGAAATTCAAATCAGCATTATGCTGTTCTAAAAAATTTCACATCTTTAAATCAATTAATATGAGAGAAAGGGAATATATTCGCCCACGACTGATAAATGATTATCATTTGTTTGGAAAAAGTCTTTCTAGACATGCAAATTTGATTTTAGTACCTGGACTTAAATAATTATACTTGGCGATTCGATGTGAGTTTTCCTAAGTATTTCAAAGGCTATGAGAGAAATAGAAAATATTCGCTTTTGTTGGCAAAATGATTATTTTAATCTGGAGAGAGTTTATTCCTGAAAATGTAAAATGATTGACTTTATGCGTGGAAATTCAAATTAGAATTATGCTGTTCTAAATAATATCACACTTTTAAATCAATTCATGTGAGAGAAAAGGAATATATTTGCCCTGGACTGATAAATGATTATTATTTGTTTGGGAAAAGTCTTTCTAGACATGCAACAAATTATTTTAGTACATGGAATTAAATAATTATATTTGGCGATTCGATGTGAGTTTCCCTGAGTATTTGACGCCTATGAGAGAAAACGAAAATATTCGCTTTATTTAGCAAACAATTATTTGAATCTGGAGAGAATTCATTCCTGAAAATGCAAAATGATTTAATTTATACGTGGAAATTGAAATTAGCATTATGCTGTTCTAAATAATTTCACACTTTTAAATGAATTCATATGAGAGAAAAGGAATTTATTCGCCCACGACTGATAAATGATTATTATTTGTTTGGGAAAAGTCTTTCTAGACATGCAAAATTTAATTTTAGTACCTGGAGATAAATAATTTTATTTGGCGATTCGATTTGAGTTTCCCTGAGTATTTCAAAGCCTATGAGAGAAAACGAAAATATTCACTTTCGTAGGAAAATGATTATTTTAATCTGGAGAGAATTCATTCCTGAAAATTCAACATGATTGACTTTATGCGTGGAAATTCAAATTAGCATTATGCTGTTCTAAATAATATCACACTTTTAAATCAATTCATGTGAGAGAAAAGGAATATATTTGCCTACGACTTATAAATAATTATTTTTTGTTTGGGAAAAGTCTTTCTAGACATGCAAAATTTGATTTTAGTACCTGGAATTAAATAATTATATATGAAGATTCGATGTGAGTTTCCCTGAGTATTTCAAAGCCTATGAGAGAAAACGAAAATATTCGCTTTCTTTGGCGAAATGTTTATTATAATCTGGAGAGTATTGATTCCCGAAAATTCAAAATGATTGAATTTATGCGTGGAAATTTAAATTACCATTATGCTGTTCTAAATAATTTCAATCTTTTTAATCAATTCATGTGAGAGAAAAGGAATATATTCGCCTATGACTTATAAATGATTATTATTTGTTTGGGAAAAGTCTTTCTAGACATGCAAAATTTGATTTTAGTACCTGCCATTATATAATTATATATGGCGATTCGATGTGAGTTTCCCTGAGTGTTTCAAAGCCTTTGAGAGAAAACGAAAATATTCGCTTTCTTTGGCGAAATGTTTATTATAATCTGGAGGGTATTCGTTTCCGAAAATGCAAAATGATTGAATTTATGCGTGGAAATTTAAATTACCAATATGCTGTTCTAAATAATTTCACACTTTTAAATAAATTCATGTAATAGAAAAGGAATATATTCGCCTATGTTTTATAAATGATTATTATTTGTTTGGGAAAAGTCTTTCTAGACAGGCAAAATTTGATGTTAGAACATGGAATTAAATAATTATATATGGCGATTCGATGTGAGTTTCCCAATGTATTTCAAAGCCTATGAGAGAAAACGAAAATATTCGCTTTCGTTGGCAAAATGTTTATTTTAATCTGGAGAGTATTCATTCCTGAAAATGCAAAATGATTGACTTTATGCGTGGAAATTCAAATTAGCATTATGCTGTTCTAAATAATTTTACACCTTTAAATCAATTCATATGAGAGAAAAGGAATATATTCGCCCACGACTGATGAATGATTATTATTTGTTGGGAAAAGTCTTTCTAGACAGGCAAAATTTGATTTTAGTACTTGGAGATAAATAATTTTTTTTAGCGATTCGATGTGAGTTTCCCTAAGTATTTCAAAGCCTTTGAGAGAAAACGAAAATATTCGCTTTTGTTGGCAAAACTTTTATTTTAATCTGGAGAAATGTCATTCCTGTAAATGTAAATTGACTGACTTTATGCCTTTAAATTCAAATTAGCATTATGCTGTTCTGAATAATTTCACACTTTTATATCCATTCATGTGAGAGAAAAGGAATATATTCGAATACGACTGATGAATGATTATTATTTGTTGGGAAAAGTCTTTCTAGACATGCAAAATTTAATTTTAGTGCCTGGAATTAAATAATTATATATGGCGATTCAATGTGAGTTTCCCTGAGTATTTCAAAGCCTCTGAGAGAAAACGAAAATATTCACTTTCGTAGGAAAATGTTTATTTTAATCTGGAGAGTATTCATTCCTGAAAATGCAAAATGATTGACTTTATGCGTGGAAATTCAAATTAGCATTAGACTATTCTAAATAATTTCACGCCTTGAAATCAATTCATGTGAGAGAAAAGTAATATATTTGCCTACGACTGATAAATGATTATTATTTGTTTGGGAAAGGTCTATCTAGACATGCAACACTTGATTTTAGTACCTGGAATTAAATAATTATATATGGCGATTCGATGTGAATTTCCCTGAGTATTTCAAAGGTTATGAGAGAAAACGAAACTATTCGCTTTCGTTAGCATAAAAAATATTTTAATCTGGAGGGATTTCACTCCTGAAAATGCAAAATGATTGAATTTATGCGTGGAAATTTAAATTACCATTATGCTGTTCTAAATAATTTCACACTTTTAAATAAATTCATGTGAGAGAAAAGGAATATATTCGCCTACGACTGATGAATGATTATTATTTGTTTTGGAAAAGTCTTTCTAGACAGGCAAAATTTGATTTTAGTACCTGCAATTTAATAATTATATATGGCGATTCGATGTGAGTTTCCCAAAGCCTATGAGAGAAAACGAAAATATTCGCTTTTGTTGGCAAAATTATTATTTTAATCTGGAGAGAGTTCATTCCTGAAATTGTAAAATGATTGACTTGATGCGTGGTAATTCAAAATTAGCATTATGTTGTTCTATATAATTTCACACTTTTAAATCAATTCATATGGGAGAAAAGGAATATATTCGCCCACGACAGATAAATGATTATTATTTGTTTGGGAAAAGACTTTCTAGACATGCAAAATTTGTTTTTAGTACCTGCAATTAAATAATTTTATATGGCGATTCGATGTGAGTTTACCTGAGTATTTCAAAGCCTTTGAGAGAAAACGAAAATATTCGCTTTCGTTAGCAAAACGTTTATTTTAATCTGGAGGGAATTTATTCCTGAAAATGCAAAATGATTGACTTTATGCGTGGAAATTCAAATTAGCATTATGCTGTTCTAAATAATTTCTCACTTTTAAATCAATTCATGTGAGAGAAAAGGAATATATTTGCCTACTACTTATAAATGATTATTTTTTGTTTGGGAAAAATCTTTCTAGACATGCAAAATTTGATTTTAGTACCATGAATTAAACAATTATATATGGCGATTCGATGTGAGTTTCCATGAGTATTTCAAAGCCTATGAGAGAAAACGAAAATATTCGCTTTCGTAGGAAAATGTTTTTTGTAATCTGGAAAAAAGTCATTCCTGAAAATGTAAAATGATTGACTTTATGCGTGGAAATTTAAATTACTATTATGCTGTTCTAAATAATTTCTCACTTTTAAATCAATTCATGTGAGAGAAAAGGAATATATTCGCCTACGACTGATGAATGATTATTATTTGTTGGGAAAAGTCTTTCTAGACATGCAAAATTTGATTTTAGTACCATGAATTAAACAATTATATATGGCGATTCGATGTGAGTTTCCATGAGTATTTCAAAGCCTATGAGAGAAACCGAAAATATTCGCTTTCGTAGGAAAATGTTTTTTGTAATCTGGAAAAAAGTCATTCCTGAAAATGTAAAATGATTGACTTTATGCGTGGAAATTTAAATTACTATTATGCTGTTCTAAATAATTTCTCACTTTTAAATCAATTCATGTGAGAGAAAAGGAATATATTCGCCTACGACTGATGAATGATTATTATTTGTTGGGAAAAGTCTTTCTAGACATGCAAAATTTGATGTTAGAACCTGGAATTAAATAATTATATATGGCGATTCGATGTGAGTTTCCCAATGTATTTCAAAGCCTATGAGAGAAAACGAAAATATTCGCTTTCGTTAGCAAAATGTTTATTTTAATCTCGAGAGTATTCATTCCTGAAAATGCAAAATGATTGACTTGATCCGTGAAATTCATATTAGCAATATGCTGTTCTAAATAATTTTACACCTTTAAAAAATTTCATGTGAGAGAAAAGGAATATATTCGCCCACGACTGATAAATGATTATTATTTGTTTAAGAAAAGTCTTTCTAGACATGAAAATTTATTTTTAGTACCTGGAATTAAATAATTATATTTTGCGATTCGATGTGATTTTCCCTGAGTATTTCAAAGCCTATGAGAGAAAACGAAAATATTCGCTTTCGTTGGCAAAACGTTTATTTTAACGTGGAGGGAATTCATTCCTGAAAATGCAAATTGACTGACTTTACGCGTGGAAATTCAAATTAGCATTATGCTGTTCTAAATAATTTTACACCTTTAAATCAATTCATATGGGAGAAAAGGAATATATTCGCCCACGACAGATAAATGATTATTATTTGTTTGGGAAAAGTCTTTCTAGACAGGCAAAATTTGATTTTAGTACCTTCAAATAAATAAATATATATGGCGATTCGATGTGAGTTTCCCAAAGTATTACAAAGCCTATGAGAGAAAACGAAAATATTCGCTTTCATTGGCAAAAAGTTTATTTTAATCTGGAGAGTATTCATTCTTGAAAATGCAAAATGATTGACTTGATGCGTGAAATTCATATTAGCAATATGCTGTTCTAAATAATTTTACACCTTTAAAAAATTTCATGTGAGAGATAAGGAATATATTCGCCCACGACTGATAAATGATTATTATTTGTTTGGGAAAAGTCTTTCTAGACATGCAAAATTTAATTTTAGTACCTGGAATTAAATAATTATATATGGCGATTCCATGTGAGTTATCCTTAGTATTTCAAAGCCTATGAGAGAAAACGAAAATATTCGCTTTTGTTAGCAAAACAATTATTTTAATCTGGAGAGAATTCATTCCTGAAAATGCAAAATGATTGACTTTATGCGTGGAAATTCAAATTAGCATTGGGCTATTCTAAATAATTTCACACTTTTAAATCAATTCATGTGAGAGAAAAGGAATATATTTGCCTACGACTTATAAATGATTATTATTTGTTTGGGATAAGTCTTTCTAGACATGCAAAATTTGATTTTAGTTCCTGGAATTAAATAATTATATATGGCGAATCGATGTGAGTTTCCCTGAGTATTTCAAAGACTTTGAGAGAAAACGAAAATATTCGCTTTCGTTAGCAAAACGTTTATTTTATTCTGGAGGGAATTTATTCCTGAAAATGCAAAATGATTGACTTTATTCGTCGAAATTCAAATTAGCATTATGCTGTTCTAAATACTTTCACACTTTTAAATCAATTCATGTGAGAGAAGAGGAATATATTCGCCCACGACTGATAAATGATTATTATTTGTTTGGGAAAGGTCTATCTAGACATGCAACATTTGATTTTAATACCTGGAATTAAATAATTATATATGGCGATCCGATGTGAGTTTCCCTGAGTATTTCAAAGCTTATGAGAGAAAACGAAAATATTCGCTTTCGTTAGCAAAACAAATATTTTAATCTGGAAGGATTTCACTCCTGAAAATGCAAAATGTTTGACTTTATGCGTGGAAATTCAAATTAGCATTATGCTGTTCTAAATAATTTCATACTTTTAAATCAATTCATGTAATAGAAAAGGAATATATTCGCCTATGACTTATAAATGATTATTATTTGTTTGGGAAAAGTCTTTCTAGACATGCAAAATTTGATTTTAGTACCTGCCATTATATAATTATATATGGCGATTCGATGTGAGTTTCCCTGAGTGTTTCAAAGCCTTTGAGAGAAAACGAAAATATTCGCTTTCTTTGGCGAAATGTTTATTATAATCTGGAGGGTATTCGTTTCCGAAAATGCAAAATGATTGAATTTATGCGTGGAAATTTAAATTACCAATATGCTGTTCTAAATAATTTCACACTTTTAAATAAATTCATGTAATAGAAAAGGAATATATTCGCCTATGTTTTATAAATGATTATTATTTGTTTGGGAAAAGTCTTTCTAGACAGGCAAAATTTGATGTTAGAACATGGAATTAAATAATTATATATGGCGATTCGATGTGAGTTTCCCAATGTATTTCAAAGCCTATGAGAGAAAACGAAAATATTCGCTTTCGTTGGCAAAATGTTTATTTTAATCTGGAGAGTATTCATTCCTGAAAATGCAAAATGATTGACTTTATGCGTGGAAATTCAAATTAGCATTATGCTGTTCTAAATAATTTTACACCTTTAAATCAATTCATATGAGAGAAAAGGAATATATTCGCCCACGACTGATGAATGATTATTATTTGTTGGGAAAAGTCTTTCTAGACAGGCAAAATTTGATTTTAGTACTTGGAGATAAATAATTTTTTTTAGCGATTCGATGTGAGTTTCCCTAAGTATTTCAAAGCCTTTGAGAGAAAACGAAAATATTCGCTTTTGTTGGCAAAACTTTTATTTTAATCTGGAGAAATGTCATTCCTGTAAATGTAAATTGACTGACTTTATGCCTTTAAATTCAAATTAGCATTATGCTGTTCTGAATAATTTCACACTTTTATATCCATTCATGTGAGAGAAAAGGAATATATTCGAATACGACTGATGAATGATTATTATTTGTTGGGAAAAGTCTTTCTAGACATGCAAAATTTAATTTTAGTGCCTGGAATTAAATAATTATATATGGCGATTCAATGTGAGTTTCCCTGAGTATTTCAAAGCCTCTGAGAGAAAACGAAAATATTCACTTTCGTAGGAAAATGTTTATTTTAATCTGGAGAGTATTCATTCCTGAAAATGCAAAATGATTGACTTTATGCGTGGAAATTCAAATTAGCATTAGACTATTCTAAATAATTTCACGCCTTGAAATCAATTCATGTGAGAGAAAAGTAATATATTTGCCTACGACTGATAAATGATTATTATTTGTTTGGGAAAGGTCTATCTAGACATGCAACACTTGATTTTAGTACCTGGAATTAAATAATTATATATGGCGATTCGATGTGAATTTCCCTGAGTATTTCAAAGGTTATGAGAGAAAACGAAACTATTCGCTTTCGTTAGCATAAAAAATATTTTAATCTGGAGGGATTTCACTCCTGAAAATGCAAAATGATTGAATTTATGCGTGGAAATTCAAATTACCATTATGCTGTTCTAAATAATTTCACACTTTTAAATAAATTCATGTGAGAGAAAAGGAATATATTCGCCTACGACTGATGAATGATTATTATTTGTTTTGGAAAAGTCTTTCTAGACAGGCAAAATTTGATTTTAGTACCTGCAATTTAATAATTATATATGGCGATTCGATGTGAGTTTCCCAAAGCCTATGAGAGAAAACGAAAATATTCGCTTTTGTTGGCAAAATTATTATTTTAATCTGGAGAGAGTTCATTCCTGAAATTGTAAAATGATTGACTTGATGCGTGGTAATTCAAAATTAGCATTATGTTGTTCTATATAATTTCACACTTTTAAATCAATTCATGTGAGAGAAAAGGAATATATTTGCCTACGACTTATAAATGATTATTATTTGTTTGGGAAAAGTCTTTCTAGACATGAAAAATTTGATTTTAGTTCCTGGAATTAAATAATTATATATGGCGATTCGATGTGAGTTTCCCTGAGTATTTCAAAGCCTATGAGAGAAAACGAAAATATTCGCTTTAGTAGGAAAATGTTTATTTTAATCTGGAAAAAAGTCATTCCTGAAAATGTAAAATGATTGACTTTATGCGTGGAAATTCAAAATTAGCATTATGCTGTTCTAAATAATTTCACACTTTTAAGTCAATTCATGTGAGAGAAAAGGAATATATTCGCCCACGACTGATAAATGATTATTATTTGTTTGGGAAAAGTCTTTCTAGACATGCAAAATTTGTTTTTAGTACCTGCAATTAAATAATTTTATATGGCGATTCGATGTGAGTTTCCCTGAGTATTTCAAAGCCTTTGAGAGAAAACGAAAATATTCGATTTCGTTAGCAAAACGTTTACTTTGATCTGGAGGGAATTTATTCCTGAAAATGCAAAATGATTGACTTTATTCGTCGAAATTCAAATTAGCATTATGCTGTTCTAAATACTTTCACACTTTTAAATCAATTCATGTGAGAGAAAAGGAATATATTCGCCTACGACTGATGAATGATTATTATTTGTTGGGAAAAGTCTTTCTAGACATGCAAAATTTGATTTTAGAACCTGGAATTAAATAATTATATATGGCGATTCGATGTGAGTTTACCTGAGTATTTCAAAGCCTTTGAGAGAAAACGAAAATATTCGCTTTCGTTAGCAAAACGTTTATTTTAATCTGGAGGGAATTTATTCCTGAAAATGCAAAATGATTGACTTTATTCGTCGAAATTCAAATTAGCATTATGCTGTTCTAAATACTTTCACCCTTTTAAATCAATTCATGTGAGAGAAGAGGAATATATTCGCCCACGACTGATAAATGATCATTATTTGTTTGGGAAAGGTCTATCTAGACATGCAACACTTGATTTTAATACCTGGAATTAAATAATTATGTATGGCGATTCGATGTGAGTTTCCCTGAGTATTTCAAAGCTTATGAGAGAAAACGAAAATATTCGCTTTCGTTAGCAAAACGTTTATTTTATTCTGGAGGGAATTTATTCCTGAAAATGCAAAATGATTGACTTTATGCGTGGAAATTCAAATTAGCATTATGCTGTTCTAAATAATTTCTCACTTTTAAATTAATTCATGTGAGAGAAAAGGAATATATTTGCCTACTACTTATAAATGATTATTTTTTGTTTGGGAAAAATCTTTCTAGACATGCAAAATTTGATTTTAGTACCATGAATTAAACAATTATATATGGCGATTCGATGTGAGTTTCCATGAGTATTTCAAAGCCTATGAGAGAAAACGAAAATATTCGCTTTCGTAGGAAAATGTTTTTTGTAATCTGGAAAAAAGTCATTCCTGAAAATGTAAAATGATTGACTTTATGCGTGGAAATTTAAATTACTATTATGCTGTTCTAAATAATTTCTCACTTTTAAATCAATTCATGTGAGAGAAAAGGAATATATTCGCCTACGACTGATGAATGATTATTATTTGTTGGGAAAAGTCTTTCTAGACATGCAAAATTTGATTTTAGTACCATGAATTAAACAATTATATATGGCGATTCGATGTGAGTTTCCATGAGTATTTCAAAGCCTATGAGAGAAACCGAAAATATTCGCTTTCGTAGGAAAATGTTTTTTGTAATCTGGAAAAAAGTCATTCCTGAAAATGTAAAATGATTGACTTTATGCGTGGAAATTTAAATTACTATTATGCTGTTCTAAATAATTTATCACTTTTAAATCAATTCATGTGAGAGAAAAGGAATATATTCGCCTACGACTGATGAATGATTATTATTTGTTGGGAAAAGTCTTTCTAGACATGCAAAATTTGATGTTAGAACCTGGAATTAAATAATTATATATGGCGATTCGATGTGAGTTTCCCAATGTATTTCAAAGCCTATGAGAGAAAACGAAAATATTCGCTTTCCTTAGCAAAATGTTTATTTTAATCTCGAGAGTATTCATTCCTGAAAATGCAAAATGATTGACTTGATCCGTGAAATTCATATTGCAATATGCTGTTCTAAATAATTTTACACCTTTAAATCAATTCATATGGGAGAAAAGGAATATATTCGCCCACGACTGATGAATGATTATTATTTGTTTAAGAAAAGTCTTTCTAGACATGAAAATTTATTTTTAGTACCTGGAATAAATAATTATATTTTGCGATTCGATGTGATTTTCCCTGAGTATTTCAAAGCCTATGAGAGAAAACGAAAATATTCGCTTTCGTTGGCAAAACGTTTATTTTAACGTGGAGGGAATTCATTCCTGAAAATGCAAATTGACTGACTTTACGCGTGGAAATTCAAATTAGCATTATGCTGTTCTAAATAATTTTACACCTTTAAATCAATTCATATGGGAGAAAAGGAATATATTCGCCCACGACAGATAAATGATTATTATTTGTTTGGGAAAAATCTTTCTAGACATGCAAAATTTGATTTTAGTACTTGGAGATAAATAATTTTTTTTAGCGATTCGATGTGAGTTTCCCTAAGTATTTCAAAGCCTTTGAGAGAAAACGAAAATATTCGCTTTTGTTGGCAAAACTTTTATTTTAATCTGGAGAAATGTCTATATCTGGAGAAAGGAATATATTCGCCTACGACTTATAAATGATTATTATTTGTTTGGGATAAGTCTTTCTAGACATGCAAAATTTGATTTTAGTTCCTGGAATTAAATAATTATGTATGGCGATTCGATGTGAGTTTCCCTGAGTATTTCAAAGCCTTTGAGAGAAAACGAAAATATTCGCTTTCGTTAGCAAAACGTTTATTTTATTCTGGAGGGAATTTATTCCTGAAAATGCAAAATGATTGACTTTACTCGTCGAAATTCAAATTAGCATTATGCTGTTGTAAATACTTTCACACTTTTAAATCAATTCATGTGAAAGAAAAGGAATATATTCGCCCACGACTGATAAATGATTATTTATTGTTTGGGAAAGGTCTATCTAGACATGCAACACTTGATTTTAGTACCTGGATTTAAATAATTATATATGGCGATTCGATGTGAGTTTCCCTGAGTATTTCAAAGCCTCTGAGAGAAAACGAAAATATTCACTTTCGTAGGAAAATGATTATTTTAATCTGGAGAGATTTCATTCCTGAAAATTCAACATGATTGACTTTATGCGTGGAAATTCAAATTAGCATTAGACTATTCTAAATAATTTCACGCCTAGAAATCAATTCATGTGAGAGAAAAGTAATATATTCGCCCACGACTGATAAATGATTATTATTTGTTAGCGAAAAGTCTTTCCAGGCATGCAAAATTTACTTTTAGTACCTGGAATTAAATAAATATATATGGCGATTCGATGTGAGTTTCCAAGAGTATTTTAAAGACTATCAGAGGAAACGAAAATATTCGCTTTTGTTGGCAAAATGATTATTTTAATCTGGAGAGACTACATTCCTGAAAATATAAAATGATTGACTTTATGCGTGGAAATTCAAATTAGCATTATGCTGTTCTAAATAATTTCACACTTTTAAATCAATTCATGTGAGAGAAAAGGAATATATTTGCCTACGACTTATAAATGATTATTATTTGTTTGGGAAAAGTCTTTCTAGACATGCAAAATTTGATTTTAGTACCTGGAATTAAATAATTATATATGGCGATTCGATGTGAGTTTCCCTGAGTATTTCAAAGCCTATGAGAGAAAACGAAAATATTCGTTTTGTTGGCAAAATGATTATTTTAATCTGGAGAGAGTTTATTCCTGAAAATGTAAAATGATTGACTTTATGCGTGGAAATTCAAATTAGCATTATGCTGTTCTAAATAATATCACACTTTTAAATCAATTCATGTGAGAGAAAAGGAATATATTTGCCTACGACTTATAAATAATTATTTTTTGTTTGGGAAAAGTCTTTCTAGACATGCAAAATTTGATTTTAGTACCTGGAATTAAATAATTATATATGAAGATTCGATGTGAGTTTCCCTGAGTATTTCAAAGCCTATGAGAGAAAACGAAAATATTCGCTTTCTTTGGCGAAATGTTTATTATAATCTGGAGAGTATTGATTCCCGAAAATTCAAAATGATTGAATTTATGCGTGGAAATTTAAATTACCATTATGCTGTTCTAAATAATTTCAATCTTTTTAATCAATTCATGTGAGAGAAAAGGAATATATTCGCCTATGACTTATAAATGATTATTATTTGTTTGGGAAAAGTCTTTCTAGACAGGCAAAATTTGATTTTAGTACCTTCAAATAAATAAATATATATGGCGATTCGATGTGAGTTTCCCAAAGTATTACAAAGCCTATGAGAGAAAACGAAAATATTCGCTTTCATTGGCAAAATGTTTATTTTAATCTGGAGAGTATTCATTCTTGAAAATGCAAAATGATTGACTTGATGCGTGAAATTCATATTAGCAATATGCTGTTTTAAATAATTTTACACCTTTAAAAAATTTCATGTGAGAGATAAGGAATATATTCGCCCACGACTGATAAATGATTATTATTTGTTTGGGAAAAGTCTTTCTAGACATGCAAAATTTAATTTTAGTACCTGGAATTAAATAATTATATATGGCGATTCCATGTGAGTTATCCTTAGTATTTCAAAGCCTATGAGAGAAAACGAAAATATTCGCTTTTGTTAGCAAAACAATTATTTTAATCTGGAGAGAATTCATTCCTGAAAATGCAAAATGATTGACTTTACTCGTCGAAATTCAAATTAGCATTATGCTGTTGTAAATACTTTCACACTTTTAAATCAATTCATGTGAAAGAAAAGGAATATATTCGCCCACGACTGATAAATGATTATTATTTGTTAGCGAAAAGTCTTTCCAGACATGCAAAATTTACTTTTAGTACCTGGAATTAAATAAATATATATGGCGATTCGATGTGAGTTTCCAAGAGTATTTTAAAGACTATCAGAGGAAACGAAAATATTCGCTTTTGTTGGCAAAATGATTATTTTAATCTGGAGAGACTACATTCCTGAAAATATAAAATGATTGACTTTATGCGTGGAAATTCAAATTAGCATTATGCTGTTCTAAATAATTTCACACTTTTAAATCATTTCATGTGAGAGAAAAGGAATATATTTGCCTACGACTTATAAATGATTATTATTTGTTTGGGAAAAGTCTTTCTAGACATGCAAAATTTGATTTTAGTACCTGGAATTAAATAATTATATATGGCGATTCGATGTGAGTTTCCCTGAGTATTTCAAAGCCTATGAGAGAAAACGAAAATATTCGCTTTCGTTGGCAAAATGTTTATTTTAATCTGGAGAGTATTCATTCCTGAAAATGCAAAATGATTGACTTTATGCGTGGAAATTCAAATTAGCATTATGCTGTTCTAAATAATTTTACACCTTTAAATCAATTCATATGAGAGAAAAGGAATATATTCGCCCACGACTGATGAATGATTATTATTTGTTGGGAAAAGTCTTTCTAGACAGGCAAAATTTGATTTTAGTACTTGGAGATAAATAATTTTTTTTAGCGATTCGATGTGAGTTTCCCTAAGTATTTCAAAGCCTTTGAGAGAAAACGAAAATATTCGCTTTTGTTGGCAAAACTTTTATTTTAATCTGGAGAAATGTCATTCCTGTAAATGTAAATTGACTGACTTTATGCCTTTAAATTCAAATTAGCATTATGCTGTTCTGAATAATTTCACACTTTTATATCCATTCATGTGAGAGAAAAGGAATATATTCGACCACGACTGATGAATGATTATTATTTGTTGGGAAAAGTCTTTCTAGACATGCAAAATTTAATTTTAGTGCCTGGAATTAAATAATTATATATGGCGATTCAATGTGAGTTTCCCTGAGTATTTCAAAGCCTCTGAGAGAAAACGAAAATATTCACTTTCGTAGGAAAATGTTTATTTTAATCTGGAGAGTATTCATTCCTGAAAATGCAAAATGATTGACTTTATGCGTGGAAATTCAAATTAGCATTAGACTATTCTAAATAATTTCACGCCTTGAAATCAATTCATGTGAGAGAAAAGTAATATATTTGCCTACGACTGATAAATGATTATTATTTGTTTGGGAAAGGTCTATCTAGACATGCAACACTTGATTTTAGTACCTGGAATTAAATAATTATATATGGCGATTCGATGTGAATTTCCCTGAGTATTTCAAAGGTTATGAGAGAAAACGAAACTATTCGCTTTCGTTAGCATAAAAAATATTTTAATCTGGAGGGATTTCACTCCTGAAAATGCAAAATGATTGAATTTATGCGTGGAAATTTAAATTACCATTATGCTGTTCTAAATAATTTCACACTTTTAAATAAATTCATGTGAGAGAAAAGGAATATATTCGCCTACGACTGATGAATGATTATTATTTGTTTTGGAAAAGTCTTTCTAGACAGGCAAAATTTGATTTTAGTACCTGCAATTTAATAATTATATATGGCGATTCGATGTGAGTTTCCCAAAGCCTATGAGAGAAAACGAAAATATTCGCTTTTGTTGGCAAAATTATTATTTTAATCTGGAGAGAGTTCATTCCTGAAATTGTAAAATGATTGACTTGATGCGTGGTAATTCAAAATTAGCATTATGTTGTTCTATATAATTTCACACTTTTAAATCAATTCATATGGGAGAAAAGGAATATATTCGCCCACGACAGATAAATGATTATTATTTGTTTGGGAAAAATCTTTCTAGACATGCAAAATTTGATTTTAGTACTTGGAGATAAATAATTTTTTTTAGCGATTCGATGTGAGTTTCCCTAAGTATTTCAAAGCCTTTGAGAGAAAACGAAAATATTCGCTTTTGTTGGCAAAACTTTCATTTTAATCTGGAGAAATGTCTATATCTGGAGAAAGGAATATATTCGCCTACGACTTATAAATGATTATTATTTGTTTGGGATAAGTCTTTCTAGACATGCAAAATTTGATTTTAGTTCCTGGAATTAAATAATTATATATGGCGATTCGATGTGAGTTTCCCTGAGTATTTCAAAGCCTTTGAGAGAAAACGAAAATATTCGCTTTCGTTAGCAAAACGTTTATTTTATTCTGGAGGGAATTTATTCCTGAAAATGCAAAATGATTGACTTTACTCGTCGAAATTCAAATTAGCATTATGCTGTTGTAAATACTTTCACACTTTTAAATCAATTCATGTGAAAGAAAAGGAATATATTCGCCCACGACTGATAAATGATTATTTATTGTTTGGGAAAGGTCTATCTAGACATGCAACACTTGATTTTAGTACCTGGATTTAAATAATTATATATGGCGATTCGATGTGAGTTTCCCTGAGTATTTCAAAGCCTCTGAGAGAAAACGAAAATATTCACTTTCGTAGGAAAATGATTATTTTAATCTGGAGAGATTTCATTCCTGAAAATTCAACATGATTGACTTTATGCGTGGAAATTCAAATTAGCATTAGACTATTCTAAATAATTTCACGCCTAGAAATCAATTCATGTGAGAGAAAAGTAATATATTCGCCCACGACTGATAAATGATTATTTATTGTTTGGGAAAGGTCTATCTAGACATGCAACACTTGATTTTAGTACCTGGAATTAAATAATTATATATGGCGATTCGATGTGAGTTTCCCTGAGTATTTCAAAGCCTATGAGAGAAAACGAAAATATTCGCTTTCGTTGGCAAAATGTTTATTTTAATCTGGAGAGTATTCATTCCTGAAAATGCAAAATGATTGACTTTATGCGTGGAAATTCAAATTAGCATTATGCTGTTCTAAATAATTTTACACCTTTAAATCAATTCATATGAGAGAAAAGGAATATATTCGCCCACGACTGATGAATGATTATTATTTGTTGGGAAAAGTCTTTCTAGACAGGCAAAATTTGATTTTAGTACTTGGAGATAAATAATTTTTTTTAGCGATTCGATGTGAGTTTCCCTAAGTATTTCAAAGCCTTTGAGAGAAAACGAAAATATTCGCTTTTGTTGGCAAAACTTTTATTTTAATCTGGAGAAATGTCATTCCTGTAAATGTAAATTGACTGACTTTATGCCTTTAAATTCAAATTAGCATTATGCTGTTCTGAATAATTTCACACTTTTATATCCATTCATGTGAGAGAAAAGGAATATATTCGACCACGACTGATGAATGATTATTATTTGTTGGGAAAAGTCTTTCTAGACATGCAAAATTTAATTTTAGTGCCTGGAATTAAATAATTATATATGGCGATTCAATGTGAGTTTCCCTGAGTATTTCAAAGCCTCTGAGAGAAAACGAAAATATTCACTTTCGTAGGAAAATGTTTATTTTAATCTGGAGAGTATTCATTCCTGAAAATGCAAAATGATTGACTTTATGCGTGGAAATTCAAATTAGCATTAGACTATTCTAAATAATTTCACGCCTTGAAATCAATTCATGTGAGAGAAAAGTAATATATTTGCCTACGACTGATAAATGATTATTATTTGTTTGGGAAAGGTCTATCTAGACATGCAACACTTGATTTTAGTACCTGGAATTAAATAATTATATATGGCGATTCGATGTGAATTTCCCTGAGTATTTCAAAGGTTATGAGAGAAAACGAAACTATTCGCTTTCGTTAGCATAAAAAATATTTTAATCTGGAGGGATTTCACTCCTGAAAATGCAAAATGATTGAATTTATGCGTGGAAATTTAAATTACCATTATGCTGTTCTAAATAATTTCACACTTTTAAATAAATTCATGTGAGAGAAAAGGAATATATTCGCCTACGACTGATGAATGATTATTATTTGTTTTGGAAAAGTCTTTCTAGACAGGCAAAATTTGATTTTAGTACCTGCAATTTAATAATTATATATGGCGATTCGATGTGAGTTTCCCAAAGCCTATGAGAGAAAACGAAAATATTCGCTTTTGTTGGCAAAATTATTATTTTAATCTGGAGAGAGTTCATTCCTGAAATTGTAAAATGATTGACTTGATGCGTGGAAATTCAAATTAGCATTATGCTGTTCTAAATAATTTCATACTTTTAAATCAATTCATGTAATAGAAAAGGAATATATTCGCCTATGACTTATAAATGATTATTATTTGTTTGGGAAAAGTCTTTCTAGACATGCAAAATTTGATTTTAGTACCTGCCATTATATAATTATATATGGCGATTCGATGTGAGTTTCCCTGAGTATTTCAAAGCCTATGAGAGAAAACGAAAATATTCGCTTTAGTAGGAAAATGTTTATTTTAATCTGGAAAAAAGTCATTCCTGAAAATGTAAAATGATTGACTTTATGCGTGGAAATTCAAAATTAGCATTATGCTGTTCTAAATAATTTCACACTTTTAAGTCAATTCATGTGAGAGAAAAGGAATATATTCGCCCACGACTGATAAATGATTATTATTTGTTTGGGAAAAGTCTTTCTAGACATGCAAAATTTGTTTTTAGTACCTGCAATTAAATAATTTTATATGGCGATTCGATGTGAGTTTCCCTGAGTATTTCAAAGCCTTTGAGAGAAAACGAAAATATTCGATTTCGTTAGCAAAACGTTTACTTTGATCTGGAGGGAATTTATTCCTGAAAATGCAAAATGATTGACTTTATTCGTCGAAATTCAAATTAGCATTATGCTGTTCTAAATACTTTCACACTTTTAAATCAATTCATGTGAGAGAAAAGGAATATATTCGCCTACGACTGATGAATGATTATTATTTGTTGGGAAAAGTCTTTCTAGACATGCAAAATTTGATTTTAGAACCTGGAATTAAATAATTATATATGGCGATTCGATGTGAGTTTACCTGAGTATTTCAAAGCCTTTGAGAGAAAACGAAAATATTCGCTTTCGTTAGCAAAACGTTTATTTTAATCTGGAGGGAATTTATTCCTGAAAATGCAAAATGATTGACTTTATTCGTCGAAATTCAAATTAGCATTATGCTGTTCTAAATACTTTCACCCTTTTAAATCAATTCATGTGAGAGAAGAGGAATATATTCGCCCACGACTGATAAATGATTATTATTTGTTTGGGAAAGGTCTATCTAGACATGCAACACTTGATTTTAATACCTGGAATTAAATAATTATGTATGGCGATTCGATGTGAGTTTCCCTGAGTATTTCAAAGCTTATGAGAGAAAACGAAAATATTCGCTTTCGTTAGCAAAACAAATATTTTAATCTGGAGGGGATTTCACTCCTGAAAATGCAAAATGTTTGACTTTATGCGTGGAAATTTAAATTACCATTATGCATTTCTAAATAATTTCACACTTTTAAATAAATTCATGTGAGAGAAAAGGAATATATTCGCCTACGACTGATGAATGATTATTATTTGTTGGGAAAAGTCTTTCTAGACATGCAAAATTTGATGTTAGAACCTGGAATTAAATAATTATATGTGGCGATTCGATGTGAGTTTCCCAATGTATTTCAAAGCCTATGAGAGAAAACGAAAATATTCGCTTTCGTTAGCAAAATGTTTATTTTAATCTCGAGAGTATTCATTCCTGAAAATGCAAAATGATTGACTTGATCCGTGAAATTCATGTTGCAATATGCTGTTCTAAATAATTTTACACCTTTAAAAAATTTCATGTGAGAGAAAAGGAATATATTCGCCCACGACTGATAAATGATTATTATTTGTTTGGGAAAAATCTTTCTAGACATGCAAAATTTGATTTTAGTACTTGGAGATAAATAATTTTTTTTAGCGATTCGATGTGAGTTTCCCTAAGTATTTCAAAGCCTTTGAGAGAAAACGAAAATATTCGCTTTTGTTGGCAAAACTTTCATTTTAATCTGGAGAAATGTCTATATCTGGAGAAAGGAATATATTCGCCTACGACTTATAAATGATTATTATTTGTTTGGGATAAGTCTTTCTAGACATGCAAAATTTGATTTTAGTTCCTGGAATTAAATAATTATATATGGCGATTCGATGTGAGTTTCCCTGAGTATTTCAAAGCCTTTGAGAGAAAACGAAAATATTCGCTTTCGTTAGCAAAACGTTTATTTTATTCTGGAGGGAATTCATTCCTTAAAATGCAAAATGATTGACTTTATACGTCGAAATTCAAATAAGCATTATGCTGTTCTAAATAATTTCACACTTTTAAATCAATTCATGTGAGAGAAAAGTAATATATTCGCCCACGACTGATAAATGATTATTATTTGTTAGCGAAAAGTCTTTCCAGACATGCAAAATTTACTTTTAGTACCTGGAATTAAATAAATATATATGGCGATTCGATGTGAGTTTCCAAGAGTATTTTAAAGACTATCAGAGGAAACGAAAATATTCGCTTTTGTTGGCAAAATGATTATTTTAATCTGGAGAGACTACATTCCTGAAAATATAAAATGATTGACTTTATGCGTGGAAATTCAAATTGGCATTATGCTGTTCTAAATAATTTCACACTTTTAAATCCATTCATGTGAGAGAAAAGGAATATATTTGCCTACGACTTATAAATGATTATTATTTGTTTGGGAAAAGTCTTTCTAGACATGCAAAATTTGATTTTAGTACCTGGAATTAAATAATTATATATGGCGATTCGATGTGAGTTTCCCTGAGTATTTCAAAGCCTATGAGAGAAAACGAAAATATTCGCTTTTGTAGGAAAATGTTTATTTTAATCTGGAAAAAAGTCATTCCTGAAAATGTAAAATGATTGACTTTATGCGTGGAAATTCAAATTAGCATTATGTTGTTCTATATAATTTCACACTTTTAAATAAATTCATGTAATAGAAAAGGAATATATTCGCCTATGTTTTATAAATGATTATTATTTGTTGGGAAAAGTCTTTCTAGACAGGCAAAATTTGATTTTAGTACTTGGAGATAAATAATTTTTTTTAGCGATTCGATGTGAGTTTCCCTAAGTATTTCAAAGCCTTTGAGAGAAAACGAAAATATTCGCTTTTGTTGGCAAAACTTTTATTTTAATCTGGAGAAATGTCATTCCTGTAAATGTAAATTGACTGACTTTATGCCTTTAAATTCAAATTAGCATTATGCTGTTCTGAATAATTTCACACTTTTATATCCATTCATGTGAGAGAAAAGGAATATATTCGACCACGACTGATGAATGATTATTATTTGTTGGGAAAAGTCTTTCTAGACATGCAAAATTTAATTTTAGTGCCTGGAATTAAATAATTATATATGGCGATTCAATGTGAGTTTCCCTGAGTATTTCAAAGCCTCTGAGAGAAAACGAAAATATTCACTTTCGTAGGAAAATGTTTATTTTAATCTGGAGAGTATTCATTCCTGAAAATGCAAAATGATTGACTTTATGCGTGGAAATTCAAATTAGCATTAGACTATTCTAAATAATTTCACGCCTTGAAATCAATTCATGTGAGAGAAAAGTAATATATTTGCCTACGACTGATAAATGATTATTATTTGTTTGGGAAAGTTCTATCTAGACATGCAACACTTGATTTTAGTACCTGGAATTAAATAATTATATATGGCGATTCGATGTGAATTTCCCTGAGTATTTCAAAGGTTATGAGAGAAAACGAAACTATTCGCTTTCGTTAGCATAAAAAATATTTTAATCTGGAGGGATTTCACTCCTGAAAATGCAAAATGATTGAATTTATGCGTGGAAATTTAAATTACCATTATGCTGTTCTAAATAATTTCACACTTTTAAATAAATTCATGTGAGAGAAAAGGAATATATTCGCCTACGACTGATGAATGATTATTATTTGTTTTGGAAAAGTCTTTCTAGACAGGCAAAATTTGATTTTAGTACCTGCAATTTAATAATTATATATGGCGATTCGATGTGAGTTTCCCAAAGCCTATGAGAGAAAACGAAAATATTCGCTTTTGTTGGCAAAATTATTATTTTAATCTGGAGAGAGTTCATTCCTGAAATTGTAAAATGATTGACTTGATGCGTGGTAATTCAAAATTAGCATTATGTTGTTCTATATAATTTCACACTTTTAAATCAATTCATGTGAGAGAAAAGGAATATATTTGCCTACGACTTATAAATGATTATTATTTGTTTGGGAAAAGTCTTTCTAGACATGAAAAATTTGATTTTAGTTCCTGGAATTAAATAATTATATATGGCGATTCGATGTGAGTTTCCCTGAGTATTTCAAAGCCTATGAGAGAAAACGAAAATATTCGCTTTAGTAGGAAAATGTTTATTTTAATCTGGAAAAAAGTCATTCCTGAAAATGTAAAATGATTGACTTTATGCGTGGAAATTCAAAATTAGCATTATGCTGTTCTAAATAATTTCACACTTTTAAGTCAATTCATGTGAGAGAAAAGGAATATATTCGCCCACGACTGATAAATGATTATTATTTGTTTGGGAAAAGTCTTTCTAGACATGCAAAATTTGTTTTTAGTACCTGCAATTAAATAATTTTATATGGCGATTCGATGTGAGTTTCCCTGAGTATTTCAAAGCCTTTGAGAGAAAACGAAAATATTCGCTTTCGTTAGCAAAACGTTTATTTTAATCTGGAGGGAATTTATTCCTGAAAATGCAAAATGATTGAATTTATTCGTCGAAATTCAAATTAGCATTATGCTGTTCTAAATACTTTCACCCTTTTAAATCAATTCATGTGAGAGAAGAGGAATATATTCGCCCACGACTGATAAATGATTATTATTTGTTTGGGAAAGGTCTATCTAGACATGCAACACTTGATTTTAATACCTGGAATTAAATAATTATGTATGGCGATTCGATGTGAGTTTCCCTGAGTATTTCAAAGCTTATGAGAGAAAACGAAAATATTCGCTTTCGTTAGCAAAACAAATATTTTAATCTGGAGGGGATTTCACTCCTGAAAATGCAAAATGTTTGACTTTATGCGTGGAAATTTAAATTAGCATTATGCTATTCTAAATAATTTCACACTTTTAAATCAATTCATGTGAGAGAAAAGGAATATATTTGCCTAGGACTTATAAATGATTATTATTTGTTTGGGAAAAGTCTTTCTAGACATGCAAAATTTGATTTTAGTTCCTGGAATTAAATAATTATATATGGCGATTCGATGTGAATTTCCCTGAGTATTTCAAAGGTAATGAGAGAAAACGAAACTATTCGCTTTCGTTAGCAAAAAAAATATTTTAATCTGGAGGGATTTCACTCCTGAAAATGCAAAATGATTGAATTTATGCGTGGAAATTTAAATTACCATTATGCATTTCTAAATAATTTCACACTTTTAAATAAATTCATGTGAGAGAAAAGTAATATATTTGCCTACGACTGATAAATGATTATTATTTGTTTGGGAAAGGTCTATCTAGACATGCAACACTTGATTTTAGTACCTGGAATTAAATAATTATATATGGCGATTCGATGTGAATTTCCCTGAGTATTTCAAAGGTTATGAGAGAAAACGAAACTATTCGCTTTCGTTAGCATAAAAAATATTTTAATCTGGAGGGATTTCACTCCTGAAAATGCAAAATGATTGAATTTATGCGTGGAAATTTAAATTACCATTATGCTGTTCTAAATAATTTCACACTTTTAAATAAATTCATGTGAGAGAAAAGGAATATATTCGCCTACGACTGATGAATGATTATTATTTGTTTTGGAAAAGTCTTTCTAGACAGGCAAAATTTGATTTTAGTACCTGCAATTTAATAATTATATATGGCGATTCGATGTGAGTTTCCCAAAGCCTATGAGAGAAAACGAAAATATTCGCTTTTGTTGGCAAAATTATTATTTTAATCTGGAGAGAGTTCATTCCTGAAATTGTAAAATGATTGACTTGATGCGTGGTAATTCAAAATTAGCATTATGTTGTTCTATATAATTTCACACTTTTAAATCAATTCATATGGGAGAAAAGGAATATATTCGCCCACGACAGATAAATGATTATTATTTGTTTGGGAAAAACCTTTCTAGACATGCAAAATTTGATTTTAGTACTTGGAGATAAATAATTTTTTTTAGCGATTCGATGTGAGTTTCCCTAAGTATTTCAAAGCCTTTGAGAGAAAACGAAAATATTCGCTTTTGTTGGCAAAACTTTCATTTTAATCTGGAGAAATGTCTATATCTGGAGAAAGGAATATATTCGCCTACGACTTATAAATGATTATTATTTGTTTGGGATAAGTCTTTCTAGACATGCAAAATTTGATTTTAGTTCCTGGAATTAAATAATTATATATGGCGATTCGATGTGAGTTTCCCTGAGTATTTCAAAGCCTTTGAGAGAAAACGAAAATATTCGCTTTCGTTAGCAAAACGTTTATTTTATTCTGGAGGGAATTTATTCCTGAAAATGCAAAATGATTGACTTTACTCGTCGAAATTCAAATTAGCATTATGCTGTTCTAAATACTTTCACACTTTTAAATCAATTCATGTGAAAGAAAAGGAATATATTCGCCCACGACTGATAAATGATTATTTATTGTTTGGGAAAGGTCTATCTAGACATGCAACACTTGATTTTAGTACCTGGATTTAAATAATTATATATGGCGATTCGATGTGAGTTTCCCTGAGTATTTCAAAGCCTCTGAGAGAAAACGAAAATATTCACTTTCGTAGGAAAATGATTATTTTAATCTGGAGAGATTTCATTCCTGAAAATTCAACATGATTGACTTTATGCGTGGAAATTCAAATTAGCATTAGACTATTCTAAATAATTTCACGCCTAGAAATCAATTCATGTGAGAGAAAAGTAATATATTCGCCCACGACTGATAAATGATTATTATTTGTTAGCGAAAAGTCTTTCCAGACATGCAAAATTTACTTTTAGTACCTGGAATTAAATAAATATATATGGCGATTCGATGTGAGTTTCCAAGAGTATTTTAAAGACTATCAGAGGAAACGAAAATATTCGCTTTTGTTGGCAAAATGATTATTTTAATCTGGAGAGACTACATTCCTGAAAATATAAAATGATTGACTTTATGCGTGGAAATTCAAATTGGCATTATGCTGTTCTAAATAATTTCACACTTTTAAATCAATTCATGTGAGAGAAAAGGAATATATTTGCCTACGACTTATAAATGATTATTATTTGTTTGGGAAAAGTCTTTCTAGACATGCAAAATTTGATTTTAGTACCTGGAATTAAATAATTATATATGGCGATTCGATGTGAGTTTCCCTGAGTATTTCAAAGCCTATGAGAGAAAACGAAAATATTCGCTTTAGTAGGAAAATGTTTATTTTAATCTGGAAAAAAGTCATTCCTGAAAATGTAAAATGATTGACTTTATGCGTGGAAATTCAAATTAGCATTATGTTGTTCTATATAATTTCACACTTTTAAATCAATTCATGTGAGAGAAAAGGAATATATTCGCCCACGACTGATAAATGATTATTATTTGTTTGGGAAAAGTCTTTCTAGACAGGCAAAATTTGATGTTAGAACCTGCAATTAAATAATTATATATGGCGATTCGATGTGAGTTTCCCAATGTATTTCAAAGCCTATGAGAGAAAACGAAAATATTCGCTTTCGTTAGCAAAATGTTTATTTTAATCTGGAGAGTATTCATTCCTGAAAATGCAAAATGATTGACTTGATGCGTGAAATTCATATTACCATTATGCTGTTCTAAATAATTTCACACTTTTAAATAAATTCATGTGAGAGAAAAGGAATATATTCGCCCACGACTTATAAATGATTATTATTTGTTAGCGAAAAGTCTTTCTAGACATGCAAAATTTACTTTTAGTACCTGGAATTAAATAAATATATAAGGCGATTCGATGTGAGTTTCCCTGAGTATTTTAAAGACTATCAGAGGAAACGAAAATATTCGCTTTTGTTGGCAAAATGATTATTTTAATCTGGAGAGAATTCATTCCTGAAAATGCAAAATGATTGACTTTATGCGTGGAAATTCAAATTAGCATTATGCTGTTCTAAATAATTTCACACTTTTAAATCAATTCATGTGAGAGAAAAGGAATATATTCGCCCACGACTGATGAATGATTATTATTTGTTTGGGAAAAGTCTTTCTAGATAGCAAAATTTGATTTTAGTACCTGCAATTTAATAATTATATATGGCGATTCGATGTGAGTTTCCCAAAGCCTATGAGAGAAAACGAAAATATTCGCTTTTGTTGGCAAAATGATTATTTTAATCTGGAGAGAGTTCATTCCTGAAAATGTAAAATGAATGACATTATGCGTGGAAATTCAAAATTAGCATTATGCTGTTCTAAATAATTTCACACTTTTAAGTCAATTCATGTGAGAGAAAAGGAATATATTTGCCCACGACTGATAAATGATTATTATTTGTTTGGGAAAAGTCATTCTAGACCTGCAAAATTTTATTTTAGTACCTGGAATTAAATAATTATATATGGCGATTCCATGTGAGTTATCCTTAGTATTTCAAAGCCTATGAGAGAAAACGAAAATATTCGCTTTTGTTAGCAAAACAATTATTTTAATCTGGAGAGAGTTCATTCCTGAAAATGTACAATGATTGACTTTATTCGTCGAAATTCAAATTAGCATTATGCTGTTCTAAATACTTTCACACTTTTAAATCAATTCATGTCAGAGAAACGGAATATATTCGCCCACGACTGATAAATGATTATTATTTGTTTGGGAAAAGTCTTTCTAGACATGCAAATTTGATTTTAGTAACAGGAATTAAATAATTATATATGGCGATTCGATGTAAGTTTTCCTGAGTATTTCAAAGCCTATGAGAGAAAACAAAATAATTCGTTTTCGTTGGCAAAATGTTTATTTTAATCTGGAGAGTATTCATTCCTGAAAATGCAAAATGATTGACTTAATGCGTGGAAATACATATTAGCAATATGCTGTTCTAAAAAATTTCACATCTTTAAATCAATTTATATGAGAGAAAAGGAATATATTCGCCCACGACTGATAAATGATTATCATTTGTTTGGAAAAAGTCTTTCTAGACATGCAAATTTGATTTTAGTACCTGGACTTAAATAATTATATTTGGCGATTCGATGTGAGTTTTCCTAAGTATTTCAAAGTCTATGAGAGAAAACGAAAATATTCGCTTTTATTGGCAAAATGATTATTTTAATCTGGAAAAAAGTCATTCCTGTAAATGCAAAATGATTGACTTTATTCGTCGAAATTCAAATTAGCATTATGCTGTTCTAAATACTTTCACACTTTTAAATCAATTCATGTGAAAGAAAAGGAATATATTCGCCCAAGACTGATAAATGATTATTTATTGTTTGGGAAAGGTCTATCTAGACATGCAACACTTCATTTTAGTACCTGGATTTAAATAATTATATATGGCGATTCGATGTGAGTTTCCCTGAGTATTTCAAAGCCTATGAGAGAAAACGAAAATATTCGCTTTCGTAGGAAAATGTTTATTTTAATCTGGAAAAAAGTCATTCCTGAAAATGTAAAATGATTGACTTTATGCGTGGAAATTCAAATTAGCATTATGCTGTTCTAAATAATTTCACACTTTTAAATAAATTCACGTGGGAGAAAAGGAATATATTCGCCCACGACTGATAAATGATTATTATTTGTTTGGGAAAAATCTATCTAGACATGTAAAATTTGATTTTAGTACCTGGAATTAAATGATTATATATGGCGATTCAATGTGAGTTTCCCTGAGTATTTCAAATCCTATGAGGGAAAACGAAAATATTTGCTTTCTTTAGCAAAACAATTATTTTAGTCTGGAGGGAATTCATTCCTGAAAATGCAAAGTGATTGACTTTTTACGTCGAAATTCAAATTAGCATTATGCTGTTCTAAATAATTTCAGTCTTTTAAATCATTTAATGTTAGAGAAAGGAATATATTTGCCCACGACTGATAAATGATTAATACTTGTTTGGGAAAAGTCTTTCTAGGCATGTAAAATTTGATTTTAGTACCTGGAATTAAATAATTATATATGGCGATTCGATGTGAATTTCCCTGAGTATTTCAAACCCTATGAGAGAAAACGTATATATTCGCTTTCGTTAGCAAAACAATTATTTTAATCTGGAGGGAATTCATTCCTTAAAATGCAAAATGATTGACTTTATGCGTGGAAATTGAAATTAGCATTAGGCTGTTCTAAATAATTTCAGTCTTTTAAATCAATTCATGTGAGAGAAAAGGAATATATTCGCCTACGACTGATAAATGATTATTATTTGTAGGGAAAAGTCTTTGTAGACATGCAAAATTTGATTTTAGGACCTGGAATTAAATAATTATATTTGGCGATTCAATGTGAGTTTCCCTAAGTATTTCAAAGCCTATGAGAGAAAATGAAAATATTTGCTTTCGTTAGCAAAACGTTTATTTTAATCTGGAGGGAATTATCCTGAAAATGCAAAATGATTGACTTTATACATCGAAATTCAAATTAGCATTATGCTGTTCTAAATAATTTCACACCCTTAAATCAATTCATGTGAGAGAAAAGGAATATATTCGCCACGCCTGATAAATGAATATTATTTGTTTGGGAAAAGTCTTTCTAGACCTGCAAAATTTGATTTAAGTACCTGGAATTAAATAATTATATATGGCGATTCGATGTGAGTTTCCCTGAGTATTTCAAAGCCTATGAGAGAAAACGAAAATATTCGCTTTCGTTAGGAAAACAATTATTTTAATCTGGAGGGAATTCATTCCTGAAAATGCAAAATGATTGACTTTATACGTCGAAATTCAAATAAGCATTATGCTGTTCTAAATAATTTCACACTTTTAAATCAATTCATGTGAGAGAAAAGGAATATATTCGCCCACGACTGATAAATGATTATTATTTGTTTGGGAAAAGTCTATCTAGACATGCAAAATTTGATTTTAGTATCTGGAATTAAATAAATATAAATAACGATTCGATGTGAGTTTCCTTGAGTATTTCAAAGCCTATGAGAGAAAACGAAAATATTCGCTTTCGTTAGCAAAACGTTTAATATAATCTGGAGGGAATTTATTCCTGAAAATGCAAATTGATTGACTTTATACATCGAAATTCAAATTAGCATAATGCTGTTCTAAATACTTTCCCACTTTTAAATCAATTCATGTGACAGAATAGGAATATATTCGCCCACGACTTATAAATGATTATTATTTGTTTGCGAAAAGTCTATCTAGACCTGCAAAATTTGATTTTAGTTCCTGGAATTAAATAATTATATATGGCGATTCGATGTGAGTTTCCCTGAGTATTTCAAAGCCTACGAGAGAAAACGAAAATATTCGCTTTTGTTGCCAAAATGTTTATTTTAATATGGAGAGAATTCATTCCTGAAAATGCAAAATGATTTATTTTATGCGTGGAAATTCAAATTAGCATTATGCTGTTCTAAATAATTTCACACTTTTAAATCAATTAATGTGAGAGAAAAGGAATATATTCGCCCACGACTGATAAATGATTATTATTTGTTTGGGAAAGGACTTTCACGACATGAAAAATTTGATTTTAGGACATGGAATTAAATAATTATATATGGCGATTCGATGTGAGTTTCCCTGAGTATTTCAAAGCCTATGAGAGAAAACGAAAATATTCGCTTTCGTTAGCAAATCATTTATTTTAATCTGGAGGGAATTTATTCCTGAAAATGCAAAATGATTGACTTTATACGTCGAAATTCAAATAAGCATTATGCTGTTCTAAATAATTTCACACTTTTAAATCAATTCATGTGAGAGAAAAGGAATATATTCGCCCACGACTGATAAATGATTATTATTTGTTTGGGAAAAGTCTTTCTAGACATGCAAAACTTGGTTTTAGTACCTGGAATTAAATAATTATATATGGCGATTCGATGTGAGTTTCCCTGAGTATTTCAAAGCCTATGAGAGAAAACGAAAATATTCGGTTTCGTTTGCAAAACAATTATTTTAATCTGGAAGGAATTCATTCCTTAAAATGCAAAATGATTGACTTTATGCGTGGAAATTCAAATTAGCATTATGCTGTTCAAAATAATTTCACACTTTTAAATCAATTCATGTGAGAGAAAAGGAATCTATTCGCCCACGACTGATAAATCATTATTATTTGTTTGGGAAAAGTCTATCTAGACATGCAAAATTTGATTTTAGTATCTGCAATTAAATAATTACATATATCGATTCGATGTGAGCTTCCTTGAGTATTTCAAAGCCTATGAGAGAAAATGAAAATATTTGCTTTCGTTAGCAAAACGTTTATTTTAATCTGGAGAGAATTATCCTGAAAATGCAAAATGATTGACTTTATGCGTGGAAATTCAAATTAGCATTATGCTGTTCTAAATAATTTCACACTTTTAAATCAATTCATGTGAGAGAAAAGGAAATTATTCGCCCACGACTGATAAATGATTATTATTTGTTTGGGAAAAGTCTATCTAGACATGCAAAATTTGATTTTAGTATCTGGAATTAAATAATTATATATAACGAGTCGATGTGAGTTTCCTTGAGTATTTCAAAGCCTATGAGAGAAAACGAAAATATTCGCTTTCGTTGGCAAAACGTTTAATATAATCTGGAGGGAATTTATTCCTGAAAATGCAAAATGATTGACTTTATACATCGAAATTCAAATTAGCATAATGCTGTTCTAAATACTTCCCCACTTTTAAATCGATTCATGTGAGAGAATAGGAATATATTCGCCCACGACTTATAAATGATTATTATTTGTTTGCGAAAAGTCTATCTAGACCTGCAAAATTTGATTTTAGTGCCTGGAATTTAATAATTATATATGGCGATTCGATGTGAGTTTCCCTGAGTATTTCAAAGCCTATGAGAGAAAACGAAAATATTCGGTTTCGTTAGCCAAACAATTATTTTAATCTGGAAGGAATTCATTCCTTAAAATGCAAAATGATTGACTTTATACATCGAAATTCAAATTAGCATTATGCTGTTCTAAATAATTTCACACTTTTAAATCAATTCATGTGAGAAAAAAGGAATATATTCGCCGACGACTGATAAATGATTATTATTTTTTTGGGAAAGGACTTTCTAGACATGAAAAATTTGATTTTAGGACATGGAATTAAACAATTATATATGGCGATTCGATGTGAGTTTCCCTGAGTATTTCAAAGCCTATGAGAGAAAACGAAAATATTCGCTTTCGTTAGCAAAACGTATATTTTAATCTGGAGGGAATTTATTCCTGAAAATGCAAAATGATTGACTTTATACATCGAAATTCAAATTAGCATTATGCTGTTCTAAATACTTTCACACTTTAAAATCAATTCATGTGAGAGAAAAGGAATATATTCGCCCACGACTGATAAATGATTATTATTTGTTTGGGAAAGGACTTTCTAGACATGAAAAATTTGATTTTACGACATGGAATTAAATAATTATATATGGCGATTCGATGTGAGTTTCCCTGAGTATTTCAAAGCCTATGAGAGAAAACGAAAATATTCGCTTTCGTTAGGAAAACGTATATTTTAATCTGGAGGGAATTTATTCCTGAAAATGCAAAATGATTGACTTTATACATCGAAATTCAAATTAGCATTATGCTGTTCTAAATACTTTCACACTTTAAAATCAATTCATGTGAGAGAAAAGGAATATATTCGCCCACGACTGATAAATGATTATTATTTGTTTGGGAAAAGTCTATCTAGACATGCAACACTTGATTTTAGTACCTGGAATTATATAATTATATATGGCGATTCGATGTGAATTTCCCTGAGTATTTCAAAGCCTATGAGAGAAAGCGAAAATATTCGCTTTCGTTACCAAAACATTTATTTTAATCTGGAGGGAATTCATTCCAGAAAATGCAAAATGATTGACTTTATACGTCGAAATTCAAATAAGCATTATGCTGTTCTAAATAATTTCACACTTTTAAATAAATTCATGTGAGAGAAAAGGAATATATTCGCCCACGACTTATAAATGATTATTATTTGCTTGGGAAAAGTCTTTCTAGACATGCAAAACTTGATTTTAGTACCTGGAATTAAATAAATATATATGGCGATTCGATGTGAGTTTCCCTGAGTATTTCAAAGCCTATGAGAGAAAACGAAAATATTCGGTTTCGTTAGCCAAACAATTATTTTAATCTGGAAGGAATTCATTCCTTAAAATGCAAAATGATTGACTTGATGCGTGGAAATACATATTAGCATTATGCTGTTCTAAATAATTTCACACTTTTAAATCAATTCATGTGAGAGAAAAGGAATCTATTCGCCCACGACTGATAAATGATTATTATTTGTTTGGGAAAAGTCTTTCTAAACATGAAAAATTTGATTTTAGTACCTGGAATTAAACAATTATATATGGCGATTCGATGTGAGTTTCCCTGAGTATTTCAAATCCTATGAGAGAAAACGAAAATATTCGCCTTCGTTAGCAAAACAATTATTTTAATATGGAGGGAATTCATTCCTTAAAATGCCAAATGATTGACTTTATACGTCGAAATTCAAATTAGCATTATGCTGTTCTAAATAATTTCACACTTTTAAATCAATTCATGTGAGAAAAAAGGAATATATTCGCCCACGACTGATAAATGATTATTATTTGTTTGGGAAAGGACTTTCTAGACATGAAAAATTTGATTTTAGGACATGGAATTAAATAATTATATATTGGCGATTCGATGTGAGTTTCCCTGAGTATTTCAAAGCCTATGAGAGAAAACGAAATTTTTCTCTTTCGTTAGCAAAACGTTTATTTTAATCTGGAGGGAATTTATTCCTGAAAATGCAAAATGATTGACTTTATACGTCAAAATTCAAATTAGCATTATGCTGTTCTAAATACTTTCACACTTTTAAATCAATTCATGTGAGAGAAAATGACTATATTCGCCCACGTCTGATAAATGATTATTATTTGTTTGCGAAAAGTCTATCTAGACCCTCAAAATTTGATTTTAGTGCCTGGAGTTAAATAATTATATATGGCGATTCGATGTGAGTTTCCCTGAGTATTTCAAAGCCTACGAGAGAAAACGAAAATATTCGCTTTTGTTGCCAAACTGTTAATTTTAATCTGGAGAGAATTCATTCCTGAAAATGCAAAATGATTGATTTTAGGCGTGGAAATTCAAATTAGCATTATGCTGTTCTAAATAATTTCACACTTTTAAATCAATTCATGTGAGAGAAAAGGATAATATTCGCCCACGACTGATAAATGATTATTATTTGTTTGGGAAAGGACTTTCACGACATGAAAAATTTGATTTTAGGACATGGAATTAAATAATTATATATGGCGATTCGATGTGAGATTCCCTGAGTATTTCAAAGCCTATGAGAGAAAACGAAAATATTCGCTTTCGTTAGCAAATCATTTATTTTAATCTGGAGGGAATTTATTCCTGAAAATGCAAAATGATTGACTTTATACGTCGAAATTCAAATAAGCATTATGCTGTTCTAAATAATTTCACACTTTTAAATCAATTCATGTGAGAGAAAAGGAATATATTCGCCCACGACTGATAAATGATTATTATTTGTTTGGGAAAAGTCTATCTAGACATGCAAAATTTGATTTTAGTATCTGGAATTAAATAATTATATATAACGATTCGATGTGAGTTTCCTTGAGTATTTCAAAGCCTATGAGAGAAAACGAAAATATTCGCTTTCGTTAGCAAAACGTTTAATATAATCTGGAGGGAATTTATTCCTGAAAATGCAAATTGATTGACTTTATACATCGAAATTCAAATTAGCATAATGCTGTTCTAAATACTTTCCCACTTTTAAATCAATTCATGTGACAGAATAGGAATATATTCGCCCACGACTTATAAATGATTATTATTTGTTTGCGAAAAGTCTATCTAGACCTGCAAAATTTGATTTTAGTTCCTGGAATTAAATAATTATATATGGCGATTCGATGTGAGTTTCCCTGAGTATTTCAAAGCCTACGAGAGAAAACGAAAATATTCGCTTTTGTTGCCAAAATGTTTATTTTAATATGGAGAGAATTCATTCCTGAAAATGCAAAATGATTGATTTTATGCGTGGAAATTCAAATTAGCATTATGCTGTTCTAAATAATTTCACACTTTTAAATAAATTCATGTGAGAGAAAAGGAATATATTCGCCCACGACTTATAAATGATTATTATTTGTTTGGGAAAGGACTTTCTAGACATGAAAAATTTGATTTTAGGACATGGAATTAAATAATTATATATTGGCGATTCGATGTGAGTTTCCCTGAGTATTTCAAAGCCTACGAGAGAAAACGAAAATATTCGCTTTTGTTGCCAAAATGTTTATTTTAATATGGAGAGAATTCATTCCTGAAAATGCAAAATGATTGATTTTATGCGTGGAAATTCAAATTAGCATTATGCTGTTCTAAATAATTTCACACTTTTAAATCAATTAATGTGAGAGAAAAGGAATATATTCGCCCACGACTGATAAATGATTATTATTTGTTTGGGAAAGGACTTTCACGACATGAAAAATTTGATTTTAGGACATGGAATTAAATAATTATATATGGCGATTCGATGTGAGTTTCCCTGAGTATTTCAAAGCCTATGAGAGAAAACGAAAATATTCGCTTTCGTTAGCAAATCATTTATTTTAATCTGGAGGGAATTTATTCCTGAAAATGCAAAATGATTGACTTTATACGTCGAAATTCAAATAAGCATTATGCTGTTCTAAATAATTTCACACTTTTAAATCAATTCATGTGAGAGAAAAGGAATATATTCGCCCACGACTGATAAATGATTATTATTTGTTTGGGAAAAGTCTTTCTAGACATGCAAAACTTGGTTTTAGTACCTGGAATTAAATAATTATATACGGCGATTCGATGTGAGTTTCCCTGAGTATTTCAAAGCCTATGAGAGAAAACGAAAATATTCGGTTTCGTTTGCAAAACAATTATTTTAATCTGGAAGGAATTCATTCCTTAAAATGCAAAATGATTGACTTTATGCGTGGAAATTCAAATTAGCATTATGCTGTTCAAAATAATTTCACACTTTTAAATCAATTCATGTGAGAGAAAAGGAATCTATTCGCCCACGACTGATAAATCATTATTATTTGTTTGGGAAAAGTCTATCTAGACATGCAAAATTTGATTTTAGTATCTGCAATTAAATAATTACATATATCGATTCGATGTGAGCTTCCTTGAGTATTTCAAAGCCTATGAGAGAAAATGAAAATATTTGCTTTCGTTAGCAAAACGTTTATTTTAATCTGGAGAGAATTATCCTGAAAATGCAAAATGATTGACTTTATGCGTGGAAATTCAAATTAGCATTATGCTGTTCTAAATAATTTCACACTTTTAAATCAATTCATGTGAGAGAAAAGGAAATTATTCGCCCACGACTGATAAATGATTATTATTTGTTTGGGAAAAGTCTATCTAGACATGCAAAATTTGATTTTAGTATCTGGAATCAAATAATTATATATAACGAGTCGATGTGAGTTTCCTTGAGTATTTCAAAGCCTATGAGAGAAAACGAAAATATTCGCTTTCGTTGGCAAAACGTTTAATATAATCTGGAGGGAATTTATTCCTGAAAATGCAAAATGATTGACTTTATACATCGAAATTCAAATTAGCATAATGCTGTTCTAAATACTTCCCCACTTTTAAATCGATTCATGTGAGAGAATAGGAATATATTCGCCCACGACTTATAAATGATTATTATTTGTTTGCGAAAAGTCTATCTAGACCTGCAAAATTTGATTTTAGTGCCTGGAATTAAATAATTATATATGGCGATTCGATGTGAGTTTCCCTGAGTATTTCAAAGCCTATGAGAGAAAACGAAAATATTCGGTTTCGTTAGCCAAACAATTATTTTAATCTGGAAGGAATTCATTCCTTAAAATGCAAAATGATTGACTTTATACATCGAAATTCAAATTAGCATTATGCTGTTCTAAATAATTTCACACTTTTAAATCAATTCATGTGAGAGAATAGGAATATATTCGCCCACGACTGATAAACGATTATTATTTGTTTGGGAAAGGACTTTCTAGACATGAAAAATTTGATTTTAGGACATGGAATTAAATAAATATATATGGCGATTCGATGTGAGTTTCCCTGAGTATTTCAAAGCCTACGAGAGAAAACGAAAATATTCGCTTTCGTTAGCAAATCATTTATTTTAATCTGGAGGGAATTTATTCCTGAAAATGCAAAATGATTGACTTTATACGTCGAAATTCAAATAAGCATTATGCTGTTCTAAATAATTTCACACTTTTAAATCAATTCATGTGAGAAAAAAGGAATATATTCGCCGACGACTGATAAATGATTATTATTTTTTTGGGAAAGGACTTTCTAGACATGAAAAATTTGATTTTAGGACATGGAATTAAATAATTATATATGGCGATTCGATGTGAGTTTCCCTGAGTAATTCAAAGCCTATGAGAGAAAACGAAAATATTCGCTTTCGTTAGCAAAACGTATATTTTAATCTGGAGGGAATTTATTCCTGAAAATGCAAAATGATTGACTTTATACATCGAAATTCAAATTAGCATTATGCTGTTCTAAATACTTTCACACTTTAAAATCAATTCATGTGAGAGAAAATGACTATATTCGCCCACGACTGATGAATGATTATTATTTGTTTGGGAAAAGTCTATCTAGACATGCAACACTTGATTTTAGTACCTGGAATTATATAATTATATATGGCGATTCGATGTGAATTTCCCTGAGTATTTCAAAGCCTATGAGAGAAAGCGAAAATATTCGCTTTCGTTACCAAAACATTTATTTTAATCTGGAGGGAATTCATTCCAGAAAATGCAAAATGATTGACTTTATACGTCGAAATTCAAATAAGCATTATGCTGTTCTAAATAATTTCACACTTTTAAATAAATTCATGTGAGAGAAAAGGAATATATTCGCCCACGACTTATAAATGATTATTATTTGCTTGGGAAAAGTCTTTCTAGACATGCAAAACTTGATTTTAGTACCTGGAATTAAATAAATATATATGGCGATTCGATGTGAGTTTCCCTGAGTATTTCAAAGCCTATGAGAGAAAACGAAAATATTCGGTTTCGTTAGCCAAACAATTATTTTAATCTGGAAGGAATTCATTCCTTAAAATGCAAAATGATTGACTTGATGCGTGGAAATACATATTAGCATTATGCTGTTCTAAATAATTTCACACTTTTAAATCAATTCATGTGAGAGAAAAGGAATCTATTCGCCCACGACTGATAAATGATTATTATTTGTTTGGGAAAAGTCTTTCTAAACATGAAAAATTTGATTTTAGTACCTGGAATTAAACAATTATATATGGCGATTCGATGTGAGTTTCCCTGAGTATTTCAAATCCTATGAGAGAAAACGAAAATATTCGCCTTCGTTAGCAAAACAATTATTTTAATATGGAGGGAATTCATTCCTTAAAATGCCAAATGACTGACTTTATACGTCGAAATTCAAATTAGCATTATGCTGTTCTAAATAATTTCACACTTTTAAATCAATTCATGTGAGAAAAAAGGAATATATTCGCCCACGACTGATAAATGATTATTATTTGTTTGGGAAAGGACTTTCTAGACATGAAAAATTTGATTTTAGGACATGGAATTAAATAATTATATATTGGCGATTCGATGTGAGTTTCCCTGAGTATTTCAAAGCCTATGAGAGAAAACGAAATTTTTCTCTTTCGTTAGCAAAACGTTTATTTTAATCTGGAAGGAATTTATTCCTGAAAATGCAAAATGATTGACTTTATACGTCAAAATTCAAATTAGCATTATGCTGTTCTAAATACTTTCACACTTTTAAATCAATTCATGTGAGAGAAAATGACTATATTCGCCCACGTCTGATAAATGATTATTATTTGTTTGCGAAAAGTCTATCTAGACCTGCAAAATTTGATTTTAGTGCCTGGAGTTAAATAATTATATATGGCGATTCGATGTGAGTTTCCCTGAGTATTTCAAAGCCTACGAGAGAAAACGAAAATATTCGCTTTTGTTGCCAAAATGTTAATTTTAATCTGGAGAGAATTCATTCTTGAAAATGCAAAATGATTGATTTTAGGCGTGGAAATTCAAATTAGCATTATGCTGTTCTAAATAATTTCACACTTTTAAATCAATTCATGTGAGAGAAAAGGATAATATTCGCCCACGACTGATAAATGATTATTATTTGTTTGGAAAACGTCTATCTAGACATGCAAAATTTGATTTTAGTATGTGGAATTAAATAATTATATATATCGATTCGATGTGAGTTTCCTTGAGTATTTCAAAGCCTATGAGAGAATACGAAAATATTCGCTTTCGTTAGCAAAACATTTATTTTAATCTGGAGGGAATTTATTCCTGAAAATGCAAAATGATTGACTTTATACGTCGAAATTCAAATAAGCATTATGCTGTTCTAAATAATTTCACACTTTTAAATCAATTCATGTGAGAGAAAAGGAATATATTTGCCCACGACTGATAAATGATTATTATTTTTTTGGGAAAAGTCTTTCTAGACATGCAAAACTTGATTTTAGTACCTGGAATTAAATAATTATATATGGCGATTCGATGTGAGTTTCCCTGAGTATTTCAAAGCCTATGAGAGAAAACGAAAATATTCGGTTTCTTTAGCCAAACAATTATTTTAATCTGGAAGGAATTCATTCCCTAAAATGCAAAATGATTGACTTTATGCGTGGAAATTCAAATTAGCATTATGCTTTTCTAAATAATTTCACACTTTTAAATCAATTCATGTGAGAGAAAAGGAATATATTCGCCCACGACTGATAAATGATTATTATTTGTTTGGGAAAAGTCTTTCTAAACATGAAAAATTTGATTTTAGTACCTGGAATTAAACAATTATATATGGCGATTCGATGTGAGTTTCCCTGAGTATTTCAAATCCTATGAGAGAAAACGAAAATATTCGCCTTCGTTAGCAAAACAATTATTTTAATCTGGAGGGAATTCATTCCTTAAAATGCCAAATGATTGACTTTATACGTCGAAATTCAAATTAGCATTATGCTGTTCTAAATAATTTCACACTTTTAAATCAATTCATGTGAGAAAAAAGGAATATATTCGCCCACGACTGATAAATGATTATTATTTGTTTGGGAAAGGACTTTCTAGACATGAAAAATTTGATTTTAGGACATGGAATTAAATAATTATATATTGGCGATTCGATGTGAGTTTCCCTGAGTATTTCAAAGCCTATGAGAGAAAACGAAATTTTTCTCTTTCGTTAGCAAAACGTTTATTTTAATCTGGAGGGAATTTATTCCTGAAAATGCAAAATGATTGACTTTATACGTCAAAATTCAAATTAGCATTATGCTGTTCTAAATACTTTCACACTTTTAAATCAATTCATGTGAGAGAAAATGACTATATTCGCCCACGTCTGATAAATGATTATTATTTGTTTGCGAAAAGTCTATCTAGACATGCAAAATTTGATTTTAGTATCTGGAAATAAATAATTATATATATCGAATCGATTTGAGTTTCCCTGAGTATTTCAAAGCCTATGAGAAAAAACGAAAATATTCGCCTTCGTTAGCAAAACAATTATTTTAATCTGGAAGGAATTCATTCCTTAAAATGCAAAATGATTGACTTTATGCGTGGAAATTCAAATTAGCATTATGCTGTTCTAAATAATTTCACACTTTTAAATCAATTCATGTGAGAGAAAAGGAATCTATTCGCCCACGACTGATAAATGATTATTATTTGTTTGGGAAAAGTCTATCTAGACATGCAAAATTTGATTTTAGTATCTGGAATTAATTAATTTTATGTATCGATTCGATGTGAGTTTCCTTGAGAATTTCAAAGCCTATGAGAGAAATCGAAAATATTCGCTTTCGTTAGCAAAACGTTTAATATAATCTGGAGGGAATTTATTCCTGAAAATGCAAAATGATTGACTTTATACTCAAAATTCAAATTAGCCATATGCTGTTCTAAATACTTTCACACTTTTAAATCAATTCATGTGAGAGAAAAGGAATATATTCGCCCACGACTGATTAATGATTATTATTTGTTTGCGAAAAGTCTTTCTAGACCTGCAAAATTTGATTTAAGTACCTGGAATTAAATAATTATATATGGCGATTCGATGTGAGTTTCCCTGAGTATTTCAAAGCCTATGAGAGAACACGAAAATATTCGCTTTCGTTAGCAAAACAATTATTTTAATCTGGAGGGAATTCATTCCTTAAAATGCAAAATGATTGACTTTATACGTCGAAATTCAAATAAGCATTATGCTGTTCTAAATAATTTCACACTTTTAAATCAATTCATGTGAGAGAAAAGGAATATATTCGCCCACGACTGATAAATGATTATTATTTGTTTGGGAAAAGTCTTTCTAGACATGCAAAATTAGATTTTAGTACCTGGAATTAATAAATTATATATGGCGATTCGATGTGAGTTTCCCTGAGTATTTCAAAGCCTATGAGAGTAAACGAAAATATTTGCTTTTGTTGCCAAAATGTTAATTTTAATCTGGAGAGAATATATTCCTGAAAATGCAAAATGATTGACTTTATGCGTGGAAATTCAAATTAGCGTTATGCTGTTTCTAATAATTTCACACTTTTAAATCAATTAATGTGAGAGGAAAGGAATATATTCGCCCACGACTAATGAATGATTATAATTAGTTTGGGAAAAGTCTATCTAGACATGCAAAATTTGAATTTAGTACCTGGAATTAAATAATTATATTTGGCGTTTCGAAGTGATTTTGCAAGAGTATTTCAATGCCTGTGAGAGAAATCAAAACATTAGCTTACGTTTGCAAAACGTTTATTTTAATCAGGAGAGAGTACATTCCTGTAAATGCTTTTTGATTGACTTTATACCTGGAAATTCAAATTAGCATTATGCTGCTCTAAATAATTTCACACCCTTAAATCAATTCATGTGAAATTCAATTCAATTTCGAAAAGTGAAACTCTTCTTTCACTACCTTGCACGTGGGTTCGCTTTCATTCTAACTCAGATTTGGGAGGAGTCTTTCAGAGGAAGTATACTGATATGGCTACTATGTCTAGGGATAACGGAAAGTAGGAGAAAATGACATGAGAAAGTGGTGGGATCTAGCTGGGCCTGCTGGGCTGGACCTGCGTTGCATTCGAGACTGTAAAGCGATAGAAAGGCGTGAACCCTCGTCCGCTCTCGCCAGGAGCAAAACATTCTCGTCACTCCCGAGCCGAGCGAGCAGTCGCGATCTTCATTAGAATTTTGGACTTCGAGAAGAGCGAACGGTTAGATAGCAACTTACGTACGGATGGATAAGCAAGACGCTGCAATTTCATAAACTGCCCGCTGTTACACGTGAATTCCTCGTACACATATTGCAGCAGTCAATTGTCCCATCGCCTATGCAATACACCGCGAGGGACGAGTCCCGCTCCCTCCCGCGACTTGACTACCGAGAGGGAGGGATCCCGGGAGCGAGAAGCCACGCGTCTCCCGAGACGGGGGACAACGGAGAGAATCATTGCATTCCTCTAGTAGAGCTGTCGCCAACAGCAAAAATGTCCTCGGCCCTAACCGTAAGTCACCAGCCACCAGATAAAAACCAAAAGGGGCGTTGCCTGAGAATGAGGCGGGATCAGCCGTCGCGCTTGGCGTAGTGGTTCTCTTTTTGCCGCCAGGGCGCAGCAGCTCGAGGTCGTTGTTTAACTCAATTTTTGAGCTTCGATGGCACCAAAAATATTAGAGGTAGGACGTTAATTTTTTCTTAAATAAATATTTGGCAACATTCTCAAGAAACTGACAATATAGGTTAATTAAATTTAGGGTTAATTTTGTTTAAATAATATTGCCAAGTAAAAGTTATAAACAATTTTGAAATATAAATATTTTCAGTGACTAAACAATTGTTTAACCTATATTCATACCAAGTGTCATGTTGATAGATTATAAATTTTAGTCTTCACCACCGTTCACAAATTTTAACCCAGTCCAGCACCCTCTTAAGGGGGTCGTATCTGATGTAAATTTGTTTTTTTCGAAAAAGGGCAAAAAGGGGCAAGACTTTTTCTTTCAACGTAAAAGGTAACTATTTCATAATATGAAACAAGATTATCCTTTGCCCGACAAGGCCCGAAATACTTTTAAAAACAGTGCTATATGATTATTTTTACAAGTTTTAAATTTATTTTCAAATATTCACACACAAAAAAGCTGTATCATACGGCATGATTTCATTAAAACAAATGTAGTAGAACACACATATTTTCGTCAAATCACCTAATATAGCATCTATTTAGTCTTTTTTATTCGTATATATAGTTGTCGCAAACATTATCGAACATGGGGATCTTTCGATTTCGCACATCGCAGAGTCGTTTTAAGCGCTGACTCCATCTTTCCGCGTCCCTCAAAACGTGTCAACTGTCTTTCCAGCTCACTAACCTATTAACTATTCGGGGCATCTCGCCTGCATCGCCTTGGAGCATAGTAGCTATGCCCAGGCCTGCCATTTGTCTCTAATCATAAAATCTGTTGATTTACTTCACTCTGCTGGATTGATTGGTTACAGAGATGGGATAAAATGAACTGAGCAGTTCGAATGAAACAGTTCCAACAAATGAACTGATCAGTAAATGAACGGTTGATACATAACACCTGTTCCGCAGAGTTTTTAAATGTTAGAGCCAAGTACTGCATTGTATTAACGAAGCAGCGGGGACGTAAATTGTGTTCACCAAGTTCATTCGAGTGAGACCAGACGATCATTTTTTTCCTTCCAGAGCAAGGAAGATAGAATTTGTAGGTTCAATGAAGTAAACAAGGACGGAACCTCTACAATGTATGGAATTATTCACACAACTATTAGGTACCAAATCTTTTATCAGTATATTCACATTTGAAAAGCTATGAAAGTGGAAGAGGATGGGAATTGAGGACATCGGAATGAGAAGAGGGAGACGAGGATAGGCGGGAAAACGAGAGGATGTACTAAAAATTGGTATGTTCGGACAAGGATTGTCCAAAAACCGACCAATGAGCTCATACTGTACTTCAGTGGAAGTATTGAATTTTTCAGGCATGAGTGGCTGATCACCTTGAAAGTCGACCTGTTTTTCCTTAACGCGAGGCTAAATTCGTTGGAACTTATGCGGAATGATATATCTCCCGAACTAATTCATAGACAAGGAAATTAATGCATTTCCGCTCTCAATCTGAGCACTCCGATGGAATTACGTCCCGGAAGGAAACGGCTCTCGGTCTGCAAATCGTCCTTTTCGTCCGGGAATTGGGGAGTGACGTCGGCTGCAGTGAGCTCGCTCGTCAGTCGGAAAAGACTGACTGAGCAGTTCAACCGAAATGCCGTCAATCAGTGAACTCGTTCAATTTCGTAAGGGGACCGCAGAAACCATGATTGTGGCCTTTGTTTAAATCACACCATGCGACGAACGTCGCGGAAAAACGAATTGGCACAGTGGGAAAGGAGTCAAAATGACTGGAATTATTCCAATACATGACCAATACGGAATGATTTCCAACAGTCACTCTATATTTAATACACTAAATTAAAATTATGATTACACGACAATGAGGCCCGCAGGCTAGCTGCCGAAACTTGACGAACGATGCCTGCTGACGAGGTACACACTTCGGTGGCCGGCAGAGGAGAGAGCCGCTGCGATGAAATGTCCGGTCGGCGCAGTCAAAAGGAGGGGAGGTAGCTCTGGATCAGTGGAGAAGGGGGAAGTAGGGGAACTGTTCGTCCAGCCATTGGTTGAGACGGCGGCGTAGAGGAGCACTCTTGCCACAAAGTTCCGAAAAGAGGCCGCCAGATTTTCACTATAAAAGTAGGGCACCTTGTTCTTGTCGCGCAATATCGCCGACAACGAGCAATATCGCCGACAGTGCGCACTTTTAAATCTCCCTACCGCACTTAGAACATCTCGCGTTATGTCTGGCTCGCGACGATGTCCGCGAGCGAAAATGTCCGCGGCGAAATTATGGCCAAACTTGTGCCGAAAATTCGGCACAACCATCGTGAAAACATTGTTTCATCTCAATTTCTTTCAAAGCCATATCAGTAAGCTTCAACTGCGCCATCATCTCGGACGGATTCGAGTAAATGCCTCTTTCGCAAATGCTTCCTCATCCAAATGCCCCGGACATTTCGCCTATTTTCCGTTCAAATATGTATGGCAGATCCTTCTGCGTGACTTCATGCAAACTATGGAACGCACTCCCTGAGCAAGTGAAATCCATTAAGAACTTCGCACAGTTTAAAATGTAGGGTGACTACGTGGCACTTATGTGGAATGAGTTATCTCCCGAACTAATTCATAGACAAGGAACTCAATGCATTTCCGCTCTCAATCTGAGCACTCCATTGGAATTACGTCCCGGAAGGAAACGGCATTCACTTACAAAAGAAGCATTCCCTACCCGATGAATAAAAACTCAATTTATAAATTTAATATTCTGCTAATTGTAGTATATACATGCAATATATGCATTTCTTTATTCATTTGTTTGAGTGCTATGTTTCAGAAAACCTGTTTCTATGAATGATGTTTACGTCTTTTTCTGAATTGTTGTGTGGTCCGCCATTAGGAACGGAATAAAAACCCAGTACACTCCCCTCCGCATATCCTTTTAAACGTTCACCCATCTTCGCAGTCATTTTCTCCTACTTTCCGTTATCCATAGTCATAGTAGCCATATCAGTATACTTCCTCTGAAAGACTCCTCCCAAATCTGAGTTAGAATGAAAGCGAACCCTCGTGCAAGGTAGTGAAAGAAGAGTTTCACTTGGACCGTAAAAAGGAGGTTGGAGCGATTTGAGACATTTGGGGTGTGGGTGCGGACGGGAGAGGATTGAGAAGTTGCCAACAACAGAAAGGAGGAGAAAATGACTGAGAAGATGGGCGAAGAGAGGATTGTCGTTGAAGGAAAACGGAGGCAAAAGATGCAGCAGTCAGTGAGGGAGAAGGGGATATATGAGTCACTCAAACGATGGTGCAAACTTCCCTTTCTTGGGGACATATCTTATTAAACCAATTGACGCCTTCCCAAAGAACAAGTTTAATGTTTCTTTTTACACCCCAGAAACTTTGGGCAAATTATTATTCAATTCGAAGGACGAAGTGAAACGGATGAGCAGAAATGGTGTATACAAGCTAAAATGTACTACATACTCCCAATTGTACTTCACAATATACTGGACAAAGTGATCGAGCCATCTCCGTAAGGGCCCGAGAACATAAAACGTCTTGGGTGAAGGGAGATATCCCGTCGATCTTTGCCAAACGTTTAATCGAGGAGGACCATACAAGTGAGTTTGTACCGGAATTGCTCCACATTGAGAAAAAAGGGGCCAAATCGGACTACTTAAAACAATTTGTAATTTTGAGTGCTGCCAACAACAGGAGTGTGAAACTTCTAAATGAATGTGTTTTTCGCTCCCACTCTCCCATTCTTTCATACACCTTTCCCCCACCACCTCCCACTGACCGTGACGTACGTCTCTGACGTCAACTTCTCCCCACCCCTCTCCCTCCCCAGGTCTCTATATAATGAATAGCATGCTATGCATATCTTCTTCTTAAGTCATCAACCCAAAGGTTGGTTGGCGGCAGTTCTCCATACTCTTCGGTCCTGTGCCATTCTTTTCAACTGCACATAAGTGGAGCAGCCTAACTCCTTCATTATTTGGCCCATAAACTCCAACCTAGGCCTGCCCCGGCAGTTGGCTCCCTCTACAGTGCCTTCTAAGATGGTGGCCAGCAATGTTTCGTGCCTTAGTTGGTGCTTAGTTGGTTAGATATTTCTTCTCTTTTTCAGTAGTTTCAGCAGACAAGGAGACTCCCCCACACGTTTGAGAACCTCCTCGTTACTGATTTTGTCCACCCAGGGAATCTTTAACATCCTTCTGAAACACCACATCTGGAATGCTTCCACCCTCCTCTCTTCTGCCTTGCCCAACGTCCAGGTCTCACTTCCATATAAAAATATGCTCCACACATAAGTTTGAAGAAGGCGTTTTCTTAGGTCTAGGCAGATATTTCTGGATGTTAGGAGTTTCCTTTTTTGATAAAACGCCTTCTTTGCCTGGTGAATTCTACTTAATAAGTCTCTTTTGCTCCTTCCATCGGCTGTTATTTTGCTTCCCAGGTAGGTAAACTCCTCTACGTTCTCTAATCGCCTGTCCCTTAAATACACTTTAGCTTGTCCCCCATACTTGCTAACCTTAAGTACTTTGGTCTTATCTACATTAATGTTCATATTATATCCTGCTGTTAGGATGTCCTCCATTGCCTCAAGTACCTCGCTCAGATCCTTTTCGCTCTCAGCCAGTAGTGCAATATCATCAGTGAACCTCATCATATCCAGTTTTTCTCCATGGATCTTGACACCACCTAGCTCCCCTACCTTTTCTCTCATCTCATCTAGAGCTCTCTGTATGTAGTAATTGAAGAGAATCGGTGATAGGGAGCATCCTTGTCTTACCCCTTGCCTTATAGTTGCTTCCTGCACATGGTCTCCACAGCGCACCACTGCCTTTTCCTCTTCATATAGGTTCCAGATTACTCTCCTGTCCTTGTATTTAATTCCTGCTTCTTTCAGCATTTGGAACATTGGTGCCCAACGAACCTTGTCAAACGCCTTTTCTAAGTCTATGTAGGCCACAAATGTGTCTTTGTTCTTTCTCAGTCGTTTTTCTATTATGGTTCTGAGCGAGAGAATAGCTTCGCGTGTCCCTCTTCCTTTTCTAAATCCAAATTGATCATTGGATAAAAGTGCGTCAATTTTAGGTTCAACTCTCTTCAGTATGATGGATGTAAGTATTTTGGAAGCATGCGTGACAAGGCTTAGGGTGCGGTATTGTTCACATTTTTTCGCCGAATTCTTTTTCGGCAGGGGGACAAGGATGCATTTTTTGAAATCATCTGGAAGATTTCCTGTTTCGTACATCGTCTGGACAAGATGGTAGAGGGTGTCTGAGGTCTGTTCACCCGCTTCTTTGATCAGTTCTGCCGGCAGGTTGTCGATGCCTGGGGCTTTTTGCTCTCGTAGTTTTGTAACTGATAAGTTAAATTCGGATCTCATAATTGGGTCACCTCTGTTGTCATCTTCAACTTCGTCGTCATGTTCAAGAACAGAATCTTTGGTTAGAATTTCATCTCCATATAATTTCTCGAGGTATTCTTTCCAACGTTTTGCTACTTTGTCTGATTCGTACAAGAGCTTTCCATTTTCTGCTTCTATCGCACATCCCTTTATTTTCTTCTGACCAAAAAATGCTTTAATGGATGAATATGCGGATTCCACATTCCCATTCTCCATCATCTGTTCGACTCCTTTACATCTCTCCTCAAGAAAAGTTTCCTTTGCTCGCTTGCATTTTCTATTGATCTCATTCCTCACAGCTCTATAGAGGCGTTTTCCGTCATCGGTTTCATCATTCTTGAGGTCTCTTCTTTTTTCCATTAGGCTCAATATTTCCTCTGTAACCCATTCCTTTCTGGCTTCTGGTCCTCTCTTTCCCAATACTTTTTCTGCTGCCTTAATCAATGTATTTTTTATACCATCCCAGTTTACATTAGTGTAATTTTCTTGTTGTAATTCATTCATGCATCGATCGGTCTCTTCTTTGAACTTATTTCTACATATTTCATCTTTGAGCTTTGGCAGGTTCCATTTGATCATTTTCTTATTTTTGAGTCTTTTCAATTTCAAGACGGAATCACAAATGACTATGTTGTGATCGCTGTCAATATCAGGACTAGAATAGCTTCTGCAGTTCTTAACTTGATTTTTATACCTTTCCCTGGCTAGCATAAAATCAATTTGGAAACGCTTTTGGTCGCCAGGTGCTTTCCAAGTATATCTTCGCCGAGGATGCTGTTGAAACATAGTATTAGCAATGGTGAGTTTGTTCCTGGCACAAAACTCCACGAGTCGATCACCTCTTTGATTCCTTACTCCCAAACCGTACCTATGATCCTACGACGGTTCCTTCATATCCCTCTCTCACCACAGCATTCCAGTCTCCCATAATTATGAGGTTCTCACTAGCCTTTATATCACAGATCAATGTATTTAACCTATCGTATATGTTCTCCACCAATTCGTCATCATGATTGGTTGTGGGCATATACACTTGAATTATAACCGTGTCCACTGGCTTGGTTTCAAGTTTGACTAAGATATACCTTCCATCTCCTTGTATATATCCCTTTACTCTTTGCCCTAATTCTTTATTTAACATTATTCCCACACCCCCTTGTCCGGGGTTGCCTTCGATTGTGCCCGTATGTATCATTCTGTATTCACCACTCCAAAAATCGCCATCCTGGGGCCACCTCATTTCTGCTATCCCCAAAAGTTGAATCTTCATTCTGTTCATTTCAAACTTAAGATTTTCAAGTTTGCCATTTTGCAACAGAGTGCGTACATTCCAGGTGGCTATTCTCTTATATAATTTAGCTGTTTTCTTCTTGATAGAGGTCAGCGCTCGAGCAGTCCCCTCCCGGAGATCCGAATGGGGGACTATTACTCCGGAATATTTTACTAAAGCACGTTGCTCCATTTTCAACATAGTGTGTAACTGCCGTTACAATGGGTATCCTCATGGATCTTTAATGTGGTAGTCCCCTACACATTCCACATCCCGTGCCGTTGGCCTCTAGGAGGTTCCTCCGCCTTTAGGGGTGATTTCTCGCCCCAAGGACATGGGTTGTCCTATTCCTCTACCCGCTCTTCCGCCCTACGAAGAGGCCGTTGGCACTTGGTAGAGGGTGACTTCTTATCCCGGAAGTCCCTCGGTCGCCATTTCCTCGTTCGCGAAGCAGGGTACACCGGGTGCAGTTGATCAACACCACTCGTGCAGGTGAGGTTGGCTTTTGAGTAGGAGAGGCTGTGTGTTCGCATCCTACCCCTTATACCCCTATGCATATGTACCTTTGAAAATGATTGCAAGGCAATCGAAACCTAGGTCGGGAATAAAAATTTTACGTGTGGAATTTACTAAGAGATTTTTCCTTCTCGTCATGTCTGCGGTAACCTTCCACAAAGGTACGCCTTCAACCATTAATTTTATAGATATATGAGTCCTTTGTAGAAGGGAGAATAGCGGGGATTGTGAAGAAAGATAGTTGGGCTTAACGGATGGGATGAAGGGATGAGGGAAATATGCTAAGTTGAAGAAGAAACTCGTGCTAGGCGTTAGGGATCTGCGGTAATTCGAAGGATTAGTAGAGGTAATCTTATCTCCACTTAAACCAACCATAAGAGCTGGATTGGGTGCGCTAATCAAATTGTAGCAAACTACTTTATCGCTAATTCTTCTATCACATATTACAGATTGAAAAAGTTGTAGTCCCTCTGCGGCTACTCATTAAGTTGCCATTAGCTACTCTAGGTTTACACTCCTTTTTCTAGTATCTATAAGTTTGCTCCGTCAAATTGAAATGAAATCGACTAGCCCTACCGGCACTCATCTGAACTCGAGCATGGGACTACAAGGCAATCGGTCGAGCAACTGTGATGCTGTAGCCGTCCAGCAGCCATTTTAGAAGATACGAGCTTAATTCTTGCTTATGAGCCTCCTTAAAGCAACCAGGTAGGATCTAGGACAAATAAATGAAGGACCTTACCCGACGAGGGGCGCCTATCGAATGGTAAATAATGCATTATACTGAGTTAAAAGTAAAAATACCCATTTCAATGTGGTGATGGATAGGTATACGCCATTAACATCGTATTAGACTCAAATAATAGGAAATGTATGATTTTATCACCTACATTATTCCTTTTGGGGATCAGAACTAAAATAAGCAGCCTTAAATCCATTTCAAAGCGTTCGGAAACGAAAAGATAAAAATCATGTGATCACCTTGAATGTGGCGCAGTCCCATCGCGTGTTGGGCGTGAGCATGCCCCAAACTGGCCTGCGCGTGCGTTATGAGGCAATGAAGACTGTCCAAGTGAAAGCACGCATAGAAAGCGAACAACAGCACGCCGCAAAACACAATGGCCTGCAATGAGAATTCAGAGGGGCGCACGAACACAATGACACTGCCTCATATCTCCATAAGTACGACATTTTAAACCATAAAAGCGGCCTCACTTCGATGACCGTGGAAGTCTTTAAATTTCTAGTATCTCTCCTTTCACAACGTAGAATTACTTTTCCGTCAATATCCTTTTTCACGAACAAATCATGGTGTAAGAAATCCATCGTGGCGCTAGATTCGGGATGGTTAATAAGCGTCTCCTTGGCAACGTTTTTCTCACTTTAGTTCGGAGCGAACACGGGGGTGGCGCTCCACAGCGACCGAAATTGAAGCCACGTCTTCACTGACTTTTCAGTTTGAATGTCACTGATTTGGTGTTAAAGAATCTGCCAAATTAGTTTCGCTGTTTTATTCATAAATATATTAGTTTGTTTTTTAAATTGACATTTATTTCTGTTAGTTGAGAATGTTATTTCATTGAATGGGAAGTATTCAATTTGAAGTCTGTCCAAATGTGATGACTTAATTACTCGACTGAACATCTCTAACTTTTATAGGATTTGTTCTTTTTATTTCTTCTATGGTGATTTGTTACAGAAATAAATACATGGAAGGTGATTCTTAATTAGTCCATTTTATTCATTTGGTATTTATGTTTGTTTTACCAATGGTATTATTAATTATTAACCCTTATACAATTCCTATTTTATTAGGATGGGACGGGCTATGTTAAATTTCATATTTATTGGTAATTTATTCGCAAAATTTTAAGTCTTACTGAGCTGGAATGTTGACCACTATGGCTGCTTCTATTCATGTTTCTGTCTTAGTGCCCTCTTGTAGTTTCGCAACTGCTGGCTGTCAAATACAGTTCTCCGTCGTTAGGAGATAACGTGCGTTACGACCACGTACCGAGTTTTCAACGAAAGGTAACTGTGGAGCAATTACGTTTCTATCAACATACCGAATTTACTTTATTATTTAATGTAGTGATAACTATATCCATGTCAATAATTGGTGCTAATTTAGAATTTGATCTAAAGAAAATTATAGCTCTTCCTACTCAACTAGTGAACTTTGGTTTATTATGAGAATCTTATCTATAGGTTTGTGTAAATTAGCCGTCTTCCATCTTTTAACAGATGCGTTATCTATGGCTCTTCTTTTTATGTGTGCTGGTGTCACAGTTCGCGGAGAAACGGTTGTCAAGATCTTCGTTTTTTTTGGGAGTTTATTATTTACCTCTTACGTGTTGTTGTTTTTCTCTCCTTCATACTATGTAAACATTAAAATGAGGTATTTAAAACGGTTGAATGAATACGATTCCCCATGGAGCATCTCATTGCACAGTGTGTGGAGTATTATATCTGGCGCAGTTTGAGTAGAGCTTACTTTTAGAGTTGGAGAGGTATCACTTTTAAAGTCTGGCAGCATATGACACGAGGATTTTATCTACATAAATATTCTCTTCTGAATAAAAGGGACAGCTTTGAATTTTAAATTTTAAACTGTTATGTCCATCTTGTATTTAAAAGAAGTAAAAAGTAGTCCACTAATCATAATTTTGAGTATATTTCAAACTACTGAACATCTCTGAAATGTGAAATCTTCACAGAAAAATAGAAATATTCGCATTAACTACATAATCTCAAATGAAATGTTAAGAGTTGGGAGTTTTATGCAGGAAACTTTTGAGTTACATGGTGTCCCGTCCTTCTAATTTCCCCAACATTGGACTAGGGGAGGAGTCCAGAGAATACAATCCCAAAAGAGGTAACCACATTTTTGCCCTGTCATGCGTATGGCGGAATAATCACTGAAGTGGCAAACTGCTTTTCCCGTTCCCTGACCTATTGGCAGATGTTGCACTTCCTCCACAGGTATTTTACATCACCAGTTCCCTCGAATCTTTTGCCTCCATTCACGCCTAACCAATGCTATTTGAGTCCCCGTCTTTTTGGTATTTCCTCCAAAAATGCTGTTCGCTCCAGCAGATTGGTTCACGCTGATCTCTACCCCTCCATTTTTAATATCTATCTCAGCCTTCCGAACCCTTGAAGACCCAAGACCAAAAAGAGGCCTCATGGCTAATAACTAAGTGCGCAATCAAATGGAAAGAAAAACAAAACTGTCGCTCCACCGTGAAGGCTCTGTCATCGGACCTTAAGGGGGCTCACTACTTCTCAGATTCTCCTCGACTGGCTTCTCCCCTCCGAGACCTGAGTGGAATGGGAAAGTCCTGATCTTCTTGTCGAGGGGGGGGGAGTAGTTAGAGGAGGGGGTGACGGCAGAGGAGGTGGGGGCAGTCGGCCATATGCCGTGACTAGATCGCGAAAAAACACGAAACATGCGTTAGCATTTTAAAGTCTGAGGCCTTATAGTGACAAGCATAATAAAGTAGATGACGCCAAATTAAATACCAAAGACCATTATGTGATCTTACTACGTGATATGTTTCTTTTAGTGAATAAAAAGGGCAATGAAGAGGTCTGAAAAATGACTGAAAAAGGTCACTGAAAACACTAATTATCATTAATATGTCTAGTGAAGTGAACAATGTATTTCAATGAAAGCTCAGATACATTCTTTCCTAACAAAAATGTGAAAACTTAAACTTCCTACACAAAAAAATAATAGGGTGACAATTAAAATAAAAGTGGTCTGCAGAGGCGATTTTAGCTGAGGTAGGGAGCCCCCTTAACAACGTTCATTCGCGGTACCAGAAGTGGGGGTTAGAATCAAATATCAGCAAATGCACCACAGTTCACTCCCTGCGAAAGTCTTTACAAAAATGCCATACCTATACTGTGGGTGGAGTAAAATTAAAATCTTCAGATACAGTAAAATATCTTGGAATTTCCTTAACATCTGATATATCGTGGGGATTACACATACAGAACATATTTGGCGCAGCATTAAAGAAACTAGGTTTTGTTAAGGGTATAATAGGAAGGTCCTCGGATAAAAAAGTCAGAGAGAGATGCTACTTCGCTCTGGTTAGGCCACACCTCGAATACATTTGGAGCATTTGGGACCCTGGTCAAATAGATTTAATCAAAAAAATTAATAAAGTACAAAGGAAAGCAGTGCGCTTCGTTAAAAACTGCTACGAGCGTACATATAGTGTCACGCAACTTTTACAGTCATTAAGATGGGAGCCCCTGGAGACTCGGAGGCTGCACGCTAGGCTTAGATTGTTTGATAAATTCAGAACTGATATTTTTCAGAGCGACATAGAGATTATTATCATGACTTCTCACTAAATCTCTATGTCTGACAGATGCGATAAAATAAGAGAGATACTCGGCCGAACAGAAAGGTACAAAAACTCGTTCTTTCCGCGAATAATAAGAGACCTCAATAAAAATTGAGCTCCACTAAATACACTCCTATAATACATGTTACCATTTCATCTCCAAATAACGTACACATTAACACGGCTGGTGACCTAACCCCCCCTGCCACACGCCCAAGCGGCGGCTCATGGGGAATTATGTAGATGTATAAACATTTGCACTTCCCATCAGTGAGACTTGAGACAGAATCAGTGACAAAGATACAGATTTCCCGTGGGGGGCGATGGATATTTTATGAATTAATATTGCCTATTTCACAGGGACGCTCAAAGTTTTCACAAAACATTTTAAATTTCCACTCATGAAAAACCGTGAGCATTGCACATAATGAGAAATATGCACTGCAACATTACTTTTAAAACGGGGGTTACACAGCAGGGGGAATTAAACTCCTAGTGACTGCTTGATACCCAATTTCGCTCCTGATTTTCTTAACTATTCCCATATCCCCGATGCTTTCGCTCGATGCAGACCACCCTGAAACGAAAACCTGGCCACCTCACGATGCACGTGTCCTATCAAATAAACACGTCGTTCTGCACGCTACGGCCATAATTTTTACGCGCCTCTATAACTGGCTGGCTATCAGAATGGTTCTTTTTTGTAGCAACTGTAATTAACAGTCTTTTTGAATGAATAGGGTAAAAATTGTTTTTCCACAATGAATTTTAACGACTTACGACAATGGTTTCGCTCTCAGCAGATGGATACCAAACTCGAATGATTGATAGACTGTATCGGAAGGAAGTGGAAAAAAATGGCCATCCAAACCATTTACCGAACCCCTCACCCACCCACCCCCCAAGTATAGGAATTTCCTCCAGATAAATGGAGGAAATTCCTATACTTTGGAAATTTATCCCTCCTAGCCACCAAGTTCCTCCCGAGACACTGTATTAGAACCGCCTTTTACAATAACTTAAACCTAAGGAATTTCTTCTCCAAATGCAAGGACATCGTCCTGAAGTTGGAAAGGAGTGGTGCGTACAGGCTTCAGTGCGAATGCTCAGCAGCCACTGATATTACATGAATTAAATTCTCTGAACGACTCGCGGAAAGAACATACATAGACAACCCTTGAAACCCTTTGTTTTATTAGCTATTTGGATCCGACGGGCATAATAAACCTTACTCATATTTCAATAAAGCTTTTTGTTCATATTTATTGGTACATTACTCGTAAATTGACCTTCATGAGCACTTTTTTATCGACAAATTGAGTTCCTTCACCCTCTCGCAGAATAACCTGATCGCTTCACCAATTGCTTTTCATTTGAATCCTGGTGAGATATTACGTTCGAAAATGTGTTTTGTGTGGTTGTTTGGAGTTATTTATGAGTTAAGCTAACTACTCCGTGACGTAAAAAAATCTTGTTTCGGTGTAGATTGCTTCATTTATTGCCGTAATAGGAATTGATATCCAGTGTTTTGTTCGCTGCGGAAGAAAAGTCTGCTAAACAGTTCGGTGAGCCACAGGAATGGTTTCTTTAAAGCACCTTCATAACAGCGGCAGTCATGGAGCTGGATTCGAGCAAGTGTTTTGATTACTTGATGAGTCCAGCCTTTTATTACAAACAGGAGCTTTGAATTTATGAATGCGGACATTGACCAACTTTTGTGAATTACTCACCTGCCTTCATTTATTTTATTGGCTGCTCACTCGAGAGAAGTACGCGCGTAAATACGTTATGTTTACATTTCGAACTAAACCAAGTTTCCTCTGTTTCTGGCTTCCTCTAGAGGAGGATTGTGAAGGTGATATGACCCGCAGCCCAACAAAAATCGCGAGTCGCTTTTCATTTTTTTTCAGGGCTACTTAATTCACGTGACTATATAGGCGAGAACAATGATAGAATATGCTTATGTTTCGCACGGTTAGACTACTCATTCATTAGTATTTGACTGCACGCTTATCATATTTGATCTAAACCTTAAAGACTTTACCTACTTTAAATTTATGAATCGAAAGATGAAGATTCAGAGGATAAATTTCCTTAACAGAATGACATATCACTATGCTATACTTTACCATTAAGATACCCTTAGAATATTATGTTATTATGTCGTTTGCACTGTTTTATGATAGAAGAGTGATAAAAACAATCGAAGATGCTATCTTGACATTCAAGATTAATAAATAACTCTTATTTCCAGTTCTTGCCGCATTTATGCACCGGAATGAACGACTTTTTCTTCCAAGTTTTGCCCATGACCCGCCCTCGCTTTTAAGGTAAATTTTGAACTTGAAATACGATCTATCATTCACTCATGCATTTAAATACATCAATCAACTTGGCACTGACGCATGGATACGGAATATGATAAACTCTCCTAATACATTGTACCCTTCAAGTAACAGCTACAAGTGGACTGGATCACTTAACTACTATTCTAACTAACCTGCGTTTACATGCGTTAAAAATGATGGTAACCAGCGCCAACCACAGTAAATCCTGCGAGGTTAAAAAGTTGACTACCGTTAGCGCCAATCTGCGCTTACGAGGTGAACTTTTACAAGGGTTAGTGTCAGCCTGGCTAGAAAGCTAGTAATGTAAACAGGGTATTGATGGAATTTAGCATTGTGAGACGAGTGGTACAATATGAAGATTTCATTCATTGTTTATAAGCCATAATTACTTTCGCTTGTGCCAATTTTTCATGATAAGTAATTGCGATTCCAGTGGTTTAGTACGTGAAATTTACTGAATTTATTCTGTTTTCTCGTAAATTCAAACGTTCAACCTCACTTGTGTATTCTCTGTGCATCCTTTGTTTTTTCATGTAAATTGCTTTGAATTCTAATGCAAGTGTGTGTTGTCGTTTAGATTTGCAATTTTCTCTAACATAAAATATTCTAAAATGAAAATTGCGTGTTATTTACTTCTCCACCACATCCTATTATAGTTCGTAAGCCTGCCATGGTAGGATTCGAAGGGGTTACTAGTCATTATTTCCTAATAAGGCCTTTTTAACAAACCATTATATTCTTTGCCTTACATATGGTGTAACGACTTTGACGTAAACTGTTTGCACAATACTGGTTGTATTTTACGCCAATTTTGATCTTGCGTCGACGCCGCGTTAGCATGAAATTGACGCCAACGCCTGAAGCCGTGCGGATGTAATTATTTTATCAAAATCGAATAAACGGCCAGTTTTGTGCCAGTATGGCAGCATACAGGATTGTTTGAAACATGAGAACCTTAAAAATTACTGCATCCAAAAATCTATCAATAACTCAGTCATTAAGTGACAAATCACCAAATTAATAATTTTAAACCGGAAAATTATCCAAAATTAAACCATTTCCATCGAAATTTCAATTTTACCCTCGATTTTTTCAAGTGATGCAACACTTTTGGAAGTCGAACCGAGCGCCACAATCTCAAAAACGTACTTCACTAAACGTGGTGGTGGCGTGGCCGCATCTACTGCAGGTTGCCAACCGTTGGGTTTAAACGCATACTATTGATGTCTTTCTTTTGTCATTCCCCATCGAACTATTTAATTCAAGGGATGGTTCTCCTTAGTATACAATATAGCGAACGGAAAATATGAGCATTTGTGTTAAGATAAGAAATCGAAGGGAAATTTTCTTCATTCATTCTGTTTCGCGGTCTCACTTTACTGTCCAACGTCATTCCGGCGTTTCTGGGTTCATAATTGAGGTGTGACTATACAATGGCACTGAATTGTAAATATAATTGGAAGCTCACTTACAATGACTTAAGGCTACATACATTTTAAATATTATTAATATATGTCGTATTTCGCCGAGCGTCATTAATTTGTTAACCTCGATGAAAAAGTACGTAAGATGGCATGCCTGCACAATGCGCATGTGGGAAGGTCTGTCAAGTGATTTCCTGAGTGATCCATACCGGTCAATGAGGAAACGACTGGTGTGATTTATTTCGCATGATGTGATGTTGATGAATTAAACGACAAGTGTAAGCAACGTTTCTGCTGGAGAAAATCACTCATCCTGAGTTTCACGCTATGTCTCAAAGTACTGAGTGTAATCCCGTCGGCAAAGGAGATGGCACCTCGGGAGCATCGAAAGAGTCCAATATTTCTCTTGCTAAGGAGGCAGTATTAGTAAATAGCGAAGAAATAGCTAAAGACACCCCGATAATCCGTGGTATGATGCCGCATTGTCCCCCTTGTGTATTTGATTTTGTTAGCTTCCGAGTTCATGTTTTTATCGATTCAAAATTTGCTTTTGATCTGCATGAATTCTGATTATCCACGGCACTCACTTGCAGAAGTTCTTCATTTCGATCTCCTCCGTTAGTTTACGTGTTAAAGCTTTTGCCCTATCGCAGGTTATGACTGGGAGCAAGGTGTCGATTATCACAAGATATTGCGGAGCTACAAATGCAGCGGGTTTCAGTCTACAAGCTTGGGATTAGCAATAGAGGAAATCGAAAAGATGGTAATTGCCCTTGAGGTCATTGAAGTTTTGTTGATAGAAAAATCCAGACGATTGGCTTTATCCGACCCTGTTATTTACTTCCGCAGGATTACTGTAGTTGTGATTCATAACTTGTTATTATTTACATCACCAGTCATTTATCTATCGTTATGAAATTACAAATGTCAATCGCTTCATTGAAAAACTTTCAGTTGCAGTGTCGAAAGGTGCCGCTTCCATGTGATTGTCAGGACTTAGACGAGGAAGATGATTTCATTCGTCGTCGAACCAATTGCACTATATTTTTGGGATACACATCTAATTTGGTATCATCAGGATTACGAGAAACTATTCGCTTCTTAGTGAAAAACAGAATGGTGAGGCCATATTCCTCGTAATTATTTTATCGAAGATATTTCAGAGATATCAATGGAGCAGAGTTGGATTTGTGGATGTATCTGAAAATATGCCAAGACCAAATAATATAATGTTCAAGCAGGGGCATATCATATCTGTCTCCTGCACTTCCTGGTGCTACCGTTCCCCTCCCTTCTTTTACTCTTCAATCTCTTGTCATTTGTGCTTACCCAGGGCCAGTATGATTGCTATTCCTCATTCTGTAATGTATTAAGTCATCATTCTGAAATATTTATCTTATGTTGGGAACTGAATCGCAATAATGCCAAAATCTGATGTGATCAATAGACACTGGTCAATATTCGCCTACCTTTACCTACCCATAAATAATTTTTGAGGCTCTAGCTGACAGATAAGGTAAATTAATAGTGGTGCATCATTGTAATGGAATGCCAGAAAGGAATTAGTGCGGGGCCTATTTCCCTTCTGTTGTTCATGAGTTTTGGATGCATCCTAGCAATTGACAATGCTACACAATCCAATTTCCAATTCACATCCAAACACTCACCAGATAGTGCCATTCCGTGCCTTGTAGAAAATGACCAGGAAGGTGAGGAATAAAAAATGTCAAAGAGTATCATGACTTGTTTTGTGATTTCATGGTAGTGGATGGGGTGGCCTTGTCTCATAATTAGATCTTTTCACTTGACTTCATAATTTTTAAATTGAAGGAAAGAAACTCAGCCCATCCAGAAATCATGGCCATAAAGCCCACTGAATTTTCCATCTTGGCTGAACCTTGTACAGAGCCACTATTATACAACCAAGCCACTATACATTTTTTTTGCTAGTTCTTCTGGGCATAACATGGTTATAATTTTTATTCAGGCTATGACAAGCTTTACCACTGTGATTTTTTGGTTTTCATGGCAAGTGAGGGAATGGAATTTGAGAAAGAGTTTAATGGCTCATTAGAACCCCTCTTTTCTCCTCAGATTGCCTTCCTCAATGGACTGTTAAGGTTATGCCATAAAATCTAAGTGTGCTTTCAGCAACTTCAGTTGTCATTCTGTAGACTATTAATGTAAAGGTCCTGTTTTAACTCACCTAAAATGTAATGAGAATTTATACCCATTGGAAACACTAGAAACTGTTGAATTCAAATGGTGGATATTCACAATCGTACATTAGGTTTTATCTCCCTGTTGGTATGAATTAGCTTGTTCGTTAGATTAATTCTTAGCAACTGCCACTATCCACAAAAAATGAGCATTGAATTTTTGTCTACCTCAAAACATTTTGTGATAAAAAGTTAAAATAGGAATAATTATCTCATGACTACCAGAGATATGTAAGGACGTAGTGACTCAAGGACTTTTATTGTGAAAAAATAATATGGCCTACAATCCAAAACATTCATCCTGCAGAAACAACTTTTATGGCTTTATTGTGCCATAGAATCCAGATATGCTGTCAGCAACTTCAGTCATCATTCCGTAGAAAAAATTGTAATTCAATGTGTTCATCTTAAGAGAGGCTAAAGAGGTGTATGAAGATCTTGAAGGTTGAATAAAAGGTTTGAAGCTGATATAAATGGCTGGAGCCGGGTACTCCAGGTGGAGGTATTTTCCAGAATAGCTTTTTTCTTCAATGGATCTTGTTTTATCAAAAAGATGTAGAACCCTAAAAATTAAGCTACTTCGATCTTATTGGGTGGTTCTAAGGACTGCCATGCAGGCTTTAAGGTGCAACTATGCAGCTTTTTGGAGAGCCGGCACGAGAGAAAATTAATTTGGATCAGCAATTAAAGGTTTTCGTGTATAACCTTAATATTTACTCTAATTAGCTAAGGAGACTCTTATTTGGACTTTCTTTATGTACTTAGTGACTTTTCATTTGCAGTATTATCACTAAGTAAATTAAATTGGCCAGCTTCTAAATTCTTTAAGAATTTTATTTCTTAGCCTTTTTCCCTCTTTTGCTAATTTCTCCTCCATTTACCAGTGATTCAGTGCTTTGAGTGAAATAAAATATGTCAGTGACTTGAGTTACCTTAAATGAGGTCTCATTTGCAGCAAAGGAGCCCATTCAGTTCCATTTTGCTCACTAAGCGAGGTGATTTGTATTAGCCTTGAATATTGCCATGTTTTCATACGTCCACAATTCATCTGCTGCACTGTAAACCATACCAAATTATTAGGTAAAGGGATTGTATCAAGTTGCTCATCTCTGATCAATTTGATATCCAAAGGTAGACTGCATAGTGACCTCTGCTGGAGGTGTGGAGGAGGACTTCATCAAGTGCCTGGCCCCTACGTACTTGGGTGACTTCCACTTGGATGGGAGAACCCTCAGAGAAAAGGGTATCAACCGTATTGGGAATCTCCTGGTGCCAAACAATAACTATTGTTTGTTTGAAGATTGGTTGATGCCCATATTGGATGAAATGCTATTGGAGCAGAAAGAAAAAGTGAGTGACATCATTTTAAGTGGAATTTTGGTAATTGATCTTGAATTGTTCCCTTGCATATTTATGGTAATATTCTTAATCATTCACACTATAAATCTCATGTGTCACTTCCTTGTATGAAGTTATCTCATGTAGAAGGGGTTCTGAAGTTTTCAAAGGAAGGCTTCTGGTGGTCAGATAAATTTGTCCTGATGCTCATAGCATTGAAAATGAATGATAGAACAAAGTTCTTATTGTGTACTGTCAAAGTTACCTACACATAGATAAAGGCTAGGTGAGCAACATTCAGTACGTTTACCAATCAAACTCAGATCGATTTGGTCAGTTCAGCTCTGTATGGTAAACACAACGGGCAAGTGGAATCAGAAGCGGGCTAACTCGGCCTGCTTTCTCTGCCAGTCTGAGGTTTCACATCAATATGAACCGATTCAAATCAATATTTCAATCGCTTTCGCATTATTAAACCAAGCGATCCAAGTCAGCTGGCTTAGAATGTTCTGATTGGTCCGAGATCATGTCGATCCGAGTTCAGTGGGTAAATTGGTATTTGTTAAACAGTCCAAGCAAAATGAAAATAAAACCTACCAATGGACACAACTGTGAAAACTTATTATGTAGATTACATGGTCCACAGTTAAACATATTCAAGCCCACATCAGGACTTCTTGGGGCTTATCTTGGACATCATTCCTATGCTAGGGATCAGTAAACTAGAATACTGATGCTTAGTAGTTTGCTGTCATAAGAGAATGACATGTTGAATGAAGGAGGATAATTGATTTCCAAAATTTTAACTTCTGCACATGTGTGGCACCGTGAGCATTGGCAAAGAATAAAGGTCTGGAAGAATTAAAGGAATAGAGGTCAAGGCTAGGTTTCGTCAAGTTTGGCAAGTGGGCATCTAGGGTTGGAGGGAAGGCAAATGTTGAGAAGAGGCGAGTGGGCCTTGAACTGGTAGCCATTAAAAAGATGAAGTGTGGGGGTATTCTCAAATTGAAAATATTCTAAGAGGCCTGACTTGATCACTTGTCCACAGCAAGTGAAAAAAAGGATTAAAAGTTCAGCAGTGGGTATTGTGATGAAGTAGCAGCCCCACACCAGATGTTTAGTCTCCATTTATGTCCAAGGGTTGGCCAAAAAGTGATGCACCATATTTTTGTTTCAAAAACTAATCATTCAACAAATATGAAATTTACATCTATGAAAGAATGGTGTTTCAGCTAATCACTCTCTTTTTCCATTTATTTTCCCTCAAGTTGTATTGCCTTCCTCCTGTGATTCACTTGAGTGTTTTGGTACCAGTCCTTACTCTGGATATGGTGCAAAATTCACATTGTGCTAATCATCTCTTCATCGTCCAAAGTAGTAGTGTTGAAAAGTACTTAAGTGTTAGATTTCAAAATGGATTAGAGAAGTGAAATTACAAAGTGATGTATATTCTTTCATATCTTTAGTTTGTACCAGACTGGTATTTAGGAGCCTAATCTTTCCGTCTCCTCTGCTGAGTCCACAAAATTGGTCAGAACACTCGGATGTAAGATATGTAAGCGTCGTGATAACCTGACTCGGCTTTTTGAAAAATGGAGTTGTGTCACAAAATGACCATTTCAATGCACTGATTTCCATTATTAGGAAGTTTGAAAAAAATGCAAGGCATTACTTGTTGGGCAACCCTCATAATGTCATTGTAGAGCGGCTTGCTGCTCCTGTTTGTTTCTTATTGTTGTATACTAATGGACTCCCTCTGTCAGTGACTAAATAAAAAAATGACTAATCTAAGATAAATATGCACTTTAAGGTAAATTAATAAAGCATAAAGGTGTTATGGTAGTGATGGCCGAGGGGTGTGCTGGCCGACCGTTTCAGGCCACCTTTTCACTCCACCCACGTTTATATATCACTCAACCATGGGTGAACTACTAAAGATAATGACTTCGAGTTTCCTTTATTTGGTTTGGGAGATATTATTCCAAAAGACGATGCAAAAGAAAAAATGTTAAAGAAAGATAGAGGAGGTTCTATTTCCCTGTTCACCCGTTCATGCATTCGTACAAGTTGGTGTGGTTACACGGTGAATTTTCACGTTTACTCACGCGTTCATGCATTCGCACATTAACTCGTATGGGTCAATGTATCGTGTAACCAGGGCTAAAAACTCACTTTTCAGCCAGAAATTTAAAAATTGGAGACAATCAGCCTCTGGTGACATCTTTCTTCTGTTTGTTAGGTTAAGAACATCCAACATTACTCGTTTCCGAGGTCGCAATCTTTAAACGGTGGACCCTTGCTTGCTAAAATTCTAACTATTTTTGGACATCTTGGGGGAAAACCATGCCATTGAATATGTTTCCTTCCTGCGTCCTCCCACTGCCTCTGAGGCCACGTTGGGTCACCCTTCCTTCTCAATTCTAATATAATGTTTCAACCTGCCCCCCCCCCTCTTCATAAGAGAATGTAAAATGATCCCAACCCCTCTCCCCCAAAAGCATGACATAATACTTGAATGGCTCTCTAGAAATCCGACTAGAGTGATCCAGGGAGTAGATCGCAAAGTGTCAATGTGCGTAAGATGAAAGCCCTCACACTCTCCACTTCCTAAGACGTTGTCGGAGAGGCAGCGGGAGGAGTATCACTGGGGGAAACAAATTCATAATGGTACGGTTTGCTCCCATAGTGTCCGAAAATAGTTCCGTTTTTAGTGAGCAAGGGTCATCCGTTTTAAAGATTGTGACCTCAGAAACAAGTAATGATGGATGTTCTTTATGTATCGTATAGAAGAAAGATGTCGCCAGGGGCTGATTGTCTCAGATTTTCAAATTTCTGGGTGAGAAGTGAGTTTTTGCAAGCCAAAGTTCAGGTCAAGTTTCCTCACTAACCCAGAGGGATAAAAATTTTTCTTTTGCATCATCTTTTGGGATAATATCTCCCAAACCAAATAAAGAAAATCCGAAGTCATTATCTTTAATAGTGAACCCATAGTTGAGCGATATGTAAACACAGGTAGAGTGAAAAGGAGGCCTGAAATGGTCGGCCAGCACACCCCTCGGCCATCACTATCATAACGCCTCAAGGGTGATATTTATGCATGCAAGAATTCAAAGCAACAATTACAAATGCTTTCTATCTCTGTAATATTGAATATTCAGCTCTGCTGATTGTGAATTTATTTTAATCCTATAGAAAATACTTTGGACCCCTTCCAAAGTTATTACTCGATTGGGTGAAAAAATAAACAACCCGGACTCAATTTACTACTGGGCTGCTGTTAACAAGATTCCTGTATTCAGTCCCGCTTTAACAGATGGAAGCATCGGAGATATGATGTATTTCCACTCATATCGTAATCCTGGATTGGTTTTAGACATCATTCAAGGTTTGTTGATCAGTGGGAGGACAGAGGAGAGGAGAGGCTGATCATGGGTGATGGTGAGGTAGGGTAATCGGACCACTAGCGAAGAAAGACAAAATGCCCTTTAAAATTGTTATGCATGAGATACAAACTTAGGGGTGAGCAATATTCCAGAATATAACATTGAAATATCCTACAAGACATCATACTCCAATCCCTTTTTCTAGATTATTGCTCATCCATCAGTTTGTATCTCACACATTGCTCATTTGAAGAAATCTTTTCCTTTTTTGTCAAGTTGTTTGAAAAGGCTAATATTTACAATAGTGCTGAAATAGAAAAACCTGAGTCGCAAAGCAAGTGCTGAACCACTCTCTTTGCTATGTATTTACCATTTTATTTAGGAACCTTAACCTTTGAGGTCTCATGAGAATCCAAGCCATAAACCAAGTATTGGGGACTCATCATTTTGTCAAATTATATACCAATGATATCAACAACTGGAGAGAGTTTGTGAGATGACCCTTCACATTTAACCTTCCTCCCCTGGTCCTCACGTTATCTAAGTTCCAAATTCAAGTCTCATGAATTACCTATTGAACAGCAGCTCTTGCTTTGACTACAGTTGTACATGATACAGTCATTATGATGTGTGCCGAATGTTGGAGACTGAAACTCCTCTAGAGGGGAAAATTATGTGCTATTGATGTGAATTTTCCTCTGTCGGAGTACGTAGTCTCAATTTTATTATATTTGGAAGCTCTCCTTATGAAGTTAGTTTTAAAAATTTTCAACTGAAGATACTTGACTGTGAGTAATCTGACCACTGATTGAGAAAATTATTCCTCTTGATATTCATTTCAGATTTGAGGCGTCTTAACACAATGGCCGTCAAAGCTAAAAATAGTGGAATGATCATTCTTGGTGGTGGTCTAATTAAACATCACATTTGCAATGCAAATCTTATGGTGAGTAAATAATAACTGCCCCTTGTGTCATTGCCAATGGCTACCCAGGTATGTAAATTTGGTTCCTCTGGCTGTGATGATGAGAGATGAATGCATTTAGAGTCTTTGAAGCACAAAGCACCACTTCACTTGGAGCCCTATTTTAGAGTAGAATTTAATCGAGGTTTAATACACCTTTCAATTGCATTTCGAGTTAAATTAAGTGACAAAGATTCAGTCCTTCCAAACTTTTTTTTCAGAGAAATGGTGCAGACTATTCAGTCTTTATAAACACGGCATCTGAATTTGATGGGAGTGACAGTGGGGCACGTCCAGATGAGGCCATATCGTGGGGGAAAATACGCAAAGATTCAACTCCCGTCAAGGTAATAAGTTCACTGTAATGACCTGCATGTTGTGTTTAGGGTTAAAAATATTAATGATTATTTTTTGTTCCGGTACATTATTTTAAAATCCTTGGGAGTACATATGCTGAGCGTAAAGTTTTGAAATGCACAGTTCAACACTTGAAATTGGATACCCCTTCTGCTTCATAAAATGGCTTTAATTGATGCATCAAGGCACAGGTTTGTTTACCCCCAGGTTAACCAGCATGCTAGGAGTGAATGTGAAAGATTTAGGGTGAGATAAAAGTTGAGCTCTATAAAAAGAATTCATGTATGATTGAGACCGTGGTGTAACAATGTTAGTGTTTGAGCTATGAATGTTTTTTCATTGTCAAAACCTCTGAGGATGTATGTTTTGGGCCAAATGGTGACATGGCTATTGCAATGGAAGTTTAATATAGACATAAAGCTGTATTTTATGAAGATGATAATGAATGTCCCTCTCCATGTAGTGTGTGGTTCCTTTTGCCTTCACAGATGAACAGTTAATACTGCAGGCGCTTTGAATTATACCCCTTGAGTAAAACTCAAAATATGGAAGACAAGTACAATATATTATCTGCCTAATGAAAGAAATAAAACTGTACAACCCGGTATCCAGTATCAAATGAGTGGTATATTTGTTGTGTTAACTCTTATTGAAATGTCCCTTTCTTTTTTATCTTCTCAGGTTTATGCCGAGGCTAGCCTAGTCTTTCCACTCATTGTTGCTGAAACATTTGCTGCCGAGGTTTCAAATTCATATGGTGCCCTAAAAGGATCTAAGTGTTTGAAATTAAGTTAAAAGGAATAATTTTGACGTTACAATTTAAAAAGTCAGCTCACTGATGTTTGAATATGTTGTGGTCTCATTTTCTCCCTTGTGCTCTGTGATTTATATTAAATTTTCCAAATAAAGTGCAGAAGTGTGTTACAGATATTTGCTTAAACTCCAGTCTATATACCATTGAACTATGAACCTTATGCAAAGTTAAGTCAAGGTGCCTATTGTAGATTTCAATAAGTAGCAGTTGTACCTGGAAAAGTTATTGCATTCCTATAGTAGCAGATTTACTGACCAAAAATAGCCTTTGAGAGCAGTTACACGCCATTTCTGTATCAGCCACCATCCAAATATTTTTACTAGACTCACGCTAGTTAGAGGGTGAGCTGGTGATTCCATTGCTGGCAAAAAAGCACAGTGGTGTTAGATATTTAAAAAATGTCTCCATGGTCACCGACCCTGTTGTGCTGCAAGATATGAATCAAGGCTTTCATTCAAATGACAGCCAAGCCACTGTTTATCCATGTGCATGTGGTCAAGTGGGGTAATTGCAATCGCAAATTACTTGTGTCATTTCTGCTAGTCTCACTTCTATTTCAAATAAATCTTGTATGCTTTTAAGATCATATTCTAAACCTTAAAAATAAGACTTTACCGCTAGCTGCTACAGTTAAGTAAATGCAACAGTTAGGTATGTACATTAATGCTACAGTGCTGAATTTGTGGAAGGACATAATTATAAGATCATAATTCAGCTCCTCATAAGGACTTCAATCAACCCTCTTTGACACTTCACTTCAAAAGGGACCTGAGAAAAAAATTGACCAAGTGTGATGAGATTTATTTATTGATGGTTATAAAGGCACCGTGCCACCCATCATTCAATATTGTAGCCCTGGTGTACCTAACTGCTTAATAATATTAAGTCTTGCGAGAATCATTCCAAATTATTACTTTCAGAGAGACTAACTCATTGACCATATCTATTGCAAAAGTAACATAACTGGCAGGACTGGCAGTCACTTGCATGTATACAAAATACAGTGCCAAAATGAGTAAATAAGCATTGGAAAAAATAACGTGAATAGACCAGAATTCAAACAAGGATTGTTTGGGATCCAGGAACCACAAGTCCCAAATACCATAAGGGTACCGTATTTCCCCGCCTATAAGACACCAGTGCATATGGCACACTGCGATTTATCAGATAGAATTTACGAAAAATATGCCTATTAGAAGCACTGCGATTTATCAGGTTGGAATTTACCAAAAATACTTCGATCAGACAGAAGAGAATCACAGTATTTCTGTTATAACTTAAAGAATACGGAACTGTCATATTAACAAATAGCGAATATATCAGCGTTTATTCATCATAGAATCCGAGAAATTTGTCATCACTGCTGCTAAAGTCATACACGCAGTTATTTTCTCTGGAGTTGTCTTTTTCCTCATACACAATGTCATCTTTGCTCCCACCTTGCGCATTGCCTATTAGGGGGCAGCGAAAATTACTTTTTCTCTCGGTTCTTCGATGGCCCCCCTAGAAATCACGGGGAACCAATCGAGAAATGAAACACTATGGAAAAAGAATTTCATTGATATTTTAATTTTTTACCACTCTGAAATTTGTTTGAAATTTTAGGCATTTTTCAGGTAGGCAACCCGAACTATACTTGATACTTTCATCCCTTTTCTTTTTTGAGAATTTTATGATGAATTTCCGACTAATATGATTGAAATAGGTAATTATGTATGGTAAGGAACTGTTACTGCATAGTTTATACAGCTATAGACTTATTATAATTCGATATACGAGTGTGCAATTTTGAATTGCGTGTATAGTTCTTCGCCCGCCCTTCTCTCGTTTGAAGGACGACCCAGAACTCACCGAGTGGAGATGGCTGTACTTCAAGTTCCTTCCTTCCCAAACCAACCCAAAGCATGTATATGCCTATATAGTATAGTAGTGGATTTTTTTTGTCTTAAATACTAGCATTGCAGTGCGAGACTTTGTCTTAGACCTGATAAATCCATCTCTGCTTTCAAAGCCGCATACGTGGGAAGCTGCTTCAATTGAAAGCGGGCCTACACCTGTGTTGAGAAGATGTAAAATATGGTCACTGGTTAGGTTTTGGAGCAGCGACAGTGGCGTCACTGTCTCCTCGGTCCAGTTAATCATGTCATAATAATTTTGGGCATTTAAGTTGGGTAGTCTGAATTTCTGAACTTGGGTATTCGTTGCAGTTTGGCGCCTTATGTCAAGAATCAAATGAAGTCCCCTTCTTCTGACTTCGATGTCGGAGTCGGTCACAATGGAGGGAAGAATATTCTCCAGGTGGGCGAAAAATGCATTATTTTGCAAAACTTTGTCCACAATCACTCAATGTTTAATGGGTAGGTATTGAGCGAGTTGAATCATGGAAAAAAAGTGCCTCGTACCATGTTCACTAGAGGACTTCTGCCTTATTGAGAATCACATAGGAGAGTAGACTCTTAAGATAAAATTAACTAGGCTCCTCATGTTTGAGCTAGGTTTCTTTGTTGAGATGAACAATCGCAAAGATCTATTTGCTACTGTGAGCCAACGTGAGTGTGTCAGTGTCCCAGGTTCCAGTGCCACTAATTCAGGAGAGCATCTTCCTGAATTGATTGCCTGAATAATATCTATCAGGTATTTTTGGTCTGAACGGAGTTCATTCCGATTTGTTACTTCTGGCAGTTTTACTTTGATGGCTTTAAAAGCCACAATAGGTAGCGTCTCAGATATCAATAGCTGGCTTCCGATCGGACCCGACGTGTCCCCGTCGAACTTCTGAAACATGTGGTGTAGGGGCAGTTCATTAACACGCAGTAAACAAATGAACCATTGCAGAGGGCGACCCAAATATTGCTCAAGGAGGGTTATGACTCCTCCTTTCCAGCCTGTATTGGTATTTGTTCCATCACATCCAATTACAACGAGAGTTTTGTGATCTTGACAATCCAAATACTCTGTAATTGCTGATTTTATACTGACCGCCAAGCCTGAATGTGGAGTCACATGACTAAGGTAATTTCCTTCTGGTACCTGAACTAGCACAGTATGTTCCTCTTTTTCAAAGATGAATTTACGCTTCCATTACATTCCTTAACCTTCCTCATTTTCCTGTCGGTCCTGCTGTCGAAGTAAAGGCCGCAAGTAGGGGATTTCAAAATAGCCCTTGAGCTGCTCTTCTGGTCTTCGACTCAGGCTAATTTTTTGGTCCTCCTCACCTTGCTGGGATCAATAACTTCACCTTGTCCCACCATTTTGCCACTGTCGATAAGGGTGGCAGTTCCAAGAGCCGCCACTGCTGCGTGAGGGATGTGGCACCGATCAGCTGCCCTCACCACGCTAGCTAAATTCATTCTAGATTTTTTCGCAACTTCATTGTATTTTGGTTGTGGTGGGGTCCATGGGTCATCCTGCTCAATGGAGTGATTTCCATCACTGTCGTCGGATATATCATCTATGTTTTCCTGGCATTTTGATGGTGCTAAGGTATGAGTTACCGTATCACGCAGGGCTTCATGCCGCTTCCTCTCCTCACAGCCCTGCAAACGGGAAGTTTCACTCTTGTCTATGTCTCCAATAACTGCTGGGCGAGTTGTATTCAGATCTATGAAAAAGTTTTTCTTCCAATATCTTGTATTCTGCTCTGCAGCTACAGTTCCGAATATCACCGCACTTACATGCTGCAATGTCGAACAGCGACTTCAAATCTGAGGTTAAAGCATGCATTGCGAAGCAGTGTTTATTTTTTTTCACTCCTGCATTTTTCTTTACTGACTGAAGTTGTTTCATAAGCTTCTCTATTTTCTTATTAATTGACCATATTTGGATTGTCGGAATGGAGGCGGACCTCCACACTTCCTCCACATGGCACGTTACCCACTTCCTTACCTCGGACGCTCGTGGGTGGATACAGGCACGGCTCTCAGCCATCATGTGGTGCACAATGCAGTAATGTCTTACTACATCTTCTTTTGTCGGCAGCTGCAAACCTCTCAGTTGCTTTGGGGTGTATGATATAGCACATTTCACTTTTGCACGTGCTTTAGGCATTTCTAAGCCCAAAAAGCAATCAATATCAACTGCGTAAAACACTCGAATACACTGGATATGCGTGCTGGCGAATGCTGACGCTGACTGAGGCCAGCTAGCACCACCCTATTCACTTTGTGTTTTGGGAATTTTTTGCCGGCGATACTCCATAAAATGTGTCAACTTGTGAGAGGGTTTCACTACCAGCTGGATAAGTTAGCAAGCCAATGACATTGAAGAGAATGTAGGTAATTCAGAATGCTCAGGTGGTGGCTCCTGGTCTTAAAATGTAACCCTAATGCATAGTCTATGGGTCCGTCATGCTGATAAGTGTGGTATAAAAGTGATATGGCTGACTGATTATGAGGATTATTGAGGTGGGCAAAGAGATAAATACGCTTCATGAATGCATGCTATGAAATCGAGTGATAATTGAACTAGGGATCTTATTCATACTCATACAATTTATTACTATATATTTACTTAACGGATTCAGACATATAAACCAGTTGGTCACCTTCTAAGCTTCACGAAAAAATAGAAACGGAATGAAAGTATGAAGTTTAGTGCAGGTTGCCTACCCGAAAAAAACTCCATCAATCCTTTGGGATGAACACGAATATAAATTCTACGTGGAATTGTACATTTAGGCAGCATTTTTCATTTAAAGAGAGTTTTGTACCGTTGGCACAACATGCAAGGTCAACAGCATAGCGCGTCTTCTCGTTACTGTAAGTCTTTATCATAACTATCTCAGAAACTTTAACGTCCACTGTTCTATTTGATGGCATGTCAAACGTCAATGGTACCTCATCCATGTTTCCTATTTGTCCTATCTCAAAACACATTCTTTTTCTCAAGTTTATGATGTATTAGTGGATTTCTATAACCTTCAAGTGGCAGTTTTTGTGCTATTGTAGTTCTGGTAGGCATGCACAGACTGTTTCTCTTCATGAATCTCTTGCACCATGACATTGTCCCAGAAAAATTTGCAATAGACATATCTAATGCTAATTTTCTCGCTTCAACTAAAATAATTTTTGTTGAAACAGTAATACCATTCTTCCTATGATTTATTATCCAGTTCTTAAAATGTCCTCAAGCTCTGGCCATGTAGGCGCACATGAACATAAAGTTTTTTCTCCTATTTGCATTCACTAAATCCATCTTTGGCTTCCTCCATTCTAGTATCATCTTCTCAGTTGGAGGTAGGCCAAAATGCCTTTCAGCTGCTCAGTTTCAGTCTTCTGAAGTGTGATTCATGACTTCAAGTTTAAATGCAATACTGTACAACAGTCTTCTCTCTTTAGACCCCATGAGGGTATTTTAATTTTAATTTTTTATGCTACATTTAGTTTCTCCGTGTAAAAGCAGATATGCACATTAAAGAGAAAAGAACGTATTGTGCATAAAACGACACACACTTACTAAAGTTTGAGTGCCTGTAGACTCCGAGTGCATCGCAAGGGATACAATGTATTAGCACAGGGGCAACTTCCCCATTAGCCCAATGCATTCAAGTTTTGCAGCGGAACCACGTGTGAGATGAAACTAAACTACATAACATTACATAATATACATGCACATAATGTCACAAAGGCAACAATTTTCTATGCCTGATGCAGGAAAAAATATTTAGAAGTATCTTTCCCAGCAAATCAGCTTGCGTCGTTGAGGACGAAGTTATACCTTCGGCCGATACAATGCAGGCTGATTTTGGAGTAAAAAAAGTGCATCTTATAAGCCAGGGAATATGGTAAGTTCTCCAAACCTAAGATGAGGAGTGTAAAACCAGGTACAGTAGAACCTCTATCGTTCTCGCATTGATCGTTTTCCCGCATCTATCGTTCGCCGTCTTTGGTCCCGAATGTAGTTCCATGCTGATAACGTTAATAATTCCCGCATCCATCGTTCCCCGAAGTATCGTTTTCCCGCTTCCATCGTTTCCAAATCACAGTCCCCACATCGCAATTCCCGCATTCACCGTTTGAAAAAGACGAAACCAAAAATCTACACCGAAGTAAGATTTTGGGATTTTTGCGGCGGGACAGGAGGAGGGGGAGGGAGTTAGGTGACGAGCCGTGCAGGACGGACGGGTAAGCCCCTCCGTCCAAGTCCCTTCTTATCTTTATGGCCCAAACTCCTTCCTATAGAACAATTGGCATTCCTCCTTTCCTACCCAAATGAGTCCCTACCTCGCTCTTTAGTGGCCGCATTCTCCTCTCAATGCTATCTTACCAGTAGTTGTCATATGCTCGCTTTCGGCACCATATCGAGATCTGATATAACCCATGTGGGTAAATATCAATGGATTTCCTGGGTGTTTGGTATCAAATGTAACAGAAAATAATGGACAAACTTGATATAATACTTGTTCTGTAGATTTATGCCGATTAAAAACTTTAACAAAATTAACTGACGTTCCACTACTGCGCCCCTTAGTGGGTGGGACCCTTTCCGCGGAAAGGGTCGTGAGGGTCAAAGGTCTTCCACCTGCCCTGTCCCTCCCAGCGGAAAACAGGGACCCCCAATTACCTGTCTCACCTAATTCTTGTATGTAACCAGTGCATTATTTCCAATGACGTGGGCCACATGGGCTTAAACGGGGGAGTGGCTGAGGGAAGGGAGGGAGGTGGGGTTTCTCGTCGTGTGACTCTTGCGGAACCAACCAGAGGGCAGCGGGCGTGGCTTGTAACCTCGGCAATTCAGTCACTCCCTGACCTTCATCATGGTCACTTCTCGGGCCTCTAGTAAGTGCGGCCAAACCCTACGTCACCCTACGTGCTCTGTGCTCTTTCCTTTTTCTATTTTTTCCGTGTTTAGCCAGTTAAAGTTGGTATTTATGTCTATCCATTTTCCTGAAGTATTTATTTCTGAGCCTATAGCCGAAACTGTTCAAAATAGGTGTTTTAAGACGGCTGAATATAATGCAGATGTTTCAACCATCAGTTTGTCGTAGTGGAAGTCCTACGAGAGTGGGCTAAGTTCCTTCTCGTCCGTTGTGTGACGTGGGCTTGCATTGCCAGAAATGTTTTTTTTTTTTTAGGCATCGTGGCCCATCAAAATGATTCATTTTTTTGAAATTCGTGTTCATTTAGTAATGCCAAGCCGAACTCCAACCGCCGATATCGGAATTCCTCATTTCAACCCGATTGCCCGCTAACTTTTGCCTCTCTGAACCAGATGGCGATAACCTGCTACACCTCTCTTGCTCTATGCCTCGTGGGTTACGCGATAGCTCCAGATAAACAAGAGTACACTTTGTAGCGTCAAGCTTTAATGGGTGGCACTCCTCCATCAGCGGAGCACAATAGAAAGCACGGAAAAAGATTACATCCTCCCCAACCAATTTTAGGCGCGCTTCCTACCCTCAAGGATATTTGAAACGAATAAAATTCTATGCATGGATAGGTCGGTGCGCGGGCTTGAGGATCATCCAACAACATGATAATGGACCTTGTTTATTTGGTTATCATCCGAGACAGCATTGAGATATGTAATGCTAATAAAATATTTTAAACAGTTAGTAGTCAAATGAAAAATTAGAGATGCACTAAGTATTTTCTTTGAATTAAAAAAATTATCCCGCTTTTAAAAGAAATTCCTTTAAGATTCCCCTCTACTGCGAAAAGTTACCATAAAATTCTCGCATTTTCATCTCGTTTTGGCTCCCGGGAAATCTTTTCCCGCATTGTTCGTTTTCCTGCATCCATCGTTTTTTTTGCCCATCCCCTTGAAAAACGATAGATCGAGGTTCTACTGTATTTGAGACAATGAGAGTTATAGCAGGAAGAGAAGGATGATCCCATTATATCAGTAGCAGAAAAGAGAGAAGATACGAAACAGCATTCACATTGTCAGTGGCAAGTATGTAGACATTAGTGCATTTGAAAAATGAAATTCATTCAAGATTTTGAGAAGAGAAAATGAAATGTTCATTTCTTCTCATTAATGAACGTATGACAGCAAATTTTATGCAAATACCTCCCAAGTTTTTTTTTCCAAGGATAACTTCAAAAATAAAGGCTCATCATATAAATCAATATGACCTTGGTATAATTGGGTGCAATTTTAGAAACCACAGTGTTTTTGGCTTCATTATGCATTATTTATGAAGTCTAACTATGTAGCTAATAAGTAGTAGATAATTTGATATCACAACGCAGAAGCGCCAGAAGTACAGTGAGATCTGGTGCTTTTCCTCTTACAGAGAAGAACTATCGCGTGAAAGAACTACATTTAGTGATGTGCCGGGTAGGAATTGTAGTTCCTAAACGTGTTTCACAAATGTCTTGAGTGTATTTCTACACAGGCATTCTCAATTGCCAATGGAAATAAGACAAACATAATTTTATCACAGCCACATGGTTTTTACCAAATAATGTAAATTAATACCATAAAGGTAACCCTACTGATTAAACCATAAGGGGACAAGTTTTCATCCATCAAAAAAACATAAATTTTCTCTTCTAATGACAATGCGAAGGTTCATAGTCCTAACAAACAATTTAATTGCCTGGGACAGAAAAATCTGAAAGTGAGAGACGGGAATCTATGGAATCAAATCTCTGATATGATGATTATTAAAAGATGTTAAATGATTAATTTGTCAAATTTGTCCCTTGCACCAACTAAGGATTACAGATGTTAGTTTAACCTAAAATTCATGAGTAGATGAGTAAAACATTACTGAAATAAGTTAGTAACTTAAGGCCTATTTTATTAACAGAAATTAATTGTTTTTCTAGTACAATGGATATCTGATACAGGTGCATTGAGTCAGTTTCATCAATAATTTAATACGCAATTGGATCCAGCAAATACAAGTATGATAAATAATTCATATCCTACCAAAATTCATGTAACAAATAGTATTTCATTACTGCTGGCACCTATAAGCACATGAAAAATGACAGAATGAAATTCCACCACAGCTTCTTATTTCCAACTGTTACACATGAGCAACAATGCAGGGAAAACATTCTTAGGGGTATTATTACAAATTAAGTGACTTACAGTACTCTTACCTATGGATAAATACTATTAATAATATTCACTAACTAAGAAATTGTACTCCATGGAAAAATTAGTGCATCAGTTTGCCAAGATGGTGATTTTAATGGCAGTGCAATTAAATAATATCCTACTTTACTTCAAGATGGATATAACACCCAAAGACATTCACACCCATAAAATACAATGAAATTTCATTAAAAAACCATTGGTTAACTACTCTTATCAGCCTCTTCTTTAATTGGAATTTTATTCACTGAACTAGAAAATTTCTCCTTGTTAGGAGAGTCAGATCTCAAACAACCCCTTTCAATGGGCTCACTTTTGACGACAACTTGGTCAATCTGTTCACTGGCCAAGTGACCTTTGCCATCACAAGATCTCTCCTTCGACCCTTGTCCTCCAATGGGGCTTCCCTTGGCCTCCTGTCCTTCACAAGAGACTCCCACCTTGCCCTCACCTTTCCCACACGGGACTGTTTGTTCTTCCACATCATTCTCACAAACCTCTTTCTTCAATGTCACCATCTCGGCATCATTACTACATCCATTGCCCCCGTTCACCACCTTATGTTCCATCTTACCCGATTCCACATTATCCCTTGCATTCCTCTTATCCAATGACGACGATTCCGCGGAGCACTCTGAAGGGTCACACCTCTCACCGACGACCCTCTTCCTCTCCACGGGCAGGCCACTGCCCTCTCCCCCTCTCGCCCTTCCCATGACCCCCCCTCCACCGCCTCCTTCGCCTTCACTGCTGCTACTGCTGCTCCTCTTGGTCAATTCCAGCTTTGCCTTCTTCCTCGCCGCCATTGCCTGGAACTTTGACATTGCCTTGCCCCGCCGCTTGCCTCCCAGGCATTTCTTTTTGACGGCCTCACCAATGCCTCGCGATGCAGCCGGCTTCTCCACTTTGGGCTTCACACACTGCTTCAAAGGCACATCACTGTCACTGTCACTGTCTGGACCCGAGTCTGGAGAAAGCTCCGATTCTGAAGATGTATCAGATTCCTCTGTTTCATCGCTTGAGCCATCATTTGGCTGCCTTCCAGCATTCCTTCTCATTTTCTACGAAAGACATTAAAAGACCAAGTTTTTATGTTAGACACAGAAAATCACTTCAAAGTAAAAGCAGCAGCATATGGCAAGACATATGATAAGCTGAGTCCTGGCAGGAGGTTACGATGAGTGCATCCCTACAGCATGCCATGACTAAATTAATTTAGCTTAACACTAGAACTCCGGAACCGGTCATTTTGACCGGTTTTGAAAATCATTTTGCTGCAATTTCCATTACATACAAGGTAGTGTGGTGAAATTTTGTGACTTTTAATTCTTTAATGGGATGTCTTAGTGCTCTTAGTATTAGCCATGAATTCTTTATCATTAACAAGCTATACACTCTACTACCTTCAACCCCGGAACCAGTCATTTTGACCGGTACATATTCCTACTCAATTATTCAATCTATGGGTCAGTGAATTGTGGTACTTGAATTTCCAAGTGTTAGTGTATTCCAGTTACCATTAATTTAAGTTAACATCAATTACAATTTTTGAAAACAATTCCTGATTCATGCAACTCATTCCTAATATACTCATCATCGCTAATACAATAAATAAAATTTCAAATAATTATACGAAAACGGTAGGCAACCAAGTTTATATCAAAATCATTAGCTAAAATCCAGTGCCTAACATTGAAATTTAAGTTTTTATCTAAATCAAGACACAAGAAGAATAAAAACAAATCTCTTCGAAAACAGAGGAAAAAAATACTACCGGTCAAAATGACCGGTGCCGGGATTGTAGGTATGGCTTAAGGTCCCGGGGTTCTAGTGTTAATCATGGTTTATCTCCCTTTGAAGACCTAACTGGAATACAATTCTTTTCATAAGTAAACTAAATTGAAGACTCTTTATTTGAAAGCAATAAATATAGCTGCATATGCCAAGAGACCTACCTATTTCCAAGACAACTTTAACTTTCACATAAAAGAACAGACAATCACATTTGATACACCAAATATACGTACACAGGGATTCTTTGTATGGTTCAAGTATTTCCTGCCACCACATAAGGCCATCAATGCTTACCAGGCAAAATTAGTATGCAAAGCTAACTTCCATCATCCCAATTAGAACCTTGGCCTTCATAACTGTCCTAGAATTCTACAGTGAAATAAGGTAAGACACAGACTGTGGAGATCTAATTGGACCTAAACAACATTCATTTGTGGTGCCAGGAGTGGGGGTTAGAATTAAATCTTAGTAAATGCACCACAGTTCACTTTCTGCGAAAGTCATCATACAAATGCCATACCTATACTGTGGGTGGAGTAAGCATAAAATCTTCAGATACAAAAAAATATCTTAGAATTACCTTTACTTCTGATTAAGGATGAGTCGGTTCCTAAATTTTTCCGGTTCTCGATACTGGTCCGGTTCTTACCTGTCGGTTCCCGGTTCTCGATACTCGGTTCCAACAATGGACTCTTATTTTCTGAATGAATGGAAAGTTGTGACAAACAACCAAGAACTGAAGGGCAATAATTTCTCTCAAGAGGCAAATAAACCAGAAAGCTCAGTAAATTAAACAAGATCTCCTCCATAATTTTATTAGCCAAGTATAACAAAAACTAGTCCAAGTTTAAAAAGACAAACCAATATGATCGGCCAATATATCACATTACATCAGGCTTTACTTCAGGTGCTTTCTCCAGGTTTTGATTTAGGGGGTTTGGGGGTTTTTAGGGGTTTGGGCGCATAATTCAAATTCTTGCTACCGTTCAGTGCCGGTTCCTTTACCGCACTGACTTTATGCGATCGGTTCTCGATACCGGTTCTAAGAGCCAAGAACCGGCAGTACCGAGAACCGGGTACCGGAACTGAACCATCTCTACTTCTGATATATCGTGGGGAACACACATGCAAAATACATGTGGCACAGCATGGAAGAAACTAGATTTTGTTAAGCATATAAGCACGCGATATTCCTTGATTTCAAGAAGGAATTCGACAAGGTTCCTCACAAAAACTCATATATAAATTGCACTCGCGTGGAGTTAATAAAAAAATAGTGAATTGGGTAAGGGACTTTCTCAGTGATCGAAAACAAAAAGAAGTTATTGATGGTATTAGATCTGATATGGTCGAAGTCACATCCGGTGTTCCTCATGGCAGCGTGATTGGCCCTCTTTTGTTCATTATTTATATTAATGATCTAAGTTTTCGATTTGGCAGTAAATTAAGATTATTTACAGACGATACAGTTATCTACCGTGAAATAAGCGAAGACGCGGTCCTTGAAGTTCTGACATCGGACCTTAACAACGTTCATTCGTGGTTCCAGGAGTGGGGGCCAGAATTAAATCTTTGTGAATGCACCACAGTTCACTTCCTGCGAAAGTCATTACACAAATTCCATACCTATACTGCGGGTGGAGTAAACATAAAATCTTCAGATACAGTAAAATATCATGGAATAACCTTAACTTCTGATATATCGTGGGGAACACATACAAAACGTATGCGGCACAGCATTAAAGAAACTAGGTTTTGTTGAGCGAATAATAGGAAGGTCCTTGGATGAAAAAGTAAGAGAGAGAGTCTACTTTGCTCTGGTTAGGCCATACCTTGAATATGCCACGAGCATTTGGGACCCTGGTCTTAAAGATTTAGCCAAAAAAATAATACAATGCAAAGAAAAGCAGCATGCTTTGTTAAAAGCTGCTACGAGTGATAATATAGTGTTTCACAACTTTTTGAGGGATTAAGGTGGGAGCCCCTAGAGACTCGGAGGCTACACACTAGGCTTAGGTTGCTTGAATATAATTCAGAACTGGTGTGCTTCAGAGCCACACACAGAATATTATCATGATGCCTCACTACATCTCTAGGTCTGACAGAAGCGATGAAATAAGAAAGATACATTGCCGAACAGATCGGTACAAAAACTCGTTCTTTCCGAGCACTAAAGTGACCACAATAAAAACTGATCTCCAATAAATACACTCCCATAATACATGTCACCATTTCACCTTCCCAAACCATATATCTCTACACGACTGGTGATCTAACACCTCCTGCGACATGCCCATGCGGTGGTTCGCAGGGTAGTATGTAGATGTAGAAGACTTATTCCCTTTGAATGCTTCATCAAGGACTTCCTAATTGTGCTTCCTTGAGGAACACCGGATGTGACTTCGACCATATCGGAGCTAAAACCATCAATAACTACTTTTTGTTTTCGATTACCGAGAAAGTCAAATATTCAAATCACTATTTTTTCATTAACTCCATATGAATGCAATTTATAAATGAGTTTTTTGTGAGGAACCTTGCCGAATGCCTTCTTGAAATCAAGGAATATCACGTGGACTTCCTTTTTCGATTCAACTGATTTTAGGATATCATGAAGGAAGAGCGCAAGCTGTGTTTCGCAGGACCTGCCCTTAATGAAGCCGTGCTGACTGCTAAGTAAAAAGTTATGATTATCCAGGGATGTCCTAATATTGCTAACGAAAATGTGTTTCAGGATCTTGCATGAAAGTGACGTTAACGTTACAGGCTGGTAATTTCCTTGGTCACTTCTATTTCCTTCATTCCTGTCATCATTACAGGTGAGAAACACAACAATCATAGAAGGCCCTTAACATGTTTCATGCAGTATTCTGATGAGTGAACCATTTTTGGCCACGAATTATTGTTTATTGCCTCATGCCCTCATGACATAGAATCAATAACTAACATTAAATTTTTAGTTATCATGAAATTGTGAAGTATATTCCATCTAAAATACTTGAATTCAAGGTAAATTTAATTAGTACATCTACACAACAGGAGATTTTCAATTGAGAAACATAAAAACAAGGTAAGATACATACCTGGGCATTATTCTTTTTGCCTTTTAATTTTCTCAGTGACTTTTTGGAATCCACCTTGTTAAGTGAAGAGATTGGGCGAGTTGGCCGCGGCCTGTTCACTGGAATGAACTTTTCTGGACCAGGCTGCACACGCCGAATGTCAAAATCTTGATCTACTCGGCTGACAGTTTGCAACCTACAAAATGTGAACCAATACAAGTATGAACTAAACGGTCTAAGTAATAAAGCCAAGTGTGAGTGATTACACATGATGGAAAGTAACAAGGGAAAAAATTACAACAACGCCTCGCTGTTTGGATACACTCATGGTTTGAAAGATGCACAATGTCTAATGACAACATTCTTGAAACAGTAGTTTCAAGGAAATAGGAAAATCAGCAGTTTTTTTAAAGGGCATTGAAAACTAGCATTACATTCACAACAGTCACCTTTGAATACATGCAAGAGAAACATTTTAAATGAGGGAATATTACACACCTTGAGAAGGGCTTAAAACCAAATCTATTAATAAAATCATATCGTATTGAGTGCTCTAGTCAGTTGAGCTGCAATATCATCCTTCTTCCCTGAAATCTTTGATGAGCTAGAAGGAATTCGATGTCCACAACTACTGAAGCCATTGGTACAATATTAAGGTTATGTGACCCATTCACAGCATACAATTTTTTTCCAAGGAATTATTAAACTAATGGGTTATCGGCTGGTTAAAGTAAAGGTCCCTCCTATGTGAGCACCATGAATGAGGTTTCACCAAATTTCTTCCATCTGGCCTACTAAGTTTTACACTCCATGTTTGTTGAAGTTATTACATTTGCAGATTTGTTAAATTACTCACGCAATGGGTCATGGTTTGCATGATAACAAAACTGAATAAATAACACATGCTCTTACCTTTGCTCCTCACTAGTAACGTAAAGGTCATCTGGGCGGTGGTACATATTGTGATTGTCATATGCTTTTTTGCTGTAGAACAGGGCATCACAAGTAGTGCACTTAATTATTCCCCTGCAAGATGAATAACATGAGATTGAGCATCGTAATGACATGGGAAATTTCTTTTAACTTTAACTAGTTACTTTCTACAGATTAACTTTAACTTTAACTTTAATCAGTTAATATTTTCTATCTGGTAACTTTCCCAACTATGAATCATTCAATATGGATCAACTCATACAGCAGAAACTCAATAATACAAAGCACAAAAATACAAAGTTTCCATTTTGCAAAGCAAAACTGTCGGTCCCGATGAAAAGCCTATGCTTAATAAATGGCGCTATTTGAAAATGAGAAGTTTCAAAAATAGGAAATTTACAAAATTACTAACCCACAGAGAAACTAAGTTTGTTTTTACGAACCTTGGGGGGGAAATCAAATCAGAAGAGCTCTCTTTTTGCCGACGTAGACACCTAACAAATCAGCATTGCCGAATGTAATCTATCATTTGTGTAAAATGCGTGAATTTTAGTGCATTCATCTCTCACAAGTGCCTGAGTCGCACAGTTATTTATCAAATTCAAGTCGTGGATTATTAAATTCTTGAGTGACGGGGAAAATGGTGGCTTGAGGAAATTTTTCCCTTATTGTATTTTTGTTTTAACTGTTTTGTTTGTTTTAGCTGTATATCCATATGTAAACAATTCTCTTCTGGTTAGAACTTTTGTGTGGCGCCACGTACCAACTCACTGCCATGCGCTATTAGTGGCAATTTTAACTTATTGAGTGCTCGAATGGAAAAATTATGCAATTAAATGATGGGGAAAAGGACTGGGATACCTGTCGCAGTCACTATCCCCAAAATCAATGGCTTCACTATGAATAAAACCGCATTTACTCCTGCCGTTGTCCATATTTCATGAGACAATAGGAAAAAAAAGTTTTCCAAGAATTTGCAAGGGTAAAGCCGTCCCCACAATTGATATAATTTTGCTTTTAAAACGGATAATTTCAAATTTTGAAACAGATGACCCAATCCGGGGAGTGGCTAAACAATATAACATTATTATGTATAAGACCTGTGATAAACCACTTAGGCACTTCAACCTGAATAAGCCGTCATCCACGAATTACCATCCTATGAAGCATAGTTCATCACACGAGTAAACCAGAAAACTGAAATCTTTAAAATAAAATCACCATGGAAGCTTTCTCTTTAACTTAATTCCAAGATGTTGTTGGGGTTACTCCATGAAATTTTACTGGAATAAACTTTTATCCATGAATTACTACATTGAATTTGTTGAGTAACCAGGCCTTGATACATTACATTCGATCTATCATCACTGCTATCACTGATCTTCACGATATACAAGATCAAATGAATCAGATTTCATTGTAATGGCATGAGTAAATTTGAGTCCTAGCCATTTTAATACGTGGATATGACACAACATGGGCATGAATTGGAACCTGATGCACTCATTTCATAATAACCCGATGTTTAGAAGGATCTGAGTATGAAAATACTACTCTGCAAGAAACTTACTGCCGTTAGCAGGATTTTACTACAGAAAGGAGTTAGGTTTCAGCCTCAGCTGCGGCATATTTTTTCCGTGACCCCTACCTCTTCTTAAGTTCCCCTTAAGTCAATTTTCCAAAGTTAGGCTTCAAACAGTTAATATTTCATTTTCATGTTTTATGCTCCACAGCACAGTCAAGTACTGATTGGCATAAGTTGCAGAGGGGAAAGAAAATAACGAAATATTGGAATGGAGAACGCTGGATCTGGAATATCTCTGTGATGCTCATTTTTGAAGAAGTTTCACTTTCACACTATTGTGTGTAAAAAGTTACGAAAATCATGGAGTGATTCGAATATCACTTTTTAAATACGAGGAATTTATTCTTTAGCTTATTATTTTAGCTTACCGATGTTGGCATATAAGGACGCCATAGGGTAAAATGGTGTTCAGCATAATACCCACGATGCGAAGAGATGATGCACAGAAGGATAAAAAAATAATCGCTTAATATATTTCCTGGATGAATGTTTTGCAGAATAGAACTAGAAGTATGAATCATCAAAGTGAAATGGAACTTGGTCATGAGTTATTGTTTCTTACTCGAACTTCAACGAGTGGTGAAACCGTTTGGGCTGGAACGAAATAATATTTCTTCCCAAGTTCATATATCCTGCAGGCAATATGGAAGAAACCACAAATAATGACCTGAGAAAGATTTTTTAAAAGTACTGAGTTCTATGCTCTTCATACCTCTTATTGAGCAATAAAGAAAGGGCAATTGGAAGCACGGTTGGGCCAGCTACCGTCTCAACTGTGCAGATGTCAGAAACATAGATAAGAATTAGGCTGGTGAAGCGCCGTAATTGTAAGCTAAGGCATTGCCTGGGCAGCAGTTGAAGCATTTGTTCATTCTCCACCAACCGTGATCTGAGGTTATCATGATCAATATTCTTCGGCATCACTCTCCACAGCCTCCGCATTAATATTCCATCTGTTCAAAAATCTCACCATTTAGAACCGGAAACTTAGTATACCCCGAGCTGATAATGGTATGGAAAATGTCTGGATCACGTCCAATTTATCAAGCAATTAGTAATTGGAACAAAATAATGTTTCTTCTCAAGTTTGTATATCCAGCAGGCAATGTGGAAGAAACCACACACCTATAAAGGATTTTTTAAATGAACTTAGTGCTTTGCACATTTTACCTATGACCGAGTGAAAGAAAGGGTGATTGGCAGCGTGGTTGGGCCAGCTACCATATTAACTATGTAGATGTTAGAAAAAAATGCCTCTTTTAAATGCTCATAACAGTTGCGCATTAGCCACAGACTAAGAAAGCTAGAGTCTCATACAAAATTCAGAACTTGCTTTTACGTCTTCTAAACTGGGCGAAAATTTTGCTAAGAAAATGATCACTAACTAAAGCCTGAATCACACGATCATTTTTTCTGTCCCTTTTAAGGGATAGCTCCAATGATTGCTCGAAAATGATCGTGTCACACGAACAAAGTCAGGGATGGCTCCAGCGATAGGGATCCCTATCGCTTTTTCCATCACTGGGCACGTCCCTTTTTCTGTCCCGGGAGGCATCGCTGACTCCACCATTTAGCCAATCAGAGCTCTCAGCCGCAAAGAGCGACTCTAGCGCCACGTTCGGCTTTCATTGGAATGAGAGTAGTAAACATATAGAAATTACGCGAAAAGGGACGGAAAAAATTATGGAAAAAGGGACGGCCAAACTGACCGTGTGATTCAGAAAATGATAGCTCGAGCTATCATTCATTGTCACGGTCCCTGAAAATCTATCATTGGAGCTATCCCTCAGAGGGACGGAAAAAATGATCATGTGATTCAGGCTTAAAAATCATTTGCATAGGGAACTAAGAGGTGGAACTAATTTCATGATCATTTATGATGTTTAGCTTATGATAAAAAGGGATTATTTCAAATGCTTACACAAATAATGACTATACATCATTTTAAAACATTTCCAAATACCAGGGAAGTCAGGTGGGGCAGGGGAAATATTTTTCGTGATTTATTAAAAAGGATTGAAAATAAGAAACTCGAAAATACTTAGTGCTGAGTTTTCGGTCCCACCAACTTCATATTATCGAGTTGCTACTGTATTGGAATTATTAAATCGGAGTGATAGTGATGATGGAGACCTGTGCCTTGATTCCAACGAACATATTATGACAAGGATTACTACTTCAGAGGTTGCTAGTGAATTAGTATCCGAATCGCTGCCCTCAACATCTAGAATATCATGGGAGCTGCACTTCTCCAAGGCTACATCTGAGGATTCATCTTCCGAAGAGAACGAAAATGCAAACAAAATATTTTAGGTATGCATTATCAAACATTGGTACGATATTTATCTTGAAATCAAGATATCAGTCAATATTGATGGTAGAATTTTAACTAAAAATTGTATACCCTCACCAAAATACAATTTCAATTCTGATTTTATATTTTTTGAGAAGGCAACAATATTTATTTAACAAAATCAATGAATAAACAATCATATGACAGGGGACCCTTGCCGCAAAGAGGGTGCGAATATGATGAAAGGTCCAGGTACTTGCTCCCGGATTCCAAGGCAAAGGCCTGACCCCTACTTCGTTGGGTCTGAAAACAGAAGCAGTGAACCTGTTAGCGACAGGAAGGGAGGAAAGCATAGCAAGGAAAATTTATAGCATTCGTTCGCTTGAGAAGGAAAATTTCCGATGAAAATTTTTGTCCTTCGTTTTCCCGGTCAAGAAACCTCCTGCCATATATTTCCATCATTCATAGCAAAAGCGTTAATAAATATTGATAAATACATATATCATACTCATTAAAATTATTTCAACAAAATTGTTCTTACTTCAATCTGAGGAATTTGTTCATCGTGAATTTGGAAGAAATTGCATACATATTGATTGCAAATGTGATTACATAATTTTCCCAGTGATATTTTTTAAATGACAAGAATGTAAAAAGTATGGTTGATACAATCTACTCCTAAACCAGCCAGGTTGACCCATCCTCCAGCATTGACCCTCCAGCATTGAAAATAGCTGTACACCCTTCCAAAAACTGTTCAACCCCACTCACTCAGGAATGGCATTTCTTTCTTCCTCTGGGTGATGCCTTTCAATGTGCTTCTGCAGATTGAATTTGATGATGTACTCATAGCCACAAATATGGCAGTAATACACTGACTGTGCCTCCCCCGCATTATTCATTCTTATCTTTTTGCTGGGTGGAGGCGTTTCCACAGGCTTGAAGATGGCCACAATTCTGAAATAAAGTTAGAAGCAAAACTTAGAGATGAAGACAAGTGAGTTGAAGAAAATAAGGTTTCACTGAGTTATTTACCCATACCATGCACACCAAATGTGTGCTTGTATATGTATTCCCAATGACAATCTAACCTACAAGAACAGATATGACTTTTATTGAAAAAAGAGCACCACAACACGACCACAATAGTATGAATATGGTCCACTGCAAGATCTTAGTATCTATTTTGCAGTTGTGGAATAGCATACAACCAGAGTATGTACAAAATCTGTTAAATTAAAATTTTGATGTGCTGAAGCAATAAAGCAGTCCAACTGGTCCTGCCTGCCAATACAGTGAAGTGGTAATATACAATACAGTGAAGTAGTGGGATATTTGATGCAAGGAAATGAAGTTTTCATTCTGAAATTTCAAACAATTTAGTAAAATACACACTTTGAATTAGTTCCTGTTTTTCAAAACTGTAGATTTCCCTAATCACTTTGTCAATGAATTGTTGCAGGCACAATTCTGCTGGCATTGTATACAGCCTTGGCATAAAAACATATCTCTAACTGTAGAACACAGCCCGTACTTCCATCTCCATGACATAGTCAACGAGAGGTATCTGCAAAGTAATATCCATCCGCACCATCTGCTGAGTTTGTGGCTAAAGTGGCCAACATTTGACATCAACTGGTCCTAGTTGTCAGTCAGCTCATTCCATGCTACGTATGGTTGCTCTAACAATGCTTTCTTGCTTCAGTGAATGGTTTTTAGAGTTCCAAAATTGAAGTGAGTTCTGAGATTACATTCACAAATGCGATAATATGAGACCATCCCATATTCTCCATTGAAACAAATATATTACTGGAGATGTTGCATTGGATGAAACATTTGGCGGTGTCGAAACTTTAACTCGAGAGATTGTAAATGATGAAGAGTAAACATGGAATGAAAAAAGAAATTTGGCATCAATTTCCAAAAATAGAGATGAACAGTTCAGAGGGTGGGGGCTGAGCTTAAGTTCTGAGAGAGGAAGGGGGGGCTAAATTTAACACCAAAACAGTATACATCGATCCTGTCATTGTTCATAGCAACAAAAATAAAAACTAATAATGAATACTGGAGATGAATATTTGCTCTTAGGGAAGGCCTGGAGGGTACAAATCTTTCCTTCAAATCTTACAAAGCATTTGCAGCATTCACTGGACTGCACCCTAATGCTACCTTCATCTCATCTCCCAATGGTTATGTCAATTGGTCTGGGAAAGTTATAGCACAGAGGGGAAACTGCTTGACAGTAGTGTCAACTGTCAAGGAAAATTAGAAATACCACCTTTTTCAAGATTGAAGAAAGCAAAAAAATTTACTTTGAGGTTTGACACATTCCTAATCCCTTAACCACTTCCCTGATGAATTAATTTTGGGTGTGTGGTTAAAAAAACATCAATTTTTTAATTTTAGATTCTTGTTATTAATGCTTGTACAAAATAATTTGTGCAAATAATAGCACTCTGAAACTTTTTAAAAATTATTTAGTTTAAACTTAAAAATTAATCGAATTTTACCAAAATTTATGCACTATTTGTGCTGTAGACATAATTTCCCTTTATTATTTTGAAATATAAATGTTTTGTTCATTTTTACGAGAAAAAATATGGTGAAGCTTTTATTTTATGCTATTAAAATAGCTGCACTTCAAAAAATGAAGAGCCTCAAATGTTTTTTGCCGTATGCAAAATCCTAAAACAAGAAGCTGCGCAAAGAATCAGTTCGCAATGGGGACAGTGATAGCTTGTTTCCTTTATAAGTATTTTTTCCTCATGAATCTCTCTTTCGATAACATTGGAAACACTGTTTGGTGGTGTTACTTTCTGTTTGGAGGAATTGCTTCAGAAAAATTTGTATGTAACGCATCATGGGTGAGTCATTGAGGGTGGCCTACCCACTCATGGGGTTACAACACTCGGGCGATACGCATCCATTTGCTGCTCAATCAGCCTAAGACGGAAGTCTAAATGACTTTTCTCCCACCAGTATTACATCAGAGAACAAAATGGTTCAATACAGAAAGTTCTAGCAGGTGAAAATTTTTTTTTGTTTTTTTTTTACCCCTGTTATGGGGTACAAAGTAATCCGCGGTGTTGGTCCACATGGTCCACTCCTCCTATCGAGTCATTACAGTCCACAATGACCATTAGTATTCATTTATTTTCCCTCTCTTCACTTCACTTTCCATGGCACAGTTATGAACTGATGACAGCAGTGACACCACCTTCTCATCTTTCTACTAAATCTCAATTAGCTTTCCTTTTGAGAAGGCTGCCACTTCCCCCTTTTTCTTTTTTTTCCTTTCAGTGCCATTAGTATTCCTCACCTTGATTTCATCAGTCCCGTAGGTATCAGGAAACCAACAACTCGGCTAACGCCGGAGACGTATAGAAATTGTCCGTGGTCAAGCAATATCCTTTGCTGAGTAGTGGCTTCATTAGTGACACCACAACTTGTGACAACATGGGATTATTGCCAAAGTCCTGATCGAGAACAGTTCCCTTCCCATATATATCACGCTCGACCACACATATCTACTCTCTGACTTGCATAATACAAAAAAATTTGATGCCAAAGCAAGTCTATTTCAACGGCATGAACTGATTCCATCCCAATCCACCCTTGATAGGTCTTTCATCAATGGTAACATCCTTCTCTGGGGTGTAGAACACCTTGAACTTCCCAAGTATACTCGGGCGCGTCAGAATTTGCTGGTCTTCGGTGCCTGAGTATTCTCGGGCACCGAATGTGGAAGTGGTTAATAACAGCTAATTACCAAAGTAAAGAGTGCATTAGAATGTGCATGGTGACCAGAAAAGGCAGATGTAATAAGGTTGCAAACACTCCCATTTATAGTACGATCAAAAAAGATTTCGAGCTGGTGTGACCCAAGATGGTTATTCTGTATTTTGTTGGTTCCATACCAATCAGTGGCCTACCGACTGCAAGTACTCATAGTGCAACTTTAAAAGCAGCAAGAGAAACTATTGAAATAGCCAAGAAGATCTGGATAAGGAAGGAGTTGAAGTGTTGGTTTTCGATTAGGGATGCGCTCTCATACTACTTGTACTTGTAGCATTTTGTTTTGGCCTCGACAGTCAGTTGGTGTGAATGGCAGGAGTTTGTTGGCACAGTGAGGTCTGGAGTCAAGTGTGTTGAAATTCCAAAAACAGGATACCTTAATTACGAAACTGAAGGCATTGTGTGCTTCTCAGTGTGTTGGTTCCAAGTTCCTTACACCCCCCCGGTGAGGCTGTGTTTTACCCTAGAGTTGTAAATCATCGGATCACTGTTGTTTGTTAGAACACCAACCAGATTTGGCACCCTCTGATTTCCACCTATTCCCACATCTAAAAAAATTTGTGGCTGGAAAATGTTTAGATCCAATGAAGATGTTGAAGATTCTAAGGCAGCCGTAGATGGTTATTTTGCAGACCTTCCAGAGTCACACTCCCATCATGGAGGGTTTGCAAAAGGAAAGTTCACTGCCTTTTTGGGAAAGATTGCTGCTGTGAGCACGGTTGGAGCCTGATGAGGTAAGCAAGTTTCACCTGCCAACCCCTCCTTGACGTGGCGCAAACCCTTGATTCCGGAAAAGACATTTGGTGCTTTGTAACCTTTCCAAAGGGAACGTGTCTGGATCGGAGTGCCGCTTTTCTGGTGACTAATGGGGCTCTGGCTTCTAGCTCAAAGGGGTGTAAAGAGTCACTCAATTTGTAGGTTTGGCTGATTGCACCTTGAGTGATCAAATACCAGGGTTTGCAAGAGTGCCCGGCGGCTGTATTTCGCAGTCCGGTGCCAGCGGTCCTTAACTGCGGCCTTTTCCCCTTTCCTTTCCCTTCCCCCAAGCTAGAAAACCAGGTTGAAATTTTACTAGGAACCGGCTTGCAAGTTACCCTAGCGCAAGTAGACGCTTTCTTCTTCCCATCACGGAATCTACTCATTGGAAATAAGTTGGACAAGGTGCATAGGACCAAAGGGGGACTATACAGAAAAATAAGTGCATTTATCACCTAAAAATAACAGTCTTTCATTGCAGGGCCGAGAACTTTTCACCACACCCTCATACTGATATAAACTTAATAAGGGTCCAGAGATAATTGACACTTCAATGCAAAAGATGCTTCAAACTATATGTAATTGCTTAGCTACAAAAATAGGGAATGAAGAGCAATAAACATAGTAAATAAAAAATACACAGCTCAAAACGGCACTATATCGCCTGTTTTCTGAAATCATAAACTAGAATGGGGTATGAGCTAAATTCATGAGGCTGAATGAACACAATTTGACTATATCCGTAAACTTTCAACTGGAGTCCATTTTAGAACAAATCATACCGCAATAATTACAGGCACAGATTTAGAATGATTCTCTGGCAATTGTATTCTGCTAATCAAGTATGCTAGATAGCCAAAATATTCAGCAATTCACACACTTGATAGCAATAAAAAGTAAAACATTTGGAGGAACCAAAAAGGTATCGCAACACCACAGAATTCCTGCTGTTTTGAGGTTTTTTCTTACAGACTCACTTTTATTAGATATACTTCAACTTCTGCATTATTTACAATAGCTCTCTTACGCCTGTGAACAAACTATATCACTCTCTTAAGCCTGTGAACAAACTATATCATTATACAAGTATCAAATTAACCTATTTTCAACAAAAATCTAAATACATTATCCATTTGCTTTGATGGTTCTCAAGCAAACCGACTGATGCCCCAGAGTACCAACAGCTGTTGCATGTCGGTAGGATTCTTAGATGATTCTCAAGCAAACTGACTGATTCCCCAGAGCACTAGCAGCTTTTGCATGTCAGTAGGATCTCCTGACAGGGGCTCACAGGCGCACGTACAGAAACTCACAGCAGTCAGTAAGATGTCCCACTCAACAAATAGGCTCCCATACCAATGGGTTTGGAGATACAGAATGACCCCCAGGTTGGACAATACACAGGTTGTAGGACAAAGTACGAATTTTAGGCAGAAAAATCAGGGGTCGGACTGCATACAAGATCGGGTGATATATAGGTGTTCACAGCATCTAAAATGCTTATTAGGCCAGTTACGATTTATGGATCGACAGCAGTTTCAAGAATACATCAAATTTTCTATAACTAAAAGTGAGGAAGGCCAAACCCAAACCGCTGACAGAAATGTGCTCAGGGAGAGAAAGACGCTTGGTACATGGAGACAAATACTTGGAAAGTATTGGACTTTATAATGTGCATTATAAAGTCCATTACTTTCCTAGTAGTATCAAATACTATCAATAGTGTTATTTTATTTAGGGCCCACTAGAATGAAAAGCCAATAAAAATTAAATTTTTTGGACACCTAGAGGTCAATATTTATTGAGTTTACACTGATTATGCTATTGGGTTAATGCACAGCCAGAATCATTATCGTAGGGAAGAAAACACTTATCACTCCATGCATTTCACTGGCATTCACCAGTGTATGTATGAACGCATATTAGTCCACCATCTTGCCTACCTTTTATGAGTAGACTTGAAATGATAACTTTGGGCCTGAGCATTGTAGAAGACCACACCACATTCCTGACAGGGGAACAGTTGAGATGGAGGTGCACTTGGATGGACTAGAAGATGCTTATCTCGGTTTATCTGGAATAAAAAATTAAATTTGCACTCCTCGACTTCAATTCACATGTACAATACTAGGAAGGATGTACTTCTTCATGATTTACAAAGTTAGCTATGCAAAGTAAAACAAAAAATTACAGATAGAGGGCTAAAATTTTATTTGACGCAGAATCAGCCAATATTTCAAGTTGTAACCGAATACTTCAAACCAGAAATAAAATAAAACCAGTTTATTCCCCAAGAATAGTTAAATTTAAAACAGAAACAGTCTCCTCACGTATTGAGAGGTTACAGCAATGCTAACAAGCCACCAAAATGTTACAAGGGGATCGGGTTGGTGTGGTGGCTAGAGTACTAGCCTACCACATGGGCGGCCATGGTTTGAATCCCTGCAGAGGAGGATGTTTTTCAAAGGAAACCTGATCCCTACTTGAGTGTCTTGTGGAGGGCACTTCAAGTTCAGTACTCCGTCTATCGGATTAGACGTTAAACCGTGGTCGCCTTGGCGCCTTTCGTTAAGAGTAGGCTAATGCTGATGCCGGGTTTCTATCCACCCTTCATCCCATACCTATCCCCTGTGCCGCAAATAACCTTAGCTGTCGGTCACCACTCCAAATATCCAATCCAAATGTTACAACTGTTGACTTATTGGTGTATGACCCTACCAACTGCTAATCAGGAAAAAATCATCACGTAATCCACTTGGATTAAAATTTAAGAAGCTAGGAGAAAAACTTGCATTTTTTTGCAAATCTGACAAATTTCATGCTCTCTGAGTCACTTGAAATAAATCTGGTTGGATAGTTATTAGAAGAGGCAACCGACAACATGTCATTCGATTGAGGACTGGTTGGTAAGGATTATTCAGTTATGGAGGAAGGCTGGAGAGAAACCCCTGTCCGCTCTCAACTAAAGGCACCAAGGGCACTGAGCACTGTTCTTCACACAGCACTCATGGACCCTCAGGCTGAGAAGCCAATAGTTGGTCACCACACTGACCAGATCCCCATTGGCAAATATTTCATGTGGAATATTTATTGAGCATATAACCACAAAAAAGGATAAAATGTAGAGAGCACGACAGTTTTCGTGTGAATTTTAATTTATTGTCAATAAGGAAACTTGCTGAAAAGAACCAAGTCTTAGGATTGGACAAAAAGAGCTGTAGAAAATTCATGGAAGAGGATTTTAATGTTAGTGTGACAGTCACTGGTACTAAAACTTTGGTTAAAGGTTTGTATAAACTTGACACTTCTGAAACAGTAAAATGTAATGAAGTACTTGTAGAAGATAAAGTAGCTATGCCCAGTGAAGTAAATGTTCTTAGTCGTAGTCTCTGTGGCATATGAGACTTACCCATTTTAAATATTAAAAGCATGAATTTACTCAGGAATGAGTAATTTAAAGCCATGTTTACCTTGCATTCAAGGCAAATGCATTAAAAGCCGTTCCATCAGAGTGCTCCTTCCAAAAGGGCTGAGGGTAAATTAGAGTTAACACTCTGATGTATGTGATCCTATGAACATAGAATCACTTCAGGGTAACTTAACTTTGTAACCTTCACCGATGATTTTTAAGAATGACTTTCTGCAATGATCTCAAACATAAAAATGAGGAGACGGATTGTTTTTTAGAATTTAGAGCTCCAGTGGAAAATCAAGAGAGTGGATTTACTGTTAAGAGGATAAGGTCTAATGGTGGTGGAGAATACATTGGGGAGTTTGAGAGTGTGTGCAATAAATTTGGAGTTGTGCAAGAAAGTACTGCCGGATATTCTCCAGAACAGAATGGAGTCTCTGAACATGTAAAGACGACTCTGATGGAAAAGGCAAGGAGCATGCTTAGAGAAGCTAACTTAAGTAAAGTTTATGGGCAGTATGCTGCTGATGTAGCTATTTATTTAAAAAAAAATAGATCTACTAGGGCTGTTTTTGTTGCCACACCCTATGAGAATATGGACTGATGGTAAAATAGGCTTGAGTCACTGGAAAGTTTTTGGCCATATGGCACAGGTCTTTGTTCCAGATGAAAGGAGAGCCAAATTAGACACTAAGACTTAAACTGCGTTGTTTGTGGGGCACTGTCCCACCAGTAAAAATTACAAATTTGTGGAGTTGTCATGTCCCCATAGAATTATTTTGTCTAGAGATGTTAAGTTCTTGGAAGATAGATTCAAGAAGGCTAGTGAGAGTCCTTATTTCTTTGAAATTGATACTATTAAAAAAAGAAAATGAGCCTGAACCTGATCTAGTTGAGACTATTGTTACTATTAAGAATATTAAGAAAACTCCTGAAGATAATGCAGAGCCCAAGATTCTAACTGTAAGTAGTGGAACTCTTGAAGGTGGTGAAAAGGAGGAGCAACACTCTCATAGTGAGTCTGATGGGGAAAATGAGGACAATGTTGAAGTTGACATGGGAGGTAGGTACTCTGTAAGATTTATGCCCATATTCATAGTCATATTCCTGGGGGTTTCCTGGGTATCCCCTAGCCAGGTAACACGTAGGGGTCCCCTACGCTGAGCGATTCAGGGGTTCTTGATGTTTTCGATGCTAATTTTTCACCGTAACCAAGCCATAAACACTATATATATAACCACGCCATAAACAATAATATAGTATACTGTTACACGATGTTGATGAAAAATGATTGAAGGAATATAAGAGAATGTTTACAATATTACTTAAAAATTTATTTAACATGAATGGTGAGGAATATGAGGGTGGATCAATAAGTACCCGTGTTTGTAAACAGAAGACGTTACTATGGAAAGTTGTTGATTTTATCGAGTGCTGCCATTAGTACAGTAGCATCAATTCGTCTCAGGCGTGGGCAGCAGTACTGCATTAGGGGAGCTTTGGGTAAGCTTCACGCCTGGGGGAGGGTTAAAGGACAGCAGTCCCCTGGGTAACGACTATGAATACCATTTCTGAGCCAAGGGGTTTCCCCACACCTGGGGGACACCCAGGTAACGACTATGAATACGGCCCTTAGTGTTGGACGACAAAAAGCCTGTACATTTAATTTAACATTGTATGTTAATTGTCTCTGTAGTTTGTTATGTCTGATTGTTGGTGTAAAGTTTGATATCCAAGGCGGGATGTTTAAACTGGAACAAATATAAATCCACCTAAAATTCTGATGTTATTTCATTTTACCACAATGCTTATTTTTTATTTTTACCACGTTCTTTGAACTGTAAATGTAGAAAAGCTACTCAATCCACTTCTCCACCATCCCATTACTACGTTGTCACATACGCTTCTGTTTATTCGTCAACTTTGCTATATTTACCACTTCTCCATTTGACGCTTTTCACAAATGCGATCTGGGCCCATAACCTGTTCTTTCTTCTAATATTTTGCATCTTGGTAAAATGAAATAATGTTTAGAAAGCCAACAGAGTTTCCTGATTTTGTTTGTTTTTGTGTTTCGGTTGATGAGCAAGAGCCTGATAGTTTCAAAAGGGCTACGTCCAGTGGTTACAAAAATTTATGGAAGAATGCTTCCAAGGGGGAGCTTGATGCTCTTGAGATGGGTCACACTTGGGATCTTATGGACTTGCCTGCTGGCAAGAACTTGGTTCAGAATTTAAATCAAGCGAAATGAAAATGGTGAGACTGTGAAATTCAAAGAAAGGTTGGAAGCAAAGGGCTTCACGCAGAGGTATGGGGTATATTATAATGAAACTTTCTCTCCTGTTGTGGGTTTTGAAGATCTAAGACTACTGTTTGCATTATCAGTTAAGTGTATTTGGTTGATTCACCATTTGGATGTGACAATTTCACTCTTCGCAGGTGAACTGGAGGAAGAAATCCATATAGCTCAGCCGGAAGGAATTGTTGGTAATAATTGTGAAGGGAAAGTCTGTAAGTTAAATAAAGCAATATATGGTCTCAAGCAGGCATCAAGAGCCTGGAATGACAGGTGTAATGCAGTATTAATTGTACTAGGTTTGTTCCAGTTGATTTTAGACCCTTGTGTGCATATAATTTTCAAAATTAGTGAAATAGCTATCGTTGCATTATATGTTGACAATTTCCCACTATTACGCAGTGATGATAATTTATGTTCTGAAATCAAAGAACGGCTTGTAGAATACTTTGACATTAAAGACCTTGGTGTAGCAAAGAATGTGCTGAGGATGAGGAGGATCCAAAGAACTAATGACGGTACTCTCACTCTGGACCAGGCTGCCTACATTGAAAAGCTGTTAAGAAAATTTAGTTTAGTTAATAGTAACAGCATAGCGTTAATAGTAACAGCGTAACAGTAGAGGGAAATGACCTTCATAAGCCTGACAAGTGTGAGGAAGGCCTGACTTAACAGGAAATTATAGGAATGTAGCTATCAGTTTGTAAACCACCAGATATATATTTTTCTGTAACTAAATTGAGTCAAAACAACAGTGCTCACAATCAAGAAATAAATAAATATGCCAGAAGGGTGCTCAAATATTTGAAGAGTACTAAGACTTTAGGCATAGTAGAGCGCTGATTATCCGATGTCCAATTAGCCGACCGTCAGATTGTCCGACGATCAGTCCCTCAACAAGTTCCCCTCTCTCTCCCCGGCTCTCCCTTTTGTACCCTCCCCTACTCTCTTTTTCCAACCCTCCCCTCTCCCCCCACCTGCTACCACTTCTGACAGCACTCGAAGACAGTAGCAGACAGACAGTGAGTCGCATACAGTGTTAAAGTCAACAAAGTTGCTACTTTTTGCCAACAAAAAAGATATTCCTGCAATAGGCAATTCAACAACACACATGACACTGTTGCATTTTGGTGAGTCTACTGAATCTCAGCTCAGTGCTCAATTTATTCGCGACCCGGGCGTGCGAGTTTATTCGGTTTATATTGCTTCCACGGACATTTTACATTTGGCGAGTTTGCGTCGGCAAAATTATAGATTTGAAATGAGTAATTCCGCAGAAAAGAGGAAGTGCGTAGCATTAGATATTTCTGAGAAGTTAAGAATTATTGAAAGGGCGTCCAAGGGAGAGTCACCGGTTAATTTAGCAGTGGATTGTGGCAATGGAATCACTACAGTGTGCAATGTTTTAAAAAATTAAGCCAAGTTGTTGAACTATGCTTCAAAATCGAATAGCACGAGTGGACTTATAAGGGGAAAAACAATGAAAGGCTCGGCTGTAACTGATGAGGACAATGCACTCTGCCTACAGTTTCAGCAGAAGAGAAGTGAAGGAGTTCCTGTTAGTGGACCGATTTTGCGTAAACAGGCACAGGTGTTCCATCAACAGTTGTGGACAAATGAAACATTCTCAGCGTTTTACGGGTGGTTGAAAAGATTTTATAATCACCATGGAATTTGAGAGTTGAACATAGTTGGTCAAAAACTAAGTGGTGACCAGGGGCCCGCGGGTGACTTTAAAAAGAGGTTCAAAAGGATGATTGAATATTATGGACTCACTCCTGACCAAGTGTACAACGCTGATGAAACTGGCCTATACTGGAAGTGTCTTCCAAGCAAAACATTAGCAGCGGAAGCAGAGAAATCCACTCCAGGGTATAAGGCCAATAAAGAGACAATAACGATTATGTGTTGTGCTAATGCTGGTGGGGAGCATAAAATGAAACTGACGTGCATTGGAGAAGCAATAAATCCTCGCTCTTTCAAAGGTACAGAAGTGAAATTTTTGCTGGTGGATTATTTTAGTAGCAAATCAGCATGGATGACGAGGGATATTTTAAGTCCTGGTTCCACTCCAAGTTTATTTTGGAGGTGAGACATTTTTAAAAACAAAAGGCTAACCTCAAAAAGCGATTCTTTTCATCAACAATGCCCCATCACATCCCCTTGACAGCAAACTGAAAAGTGCTGACAGCCATATATTCGCTGCATTTCTACCCCCAAATGTAACTTCATTGATCCAGCCGATGGACCAAGGTGTGATAGTGACTATGAAGAGACATTACCGTCGAGAACTCTTGGAGCTGCTCTTTACAGAAGGTTCTGACATGATTGACTTTGGGAAAAAACTGAAAGTGAAAGAAGCACTTTACCTGCCGGATCAAGCTTGGAAAATGGTGACGAAAATTACTATCACTTGGCCATGGAGGAAAATTTCCAGTGATTTTGATGAACCGATTGATGGCTTTGAGGGGTTTGATGAGGACCCAGAGAGTTTCAAATTTATTGGCACCATCCGATCAATAATTGCCGGCAATCATCAGTTTTCTGAGGTTAACATTGGAAAATATTCATGAGTGGCTCACTCATGACGATGAATTAGAAGGACATCAGATTCTTGATGATGATGCCATTATCTCTGCCACCATAACTCCTAATATTAGTTTCGTGTGTTCAGATGAATGCAAAAGTGATGACGAAGAAACAATCTAAACAAAATGAGTTTCCCCCCAAATCATGCTGAAATCAGCAGGAACTTTGATGGATTTCTTGGAACGGGAAGACGACACTTCCATGCCAGACATTTTGTGTGCTAGAAAAATTAGGATGGACATTTAAAAAAAATATGAAATGAAAAATTACAAAATAAAGTGACTTTTTTTAACATCTTGTAAATATTTGCTTGAAGTCAGGATTTTTTGTATTTATGTACCTGGAAACGTATTAAAGTTACTTGCAGTTTCCTGTGAGAAACTTCTATTGAGTACATAGAGGATACAATTTTTCCATACCAAATTTATTACAGGAGGCATTAGAAGCTGTTAAAATATTTGGATAAAAAATCAATTAGTAAGCTGCTTGCGAAAAGGAGGTAAGTAGCGTCCGTGGCCTCATGTGTTCGGGAATAGGGCTGGTCTGTGACCTTGACTTGTTTACTTCAATAGCTGGTCGCTCTCTAGGCAGAAGGGTCAGAACTCCAACAAGTGACTCCTTATCTCCGTAGACGAGGCATGTGCTTTGTTGAGCTGTAGTTTTGGAGGAATTTAACTCAGACAAACTGTAGTCGTTCAACTTTGGGCCAGCTATTGGGACGGGCTTTGTATGGGAAGTTAAAATATGCGAGGCTAATTGTACCGATCGGCATAGTCTCAGATTCCTCAAAATGAGCATAATACCTTGCATAATAAACAGTTTTTCCTGGCAAATAGTAGTCAGGCATATAAAAACGGGACGAAATGCATGTCAGAGATTAAGATTCATCACTGAATTTTCCATGAAATGATAGAGCGTCTTTAATGGATGTAATCGACAGGCATAATTTTAGTTCCATGATAAAATATAACAACAATAGTAATATCCACACTTTAAAGTGTGGATATTACTTGGATATGGTCACATGGATATATCGCATTTCTACCAAGTTAAGCCTGAAACGATTTCATAATTTTAGTTGGTGAAATGTTTTGGAGAAGTAAATGGAATGAATGATTGGCTGTACAATGTAATGGCTGGAAAACGAGTATTTCAATGAAATGTGCTCTAAAGACTCAGAGAAACCATGGCGCTGAAACTGAGGGCAAAACTACTAGGAAAATGAACGGATTATCCATTTTTTCGATTATCTGATTGGGCTTCCCCCTCCATTACCATGGAAAATCGGTGCTCTACTGTATTAGGTACTGTGCTGATGATGATGTAGAGTTACATGGTTTTGTAGAAGCCAGTCATGGCAATAATTTTGATGGTAAGAATTTTTCTGGTTTTGTATTTATGCTAAGTAGTGATGCCGCACCACTAGAGAGTACTGTGCAGTGTGTATAATGTGTTATTGGGTATAGGCACTGATCGATACTCAACCGTTGTTATTTTTTGTGGGTGTACATACTGTTTCTGTATGGATAATAAAAGCACTCTGTTTTAACTGTTATGACTGCGAGTCATGTTCTTTTTCAATTCCAAAAATAACCCTTATAATCCTGAAATATTAAAAACAGATAGTACTGAGCATGCATAAATGTTATGCCAATATCATTTATAATATAATTATAACAGCACAATAGCCATAAAGTTAGTAGAAATTAAAGTAAGCCAAACACTTGCCTTAAGAGGAAACTGCTGACCACAATGAGGACAAAAATGTTTTATAGCACTATCAGGGTGCTTCTTGAACTTGTGCTGAATAGCAATGGTAACAGTTTCAAATTCCTGCCCACAAACATCACAAATGATCCCAGATGAAGGCTTTCCAGGAGATTTTGTAGCGCCTGCAGCAGGAGCAGTGCTTGCCGTTGAGGTCTTACATGATGATGAAGAGGGACTACTTCCTGGAGTGGTAGCAGGCACTTCGGTACTTGCTGTGGTATTTGGTACGTTCACCCTGGGCACACTCTGAGGTGGGGCAGGCAAAGCAGCTTTCTTTGGACCATTTGCCACAATGCCCCCTGGAACTTTGGCTTTTCGAGGTCGTCCCTTCCCATCAATTTCACGATTTGCATGTTTTCTGCAGCAATATTATAATCAATATCACTTCAATACAGCTAGTTAGACATCAACATACCTCTACTCATGCAACCCTTAATGATGTGATATTTGGATTACATCTCTATCACTTCACAGAGATAGCACAAAATGTTACACAGCATTCATTGTTTACATCTTTCACTTATAAATGAAGAGTCAAATTAATTGAGAAAGAATCCCTTAATCTAAAAAAAAATAAAAATATGCCTTCATGTCATATTCATAGTCATTCATGTCATGTCATTCGAACAAAATATTGATTGAACATTGAATATTGAACAAATGATTTTACACTTCAACAATCCTTCCACAAAAATGCATATAGGCTTTTCACAGATATCACCCAATTCCTTACACAGCAAAGATAACAAATAAACGGTAAAGATTTGAATAAGCAAGTAGAACACGAATAACAATTTAGGTTAATCAATTTCGGAAAACGTACACTCAGTCCCTACTATGGAGTAAACATTAGTGCATACCAATGATGCCATTAGAGTTCACAAAAGTGGGACCCCTTTTCCGAACATCTACCCAAATATGAAGGGAACTTTAAAAGAAACAGAAAAGTTTGCGAATAAGAGATTCAGAAGCGATCAAGGCATGACACTTAGGTGTCGGTACGAAGACCCAAATCACATGCGGCAAACTAAACGCCAGAAAAGGGGCTAACAGACAAAACTGTGTTAATTATGACAATATTGACAGGAAGGCAACGGAAATTTTGCGATTGAACGCCTCCTCCACAATAAAACCTTACCCAATCAATCAAGGCCAATCATTTCACTACAAGGCTAAACTTTCTGGGTCTCTTTCCAAAATGGTAGCAAGCGTATAAATAAAGTCAATACAAACCTGAAATGCTCCTGCAGGGCTTCTTTGGATCCTAGTTTTGCATTACATAAAACACAAACATGAGACTGGGCTTTCGTATCAGACATAATGCAAGCAGTACGCTCCTAAAACGTAAATCATTGGTTAAGTACTTTAGGTGAATACTCTAAGTAGTAGATTACATTTTCAATCTTCTATCCTAAACACCATGAAAAAATGCATAGCCCGTCAGCGAAAATGGAAAACAAACTCGCGAATAGGTAAACATCTAGAGAACTAACCAATAGAGCACGAAATTGGCTGGACAGACACAAACAAATTTCTTCTAACTCAAGTATGGCGATAATAGTCTATAACTTATTTAATGAACAATTATAGATAGATACGACATAATTCCAGGGAGTTGGCCAATGCTTTCTTTCAAAATATATACAAAACACAGAAAGATAATTTCATCGACGCCATTACGTCAAATAAGTCTTGAACTTCGCGCCATCTACTGGCAGTGAATAGAAAACACACAGTTTTAATACAAATCAAATTTACAAACTGCTTACGACTTGCCGGATTTTATGGCTTGAAGAAAGCAATAGTGGCAGTGTAGTGACGTAATCTGAGGCTCGTAATATTTAACGTCAGTCAATAATTTTCTTCGGTCACAAAAGGCTGATTCAGCTGATTGTATTGCAAGCTTGTCAATTGTGATCTTTTCAAGGTACGACTGACGAGTCGCATGTGTTAGTAGCTTAATCTCGCATGAATTCAATCTAGCGTTTTGCTAGCGTTCTTCAGAGACAGAAAAACGAGTGCTGTGGGCGTTAATCTCCTTAAGGTATTAGCAATTGGGTTCGTTAGAATATTGAATTAATAATCGGTAACACTGAATAATTAATTTCTTTAGCGGAAGCCATTAGAAGGAAATCAAAGATAGGCTGTTTCGTGACGAAATTTTCAGGTTTCCGTATAGTATTTTTTTACAATACCTGCATTTTCTTTTGTCATACCATTGCAACTCTGGGTTGCGTGGATGTCATCGCCGGATTGGAGGGCTCTCGATGCTCAGTGAGTAAGTAAGCTGCCGAAATGTTCCTCTGTTCAGGTGGTAAAAGTAAACTAAATGTCAAAGTGGAGAGAAGCTAATGGTGATTTAGATAGAATTTGCCTAATGAAGAATGGAACTAAGGGAAGTGAAATGTTACTACTTTCCCTGTATTGACGTGGAACGATCGTTCTCGTGAATAGATCAATACGTGTATGTGCATTAATTGAACCCAGACTTACCCAGACATCTTGAAATTGCTCATTGCTCGGCAATGTCAATATTGTAAAGATAAATTAGAGCCCGGAAAGAGGTGCGGTAAGAGTAATCACCATCGCTGAGTATTTTACTAATAAGAGATTTTAACTTTTTGAATGGCATAATAAAGAGGAAAACTTACATTTTAATGCTAGTACTGAAGGCAGATGCTGGAAACCAGTTTGGCTTTATTGATAAATTGAGGAAGGGTAAAGGAAGAAGCCACATGAAGGACTACACAGAAGAGAATGCTCAGTTTTATGAAGTTCACTGTGTGACATGAGAAATTTTCCTGTGGCTAAGTAGATGTTAGGTTCTCAGACCTATCCTTTCAATCAGGCAAATTTGGAGTATGCCTGGAGGCTCTTTGCTCAAGGGTGTAGTGATAGGCATGTACAAAGAATGCTGGCAAAAGAAATAACTTGTTACTTGATGTAATAATAATCCATATTATTCATTTTTGTAATTTGATGAATATTAGGATTCAAGAAAAAGATCCCTTCAGAACCAAAATAACAACAATCTGAAGGAGGGGGCATCATGCATACTCAAAGCTCAGAGCACACTATTAGTTATAAATTGGCCCAAATATTCTACGAAAAAAGGCCGAGGGGCTAATTTACTGGCCAAAATTTGTAATGTGCAATGAATGATCGCTGCTTTTCCTTTGTAACCATTGTACTTGAGAGTGATACTGAGTAAGAGGGCTGATACAGGAATTGTGTCCATCTAGATAAAGAAAGCTTTAGACTTGAAGGCTAACTCTGTATCATTGGCATACAACCACAAAAGGAATCAATGCAACCTCCACTCTTCTATGGACCCCTAAGATCAAATGTCCTCCCTACCTCTCCTGGATGAAGCATGTCCTCTCACTTGCTGTGCCCTCATGATCCTAGACTGCTCCTCCCTTGACTTTAAAATCTAGGCCCTCTACCCCTGGTGAATCACCTTATCATCTATTCCTTTGAAGAATGGCATGATGTTTATTCATTATTTAATTACCTAAGTTCTTGAGTTAGCAGTAAATGAAGATTATTTACAGATGATACAGTTATTTACTATGAAATAATTGAACACGCTGACTTCATTCGTGGTGACATTCACTGACATTCGTGGTGGCAGGAGTGGGGGTTAGAATTAAATATCAGCTAATGCACCACAGTTCACTTCCTACAAAAGTCATCACTCAAATGCCATACCTATACTGTGGGTGGAGTAAACATCAAATCTTCAAGTACAGTAAAATATCTTGGATTTACCTTAACTTCTGATATATCATGGGGAACACACATACAAAACATACCTGGCACATCATGAAAGAAACTAGGTTTTGTTAAGTGTGTAAAAGGAAAGTCCTTGGATGCAAAAGTAAAAGAGAAATTCTACTTCACTCTGGTTAGGTCACACCTCAAATATGTCGCGAGCATTTGGAACCCTGGTCAGTAACCCTTCAGCTGCGGCAGCTAGATTGCAAGTCTTCCACTCTGTGTGGGAAATATTCAAAGGAGGCCAGACCCGCTTCCGCCACGAGGGGCAGAGCAGGTAGAAGACCCCTGCAATCCCCTCCTGACCCTTTTCCCGAGGTTCCGTGGAAAGGGCCCCACCCAATAAGGGGCGGAGTGGAACATCAGTTAATTTGGCCAAATGTTTTAATCGGCGAAAATCTACAAAATAATTATTATATGAAGTTTGTTCGTAATTTACTGTTTAATTTGATACTAAACACCAAGGAAATCCGTTGATTTTTACCCACATTGCACTCTGGTAAGACTACCAGAGCGCATTGAGAGGATAATAAGAATAAAGGTTAGAAGCTCATGGCAATGGAATGCGACCCTGAGGGAGGGACTCGTTCGGGTAGGAAGTGAGGATTGCCAATTGTCCCCCTCAAGGAAGAAAGAGTTTGGTCCACAAAAATAAGAAGGGGCTCTGGGAGCAGGTAAGGAGAGAGGGTCCAACGTACAAGTATGTTTTTCCTGCAGTTGCCCATACACACATGCAAGTACGTTCCCCACAGCTGAGTGGTTAAAGATTTCACCAAAAAAATTAATACAATACAAAGAAAAGCAGCATGCTTCATTAAAAACTGCTACGTGTGAACATTTAGTGTCTCACACTTTTAGAGGGATTAAGGTGGGAGCCCCTAGGGACTCGAAGGCTACAGGCTAGGCTTAGGTTGCTTGAACATAATTCAGAACTGGTGTGTTTCAGAGCAACACAGAGAATATAATCATGATGCTTCGCTACATCTCTAGGTCTGACAGAAGCGATGAAATAAGAGAGATACACTGTCGAACAGATAGGTACAAAAACTCATTCTTTCCACACACAATAAGTGACCACAATAAATACTGAGCTCCACTAAATACACTCCCCTGATATGGGTCAGCATTTCACCTGCCAAAACCTTACATTTTTACATGACTGGTGACCTATCACCCCCTGCCACATGCTCTTGCGGCAGATCACAGGGTAGTATGAAGATGTAGATGTGTTTAATAGGATTGTGGTAGGTGGACGTTAATGGCCACTGGCATTCCTCTCTCTCTCTCTGCTCCCTTCAAACCTTGACTCTATACTCCTCACGCTCCCCATCCCCCTGAACTCCATCCATCTACAATGAATCACATTATGTCGATCTCCATTTTTCGGGATCTACCGCATATTTTTGTTGTAAGTGGTATTTCGACAATGCCTCACACCACCACCCAGCCCAGAAGGCGTCATTAGTTAAAACACTTTTTCATCGGGGGCAGCGTGTTTCTGACGCGGAGTTGCTGGCAGAGGAGAAACGGTACCTTATGATGGCTCTGAGAAGGAACGACTACCAGATGATGGCCCTGTAAAGGGCCTTGAAGCTGAGAGAGACCAATCCAAAGTCCAAAGAAAATGAAGACGAGAAATCCTGGGCCCCCATTCCATTCATTGCGGGAACCACGGAAAGGATTACCAGAGCATTAAAAAAGCATGGCGCTACCACTAGGTTCAACTGAGCCACAAAAATCGGTGACATTCTTCCCTCGGCTAAAGACAAAATCCAACAGGATCTACAGGAAGGAGTTTACCTGGTGCCTTGTTCCTGTGGGAAATCATACATCGGTGAGACTTGCTGGTCATTACAGGTACAAATGCAGGAACACCAGAGAGCAACGAAAAATGGACAATTTCACCTGTCAGCCGTATCGGAGCACGCCTGGACTCCGGGACATGACATGTAATTTGACAAGGCCAAGGTAGTAGTGAGAGAGAGCAGATATTACCCTAGGCTAATTAGAGAATCCATTGAGATAGCACGGATGGACAATTTCAGCAAAGACAGAGGATGCCACCTGGACGATACATGAAGGAGAATTCCGAAAAGGACCAATGAGAGAGCAGCACCGAAATTTGGTGGAAAATAGGTCCTATGTTATGAGGGCCAAACTCATGAACCAGCATCTTCGACCTGAAGACACTGACAGTAGTGTCAGTGAAACTGTTGTCACTTACAGCAAAAATATGCGGTAGATCCCGAAAAATGAAGGAGATCGACTTAGAGCACCTTGAAAGTCTTCGTTCTCTCATCACATTATGTTATTATAATGGGTTAACCATGTTGAGCAAGCTAGAGATGCAGGATGACACATCACTCCTTGCAATGCCTAAGGTTACTTGAATATCTTTTGTTTCCTTTGGAGACATAATTAGTAATATTTATGGCCATCTTACTTCTCCCATATTCACGACCTATGTAAGAAGTAACATCAACATTGTTCTTACAACTTTTGACTACAATACATGTAAGGTTGATTGTTGGGGGCCGAATATAAGCCATGTTTGTATTTAACATTCATTCATTTTGGATTATGAAATACCAATTACAGCTGGATAAAACCAGCCAAAATCTTTGCTAGAATCCAGCAGTAATCTTATAGGGTGGTTGTGAGAACACTGGCTTGTTTAAAGACTTTGCAGACCATAGTATTTATGATTATGCTACTTGGGCTCGTCTGTATCTATCATAGCAAATTGGAACATACCATCATTTCAAAATAAATTGTGCTCGGCCAAGCTTGCGACAGCTGTGAATCAATTTTTGGTTGCTCAATACAGTTTCCCTCATCATGTAACCTAGATCGTATGTTTGGTGGTCTTATCACCTAAGTTTTTCTTTTGAATTTAAAACATTTTAATGCTGCTGAATAGCATCCTTTACTAATTGGGTGAATAACAAAAAGTAATGTAAAAATGTCATGCTATGTTTTAATAATGGAGTAGCTAATAATGTTGGTATTCTCTTGTAAAATCTGTTGGTTTTATGTGGATCGTTTTCACTGATGAAACTTAAGAATTTCCCTCAGTAAGCAACAGTTCTGTAAGGATATCACAGTATAGATTAAAGCCTCATCCAGCTATCTTTATGATCTTGAGATGTTCCTTTGGGTAAGGCACCAGAATAAATGAAATCCTCTTGGGTATTTTAAAATAAATCGACCCACCTGTATTTGACGTTAACACCACTCACCGGTTTTTTCATCTATTAGTACTTGATGGCTTTCGGGTAGCTTCTGTGTTGCATTATCTTGATGACGACAGTTTCACAAGCACCCCAGCTGTCTTCCTCTGGACTGAAGTGCTCTTAATGCATTTTGACTGCCATTTATAGCCTGGCAATCAGTCTGGTGCGCTTCTCTCCTACTTTTTTTGGAGTCCTTTTCCACTTTTTGGAAAACCCACTTCCAAGTGGTGGACTGCGTGCAACTATCTTCTCTATTTTCATAATTTGGGGGGCTGGCTATTTCTTTGGCCACCCTTATTAATCTGGGGAAGTATTGAGTCTCCTAAGCAATGATTCTCACCTCCTCCAAATCCATGTTATGGGAGGGCCCACTCCTTGTGTGATGCAGACTGGCCTACTAGTTTGGTTGCCTATTCTTGATGGCTCTCTGGAGTCCAGAAATGCTGCACTTCCACACTTGGGAAGTTTGGCCTGCATACGACTTCCCACATTCGCATTTTACTTCATATACTCCGCCTGAGCCCTAAGGTAAATGGTTCTCATGTAGGTTAAGTATGTTAAATGTTTTGGTGAAGCAACTTCCTGGTCAACAGGACAAATTTTTTAAATACCTTGGCCATCTTCCCCATAGTTTCTGCAACCTATGGTAAGACAGCATAGGCTACTGGTTTGGGTCTTTTCATCTTGTATGAGGTCTTTCTCTGGGTCATGAGTTCTTGATCTTCCTCTTCACGGGCAGTCTTGAGAATCAACTTCTGGAAGAAGCCACATCTCTTGAAAGTCTTCGGTAAACGCTCCTTTTCATGGGCAATGGAGCCTGAGTCAGAGACCTGCAGAGCTCGGTGGAACTATGTCTTAACTCTTACTTTCTGCTGCAGGTGTTGGTGGGTGTTTGCTTTCAGGTACTGGTCAGTGTATGCCTTCTTTCGGTAAACCTATTGTCCCAAAGTTCCATCTCCTTTCTTGGGTACCAGGATGTCAAGAAAGGGCAGGTAGCTGTCTTCCTCCAAGTTGATTGTTAAAAAAAGTGGAAAAGGACTCCTAAAAAGGCTGGAGAGAAGTGCACCTGATTGATTGCCAGGCTATAAATTGCAGCCAAAATGCATTGAGAGCACCTCATACATGAAGGAGCAACACAATTGTGTGATCACTAGTGGATGACTCTGTTGAAGTTACTGTGCGGCTAGTTCTGTGCTTCTTCGAAAATGAAGATGCAACCTAGAATGCTTGCAAAACACACAACAACACAAAATCACACAATATGACACAACATGAAAGCTAGCCCAAAAGCCATCAAGTATCCAGACCACTCCATGGAAGCCTTCACTACAACTTCTCCACCTTTTACTAAAATGAAAAAAATATGATTGCCTTAGTACACATTCAATTTCGGTGGCAAATTGACCACATCAACCAAAAATATAGGTTCAGGAATTCGGATAACCTTATAAAGATTCCATCTTAATAATACATAACAAACTACTCCGAATGTACAGCAGAAGTCTCTCTAGATGATTTAGGATCAGGATTATCGAGGGTGTACTGTTTGTTTCGGCAACTTTTGTGATACACATAATTGGTGCAATACATGCATATGACGTATGAGCCATTTCATCCAAGGCCTTGCCTGGGTGATTTTGGGAATTCAGGAACTCCATGGTGAATTTTGAATGGTGAAAATATTCCTTTATATCATAAAGCAAATCTCTGTTAATGTGTTTCTGTCAAAATATAATTTTGATGAGTTAAATATGACCGATAAATGCTATTTTCTCCCAATTCACTGATATACATGAATCATCGCAGTAAGTTTCTTGTGGATCTTCAATAATTCCCTGGCAAATAATTATAAATTAATAGCTATTATTAGGCTAATCAGCAGTTAAAAGTAGGTTTAAGAGCAAAGTAATCCTCAGGATTTTAACTTGCACAGATCTCCATCTACCCAGATAATTTCTGTCCTCATCTCAATTAATATGCTACCTCACTTCATTCTGTCCATATAACCTAAACCCTTCTTCCCCCTTCGCGGCTTACCCAACATACTCCTCTCCCAAGGCCCTCAGCGACCTTTTCCTCCTCAAAACACCCAGGTACTCTGCCTCCTCCTAATCTCCTCCAGGAATTTTCTTTCCTCATCCACCCTACCCAGTACTTACTCATGTGTCCTCTTTCTAGTGCCTTTCCTCCATTCTCCATCAAGTTTGTGCCTTGCCAGGTGAAACTTTCAATAGATACATATAGTTTTCTTCTTATAGAAACTTAAAGATTTCTTGACTTGGATCAGAGAATATTATAGTTGCCAATGATATGGGATACACTGGTACATGGATGGTTCAAGGGCCACATAATGGATGAAGACAAGTTGAACTTTAATTTCTGACCAATTCGGAGTTTTTAAGTTTTGCCATTTTTGGGTTAACACAATCATTGAGCTCAAAAACTTCTTACTGCCTGCTGGTGGAAGATGGTTGGCTGGCAGAATTTGAAATATAGTATCATAACATATGATAACATCATGGTGTTTACTGAGCATCCGAGGAGGAATACTCACAAGAATTTTTTTCTATTATTTTAGAAGAAATATTGTTAATCAATATCCCACTGAGAATATTAAATTGATATTTCATATTGAAAGAAGTGATAAACATTTAAAGGTCTTTAAAAATTATCCAATAAAATTAAGGACTAATTTAAAGACCTTCTTTTCCACATATTATAGTCCTTCATCTATAGACACATGTTTTTGTCTACATGGTATTAACTCTTGAGGTAAGTAGGTATGCAGTAAGTAAAAAGATTTTATGGAAAAGTTTTTATTCCAGAATAAGACGTTATATATTGCACTCATTTAATATGGTTTTTAAAATGTAGCTTCACAGAAGTATCAGTTAATTACGATGACTAATAATTCAACCACCTAATTGAGTATATGTTAGTTTTGTGATACATCAGCAAAAATTATAAATGCAAATAAATGTTCTGTCCTCAAAGATAAAACCATAATTCTATTTCAAAACGCTTCGATTAAAATACTTTGAATGTTGACAAAAATGCAACAACAGATCTATGACAAGAGCCACACAGATGTCATAGAAAAATCTTTGACTGCTTAACACAATCATTTTTCAAACATATTTACAAAGTCACATGGCTATGACTACTCCATATGTAATATTTATGGATAACAACAGTCACTTCTCGTTGGCCATTTTATACAAGATTTTCATTAGAAAATATATAATGAATGATTCTCGATTCATCTCAGTGGAGAAAAATTTTTACCTCACCAAGTAAAAACTTTTTTATGGGGAAATGCTCACGATTGAGATAACCATTCACAATGGCGATTCAGATGAATAGAACTCCCTGTAAATATTTTTGTGAAAATGGTGATTTATAGTAAATGAAGATGTACCTAGCATGAAGTGCCCATCATAAGGATGTAGTCGAAGTTATGGTTTCGCTGGCTCTAGAATGTAAACATAAATGCCAAACTACAGTGCTTAATGTAAACAATCAGGCTTTAGCTAAGTGCCAGTGACCTTGAGTGAGGAGTCTCGTTTCTGCAGGTAGCCGAACCCAATTTGAACACTCATTGTGGGTAGTGGGCACCATGCATCTACGCTCAGCCAAGGCACAGCAAGGGACTCAGTGGACATGCTTGGATTTGATGCCATCTTCTACATCATCACTAAAACACACACAAGAATGGTTAAATCAAGTAGGCTTGTGGATTTGGCCTCAGCTTATGTTGTGTGGTTTTTATGTAATTGACAATTAACATAAAAACATTGAATTACTGGGAATAATTGCATATCTACATCAAGATGTACAGCCATTGGTGAAATATTAAATAGTACCCTGTTCATTCAAAACTGTATCATTCAATCTACAGAACTAAACAAATCATGTCTTTGCTATGAGTAGACACTGGGTCTTCAGTGGGAGCATTTTACTGACAACAGATAGAATTTTCATATCACTCTTCCTTACCTCATTCAAGAGTGAGTACATATAATTACTCTCAGATTCAACACTCCGTATTTTTTTCAGATTCTACAACTTTCTCCTTCTCTACAGCAAGCATGTGTGGATAGGTATCCACCTAACCAAATGCCTATTTTTCTCAAGGACTCTTCTCTCTTGGGTCCTGAAACTCAGCAATGCTCACGGGTTGAATGGCACAAAAGAAGCAGCAGATTCAGTGGAGGGCTCTGAAGCGTTGCTGCAGCATCATGTAGATGAGGACTGAGGGAAGAAAGAGCAGGGATAGGGATGTGGAAGGAGCTGAAGCTGAAGATGAGAAGCATTTGGTGTCCAATGGGGCTGGGTCATTGCGAAGAACAAATCGTTGGTTGAGGTTTTGTGCAGGCCTGAAGTTGTCCTCGGGCATTTCATGGAACAGTCTCAGCTGATTAGCCAACATGTTTAAAAATGATAAGATAAGGACAATCAGAAAAATGCTAGGCAGTTCACTTGCTTTTATTGCTACAGTAATAAATCGTGGGCAGCTGTCATACATGCAAAGATTAAAGACAAGTAAGTGCTTAGATGACTTCATTCTGAGTACTTAATTCCTTTTAAGTATGTCATGAGAGTACATTTTTTACTAGAAGTATGCAGTTTTCAAATACATACATACATACCAATCACACCGTTCCCTTCTGGGGTAGGCACAGTCAAAATGTTTTACTCGTTAATACACATTTGCACACCTAACTCTGCTTCAATAATTTCCTCCATACTGACCTATCCTTGCAAACCTCTTTTGCCTCATTTACCCCCGTGCACTGTTTCATATACGCCCTCCTGTTTTTAAGACTCCTAATATTCCTCCTCCTGAGAATTTCCTCAACCACATTCATCCACGACTTTCTTGTCCTACCTCTCCCTCTCGCACCATTCTTTCACTCTTATGTATCTGTTTCGTTATTCAACTCTCATTCATTCTCTCAAAATGGCCAAACCAACAAAGCACACTCCTTTCATATATGTCCATTACTGGAGCATCTAACACACATTTATTTCTTACCCATTCATTCCTGACTCTATCCATCCTACTTTGGCAGCAATTTTTCAAATAATCAAACAAATCATGTAAACATTACAAGCAGAAAAACAATAGTGAATTAGATAAGAGCCATGTATATCATTCTTGCATTGTTCATTCCTACACTATCCATAGCTCCACACTTACCATCTGGGTATAAGAAACCTGAGTGGAAGAAACATTCACTCTGTTAAGGGATTTGAGGTAAGATGGATTTAATCCCAAAACAGTTATGAGATCCAGGGTCTTATAGTCCTGTAGTCACCGAAAGGGGCAGCAGTGCTTCAATGAGACGTAAAGTGAACCAAAAGCTTCTAACGAAAAAAGTGTTTTATGCAGGTTTGCTGCTCATGATCGATGATGTGTCTGCTGTTAATGATGGAGATGCCACCGAATGGCTACTGCAGAGCTTCTGCTGAACTATTATTGACTAGGCACACATGACATTTATGGTGCTAAGTAGTGTCAAAACTTAAAATACTGTTTAATGTTCTATAGACATTATTTGTGACAGCAATATAAGTACTTTAAAGAACAGCTTATGTTATTGATTTTATGTGGGCCAATGGAAATTCACCATACTTAATTTTTCAATTATAATTCAAATAGGAGTTGTCATTTTATTTTGGCTCTATTGTTTGGCATGATAATGCATATTCAAATATGATCAAAGTGTAATGAGGTGTTTTATACATCCTCCAATGGAACTAATTTGGATGCGCTGCAGTGCTTGCTTAAAGTGTTCCTTTTTATATGATAGGCTTTCCCTTGAGTTAATTTTCATGTTATTCTCCATAAGTTTTCTCTTTATTTTGATGTCCTGCAATTCCTACTTTAGAATGCTGTAAATATTTATCTCACCAATTTCTCTCCAACGCATGGTGTACATATCTGTGAGTACCTATTTGCTGTTTTCTATTTTTAATGAATTGTTAAAAATGTGTTTTGTTCTCCTGTCCCTACTGTGGTTCATATTCCATTTTGCAAGTGGGCCTTATTCATACGCAGTGCTTCTGACATTCATATACAGCAATTCCAATTTTCACTTATAGAGATTCTGGAATACATTTGCTGTACTACCAATGTTCATTTGCAGCAAATCTGGCTTTGAAAAAAGGGAAGTTTTGAGTATGTCATGCATGCTGCAGCAGCTTGTCTGCAACAGCAGAACTAACATACAGTATTGCAGATGCATACTGGCACAGTCTTAAATGTCTAAATTTTAATAATATGTATTTCCAGGGTTAGCACTATGAGCTTTGAATCATGTATGAAAGAGTAGACATGGGTGATTGATTAAAGAATAGTACTCTCATCTTCAATAAAACCTCACCGAAACCACCATGAAATGTATGAGTCATCTTAGCACATCTCTCTCAATACTCGACATCCTCCAGTCAAAGTACATGGACAGATGAATAATGTTCATGCAACAAACTGAGAAATTGAATAGACCAATGTTACATAAAGTAATGAACTAAAAATTTACTTATGGCCTAACAGAATGTTGGCGGTAAATCTTAAGACTAAGGCACTTACCTCTTCCTCAGAGATTGGGATAGTATTTTCAAACACAGTCCACACAACAGCCTCATGGCAACCAGGAGTGGTAAGTGAGCCATAGTAACGGAAAAACCTCCCTGTATCATGAGGTAGAAGTGCAGAGAGGGCCATAGGAGATGATGATGCCTTCATTGATATTTTTTTACCTTCATCTGCCCCCTCCAATTTTCTTAATGCCTCCAAGAGTGGTCGCAGGCTCTTGTTTGGAGTCTTGGAAACCTGAAGAAATGAAAGAACACTCATAAGAATCATTGAAGGAAGCATACATTGGATAAGGCCAACACCACCTAGAGGAGAGGGCCTGAGTGCTCGAGGTTGAAAAACTGGTGATGTCAGCACTCAGAGGCAGAGGTTTTGATCGGGAACTATTTGTGCCATTGCTTAACGCTGTAGGTTGCGAAAGAAATTTAAGAATGTGGGGTTATCAAAAAAAGTGTAAAATATATAATTTTGGACTACTGTTTATGGTATATTCTCACAATCATGTTAGAGTGCTGTGTACCGAATTGTTGCGGTAATCATGCAGAGGGTGAAAAAGATGCAATATTTTGTATGCTAAAGGAGAAAAAATGAAATAGACCAAGAGAAAAGCTCACACCTACTTCAAATTCACAGGTAAGACCTTTTAATCCTAGTAACACCTTTGGTTGTCTTGTTATTGTACGGGGTTTCCAAAAATGGACTTAATGATGGTCATCAATTTTCAAAATGTAAGAATGAGTACATAGGCTAAAATGTGGAAAGATCATTAACCTAATCTTCAATTTTTTGTTTCTTTCCTTCAATCAAACTTTTTCATTTGACTATATATTTTTTAGACTTTTTCTTAAAGCACTGAGTTTACTGTCTTTGAAAATGTGAGTATTTTGGGACGTCTGTACATTGGAAAGATTCATTCCTGATTATGTTGACACGTCCTCTCATGCTGAAAAATTGTCCAGTGGACTCTCATTATTATGAAATTCACGGGACCAAAAAATCAGTGGTTCGTAATGACAGACTTCATGTCAACGTGTTTTTTTCATAGATTTCACAAAAAATGTGACATAGCTTATGTAAAGTATCTATTATTTATATCGTAATTCTGAAGTTCTCAGACACAATACAGGTGGCAAAGCTTCATGATTTATACAGGGTGTCCAGCAGCTGAGCATTTGAAAATTCCCTGAGATTTCCAGGTTTTCCAGATATAATTTTTCCCGACGAAATGTTGATTTTTTTCTTGTTAATTAGAAGAGAATGTTCAATATGTTTCTTAGGTGATTAAATGTAAGGATTATTTTTAAACTTGCATATTTGGAGGAAAATAAACACAAAATTTAAAAAGTTTGAGAGAAAATCACATCACCACCCTTTCTTACATTTAAACATTGCCATGCTGGTGCTCAGGAACAAGGTAATATTACAGCCAGACTTTGCAATGAATATCATTGACATAAAATGATCAACAAATTAAAAACTGAAGGAATTGACTTATTTCCTTATTTTGCTAATTGGAACAAGGCAAGGGAAATTTGACTTCCCAACTTGTCGATAAAGGCACATTCTTTACGCCACTGATTTACAGACTATGAACAATGAAAACACAATATACCTATATAGAAAACATTGTTCCTACTTTCGGTGATTACAAGAATGCAAAATGCGACAACGCAGGGGAAATTTGATTGAGCAACTTGCCGAAAAAGGCACATTGCTTCCGTTGCTCTTTTATATATTGACACCACAGAAAATTCCAGAGTCAATTCGATATTTCTCTGAGATTTCCCTGATATTTCCAGTGAAAATAAAATTCCCTGAGATTTCCGATCTTCCTAGTTTTCCACAGTGCTGGACAACCTGTTTATAATGCAACGTTGAGGTTGCCTGCACGGTTGTTTATGTGTCAAAATTTGTAATAAAGTAATTTTTTGTCCCAATGGGGACTGGGACTAAGGTTCATGATTTCGTAATATTGTTTCTTTTACCATGCATTTAGATACTACTTGCTAAGTAAAATGGGAAACTTCGTATAAACGTTGTTCATAAGAATGAGAGTCTACTGTTCTTGCAAAGGTTTTGGCGGCATTGTCCATTGTCCAGTTCTGCATTTTCAGGTTCTCCATCTGTGTATGTTGACTTTGGCTGACAATGGTTTTGATGGCCATCCGGCTATCGTCTTCAGGTTGAGGGTGGAAAGAAGCTGTCTTGGACACCTTATATAGTGCTGGTAGTCCTGGTGCCAAAAGATGTCGGAGAGGATGATTCTTCTCCATGAGCTGCTGAGGGGATAGCCATTGTATCTGTTGAAATTTTTCGGCAATTTCCAAATCTCTAGTTATTCCTTGATTTGTCTTGGATAATAACGGCTATCCTGAGCTAGTATTTTTGTATCTTCGAAATTAATTCCGTATCCTGGCTCACACCAGGCACATTCAGCAATGGCAGACAGATTGAGCTACTTATTTTTCATCGCCCTTGCATGCTCTTTTAGTCTCGCGCCCATGGACCTGCATGTCCCGCCAATGTGCGATCTTCCTCAGGAGCATAACACTTGGTACACACCTTCACGTACCTCCTGTGGAATGCAGTCCCTGGGTCAGTGCATAATGTTGTTTATTTTCGTCTCACAATTGAACCTCGTGAACACGTCGTGTTTTTATAGGATCCTTGCAATCTTCTCCAATGTTCCAGCAACAAACGGGATAATCATACGAGTTCTTGGTTGGGTTGATTCTTCCTTCTCACTGGTATTTTGTTCCTCAGGCGACCGGTCCAGTTTCTTCTCCACCTTCGCAGTCCTTTTCAAGACCAAAGAATTTTTTTAGCCATTGATCCTGTGTAGAGCTGTGGCCAGGTGTTTCTTCTCAGGATATATGATTTTACATCCAAACTGCTGTAGGTTCAGTGAATTGAGAGTGGTCACAATGGAGGTCTTCTGGCAGGGATGATGATGCGATGCAGTGCAGAGATATCGGTCAGTATGTGTTACCTCCCAATGGACCACATGACCAAGGCTACCATTACTTTTTCTTTCTACCATAACATCCAGGAAAGGCAATTTTCTTTCATATTCTTTTTCCATAGTACACATACGACCTTCTTTTTCTTTTTCCATAGTACACATTGTGGTGGCATCAGTTCTGTGTTTTATCCAGCTCTTTCTTAACATTTTAGTGATATTTATGTTGGTTATTTGAGTAATTCCTAGAAAATAGCACACTTGAGGGTTGAAACACAGCTAATATGTATACATGTTTTATGCCTTGTGGGGGAGTTCTGGAATCATGAGACCAAAAATCAATGATGGTTACTTCTTTTTAAATCAAACCATCATGAAATAATTTTTACTTTTAATTTCTTTCGAAGCCAAATTGTTATATTTCAGCTGCACCCTTATCTTTGATAGACTCCGTCTGCTAGACATGGAAACATGTAGTGAGAATTAACTGAAGCGCTTTCATTCGTAGTGTATAACTGGTTTTAATTAGCAGTAAAGTACTGTACAGAGGGGCGATCCCAGAAATTTATTTCGGGGGGATGTATGATTCTCCTAGCACAAGCTCCTAGCTCCTTTACGATCCTCCCCCTGGGATCGCCCCTGGTACAGACTCTTGTACCTCATGCACCTGTGTAAAATACACACCCTGCCTTTATGAGTATCGGGAAAAAAATCAGCAACTCACTTCATTCTCCTAGCACAAGTTTTTGGGATCCGTAGTACTTTGGACTAATGCCAAAACTTTCCGTGAGTGTCCTTACATTTGTTTCTCCAGGATAAATTGAAAAAAGTTATCGCTTCTCATTCAAATGAAATTAGCTACTATTTGCCGTACACCAATTAGTCTAACTATTGATTGCATTTTAATTTACGAAAATAATTAAACTTTCAGTACCTTTTTTACCTTCAATTGTACATGGCTGTGTGTGCCATTCTGCAATGAGTATGATTGCCAGGTCTTTAATGACTTCAATAATGGTTAGGCTGAGAAATATCTGCTGTGGCATAGTCAGCCATTTAGACATGTGAAAGAATATTCTCGTACTGGCCCCCGAATGATTACGTCATAGCGGAAAGCTCAGGTCTTCTCCTCCAGGTGGTGTTGATCAGGCAGGGTAGAAATCATTCATTCTGTTTGGTGGACATCTGTGCATGTGGCCAGTACTGGTGCCTTTTTTATTCTTTACCAGAATTATTAAAAACTTAGCAAATTATTTTAGGAACTTGCTATTGCAATGGTTGTGTGTAAATTTTACATTAACATCGTATGTGCAAATCAGTTGGCAGAGTGTCTGCATGAATGCAGAGGGTGCTGTCAACTGACAGAGAGAGGCATTATTCATGATTGGTGAATAAAATTATGAAAGGATATTGATTTGATTTAATGAAGGATGTTGAATTTTTGTACTAATAGTCTGCTGAATAGTCTATGATTTGGGTAGAGGGTGTACATTTTTGTGTGAGCATGAAATATATTATCTTTTATGTACCACTGTCAGCATATACATTTAGTCTAGCTATGTCTGGTAATGATTTACAAACATGATTCAAGTATCAAACATTTTTTTTCTAGAGTGGGCATCCTTCGTCACTGCCGTGGGCATTTCCTCATTTTCTTTACACAGCATAAACTGACTAGGAAAAGTGTTTGTTTAATATTTGGAATTTTGGCTCTGCAAAATTTGAAACCTCTGAGTTCTCATCACCGGTTAAATTAAAATAAAGCTTCATGGCAGTTCAAATGGCTAATAGAGCTAGCAGAGTAACATAAGCTTGCATGGTAGCCAAGCAACATACACTGTCATTGATTTAAATCAATCACAAATTTCTGCAAATTTCATCAGGGAATAAATAGCTCATCTGTATGTAGATACAAATGGAGATGCATGGAGTGGTCCTTTTCCTGAACTTAAATAAAAAAATGAGGCAGATTGGTGTGATTCTGGTTATGTTGTGTCTTACGTGGAAAAAAACTCCTAAAACAGCAATTCCATCTCTCTTAGAAAGTGCCTGTGAGACATTTTCACTGTGCTGCTCCCTGTGGACAAGGTGGGCTTCCAGAGGGTACCTGCAGTAAAAAGGGAAGGAAGGAAAAATAAGTTGATACGTAAGCACGCATATCAGTGCACATATGAAATCCTTGAAGATATTATGCATACTATAATTTAACCTAATTTTATAAGCACCCAAATCCCATCGAAGAGACTTAATATATACCATTAATGAAAATTTTTTCTATATATTTGATGGTCAGCTATTGAGAAAAAACTCTTCTCCATCAATGCTGAGAATTTGGCACATTTTTCAGCAAATTTGGAAGTTTATCAAATCATCAAATATTTCAAAATAATCAGTGAATTCTCGAAAAACATGCTTGGGCCAGGAAAATAAAATGTTTGGGTTTTCTCAGATACATTTGAAATTGGAGAAAGAATGTGGATGTGACCACTTTTAAAATGAAAGTAAAGTTGAGGTTTCACTAAGAAAATTTATGATTAAATGTAATCACTTACTATGTATATCCATTGTATTTTAAATGTGCTTCTGTACTTTAAATTAATATTACAAGCTGTAGCTGCTATTATTATATTTTAAATATATTATGATGTAATTGATTATTGCTCCTCATTTTCCTGTTATATGCATTGTATTTATGATTGACAATATCTACATGGGTATTCCATGGCATGGATGAATAAAGAAAATTTTTTTAAATTTAAAAATGTATGCATTTAACTTGATGATATGTACTTGCAGCTTAATATTTTGAAATATTTTGTAGTCTTAAATATTTTAATGTATTTTTGAAGACTATTAGCATCCACCAACAAATTCTACATGAATGTATAAATTGCAGATTAGCTCAACAGTGTTGAGCAGCTTGGGTGCAAGTTTGAAATAATAAATCCAGTAGTCCTTCACTAATCCGGAACTTCACATAATCCACCACGTCTTCAGCATGTAGGGTGGACGATTTATTTAGTGGTCATCACCCCGTGGTATTATTAAGATAGTACTATCTATTAAGCGCATCATCATAAATTATATCCTCCAATAATATTGGCAGTTGATGTGGTTGACTTGTCAAAAACTTGAATGCCTGAACGTTTTTTTTTCCTTCATTATTTTTTTATTAGTATCTACCGTAAGAGTCAAAAAACATCGGCAAAGGAGAATTTCACTCTTGCATACAGTATCAGCCTCCCTTGCCAGAATGTGAGAGTGGAATATCGCGAGGAGTACATTGCAATGGAAATACATCTCATCATAGAGAGGATGTTGCTGGGTAAAAATGTATGCTATTTTGGCAACTAAATATCATATGGCATATTTTGTACCCAACTCTTCATTATTCACCCATTTTTCATTAACAAGGGATTCATTCATTCGCCAGGGATTCAATACACTTTACAAATATTTATGATGCATGGTCACTCTGGACTGATTTCTGTAGGTGACTCTGCATGTTATTTTCCTTAGTTTTCACTTGCCAACAGAGAGAAGTGGCTCAAAAGTGAACTAGTTCAAGTACCTGACAGAGTCATTCATAAAATAAGAATCTACTTCTTTATATGAACCAATATATTTAATTTAGATTGAGGTGATTAATATTCGCCATGTGTTCTATTTGTATCGTTAAAAAACAACATAGTGGGCACTATTCATGGTCCATTTTATTTTTACCTTACTCAGTATATAGCAGTGGTTCCCAAAGAGGGTACTCCCACCCCTAAGGGGTGAATCCTTAATCTAGGAGGACAAAAATGAGCAATGAGAAGGGAGGGGGGCACTGGAGGCAGGCTACTGACCGAATGGTAACTTCTACATGCCGATCTTGGGATGAATAAACTATTAATCCATTGGATTTGAAATGAGCATTAATTTCATCATAACTTTTTTCTATATTCTTCCTGATAAGGTCTAGATGTTATCTATGATTTCAAAGCTTATAAGCTAAACCCAAACTCCCAACTATAAATAGTTGGGAGTGTTGGGTTTAAGCTTGTGGAACCAAGGTGGCTCAAAAAAGTCCGGGAAACACTGGAATATAGCTTTATTTATAGGTGTACGTAAGAGAAGTTATTTAAGAGTCTCTTTAAAGAACTTATGAAGTGAATCAGAAGAGAAAAGATGTGGCCTTCACTGATACTGTAAATGGAATCTGATCGTGTAGTTTTAATTTTATCAATTATGAGAAATGGACTTTTATTTGATTCATTCTGGCTGTGGACATGATACAATTTTTTTGCAAGCTATGTAAAAAAATTACATTTGTCTACACTATTCCAGAATATTGGACTGGATTTTGGAGGAGACTGATAGGAAGGGATGAAGGGTGGATAGAAACCTGACGTCGGCATTAGCCTGCTTTTAAGGAAAGGCACAAAGGGGACCACAGTTTAATGTCTCATCCAAAAGACGGAGTACTATACTTGAAGTGCCCTCCACAAGACACTCTAGTAGGGATCGGGTTTCCTCAGAAAAACATCCTCCTCTGCAGGGATTTGAACCCTGGCCGCCCATATGGTTAGCCAGTACTCTAGCCACCAAACCAACCCGATCCCCTAACGAATATCGCATAATATTTTATTCACAAATGATTTTAGCATCAAATTATGACATAAATAACAATTGCACTTTTCCACAGGATACTTTAATGAGTAAGACACTTTTCAGCTCACAGAGCCATGATGATTATTATTATGATCATTAAAGTATACCATGGAAAAGTGCAATTGTTGTCTGTCATAATATGATGAACTTCCACAATATCTTGCCTGAATCTAATTTTTGCATCAAAGTTTTACTCTTAAGGGCTGCCTACCTTATGGAAAGTAATTGAAAACTGATGGTGAACTAGGGCTTACTAAAAAAAACCATCTTTGATCCATAATGGATCATCCATACTTAGCATAATCCTGAAAACTCCTCACACCGAAAAGTTCAGATTAGTGAGCCTGTATATTAAGCAAATAGATATGGGCATAAAAAATAAATGGCAAGGTTCAAGCTTCGCATGGATTTTATATGGTTATACAGCTGAAAGAAAGAATACTCCAAGGATCTGTGTTTACCTTTTGCCATTGATTAAATGTTCTGCACCAGCATGGAAATGGATGTGATCTAGAACATACATAGCCTCCAGTCCTCCTTCCTTAACAGCTGGTGCACTTTTGGGCAACATCTTCCCTAGATCCAGAACAACTGCAAAAATACAAGATGAAGTCAATATGGCTGTTTGAGGAAATCATTCCATCAAACCTCATCTTCCCTAGATCCAGAACAACTGCAAAAATACAAGATGAAGTCAACATGGCTGTTTGAGGAAATCATTCCATCAAACCTTCATGCTCTGAATTCCCAGTTTCTCATTGCAAATTTCAGTTCCACTTTATCTTAAATAAATTGTAAACCAGAGGATGAAGAACACATTGGAGTAAAATGTAGTATTCTTTGATGTTTTCTTTAAATATGTTCACCTGTGGTGAATGAGAAAAAAATTATAATTAAATCGCTGTGTTATAGGGACAGAAATAAAACTAGAAGTAAAACCAAAGACTACCACTAATCCCGCCCACTGGCACCACTAAGCCCAGAAGTAATCATGGTTTGGAGGTGTTATTTAGGCAAGCAGACAATGGGATGAGTAAGGCAAGGGCTGATGCATACCCATTGTGATAGATAGCGGAAGAAACGGAAGGAATTTCTGGGAAATTCGGCATAGGGTAAAGAAATTGCAGAAGAGAGTGACAAAAATGCAAAAGGAAATGAAAATGCTGATTGCCAAACTGAGGGACGGGAAATTCAAGAGGATACTCTACCACAGGAAATTTCCGGGAGATCCCTCGTGAAAACATTACTTTATACAATTTTGTGAGAATCGTCTCTTTTAATGAAAAGGAGCAGAATACCAGGAGGTTAAATTAGCAACAACCGGTTTACTGATGAGCATCTGTGCCATCACCTTGGGATTTGGTAAAGTTTTATCAGATGAGCATAGTAAGATTTATCTTCCAGCCGGGTCATAATTGAAAGGCAAAATCCCGAGATGTTAGAGAATATTTGGAAAATATTGTGTCCTTTCACTGACAGAGGCGGAAGTCAAACTTACTAGAAAGAAATTTATGAAATGGGATTTGTACGTACTGGACTGAGGCTGAATAGCTTCCAGCTATTAAAGTCATCTCCTAATCGTCCTATTTCTATGCTCAAAACTTCATACGACCGACTTGATGAGCATGAGAATCCAGCTGGGTAGCGTAAAGACTCAAAATATAATGCAATTCATACACGCTATCGCTCATTCCAAAGTAACCGCTGAAAGCAGTTCGTCGCCAAGCGCCAGAGAAGACCGTATCTGAAGCGGGTATAAGCCTGCGTAGAGGCACCTGAGCACCTGAGGCACTGTATTATAGAGGGCCTGCTACGACTTCCGCGACAGTGCGGTTGAAACCACAACCATGTGAAGCTAGAAAGACCGGGAATCTCAACTTACCATAATTTAGAAGGCCTCATTTGACTTTTTTTAAAGGGAAAGTCAGGCTTTTTAAAAAGAAATATCCCAGGTGAATAAACTTCTATCTATTAAGTGCCATTTAGGATAAAATTGGGCAAAGCACGAATCAACATGGTAAAATATAGGAATATTTAGTCTTTTTAACTTCTCCGACATGTCATGGCCATGCATAAGTTTTGATGAAGTGCTTTTTTACTTACAAGTTCGTGTTGCTGGCTGTTAACGTAATCATTTTCAGGTCGGATGCCTTCTTCAGTAGCTCAACTCTACTTGCATATGGCTCTTTCATCACTGGCGATCCGACTTCCGAGGGAACGAAATAATTTCGCTCTCTCTTGTTTTTACTACGAAAGTTTGACGGTAACCCTTGTTACATTTCCAAAACTATTTTCCTCACTATTATCTTTAATTTTTATTTATTCATCTGTATATGCAGTTCAACCACCAATCACCCGTCAATATACGGTTCAACGTTCTCACCAGATTTTTTCCTCACGACCAGAATTACTATGTAATCAGCTAAGCGTTACTTAATTATTGTTGATTAATTCCCTCATATCCCTGCTTTTGCATCCATTCATACCTCATTCGATGTTAATTCTCGGAGCAACTGATGATAAATCACATCATTGCTGCCCCACTTCCTTCTCTTTTGCTTCTTCCACATGGCAGCCGCATTTTACCGCAGCAAACTGCTCTTGGTACAGCCATCGGATTATTCTTCCGCCATTAAATGACACACTTCTACGCCCTTTTAGTGGAGTCATCATCCTCTTCCGACCCTCATTGTCAAAAGATTTTTCCTGTTCGATGAAGCAAATGTAGCTAGAGAGGTCTTTTGGAAATTTCCTCTAAATGCAAAATTCTCAAGACTAACATTGATTATCTTTTGGTCCTACTTCTCGCGAAACTGAATTGATCTTAACCGTGAAATTCCATCTCCTTTTCCTTCTCTTGGAGATTAATAAAGTTCCTTTCAATGGGCTTTTCTCCCTCTTTTATTTTCAAGGATATTGTCATATTCTTTTTCACACATCCATTCGTATTCACCTGGTTAGTTGAATGTCACAGATGAATTTGATGACCTCCTTTCCGGTCTGCGCTCCATAACGCTCGATGCACTTGTTACCCGCAGGGCGCTCGTTGTCCATGTGAATGGTGTGCGCAAGTGGGTAAATGTTTACCCAACTGCTGTGACTTTCGACTTTATAACCTTTCCTCTCACCGATCCAGCAATCAAAATCCTCTATGTAGATACTTTGTTTTTCTTACCTTGGCCAGGTTTTGGGGACTTCGGACGACTGTGCGTCGTCGCACAATTGCATCGAGCGTGCGTCCATAAGAACAAACTTATTTTTGAAGTGCTGCCAATTCGTTCTTGGCGAAGAGAATTGATTTCTGGCAGATGGAGTCTCCAGTAGAAAGTTAGTACTACAAGTTGAATTATTTAATTTTTCATTTTTCAAATATATTTTTTAAACAAGGCCGTTTAAAATAATGGTGTTTTTGAGCGAAAATACACGCTTCAACTAACCAAAAGTTAATGAATTCCGGATAATTCTGATATAAACGATACATCACATCGTTAAGAATTTAATAAAATTAACAGTAGCTCGAAGAATTGCATCTAAAATCCTCTAATTCGATGGTTATTAATAAAATAAAGTTCGATTTTTGTCCCGAAAAACGAGCTTGGCTTGGAGCATGCTGCACTCGACTGTATGAATGATTTTGTGAACCTCCCATAACATTCATTTGTTATATATTAATGAACACATGAACCATTTTATATTGCAGCTCAATTACAATTTCAGATAATAATTAAAGGAATTGCGAATAATTTGCCCAAAGTTTTTTTGGCGTACTCCGACTAGACTGGTTTTATATAACCTCAAAAAGCACAACTAATTCCATCAAGGCCATTCTTTCTTCAATTAAGAACAATTTTGCGAAAAGTTTGCAAAAATATATTTTTTGCAATTCTGACTGCGGATTTGGTTTTAGCACACTCTAACACATAAGAATGCAAACTTTTATCGAAATTGGAATACTATTTCTCATGGTGACCAACTTTCGGGGCATATTGACCACTGTGCGACGCCTGCCATGCATATATTGCAGGCATGGGATTGCGCGTTCATTTAAAACCAACAATCGAACATTTCAATTTCCGGTCTCGACAAAGGCCATCTCGCAGTCTGGTTGTGGTTCCGTTTGTCCCGACCGCAGTGACTCCCGGCATATATTCGTAGCGATGCCAAAGTTGTGATGACCATGAATGCTAAATAGCCGCATGATCAATATTCGTTTATTTTTGCTCAGAAGTTCCTCGGGGTCAAGGACATATTCGGGCACGCTTTTGAAAATGTCTAGGTCATCCGGAGATCATCGTGGAGCACGAGAGGAAATTATCCGGTCTGCATCACCCAAAAGGAGGGCGCTGAAAGGGTATAACCGGAAATGCGCTCCGACCGAAACAAGAGAAAGCAGAAGGACGGTCGCATTTTATCGAAGGACGAGGATCCAGTGGGCGAGGCGAAATTACCGTTCCGACTGTTCTACCCGCGTAGTGCTATAAATGACAGCGAACGAAAACGTATGCCAGAGTGCGTGGTCATATAACAAGGGTTGAGTTGACCTAGTAAGTTCATGTGGTAACTATCTCGCAATTTGAACGCAAGTACGATAAATGTCCGGGTTTGAAAGGACTGCGGGAAAACATATGAAACACGAAAAGAGGCGGGAAAAACCACGTTTCCGGGCGCAGGTGTGCTTAAGGTAGTTATAGGGAAATAGTTCCTTAGTCATAATAGAGACCGAATTTATTATACGTTTTCATTTCACCGGCTGTAGGAGATATCAATTAAATATGGCATTGTTAATGGTGCAATAATATAGTTTTATATGACAGAAATTGTAAGTAATCCAATGAAAATATCTAGATAAGTCTTTAGCTTGACTAATTTTTTCGCACGGTGCGTTTGAAACTCCTTCCAAACGGAAGGGCTAGTGCGATTGAGAATCGGCGTTGAACCCGCGGCCGGCAGACGAGGGCCACGGCGGAATGCTCCCGCGAAAATCCTTAAGGTAGTCCGAGCGAGATAGTTCCCTAGTCAAAATAGAGACCATATTCGAATTATACGTTTTAATTTCACCAGCTGTAGGACACATAAATTAAACATTGCATTATTAATGGTGCAATTATATAGTTTTATATGACGGAAATTGTAAGTAATCAAATAAAAATACCGGCATAAGTCTTGAATTTGATTAATTTTTTTCGCGCGGTGCGATAGAAACTCCTTCAAAACGGAAGATTTTTTGTAATACCCAAGAACCTGTTGCGGTGACAATATGACTAATTTTCAAAAATAGTTGAGAAAACACACAAACTACACGCTGTTAGTTTTTTTTTTACGACTTCTAAGTGTCAGAAATACCTCATTTTGTAAATAACGTCTCTCTCGAGTGCATATACGTACCATTTCCCATACAAAAAGGGCTGGTATTTTTTTGGCAAATAACTCCGAAAGTTATGAGGTAAGGGGGTTGAATTTTTGGTGTCATTAGAAGGGTGAGATATGTTTCTTTAAAATGAGGTCAAAATTAATCGATTTCTGAGTAAAATGATATTTCGCTCAAACTATCTCAACTTTACATTCATAAACGTGATAACGAGGCGTCTTTTTGAATTGCGTTGATGCGATGCTGTTTCAAAATCCGCAATGTATGCTGATAAGTTCCGAAGGTCTTCAAATCGGTACCAAGTGAGACTTCTTGTACCTATGTTTGTCGTTCGTTGATTTTCTTTTGAGCTGAATTTTTGCAATCTCTACGTCACGAAACGAGTGTATTACGGGAGAAATACGTAGCTAATTGTAACGCAGATCATCATCATCATCTGGTGTTCTGTCTGCTGACAGGTCCCGTACACCACTGTCGTCTCCATCCGCTTCTGTCCCGAGCTTCCTTCTTTGCTTCATCATAGCTGATGTTCTTCACCTGATCCACCAATTTAATTCTTCTCCTTCCTCTCTTTTTCTTTCCTTCAATTGAACCCTCAAGTGCCGCGGTTATTATACTTTTCCCTCTCATCACATGGCCCAACCAGTTTCCTTTCCTTTTCCTTATTTCCTTTAGGAGCGATCTTCCTTCTTTTACTTTGCTCAAAACCTCTTCATTTCTCATCTTATCTACCCATCTTACTTTTTCCATCCTTCTCCACGCCCACATTCCATAAGCTTCTATTCTATTCCTTTCCCTCTTACTTAATGTCCACGCTTCACATCCAAACATTGAAAACGCTCCATGAATAGCATTTAGCTAGTCTCTTTCTCAGCTCCAGATCCAGACTTTTGTTGCATAGCAAGTTTTTCTTCCGGCTGAAGGCCTCTTTTGCCATTGCTATCCTTGCTTTTATTTCTGCAATGCTTCTCCAGTCGTCTGTCACCATCGTTCCTAGGTACCGGTGGCTTTTCACTTTTCCTATTACACCTTCATTTATTTTCACACTCGTATAATTTTCACAGTTTCCTGGCATCACCTTTGTCTTTCCTAGGTTTATCTTCATCCCATATTCCTTCATCCCTTCTTCCAAAACCTTTATCAACCTTTGAAGTGATTGCATATCATCTGCTAATATCACCATGTCATCTGCGAATCTTATACGTCTTATCTTCCTACCTCCAATGCTGACTCCTTCCCCTATCCCATGAAAAGATTTATGGATCATGTCCTCAACATATATATTGAACAAGGTTGGCGACAGACAGCATCACTGCATTACTCCTCTACCAAGATCCACCTATTCTGTCATATCCTCATTTATTTTTAATGCAGCTTTTTGCCTCATATATAATTCTCTAATGAGTTTTCTCTCCTTCCATACCAACCCCTTCTCTTTTAGAATTTCGAACATAAGACGCAGATAGGCTACCATAATTATTTTTGGTCTCGCAGTTAGAAGATCACTCACTTTCGTCAGTATCACTTGGAGGTATTCCATCATTAAATAAGAAAGAGGACAACTTTTATTCAAACCACTCATGTTATTACAAAACGACCCGGGTTGTTATGTGCATTCACATCATCTTCAGGTCAACTAAACGAGAAAGAGGACAACTTTCCTGCTAAAACCACTGATTTTACTACAAAACGACCCAGGTTTCGATGTGCATACGCATCATCTTCAGGTCCTTGAATAAGAAAGACCTGAAGATGATGCGAATGCACATCAAAACCTGGGTCGTTTTGTGATAAAATTAGTGATTTTAGTAAAAAAAAATGACCTCTATCTTATTTGATTCGCAATGAGAATGTTAGAAATGGGAGCGGGGGACACCTTCCCTAGGGACGAACACGCACAGTAGAATATTCTATCGCAAGCGCGATATATTATCGTACATGATTGCATTTTATGTATTATTTCATGGTATTGTTCGTATTTATACGTAAAAAATTATTGGATTGGATATTTGGGGAGGCGACCGACGGCTAAGGTCATTTGCGCCATAGGGGATAGGTAAGGGAGGAAGGGTGGATAGAAACCCGGCGTCGGCATTAGCCTGCTCTTAACGAAAGGCGCCAAGGGGACTACGGTTTAACGTCTCATCCGACAGACGGAGCACAGTACTTGAAGTGCCCTCCGCAAGACACTCAAGTAGGGATCGGGTTCCTCTGAAAAACATCCGCCTCTGCAGGGATTTGAACCCTAGCCGCCCGTGTGGTAGGTGAATACTCTAGCCACCACACCAACCCTATCCCCCTAAAAAATTATTCATTTTTTCGTAGTCTCCCTGAGGATGAAATATATAAAAATGTACAGGGAGAAGGTGTATGGGTGTGCTGACGTTATGAAGAGGATGTATGTATTGAATGGATTGTATAGAGATAAAAGACATCAAGTATGACTCTACATTGAAGGTTATAATATATTTTTTTTGTCCAACGAAAGATACAGTGAAACGAGTGACGTAGGCTGGGGGCGTATGCCGAGTATAAGGAAAAAGGAAGGTTCGACTTTTTTTTTAAATCAACAATTAAACTCCCCTATTAAGAAATCATGAGTGCAGTTGAACAACCGATTTGAAAAAAAAAAGATTTTTTAAAAACCATTTACAGATGTGAAATGTTTAAATGCCACGCTATTGCTGTTAGAAAATCACGACTAATGATTGAGAATGGCATTCACGATGAATGAAGGGTTGGATTAAATTAAATGCAAAAAATGTAACATTTTTCTTTAGTGCCAATTTTTCAAATAAATAAAAAAACTTTCGGGGGCGTCCGGACCCCATGGACATGGCCCCGCCCCCCCCCTTGCCACGCAACTGTGTGTAACCATTCTTACTGCCAGCCAAAGCAGTAGGATTGACATAGTGGACACCATTGGAATGATATATCATTTCATCTTTCATCATGGATGATAGAGAGAGTCCAAAAAAGATTTTTAAGATTAATGTATTATTTACGTTACAATGTTTATCCTGTTTTTGAAAATCATGTGGAGTACAAAGTTATGTTAAATGAATTTAAATTGGAAACGTTGAGTAATAGATGAGTCATAAATGATTTACTCTTTCTACGCGATGTAATTAACAAAGGTAATTGTATTGAATTGGTTGGGAAATTGAACTTTTTAGTCCCAAAAAAAAGTAAGGCTAAAAAGGACATTCTACATAAGGAGTGTGAACACAAATTATTGTATGAATGCACCTATTAATAGGTTATGTATCTCATTCAACACACACTTTCAAATTAGTTAAATATAAATCTAACTAAGGAAATGTTTCGCGGACAGATATCGTCGATGTTATCGACATTATAAATATGTTCAGAATTTTGAATGAAAAGTTCAGCCAGCCTTGACTGTTTTGTCAATTATTTGTATTATTATTGTATTAAGTTCTTTTGTATTATTTTTGTTATTATGATTAATCGTGAAGATAGTTTACCCTGTTATTGTGTTTTCATGTTGGGTGAACTTAAAATTACATAAATAAATAAATAAATTTCATCTTTCTGTATAATAATTCACTTCCGATGTGCAGAAGTAGAATAACTGACGATGATAATGACTGTTTACGGTGCCGCAAGATGTCTCATTCATTTGAGACAGGTTTTTTCTTGTCGTTCGAACACCAAGATAAACGCGGGTAAAAATTTGAAGTAAGGCAATCCGCACAAAACCAAGGATTTATATAGGTTGTAATTTTTGCGCATGAAAAATATTCACCAACTTTGTCGCAAGGAGATGATGTCTAAAGTAGCGGTGCATGGTCATGCAACAGTTTAACATGCGGAGACTTTCGCATCTTAGTTATCGAAATTGTGCGAATGAAATGAAAACACTGTCATTCTTGAGGTTCCCACGATTAATGACTCGCTTGTCATTATTTTCAGGGTTTCAACGCAACGATTGCTTATGATGCAACGTTTCGCCTCTCTTCCCGGACGACGACGCCTGACAACGCCTCTGGGAAGAATGGCGAAATGTTCTGTCATAAGCACCGGACGCGATGGATCCCGAAGAGAATAACGAGCAAAAATAAGCGAATCACAGTAGTATTTTTTTAACCCTTTTATAACGTGCTTCATTTCTTCAAAACCACGAGCCTCTAATACGACTAGTCGCCGAGAGATTTTTCGAATCAATTTGTACAGAAAATATAAATAATATAAGTTACTCAATGAAGTTTTATGGAGCCACAGGGTTATTAAGGTAGTCCGAGAGAGATAATTCCCTAATCATAACAGAGACCTTATTCGAATTATGCGTTTTAATTTCACCAGCTGTAAGAAACATCAATTAAATATTGCATTATTAATGGTGCAATAATATATTTTTTATGGCAGAAATTTTACGTAATTAAATGAAAATATCTAAATAAGTCTTTAACTTGACTCAGCTTTATCGCGCGGTGCGTTTGAAACTCGTTCAAAAGGGAAGGTTTTTTTGTGATACCCAAGAAACTACTGCGGTGACAATGTGATTAATTTTCAAATATAGTTGAGAAAACATACAAACTACACGCTTTTAGTTTTTTTTACGACTTCTAAGTGTTATAAATTCCTCATTTTGTGAATAATGTCTCTCTGGAGTGCATGCACGTACAGTCGGATTCAAATATATTGCAAAGAATCGAGCACTTACGCTTCTCAAGGAAATCGAGTTTCACTTACGGCGCTATTATTCTTTGCTATGCAACGCTATCTATTCAGCTGTTTATTTGCACGTGTTTAAATTGTAACAGTTGAGCAATTGCTTGTTTTGTGCTAACTTGTTATGATATGATCAGCTCGAATAACAATGACATGCTGCGACGTATTGATTAATTGAAATACCAAACTTTATTATTAAACACAGAAACACGTTCCTGGCATACAATATACCTACGGCAAATACTACGTAATGTATCATTTAGAGTAACAGTTGTGATTAATAAATAATAATTATCCATGCTCAAATCGTAAATCCAAACCAAAACGAAAGTGTAATAACTAATTAGCACAATATAGGAAATTGGTCAACTATTACCATTTGAACACGTGCAAATAAACAGATGAATAGATAGCGTTGCGTAGCAAAGAACAACAGCGTCGTAAGTGAAACTCAATTTCCTTGAGAAGCGTAAGTGGTGCCGCTCGATTCTTTGCAATACATTTGAATCCGACCGTACCATTTCCCATGCAAAAGGACTGGAATTTTTTTGGCAAAAATCTCCGAAAGTAATGTGGTAAGGGATAGAATTTATCGTGTCATTGGATAGGTGAGATATTTTTCTGTAAAATGAGATCAAATTCATTGATTTCTAAGTAAAGTGAGATTTCACTCTAGCTACCATAAGCGCTTGCATGCACTGAACACTGACGTCAAATAAAAATGTGGGTTTTGCCTCTTTGATCGAATATGGAAGTTATTTTCACTCACGTCACGTCCCCTCGGGAAACGCCGCCCGCCAAAATCAAAGGTCACAATAAATCTCAGTTGCCCCAAAGTAATTAATCAATTTACATGTGACGACTTCACAAGTTAAATTGGTGGAGAATATCGTTGAAATAATGTATGCTCAAGGTTAAAGGGCACAATACGTAATGACCTTGATCAGGAATAAGAAAAACTAAATGCGATATCCCTTGATCACTCTCGTTTTTCAATTTATTTTTAAGTGACAGCTGGGGCACGTGACTCACAGCTTATCAAACGGATGCGGTTGAAAGTCGGAAATCCGTGAGGAAGAAATGCGAACGACAAACACTCCAAATGCTTTACTGATGCAGTTGAGCTAATACTTTCGTCGAATGAGACTTCAGCATAAAACAGATGTTAAATTTATGATGAAAAATCTATGTTTCCATGCTAAAATTGTGCATATGGTCGGGAAGAGCTACAGAATTCTTTCCGAAAAAAAAAATCCTGCCATCGGAACCAATTTTTCTCTTTCGAAAGGCGAAATGATACCGACGCAGGACTCGAGGAATACATACATTCTTGGAAATAATGATGGTCCAAAAATTAATCTAATTGAGTGGATATGTAGAGAAGCGGTAAATCACCGACATACATGGGATCCTCAGGGTTATATGTTTTGACAATATGTTGAAATAACTATGTTTTTTTTCAAATATTTGACCCGGCGTGACGCAAAGATGTTTCTTAGCAACTGTTTTAATAATTAGAAATTTATTATTTCGCGAAGAGGAGAATCTGTGGATATGGAATCGAATTATTACGAAATGTATGGCATGCGCCTTAAGGCAGTTCGAGCGAAATATCTTTTTACTTAGAAATCAATGAATTTGGTCTCATTTTAAATAAAAATATCTCACCCTTCTAATGACACCAAAAAAAATGTAACCCTCTACCGAATTACTTTCGGATTTAATTTTCCAAAAAATACCAGCCCTTTTACACCGGAAATGGTACGTTTATGCACTCCAGAGAGACATTATTAGTAAAAAAAAAACTAAAAGCGTGTAGTTTGTACGTTTTCTTGACTATATTTGCAAATTAATCATATTGTCACCGCAGTAGGTTCGTGGGTATCACAAAAAACCTTCCGTTTTGAAGGAGTTTCAAACGCACCGCGCGAAAAAAAAGAGTCAAGTTAAATACTTATCTAGATATTTTCGTTTAATTACTCACAATTTCCGTCATATTTAAATATATTATCGCACCATTAATGGCGCAATATTTAATTGATGTGTCCTACAGCTGGTGAAATTTAAACGCATAATTCGAATATGGTCTCTATTATGACTAGGGAACTATCTCGCTTGGACTACCGGACTCGGACATTAAGGCTACCAATGTTTTAATATAGCATTGAAATGCCGAAAAAACAAATCGGTGCGACGCAATTTTTACTTCACTATTATATATCCGCAGATATGAATCATGAAACCGCGCAAGCAAAATTTCACGTAATTCTGTAATCCAAGAAAATCGCACCGACCACCCAATCGTCGTGCAGCCGTTTATTAACCCGCGATTACCGAGGAATAGCAGAGAGCCGAGTCCACGCCTTGAAATCACGTCGCCAGTGGAGTTTATTCTCGGCTTCGCGAGGAAAGGAGGGTGATGAGGGGGGTGGCGGGAACGTCGATGCATGCATGTGCCCCCCTCGTCTTCCCCCTTTACAATGGGTTGCCTTACGCACGCCCATTCAACGGCCAAAGTGCTCTTCCCCCTCCCCTAGCAGCCACGAACCATCCCTTTCCTCCATCCGCAATCTGAGGAGACTCCTAACCGTGAATGACACTCCTTGGCGCTGTGGTCTCAATTGCTATTTTTTTTACGCAGACCTCGTAGATTTGATTCGGAAGACTATTGCGATTGAGAATCGGCGTTGAACCCGCGGCCGGCGGACGAGGACCGCGGCGGAATGCTCCCGCGAAAATCCTTAAGGTAGTCCGAGCGAGATAGTTCCCTAGTCAAAATAGAGACCATATTCGAATTATACATTTTAATTTAACCAGCTGTAGGACACATAAATTAAATATTGCATTATTAATGGTGCAATAATATAGTTTTTTATGACGGAAATTGTAAGTAATCAAATAAAAATACCGGCATAAGTCTTGAATTTGATTAATTTTTTTCGCGCGGTGCGATTGAAACTCCTTCAAAACGGAAGGTTTTTTGTGACACCCAAGAACTCATTGAGGAGACAAAATGATTAATTTTCAAAAATAGTGGAGAAAACATACAAACTACACGCTGTTAGTTTTTTTACGACTTATAAGTGTTAGAAATTCCTCATTTTGTAAATAATGTCTCTCTGGAGTGCATACACGTACCATTTCCCATGTAAAAGGGCTGTTATATTTTGTCAAATATCTCCGAAAGTAATGTGGTGAGGGGTTGAATTTTTGGTGTCATTTGAAGGGTGAGATATTTTTATTTAAAATGAGACCATATTCATTTATTTCTAGGTAAAACGATATCTCGCACGAACTACCTTAAGAGTCGAAATCGCATCCGTATGAAATTAACTGTACGATCACTGGATTGCGTCGCGGTGATGCGAGGTTGTTTGCATTTCCGGGTTTCCTCCGCATTCGTGGCTTTCGCTGACGACTCCTCTCATGTCTCCTCCGACGTCCACCAGCGGGACGAAGTGCACGGTTTCTTGGGCCGTTTTCGAACTTGGTAAATCAAGCAATCTTGCCTTGAAACCTAGTACGCATCGAAAGCTATGACGTCATGGATGCGTCATCACCATGCGATTGCTCACTAGCTATCGAGGAAAGATACCAAGTCAACGAAAAAGGAGACTTGTTATGCTTGCTAGGTTTTAAGTTAGAACTCGGGGTGTGATAATATGGGCTTGTATGGAAAATAGAAGTGAAGAAACTTTCAAATAGATACTATTTTATCATTGCTACGTATATTTGTGAGATATTATTTTTTTGCGGAAAAATTGATGAATTCGCTATATTTAAAGGCTTTTCAAATGTGAATATACTGATTGGTACCTAATAGTTGTGTGAATAATTCCATACATTGTAAATGTACCGTCCTTGTTTACTTCATTGAACCTACAAAATCTATCTTCCTTACTTTGGAAGGAAAAGAAATGAAATGCAAAAATGATGAAAGAAATTATATGAAAGAATTATGGTCCGATGGAAAGCACTCTCAGGTAGCCATAATTTCATTGGCAGCATTATTTTTAGCTAACGAACATCATAATTGTTAATAACGTTGACATTGGAGAGGTTTTCACTGCATTCATCAAAGAAAGGGGACAATAAACCATTAGGGTAAATGTAATTTGTTTTCAACTTAATTACCTATGCTCGTATTTATCAGTTGAAGATCATAGGTAGTTTGTTCGGAGTGTAATATATTAAAATATTGTTACCTGTTTTTTCATGTAGACAAGAAATATTATAATGCCTTTTTGTGCATAAAGATGTTGTCTGTGGTGAAATACAGTGAGTGATATGTCGTCCACTTCAGCAGACCCTGGCAATCGAAGCATAATAGTTGTTCACCAAATAATGGTATATGAGAATTATTTCATTCATAAGCAATAAGATTTTAAAAATTGTATTCCCCTTTAATTTGTAGCATACGGACGGGAAGCATTTTAAAGAAGCAATCGACTTCCATCAACCACAAAAATTATGGACACGGATGGCGCTTTTCGTATGTTTTACGAGATGAAGGCCGCATGATGTCTCTTCCACCGTAAAAGGGCTACGAAAGTGTCAAGTAAGCATTTCACTTCGCTTGCCTAGGAATCAAGATATCTTGATGTCAAGTTAACTAGGCGTTTGCCAAGTTCGAAAACGGCCTAAACTTTGGAAACGAGCAGATTCGCAAGCAAGTTCATACGACGGAGGTATGAGGGTGACTGGATTTCCGAGGGCCTGAGCATGCCCCCATGCATTCCCGTTGGTTGGCTGAGGGAAAGTCACGTGCCAAGCGGATGTCCCTTTGTGCAGACCTTCAGTCCTGCTTTTGGACCCCCAAGATATTTGAAAAGAACAATAGTATCTGTAGCGTGTTAAAAAAAAAGTTAATTAGGGTTGCCGCGAACATGCGTTTGCGGGACGAACTTCGTACTGGAATTCGCGATACTAGAGTAGACAGTAAGTTATACGCTGGACATGGGACTCGAGATGCGAACCGTCGCGTAATGAGCGTTCGATTGACGAATGGGTGACGCATGGGCGACGCTTCGACGTACTTACTCGTGTGTCCATTGTTATGGAGAGTGACGTCACTGTTGCTGCCGAGGGGGTGATTGTAGTGGCGGAAGTGAAGGCTGTCGAAGTGCACGGGCGACGATCGCCGCACCACGATGTCGATGGGCGACTGCCGCTTGCCCGTCTGGCACGCCCCTGGCCACAAGGGTGGCCCTGTGGACAAAAGAGGACACAGATATCAGTGCACAAATTGCCAGCAGGGCTGACAGAATACTTCGCTTAATATTTTAATTCTTGGGTGTTTCTAGAAAGTTTTTCTTTCACCAGACTTCTCTGGATTGAGGTATAGGGATATTAACAATTCCGAAGATGGCGACTCGTTAACAATCGACCTACTCGCTATTCATGCTTGGTGCGAAAAGTGGCAGATGGAACTAAACATAAAAAAGTGCGTAGCAGTCAGCTTTTGGAAAAAGAAAAATAGGCCAGGTAGGGCTTACAGAATTAATAATACGGAAATTATTCACGCCGAGTCTGTTATGTACTTAGGGGCCACAATTACTCACGACCTATCTTGGGGAAAACATATTACGGAAATATGCGGTCATGCATACAGGAAGCTAGGCTTTATCAAGAGAGTACTCGGAAAATGTGATGAGAAAGTGAAAGAACGTTGTTATTTTTCAATCGTTAGGCCTCATCTGGAATATGCTGTTAGTGTATTGGATCCATACGAAACGGGGTTGATATCAGAGTTAGATCGCGTACAGCGAAGATGAGCTAGGTTTGTGAAACGATGCTACGATAAGTTGGCTAGTGTGTCTGGACTGTTAGAAGAATTAGGATGGGAATCGCTATCACAGCGTAGATTAAATTATAGGCTTAACCTCCTAAATAAATTTCAGGAAAATCATTTTACTGACGACGTAAAAAACATACTATTAACCTCCTCGTACTACGGCAGATTAGATCGCGCCAATAAAATTAGATAGCTAGATTGTAGAACCGATAGGTATAAAATGTCTTTTTTTCCGCGTACCATTCGGGACCATAACAGCTGTGATCGTCGTCATGAATAGTTCGAGTATTGACAATAGGCAGGCAGTAAATCTTTCTCATTATATTCTCTACTCTCTTATTTATGCATGATGTAAATATTGATGTTCTGATTTATGCATGATATTTTGAATCTGTAGTAGTAGTCCTTGTATCCCTTGCATGTTGGAACGATTGACGATGGAATGTTTCTTGGGTATTAGATTTTTAATTGGCGCTTTGCATGTGTGGTACGCGGGTTTCAATGTAATTTCGGTGTTCTACCATATGATTCATGCATGCCTGGTGCGAAAGCACCCCCTGCCACACACCCTATGGGTGGCTTGCAGGGTATGACGTAGATGTAAATATAGATATGTTTTCGGCCCATCAAAGGTTTTCTCGCAGTTTGACTTGAATTTTATTGAATATTTCTTGAACAGACATTGGAATATACATGGAACTCATGTAAAATATTTTTGGAGCTACTTTATTGCTGTGTTCACACTTTGGAGTTTTCATGTAAGTCCACAGAATATTGGGGATTATAGACTATATCCTGATCTTGACGAATAAAGTATTAAAAAATATCCAGATGGATTCTTGAAAAATCATCCTTCGTAAACCCCATCAGTTCCCCGATGTGAACTAAAAGATACACCCACAATCAACAATCAGTAATATTAGTACATTTAAAAGGACCGTTGTTGGCATGCCGTATCATTTGCAGGATTGACTGTCTCCTGAAGCCTGTCTGAGACTGATTTTCCCTGATGAATGCCGTTTACAACACATGAATTCATACTCAGAAAGAAAGACATTCTAAGAAACATTTAAAATACCTTGAATCAGTCCAAAAATTGCCTCGGAGTGATTGTAAGCCCTGAATTGGAGTCACATTTAAAAAAAAACCCTCTTTGTAATATGTTTCTCTTCGTGTATCTAGTTCTTTTTTTATAATTAGGCGTGAATAAATTTGACGTATGAAGCAAGCAACATTTTTTGGTGCATTCCGGAAATTCTAAAAAAATCTTAAGCGTTGGAAAATGTCAGCACATAAGAATTTGTACGGTACTATTCGGTATAAATGTGGTTCCAAATCTCTATTTATTCAAGTAAGCTACTAAAAACATTTATCAGCTCTGCAATAGAAGCGAAGCTTATCGCAGGCAACGGTAGATGGGATGTAAAATATCAACTCTGATTTCGAGGAAGTACAAATGACAAAATTATAAACTGCCTCTTGATATAAGTAATACATACTTTTTCACTGTGCACATACAAAATAGCTTCGCCCTTCCCCCGCAAGGTTTGTAACCAATTCAATGTCATCCTTTTGTTCCAGGAAAGGAATTCCCATTCATACAATAAGAGACTAAGAATGGAGACCAAGCACCTAATCAAACAAGGTAAGAGCGGAGAGGGTCACTGATAGTCGTGAAGGCGAGGACTGCATTGGCTCAAGTGTTTGGTCGGTCCCCGCCCGGGCCCGCCAGCATAGGAGCTCTGCTGAGACAAGTGAGTAATGGACCCCGAAAGAGCATCCACACATTTTTGATAAAGAAAGCATAAATTGTAAAACATGACTAGGAAGGGAAAAAAATCATCATCTGTGGGTGCTCGCATTACATGGGATTTAAGCCGTGTCCCAATTCGTTAGGCATTAGGGAGGATGCGGTTAGCTACCTAAATATTTAGAGGCCTTTCGCTAAGGGAGCTTGATTTGGGACATCCTTCGCTAGCGTTGCCGTCTACCGAGCTGGAAACGAATGAAAAACATATGAGTAATCAATAAAGGACTGAATGAAACAAATGAAACCTGAAATTAAGATATTTTTGGCGCCTGTGGCTACCTTCGTATGCGTTGTGAGATTTGGAAAGTGAAATAACATTTTTTTCATCCATTTCGTTGTTTGGAGATTCGTTAGTTTTTAGTTTTCGGGGTATTTAAGTTTGTGTCGGTGTTCTGGGATTTAAATTCGTTTTTTTTTTAAGTGTACAAAGTGGAATTTTTCTTTTGTAGTCGGGTGTTGGGTTGCGAAATATTTTCAATTACAGACAAAATACTTGCCGGTCATGTTTGCCGCTTTTCGACTACTTCCTTGTGTACGAGTTTCCTTGTACGACGCATGCAGCGCTTTGCATGATGGTAAATTCAATATGGAGGCGGATTTAGGATAAACTTCATCTACCCTAAATTTCACCCCCGAGAAAGGCACCTAAATCCGCTCCCCCATGATGCCTAACGAATTGGGACACACTTCAAGATGGCGTCCTTCCTAAATCTGCCGATTTAGCTGCCTAAATGGCGAATTGGGGCACAGCTTTAATTTCAGTTATTCGCTTTCACAGATGGTCACTTCAGCATTCTCGGAGTTCCCGAAGTTTAAGGCAGTTTGTGCGAGATATCATTTTACCTAGAAATCAATGAATTTGCTCTCTTTTTAAAGAAAAATATCTCACCCTTCTAATGACACAAAAAAAATTCTAACCCTTACCACATTACTTTCGGAGCTATTTGACAGAAAATAACAGCCCTTTTACATGGGAAATGGTACGTGTATGCACTCCAGAGAGACATTATTTACAAAATGAGGTATTTCTAACACTTAGAAGTCGTAAAAAAAACTAACAGCGTGTATTTTGTATGTTTTCTCAACTGTTTTTGACAATTTATCACATTGTCACCGCAGTAGGTTCTTGGGTATCACAAAAAACTTTCCGATTTGAAGGAGTTTCAAACGCACCGCGCGAAAAAAATGGATCAAATTGAAGACTCATGCTGGAATTTTTATCTAATTACTTACTATTTCTGTGTATGTACTTACTATTTCATATGTAAAACTATATTGCTGCACCATTGATTGTGCAATATTTAATTCATGTGTCTCACAGTTTGTGAAATGAAAACGTATAATTCGAATATGGTCTCTATCATGATTAGGGAACTACCTTAAGGTGGTCGAATAGATTTTGTTCATGTACCGATTTACACGAAACTTTGTACAGGTGTTCCCATTTGTGACAGCAACAGGCGAAAGCGAAAAAAAATTGCAGTGGTTTAGGTTTCTTTTGGCAATTCTATGCTATTTTAACCCGCAGCCTTACGGACAATGACACATATTTCGCAATGATTTGGTTCCAGTCTAACAACTTTTCCCTAAACACGTTATAATAAATTTCTCATTATTACAATTTCTGCTAACAATTATCAAGATGTCACGTCAATCTTTGCATTATATTTATATTTCGCACACATGCCAATATTCAGAAAAAATATCTCAATATAATTTCGTCTGAATTTCGAATATTAAAAACTCAAGTCCCAGCAAAAGCATTAGGTCTTTCTTCTCCAATAAAAGCATATTTTAATTAGGTACTTTATCATCCAAAGATCGTGTGTACAATAGATTACAATGATATACGATTCATCAGAAAGAAAAATGAAAACATACACTCAGGCCCGTATCGTCAGATTCTCCTTGAAGGCGACCTTCACCTCCTAACTCTCCTTAAGGAGAGATTTCAGTTCAAGAGACTCTCCTCTCCTCCTATTAGGAGTCGAGGGAGACCTTCTAATCGAAGGTTACCATGGCCAATGCTTCTATTAGAAGGTCTCCTCCTAATTGTTTACAAATGGCCGCGGACTGGAAGTACCAGACGACCATCTCGATGATTTATTGGAATATATTTGCAACAATTTCCATTATTTTATACCGTTGCAACGCTTGATAGATGGTAGAATGTGGTGGAATCATCTTCAGATATATTTTTTAGGCCTGGGACCAGGTTTTACAAGTGACAATTACTGATATACGTATGCTAATGTTGTCGCTAGCAAACAGCAATAGACGTATTATGTACGCCACCGATCATGAAGACATGGACAGCCCTTGCACAGTTCGATGAACTGAGCGGATCTCGGAACGGATCAGTCCGTGAGCGACAACAATCCTTCCTCCTATTGGAAGGTGAAGGAGACCTCCAGGAAGGTCGATCTCTTGGTCGTAACATCGTCCTCCCAATAGGAGGCCGCCTTCGTGAAGGAGAGATTATGAGGAGATACTGACGATACGGCCCTCAGTGTCAAGACAATAAATATTTTCAAGGCTGACAATGGAGATATAAACATCATGCTCAGTAATATTTATTTATTCTTCAACTTTCAAAGAATTCATTGACGCCATAGCATGACAGATTCAGTAGGTGGGTCTTCAGTCTCAAGCTAAAAGTGTGAGTATTTTCAATATCCTTAATTTCCTCTGGTAGATTTGATAAATTTGGTAGGTTTAATTGAAGCAGCAGTATAAAAATATAAATTTTGCTGCTAATATGGTGACTTCCAGTGCATAAACAGATTCACATTAGTGAAATTTGGTCGATGAATTTTTTTTCGACTTGCTTAAAACTAATTAAAACGTGCACTCAATGACCCACGATGGCGGCCATCTTAACATGGGCCGAAAAGTGCCAGTTGCGTGGCTCTGCCCGGGCTCTCGAATCGGACGCGCTGAACCCCACGGCACAGAGTAAAGATATAATTTTAAAAAATAAAGATTAATTTCACTGGGTATTTCCTTCATATTACGAAGCTATACCATAAAGCCATGTAGCTATTGCTCTATCATTGTGATTTCTGGCATAATTAAGGTAATTTGAACGTTAAAACTCCTAGTTTAAGTGGATGGCAAGTCATAAGCACCAGACTAGTGTAACAAACACAATCAAAATCAAAACGCGTGCACCAATTTCAAAATTAAGTTCATAAGAATATATATTCAATTTAAAAAGTTATTGGGCCCAATTTACATACCACTATACATACATGTATACATATATAACCCAAGGTCAACTCTAACGCTTGTTCAGCGTTCACCAAGCTTCGTGCAATCCCATTAACCAAAGTTTTCTTTCACTTATCCCACACTGCGCCAAGATCACCCTCCTCTCTCTCAAGCTCGCGGCACTCCGGATCTCTGGCCTCTCGTCCTTCCTCTCGTTCACGCGAACCTCTCCTTGTCCACGGCAGCCCACGAATTATAAGGTCCTCTGCTCCCGCAGCAACAGTCCGCTCCTCACGGCAAATCCCTCCTTACTCTCGGTACGGGATATATGTAATAACTCTCTTTTCCTCTCGCACACGCCGCGTGCGTCCGCTCCCAACGGCAGGTTCTTTCTTACTCCATTTTCTTATTGTTAACCCCGTACCTTCCATTGGCGTCCCTAAATACGGCCCTTGTTACCTTCTCGCGTCCCGCTTTTCCCTATTGTTAATTGTTTACATTGGATTGGCGTCCCTAGCGACGGCCCCCCATGTCGATATTGTCATGACCCAGAGTTGACCTTGAGTCTATATTTACAACGGTACACTAGCTTTGACTTTGCCGCATATTTTCACTTATTTTCAATATGTCCGCTGTGCGCATTCTCCACTACAGAGAATACCATGAACTTTGTGGAATCCTTGGAGAATACAATGGTGAATCCACCTATAGTGCTCGCAGAGTTTCTGTGCACTGGAGAGTTCCTCCAAGCCTAGCTGCCTATGGTAGATGAGCAGCGATTGGCTGCCGGCGTCCAATCCCGTAAACCGGTTCTTAGCTCAGTGCGCGCCGCGTACGAATACAGTAAGTGGTGACCCAAAAGAATCGGCGAAAACGAACGCTATGCCTTGCCGACTCGAGGGCCTTTAGAATAGAAATACTCTGGACTAGAAACTACTACATATATCGAGTCAAAACTTGCAGTGATTGGAATAGTCATCGCAGTGAGGTTAGAAAGTAATCCTCATCGGCGGAGGTCACTGTGCTTACACGATAAATAAACAAAACTTAAATCCTCTTTACCAACATTTTGAAAAATGCAAATACAAAAATTGCGACTAATTATCACAAGAACCAAAATTTTTATCGCTGGGAAATAAACTAGAAAACATCCGTAAACGTAGATCTATGAAGAAAGCCTGTCACTCGAAATATAGTAGCGAAGTGAAAAATAACCGATTCATATATAATTTAATCATAAAATACCACAACATACCTCTAACGTTTTTGGTGGTTCATGTCTTAGTTTAAGCTGCAATTTTGTTCCGGGAAGCCAGGTTCTCGCTGATCCGATCCTTGCATTTTTTCAATCTTCGTCACTAGTGTCCTATAGTGTCCTCTCTGTATATACTTACTCTGTGCCCACGTGCCGAGTCCGATCCGGGCAGCCACTTACGGTAGAGTTGACCAACGCCTCCCTTGATATAGAACGCATCCATCGAGAAGACGCGAGACGCGAGAGAAAGAGAGAGAGAGTGAAGGCGATAAACGGTGGCGAGAGAATACTCTGAGCACAAAATGATGGCGGACTGCGGTTTGCGGACGATACAACCCCACACCCGGAGAAGAAGCGCCAGGCCCTCGCGAAGAAAATGACGAAAAAGTACCACGTCAAAATGATCTAGCAGGGAATTAAAAGTTAATGATTAACGGCCAATGCAAGGAAAATAATCCTCACTGATATGCGAACATTTAATGGAGTCCGTCTGTCCGCCCGTGACTCCATCACACAAAAACGACTGAAGCGATTGTGCCAAAATTTGACGCGCCGATGTCGAATGTGTCTGGTTCAACCATAGGCCTATTTCTGTTTGGCATTTCCCATCTGTATGGACAACATTCACTTTAAATTATTCCATAAGTCTGCGTGGGATTTCACTGCTTACGTCAGGACCCAAAAAATGGACCCCAAAATCACCTGAAATCATTGCAGAGGTTTATTTTTTGCTTTTTTTTTAAAATTGCTTCAAATCTAGCTCTCGAGTCGAAATGTTCACTATCGGGTGGCCAAGAGAATGTGAAATTTTATTCTTGCAATCGATTTTGTTTTAAGCTTTGTATATGCTTGAAAATTACGTTTTCAATGCGAAAATCCTCGACTTTCCTCCTAATTTTAACAATAGCATATTTTCTTGGCAACCTGTGGAATGGCTTTGATGGGAAAATTTCTACCGGCGATTTTATGGCTCGCATTTTATTAATGTCCATGAATACCAAATATTAGTGACATTTCCTCTGGGATATTTATTCCCCACCTCTCCATTAGCGCTCAACGGCTTTCACATACTACTTATATTAAGCATGTCACCAGGATTCCCGTATTTCGGGCCCATGGTATATAATTCGAGGCATATCGCTAACCCACGAGACCCACGTAATCCAGCTCATAAACCTTAAGTCATGAGGGATGGTTGAGATTCCAACAGCCTCTAAGTACAGTAATCACTGCTTTCTTTTCAGCCTCGGAAGGAATGAAGTGATGATCCGTTTATCTTGAATTTTTTCGCCTAGGTACATACATACATGATAGTTATTCATGCAGACGCATTTAAAATATATGTGGTGTCTGTTAGTATGTGGATATGTTGGCAACTCTTCTCGTTGAAAACTCCTGAGCCGACTGACCTTAAATGTTGCATGATTCAATCGATTATAATAATTATTGCTTTTGAACTGTTGACGTTTCAAAATTTTTTTACTGATTCTACCTCAAGCGGGTCAAAGAGATCCCATAAAACTTAATTTTTTAAGTTATTTTTTCCACTTCCAGGCATATTTTGATTAAAAAAATTGAATCAGGAATAATCATTTCACAAATTAAGCCGCTAATTATCAGTTGTACTCTTTTAAAGTAAAAAAAAATCAGAAGACGAGCGATAAGAGACAAAATAGTCAATTATCAGTCGATAAAAAAACACTAAGATTATGAATGGAAGGTTCAATTCTCTGATGCGTACATAGAACTACCAGGTTAACTATTTCTAAAGTTTATCCTCCCATCGAGAATCAATAGCCTACTCTGCTAGTTTTAAATAAAACTGGCATAATGAATGCCTATTTCTCATTCAGAGGAATTATTGGCGGAGTTTGGAGGTAAGGGTAATGGGCATCAATGAATGAATGAATGAAAGTCAATGAATTAAGGCTCTCCCCATCAGGAAAAAAAAACTCCTATACGTACGACATGTAGCGCTAGTCAGGAGAAGCCCATACCCACAAACTAGAGCATTAGGATTACTTTTGGACAGCTCTGAGATGCGGATGGATGTGACAGCGGCGGAAGAAAATTGAAAGTGATGAAACGTGAACGCATGTAGGAAGGTCGGTCGATGAGAGAGAAGTTAGTGATTTATGAAGCGTCGAGTGATTTACGGAGAAGCGCGACATGATTGGTCGTAGTGTCCGTGAAAGATGCGGACGAGAGGAGAAGTGACACGACAGAGGGAGAACGGTTCCAGCGCGCGTTAGTCGAAACAGCTGAGGGCAGGGGATTCGCGGGAAGGCCAAGGGCGAATTATTAAAGGCAAGTGACGCAATACGTCAGCGCTAGGAACTCTGAAATGAGAAGCCGAGACGAAAAAGAATAATGCGAAAGTATAAAAAAAATATACCCTGGGGAATGGGGACGGAGAATCACAGGGACGATCACCGACGAAAAGGAGGATAGACTTAAGACAGCAGTACGGACAGGCACAAAAATGCAAACTTTCCCGCAAAAAAATAAGTGACCTAACTAGCTAATCCAGCAGAGAATTTCATATTCCTTTTTCCCTTTTGCAAAACTTTTAGAAGGCTTTTTAGAGGCTTAACCTCCTAAATAAATTTCAGGAAAATCATTTTACTGACGACGTAAAAAACATACTATTAACCCCCTCGTACTACGGCAGATTAGATCGCGCCAATAAAATTAGAGAGCTAGATTGTAGAACCGATAGGTATAAAATGTCATTTTTTCCGCGTACCATTCGGGACCATATCAGCTGTGATCGTCGTCATTAATAGTTCGAGTATTGACAATAGGCAGGCAGTTAATCTTTCTCATTATATTCTCTACTCTCTTATTTATGCATGATGTAAATATTGATGTTCTTATTTATGCATGATATTTTGAATCTGTAGTAGTAGTCCTTGTATCCCTTGAATGTTGGAACGATCGACGATGGAATGTTTCTTGGGTATTAGATTTTTAATTGGCGCTTTGCATGTGTGGTACGCGGGTTTCAGTGTAATTTCGGTGTTCTACCGTATCATTCATGCATGCCTGGTGTGGAAGAACCCCCTGCCACACACCCTTTGGGTGGCTTGCAGGGTATGACGTAGATGTAGATGTAGAAGTAAGCTCAGGCTCCCATCCAAGAGGTATCGTTCAGGGTCTATTGAGATGCAAATGAATTTATCGAAAAAAAGTCATTCCCATAAATGAGTCTTCAGGCATCGAACAAATGTTCATTTTACGACTTTGCCGGGGCGATTGGGTTATTAGTGAATTGCATGAATGAAAGGAAACTAAGATTAATGAAAGCAAACGATAAAAAGGTTCTCCGATGAAAGCCGGCGGCCGGGTCGCGGGTTCGATTCCCGCCTGGGTGGGTTTTTTCACCAACCAGGGCGTGGATGTGTGTGTCAAGTTCTGTTGGTCCGGTCCCTGGAAAACCCGATGACAGGCTCAGCAGCCTATCGGGGATTCCGGGAACATATGGGCCAGCAGAATCGTCCGGCAAACAAAAAAAAAGTGAGAGAGCTAATCCGCTCTGGTTATGTCTCATCTTGAATGTGCCGCAAAAACTAAGGACCCAATACAGAAAAGTTTAATTCGCAAAGTAAATGAAGGATAAAGAGAACACGTACGCTTAGTTAAAAACTGCTACAAGGCGACAGAAAATATGACAGAGCAGATGTACAGACTGTGTGGTAACCGTTGGAAGCTTGGCGCTTCGCTTACATCGCTTGAAAAATTCAGATCGCGAATTTTATGGCGACACGGATTTTATATTATATTTTCCCCGCGCTTCAAGATAGCGTGTTCGGCCCCCTCCGCACCATTCCTCATCTATGTAAACTCAAAAAACTCTCAAATAAGTGGCAAAATTATCCTGTTTGCTGAAGATGCTGTAATCAATCAAGAAATTACCACGTATTCTGACTCAGAAGATACCGGTTTCAGAACTGATGGACGCGACAAAATAAGAGGGACGTACAGCGTTTTCCAGAAGCATTAGGACAAATCGAAGGGGGCCACTTAAGCTTTGAATGGAAATCGACCTTCAATTGCAAAATTACTGTTCTTGGACCGAAAATGTTTTCCAATTGTTCGGGGGTTTATCGGTGTCCCGAGCTAGTCGCCTTTCGTGCAAGTGATACTAACAAGTACTAACTGCTTCTCTTGTACGAGTCTCAACAGCGTAGATGTTGCGCCACTCGTGGCGCCGTCTATGTGTGTAGCGCAGGAAGCTTGCTTGAAGGGGCTTGATGCCCGTTGAGGTGGTCCGAGCGAAAAATCATTTTACTTAGAAATCAATGAATTTGGTCTCATTTTAAAGAGAAATATCTTACCTATCCAATGACACCAAAAATTATATCCCTTACCGCATTATTTTCCGAGATATTTTCCAGAAAATACCAGTCCTTTTACATGGGAAATGGTACGTGTATGCACTCCAGAGAGACATTATTTACACAATGAGGAATTTATAACACTCAGATGTCGTAAAAAAAACTAAAAGCGCGTAGCTTGTATGTTTTTCCAACTATATTTGAAAATTAATCATATAGTCACCGCAGTAGGTTCTTGGGTATCACAAAGAAACCTTCCGTTTTGAAGGAGTTTCAAACGCACCGCGCGATTAAACTGAGTCAAGTTAAAGACCTATTTAGATATTTTCATTTAATTACTTGCAATTTCTGCCATTAAAATTATATTGTTGTACCATTAATAGTGCAATATTGAATTGATGTTTCCTACAGCGTGTGAAATTGAAACTTATAATTCGAATATGGTCTCTATTATGACTAGGGAACTATCTCGCTCGGACTATATTAAGGCCGGCTTCATAGGTCGGCGGCGGCGGAAGTGGTGGTACTCAGCCAATGAGGACACTTCTTTAGAAATCATGACGTCAGACCGATGAGCTGTGCTATGATGGCTAGCGGAGGCCGCAAATATTCAGACTGGCTGAATCTGGACTGAATTCTGTGGCGGCGGAAGCTGGCCGAGAAGCGAGAAAACCCACTGTCTTTCAAAAATGATGATTAGACAGTCCTTCTGTTTCAGTAAAAGATTCTATAAGTGATTCGCATGATGTTTACGATATATTTAAGATATTTATACTTTTAATTTATAATGGCTTGCGAAAATATGGTGCGGTATTCATCGAAAATAGCCTTCCTTAAGGTTATATAGAATCATTAATCTACTAGCGTTAACCAGAGAGTGGCTTAAATCAGCCAATTGGGAAATATTAAGGCAAAATATTAGTTATCCATTCTTGATGCGGTAACCACGGGGAGAGAATGTTCATGTTGTGGCTATTTTTTATTTCATGTTTGGACAGTGGAGCTGATCACGCATAAATGCTGATATGGCATTGCCTAACGAGTTAAACAATGACCAAATTATGTCATTCGCTCGAATGTAAGGACCAAGCACAATATAATTCTTGAATTGAGTGGCAAGGCTTTTTCTCAAGTCATTTGAATAAACATGCATTTCAGATTGAGGCGTTGCACGGTAGCTTGACGAATATGGTTAGAGTGAAACTACTGTCATCAAATAAGCATAATTAACATTAATAAATAATTTATTATTTATCTTTCTTACCAATTCATTCATTAAATCGCACGAACCATTCTCATGAGTCAAAAAATGTTAGTTTTTCCGATGAAATGTAAATACTGCAGTGTCAATGTTATTGTACGCCCACCACCTTTCATTTGTTTTCTCGCCGCCGACCCATGAAGGGTCCACCGCTACCGCCCGCGGCGAAATCCATCGTCATCCCCGCTGCCGCCGACCTATGAAGCCGGCCTAAGGCGATGGGACCCTTGTGGCAGTCCCACGGCCTCACGAAGATCTCTAACAGTCTCCTATTCTCCCAATTTCAGGAATCTTGTGCACTACCCAAGAACTGCGAAGACGCGGAATTCGAAGCTCTGTCATCTGACCTTTAGAACGTTCATTCGTGGTGCCAAGAGTGGGGGTAAGAATTAAATATCAACAAATGCACCACAGTTTACTTCCTGCGAAAGTCATCACAAAAAGGCCATACCTATACTGTGGGTGGAGTAAACATCAAATCTTCAGATACAGTAAAATATCTTGGACTTACCTAAACTTCTGATATATCGCGGGGAATACACGTACAGAACATATGTGGCGCAGCATTAAAGTAACTAGGTTTTGTTAAACGTATAATAGGAAGGTCCTCGAATGAAAAAGTCAAAGAGAGATGCTACTTCGCTCTGGTTAGGCCACACCTCGAATACGCCGCGAGCATTTGGGACCCAGATCATAAAGATTTAACCAACAAAATTAAAAAAATACAAAGAAAACCAGCGCGGTTTGTTAAAAACTGCCACGAGCGAACATATCGTGCTTCACAACTTTTAGAGGGATTACGGTGGGAGCCCCTAGAGACTCGGAGGCTGCACGCTAGGCTTAGGCTGCTTGATAAATTCAGAACTGATATTTTTCAGAGCGACATAGAGAATATTATCATGACTCCTCACTACATTTGTAGGTCTGACAGATGCGTTATAATAAGAGAGATACACTGCGGAACAGATTGGTACAAAAGCTCGTTCTTTCCGCGAACAATAAGTGACCACAATAAAAATTGGGCTCCACTAAATACACTCCTATAATTCATGTCACCATTTCATCTCCAAAAAAAACTTACACGTTTACACGGCTTGAGACCTAACATCTACTGCCACACACCCATGAGGCGGCTCGCAGGGTATTATTTAGATGTAGATGAAGAACTAAGTGGCAATTTTCGGCAGGAGAACGTCCAGTGGCTCCTATTTCTCGTTTCGATGCTTGTAGTCGAAGCAGTCGCAGTTTACGCGGCTCGAGGGATTGACGGGTGACAATAGTGAGCGTCCCCATTCCACTGAGTAAGGTGGCGACCCCAGCGGCGATTTCGTGGAATTAAACTGTCGCGACGGTTAATCTTGTTTATCCAAACGAATGGACAGAACTGAATTTGAAAAAAGTAATTAACAGATGACTGAGGCCCCATATGGTAATTGTGAATGGCTTTGGGTGATGTTGGAGGGGGGTATCGGTTGTTATTACGTCAAAGCGATGAAAAAGACTAATTTTCAGTCACATTGGCGCGTATATCCTTCTTTTTGTTAGAGATTCCAAGAAAAAAGATCTCCAATTTATTTGAAAAGATAAAAAAATGGATGGGTATTACAAGATTTTGCATTAATACCGATAAATAGAGATAACTACAAAATTAACAAAATAATACTATTACAGTAATTACTTCGTAAGGCATAGTTAATGACGGGACGAAGGGTACGAAACTATAAAAACAAGTGTACACCGCATATCCATTTCAGCCATTTCTAATCATATTTGTCTATTTCCGACCATTTTCATCCATTTCAGCCATTTATATCCATCTCTGTCCATTTCTGTCCATTTCCATCCATTTTCGTCCATTCTTATTCATTTCTGTTCATTTCTGTCCATTTATGCCCATTTCCATTCATTTATGTCTATTCCTATCCATTTCTATCACTTTCGGTTCATTTCGAATCCATTTCTGTCCATTTCTATCCATTCATGTCCATTTCTAGCCATTTCTGTCCATTCCTATCCATTTCTGTCCATTTCTATCCATTCATGTCCATTTCTAACCATTTCTGTCCATTTCTGTACATTTCCATCCATTTCTGTCCATTCCTATCCATTTCTAGCCATCTCTGTCCATTTCTGTGCATTTATAGCCATCTCATTCCATTTCTATCCATTCATGTCCATTTCTAGCCATCTCTGTCCATTTCCATCTATTTCTGTCCATTTCTATCCATTCATGTCCATTTTAATCCATTTCTGTCCATTCCTATCCATTTCTGTCCATTTATATTATTTCATGTCCATTTCTGTCCATCTCTAGCTATCTCTGTCCATTTCTATCCATTTCTGTCCATTTCTAGCCATCTCTGTCCATTTCTGTCCATTTCCATCCATTTCTGTCCATTCCTATTCATTTCTGTTCATTTCTGTCCATTTCCGTCCATCTCTGTCCATTCCTATCCATTTCTATCACTTTCGGTTCATTTCTATCCATTTCTGTCCATCTCTAGCTATCTCTGTCCATTTCTATCCATTTGTGTCCATTTCTAGCCATCTCTCTCCATTTATGTCCATTTCGCGACCATTTCTCGACCATTTCTCAACGCGCGTAAACCATTTCTCAGAGTTGCATACCCCCCGTGACGCAATAATTACAAATGCATTTGGTTCCATTGCTTCAGCGATCTCCGTCAACTGAATCCAATTTGAACGCGTTCGTTTGAGGCCTGATAATTGAAGAGAACGATTGCGATGCGGAAGAAGGCGTTTCCTCGCCGTCTCACGATTCAAGCCGCGTCCGAGAATCAAAGGGTCGTGACCTTGGCGCTGGCGGCTAATCAAATAATAGACATTCGGCAACCGCTTCCACATCGATCGGCAGATATTTCGGGGCATTCCTCACCTTACTCAAATGTTATTACGTAATCAGGTGATTGGATCTTGCAAAACAGCGTTAACGTTTCCGCCACCGGTCCACTTCTGGCGCGGTTGATCTCTCACAGGCTTCCAATGGTTTGTGAAGCAGCTCTGTGTATGGAGCGTAATGAGAGAGAAGAGAGAGAGGAACTGAATGCTTTGACTCAACTCTATGTATATTTAGAAGAAAAAGCACAGACTAAAACCAACACGGCTTGCGCGCCTCAATATAGCTCCAATGGAGGGAGTGCTGACGGTTTACTGCTCGTGCCAAAGATATGCGAAATCAAAGTATAAGAGTATGGCCGAAAATACAAAATCCTGAGTCATATTTTTAACGCGAGATCCCGGAATACCCCGGCTGTCAACAGGAGCACTGAAAGGTAAGCGGACGGCGGTTTACTGGATAGGAAGAACGGCATCATCGATGCAGAATAAACAGGGGTTTAACGTGCTTCATTTACAATGTTGAAAGGTCCCGTTTTGAAATATCAACAGGGAAATAAAGTTAACGGCGATAGGTCATGAAGCGGTCCTCACGAGCATTCAATGAGTGCCAATGATCGGCATCGCAAATCGCAGTTTAATAACGCGTAAAAGAAGCCTTTCGGTCGCACCGCTGGCGCACACCACTAATCGGGCAAAGATTTAAGACCCCAAAAACGATCTGGCAGATTCTTAAAAGCCAATATGTTGAGTAATATGGAGTGTGTGGCTGAGAAAATGCACAGACAAGGAGGAGAATCACTTCAACCACGGAGAGGGAGGGAGGGAGGAGAGGGGGGGAGGAGAGGGGGAGAGTGAGAGAAAGCGAGAAAAATGCGTTTAGAAATATTCAGGATATCCGAGGAGCATATAAATATGTGACGCCGAGAGGGGAATTTGAGCGAAATATCATTTTACCTAGAAGCCTATGAATTTGGTCTCATTTTAAAGAAAAATATATCACCCTTCCATTGACATAAAAAATTCAACCCCTTACCACATTACTTTCCGAGATATTTTCCAAAAAATAACAGCCCTTTTGTATGGGAAATGGAACGTGCATGCACTCCAGAGAGACCTTACATTAAAAATGAGGCATTTCCTACACTTAGATCTCGTAAAAAAGTCAACAGTGTGTAGTTTGCGTGTTTTCTCAGCTATTCTTTTTAAAAGATAAAGCATATTGTCAACGCAGTAAATTCTTCGGGATGACAATAAACCTTCCGTTTTGATAGAGTTTCAAACGTACCGCGTGAAAGAAATGAGTCAAGTTAAAGACTCATTTAGAAATTTTCATTTGATTACTTACAATTTCTGTCATGAAATACTCTATCATTGCACCATTAATATTGCAATATTTAATTCGTGTGTCTCACAGCTGGTGTAATTAAATAGTATAATTCGAATATGGTCTCTATTATGATTAGGGAACTATCTCGCTCGCACTACCTTAAATCTCCGCGACAACATTAAAAAAATCGACCAATCGACGAAAAAAGAATGATGGACCAAGAGAATGTGGGTTTTGAGTGCATTCATAAGTTTCATCTGTTCATGTCATGGACGACACTTGAGAAAACGCAAGAGTATATGCGATCTGCGGACATCTTTCTCTCGTTTCTACTCATTAGCAAGAGTCTAAGTATTGCTCATTGAGTAAAGGTCTACCACTTTAGTTAACTTCTTAACATATTACGTATGTGGTGGAGTTATTTTATCCCGATGTTCGACTTTCATTTCGAGGTGCAGGCGTGTAATAATTCATTCATCACCACCACCGCGTTGCCTTTGTCGGAATTTCTGAATAATCAAGTCTTTGGCGGCTAAAGTGCGTTTAATAGACCTCAAAGCCGTGTTCTCGGAAGAATACATTACTTTGTTCCTAGTTTGAGAGGCCTTACGTAAATGTTGTGTTACTTAATGTTTTATAGCACTATTTTCTTTCCGGAGTTACATACTCCTCGGATATCCTGAATATTTCTAAACGCATTTTTCTCTCTCTCTCTCTCCTCCCCCTCTCCTCCCTCCCTCCATCTCCGTGGTTGAAGTGATTCTTCTCCTTGTCTGTGCATTTTCTCAGCCACACACTCCTTATTACTCAACATATTGGCTTTTAAGAATCTGCCAGATCGTTTTTGGGATCTTAAATCTTTGCCCGATTAGTGGTGTACGCCAGCGGTGCGACCGAAAGGCTTCTTTTACGCGTCATTAAACTGCGATTTGCGATGCCGATCATTGGAACTCATTGAATGCTCGTGAGGACCGCTTCATAACCTATCGCCGTCACCTTTATTTCCCTGTTGATATTTCAAAACGGGACCTTTCAAAAGTGTAAATGGAGCACGTTAAACCGCAGTTTTTTCTGCATCGATTACGCCACGTTTCCTATCTAGTAAACCGCGACAAACAAAAATTAAACAAACAGCGACATTTGAGATCGCAATTTAAAAAAACATTCTCTCATATTCATACTTAAATGGTGTTTAACTACTGCCACTAATAAATTTTATTTTCTATAACGACGGCCTAAGCTGATTTCGCGTCAAATTTCTATCAGAAATACTTTTAAATTGCGTGATATTGGACCCACGAAATTCAGTTGACACGATGCAGGATTCCTTCATGACCTTAGATATAAAAGCACTGGACCTCCATTTCTTCAGTAGGTACACACGTTTTATGATCCCAGCAATAAAAACTTCTGAATTATTCATTAGGTGGGAGCGCAAATGCACGCGTGAACAAAGAGACGTAAAGTATATACGATCAGTATTTTTATTCCAGGGACGAGGTATCGCACGCTTAAAATATTCAATGTTGACGATCATCGCCAGGAGTAGACCCTCGCAAAGCTCGGCGATTCCTCGATGCCGAGCACGATGCATGGAAACGAATGTTCAGCGCCATCTACCGACGACCCGAATGGAAAAAGGCGGCGGCGTCGTTAATTTTAAACGCACTGCAAATCGTTAGGATCGACTCGGATCAACGATCGCTGCACTCGGAATAAGCAGTCGACACGGATCGGAGATAAGAGAGGGAACATCGATTGATCGCACTTTTTTTTCTCCTTCTTTTGTCACTTCTGTGTCGGTTGGAGAGCTGACGCTTGCTGAGACAGCCGCCAACCCCACTCCATTCTCCATTTCCCCCCCCCCTCTAATCCCCCTTTCCCCGGAGAAACCACCCATCTCCGCCCCCGCGCAAGGGCACAATAGTCGCCATTGTCCACGAGCGCCACGAGCGCCAAAATTGACGCGATTAAGACGCAGATGTCAAATCGCCGCGGCTCGCAGTTCCATCCGATAGGACTTGTCACTCAGTCCTGAAAAATCGTCGTTGCAGAAAGAACTGAGAGCGAAAAATGTGGCCTTCGAATCTACATCTCATTTTCCAGAAGCCGCCGGAACGTGTGGCAAGGGGCCTGTGATAAAGACTTGTGCATCGAACGAACACAAATCATTGGGGATCTATTGACGCTGCCGAAAATATTTCGGGGATCAGGTTGGTGTGATGGCTAGAGTACTGGCTAACCATGCGAAAGGCCAGGGTTTGAATCCCCGCAGAGGAGGATGTTTTTCAGAAGAAACCCGATCCCTACTTGAGTGTCTCGTGGAGGGCACTTCAAGTGCAGTACTCCGTCTGTCGGATGAGACGTTGAATCTTGATCCCCTTGGCGCCTTTCGTTAAGAGGACGCTAATGCTGACGCCAGGTTTCTCTCCACCTTTCATCCCTTACCTATCCCCTATGGCGCAAATGACCTTTGCTATCGGTCACCTCCACAAATATCCTATCCAACCCAAATATTTCGTCATGTTACGGCGAAATGATTTACAGCAGTTTTATTTTAGAAGAGGATACGAGACTTTCGGGAATGAATACTCAAAAAAACTATCAGGGGGCTAATATTAAAGAGACCAAGCGAATTTGGCTTTGGTGAAGAGAAATTGGAAAGCCTATGAGTGTAGCGAAAGGCGGGTTAAGCGTGATCAGGAATTTGAGATCAGTGTTTGAAAAGAGTATTTAAAAAAGCGATTAAAAATAAAAAGAGGCGAAGAAAAATGCAAAAAAAATATTTTTTCACTGCCAACATGATGACTTATCTGTGATGAATAAGCAAGAGGTTATAGCGCCTTCCGAGTTGACATGTGTGGTGAAGTTCATACAGCACAATGTCAGTCGCTCTTACTCCTCTTAAACTGAAAACGGCGATTCCAGTCATTCATCCCAATATTGGAACATATAATCGTCAGTTCAATTATGGTTAGTTTAGATAGTCAAAACATTTTAATTCAAAGCCAGGGAGGATTCCGAAATGTTCGGTCATGCGAAACCCAGCAAGCCCTCTTTCTTCGCGATATCCTTTCCCCTAGGGATGGGCTCGTCCAGGTAGACGCTATATTTTTAGATTCCATAAAAGCTTTCGATAAAGTTCCACACTCGTAATTGCTGATAAAGCTGAAAGCTTATGATCACGATATAATATATTGGATTAAATAATTCTTAGATTAACCGAGAACAGAGGGTAGTTCTAGATGGTGTTAGTTCAGATACAGTTAAAGTCACGTCCGGTGTACCCCAGGGAAGTGTCATTGGTCCCTTATTATTTCTTTTGTATATTAATGATATCACCCCTCTCGTTACGAGCGAAATTCGCTTTTTCGCCGACGACGCAGTATTGTACAGGGATATTATCATCGAGTCTGGCAGAATTGTGTTGAAGAAAGACCTGAATGCTATAAACTAATGGTGCAATGCATGGCAGTTAGAATTAAATTTTTTATAAATTGCGCATTGTCATGAATTTTTGGAGAAAGAATAACTTGCCCAGGGAAACGGACACAATTAATCAAGCCGAACTAAAAGATGTAGAGTCAGTTAAGTACTTAGGGGTGACCCTTACTCAGGACTTGTCCTGGGGGAAGCACATACGGGAAATTTGCAGACAGGCAAATCGTAAATTAGGATTTATTAAAGGAACAAGGGGTCTGGACCGGTCTCCGTCCGGGAGTGGGTGTAGGAGTTTGCTTAAACGGGGTGTAATATGTATTGTCAGTTTGTATAAGGAATTAGGGTGGGAACCTCTATCTTGCCGAAGGGAAAAATGTAGATTAAATCTTTTACGAAAGTTAAATTGGACTATTTTTTGCCGAAAGCTCAACATACTCTGCTAGAATCAAATAATTATGGTAGAAATGATCACAGGCATGGTCACAGTTAAATTGATCATACAATCAAGGAAATAGACAATAGAACCGACAGATTTAAACTGTAATTTTTTCCACGAAAATAAGGGACCATAATGGTTGCGATAGATCAGTTTTGGAAAACTTTGGCCCTCAATAGGTAAAGTAGGTTTTGAATTTGTGCTAAATATCTGAACATCACTGTTAGCTATTAATTCGAATGAAATATTCGGCAAGAAATAGGCCCTGCATGATTCAGTGCCTTGTATTACTTTTCTTCAGTCGCATTAATGATATTAACCAGTAGTTGTATCTTAAGTAGCGTACTGCATGGTAGTATGTTCGTTTACGTGTTTCTGATCTGACCACGTATTGCCATCTTGACTGCCTTTAGCCCGCGCCTGGCGTCCGGGCGATCGTGCGCGGTTCTAATTTTAGCTGGGATGAGTGTTGCATGCCTGGTGTGGATTCACCCCGTGCCACACACCCTAGTGGTGGCTTGCACGGTAATTTGTAGATGTAGATGAATGCGACTTCTCCTTTCATTTACTTCCAACCCCCTCCCACTGTCGTGGTCAATATTTTCGTTACCGCTCCGACATATCCTCTATTCCTTACCTTTACTGCAGAGGAATTCTCTTATGGACGACGTTAATCTAATCTCTACACACCCATTACTAATGTAATCGGTGACCCGGTTCTCCAGCTGATATATCGAGACCCAACCAAAGTCACCCCGCATTGATTTATAGTCGAGATTTGGATTCAGTTTATGTTTTATTTACTTTTGGCAACATATGCTGATAGACAGTACATCATTGCATTATTTTCCTCAACGCGTAAGTCTGAGCTAAAATATAAATGATAGATTTCGGACCAGATTAGAACAATCTATTTCAAAATTTCACGCAGCTCACGGAAACTTGGAACCAAACTTTTCCGCAAACTCCTATTTCCTAATCTGTATCGATGTATAAACCCAAGGCATATCGATCGATCTTCTCTGGAATGAATAGTTTCTCAAGGACGGGTAGTGTACCACATTTCACCGCTCACATGGTGGCAATATAACTATTTTCATCTGTTTATCTTCGATACAAGTCTCTCAGCATCTCCGGGCCGTGCGCCAAAAACATCAAGATGCTGCCTTTGGTGACGAAGAAAAAGAATGAGGCGTTTTTATGACTTCAGGCAGCGATACCCAAAGAACATCCAATAAAAAAGTTGGCAGCTTTTGGTCGGAAACTTAAACAGTACTTTTATCTGTCTTCTCGAAGAACGCGTTCCTCCGCACTGACGGATGTGAAATTTGTTATTTGTGACAGTGTTACCGAATTGTCCAAGGCCTTCGCCATTATCGCAATGTTCACTGATCAAAGAGAGAATTTATTTCTTCGATTTCTTGGCTTCCCGTATCTAGACTACTATCTGCACCACGGGCAGACCACTATTTGTGTATCTCAGCACCTTAACTCTCCCCTCAATCTACATACTTACCCGTGCCATGTTTTTTTTATAAACTGTCCCCATATTTTCACCGTTAACTCCAACCCACATAATCACAACGCGCGCTCCAGAAACGACATACACACACCCTCCAATATTCCTAGTCTCTAGTTGAAAGGTCCATACCATTTTACTGCCACTGTGTACAATAATATTCCTACCAACACCCGTTCCACACGGGCGGCCAGGGTTCAAATCCCTGCGGAGGCGGATGTTTTTCAGATGAACCCGATCCCTACTTGAGTGTCTTGTGGAGGACACTTCAAGTGGAGTACTCCTTCTGTCGGATGAGACGTTAAGCCGTGGTCCCCTGGGGGTCATTCTGTAACTCCGAACCGATCGGTACGGGAACCTTTCGTCGGGTGGGATTTCATACCTACTACCGTGGTATTCTGTATGAAACCGATTGGTGTGCCGAGGAGCTTCCGTCGGGAGATCGTACCGACACGTAAAAGCTGTCGGTACCGAGGGTAATCAGTCGGTTTGCTTGAGAGACACCGTCAGAAATTGACAACGTATTTAGATTTATGTCTGAAATAGGTGTATTTGAGGCTTGTATTAGCGATATAATAGCATTGTCTGATATTGAACAAGCCTATACAACTTTTAGTCCTAACTATAAAAACATTGTAATTTTAGGTGACTTTAACGCTGGTCTGCTACGGGATAGCTATCATTCCTCCTTCATCAGGAATTTCATTTTTAATTATAATCTCCATCTTGCCTCAACGCAGCCAACACATCATACAGAGCATAGTCATACTCTTCTGGATCTTTGTATCGTTGATTCCCCTGAAAAAGTCTCTTCGTTTTCACTATCCCCTGTGCCTTTCCTCTCCGCACATGACAAAATTTCACTCTCCTACACATTCAATTCCCCTTGCCCTCCTATACCTAAAATTTTCTACCGTGATCTTAAAAATTTCGATGCAGCCAAGTTTCAGGACGACCTGCTCACTTTTGACTGGAACAACCTATTTAGTTCCTCGTCCATCGATTCAAAATTAGAATTCTTTAATCAGAAATTCCTAGAGTGTATAAATTGTCATGCTCCTCTTCGAACATGCACACCTAGACGACCTTCAGCCCCCTGGCTGACTAATGACATTAAGCAAAAAATGAAGGAACGCGATGTCTCACGAAGAATTTTCACACGAACAAAAAGCCAGACTGCTTACACTGAGTTTATAGTTTTGCGTAATCAGGTGAAGCATCTTGTCATGGAGGCCAAGAAAAAATATTATATAACCACCTTCTCCAATTTGACAGAGCCAAACCAGGTCTGGAGGGAACTTAGAAGTCTTGGACTCGTGCAGCGGCGAAACAAGCAGCCCATGCATGAATTCTCTATTAACGATCTAAACAAGCATTTCACTCCCACCTTTGCCTCAGAGGGAAATAGCATAGCAGACATATTCGGTCTCTCTAACCTCGAATCACTCGTACCCTATAACGAGAGTAATTTCTTCTTCCAACACGTAACCCCTCACAACCTACGTAAAACGTTATCTTTCTCTAAATCCAACTCGATTGGGGTCGATGGAATCTCAGTTAAATTTATTAAGGCCTCGTCAACTGTACTTCTACCTGTAATACTTGATGTCTTTAATTTTTCCTTAATGTCATCTGAATTTCCGATTATATGGAAATCATCACTTATTACACCAATTCAAAAGGTTAAAAAACCAACATCTCCTAGTGAGTATCGGCCAATCTCTATTTTGTGCTCTCTTTCTAAATGCTTAGAAAGGATTGTTTTTCAGCAGGTTACAAATTATCTGAACCAAAACAACTTGCATGATCCATATCAATCTGGATTTCGGAAAAACTTCTCTACACAAACAGCGTTACTCAAATTAACGGATGATGTACGTCGAGGAATTGATAAACGGATGGTCACAATTCTGGTCCTATTTGATTTTACCAATGCTTTTGGTCTTGTTAATCACGCCAAACTTCTCCACAAGATGAAAAACCTTAACTTTTCCTGTTCCTCACTTAACTGGTTTTACTCCTATCTAAAAGATCGTCAACAGGCAGTCAAGGACGAATATGGGAATACATCGTAATGGACCACTGTCCATTGCGGAGTCCCGCAAGGCTCAGTTCTTGGTCCTCTCCTATTTTCCCTTTATGTCCTTGATTTGCCGAAGTGTATTATAAATTGTAAATACCTATTATATGCTGACGACCTACAGATTTATCATCACTGCCATTTGCATGAGCTGAATGATGCTGTTTTCAAAGTCAATCAGGATGTTCAAGCCATCAATTCTTGGGCTGTAAACAATAACTTTGTGCTTAACCCCAGAAAAACAAAGTCAATGTTACTCGGTACCTCAAAACTACTAAAACATGTTGACCTTGATGTTTTCCCAAAGATTATTGTTGGTGATGTGGAAATATCTTATGCAAACTCCGTTAAAAATCTTGGGGTCATATTGATGCCAAATTTGTCTTGGCAAAACCATGTTCAAGCCATCAGCAATAAGATTAACATGATCCTGTTTCCGCTAAAATCTCATAAAAACCTTTTGCCCTCTCATACCCGCAAGCAACTTGTATCCTCGCTAATAATCCCCCATATTGACTACTGCTGTCTTGTTTATCATGACCTGATGAGATTAATACTATGATTCAACGGCAATTAAATGTGTGTCAGGTTCATTTATGATCTTAAAAAAGATGATCATATATCTCCTCATTTTTCAAAGTTAGAATGGCTTAAAATTAAAACAAGGAGGGAATTCATGCTTGCCTCCTTTTTATATAAACTTTTTAATTGTCAACAGCCTGAATACATCATGCAATTTTTTCAGTCTAAAGAGAAAAATCGAAATCTTGCAACTCGAATGTCACCAGGTTTTTTAATTGTACCACTACACCAAACCACTACTTTTAATAAATCCTTTTCTGTTTTAGGGACAAGGTTATGGAATAGTATTCCTGCATTAATCAAAAACTCTAGTTCACTGTTGGCTTTCAAAAACATATTATTTAATAAAATGCTATTGCAGGATAAAATTTAATTTACTAATATGCCTCTGTATTAATTTCACCAATATACTTGTATTTTTTTTGTTACCACTATTATATCATTTGTTGCATGTATCCAATTTTTCTGTGTAATCGAGCTCTGATACCAATGTTCATCTTTTGTATGTTCTTAGTGGACCAAGTGGTCCAAGAACAATAAACATTTCTTTATCTTTATAATTTATTCACACGATTAATAGAGATATTATATGTAATGCACAAGTTGAAATAACGATAGTGAAAGTGACGGCCTAAAAGAAAAACCTCAAAACAACTAGGATTCCGATGTGTAGCATTGTATTGATCGCTTGGCTCCTCAAGATGCTTTACTATTTGGCGCTATCAAGTACATATACAGGCCAATATTTTTCCTATGAAGCATGTTGGATTACCTTATTATAGTATGTGCAATTAATTCCCAAAAAATCCTCCGCAACAATTGTCAGTAATTATCGCGGATTAATATATATTCTCAAATTGGAAATTTTACCTCCCTTACCTATTCCATATCGCGCAAATGACTTTAGCTGTCGGTAGCCTCCACAAATATTCAATTCAATCGGGAAATTTGTCCTGGAAGTACGGAGGGTGGAGTTGAAATCTTATGTTGCACCTTAAGTTGTAGCTAGAAGTTCCTTGACAGTACCCTGGATTTCTCCAGTATCACATTTATGTGGAGGTATTATTGGCTGTTGAATTAGAGAAGATGTTTGTTGAAGACCATAATGAATTCTCCGCGTGGATCATATTCATTCCATCTTTTGATATCAAACATCTTAATAATTTCTTTCACAGATCATTATTTGAGTACTTATTTATCTTAGATGTATCCTTCGATACAGTTTTCTATAAGATTTAGTATTCTCTGTTTACGTTGGCCACTCAATCTTTATTTTTTAACAATAAAAGATTTGCTACAGTAAACTAGGTTTTCTCTTGTGAAAAACTATGGGATCGTCTCCGGTTCTCCACTCCTGTACCACGAAAGAGAAGTTCCACGGGCCAAAACTTTCTTTTCCTTCGACCTGGAAAAGAGCAATTCTGATAAATCCTATGAAAGACCCTAGTTCCTGACTAAATCATTCAGTTCACCCTGCGTAAAAGTTGTGGGACCCCTGCTGCTTGCAACATCTTGAAAGTACTCATCAGAATCCGAGCCATTGTTATCTGATATTTCATGGTCTAGTGTTTCTGGGGCTGACAGTACTACGGGTGCAGGTATACTTAATCTATGAGGTACAATATAAATAACTAATTTGAAATTTGGATAAGAAATTAACTTCTTGTTTTTTTAAGATTAAAGTCAAAAATATGAAATGAGCAAAATTAAACAGTCATCAATGTGATTTTGAGGTTCTCTCCAACTCATCGGCATCCCGAAAACCTAAAGATGGCTTCTTACCCTGTTACCATGGTCGCAGCTCTTTCACACAAGCAGAACCCGCTTTATTTGCGGCCAAATAGCGATTTCGGTCGCCAAGTTTTATGCCAAAGTATACATATCGCACTTTCACCAAATTTGTAATGTTTCTTTGCCGTTCCTTAACTTCGAAATCACCGCAAATATGAAAAAAGTTGCCGGGTGAATTATGACAATCAGTTGGAGCCATACCCGCACAGAAATAAATGGAACACTTATAATTACTCCATAAAAACAAATGTGAAAATATGATATGGAAACTTCAATAAAGCACAACTCAGAACTTACTATATATACCGCCATCTCACACAAATTTCGACCTTAAAAATGGTTCCAACTTGGGACAACAATATAGGGATTTCTGCAATGCAACAATGCATCACGTCGAATCAAGTACGCATTGTTTCATTCTCCCATTGTTGATAAGAAGTAAAACAATGCGTTTCATAACTTCATTTACATTGTATCATTAATTTGTACACGGTACATGAAAAATCATGTCGTGATAAATTGTTCGTGGATGGAGTTTTTCGGCACATTGCACTGGAATCATTCTGCTGAAATGTCTGCTGAAATCGCGTATTTGTTCACAAGGAATATTCTGTTGCAGGCCTGTGTAATCATCTGGTGGGCAGAAAAGCCCGGTTTCCGTTTTGAAACCACGTAAATTTGAATCTGTGTTGAGGGAGCCGCGTTTGTCAAAATTTCTCTGAAATTGCATTTATTTCGCGTCAATGGGCATTATCGCATATATGTGTATCGTGATGATTGCAGATGCCATCGCCACGATTATATAAATCGCCATCTATAATTATGAGCCATTACGTATGGAAATAGAGAAATGGTTCATCAACTTACCATGAGAGTCACCTAGCTTGTAGTTCCATTCGGCACCGGAGACAACACTGAGTGGTCCTGAAAAGTAAACAGTAAAGTCAATACAAGTGGTCAGGCTATGTTCCACAGTATAAATCGTCTAAGCAGAGAGAGAATGTTTGTCAGAACATAGTTCCGATAAAGTTATCTGTCTATCATAGTCATACATTTACGATTGAATTTCATGGACTAAAAACAACAGCAGATTTGTGCGTTTATAATTCCCACGATTAAGAGGACGCATCACACCCTTCGGTAAGGAAAAGTTCTGTCGAAAATCCACAAGATGGCGTCACTCGCACCCGATCGAGGCATTTTGGCTCAAGGAGTCTCTTAGACCAGGATAACTCTCGCACAAGGCAACAATCGTCGGTAAGTTGTAGCCAAGGCTCCGGCGCGTGAGTACAGGCAGCGCTGATATAAGATCTGTAAGAGAAGACTGAACTAATTGCGTCACCGTCCGAGCACATCATGGCCGAAAACCATTCAGGTAACTTATCGAAATATACCAATTACAGATTCTATCTTACAACCATGACGGTTGTTACTTAGCATTCCGATAGAAGAGGGATTGATACATCTCCATTAGTTTCAGATATTTCAATAATAATAACAGTTTTGGTAAAAATATACCCTACATCTTGTCGTTTTCCCGTTGGTTTAATTATGCTCCGGGATAAATTTTTCATATTTCAGATACGAGTCTCTCTTGGCAAAGGTTTATTCTTTATACTATAAAAATTTCAAGTTGATGACGTAAGACTTGAACAAAAAATCTGGGGTCGGAAATCATCACAAATTTGACCGGTCGAACAGGTGTGACGCGTCGCCTTAATGCAATAATATGACCCCCGTCATTTTCTCAGAAAATGCAACTTGTCTGCAATTCATGATAACGTCGCGGAAATGATGCAGCGGGAATGCTAAAAAGGATTAAAAATTAATGACATGGCCAAGAAGTGATCAATTGAGGAAAGAGGCAAAGAAAGAGGTTTCTCGAAGAAAAAAAACGTGCTCTTTTTTGAAACGAGTTCTCAGGTAGGTATGATGATGAATCTGGTACTCCATCATACGAGAACTTGACCAAAAATACACCTGATTTTACGCCCACGCTAAACCCGTAATCTTAAATCCGGAAGGAAACCCGATCTTGGGATCGATCGCGGGGTTTTTCAATTTTCAAGGCGGATGATCATCGTGGCAGTTATTCACATTTTTTAAAAAAATTCACGCTAAGGGCGCCTGTCTTTTTTAAGATCCGAGACACCGTTGTTCGCGTATCATCTGACGAGCATCGCGTTGAAGGCCCTTCCAAACTCATAATTGCTCGCAGGCGTATGAATCAAGGGGTCGAATTTGAACGCAAAGTTATAGAGAGTCATGCGATGTGAGACCGACTCGATGAGACCCTTTGACTTTGGTGGGTTTCGCGGGTGCTTCTAAAAAAAGACACGACACTTACTATTGGAAAGTTAAATGTGGAGGGTGTACCCACACCTATATTTGACAATTAACTAATATCTCCTTACTTCTCTGCTTTTCTCTCAATTCATGCTTATCTGTTCTTTGCACAGCATACTACTTTATGTATTTCGTATGACACACTTTTTTTTAACTTGACAACTCATGTGTCTATGCATTTTTTTAAATGAGCTGCCGAATATCTCCTTCATAATTAACCCTATACTGCCCACATGGACGAATTCGTCCACCAATACGAACACGCTTCTATATTGGACACGCGTCTTTCAATTCCCAAACGGATGATTTCGTCTGATAGTTGTATTCCACGTGCGTCTGACGGCATTCACCGTTTTTCAATTGTTTGCGACCTATTGGAGTAAACTTTGAGTGTCCAATATAGAAGCACGTTCGTATTAGTGGACGAATTCGTCCACGTGGGCAGTAAAGGGTTAAGGGAGGGCAAACTCATATGCCACAGTTTTTTTATTGCAGTATCTGATTTCAATCCCTTTTTTTGCTGCAAATCTTCACAAATTTTACAGGGTTAAGCTATCACCATTGTTGATGAAGAGAATGGTTTGTCGGGTCTCCTCCCGCGTTTATCCATTTTTTTATGGACAACATTTCGCCAGCGTTCCAGCTGGCTTCTTCAGGCCCGCTGAAGTGTGGATTGGTCCGTCCATTCATACTATTCCGTTTTCGCGCGTTCTCATAATATTATCATTATTTTTGATAAATATAACCTTTCAAATTAAGACTATCTAGAGCCTTAAAATCCCTAACATTAGGTTTCCTAGATGATAAGGTTTAACTGAAATTAAATCAAGCGTAAATACAATTCCTAGGCACAGAGGAAATGGTTCCAGGCTTGACTTTGTGGAAGTAATTCATAGTAACTTAAATAAAACTCTGTAGATAACGAACAAGCGCTCCCCTCAAACTCTCCCATATTCTCCATCCCCCTGAAAATCCGGACTCAAGGGCATGTGAACGAAAGAATTCTACGTACTTTGTAAAGGTGAAGTGACTCCTCACCATATACCCAAGCCAGACCTCCCGCGGTGAACATTGTAGCAGAATTTCCCAAAACGCAAACCATCCCCCAGCTAACGAACAAGTGCTCCCCTTCCACCTTCTATTATATTCTCCACCCCCCCTAAAAAACCCGGACAACTCAAGTGAACTGACGAACTTTGTTTACTTTGTAAATGTGATCATGGCTCCTCACCATATACCCAAACCATACCTTCCACAGTGCAAATTGTAGTTGACTTTCCCAAAACACAAACTAAGATTTTTTCCCCCCCTCTCCACCCCCTAACCCTTTCCCACCTCCAACAATCCCCCCCCACGCCCGCCTCCCACACCCCTTTACCCCCAGATTCTCCCTCCCTCCCCTCCCAGATTCATTCTCCCTCCCCTACCACGAACCTGTATATATAGAGTGACAGATGTTCTATTTGCACCTGAAGATGACACGAAGTGTCGAAACCCGGGTCATGTTATTAAACCTATAAGTGGAGTATACAAAGTTTTATTTAAGTTACAACCCCTAGGATAATATTTCTAATGCTCTTTTCTATACTTTTAATTTCTAATACTCACAAAATTAATCCTCGACGGTCTTACTTTGTGGAATTTTTCCATGGTTTGGAGCTTCCGATTAAAAAGTTGGCAGCTTTTGGTCGGAAACTTATGCCCGTATTCATAGTCGTATTCCTAGGGGTTACCTGGGTATCCCCTAGCCAGGTAACACCTAGGGGTCCCCTACGCTGAGCGATTCATAAACCTTACCCGGGTAACACCCAGCCAGGGGACGCCTGGGTAAGAGATTTGGCAGCAATCCCACGGAAAAATACATAAGAACGGTCCCGCTGAATGCTTCTCGATGTTTTCGATGCTCATTTCTCACCGTAACCAAGCACGCTATAAACAATAATACAGTATACTGTTGCAAAATGTTGATGAAAAATGATTGAAGGAATATGAGAGAATTTTTACAATATTACTTAAATATTTATGTAATGCGAATGGTGAGGAATATGAGATTGGTTCAGTGAGTACCCGTGTTTGTAAACAGAAGACGTTACTATGGAAAGATGTTGATATTATCGTGTACTGCCATCAGTACAGTAGTATCCATTCGTCCCACGCGTGGGCAGCAGTACTGCGTTAGGGGAGCTTTGGGTAAGCTTCATGCCTTACCCAGCAAATCGACGGCCTGGGGGAGGGTTGGGGGACAACAGTCCCCTGGGTAACGACTATGAATACTATTTCTGAGCCAAGGGGCTCCCCCACACCTGGGAGGACTCCCAGGTAACGACTATGAATACGGCCCTTAAAGAGTACTCTTATCTGTCTTCTCGAAGAACGCGTTCCTCCGCACTGACGGATGTGAAATTTGCTCTTTGTGGCAGTGTTACCGAACTTTCCAAGGCCTTCGCCATTATCGCAATGTTCACTGATCAAATAGAGAATTTATTTCTTCGATTTCTTGGCTTCCCGTATCTAGACTACTATCTGCACCACAGGCAGACCACCAGAGAGTTAAGGTGTTGAGATGTACAACATCTCAACACCTTAACTCTCCCCTCAATCTACATACTTACCTGTGCCATGTTTTTTTTAGAAACTGTCCCCATCTTTTCACTGTTAACTCCAACCCACATAATCACAACGCACGCTCCAGAAACGACATACACACACCCTCCAATATTCCTACAGTCTCTGTTTGAAAGGTCCATAGCGCTATAGCGTCATTTTCAAGAGGTTTTGGTAACCTCTTGAAAATTTTCTTCCGCTCCATTTAGTCCTCGAACTCCTGATTTGATTTACTTTCGCTTGGAATTTTCTCAAGTGAGAATCTTCCAGGAAAGTTTAGTATTAGAATGGCTCGGAATGAAATAACTTAGAAATTTTTTCGCACGGTTTATTATCCTCAACCGGTTTCGACGTAATGGCGTCATTTTCAAGCGTTGAAACCGGTCGAGGATAATAAACTGTGGTGGTCCCGTCATATACCCCTCCCTTTCGGATTGAACCTTAGTTTCCCCACGGGATTTAATCGGAATGAATGAGTCGGAGTTCCGTTCACATAAATAGTTTGCCGTTCGGCCGTCACGGCTTATAGAGATCCTACAGTCATTTTACTGACGACGTAAAAAACATACAATTAACCCCCTCGTACTACGGCAGATTAGATCGCGCCAATAAAATTAGAGAGCTAGATTGTAGAACCGATAGGTATAAAATGTCATTTTTTCCGCGTACCATTCGGGACCATAACAGCTGTGATCGTCGTCATGAATAGTTCGAATTGTGACAATAGGCAGGCAGTAAATCTTTCTCATTATATTCTCTACTCTCTTATTTATGCATGATGTAAATATTGATGTTCTTATTTATGCATGATATTTTGAATCTGTAGTAGTAGTCCTTGTATCCCTTGCATGTTGGAACGATTGAAGATGGAATGTTTCTTGGGTATTAGATTTTTAATTGGCGCTTTGCATGTGTGGTACGCGGGTTTTAACGTAATGTCGGTGTTCTACCATATCATTCATGCATGCCTGGTGCGAAAGCACCCCCTGCCACACACCCTTTGGGTGGCTTGCAGGGTATGACGTAGATGTAGATGTACAGTCGAAAGGCGGGTGATGCCTCTCCACAATCAGACTTTTTAAGAAATTAAAAAGGGCACAGATAGGGTCTCCCCGGGGTTCCGCGACCAACGCGTTGACGTTCTAACAAATGCGATCGAGGGAAGGAAGATTAGCGATCTTGGCAGCGAAATTATAATCACTAGCGTCTTTTCTGTAATAACATTTAGTGACTTTAAAGCACTTTTCCCACACGGCGTCACCTTCAACAAACAATTCACTTATCTCAAACGGCGTCACCTCCTATACGAAAAGAAATACAAAAATAAATACCCGTTAGTGGCACACAGCGTCACCTTCAATGCAAAATGCACTTCTTTGACACGGCGCCATCTCTCAAATACACGCAAAAAAATACCCTCTTTGCACATGATTAAATTTTATCTAAAGTCTACTAAGTTTGACGGATAGCTGGGGATCTTGAAATACAGGGGGCTAGTGATCACGGAGACTAGTCCAGAGATTCCAAATGCATGAAGCCAACCACAAAAGCAGGATGGCCGTGAGTCGGGGATCGACGTCGGTCGAAAAGGGGGGAGCAATGGGGCGGGAGGAAATAGCACGTGGCGACAGGAATTCTTACGAATTTGCCCGGGTGAAATCTCTTCTTTCGGAGATCCTGGGTGCTGATGCAGGGTGGCGGCGGCGATTACAATGAGCGGCTCACGATGACCATCAGTACCTCGTAGCCCTTTGAAGAAGCCCCGAACCTTGGGAGACGTTTCCCATGCGCCTTGGCTTTCTCCACCTCTCTCCTCGTTTCTCCACAGTTTCTTGCCTCCGACTCCTTTTGTAGATGATTGCCGTCTTACTTGGCTCTGGCACTAGCAGTGTTCCACCAGTAATGTCTCTCCAGGCAATCTGTCCGAGAGTGTGTTCAAGAGTGTCCCCTGCGTCGGTCTGGGGCGAGCGTTATATGCCCCTTTTCTTTCTCCCAGAATGCCCCACTGTGCGTCGTCTGCACTATTTCGATGGTCTTTTCCACCGGGATTTTCGAAACGCGCTTCACGACACTCACTCACGCTATCACTCGTATTTTTCCACTTCATCACAAATACACTTTTTTTTAATGCAATTAACACAAATAAATTAATAAATTATATATATATATATATATATATATATATATATATATATATATATATATATATATATATATATATATATATATATATATATATATATATATATATATATAAATTCTGCTGCCTAAATCGCGGACTTCCCTTGATCGGTGAAAAAGAAAAAAGAAACACGATGAAAACCACGGAGCCGTCCGCGGGCCATCACAAAACCAAAACAAAAAAAAAGTTATTTCATTCCGATACTAAACTTTCCTGGAAGATTCTTTCTCGAGAAAATTCCAAGCGAAAGTAAATCAGTGCAGGAGTTCGAGGAATAAATGGAGCTCAAGAGAATATATACCGTAAAAGATGGCGGATGAGTCAACAGGAAGAGAAAAAAATCAGCGGAGAGTTTCTGTTATTAATGTTTCTGTAAAATCATACTCCAGACGTGGAAAAAAGACCATCGGAGAAAAACGCGATTTAACAAAAATTTAATTTCAAAATATTTTTTGAAATTATTTGTTTTTTTTTATTATATTTTTTTAAATATATTTTTATTATTTTAATTATTAGTTTAGTATTAATTATAATATAAAACGATAGTATTAAAAATTAAAAATCAAGGAAACTTGAGCTCTACGGCCTCGTACAATTGACAAAATAGGGTGAGAATATTTCTCCAATGGCCGTAACTATTGGCACCACTCGTCCGTGCCGTGGTTGCGTGCCAAAAATTAAAGTTTACGCTCTTCAAGTACATTCCTGTATCTTATCTGTCCGAAAAAATTATGTTTGACCGTAAAAGGCCCTAAACATGGATCAAAATTTAAAAACGTTAAAAAAAAAAATAGGAAACGTTAAAGTCATCTAGGAGCTCAGAGTATAGGTTTAGGAAGCTAAATGTTGATAGGAAACACATAGTAATGTCTTTTAATTGCAAAAATATCATTACATTTGAAATACGACGGCTATATCGTCATTTATTGGAGATCGGAGCTGCGGCGCGCCAATTGGCGCTAATTTGTGATATTAGAAGTGGCATAACATTAACATTTATTATTGCAGAAGGCTAATTACGATAAATTATAATAAATATTTGGAAAATCGTCATTACTCATTGTATGCTTGCTATATGCCAAAAATCGTGAAAACCGGAGACGGTTGAGCCACGAGTGCATAGCCATTTATTTGAGTTATGGGAATTACTATCAGAACGCAGGTTAAAATTTAGGTTAAACCGTTTAAGTAAATTCGGAACAGAGTTGTTCACAGATGACGTTAGATATATATTGAGAACCCCTGCGTATTATGCTAGGTTTGATCATATTAACAAGATTGGAGAGATAGGTTGTCGTACCGATAGATTTAAAATGTCATTTTTCCCGCGTACTATAAGAGAGAACAATAGGCAGCGTAGCAAAGGGATAGGTAGGTGAAATATAGTTAGAGTAGTCTGTAGTGCATGATGCAAGTAATAACAACCAATAATCCCTTCCTTATTATGTAGATACTAACCATGTGACCCTATTATCTAGCATGCCTTCATTAAATATCCTAGTTGCATGTCAATGGTTAATGTTTGGTGATCTTCACCCCCTGCCACACACCCTCGTGGTGGCTCGCAGGGTATCACGTAGATGAGTAGTGTACTGCATGGTAGAATGTTCTTGAGTTGGCGTGGAATCGCCCTTATCGAAGCAGCTCCCACGGTGTGCGGAATGTTATTTGAAATACAAAAAAATGCAACTTTTCCATAGATTTTCATTATTAGCACGATGACGATTATAAGTCTTGTACCTGAGAATGTTTTAGCACGAGGTATGAGTTAGCATGGATAGCAATTAGTAATCAGTGCCTTTAAGTCCGAGGACGTAAATTATATGTCTTTCACTCGATGAAAACTCCTAGAGTCGAAACGCGTAGTACCTACTTATGGTTAAAAATCTGCGGAAAATGCGATTGTTGTTCTAAGTACGACGAACTTCCACGCTATAGAATCTGGATCTGTTGAACTTACGCGGAATGTTCGCGTTCAACTCAACGGAGAGTGAAATTCAGGGTATTATTTTAAAATAAAAAATGAAATGTAGCGCCTGGCGATAGTGTTGCATCGAGAGCCCAAACCAAGATGGACGATCGGCAAAGTGGGATCGCTTGAAATTTCTCGCCAGATTGCTCAGTTCCGACGATTCTCTTGTCATCGAGCAGTCTGGAAGAGTTTTAAGAGTGTGATATGATGGTTTTAATCGGATATGGACAGTCGTGAGATAGAAGGGTCGGTTAAATAATGCCGCATAAAGTTGAAAACGCCTGCTAGAAAAAATTCGATAAAAATTCCTTCGCTCTTAAGTTTTTTTTCTTGAAGCTAATGCTTTCACCCCGATATGGCATCTGGCAAACTTTAATGTCCGGCGTGTCTTTAAACAAAGAAGGTTTCTGTTGGTGCAGCGAGAGAGCAAGGGGGAGGAAGTCGGGAAATACAAACATTGGGTTCCAAACTTAAACTAACAGATCTATAAATTGAAGGCGTTTTGTCTTCGCGGACTCGAACAGCAGATGATGTGCAGACGATACATTTCTCCTCCCACCTCCGCCTATAATATATGTATGGTAAATCTTCATAGAGGGAGGAAGGTGGATGTTAGAAGGAATTACTTACGTACCACCGCTTCTCTTGGATAAACTGACCTTAAGCTCATTCATAGCATTCTCAACTCAACTACAGACTGCCCTGAGCTGATCTCCAGCATCAGTTTCCGAATCCCATCTAGACCCACCCACCCGCACGCACTCTCTACTCCACCTGCCCAGATTCCCAGATTATCCTTGACCGAACGCTCCCTCCACTTCCGCCTCTCCTCCCTGACAAATTCTCTTCCTACCAATATTGATCCGTTTCCGCTTTCATCCAACACTTTTACACAACGCGCTCTTTCTCATTTCGATAGCAAATACTTAATCGCTTCTCACCGATAGTCCCTTAAAAAAATGTTAGTAAATTGTTATTGATCTTAGTTTTTGTTTGTATGTATTTCTATCTTAAGCGTTTGTCATATTGTGCTGCTGTAAATTGGTAAGTATGCTGTATGTGGACAAATTAAATAAATAAATGAAATAAATGAAATAAATGAAATGAAATAAATTAAATAAATTAAATAAATTAAATAAATTAAATAAATTAAATAAATTAAATAAATTAAATAAATTAAATAAATTAAATAAATTCAATAAATTAAATAAATTAAATAAACTAAATAAATTAAATAAATTAAATAAATTAAATAAATGAAATGAAATAAATTAAATAAATTAAATAAATTAAATAAATTAAATAAATTAAATAAATTAAATAAATTAAATAAATTTAATAAATTAAATAAATTTAATAAATTAAATAAATTAAATAAATTAAATAAATTAAATAAATTAAATAAATTAAATAAATTAAATAAATTAAATAAATTAAATAAATTAAATAAATTAAATAAATTAAATAAATTAAATAAATTAAATAAATTAAATGAGTAAACTGAGTAAAATGAGTGAAATGAGTGAAATGAGGAGTGAAATGAGTGAAGTGAGTGAAGTGAGTGAAGTGAGTGAAGTGAGTAAAGTGAGTAAAGTGAGTAAAGTGAGCAAAAATGAGTAAAATGAGCAAAATGATTAAAATGAATAAAATGAGTAAAACGAGTAAAATGAGTAAAGTGAGTAAGGTAAGTAAGTTGAGTAACGTGAGTTAAATGAGTAAAATGAGTAAAATGAATAAAATAAATAAAATAAATAAAATAAACAAAAGAGTAAAATGAATAACATAAATAAAATGAGTAAAATGAGTAAAGTGTGTAAAATGAATGTATAATAAATAAAATGAGTAAAATGATTTAAATGAGTAAAATGAAAAAAATGAGTAAAAAGAATAAAGTGAGTAAAGTGAGTAAATTGAGTAAGGTAAGTCAGTTTAGTAACGTGAGTAAAATGAGTAAAAATGAGTAAAATGAATAAAATAAATACAATGAGTAAAATGAGTAAAGTGAGTAAAGTGAATAAGGTAAGTAAGTTGAGTAACGTGAGTAAAATGAGTAAAAATGAGTAAAATGAGTAAAAATGAGTAAAATGAGTAAAAATGAGTAAAATGAATAAAATAAATACAATGAGTAAAATGAGTAAAGTGAGTAAAGTGAGTACGGTAAGTAAGTTGAGTAACGTGAGTAAAATGAGTAAAAATGAGTAAAATGAGTAAAAATGAGTAAAAATGAGTAAAATGAGTAAATTGGGTAAAATGAGTAAAATAAATAAAATAAATAAAAATATTCGACGCACGGCGCATGCGCAGGCCACCCTCACAACTACCCAACGTGAAATTTTCAAAGCGGGCGCGCGCGTAGCAGGACATTATATTCGCCCTATCTTTTGTGAGTTTGACGAAATAATCCTCCAATTTTATTTTTCATATTGAAAGATAATGGTTTAAGCTATCGTAAAATATTTTTGTCAACCAAAAAAAGTTGTCAAACATCGCTTTTTTTTTAGCGCCAAAAGTAGCAACTTTCTCATCTTTCCGTTTTTGTTGCTCGACTGTGCCGTGGTTGCGTGCCACATATTAAATGTTATGCTCTTAAGTACAGCTCTATGTCTTTTATGTTCAATAAAATTAAGTTTGATCATATTTTAGTGTTAATTTAGGAGATATTAGGCCCTAAAAATGGATCAAAATAAAAAATAGTAAAAATTAAAGTCATCTAGGAGCTTAGAGTATATGTTTAGGAAGCAAAATGTTAATAGGAGACACATAGTAATGTCTTTTAATTACAAAAATATCATTACATTTGAAATACGACGGCTAGATCGTCATTTATTGGAGATCGGAGCTGTGGCGCGCCAATTGGCGCTAATGTGCGATATTATAAGTGTCATGACATTAACATTTATTATTACAGAAGGCTAATTACAATAAATTATAATAAATATTTGGAAAGCCGTCATTACTCATTGTATTCTTGCTATATGCCATAAAATCGGGAAAACCGTAGTAACCGTAGATCACGAATAGTGTACACGATACGACCGAATTCACCCAACAAGACTTCTCACGGATGTCAAAGAAAATTTTCGGATAATTTGATTTTGGAAAGATCCTTTTAACGAATAGCAATTCATTAAATCGGCTGATAGTTTACTCCATGCTGAAAAAAATTTCAATGATATCTGCTGTAACAAGGGTCGTATGAAAGCCAGTCTTGACCACTTTATCTCGTGACGAACGGTTTGAACCCGACCCGCCATTAAACAGCAATTAACTTTATTAGTGATGAAGGCAGTTCGAGCGATAGCGGACGGGTTATCAATTTCAACGATTGCGAAAGGTTTTTTTTTACGAAGAAAAGCGTCGAATTTTATGGAACAGTCGGCCAATACTTTCGGAAATAGATGAAATATCACCATAGCTGCTTATCCGCGAAACAATAAAAAAAAGCACGATAAGGTTTGTCAAGACAGTAGTTAAATCGTGACACTTTGGAAGAGTTAAGAAGCACAGCCACTGACGCTCCTCTTATATTTATTAGTGAAGCAATCTCAATGAATAGTCATTTATCGGACCGGTATCGCTATGTAGTCTAAAGCCTGAATCACACGATACTTGACCTTGTACAAGTCTGGGGATGCTAGGTAGCATACTAGGACTTGTGCAAGAACAAGCATCGAGTGATACAGACCAAGCATACTGGAAATTTTGAATGATCGCTAGCATACTAGCTGGTATCCTTGTTTTCGTAATTGGTGCGGTACAAGTTTGATACTTGCTCCTAGTATGACCTAGTAGCCGCCGACCAGTCACCTTTGCTCTTTGCAATGCGGTCGTCAATTTTTTGATGTCAGCGCCTCCATAGTCCCTCGTGACAATTACAATTTCCCGCGATCAAATAAACAACCTCCAATACTCCACTCACTACAATACACAGTGGCTCGGCTGCCTTAGGCAATTGAGGAAGCCTATTACGGCAGCTGCAGCGGCTAAAAGACGTCACCTTCGTTCGAAATCATCCATTTCGCTCGTCAAACTCCTTCCGGGACTGTACTAGATCAAAGATCTACTAAACAGACCTTGTGTGCAAGTTCAACTATTGTGTGGTAGCTCCTAGGACGGTTTCAAGAATGCTAGGTTTCGTACTAGAAATCCAGTACTCGCTAGCATCCTCGGACTTGTACAAGGTCAGGTATCGTGTGATTCAGGCTTAAGATATTCCGAGATAAGAATACATGATGTTTCATCGGTGGTACAATTTATTATATCAATTCTATACTTGCGTGGAAACTAGATTACGGGACATAATTTTGGACGTTTTGGACTGTGGCATTAGAAATGTGGGTTTTAAAAGAATCAGTTTAGTCAGCCAAGGCCATAAGAGTTGAAGATCACTTCTTGATTTGCTGGAAATGAAGGCTGAAGTTGAAATGCAGCATTTAATTACTGATTTCGATTTAAATTGAAAAATACGAGGAATTTATTGCTCCAGAAAAAAAATGGTAAAACTATCCGAGATATGTCGTGCCCAATGAAAGCGGGCGTCGCGTCATTAGGCAGTATCGCTTTAATGTGAGCGTTTATATCTTCAACGGCAGAGATGCGATGTTTACTGCTGAGTGACGTCAACAAAGTCAACGTCGCCGTATGCTTTTTGTTCGGCTCAGTGCCCGACCATGTCCATCTCACTTGTTTAACTGCTAACTTAAAGTTTTTCTCACTCACACAAAGTTCTCAAGGTAGTGCGAGCGAGATAGTTCCCCAGTCATAATGGAAATCATATTCGAATTATACACGTTTTGATTTCACCAACGGTGAGGCTCACGAATTAAATATTGCATTGTTAATGGTGCAATAATTTACTGTTACACGACTGAACTTTTAAGTAATCAAATGAAAATATCTAAATAAGTCCTTAACTTGACTCTTTTTTATCACATGGCGCGTTTCAAAATCCATCAACACGGAAGGTTTTTTAGTGAATCACGAAGAATTTACTGCGGTGAAAACATGATTAAATTTAAAAAATAGTCGACAAAACACGCAAACTACACTTTTTTGATTTTTTTGACGAGATCTGAATGTAGGAAATGCCTCATTTTTAATATAAGGTGTCTCTGGAGTGCATACACGTACCACTTCCCATGTGAAATGGCTGGTATTTTCTGGCATATATCTCGGAAAGTAATGTGGTAAAGGGTTGAAATGTGGTGGTCAATGGAAGGGTGATACATTCTTCTTTAAAATGAGACAAAATTCATTGATTTCTAGGTAAAATGATTTGTCGCTCAAACTACCTTAAGTGAACGAGGACTTGAAATCAACTTACATTTTCTTCAAACTTTGCGTAAGTAAACACAATAATCAAACCCTTGTGGTGATTACTTAAACGAAAAATTTTGGCCGTAGGAAGTTGGTTTTCATTCGATCATAGAGTTGTATCGCTGAAGATCTAAAAATTCTGTTTGAATATCCTCAGGTCTACGGCAGCTAACGTTTTCATTTCTTAACTATACCGGTCATTTACATTTCACGAGCAAAAAAATAGAGGCACTTCGGGAGTGCCGACAGAAGTGAAAACTTGAAATAACGTGAGCATTTTTGAATGTAGGGAATAATTTCTAATGAAGTGTTTTATTAATCAGTAGAAAGTAGTTTCATGTATATAATAAATTAAATATTCATTTATTGCGCTATTGTACACAATTATTTTACATAAAAATTGTACACTTCAGAATAATCAACTTTCATCCATTATTTCAACAACTCTTTCATCATCACCGCCATCATCATCGGCAATATCTAAAACTGATACAATAGGCTTATGGTAACTAAAGTAAGAAACGAATAATTTTGATTCGAATTTGCTTAAATGTCTTGTAAATACTGCATCAATAGTAGTTTTATATTTCGTTGTGCCAAGATTGCGATCATTAGACATCGTTAAACCAAACTCACTATTTAAAAATTCAATCAATGGTAGATTTTTATCGTCTGCAAAGTTTATGTTGAAATCTCCACTCAAAATCATTGGCAAATCATCAAATCTTTTCCCAATTTTTTGTTCAAGCAATGCAGATGCATCATGAGAATAAGTGAATAAATTTTCATACAAGAAGTCTCGTATCGCCCTCAATGACTTATCCGGAGAAATATAAATGGCAACCATAATAATGAACTGATTATTCTCAGAGTGGCAACGACATATACACATATCGCCAATATCAGAAGCAGTAGTATTAAACATACTGGTGAATTTCGCATGCACATCCATATAATTTGAGCAATAATGAACTGTGTTCATATTTTGATAAATAGCTACTCCTCCTGCTGGACGATTATTTCTTCTGAAACTCGCAACAAAGTTAAAATTTGGAATGTCAATTATTTCATCATTACCCATATGAGTCACTCATATGGGTAATGATGAAATAATTGACATTGGGTGACGGTGACGCGAGTCCAATGGTTTTTACCCATCCACAAGTACTGCGTATATAGCGAGGATACTGTGTATATACAGAATATACAATTATACATATATTTAGCAGCAGTGACGGTGACGGTGACGGTGACGCGAGTCCAATGGCTTTTACCCATCCACAAAAGTGTATATACAGAATATACAATTACACATATATTTAGTAGCGGTGATGGTGACGGTGACGGTGATGCGAGTCCAATGGTTTTTACCCATCCACAAGTACTGTGTATATAGCGAGTATACTGTGTATATACAGAATATACATAATTATACATATATGTAGTAGCGGTGACGGTGACGGTGACGCGAGTCCAATATCTTTTACCCATCTACAAAAGTGCTCAACTCGACATAAGAAGTTTTCACTTCAAAAATTCAAGGACCACGGACGCGAGAATGAGCACTGTTTTACGAATGCTTGAGCTTCTGTCGATTGGAGCAGTACTCTTCCCTCATCGCGACAAAGACCCTTATCGAATGTATTTTTTTCATTTCGGCAGCTATAAAACACATGACTTAAATATTGTTTTTATGATGGCGCCTAACAATCGTTTCATATAAGGTTTCGCGTTGGTTTGGTGGCTGGAGTACTGGCTAACCATACGGACGGCCAGGGTTCAAATCCCTGCAGAGGGGGATGTTTTTCAGAGGAAACCCGATCCCTACTTGAGTGTCTCGTGGAGGGCACTTCAAGTACAGTACTCCGTCTATCGGATTAGACGTTAAACCGTGGTCCCCTTAGCGCCTTTCGTTATGAGCAGGCTAATGCCCACGCCGGGTTTCCATCCACCCTTCCTCTCTTACCTATCCCCTATGGCGAAAGTGACCTTAGCTGTGGGTTGCCTCCCCAAATACCCAATCCAATCGTTTCATATAACTGAAATTCTCGGTAACGAACGAAATGTACCGACATAAATCTTAAGACTTGACTCACTGTTTTCAAGCCGCTCACTGCAAACTCCTTGACTACCGAATAGGTCTTGTGATTCTTACAAAATATCTGCTATGATACGCTGATATATTTTTAAGATAGTGGGGTAACCATCAAACAGCAACCTGCAACGCTCGTTTTTACTTTATTTATTTATTAATATCTCTCGTAATTCACACTCCCAAGAAACACTCACTCAACGCCGCCTCTCCTTAGACTCATGTACTCGTACTTAATGTAACACTCGTTATTGTATTCAGAATCTTTCGTAAATATCACACTCCCAAGAAACACTCACGTGAACACCGTCTCCCCTCTAATCACTCGCGACTGTCTCTCTCGCCCTTCATTTTTTTTTCAATATTTACATTTCTCCCGCGTCCCTGGTTACCCACTGCTGGGATACGCCTCGCACCCCCAATCCACAAATATTAGATTCCAAATTCCAATCCACCAAAATATTGGATCCAAAATTGGATGCCAAATCCTCCGTATCAAAGAATTGAATGGGAGGGACAGACGAAATACCTGGGAGGTAACTCTGGGTCAAAAATTAAATTTAAAGAACACGTGACGACCCCAACCAGAAAGGATATGGGAGCTAGGGCAGGATTATCCACGATGCTAAAAAAACAACATGACACCCAAAGAGGCCAAACAATATAAAAACACAACACCTATATAAAACCTATAATGTTATATGCAGCTCTTGCGTGGGTTGGCCTCACAAGTAAAGGGACGAGAAATAGAATAGAAGTAGCGGAGAGAAAGTTTCTCCGATCTATTTTCAATTAAAGATGCTGGAATAATGACAACGAAAGTACGCACAAAAATTTCAGATCTTCCACGAATTATACGAGGGTGGTTCAATAATTAATGCCCCATATTTTTTTCTCAGAAACTATGTATTTAAAAGTGTTAAATTTTGGTGACAATACAGCCACATGTTTCTTCTACACGTACTATTTTTCAACATAGTCTCCATCAACTTGTACGGTCTTTCGCCAGCGTGAAACAAGTGCCTGTATTCCCTGCCGGTACCAACTCTGGTCCTGTGCGCGAAGCCATGTTTTCACCGCTTGAACGACGCTCTCGTCATCATCGAAGTGTTCTGACGCCTTAACTCTCTTTGCCCACCTCCCGACAGTGCTCCTGTCGACAACACAATCTCCATACACTGCACACAAACGTTCATGGATATTTCCCACAGTTTCTTTCTCTGCAATCAAGAACTCAATCACTGCTCGCTGTTTGTGACGTGGATCACTAACAGACGCCATTTTAACAATTCACTACAGCTCTGCCATCTGTTGGAATGATTTGAAACTTCGTCCACCTGGAGGAGAGACACTGAACTTGAAGTACCTAGAAGTGCAACTTTCAGTTTTTGCTCATTGTGGAGAAAAGAAATATGGGGCATTACTTATTGAACGACCCTCGTAGATGGTATAAGAGTTCAAGGAAAAAAATACTATGACCAGCTGGAGCAAAATGAAAATAACTTAATAGAGCAATTAGCAATGAAAAGAAAAATGCCGGGTGAGAAAATGAAAAGACCGGAAAGCGGCCCGGAAATATAATTAAAAAGGATGGAAATCCTACATTAGGGGTGAAAGAAGCGACGGAGCAATGGAAAAAAGCCATTCCAAAGATGGTAAGCCCAGAAATTAGCTGCTTCGCATCAAAGGGCCACGCCACAACACAGTTGTTTGGTTACAAACCTAATAGATTTATGGCTATACGCTATTATTTACTTATTTTTTGAGAAAGGCTTAATATATTTCCCATATAATATGGCTGCCATGTTTTTTGGAAAACAATCTCGAGCATTGGTTCGCTTAGTGGATGATATTTCGGCCTCTCGAAAATATGAGATATATTTCTTTATGCTGAGGCCAAATTCTTCGAATTATGTGTGAAAGGATATGTCCTTCAACCTACCGAAAGGCGTGGTGGTTGCGAGGTCGATCGCGGAGGGAAAAAGAGGTGGGGGAGAGGAATTCTGATGCACAGTGGTCCGGAATGGGAAAAAGTTGGCCGCAAATAGAAATGCAATGTTTCAATTGAAACAATGGTTTTAGGGTGTGGAGATGGGTAAGTGAGGAGATCTCCACGTTTATCAAATTAATTCATTCGAGCCTTTCCTTTATCAATGCCCACTACAATCTAAGTCCTCTGACTTATTTACATAAACATCAACAAATCAGCAAGGCCTCCTTGGTAACCTTGTATTCCTTGGTAACCTCAGCAAGGCCTCCTTGTATTGTAACAATATAAAAGATGACGGCACCATTTACGGTCGCCACAAGGGTTGTTTTGGGTCCCTAATTATGAATCTGTAGAAAAATCTTCAATTTTCGCGAAAACAAAATGGCTAACTAAGCAGAATACTGTCTTGAAAGTCGTAAAGCACGAAAGTAATGTTTCTTCCACGGAGGTAGTAGTTTTTCCGTTGAGTTTGGACTATCTATAATTATCTGTTACCTATTATTAACTACGTAGCAATATCAAAAAGCGAAGAAATTATCATGCAGAAATTGCGAACTGCGGGTATTAAGGGAGTAAGAAAAAAGTTAGTCGATTCTCAATTTGTAAAATTTTCATTCAGTTTTGCTTAATTATAATGCTTTCAGAGGAAATATAAAAGATAAACCATAAAATACCATCGTTTTAACAAGCATGCGATAACATTGCGGATTGATTGAGAGAACCGCACAGTCTCAAATGAAATGTTTCAATTCAACTTTTACCGGTTAACGTTGAGAAGCAGTCGTCAGCGGAAGAATCATTATGTTATAAATCTCTATCGTCAAGCATTTCACGAACAGCTATCGGCAAAGTCGTCCCTTTTGCCTAGGCAGTTCTCCGGATGGTGATATAAGAGGATCAGAAGTCAAAAGCAGGCGATGAACAACATTGGAATTTGAGTCATGACGGCGGGTCGTCGAAGCATTTGAGAGGGGATGATAATGGCGGCGGGAGACTTGGATTAGCGGATGCTCGTCAAGAGCGTCGTCGAAAGGGACGGAAATGGCCGTCGTCCTATAATGGATGGGCCTCCAAATAAGGTCTGTTGCTGCTAATGGTTGCCGCGACGACAGTTGTTAGAAGCGAAGAGCGACGGGAAGGATTTCAGGCGTGGGAGATGAGGACACAAAAGAAATGACAGAGCATCTCTTCATCGAGAACCTGAAAAATAAATGTGTTCACGGTTTACTGCTTCACGATTAATGTAAAGACTCTCCGTTGATTTTTTTTCAAAGAACCAGAGGTACCCCATAAGTACGTGGACGTAATTATATGTCTTTTACCTGATGAAAACTCCGAGAGTCAAAAGGCGTACTGTTGTTCTTATTACGACGAACTTCCACTGTATAGCACCTGGATCTGTTGAACTTACGCGGAATGTTCGCCTTGCCTGGGAATCGAACCAATATCCCTCAATTTCGCGATGATTTTTCCACTGTGAATTTTACACAATTGTGTTATCACTGGAGGGTGACTCCGTTGAAGTAACTGAGCGGCTAGTTCCTTGGTTCTTTGAAACTATCCAAAGTAAACACCTTCGTGTTTAAAGTTGGGCTTTACCCCGTGGACTGTGGCGCTTAGCGCTCGCATACGGGTACCTCTGGCATCGTATGCACGGTACCTGTGAGGACAACTTGTTCCTTAAAGCCCCCCATGAGATTCACAGTGGAAGAGGACGCCTGGGTAGCCTAACTGGTTAGAGCAGGGGCGCGAACGGGCGGGGTTAGAGCGGGGTTAGGCGCGAAATCGAGGGATATGTGTTCGATTCCCAGTCCAGGCGAATGATTTTTCCACTGTGAATATTACTCTCCGCTGAGTTGAACGCGAACATTCCGCGTAACAAGTTCAACAGATCCAGATTCTATAGCGTGGAAGTTCGTCGTACTTAGAACAACAATCGCATTTTCCGCAGATTTTAACCATAAGTAGGTACTACGCGTTTCGACTCCAAAGCACCAGAAATCATCCACCCGGCCATTCATCTTTCCCCGATTGCAAAAATATCCCAAAACATCCTGTGTTGCCCCTGATCTTTAAGATTTCCCATCCACACACATGGGTTCCCCGTCCCGAATCTTTTAACTTGTCCACTCACTATCTTTCCCCTCACGCGTTTCGGAACGATGGCAGTTTGACCTTCGAAATATTTGGCCGGAATAAACAGTGGCATATCGCGTCTTTGATGCAAAGGCTTCCGAGGGCACGGGGGGGCGCCGAGGCGATGTTCCCAATGTTTTGCTTTCCATGTCTCACGGACGATACGCACTGTGCGGGAGGCTCGGCCGACTTCTCTGTCGTCGAACAGTCCCTCGACACCGACTCCGGGCCAGACTACGACCGGAGTTTTTTCACTTGAGATGGTTAGAGCAATTTTTGTTTACGTGCTGATGAGCATGGGACTTTGGACATGTGTTTATATTAATGATATATAAATAAATTAAGTTGAAAATAATGTCATCATACAGATTTAGTTTCCTGGCTATCGAATGCTATTTTAACGCATAGCCTAATACCACGTGGCATATTTTCGTAGTAATTCGATTATGCATGTTCAGGTTTTCTTCTAAAGGCGCAATAGTATATGGGCCCGTATTCATAGTCGTTACCTGGGTGTCCCCCAGGTGTGGGGGAACCCCTTGGCTCAGAAATGGTATTCTTAGTCGTTACCCAGGGGACTGTGGTCCCCTAACCCTCCCCCAGGCCGCCGATTTCCTGGGTAAGGCATGAAGCTTACCCAAAGCTCCCCTAACGCAGTACTGCTGCCCACGCGTGGGACGAATAGATACTACTGTACCAATGGCAGTACACGATAATGTCAACAACTTTCCATAGTAACGTCTTCTGTTTACAAACACGAGTACTTATTGAATCGCCCTCGTATTCCTCATCATTCAAATTACATAAATATTTAAGTAATATTGTAAACATTCTCTCATATTCCTTCAATCATATTTCATCAACATTGTGTTACAGTATACTATATTACTGTTTATAGCGTGCTTGGTTATGGTGTAAAATGATCATCGAGAAGCATTCAGTGGTTCATAGGTATTTTTCCGCGGGATTGTCGCCAAATCTCTTACCCAGGCGTCCCCTGGCTCAGTGTTACCCAGGTAAGGTCTATGAATCGCTCAGCATAGGGGACCCCTAGGTGTTACCTGGCTAGGGATACCCAAGTAACCCCTAGGAATAAGGCTATGAATACGAATATATGTCTAATTTCTAAAGGTCCTGCTAACAACTGTCAAGATGGAACATCGAGTCCAATAATCAAATTTTAAGGTAAGTTTTCCAAAATTTCAAATGTCGCCCTGAAAACTCTCGTCATTTATATATGTTTTCATGTTAATATTAACTCTCGCATATTAATTATTGCCTGTGTGATGAGCTCCAACGCATGAACAGATAGAATTTAGTGGAATCTGGTCCATGATTTTTTTTTGCCGATCTTAAAAAAAATCATTCAAATGTGCACTCGGTGACCCAGGATCACCGCTCCTCCATCCGTCTCTGAGGGAGCGGAGGCCGGAGCGTGGACGTTCTTACGTATTCCCATCCTCTTCTCTACTCCTTAGCGGCGACAGGGAAAGCGAATGCGGCCTCACGTGGGCACGTGGCTCCAGGCACAGTCTAAATAAACAGTCACCTCACTCCCATAAGCCCCATGGGAAATCGCTTTCGGCAGCCACGCCCCCCTCCAGCAGCGCTTCAACGTTGCCTAATTGACCTTAGCATGGCAAGAAGCGTGGCAACTACACTAAGTGTAATATTAAAAATTACCCCGCGTTTATTACTCGAGGAGGGGAAGCAAATGCTGATTTTTCCAACCAAAGAGTGTGTTTAGTCGATATATTTAAGATTCCTCTTTGTTAAAACTCAGAATAGGCTTCGTAAGGATGGAAGTTAATGGTGATTTCACTAAATAAATATTTTTAGGAGATTAAAGTTGAATATTTATTTTATTTTTACCAAGGAACATTAATAACCTTTGTAAATTTATGTTGATATGATGTTAATCTAAACAATTTATCAAATTATTTCATAAACAGTATGCATTATCATTCAAAATTTAATTCAATTCAAAAGTTATCATAAGCATATCCATTAGACTTAAGAATACATTTTTGGTGAATAATTGTGGAATCTAGGATGAGCAATCACAAGAAGTAACATTGATAATGCTCTTGTAAAAATTCAAAACATAAAAAAGTCTGTAACATTTATTCCACTTCACCGGATCGTGATGCAGAAAGTCCATTCTGCCGGCGCGCTCCAACCACAGCCTCCCTGTGTTGTGGAATGGGATGGAATGCGATAAAATCGTAAACTGTTCATCCAGGTCGAGTTTTTGCATCGCACTGCACAGTAAAAATTACCGCCGCCTTTTTTTTGGCTTCTTTTCAAGCGAATCCAACGTCCTTATCTCATGAAACTCGAAACAGGAGCGGTTTTTTATTAGTTAATATGTTATATTTGGATGTTACTATGCTGAAGTTACTTGGTAGTTATGTACTTCACGCATAAACAATTCCCGTTACCTACGAGTGCCTCCCGCCTTGAGTCATACAATTGCTACCACATTAGTCAAACAAGAGTAAGTGTACTTACTTATTCGTGCGCATTACAATTAAATGAAATCAATCATTCTTTAAAAATCAAAATAAATATACTTCCATAGTAAATGTCTCTTTGAATGCCTCTCTATTCAAGGACAGTACTCATTTTGACTTGCGTCCTTACAGCCATTACAGATTTCCATTTTTCAGCTATCCGAGATGGCTGTTTATTTAGACTGTGCTCCAGGCGTTGCTTGGGGGAGTAATTTTATTACGGGCGAGCAAAAGTCATTGTTAATTTCGGTATGAAGATTCTGGAATCTTCTTTTATCAATAAAAAATTGCTTTCGGGATTGGCTCCTCATTGTCCATTCCTTTCTCAACGTTTTACTCCTCGTACCGTGAATGTCGTCGGGGAAAAAATGTGTCCGGACACCGCTTACAGTACTTACGAGAAGCGAATTGTTGAGTTAGATAAGGATAATGCGTAGCCAATCCCGAAAACAATTTTTATTGACAAAAGTCAATATTATTAGAAATTATGATCTGGTTAAAGTTTTGACTGGAAGAGCGTGAAAATCCTCGGCAAGTTAACAGGCGCACAACCTTATCTTAATACCCGATGTAAGCCTTCAGCGTTGACAAAAGTAACCGATTTTGCAAAGCAATAAGGATCATATCGCTCTTGCACAATTAATGATTCTTGGACTGTAACAACCCCTTAGTGTACTTGAAGCAAAATTATAAATCCGTAGAAGTCCATCCGCAGTTTCTCTCTGAGAAAGGTTGATTGAATTAGCACGAGAGAAATGTTAAGATAAACTTTATACCCTCAGGAGTCACTTTGTGAAAGTATTTTATACTTGAATCCATATTAAAACAATCCTTGTACTTATCCACTAATATTTATTAATGTACAACGCGTTTCGCAGCTTGCTGCATCCTTAGGTACAATTAGTTTGTACTCCAAACCCGCCCCCCAAGCTTACTGGCATTGGTTACTATCGTAGCTATCAATAAATAACATGTAAACAATTGTACCCCTGAGTGTACCTGAGTATGCATCAAGCTGCGAAACGCGTAGTACATTTGTAAGTATTAGTGGAAAAGTATAAGGATTGTTTTAATGAGGATTCAATTCTAAAGATATTCTGAGGAATAATGGCAGTACCATAAGACAGTCTCTGCGGACTATAAAAGCAAACAGTGTATAGTATTACTGATTGGTCTTGTTATTTCCTTCCCTCTTGGGTAGGTATGACCACTGATTATTCGGAATGATTTACAAAGTTTAAGTATTTCCTGTTGATGATTGACTGTCGTGCGGCTAAAATTCAATCAGTAAAATTTTTCCGACCCTAATTCACTCTTAGCGATAAATCGTGCCAAAAATTCTTTGCATATTGATTTATTCGGTCACTTTGGTTCTGGGTTGAGGCTGAAAAATGTTGTTGGCAGGCCGTGTCGGGGAGAGGGGGCGGTAGGTTGTGTGGGTGAGGCAAGGGGCGGAGTATATTCGGAGGCGAGAGATCGCTGCAACATAATCGCCAAAAATACATTCCCAGCCACGAGGAGTCTAATGCCCGTATTCATAGTCGTATTCCTAGGGGTTTCCTGGGTATCCCCTAGCCAGGTAACACCTAGGGGTCCCCTACGCTGAGCGATTCATAAACCTTACCTGGGTAACACTCAGCCAGGGGACGCCTGGGTAAGAGATTTGGCAACAATCCCGCGGAAAAATACATATGAACGGTTTCGCTGAATGCTTCTCGATGTTTTCGATGCTCATTTCTCACCGTAAACAAGCACGCTATAAACAATAATACAGTATACTTTTACAAAATGTTGATGAAAAATGATTGAAGGAATATGAGAGTATGTTTACAATATTACTTAAATATTTATGTAATTTGAATGATGAGGAATACGAGGGTGATTCAATAAGTACTCGTGTTTGTAAACAGAAGACGTTACTATGGAAAGATGTTGATATTATCGTGTACAGCCATTAGTACAGTAGTATCAATTCGTCCCGCGCGTGGGCAGCAGTACTGCGTTAGGGGATCTTTGGGTAAGCTTCATGCCTCACCCAGGAAATCGACGGCCTGGGGGAGGGTTAGGGGACCACAGTCCCCTGGGTAACGACTATGAATACTATTTCTGAGCCAAGGGGCTCACCCACACCTGGGGGACACCCTGGTAACGACTATGAATACAGCCCTAAGAGTGTCGAAATCACGATATCCGATCCATTAAAAATTTCCTCGCTCTGAATCTTATCTCGCCTCGCATGCGCTGTTGGATTTGATTGGGTATTTGGGGAGGCGACAGACAGCTGAGGTCATTCGCGCCGTAGGGTACAGGTAAAGGAGGAAGGGCGGATGGAAAGCCGGCGTCGGCATTAGCCTGCTCTTAACGATAGGCGCTAAGGGGACAATGGTTTAACGTCTCATCCGACAGATGGAGTACTGTACTTGAAGTGCCCTCCACGATACACTCAAGTAGGGATCGGGTTTTCCTCTGAAAAACATCCGCCTCTGCTGGGATTTGAACCCTGTCCGCCCGTGTGGTAGGCGAGTACTCTAGCCACCACACCGACCCGATCCCCTGCATGCAATGTCATCGAGAACAGGCACACGAGTCACTCCCAAAGCTCCCAAATACGCATCCTTGATCGGTCGTCAGATACAAAGGGTGGAACATGAGTGAGGCTTTATATTTGGGACCGGGAATGTAAATTTTTGTCAAAATTGTTCTCATTGTGCGGCAATAAAAAATGGAACTTCTACCAATAATGAGGAATATACTGTGTCTGAAATCAGACTTCATTGATGTATTTTTGCACCTTCAAATACTAAAAATAATAAATGTTTAATGACAGGAATGAAAGAATCAGCTAGCAAGAACTAAAGATGAAGGAAGATGGAGCTATATTACGCCATGCCTTACATTCTCAGCATCCCGGTGTGATTTCCACATCCAAAGAAATGATCTTTCTTCAGTTTTTTCATGGAGGTATACCCAAAGTTTTGCGTTTTATGAACTCAGAAATGCACAAGTGTCAGTTTTTCCAATGAAGTTATCTTACTAATATATAAAAATCTAGTGGTCTGTGTCTATCTGTCTGTCTGTCTGTTACTCAATCACTCATAAACCACTGAATCGATTGAAACACAATTTGGCAGGAAGATACTTGACATATCTGGCTCACGCATAGGCTATAGAACAAGGGGCGTGGGGCCCTAAAAGGCCCTCAAGTGGGCCCTTCCATGGCCCCAGAGGGCCCAAGGTTCCAAAAGAATGATTTCTCAAAAGCCTCATAGGTATTGAAGGAGTGAACCGATTTTAGTGAAATTTTCACACATGGTTACTTTACTGATCCAGTAAAGCTGTTTTAAGGAAATTGGGACTATAAGGAAGGCCCCTGGGCCCCAAGGGCAGCGTGTTGGGCCGTCTGGTTTCTGATGTGTTTGAAAAACTCTGGTCTAAACATTTTGGTTCAAGTGCAGAGGTTTATCTTTATGCATTTTTTAATTAGTTCTAATAAAGATAGAAGGCTATAGTTTTCGCCATTAGATGGATGATAGATTGCATTTTTTTATTCTTTCATTCAATTTTCTTATACGAAATAAATTTTCCTAGAAATCGCGTTTTTAATGTCAAAATCATGAATTTTACTTCTGTCAACAATAGGATATTTCCTTGGTAACCGTGGAATTAGCAAAAGCTTTAGAAGGGAAATGGGACCTTTACAATGGCGGCTGGGTTTTATATAATTGCTTTCCGAAATTTAATTGTCACACATTGTTAGGGAATACGTACTTTGGCTGAGGATAAATATTATTGTATAGCTAAATGTTTCCGATACGTTAAACCACGAGGGAATTTTTTTAAGTCATGGCGATGTAACGTGTTCCATAGAAATCTGTGGCTATATCATCCGTTGACTGCGAATGGCCGATGATATGTTTACGGCCCTCACTCCATTCAGTACGTCGTCCATTCCAGAGGCGAATGAAGAGGCTCGTAAAGAAGATTCCCCGATAAACCGAGACAGAGATTTTTGCTATCGAGCTTGAAAGACACGTCTCAGAAACACTCTCTCCATCTGCAGCCCCGCGATTAACTCGTAAAGGTTCGCGTTGCACACTTCGAGACGACGTCGTTATCCGTTGCTAGGGCGCGCAGCTTAAGCGTCTGCAAACAAACAAGACCGGTATAGTGTAACGTGCGGCCACGGGTGCGTTTTCGTATTCCAGCACTCGGCGAGAGAAAACCTCACTCGTTAGCCGCGAGCAGACAGAAGAGGATCCTCGCATGCGTTATGCACCCGGGGACGTCAATCTAGTCATGAGGGCCTCTCCTTCCCCGGGCGCCCGCCTGTAAATGTTTGCTCTGCTTCCTTCCGGCCCCTAAAAATAATCGCCTGAGGGAATCCAGATTATCCCTTTCTATTATCCGCGCACAGTCGTGGCACCTCTGCATATCGACTGGAATGGATAATTTCAAATGTCGCGATAGGTTCACCCCTCGATAAAATCATCCAAAAACGGTTTAAGTCTCGAAGTAAAATTTGCCCCTATTTCAAAGTATCTTCATTGGACTGAATTTTCTGTCAAATTTAAAGAGAGGGGTTTAAAAAAAGAATCAGACTTTTTTTTTCAATAATTCTTTTTCATACTTCCACAAACATTTTTTTTCCTCCAAAATAGGACTATCGAGTGCACTGGAATACCATTCTTGAGAAGCTGAGGACGTTCTCATTGTTGAGGTGTTTTTGGATGATTAGACCTTGAAGTGGCGGTGCATAATATTGTTCCCAACCATAAACTGTGATTTCCGTCTGATTTATGAGAATTAATAATAATAATAATAATAATAATAATAATAATAATAATAATAATAATAATAATAATAATAATAATAATAATAACTTTATTCAGAACCGAGGATCTCATGTCCCCGAAGTTCAAGAAGGCAATACAAAAAAATATGTATATAATGACCGATACGTTTTAACTTCCGTGATTTAGGATTCGAGGGTCACCTTAATAAACAATAACACCAAAAAAGCAACAAAAAAACACAGAGCTGGATTAAATGAACGTTGCCATTCTCTAAAATTACATTACATATCAACCAAACATAATTAAAATGAGATACAACACACGAGACAATGTCAGAACTTGAATGTAATTTTTATCGGTTTATATACTATTATTATTAATTAATTAATTAATATATATAAAGCTACAAAACTGACTGACTGACTGACTGACTCATCAAAACTGTTAGGGCATTTTTAAACGAGCTAGATGGGTGACATTTTCAGTTGAGAAAAAATCGAAAAATTTAAAAAAAAGTCGATTAGGCTTCGATTTATTGCAATCGATAGCTATACACGAGATTACATGGGAAAAATGAAAAATTTTAGTGTGGACCTTTTTTCTTTCGTTCATTAAAATATGAAATAATTGAGCTAAAAGGCTGATTCTTTCACAAATATGAGGTTGAATGTTTGAAAAATCTTATTATTGCAATCGATCCTTTCCTCCCTACCGTTAAACTGATAATTTTAAAACTTTTATCTGCGACTTTAGAAATTTTTTAACTTTCGTTGCTATGGATATATTTCTCCATTGTCGACGGGCCGAGTGTCGATTCGAGGTTTGGAACTCAGCGAGGCGGGCCAGTTTCAGGGGAGGGTTAGATTTATGTGTCGATATTGTGTAAAAGTTAAAAAAAATCGTTTAGGCTTCGAGTTATTGCAATCGATAGCTGTACATATATGAGTAAGGTACACTAAGTGCATGTTATTTAGTCTTCTTTATTGCTACCATTACTATTACTTCTAAACTACTACCATTTTTTGCGCTGCTAACTACTGCGTATAATATCTTCAACTTTTTCCTAACCTCTATCATAGCTTTGATGGCCAATTTCAACCAACCAAGCTTCATGATGTTGTAGTTTTCATTTAAATAACATTCAGTCAATGGAGAATTTTGGAAGAGAAAAATTGAATATGAAAATTAGTACTTATATTAAAAAATCTCGATTCCGATAGGATTTATATAGTAAAATTCTTCATGTGAGCTCTTATTAAGTATGCTGTACTGAAATAAAATATTACTAACGTAGAAGAGCGTCTTATATGCCGTGAAATGAGGTTATGATGATCTTCCAGTGGTTCCACATTCGTTTCGGTATACTGATTATAGTACTTTGAAAAGTCGTAAATAACCGGATGATATACAATATAAGTTTGTACTAGAACTGTCTGGTATCAATACCTCATGGGGCGCGTATTTCATTTTGGAGAATTATACTTTTCTTTGCTTGCATGTGGCACGCAGACTTGAGAACTTTCATTGTTTTTTTCCTGATTTAAAGAGTATCATCATATAACACTTCCCCCCCCCCCCTGCTTGCAAATTGCAAGCACCCATTTACTCGTTATGATATAATCATAAACTGCATTAGGACCAGATATTATCAATTTCAACATATGGACTTGAGAAATAATGAAATAATTTTGACGGGAAGAATTTATGGATGTTGCTTGAAGAATAAACGTCCTGGGGGAGGGAGGGGGGTAATGCAGGTTCTTTCTCGGACGTCAGTCGTGGATAAAAAGAACTACATCGAGGTTCGCTAAACGTGAGGGTGAGAATAGGAAGCATTCTAAGAAGCATTCTAAGAAGCATTCTAAGATGCATTCTAAGAAGCATTCTAAGAAGCATTCTAAGATGCATTCTAAGATGCATTCTAAGAAGCATTCTAAGAAGCATTTTCTTCAGTTTCGCACGGTAAGAAAATTTGCTACCTCGCGTGCAAGTGATGTTTGATCAAATTTTGGGATTAGATAAATGAAGTGAATACATGGACTCAATGTCCTTTATAGGTTTGAGTTCGGGTCTTCCCGACTAGCACACACAGTAACCGAAAATTGGTTATGCAAGCGAGCTCTGAACAATCGCGGTTGAAAGAAATTCATACATACATCCTTTTTATCATCCTCCTCAAATCTCATGAATTTCTAGCTCAAATAAAACTAGAGTCAGCAGAACGCGATGACTAATCGACTGACATTGAGGTAAGCCTTTCCTTGCGTACAAAAGATCAGAATCATTTACTCCGCCAAAATTGCACGGTTTTACAGGGTGAAGCGATTATTACCAGGTGGCCCAAAATGTCCAGAAAGAGTAAGAGAATAAGGGATTAATAAACTCTTCTCGGGCTCTGCACCAGGTGATTGGCTTCATGTTTGCCGACGTTTCGGAAAACGACTTGTTTTCCATTTTCAAGGCGTGTTACTCTTTCCGTGTCAGATTTTAAACGATGGGTTTACAATCTGACACGAATGGAAAACAGGTCGTTTTCCGAAACGTCGGCAAACGTGAAGCCAATCACCTGGATGCAGATCCCGAGAAGAGTTTATTAATACTATTCACCAGCAGAAACTTAAATCTTTTAAAATAAGGGATGCTGCTTGCTTGTCATGAAGGGAAAATCAAATGATTTCTCAGGAATAGCAATTGAGACTATATTTTTTTAGAGTATCGCGGAATGATGAGCGGGCATATGGAGATGTCAACCCTGTCCTCTTAAAATGCAACCATCGCCGGACGGATTGGCAATTGCTTAGAAATTCTTCTAAGATTTCGAATTAAGGTAGTCCGAGCGAGATAGTTCCCTAGTCATAATAGAGACCATATTCGAATTATACGTTTTAATTTCAACAGCCGTAGGACACATGAGTTAAATATTGCATTATTAATGGTGCAATAATTTAGTTTTATACGACGGAAATTCTAAGTAATGAAGTTAAAATATCTAAATAAGTCTTCAACTTGACTCATTTTTTTCGCCCGGTGCGTTTGAAACTCCTTCGAAACGGAAGGTTTTTTTTTGTGATACTCAAGAGCCTACTGCGGTGGTGATTTTTCGCTCAAACTGACTTAGGGCCGTATTCATAGTCGTTACCTGGGTGTCCCCCAGGTGTGGGGGAGCCCCTTGGCTCAGAAATAGTATTCATAGTCGTTACCCAAGGGACGGTTGTCCCCTAACCCTCCCCCAGGCCGTCGATTTCCTGGGTGAGGCATGAAGCTTACCCAAACCTCCCCTAACGCAGTACTGCTGCCCACGCGTGGGACGAATGGATACTACTGTACTAATGGCAGAACACGATAATGTCAACAACTTTCCATAGTAACATCTTCTGTTTACAAACACGGGTACTTATTGAACCATCCTCGTTTTCCTCACCATTCATATTGCATAAATATTCAAGTAATATTGTAAACATTCTCTCATATTGCTTCAATCATTTTTCATCAACATTTTGTAAAAGTATACTGTATTATTGTTTATAGCGTGCTTGGTTACGATGAGAAATGAGCATCGAAAACATCGAGAACCATTCGGCGAAACCGTTCATATGTATTTTTGCGTGGGATTGTTGCCAAATCTCTTACCCAGGCGTCCCCTAACTGGGTGTTACCCAGGTAAGGTCTATGAATCGCTCAGCGTAAGGGACCCCAAGGTGTTACCTGGCTAGGGGATACCCAGGTAACCCCTAGGAATACGACTATGAATACGGGCACTAAAGAGGCTCAGTTCAAAACAAAACTCCTACACAGAGTACCCAGGGACGAGCTTAAGTAATGACCGTCTAATCATTCAATTGTTTTGCCTCGGAGGAGCGCGAATCAATGGTGCACTGAATTCAACGCCACAAAATATCTCAGGCGAAGTATCGGCTGATGTTAATTCTGACTGGAGCCGACCTAATTCGAAGTCTCGCAACAATGGAAACGGATCAAATGCGTGGGGAGGCGGGAGAGGGTGCGACATGAGGCATTTGATTGCGTGAGCGAGATTTTTCTGGCTCGGGTGATTCGTGCTCTCCCCTTGGCGTCCGTCCGCGGCCTGCATTCATTGTTGGCGGACAAAAGGCGGGAAAGGCTCGGTGAGACCCTCGCGCCGTGGTGGCGTCGTCGACCCATCGAATCTATGCGCGTCCTCGATATACCGACGACCTATGCTCCGGGATGGGCTGGTGGGTCCTCTTTAAAGTAGTTTGGGCGAAATGTCATTTCGCATAGAAATCAACGAATTTTTTTCTCATTCTAAAGAAAAATATCTTACCCTTCTAATGACACCGAAAAATTCAACCTCTCACCACAATACTTTCGGAGATATTTGCCAAAAAATACCAGCCCTTTTTGCATGGGAAATGGTACGTGTGTGTACTTCAGAGAGACATTATTTACAAAATGAGGTTTTTCTAACACTTGTTTTTCAATTCTAAAGGTTATCCTTGTTGTTGCAGCCACGACTTCCAACAATCTCTTTTTTCAGCCTTCCTCTTCATTTCCTTGTACTAGGTGCATCCCATTTCCATCGCCAACACTTTTAGGTACGAAGTTCTCGGTCGTCCTCTCTGTCTTTTGCCTAGAATTTTTCCTTCCATAATATTTTGTATGAAGTTCTCGTGCCTGAGTAAGTGTCCGATGAGCTTTGCTTTTCTTGTTTAAATTGTTTCCAATAGTTCTCTTTCTGTATGGACTTCGTTTAGTACTTGCTCATTAGTTTTCCTGTCGGTCCACCTAGTTATTGTAACCCTCCTCCATAACCACGTTTCTGCAGCTTCAAGTTTGGTCATTTCGCTCTTCCTAAGTGTCCATGTCTCGTATCCATATGTTAGCACACTCCATACAAAGCTTCTCAGGAATTTCTTCTTAGTCTCAATACTAATGCTGTTATTTACTAGGAGACTTTTCTTTAATTGAAAGGCTTTCTTGGCTGACGTTATTCTTCTTTTGACCTCTGAGGAGCAGTTGTTAGGATTCTCTAATATGCTACCCGAGTAGCAGAACTCTGTCACTTCCTCCAGTCTCACTCCGTCTATACATATATTCGTTATCTTTTCTCTTCTCTTTCTTTCTACCACCATGATTTTTGTTTACTTAGTGTTTATTTTAAGTTTCATTTTTAATAAAATATTATTTAGTATCTTGAGCATTCGACTTTATTCCTTCTCTGAGTCAGCTACTAGAGCTATGTCGTCTGCAAATCGAATGCAACGAATTTGTTTGCCATTTATTGTAATTCCTCTTGTCTTTGTTTTCATTTCAGACATTGCTTCTTCCATGTAAAAGTTAAACAAGTGAGGCGATATTGGGCAACCTTGTCTAACACCTCTTGTTATATTTGCTTCTTTCTTGGTGTCACTGACTTCTATTTCCGAACTTTGGTTTTTGTAGAGGTTTAAAATCAATCTTTTGTCTCCCCAATCCAGCCCTATTTTGCACATTGCTTGGAACAGTAGTCTCCAGTCAACATGATAAAAAGCCTTTTCCAAATCAACGAAAGCTATATAAGTTTTCCTGTTAATTTCTAGCCTCCTCTCTAGGATTTGTCGCAATGCTAAAATTGCCTCTCGAGTGCCTTTTCCTGGTCTGAAGCCGTGCTGATCATTAACTAATGTCGCATCAATTTTCTTTTTAATTCTCTCTTTTACTATAACCAATAAAATTTTTGAAGCATTTCTAACACTGAGATGTCGTAAAAAAACTAACAGCGTATAGTTTGTATGTTTCCTCAAGTATATTTGAAAATTAATCATAGTGTCACCGCAGCAGGTTCTTTGGTATCACAGAAAAACCTTCCGGTTTGAAGGAGTTTTAAATGCACCACACGAAAAAAGAGTCAAGTTGAAGACTTATTTAGATATTTACATTTAATCACTCACAATTTCAGCCATATAGAACTATATTATTGCACCATTAATAATACAATATTCAATTGATGTGTCGTACAGCTGGTGAAATTAAAACGTATAATTCGAATATGGTCTCTATTATGATTAGGGAACTATCTCGCTCGGAGTACCTTAACAGATCAGCACATAAGTGATTCCTGCGTCAACTAAACATGAGTTAGATAGAAAAAAAACTGACAATGAATCCCTTAGATTTCATCCAAGTTTTCGCCAACTCAACTTTAGATTGTGTTCATTAAATTGTTTCAATCAAGACGATTGTCACTCTCCAACCTCAACCAAGTTCTGGAAGGCCTTTAATTGTGCTAGTTAGTACGCACATACTTACACAGAGGGCGTTTCGACTGCGTGAATAAAACTGAGCATGAGAGAAAAGCACTGAATTCCTTGGATCTTATCCAAGATGTCGCCGGCTCATCGTTAGATTGCTTAGTTCAAATATTGAAAATCATTAATGCTCTAGTCATCTCCCCATCCCCTATCCATTACTGGAGGCCTTTGAGTGTGAATGTGTGGACATATAGAGAGGATGATCCGGGAGATAAAAGTGCGTCTCTTGTGAGGGTGATGGAAGATGTGACTAGTGATGGAAAAATCCATTTCGATTAAAATCGAAAATCGAGTTTCAATAGTCGAAGATCGAGGAAATCGAGATCGAGCCATGATCTTCGAGTTTCGATCCAAACTCGATTTTTCAACTTCGATCTTGACCATTTCGTTTGATCTCAGCATACCGTACCGATTACTGTCGTACCGTTTCGCAATCAGAGTGCTGAGTAGGTATTATAACGTCATCCGTCCCATGTGAAAGACCTTTCTCTAAGGCCGGTGAAATTGGAAAGGCACGCCCTAGATCATCAAGAAAGCATCTCAGTCAGTTTATCTTTCTTCAAAAATTTTAGTGAAGCCGAATGTTTCCAAGCGGTGATGCCCAAACTTTAATGTGCGTGCATTTGTAAATTTTTACTACAAATAATTTAAGAATGTATTCTAAGTAGATTTTTAGGGATTTTTTATACTATTCAAATATGTATTATGAGCGTTTTTCGAATGAATAATAAACATGTTTATCAAGTTTTTTCAACCAAATTTTTTTCAAGAAAGAACCGTCAATTTTTTCGATTAACCGATCATTAGGTTCAAATTTCGATTTTTGTTGAAAAGTCGAGCTTTTCATTTCGATTAAAAATCAAGTGTTCGAAAAATCGATTTTGACCGACATTTTTCCATCACTAGGTGTGACTTTGGACGTCCATTAATGACGTGAGGCGATTTTGACGATTTTTCGACCCCCCCCTCCCCTCCCCTCCCCCTTTGGTGAGATGTCGTGAGATTTGGCTCGACCCCTTCCTCCCCTCCCCCCTAATCTCACGTGAGATTTTTCAAAATGCGTATTTTTATTGTAAATACGTTTATCTGTGCTTTATTGCGTTTGATTAATTTTTAAAAAAACATAATTTTCTTCATTAATTTTTATTTAAGACTAGTTAAGACTAGTATTTTAAGACTACTAAGAACGAGGTCGCAGCGTTCGTCGAGTCGCGCGTTTGGCTGGCCGATGGCGGGTAAACAATCGAGGGGCTACTGAGCTACTTTGTTGCGTTTGCATAACCGCGATAAATATTATTGTGTAGGATCTAGCCATATTTAAGTGGAGAAACATGTTTTACTTAATTTAACCCAGTTTTCTCGCGATTTTACACTGTTTCTCGCGGAAAAAAATACGCGATATTTACCGAGACCCCCCTCTCCCCCACGTGAGATTGGGTGAGATTCGGCTCGACACCCTCCCCTCCCAAAAACGCCTCACGTAATTAATGGACATAGGGCATTTTTTGTGATAGGGAGACGGAGCCGCGACTTCTCCCTCATAGAGCGATCGATGAGAACGCACACGCCATATTTAGCTCATTTTTCAGTTGCCATGGAAACGACGCATAACGGCGATCTATTTCATTGTAAACACTTTACAACTATTACAGTTGAAACTTGTCCAAGTAGAGCTCAACAATATATGTCGTTCTTTCTAAGTAGTCATTCATGATTAGAGAGCGGAAAAAGAACCCCTAACGTCTCGAAAAATGTCGCCCAAAATGTCTCAAATATTTTTTTTTTGAGTCTCGAAAAAGTCCGAAGTATTTCCGTGAGAATGTGCCAAAACTGACGTAAAAATTAGGAATAAGATATCATAATTAGTTCTATAGAATGTTATCAAATATCACGGTTCTTTTACAATAATAGGGATTTTTAGAATGATTAACACAATCGGTGGGGTTAAAAAATTCAACCCCAATTTTCTATTACCACTGCTGCTGTTAAATACTCCGTTATTTTAAGGATTTGAGAAAAGTAGATGAAAAATTAGTTTTTTTGATAAAAAAATTCATGCTTCAAAATCGCAAAGAAATATACCTGCAAATGTTCCACGAATACTGATCAATTTTTCAGTTTAGTTTCTTCGATAGGAACGTGTCACCAAGTGGTAATTGACAAGATGTTTTATTAAAATAAAGAGCAAAATATCTGTTTTTGCCAGTCTGTCCGACCGCATATTCCCTCTGGGGAAATAAAGTTATTGAAAACACTCAATTAATTTGCGGTCAAACTCATTCTTGCTAGACTCAACTGGAAATACTAGTGTCAAGGCGAACGCCAAAACGAAGGGTGCATTGAAAAGATTTTCATGCTTTCATGCAAATTTCGTTTAACCCACGAAATCTTGAAAAATTTCGGAACTGTTTATGTGATTACTAAACATGAGATACGCAAAATGGTGACTGCACAATGTGCAGAACGAAACAATCTCTGTGCTCCCACATTTACGTCGCAGTTATAAGTAACAATGCAGTCAATCGGGAAACACGTCCAATGACGTTTGCGGAATGGAAGCACGTGACCGAAGAATCCACAATGGCGTCCTTTGCTAAATCATTCTATCGTTAAAAAAAATGGTGTACTTTTCATCTATTTCTTGCCCAAATCAATACATTTCAATTGCGCTATTATCTTGGGCGGATCCAACTCCTTATTACACCCGAAACATGAGTATTAACTCTACGCAGCTCACTGCAGTGACGCCAGTGTATAGAGCCCGCCCGGAAGCTTGCATCCCCTCCAATTCACTCTCGCCATTATCTCCTCCGAAAGGGTCCGAATCAGGGATGAGTCGAGTCCACATTTTTTCGATTCCGATTATTTCAAATCGATTCTCGATTCCATCGATTCTTATTCCTAATAACAGGTGGGATATTGATATACCAGTAGCGTACGTCTATTATTTAAATTATCAAATATTGGCTGAAATAAAGTAACAAAGACAATTAATTCGCTCAAAAAGTGTACATATTTATTAACAAATGGCAAATATATCCGCAGCTTATTGAAGTGGTACATAAAAAAGTGCAAATTGATAGCCTACACCCAAAATTACTGAGAAAAATATGACGTGATGAATGAAATTTGATTTGAATATTAATTCTATCTGGAATCGATGGAATCGGAATCGACTTTAGGCGATCGATTTTCGATACCTATTCTTATCCTGAGAATCGGTGGAATCGAGAATCGACATTTGGATTCGACTCATCCTTAGTCGGAATGTGAGGCTGCTGCCCTCCCCATTCTCTCTCTCTCATGAAAGAAAAGGGTGGTTTCCCTTCCCCCTCCCTTGCATCGCGCCGTGTGAGTGACTGAGCGAGCTCTTCGCGACAAATGCCGCTCGCTCGCCCGCTTCACGCGCCGCTCGCGTCCGAATGGTGCGGCATCCGTCGCCGCCGCCCGGCGGGGAGGAGACAGACGCGCGCAGAATGCCATTCGAATTCCCATTCGAGGGGCCGCGCGGTAATCGTTCGTCTCACTCTTTGGCGTGGGAACAAACTGAATGCGACATCTAGCGGGAACGTCCTCATCAACTGAAGGTCAATACATCCGAAGAGGCCATTAGTGGAAAATATTGAGGGCGCCATCCATGGGGACGCGAGCGAAAAAGTATCCACGGATTTGAAACGTTATAATGTAGTCGTCTTTCCTCTTCTAATGTTGAGATCATGAGCTGTACCATAGAGTAAGTACATATGGAGCGGCAAAGAGATAGGGAGATTCGGGAATGAGTTTTTAAATAATACTTTGGCCGATAGATGGAACAGGTGTATCGAAGTTGCACGACAAGCCATAACAAATGAGCTTTAGCACACGGCCACTTCATTTAGTGTCGCATAACTCACATGATGTTCTTATGATGATTTCGGTGCCTGGATGTTTACTACTCAACCCATAGCGACGGAAACAAATCTTATTGAGTCGTCGATACCAAATTAAACATGCATTTTAAGGTGCATTAATGAGCATCGTCTATAATGAATCGAATTCACATCAATATGATAAGACGCGCGATTTCCAAACACGGAGTCAACTGTTTACCGATGTATCATAGCAACGACAAAACAATTGATACTCAATAAAAAGTAAACAACAGCTATTGTAAATCCACCTCTGTATGTTGATGCAAAATCACCGAGTACCACTAGCGCCTCCGAAGTGGCCTTCTCAGTAAGCCAAAATTCTTCCTTTCGTAAGGTGGTGGCACCTGAGAAAGTCTTCCCAAAGCTCTCAAAAATTTATGTCCTGTTTTTAGCATTGCTTTGCCACTCTATATATATAATAACTCTATGGCTGTACGAAGGGAGAAGTAGATGATATCATAACTGTTCAACAATCTCCTAAAATTTTCAATACTTTTATGCCTTCTTAATATCTTCCCCGCCTCAATCTCCAACAACTTCAACCATAGCGGGTACTGGCTTGTAAATGACAAAAAAACTGGAGAGGGTGCTTTGGGAGTTAATTTGTCAAAATTTTCTGAGGGGATATAGTTCCATGTGCATGATTTTTACAACATTTTCAGATTCATAATATTGTCCAAAATTTTAATTAGAGGCTTTTCCTAGGTCTGGAATTGCCTAATATTAACTGCTATATATTTCCTAAAGGAATTTATAAAGATAGATGGCCCTAAATATATTAATGATCACTTCTGGGTCGCAATAGTGATTGCTTTTGTAGATATATCAATGCCACTCTTAAACTTCAACTTATACCGATGAAAATCGTGCAAACTCTACCAGGGCAGGATTCGATCATGAAGTAATCCAATCAACCCGCTTATCATCGACCATCGAATCACTATCATCGACTTTGAGTTTCTTAAGCCCGAATCACACGATACTTGACCTTGTACAAGTCCGAGGATGCTAGCGAGTACTGGATTTCTAGTACGAAACCTAGCATGCTTGAAACCTTCCTAGGAGCTACCACACGATAGTTGAACTTGCACAAGGTCTATGCAGGTGATTTGGTTTTATAAAGGCACGAGTGCCTACCATAATTATCGATTAAAACCTCAATTGCCTCAGCCATTGTGTAATGTTGTGAGGTTTGAGTTTTTCATTTGATTGCGGGAAATTGTAATTGACACGAGGGACTATGGAGGCGCTGACATAAAAAATTGACGACCGCATTGCAAAGAGCAAAAATAATTGGTCGGCGGCTACTAGATCCTACTAGGAGCAAGTATCAAACTAGTACCGCACCATTTACGGAAACAAGGATACCAGCTAGTATACTAGCGATCATGCAGGATTTCCAGTATGCTTGGTCAGTATCATACTATACTTGACCTTGCACAAGACCTAGTATGCTAGCTAGCATCCTCGGACTTGTGCAAGGTCAATTATCGTGCGATTCAGGCTTTAGGCTACTATCTCAAAGAGGTCGGTCCTCTTGAATTTATAAAACAGCCGGAGATGCCGCGAATGAGATGCGAAATTTTGCACGCAGTCCAAAAGTGAACGCAGCGTTCACCACGAGACGTACTAGGCGATGCGACAGAGGTCAACGAACGCAATTTCATGGTCAATGGGCCAGAGGGTCGTCCACCCCTAATCCACATCTCCTTAGCCTTTGATCCAGCTCGGAATGTCACAGCGTCTGCGGTATTTCCGAAGCACTCGAGGAATCAATCGCCAGAACTATCGCAGGAAGACCATTAAAAAATTGGCGAGTCGCTGAAAGCAGCCATTCAGAAGCGAGCTGTCTGTCTCCCCCCCCCCCCTCTCCCTTCGCCCCCATCCACTCACCATCCCCTCTGCACCCGCACCACATCCGCTTCCTCCTCCCTCTCCCCCTACCACCACTTCTCCCACCTCCTCGAAACCCCCCTCCACGCCAACCACCCCTGTGTGCAGAGGGAGCACCCCTTTGTAGCCCGTTCTCTTTCTTCGCTTCGTAGCTGGCTACTGTCCATTAAAAAAGTCGAGTCAGTTGAGTTTAAGACGCTGTATCTTCAAGTAGGGTCAACCGATTTTAACGAAATAAAATGCATACGAGAGAATGATCATTTATACGTTTACTAATTACGTGTACAAAAATTTTCCTATCCTTATCTACGCTTTTAAGATGTACATTTTGAAAAAAAAGCCCTGTTTTCGGCGCTCAAAACCCCGATGGCCCGAATTTATGTTATCGCCATTCTCTTCATACTTATTGTAGATGTAAGAAAATTTGATAAAAGTTAGCCAAAACTGTATCTAACTTATCAAAGGACACATTTATATATATGTTGAGTTTTACCCGAGCTGTTGTAAAAGTTGTAAACCTCGGCTTATCCCGAAACCAACGATGCGATAGAGGTTTGAGGTTTACCGCTGTAACCGCAATGGCGGCAGCTTGGTAAATACGTACAGTCACTTCAAAAAGTATCGCGACACACTACGCTTTCGGTTTGTATAGGTCGGCTGTTGAAGCCCGAAGTACGTTGGCTATCCTGGGTCGTCTTTGGTGACTATGAGAAACGTCTGGTACACTACGACATATGTTCTAAGTCAAGTGGGACTAAACTCCGACAGTGCTATGGACTTCGTTCGCGTTGGAAGGCTAACACTGAAATGAATTCACTGCGGGGAGCAAGGGTATTTCCCAACTCAGAGGCATCGTAATCATACTCGGCAGTTCTCTTACGAAGAGGAAAGTGAAAAGATCTCCTCTTTGCGAAACCAGCACGACCGGATGGCGGGTTTTGTTGAGAGGCGGGCAGTCGGCGTCCAAAGCGGCTGCCGAGCTAGGAGTCCATCTTCACCTTCCTCACAGATGAGCCTTCTTCACAGATGGCTAAGAAGGGCAAACAAGGGATGAGATATCCCAAAGTACGCGCTCGATCTGGGAGGCCCCGCTGTACCACACGAGACGTGAATGAGTCAGTATTCGCCTCAATGATGAATTCTCCCTTGACGGTTGGTAGCATACCAACTCTTAAAAGGGATTTTAGACTACGGTGTAGTTAAAAAAAAAACAGTGCTTAATATATTTCTCGAAGCAGGTCTGCGACACCATCGTCCGGCGCGGGAGCTCAAATTGACCGAGGACCAGAGGATCACAAAAAAATATCACCAATGATTAATCCTTTCGGGACCTCACCATGTTCTGCGATGAAAAGATTTTCCCGAGTAATTGAGACGGAAAAATTAGCCTGTGGCGTCCAAGAGGAACTCGATAACTAAAACCACTGATAATTTTAATCAACTTTTAACTTGTGGATGTTTGACATATGCATTGTCGCGTTTATTTTTTTTTTAACAATTACGCTATTGCTTATTTGTGACTCAATAGCGATATGTGTTCAACAGGTGAGCTGCTGGTAATTAAAGAAGTAAAAACGGTCCTTTATCCTTTTCAATTCTCTACCCCCAAATTGTTAATTTTTCATAAATAGTCACGACAATGGTTTCACAACTTTAGGATACTATACAATGAAACAATAATACTGTGGTAACATAACGCTGGCCTCGCCATTTTTTTCTTTACCACCTCATGGTTTATAATAACAATAAGGGACCCACCATACTGTGAATTTTGAGAATAAACAATAGACCTAAGGAGTGGAAGCGTCGGCAACAAAAGGGGATTGTAGAGCAAACCGTCGGAGTGTACGGTCGTGCAAAGACAGAGCACGCAAATTTCTTGGTAGATCAAACGCTCGCAGTGAACGGACGTGCAAAGAGAGAGCACGCAAGTTTTTGGTAGAGGGAAGTTCCAGAGTGTGGCATCGTGCGAGACATAGCCCACGTAGAAAAGGAGAATTGACAAAGGAGCTGGAATTAAGGAGAGGAACGGGAGATTTTACAACAGGACGAGACCCAAAAAGCTGATGGCCCGCCAAGGACGAACACCACGCAGGCTGAGAGGATTTCCCAGACCACAGAGGGACAAACCAACCTGTGTCGTCGAATAATTGGGTCGTAACTATAAACTTTTATTTTCATATGAGATACAAGAAGCCATAAGGCAAGAGGTTTTAATTGGCCAAGAATTAAGTTTGTGACTGGTATCCCTTTGTATCAAGTAATTGGATTTTGTGAAAAGTTTAAGTGATGAAGTGTGGCAGATAATTAGACAATATACTTAAAAGAAGGAATAATTATTCATATACCAAATTTGTGTCTAAATTAGAATATGTATACAGTTGGTCATGACCTAAGGGTATAAGGAATTATTTTGATTATTTAAATTGTCTGTAAATTGAATATTTCATTTTGTCAAGTAAATTGCAATCGTATCTCTAAACCTGCAATGTTTCATGTATTTTCTTTCCCGACGAGCAAGCTGGGGCAAAGTAATTAAAATATAAGGTACGAGAAGATATCGCAATCGTGGTTTCTTTCCAGGTAAAAGAATCAATAGTTTTTCGTGTTACATGTTTATCCACAACGTGTGGCATTTCGCGTATTAATTTGTAATAATACCTTTTACATTTTTGGCTCCCATAACGTGGGGCATAATACAAAGTAGAAAAACAACAAAGAAAATACTTGTTACACTGTCCAATGGCTTCAGTCAATATATCACATAATTGTCCATTAGGCGGTCAAGTTAAAATATCAGCCTTTGATGCCCGAAAGGCTCTCTGGTTCGCTGAGCTAAGACGATAGCAGTCCCCATTCTCCTTTATACATAGGATAGAGCTCGTTTTCCCACGCATTCGTCTCTTCTTTGTTTTACCTCCGTGCGACTTCACTCGTATAATCACTCAATCGTTTACTCCCTTCAATATTGACTTTTCACCACATTTCCCTTCTTACTTCTTTCACCGAATACGTCCTCAAGGCCGAGTCAAACTCTGTCCTCGCCTCTGAACAAGAGCGCTCCCATAATGCAGTCCCTTTACTTAACCAGATGGAAAATGGAAAGTGTACCTGCAAAGTCTCATCGCTACCAGAGACAGCCCAGGAGAGCCAACGTACTCCGAGCATCGACAGCCGACCTATACGAGCCGCCAGTCTAGCGTGTCGCGATAATTTTTGAAGTGACTGTATATAACCATTAGTTGAATATCCTGGGGTTTCAGATAGCGATTTTTATTTATTTTCCTTTTCTGCCCGCCCAAACGGGAAAGCTGAGCGGTAGGAGAGATGGGTTGAAAGGACGGGGGTTGATGGGGGGGAAGGGAGGCGACCGCCCGTCCAAAGGGCTCCCCTTTCAAAGTCTCGTCGTCCTTCTCGCCAAAAAATAAAAAAAACATTCTTCCTGGGAGGGGGAGACCAAAAAAAAATGTCGACCTATTGCCGTCTCGTAGCGATCCCAGCAAAATCGGCCCCGGTGGCGGCGAGGCCCACGACTGCTGACCCGAGGGTCGCGGGTTTGAGGTCCCGCCTGGGTAGAATATTAACTGCCCAGAACATGGGTGTCTGTGTCTCTTCCGTTGTTATTGTTGTTCACCCGACGTAAAATGGCCTAATGTGGTGTATCCGGGGCAATGAAAATAAATAAATAAAAATCATTGGAGATGAATTTCGACGTCTTCGTTCGCAAGATAGTGTTTAGTGTGCTTTCATTTAACGCCGGCATGTATGGAGATAAGATGAAGTATTGAGGTAATCCTAGCGAGATAGTTCTCTAGTCATAATGGAGACCATATTCGAATTATAAATTTTAATTTCACCAGCTGTGGGACACATCAATTAAATATTGCATTATTCATGGTGCAATAATATAGTTTTACATGACAGAATTTGTGAGTAATTAAATGAAAATATCTAAATAAGTCTTTAAATTGACTCATTTTTTTCGTGCGGTGCGTTTGAAACTCCTTCAAAACGGAAGGTTTATTGTGATACCCAAGAACCTATTTCGGTGACAATATGATTAATTGTCAAAAATAGTTGAGAAAACATACAAACTACGCAGTGTTAGTTTTTTTTACGACATCTAAGAGTTAGCAATACCTCATTTTGTAAATAATGTCTCTCTGGAGAGCATACACGTACCATTTCCCATGTAAAAGGGCCGGTGTACTTTGGCAAATAACTCCGAAATTAATGTGGTAGGGAGTTGAATTTTTGGTGTCATGAGAAGGGTGAGATATTTTTCTTTCAAATCGGACCAAATTCATCGATTTCTGAGTAAAATGGTATTTCGCTCAAACTACCCTTAAAAGAAGGAAACCAAATAAAATGCACTTCCACAAAACACACAGAACTTACAACACTACACGTGATTCCGCGAACGTCGGCGGGAACAGGAGCGATTTCTTCTAATATAGATATTACACTGAAATATTAGGTTCTTACAGCACTATAGCAATTAAAGGAAAAGAAAACATTTAATAAACTTGATGGAAACAGAAGGAACTTTGTTCAATTTCCGTACGTTAAAGAATGTACATATATTACCAAGGCCAAAACCTAAATTTAAATTATTTTAATAGCTAAAGTACTCATGAATTTCGACAATTCGGAGGAAGTTATCTGGATTTGGAGCCAAGTTATGTTGCAGACTGATGAAGCATGTAGAATCATTAGGAAATTCTTCAACTTTCGAGTTTCAATTGATACGTCTCCGGTGTACAATTTTGATGTTTCCAATATTGTCGTGGGAGAAATCGTGTCCAATTCTAAGTCATTAACACAAGGGTAGATAAATTCATGCACTATTTATATCCAATCTTGCAGTCTATTGCACGTGCTCTTTGAAAAATACGATATCCGTACTACTTATGCATGCCAACCGCTTCTAATTCATGCCCGTATTCATAGTCGTATTCCTAGGGGTTACCTGGGTATCCCCTAGCCAGGTAACACCTAGGGGTCCCCTATGCTGAGCGATTCATAAACCTTACCTGGGTAACGCCCAGCCAGGGGACGCCTGGGTAACAGATTTGGCAACAACCCCACGCAAAAATACATATGAACGGTTTCGCTGAATGGTTCTCGATGTTTTCGATGCTCATTTTTCACCGTAACCAAGCACGCTATAAACAATAATACAGTATACTGATACACGATGTTGATGAAAAATGATTAAAGGAATATGACAGAATGTTTACAATATTACTTAAATATTTATGTAATATGAATGGTGAGGAATAAGAGGTTGGTTCAAAAAGTACCCGTGTTTGTAAACAGAAGACGTTACTATGGAAAGTTGTTGATATTATCGTGTCCTGCCATTAGTACAGTAGTATCAATTCATCCCACGCGTGGGCAGCAGTACTGCGTTAGGGGAGGTTTGGGTAAGCTTCATGCCTCACCCAGGAAATCGACGGCCTGGGGGAGGGTTAGGGGACAACCGTCCCTTGGGTAACGACTATGAATACTATTTCTGAGCCAAGGGGCTCCCCCACACCTGGGGGACACCCAGGTAACGACTATGAATACGGCCCTCAAACAATCCACGCGCACGAAGAAATTCAGACTGATTCTAAAAATATAGTTTTTTATTCATTTTAGGATAAATTTAATAATTTTAATGATTAAGATCTCTCTGGATTTAAATAAATAGAATACATAATGCAGAAAGGCGTCCAGAAACCGATATCAGCAAACTAAATTAATTTTTTACTTATATATTCTTAATATGATTAATCCGTCCAAACGACTGTTGACGAAAGCATGGTGAACTCCAGTATAAGATATGTCTCCATCAGCAATATTTGTAATTCAATACCTCACCGATGTCGATCTCGCGTTTCCTTACTTTACTGATCGATTATGGCGCTGTAAATAGGATTTTTTTTGCGCGAGAAATTCCAAATCCATGTACTATCACTAAATGCAGCGCAGAATCAACAACTTCACGAAATTTAATGATAATTCAATCCATTAAGGTGGTCCGAGCGAGATAGTTCCCTAGTCATAATAGAGACCATATTCGAATTACACGTTTTAATTTCACCAGCTGTAGGACACATCAATTAAATATTGCATTATTAATGGTGCAACAATATAGTTTTATATGAGAGAAATCAAATGCAAATATTTAAATAAGTCTTTAACTTGACTCTTTCTTTCACGCGGTACGTTTGAAACTCCATCAAAACAGAAGGTTTATTGTGGTCCCGAAGAATTTACTGCGATAACAAAATGATTAGTTTTCATAAATAGTCGAGAAAACACACCAACTACACACTTGATTTTTTGACGAGATCTAAGTGTAGGAAATGCATCACTCTTTAAATAATGTCTTTCTGGAGTGCATACTCGTACCATTTCCCATGTAAAAGGGCTGGTATTTTTAGGCAAATATCTTCAAAAGTAATGCGATAAGGGGGTGAATTTTTGGTGTCATTGGATAGGTGACATATTTTCATTTAAAATGAGACCAAATTCATTGATTTCTAAGTAAATTTAATTTTCGCTCAAGCTACTTTAACCTTGCAGTGCACTCCTCGAAGCACCCTGAACCCACTACGGTGACAATATGATTAATTTTCAAGTGTAGTTGAGAAAAAAAACAAACTACACGCTGTTAATATTTTTACGACATCTAAGTGTTAGAAATACCTCATTTTGTAAATAATGTCTCTCTGGAGTGCGTACTCGTACCATTTCCCATGAGAAAGGGCTGGTATTTTTAGGCAAATATCTTCAAAAGTAATGTGGTAAGGGGTTGAATTTTTGGTGCCATTGGATCGGTGACATATTTTCATTTAAAATGAGACCAAATTCATTGATTTCTAAGTAAATTGATTTTTCGCTCAAACCTTGCCTTGACCTTGCAGTGCACTCCTCGAAGCACCCTGACGGGGATCGGGCTTACACCGAAAAATTTCAGCCACAGCAGGGATTCAAACTCGGACCCTTGAGGATTGGAGACCAGCTGCCCTGGCCACCACAGCAACCCCATCCTCGGCCGCACCCGAATGTTGATCCGCTGTTTATCGCCGCCAGCGACTCCCAGTCTAAACATCGCAACACACCCGAACACCGATAGATACATGGTGTAATTTTACCGCTCCTCTTTGCTCGTCACCAGATGCCCTAAACATAACGAGAAGTAAACATTTCGCTCGTGAAAGGAGGAGCTCAAGGGGATTCCTGGGATGCTCTAAGGGTCGTCACCCTGTCGGGGGAGAATAAAGAAAGTGATTTATGGGTAAAATGATATTTCGCTCAAACTACCAAAAGTGAGCGAGTATCAGGTATTAAGTTGAGAGGTCTTTGAAGAGGGGAAGTTTGGAGACGGAGCAAAATGATCTACATTTAAATTTTCAATGCCCACCGCCAGTTTATTCAGAAGTTGAAGAACGAATCGTGTAACGAGTCGAGGGTACAAGAGTCGGATTATGCCTCCTCACCTCGCGCAGCCTCCCTTCATCACACAGAAATAACTCCCATCATCATTTTTTCCAGAAAACAAATTCCTTCGCTTACGACCACACCAACCTCCCCTTCCTCCCCCCCCACCCTCCTGACTCACCCCCACTCCCCACCTCGGCGGCGGTATCCCATTATTTCGCACCAATTACCAATTTCGAGTCCGACTATTTTAATACCAATAAATCGAGGCCGATGAGCGAATCACGGATTTAATTTACTCTTTCTAGCATAACAAGGACGAATAATAAATTGATACTACAATATTCTTCATTATACATTTACTTTTGTGTACCGCATGGTTATATTTTGTGTTCAATTTTCGCAATTTCCTTTAAGGTAGTCCGAGCGATATAGTTCCCAAGTCATAATAGAGACCATATTCGAATAATACGTTTTAACTTCACCAGCTGTACGACACATCAATTAAATATTGCATTATTAACGGTGCAAAAGTATAGTTTTACATGACAGAAATGGTAAGTAATTAAATGGAAATATCGAAATAAGCCTTTAACTTGATTCATTTTTTTCGCGTTTGAAACTCCTTCAAAACAGAAGGTTTTTTGTGATACCCATGAACCTATTGCAGTGACAATATGATTTATTTTAAAAAATAGCTGAGAAAACATTCGAACCACACGCTGTTAGTTTCTTTGCGACACCTAAGTGTTAGAAATTCCTCATTTTGTAAATAATGTCGCTAATAATTAATAGTAATAATTGCATTATTTATGGTGCAATAATATAGTTCTATGTGGCTGAAATTGTGAGTAATTAAATGAAAATATCTAAATAATACTTTAACTAGGCTTATTTTTTTCGTGAGGTGCATTTAAAACACCTTCATAACGGAATGTTTTTTTGATACCAAAGACTCTACTGCGGTGACACTATGATTAATTTTCAAATAAAGTTAAGGAAACATACAAACTACACGCTGTTAGTTTTTTTTACGACATCTCTGTTTTAGAAAATCCTCGTTTTGCAAATAATGACTCTCTGGAGTCCACACCCGTACCATTTCCCATGTAAAAGGAAACGTATTTTTTGGCAAATATCTCCGAAAGTATTGTTCCCAAGTCATAATAGAGACCTCATCCAAATTATACGTTTTAACTTCACCAGCTGTAGTACACATCAATTAAATATTGCATAATTTATGGTGCAATAATATAGTTCTATATGGCTGAAATTTTGAGTAATTAAATGAAAATATCTAAATAAGTCTATAACTTGACTCATTTTTTTTCGCGCGGTGCGTTTGAAACCACTTCAAAACGGAAGGTCTTTTGCGAATCCCAAGAACCGACTGCGGAGACAATATGATTAATTTTCAAAAAATAGCTGAGAAAACATAAAAACTTCACGCTGTTATTTTTTTACATCTAATTTTTATTTAATTACTTACCATTTATATCATATAAATTCCTCATTTCGTAAATAATGTCTCTCTGGAGTGCATACACGTAGGTACCATTTCCCATGTAAAAGGGCTGGTATTTTCTGGCAAATTAAATCCGAAAGTAATGCGGTAAGAGGTTGAATTTTTGGTGTCAATGGAAGGGTGAGATATTTTTATTCAAAATGAGACAGAATTCATTGATTACAAACTCCTCATTTTGTAAATAATGCTCGCTCGGACTTAATCATGTATATTATTTCTCAAAGCAGTTTTTTTGTCTCAACGCCATAACTCCCATAATTCTTCATAAAAATTAACAATTCAAACATCGTTTTAAAGCTTATATTCCCCGCTATTGACGAAAAATAGAGTAAATGGTTTGAAGTTAAATTTTGGTTAAATAATTTAAAATTAAATTTTTTGTTAAAAAATGATGAAAAATTGAAAGTGCCATCTGTTGACAATATAACCAACTAATGTGTTGGCTATGGTTGCGTGCTTAAAATACTGTAGTAGGCGCCATCTATTAACACATCGTTTAGTTAGATTGTTTATATTCTGCATGCAATCAGTGTGACCGTTTACCGTTTACGTTATGTATCTTTAACACAAACATAAATAACATATAATTGTCCATGGGAAGAAACAGGCAGAAGAACTGGAAGAAATGGAGAAGAAACAGGAAGAAGCTGCATACTGTGCGAAATATTCGCACGGGTCAGCTAGTCTGTTTTACTATAAGGGCATTGTTTTAGTGTCATTGGTGCACTAAAGTGAAGAACCCTGTGATCGAACGGCGAGACAATATTCAACTGTACAGTCCACTAATCCAACATCAACAACCAAACAATACGCATATTAAGTCTCATGCTAATACGCACGCGAACATAACTCACTCCAACTGCCCATGACCTCGGAAATTTTAAGCTCCCGTCGAGCTGGGGAGGAACTTCGCGGAGGGGAGAGCAGGCTCCAGCAAAAGCAGTTGGGGTAGTCGTGATTAAAAATATGAGCAAACTTTCGCCCCTTCTCCATTCGGCGAATCTCCTTTCGGCGCATTTGACGCGCGCACGCACGTGGGAATCCTGGCACGCTTTTACTATGCCCTCCCACTACCCACCACAAGGGGGGAGGAGGGGTACGAGTAGGGGGAAGGGGAGGGTGTGGGGACTACCTCCCGTTCCAAATCTTGAGTGGGGGGGATGGAGGCGGCGAAAGTAAAGCGACTTCCGCAGGGGGTGAGGTGGGGTGGGGTCGAGACGGAGGGAAGAGGCTGTGTATCCAAGAATAGTAGAGGTGTGATGGCGGTCTTTGAAAGTGTGGCAGCGAGGGTGTTGGTTGGTGGTGACGCGAAAGGACTATGGAGGTGTGAAGGGGGGGGGAGGGGCGGGTGGCGTCTGGCGGGAGGGAGGGATAGTGGAACGGGGGGGGGGGAGTGTCGTCGCAGGCGACGGGGTCCGGGAGGGGTTGAAACTTTCAACCCCTCCCGGACCCTGTCGCTCAAAGTTGAAAGGCTGTGGGGAGGGATTGGCGAAGCGGACGACGTTCAACGCATATGTGGGTTCAACCTATTCCAGTTTAACCTTTATTTAGGAAATAAAACACTGTATAATTTCCACTCTGTATTCGTTGCCGGGGGAGAATTTCCTTATATAACACAGCCGGGGGCGGCAATGTCCCGCCCGAACGGTGTCAGTCGCGGGCGATGGTCTTTGGTGACCATCCCCTTTTACTATTTAAACTTTACACTGTTCTCCATACCTCTTACTTTAGGATCTCAGTCGAATGCATGAAGTTTAGAAAGTACGTTATTTCTCAAAAACAAGTTTTATTGATCATTTATTTTTTCATGATTTTTTAAGAAAGAGGATGATTTTATTTATTTTTCGATTGATTTTATTTAAGATGATTTTTATGATTTCTTAAGAAATTTTTATGATTTCAAGCGTTTTCTCTTATCAATACGGAATCCTACATTTGTTCTATACATGTACAGGGATAATAGACTATTGACGTATTGGATTTGTAATAAACATTTTTTAAATTTTAACTGTTGTGCATCCATATTAAAACAATACCTTATACTTTTCCACTGATATTAGTGGAAAAGTACAAGGATTGTATGAATATGGATTCAAGTATAAAATACTTCGTCGAAGTGAGGCCTGAGGGTGTAAAGTTTATTAATAATAATATTTATTCCACTCCAAAAAGAAATACAAAAGTAATAAATTAAACAGAAGAGTGAAATTAGACACCCCTGATGGAAAGTTGGATATGGCGTTTTTCGGCAGTTACATGAAAATATAACGGAATAAAATATACAAAAGGGCTATTCAACTAAACATACAAGTAGTGTCCTTACACAATATGAAAATGTCATCTCATCACACAGATGTTACAATTTATCTACAGTAGTATATATATATATCAGTTAATTACAATCGATAGAATACCATGCATATGGAGCCACTCTACATAAACTATATGTAATCCGTGAAAATGGTCACTAACTATTAATTAACTACAATTGAATGGTTACTTTTTTTGGAATGTTTCAGGTATGCTACAATTCCCAGTTTATTTTATGTTCTAGGGGAGAAATCCAACGTCGGAGAGTTCTAAATACCAGAAACCTTTTTTTTTTAAATAGACGTCCCTCTCAGTTACAAAGCAGGCCTCGACTAGCCCCCGAGCGTGTCGCCGAAGGACGGACGCTCGTCCAATATCCCTTTTGCTTCAATTCCTTCCGACGATGTCTTCAGCAGCGCGGGCCAATAGAGAAAGACGGAATCAAAGTAATTTCTTACTCGGGAGGCGACGGCGAGGGGAGATTGGAGATAAAAATGGGCTATGGAAGGGAAGACGTCTGTCGCAGGGCGATGGGCGCTGGTATTTAGAATCCGTCGCTATCTCGTGAAGTGGATCTTTTTCCCCTTGGCTCTCGGGCGAGGATGGACGCGGGAGGCCAGGGGCATTCATCGGTGGTCCGAATCACCTCATCCCTGATACGGAAAATGGTGGATCGAGGAGAAATTTTACAACAGCATATGTCATCCCTCCAAATTTTCGTAAAAAAAATTGTGAATAGCTGAAAAATTCACGCCAGAAAAATCCAGCGATGAAACGATCTACACAAGTCATTCCTATTCAAGTTAAGACACAGAGAACATTATCATGACGCCTCATTACATTTCGAGATCTGACAGAGGCGATGAAATAAGAGAGAGAGAGGTACTCTGCCGAACAGATAGGTACTAGAACTCGTTCTTTCCGCGCACAGTAAGCGAACACAATAAAAACTGAGCTCCTCTGAATACACTCCCATAGTACATGTCACCATTTCACGTAAAAAAAAATTTCATATTAACGCGGCTGGTGACCTACCACCCCCTGCCACACGCTCATGCAGCGGCTCGCGGGGTAGTGTGTAGATGTAGATTCCTGATACGGAAAATGGTAGATCGAGGTGAAATTTTGCTACAGCAAATGTCATCCCTCCACATTTTCGTGGAAAAGTTGTGAATAGCTGAAAAAGTTATGCCAGAAAAATCCAGCAATACACATCTACTGTAGTATACAATCTACAGTAGTATACACATCAGTTAATTACAATTAATGGAATACCATGCATATGGAGCAACTCTACATAAACTATATGGAATCCGTGAACATGGTCATTAGTAAAGTCAAAAACCATCGAATTTATCCGCTTTAACACCTGGTGATCGACATTGTTCATCCGATGGTTTTCTTGTTTCCAACGTGTATCATTAAAATGCCAGATTTAGTAATAATAGCAAATTTTTTTATATTAAAGAGTGAATTGGAACAAAATTAATCATAATTTCAAACTGTAGAGGTATTTAGACAAACCAAAGCGGTCAATCTCCAAATTTTCCAAGGTACACTATTCGCGGATTTCTTTTAAGAGACTGACCTGAATTATTGACGTAAAATCTCACCTAAATGACCATAAGGTAAGGAGGTCAGAAGAAGAAATACTATCCAAATGCATCATCACATCCGCACAGTAATAACTGCCATCTGTTTAATGGATACATTTCTCATAAATAAGATGCAAAAACTACAGATATATTCGGATTTAGTAGTAAATACTGCCGGAAAAAACTTCAAACTTGAGTCCTGCTATATTATCGGCGCTGCTCACAACAGTTATCAGCCTAAAACATGTCCGCCACATCGCCCTTTCCTCTAGAAAATTAATCTGGATGAGAAATCATATTAAGGTAGTTTGAGCGAAAAATCATATTACCAAGAAATCAATGAATTTGGTCTCATTTTAAAGAAAAATATCTCACCCTTTTATTAAAACCACAAATCCAACCGCTTACCACATTACTTTCGGAGATATTTACCAAAGAATACCAGCTCTTTTACATGGGAAATTGTACGTTTATGGACTCCAGAGCGACATTATTTACAAAATGAGGAATTTCTAACACTTAGATGTCGCAAAATAACTAACAGCGTGTGGTTTGAATGTTTTCTCAGCTATTTTTGAAAATAAATCTTATTGTCACCGCAATAGGTTCATGGGTATCACAAACAACCTTCTGTTTTGAAGGAGCTTCAAACGCGAAAAAAATGAATCAAGTTAAAGGCTTATTTCGATATTTCCATTTAATTACTTACCATTTCTGTCATATAAAACTATACTATTACACCATTTATGATGCAATATTTAATTGATGTATCCTGCAGCTGGTGTAATTAAAACGTATAATTCGTATATGGTCTCTATTTTGACTAGAGAACTATATCGCTCAGGCTACCATAACTGTAGAGACACGAAGTCCAATGCATCAACAGATAGATGTTAATAATAAGTTCGATTCATGCTCAGGGTTCGATTCATGGTCCAGGCATTTTATTTTCTCCTAACAGTATATCCGAAATCCATCGCCGTAAAAAGGCTCCATATCGAAAGAAGTTTTCCACTTTATATTTTGTTTGACCTTCTACGTGGAAGCTATGAGTTGTAGATCCGTATTATAAGGAATATGCATTATTAGAAGCTACTACATCTATGTAATATCCGCGCATTGTAATGCTCGAAACCCCGTCACTGGGGAATAGAGCGAGATATTTTAGTCTGTCGAATAATATCGATCAGTTTTGGTGAAATTCAATGACAACAAGACCATCGGACTACGATTAGGTATGAGATAAGAAACTACAATGGATCGATTAAGCCCGTGAAACATCACATTCCAGGGATTTCGTGTTCGCAAACTGTTTTTTTTTAATCTTAAAATCACTTTTGAATATTTCACTATTTTTGCCAGACTTACTAGAAGTTAAAACTGTCGTTATCGTTCTGAGCTAAGCTGTACTGAGCTGAAAACTTGGCATTTACCGTTTAATGTGTAAAATACAAAGGAAAATAAAATTATCCCCTTCCCAAACATTGCATTTAAAAAATGATGTGGTACGACGTCACTCGCACGGGTGCATATACACCAGGGTTGAAATTCGCAATGAAAAAAAATCATTTGACTTGACCGGAATTCGAACCCGGATCTCCCGGTTGCCGGTCAGGTGTGTTAGCCAGTTACACTACCAAGCCATCTTTCTTCAAGGCTGTGTAACTGGCTAACACACCTGACCGGCAATTGGGAGATCCGGGTTCGAATCCCGGTCAAGTCAAATGATTTTTTCTTAGCGAATTTCAACCCTGGTGTAAAATTATCCTATTTCACCTTGACGTCTGTTGCGGTGTAGTGTGCTGGCGCGGGCGTCCACCGGTGCCAGATTACTGCACCGCAATGACGTTTACATTACACTGTGCATCTGATCTAGGTCACTTCGAAACCTAACCGCTATCCTTTTTATCTAGCAATGGAATTTTTTGAGCTATTTAAAACTCGTAATCTATGCTCGGCATTTAAAATTTTATTAATTTATATTTAAAAGAAAGGTATACGTATGTAATCAATAAACAATTGACGATTATAAATCACTCTACGAATTGATTTTATGACCGAGGGCTCGAATGATTAAATTTTTTAAGCTCCTAAACCATGGTTGCCCCGGGGCCTTGCTAGCTGTCTGGGTGGCTCTACTGTCGGCGTCAAAATGACATGCCGCTGTACTTTGAAAATTTATATCTTGGTCCCTGTAAATGCTAGTGCAATACTTTGCATACCAATTTTAAAATAATTTTATGGAAATTTCAGAAGTATTTTTATTATGTGATAAAACAAAAAAGGGAGACACATTAATGCAATAATCGACCCCGCACACCCTAAATTTAGCAGTTCTGTCAACTTCACGAACTTTGTAACTCTGCCCAGGGAAAACTACGTAATTTGCAGCATTGACTTTCCACAAAAAGTTGCGAGAATTAATAAGGATACACAAAGTGTCAAGCGTAAATTTTTATAACGCATATATTGTTGCTAATGAACGAAAATGTTCAAACGTTTATCTCGTCCCACAATTTGCACAGAATCAAAAAAACCAAAGCCAAGGAGAAAATTTTAACTTTATTTGTAATTTTTCCATGATTTGAATGATACATAAATGCCTATACTACGCATAAATGATTTATGCGTAGTATACACTGTATTAGAGAATTCTGAATATATGCTGGAGTGAACGATTGCTTCGTTGCCACTTCTTACGCGCGCAACTCAAAACGGATATTTGGACGAGCGGGATGCTGTAGCTGTTGTAGTAGCTGTGGGTGTCAAGCGGAGAGAGTACGATAACACTTTCCGGGCCTCAAACCCCGGGTCGCTGCGCGCCACAAATCGTCTTATCTGAGTATTAAACGGTAGTCGCGCATGATCGCGAGAATCGCATGACTCCCAAGTGAATTGAAGTCTTATTTAATTAGCCATCAATAAAATAGTGTCGCCTGACGACGCAAATTCTATGCCGTAAGGAGCCGTGGAAACCGTGGCCAATATGTTGATCGAGCTCCCACATCTGCATTTGTATCGATTAACTTTTTAAGAGACGTTTTTGCTTTGGTTAGAGATTTATTAAGATACCGTTAGCTAGGTTTGTAAAAAAAATATTGTAACTAGTTTCTTGATTAACTCCCTAATAATTTATTTATCCTTACCTACAAGCTAGAACTGACGGCACGCCTGTCTACCGGTTAAGGTAGATTTAAATTGAAGTAATTAAGAAAAATTAAGGTTAGAATTGTCACAGATGCAAGGCCCTATCCGCCGGTATATATTTCCTCATCATAGCATACTTCCTGTCCTTCTTCATTCCGCCCATTATTTCTTAATTCCTTCATTATTTCTTTATTCCCCTTCCCCGCTAACAAAACATCCTCCCCTTTATTACATCCTTGATAGACCCTTCGTTCTCTCATAAACCCCCCACCCCCCCAGCCTTCTACCCTCGCTTGTTTTACTACTGGGAACATAAAAAAATCACTGTATCATGGATATCTTAAAATAAACACAAATGGAACGTATTTTCAGTATCAAAAGCTAATGAGAGAGACTTCACATGATCTATACGAACACGTGGCGAGTGATCCGAATCAAATGAACGCGCATTAACGGTCACGAGCCACTGAGTCGCCTCCAAATCTCGCGACTCGACCAATGGGAACATTTTTTATGACGCCAATCCCCCACTTCTACCCAGAGATTTCTGCATAGAATGAGCAGCTGAACAATTTTTAAACGATTTCATTATCAAATCTGTACACGTCAAAGCAATAACAGTAATGGGTTGGAGTCCAAATCCCGAAAAAAATAATTCAAAATAACGCAATAATTCCCGTTATTTCTCCTTTGAATATCCTCACAATTTTCCACCATCTGGCTGGCTTGATCGATTTGGATCGCCAAGTGATCGCTTAGCAGAATTAAGCTTAACAGCCGGTGAAATCCTCACATTAGGGTGTTGAAGGGGTCAGCTCCTTTCCCTGTACTGTTGGAGCTTCCGCGAAAAGACCTTACGGCAATTTTATATTCACCTACTTGGTGTGGAAATATACAAATAGGAAAAAGGAGAAAAAATGCATATGCTCATTTAGTGCTTAAAAGACGTTGGTAATCAAATATCCATTCGTCCCAGACCAGAAGAATTGCTATAAAACGCTATTATGAAAGTTATTAGAGGAGTTCAAGGCTAAAGTAGTAGTTTTTGATAAGGAGAATGGGAAGAATAACTGTATTATGAGGGCGAATGGTGAAGTAATTGAACAGGTGGATGATTTAGTGTATTTAGGTAAGATGTTTGCGAAAGATGGATGGATAGATGAGGAGATAAAGAGACGCGCCAATGCTGGAAGGATAGTGGTAGGTAGCATGTGGAGCATGTCAAGGAATGAGTGCCTGTCTAAGGAAGCGAAATCGCCGTGTACAAAAGTGTGCTTCTCCTCACTTTGTTGTATGGTAGTGAAGCATGGGTATGTCAGGATAGACATAAGAGCAGACTAAACGCCGTGGGTATGAGTTATCTGAGGAGTGTTTGCTGCAAAAGTAGGATGGATAGGGTCAGGAATGAGTGGGTAATAAATCAATGTGGATTAGATACTCCAGTAATGGATATATATATATATATATATATATATATATATATATATATATATATATATATATATATATATATATATATATATATATATATATATATATATGAAAGGAGTGTGCTTCGTTGGTTTAGCCACGTTGAGAGAATGGATGAGAGTCGAATAACGAAACAGATATATAAGAGTGAAATGAATGGTGCGAGAGGTAGAGGTAGGCCGAGAAAGTTTTGGTCGAATGCGGTTGAGGAAATTCTTAGGAGGAGGAATATTAGGAGTCTTCAAAACAGGAGGGCGTGTATGAAGCAGTGTATGGGGGTAAATGAAGCAAAAGAGGTTTGTAATGATAGGTCAGTATGGAGGAAATTATTGAAGCAGAGTTAGGTGTACATATATGTATTTATGAGTGAAACTGAGTGACTCTGCCTACCCCGGTAGGGAACGGCGAGATTGGAATGTATGCATGTACCAGAGGAGTTTATAATGCATTGGCCTTGGTGTGAGAATTAATTCATGGTTTGAAACGACAGAAGCCGGATGGGACTTTGGAGGGGGTTAAATACCGGGGTGGAGGTGGCCAAACTGGCGACCAGCTGTGAAATGCTGCGATGGTCGCGCGTTAATAGTCTGGAGACCTTTAGTTCTTCGAATCAATTAGATTAATTTTCGCGCGTGCGTAGTGGGATTTGTCTGCCGCTAAGAATATGTTTGTTCTGGCCAAAGGCTCGAGCCTCGGGCCCATAGTCCGCCGAGAGAATGCACTGACTACAACATAGTACGCTACGTTCCCAGCTCTAAAGGTCATTTTAATGGATTTTCACGCATCCATGATAGACTGGCTAAACAAAAAGGAATGACAGTAGAAACACAACACTAGCTAACTTTCCTACCTCCATTACACAACCTCAAGTCCCTAAAATGGACAGAATAATATCATTCAGGTCCTGCACTCACAATGGTCACTGATTTCAAATGTATGTACTTACTTAAAGCGCAGTCTCACAAAATTTTATTTTATTCGTAACAAAGGTCCGCTTTCTGTTCGTAAAATGATTTACTATGCCTTAGTGCACTCAAAGCTGGAATATGGACTTACGTGTTGGGGCGGAGCTTATTACAGCACTTTTAAGTCAGCCCATTTCATACAGAAAAAAATAATAAGACTTATATTACAAAAAAATCGCAATGAACACTCCGGTCCTCTGTTTAATGAATTAAAAATACTCCCACTGAGGTACTTGTACCGCTATAAAGTACTTAAAATCTTGTATTTACGTAGTGGTTACAGTCCAACCTTTTTTAGAGAGTGATATCATGTTTAATTTTCGAAGAGGTTTCTGGGTCCCGACACCCAAACCTAATCTCACAATGCATAAAAGATGTTTTCTTTATATGGGGCCCAGATAGTATAATCTCCTGCCAAATAATGTCAAAGAATCTACCCATTTCAATAGGTATCAAAGACTGATTCTAAAATGGTTGTTGACATTTGATGATATAGAAACCTTATTGTAAAGGGTCAGTAAATTTAGTATATGATAAGTATGTTATATTTTCAATTGCTTTTGTAGTACAGTTGCCTTATTTTTATTTTTGTAAGTTCTTAATCCAGCACAGTGGTAATACTTCTTTTTTTTACGCACCCGTTTTGTTTGTATGTTTTTCATATTTTGTTAATCATGGTTTGATGTGTTCTTTTCCGCATTAATGATTTTGAAGTTAGCCTAAACACAGGCTCAATGCCTTATAGGCTACATTACTTCCTTAATACAGAAAAAAATATTTGTAATGAAAAATGTTAGGAAGAATAAACATTATTATAATTTTTTTTTAATTTTTAATTTTTTAAAAATTTTTTATTTATTTTAATAAGTAAACAAACACGGTCCCTCTAAGCCATATGGCTTGTCAGAAGGATCCAACACATGTACATACAATGCGGCAAATAAAAAAAATGGTGTATACAAAAAATACAAAAAAAAGAAACATTTTAATATTATTATTATTATTATTTTAATGAAGAATTTGGAGTTTCTATAGAGAATGTGTGATAATTTAAGGTTAGCTTACGAAGAGAACTTGTGGAGGGGTTGGGGTAAAGATAGCACCGATCATTATTCCTTGTGATGTGATGTTCCTTAGGATAATAAAATACTCCGATTAAAATTCCCTCTTAATATGCATTAGTTCAACATCTACATCCAAATGCAACACAATTTCTTTGAAGTAATATGCACAAATACGATTTTTAATTCAAATGATATCATTTACATAAGAATATCAAAGTTACCACGCTTATGCTTGTCAATATCCTTCTCCGGCCAACATCATCCATCGACTAACTTCGTACGAGAAATAAAAGTAATTTGCCTTTTAATCGAGTCTTTGAAAACATTTTGTCAGTATTTATCCTTATAAAATAGACACTCAAAACTCTCTAGACATTCGAATAACAGTCTTTGCTATAAATATAACTAAATCTCAACGATTTGGCCTCCCATATGAAAATAATAGATTGGGATGAGACACTTACCCGGAATTTCTGAAGCACTAATTTCCATAATTCTTCTGCAGGTTGAAACACTGCATTCTGGCCGAAGATCTAATGCTGAAGTCGAGTAACGAAACGCCGGCCAGAATACATCCATTGTCGCGATAATAGACTCGATATTTCGGGCAAAATAACGAATAAATCTACTTCTACATCTACATAATACCCCGCGAGCCCCCGCACGGGCGTGTGGCAGGGGGTGTTAGGTCACCAGCCGTGTTATTGTGTAAGTTTTTTGGAGATGAAATGGTGACATGAATTATAGGAGTGTATTTAGTGGAGCTCAACTTTTATTGTGATCGCTTATTGTTCGTGGAAAAAAGAACGAGTCTTGTACCTATCTGTTCGGCAGTGTATCTCTCTTATTTTATCGCGTATGTCAGACCTAGAGATGTAGTGAGGAGACATGATAATATTCTCTATGTCGCTCCGAAAAATATCAGTTCTTAATTTATCAAGCAACCTAAGCCTAGCGTGTAGTCCCCGAGTCTCTAAGTTCTTTTACATATAATACAAGTTCCTTTGTAACTATGTAGTATTCCATATTTCGCAGAATTTAATGATAAAATTTACAACACGACCCGGGTTTTAACGCTTAAGCTTCATCTTCTGGTGTTTTTTTTACCGGGTTTACAATGTCTTATATACAAGCTTGGTTGAGGTGGGGGGGTGGAGGTGAGCGATTAGGGTGATGCGGATGCGGGGTGAAGGTCAGGAGCAGTGATTGGCGGGGGGTTCAGTGGGGGAGGGCAGTTCGGGAGGCGGCTGTGAGGGTGGGGGATGAGGACGGGTACAAATACTCATTTCAAATCTTCAAGTCAGGGTCATGCAATCTGTACTAAAGAAACTTGAAAACCCTCTTCGACAAGTGCAAAGACCCGTTGAATCCTAAGAAGAGAAGTTGCATATATGCATTAAAGTGTGGTGACTGCCTTGGTGTGTATGTGGGTCAAACTGCCTGCAATTTCAGTGTTAGAGTTTAAGGACATCAGCTAGCCTATTTTAACACTTGTGAACTCAAGAGTAATTTTGCGATACATCTTTTAAACCATGACCACCACAGTGATTGATTTTAATCTCAATATTTTTATGCTTTTCAACCCATAGACGTGAGCTTGACTCACTTGAGCAGCTGGAAATTTTTAAAGACATCGCATAAAAACACCCGGTAAACAATACACCTGAATATGACGATTAAGCGTTGAAGCCCGGGTCGTGTGTTTTTTGAGTATGTGGTATTGTAAATTATATCATTAAATTCTCCAAAATAACAAATATTTAATTGATTAACTGTCAGAAATGTTCACCGTCGGCAAGCGATCATTAAAAATATAAATGGATACATATATCCTTCAGACAGTTTTCTTTTAAGTAAACCATTACGGTTCTCTCTTCACAAATTTGAAAAATTTGTTGAAATAATACTTTTATGCGCCTGGAATCAATTCCGAGTGTCCACTTATGCGTGAGTTTCTTTCATTTGGGCCGGATGATAACTTGTTTGTTGGTAAATATATTTAAACATCATCCCGTACAATTTTGTTGGAAAAAATAGGAAATTTCAGTAAGACTTAGTTGTCACGCAATGCCATCAACGTCCTAATCTTCGCTGACAGATTCTGGACTTGGAGGTCTTCCAACGTATCATAAAAGGGTCCTTCATATTCCCTGAACTCCTCGCAACCTTTTCTTTACGCGTCCTATCTTGCACCATTGGAAACAACAGTCTTCCTCACACACCCCATTCGCGCCTATCCACTTCTAAAGGATTTCCACTGCCTCCCGTACCTTTTTTCCCAGCGGAAGGATCCTTCTCTTGACCTCTTCTATCAAAGCAACCTCTTTACCTCCTCACTAAGGCGCCACATTTTACCGCTAAATTCATCCCATGAATAGCTAGCTGTATATTGTCGTTTTGTCATTTCTTTCTAAGAAATTCACTTGAATCATTTTATTTATTTGAGTGAGCCCAATGTAAAAATCCTAACGACTATTTTGTAGTAAGCTTAAGTAATTAAATGCAAACGAATGCAGTACATCTTATCAACGGCTTATGCACGGGCATCACCCCGTAAACAAGACCGTTATGAATCATCATTTTTCTGACACATTTCAGAGCCGCTTTCAGCTTCCCGAAAATTTGGCAAACGAGCACCTAGCGATTCTACCGTGTATGACGCAGCCAATGATGCCTGCCAAAAAACGATTTCTTTTTTAGAAACGAGGGTCTTCCGTTACGGGATCACAGTTTAATCATTTCAAAAATCCATAATGACTTCTTTGCCATTGGCGCGCTAACAATTCAGCGGTCTATTCTCGGCGATCCTGGCACTGAGGCCGGCGAAGGAGTAAACGCCGCTTGGGGACTACTCGCCGCGAGGATAATGAAAATCCAGCCTCCGCCACGCATTCCTCATATAACGCTCTCTCTTTTCTTCTTCACCCCATTACCCCCGTCTGTCCACCCCTCATACACCTCACCCTCTACCCCCCCCTTCGTATCCCAATTTGTGGCCCACGCGGGGGTGGTAGAAACGTCGGCCCCCCTCCGCCGCCTCTTCCACCGCCGATCCGATTTCAAACGTGTCCCATTCTTCCTCCCCGCGTGTCTTTGCCTTTCTTGCCCTTCTAGATCAGTGCCCTCTGCGTGACGCATAAAAGGTCGACACTTTTAATAGATTCGGGAAGATACTCCTCTCTCTCGAGTATTCGCAAGGTCGTTCTAAAAAGAGGGTTTCCTCCGCCTCGAAGCCACAAATGAGCATTTCTGCTGGAAGGGGGATGATTCCTCCCCCCCCCCCACGCCCCCTTCCCTCCATCACTCGACCCCGCCCCCCCATGCCCTTCCGGCGGAGAGGTCAGAAGGAAAGGCTCACCGAAAAATGAAACAAAAAAAATTGAACACCAACGCCAACCTCCTGGCTCCAGCGACGGCATCCGTTTCGCGACCGCATCGATGGACGACCGATCTCGGGAGAAAACCGCAACAGCTGCGCCCATGTGAAGCCGGTAGCATATTCTGCCCTTCTGCCAAAAGTTTTTTTTTCGCTGTGCAAACAGTTAAATTCCTCATACTATAAAATGTCCTGCAAAGTTGAGGTAGTCCGAGTGAAAAATCATTTTACTTAGAAATCAACGAATTTGGTCTCGTTTTAAAGAAAAAATCTCACCTATCCAATGACACCAAAAATTCTACCCCCTACCACATTGCTTTCGGAGATATTTGCCAAAAAAATACCAGCCCTTTTACATAGGAAATTGGACGTGTATGCACTCCAGAGAGACATTATTTACAAAATGAGGTATTTTTAACTCTTAGATGTCGTAAAAAAAACTAACAGTGTGAAGGTTTTATGTTTTCTCAACTATTTTTGAAAATGTATCACATTGTCACCGCAGTAGGTTCTTGGTTATCACAAAAAACCTTCCGTTTTGAAGGAGTTTCAAACGCACTGCGCGAAAATAATGAGTCAAGTCAAAAACTTATTTAGATATTTTCATTAAATTACGTACAATTTCTGTCATATAAAACTATATTATTGCACCATAAATAATGCAATATTCAATTTATGTGTCCTACAGCTGGTGAAATTAAAACGTATAATTCGAATTAGGTCTCCATTATGACTAGGGAACTATCTCGCTCGGACTACCTTAAGCTATCAGTGTCCGCCAAATCTAGGCCTACTTAAGGTAGTGTGAGCGATATATCATTTTAACTAGAAGTCAATGAATTTGGTCTCATTTTAAAGAATAATATATCCCCCTTTCATTGACATAAAAAAATCAACCCCTTTACCACATTAATTTCCGAGATATTTGCCAAAAATTACCAACCCTTTTATATATGAAATGGTACGTGTATGCACTCCAGAGAGAGCCCTTATATTATAAATGAGGCATTTCCCACACTTAGATATCGCCAAAAAATCAACAGTGTACAGTTTGTGTGTTTTCTTGACTATTTTTGAAAATCAATCATATTGTCACCGCAGTGAATTCTTCGGGATCACAAAAAAATCCTTCCGTTTTGACGGAGTTTCAAAAGTAGCGCGTAAAAAAAATGAGTCGAGTTAAAGATTTATTTAGATATTTTCATTTGATTACTTAAAATTTCTGTCATGTAAAACTATATTATTGCACCATTAATAATGCAAGATTTAATTCGTGTGTCTCACAGTTGGTGAAATGAAAACGTATAATTCGAATGTGGTTCCTATCTATTATGACCTGGGAATTATCGCGCTCGCTCTACCTTAAAGAGAAGTAGTTACTCCAGCACAAGGTTCCACAACCACATTTTCAAGGAAACGCACAACTTTACCAATCGATCTGACCAGATTTTCTAGGTATCATAAATGCAACGGAATAATGGGATCGATCTGAGAATCGAATCCGACTCGGTCCTCTTTCTCTGCCAACCTGAGATTTCACATCGAGCTTAACCAGCAGGTCTGTGGTGCTCCTCGTTATTCACTTGTTTGTCATTGGGAGACATAGTGGGGATAATGGTTAGTATTCGAGGCGTGTCTTGTAACCAGTTGAATGACAAGGGTGCAGTCCTGGCGAGTGATGTGACATTGATATGATATCTTAGCACATCGCAATTCTATCTCTAATTGGGCCATTTTGTTCACTTGGAATGCGACTGAAAATTTATTACCCTGCATTTGTTTACAGACAGAGTCAATCTTGCTTCAACTGATTATTTCGATTGCTTAATATCGATACTTTTACTCCGTATTGGTAAACCAGGCGATCTGAGTCGGCTCGCTTGGAATTTTCAGATCGGACCGAGTTCAGTTCGATTGGTAAATGTAAATATAGTGGCGGAAATGTAAGAAAAAAATGATATATCTTCTTACACTTTTGGTGGTGTTTCTCCGAATTATTATAAATTATTAGTAGCAACGTACTTCTTGAAAGTAATTAAGGGCTCGACTGCCAAGGGGTTAGCCTGAACTTTATTTTTATTACTTATTTATCGCATTTACTTAAATATTTTTTTCGAATATTGAGCTTTAAGTATTTGGATGAATAAATATCGACAGTTTAAATTCATTAATTACATTTGGAGTTATCTTGAGTGCCATATTCAGCGGACAGAGGGTGCTGCTTTGCCCAATTTTTGTATATTCTACGGACTGAATTCAGCCAATATAGTCGAAAACACACGTTTACCCATTTATTGTGTCAGCACTCAATGTCACGATGAAATTCTAAAAATACACTGAGACAAAACTCTTGTAAAAGATGCTTGAACGGCAGTATTAATTTCACAACTTCCTTGATTAAAGTCCTCATCTTCACAAAGGAAATGGTTCCAGGCTTGACTTTGTGGAAGTAATTCATATTAACGTAAATAAAACTTTGTATACTCCACTATAGGTTTAATAACACGACCCGGGTTTCGACACTTCGTGTCATCTTAACGATGACACGAAGTGTCAAAACCCGGGTCGTATCCTCATCTTCTTTGGATGGACTTAATGTTATAAAATTCCAAATAGTACACGCACAAAGCTTCGCTTTATTTCCATTCCGGTCCACTTTCAAGCATTAATTGGCCATTTTTCAGTGTCAGTAAGAGACAGATTTGCGTGGACGCCGGTTGGTCATCACCTTCGACTAGGAAAAATACGAGAGCAGGCGGATCCCTTCTCCTATCTCTGAAGTTCCATCACATAGGATGGAAGAAGTGCAACAGACATAAAGCGAAGGAGAGCCAAAGCTAAGAAAGTGTTCATGGAAGACGACTGACTGATGGGTTCAATGAAGAGAGAACTACAAACGAGGTAAAAGTATGTGAAAACATACCACAATCAAGGCGAATGATCTTTTCCTCTGTGGATTTCTGCGCTGTACGTCTACTGTGTGCTGAATATGTGTACTTGTGGATGGATCCGTGTAGATTATAACTCAGCTACTCCCCGTATCCGCATAAATTGTCCCTTGGATTCCCTGTGAGTGAATATCCTCTTACATCTTTAGCATTCACATTGACATGATTCCTACACACTTTTGGATATTTAACTCTTAATAATTATGCTTGAATTTTAAAAATAAGGAGACATAACTATAAAATAATGATAGGAAATGGAAATCAAGTGTATGAAAGAATAATGAAAATACGTCGTGAGAAGATAAGGAAGTGACATAATTAGGAGGATGCCTTCGACCGAAAAAAGAGAATAAGCTGACGTCGTGTATGCAAGTGAAAAATTTGCCTGGCACAAAAATAATATTTCGAGTATGGATCAAAATATCTTAAGCACCTTGTAGGATGCAGTAAAAAAAACTAAAAAAAACAGCGGAAGAAAAACCCCGTGCGGGGATCGAATCTGGACCGAAGTTAACCACGATAGTGACATGGCCACTTTCTCACTTGATAAACTCCCGTCGGAAGGGAATTTATTAGAGGTTAAAATGTTTAAAGGACTTTTTTGTTTAAAATATTGGTTATATAACCCTATATGTGGGGTGATTCATGACCCACATACAGCGGTCTGTACAACTACTGAGTTTGAATAAGATCTGAGGCCCGGTTACCTGACACTCCCCTTTCAGTTGTCTACCATAGGATGCGGGAGATTCAAGGCACTCAACTATCTGATTGAAGAGGAGAACGCAGGCATCCTATTACGATACCTCTGGTCAGAATAGCGCATTTAAGTGCCCTTTCCTCTTGAGCGTGCAATGGACTCAACCATTTGATTTGGGAGCGCAGCGACGCAATCTGAGCGAATGCAGTCTCAAGGTGGCTGGAGCGGTCATCGTTAATTGTTGCATTCACGTTTTAATAACTTTTAAGTGTAGTGGAAAAAAAGTCACATACGTGCATACCAATCACGCCATTCTCTTCCGGGGTAGGCATAGTCACAAAGTTTCACTCACAAACACACATTTTCACACCCAACTCTGCTCCAATAATTTCCTCCATACTGACCTATCCTTGCAAACCTCTTTTGCCTCATTTACCCCCACACACTGCTTCATACACACCCTCCAGTTTTTAAGACTCCTAATGTTCCTCCTACTGAGAATTTCCTCAACCACTTTCAACCACAACTTTCTCGGCCTACCGCTCCCTCTGGCACCATTCATTTCACTCTTATCAATTTCAATAAAATGTGTCTGTTTATGCGTTGGAAAGCATTATACGAGAATTAGCGGTAACGATAAAGGAATTGTATTTTTTCCTAAATAAAAGCATATCAAGACTCGATTTTTCGCGTCAGTATTCGAACTCGAACGAAATTATGCTGGAAAGTTTTTTTTTTCGAGTATTGTACTCGTCTCGATGCCATGACATTTTTTTAGCATCGATTTTAATGATAACACATGTACTGATTCGCGTTTAGGAGGAAATAATTACTCAAAAATAAAGTTCTTACAATATCTATGTGGTAGGCCGTAAGGATATACGTTAAAATAGGTTTCAAATCCCAAAGAACCAAATCGGTACGATGCACTTTTTGCTTTCATCTGTAGATATGACCAAATTTCTCGCAGATCTGTACATAAAGGAATATCAATCCGACCATCTTTTTAGTTTTCGGCCAAACTAGGGCTCATGGATATTAACGCAGGAAACGAATATCTTTAGGAGCCCGTAGTGTCATCTATATGTGGAGCGGATCGTAGCACCCGAGGGGATTATAACACCAGTGACCTAGCCGCTTAATAGAGAATACAAGAGCGCGTGTCTCATGCAGTGAACAATCCGATGACGGTGGAGCGATGTTAACCGTCGTATAAAGCGGATGGCCGAGGGAAAGCTGTACTCCACTCCAAGATTCATCTCGGACCACCTTCATCTATATCACCCGGAGGTCGCGCTGCCACCTCATACAATCAGACCCACGGTTCCAGCACCCGCGCAGCTTACCATCACACCAGGTTTTCCTCTCCGCCCCAAGAAAAAAGGAAAGAAGAGAAAGAAGAAGAGAGAAGAAGAATCGGCGTCCGACACAATGGCCCCCCCAGCAACCCTTGCCCCAAGTGACTCCCCCCCACCTCCCCAGTGATACCCATATTTATTCCTCCCACCCCCCAGTGATTCCCAGTGATATTGACTATTTATTATCTATTTATTGTTACCAGAGACATATATTCCATGTTGAAAAATTTCATAGTTTAACCACGTTATTAACGGATCCCCAGTGATTTAATTATTTATTACCAGAGACATATATATATATATACTCATATAAATGTTTATACAGAAAGGTAGAAAGAAAGTGGATAGGAACACGTAAAATTTACAAAGACAATGGTGGTGTGAAGATGAAATGATGGCCGATTCCAAGCAGAAAAAATTCGACTGGACCGGGAATCGAACCACGGACCTTTGGATTTCGCGTCCAATGCTCAGACCACCAAGCTACCCAGTCTACTAAGAAACTGTTGGAATCGGCGGGGGGTTTATATGAACAAACACTCCCCCGAGCATAACCCACGAGAGCGGCCAATAGATGGCGCGCGGGCTGCTTATCACCCACCGGCAGAGAAGGAATGACATACACAGAAGGCGAAATGAAAGAATAACTCAAGCACACAGACAGTGGTGAAAGATATAGAGTGCTCGGGGGAGTGTTTGTTCATATAAACCCCCCGCCGATTCCAACAGTTTCTTAGTAGACTGGGTAGCTTGGTGGTCTGAGCATTGGACGCGAAATCCAAAGGTCCGTGGTTCGATTCCCGGTCCAGTCGAATTTTTTCTGCTTGGAATCGGCCATCATTTCATCTTCACACCACCATTGTCTTTGTAAATTTTACGTGTTCCTATCCACTTTCTTTCTACCTTTCTGTATAAACATTTATATGAGTATATTTGCCGCTGTGCGGTCTGAGTGAATGAGTGAACGATTGTATGCCCTGAACGGGTCATTTCCTACTTGGGTTAGCGTACCCCGAAACGCCTGTTCTATATCTTTCACCACTGTCTGTGTGCTTGAGTTATTCTTTCATTTCGCCTTCTGTGTATGTCATTCCTTCTCTGCCGGTGGGTGATAAGCAGCCCGCGCGCCATCTATTGGCCGCTCTCGTGGGTTATGCTCGGGGGAGTGTTTGTTCATATAAACCCCCCGCCGATTCCAACAGTTTCTTAGTAGACTGGGTAGCTTGGTGGTCTGAGCATTGGACGCGAAATCCAAAGGTCCGTGGTTCGATTCCCGGTCCAGTCGAATTTTTTCTGCTTGGAATCGGCCATCATTTCATCTTCACACCACCATTGTCTTTGTAAATTTTACGTGTTCCTATCCACTTTCTTTCTACCTTTCTGTATAAACATTTATATGAGTATATTTGCCGCTGTGCGGTCTGAGTGAATGAGTGAACGATTGTATGCCCTGAACGGGTCATTTCCTACTTGGGTTAGCGTACCCCGAAACGCCTGTTCTATATCTTTCACCACTGTCTGTGTGCTTGAGTTATTCTTTCATTTCGCCTTCTGTGTATGTCATTCCTTCTCTGCCGGTGGGTGATAAGCAGCCCGCGCGCCATCTATTGGCCGCTCTCGTGGGTTATGCTCGGGGGAGTGTTTGTTCATATAAACCCCCCGCCGATTCCAACAGTTTCTTAGTAGACTGGGTAGCTTGGTGGTCTGAGCATTGGACGCGAAATCCAAAGGTCCGTGGTTCGATTCCCGGTCCAGTCGAATTTTTTCTGCTTGGAATCGGCCATCATTTCATCTTCACACCACCATTGTCTTTGTAAATTTTACGTGTTCCTATCCACTTTCTTTCTACCTTTCTGTATAAACATTTATATGAGTATATTTGCCGCTGTGCGGTCTGAGTGAATGAGTGAACGAATATATATATATATATATATTATTTATTACAGAGACTTATTCAGTGTTAACTTTTGAAATTCTAAGATTTGTTATTTCTTTGTGTTGTTTTGTTTTATATTGTTAAGTTTGTGGCCTGGCGGTGGTTTTAGCGGGTTTCCCACCGTCCTAGGGCGAATGCCGGGCCAATATCTTCCCGCACCAGTGTAAGATATTCCAGTGATTTCCCTGAAGAGGCGACAGCCTAGAACGGGGTCCACACCATTGTTTTTGTTTTTTGTTATACTTGTATTTGTTCGGGTGTGGAATAAACGTATTTTGACTTGACTTTGAGCCGCGTCCGCCGAAAGAATTCAACGCCACCAGTGGGACGCCTCTTCGATCATTTGCGAGATTAAGACGAGATTTGTTGGAAAGCGGATTCTACTTTTAGCTCCGAGGATACAATCGCTCTCCTATAAACAATCACGGCCGAAACTACCAACAGTATAAAATAAAGAGGATGGGCTCTAAAAACTCGTGAGTTTTATAAACGTCCGTTTCCGAAAATTCGGGACCATTCACAACCATGGCAGAGCACACATACGATTTCAATGAAACATGACAACATTTAGTTTTAACAATTGTTTGTAAAAAATGCGCTCGTATAAGTTGCTGCCTTTAACATCCCCCGCCAGACGCCAGCATGGAGTCTCGTAGGCTCGACACTGAATCGCCTCATCCCGCGCGTACCGTCGACCAGCGCCTCCGAAGCCGGCTGTTGGTTGGCTGTTAGGAGAGGCGACGGTGAAATGAAGTCTATCGCGCCGCGAAGGGTGGCAAGGTGGATGGCTTGTTAGGAGCCAAGGTGATTGAGAGGGAAGGGGGGGAGGGGGTGGGGTCTCAGGTTCTCGACGAAGTCTCGCGACGATAAAGCAGTGTGTCTGCTTATTACACAAGTCTCATACATCTCAATAAGTCTTTAACTTGACTCATATTTTTTTAGCTCGGTGCGTTTGAAACTCCTTCAAAACGAAATGTTTTTTGTCATACCCAAGAACCCACTGCGGTGACAATATGATTAATTTTCAAGTGTAGTTGAGAAAAAAAAACAAACTACACGCTTTTAATATTTTTACGACATCTAAGTGTTAGAAATGCCTCATTTTGTAAATAATGTCTCTCTGGAGTGCATGCACGTACCATTTCCCATGTAAAAGGGCTGTTATATTTTGGCAATAATCATACTAATTACAAATACGACTTAGAAATTTCAATGTTTTTATTTTAAAAATTTCAAGCCTTATGTGCCGTGTCCTATCACCATTATTGCGAGATAATTGATATTTAGAAACCGTGTAAGGTAGTCCGAGCGAGATAGTTTCCAAGTCATAATAGAGACCATATTCGAATTATACGTTTCAATTTCACCAGCTGTAGGACACATCAATTAAATATTGCATTATTAATGGTGCATTAATATAGTTTTATACACAGAAATTGTCAGTAATTAAATGAAAATATCTAAATAAATCTTTAAGTTGACTAATTTTTTTCACGCGGTACGTTTGAAACTCCATCAAAACAGAGTGTTTTTTTGTGAGACCCAATAACTTATTGCGGTGACAATAAGATTAATTTTAAAATATATTTGAGAAAACATACAAACTACTCTCTGATCGTTTTTTTACGACATCTATGTGTTAGAAATACCTCATTTTTGTAAATAATGTCCCCCTGGAGTGCATACACGTACCGTTTCCCATATAAAATGGCTGGTATTTTCTGGTAAATATCTCCAAAAGTAATGGGGTAAGGGATAGATTTTTTGGTGTCACTGTATAGGTGAGATATTTTTTCTTTAAAATGAGACCACATTCATTGATTTCTAAGTAAAATGATATTTCGCTTGGACTACCTTAACTGAGTGACTCTTAGTTACCTCTCCTTTTGTCAATAACCAAAGTGTCCTCTTCCACACATTTAGCTCTATTTGCTCGTATCTAATTGGTTCAAATGATTGTCATTCTGGCGAACCATTTAATCCCCAGCCAAGAGTTGCACGAGACGTCTGCCGTGACGTCATCGATGAAACGTAAACGTTGAAATGAGACCTCCTTACTGTCATCTTGGTTAGGGTCAGGGTCATTGGGAGAAATGTGTGGAGAGAAACCCGGCGTCGGCATTTAGCCTACACCTCACGAAAAGCGCCATTGAGCGTTCAGCTATTTAACGTCCCATTCCATGGACGGAATATTAAGGTAGTCCGAGCGAGATAGTTCCCTAGTCATAATAGAGACGATATTCGAATTATACGTTTTGATTTCACCAACTGTGAGACTCACGAATTAAATATTGCATTATTAATGGTGCAGTAATATAGTTTTACATGACAGAAATTTTAAGTAATCAAATGAAAATATCTAAATAAGTCTTTAACTTGACTTATTTTTTTTACGCGGTAATTTTGAAACTCCGTCAAAACGGAAGGTTTTTCTTGCGATCCCGAAGAATTTACTGCGGTGACAATATGATTGATTTTCAAAAATAGTCAAGAAAACACACAAACTGCACACTGTTGATTTTTTGACGATATCTAAGTATGGGAAATGCCTCATTTATAATATAAGGGCTCTCTCTGGAGTGCATACACGTACCATTTCATATATAAAAGGGTTGGTAATTTTTGGCAAATATCTCGGAAATTAATGTGGTAAGGGGTTGATTTTTTTATGTCAATGAAAGGGTGATATATTATTCTTTAAAATGAGACTAAATTCATTGATTTCTAGTTAACATGATATATCGCTCAAACTACCTTAAGTAGGCCTCGTTTTGGCGGACACTGATAGCTTAAGGTAGTCCGAGCGAGATAGTTCCCTAGTCATAACAGAGATCTAATTCGAATCGTATGTTTTAACTTCACCAGCTGTAGGACACATCAATTGAATGTTGCATTATTAATGGTGCAATAATATAGTTTTGTATAACAGAAATTGTAAGTAATTAAATGAAAATATCTCAATAAGTCTTTAACTTGACTCATTGTTTTTTGGCTCGGTGCGTCTGAAACTCCATCAAAACGGAAGGTTTTTTGTGATACCCAAGAACCTATTGTGGTGACAATATGATACATTTTCAAAAATAGTTGAGAAAACATAAAACCTACACACTGTTAGTTTTTTTTTACAACATCTAAGTGTTAGAAATACCTCATTTTGTAAATAATGTCTCTCTGGAGTGCATTCAAGTACAATTTATCATGTAAAAGGGCTTGTATATTTTGTCAAAAATCTCCGAAAGTAATGTGGTAAGGGGTTGAATTTTTGGTGCCATTGGATAGGTGACATATTTTCATTTAAAATGAGACCAAATTAATTGATTTCTAAGTAAATTGATTTTTCGCTCAAACCTTGCCTTGACCTTGCAGTGCACTCCTCGAAGCACCCTGACGGGGATCGGGCTTACACCGAAAAATTTCAGCCACAGCAGGGATTCAAACTCGGACCCTTGAGGATTGGAGACCAGCTGCCCTGGCCACCATAGCAACCCGATCTTCGGCCGCGCCCGAATGTTGGTGCGCTGTTTATCGCCGCCGTCTGACTCCCAGTCTAAACATCGCAACACACCCGAACACCGATAGATACATGGTGTAATTTTACCGCTCCTCTTCGCTCGTCACCAGATACCCTAAACATAACGAGAAGTAAACATTTCGCTCGTGAAAGGAGGAGCTCAAGGGGATTCCTGGGATGCTCGAAGGGTCGACACCCTGTCGGGAGAGAATAAAGAAGGCGACCGCAAGCGAGCTGGAGAAGGGCGGGGCTGGGGGGCGAGGAGGGACTTCCCTCCCCCACCCCCTGCTAAAAAATTCTGTATAGTTTCCTTATAAAAACTTTTACAGAATTTCTCAAAAAGTTCTGTTGATACTCCCTAAAGTATTGAAACGCCATTTTACGGAATTCCCTACGACGTTATGCAGAATACTAATAATGAACTAAATAAAATACAAAGGAAAGCTGCGCGATTCGTCAAAAACTGCTACGGCCGTACAGAAAGCGTTACACAGATTTTGAACGATTTAGGGTGGGAGCCGCTAGAGACTCGGAGGCTACGCGCTAGGCTTAGATTGCTTGAGCAATTGAGAATGGATATCTTTCAGAGCGACACGGAGAACATCATATCAGAACCACATTATATCTCCAGGTCCGACAGAATCGATAAATTAAGAGAGATATTTTGCCGAACGGATAAGTATGGGAATTCGTTTTTCCCCCGAACAATTAAGGACTTAAATAAATGCTTGGTGGAACTTTGTTTTTTTTTGGCGACGGCTGGTGTCCTAACACCCCCCGCCACACGCCTTTTGAGGCGGCTTGCGGGGTAGTATGTAGATGTAGATGAATACCTTAGGATGTTCTGCTGAATACCTTAGGACGTCCTGCAGAATACCTTAGGACGTTCTGTGGAATTCCCTACGACCATCCATATAGGTCCTTGGATAAGGAACTGCGGCAACGGAAACCTCACATATTTCCGAAGAGTTGCTGAAGTTCTACAGAACAGCTTGTAAGGAGTTATTTTTCTCGGCAGAAAATAACTCCACAGAACATACGTCCCGTAGAGTCAGCCTCTCATGTTCCGTACGGATGCTTAGGAAAGGAACTAGTTCTGAAGAAAAAGAGTTAGTTTCCGTAGAATTCCTTACGTTCTACAGAACAGCTTCTAAGGAATTTTTTTTAAGCAGGGCCCCTTCCCCCACTCGCACAAAAAATCAAAGATTCTCGGAAGTGAACGATTCAGGCTCTCCGTGATGTCCCTCTCGCAACCGGGTGGAAATTTCCAAATCTCCCGCATGAATGTTAGTGCAAGATTATAGCGCAGTTGACAGTAATAAATACAAAGGTATAGCCAATCATTAAACACGTACTACGATGCTTTGGGAAGGGGATTACGTGACCGATGAATCCATGATGGTGGCCTTTGTTTGAGTCATTCGTTTGAGAGAGGAAAATTTTATCTTTTCATTGCTTCCTCAGCCAAATCAGACTATTTCAATTGCGCTAATAGCTTGCACGGACTACATTGCGTCTTTATCTCGTTTTAGGACGCGCGGGCTCATTCAGCGACCAAAATGGGTCATTTTGACCCACAGTAATTAATGAAATAATTCCAATTAAGTACAATAAAGTTTACATTTTTGCAGTTTTTTCTACACGGTACAAGGGCCACTCTTTTTCTTCACATACATGATATACTCTCTTAATAACATTCATAACTTTGACAACATCGATGATTAATTAATTAATATTAATATACATTAATATACATATATATAAAGCTACAGAACTGACTGACTGACTCATCAAAACTCCTGGGGCATTTTTAAACGAGCTAGGTGGGTGAAATTTTCAGGGTAGAGATAGAATCATGTGTCGAGTTGGGAAAAAATGGAAAAAGTTAAAAAAGTCGATTAGGCTTTGATTTATTGCAATCGATAGCTTGACATGGGATTATATGGGAAAAATGCAAAATTTTAGTGTGGACCTTTTTTCTTTCGTTCATTAAAATATGAAATAATTGAGCTACAAGATTGATTCTTTCATTTATATGAGGCTGAATGTTTGAAGAATCTTATTCTTGCAATCGATTATTTCCTACCTACCGTTAAACTGATATATTCAAACTTTTATCTGGGATTTTAGAAATTTTTTTACGTTGCTATGGATATATTTCTAAATTGTCGCCGGGCCGAGTGTCGATTCGAGGTTTGGAACTCAGCGAGGCGGGCCAGTTTCAGGGGAGGATTAGATTTATGTGTCGATTTGGGGTAAAATCGGAAAATTTAAAAAAGTCGATTAGGCTTCGAGATATTGCAATCGATAGCTTTACATATATGAGTTAGGTATCCCATGTGCATGTTATTTAGTCTTCTTTATACCATTTTTCACACTGCTAAGTACCTACTGGGTATATTTCCTTCAACTTTTTCCTGGCCTCTACCGTAGCTTTGATGACCGATTTCAACCAACCAAGCTTCATGATATTGTAGTTTTCATTAAAAAACATGCAGTCCATGTAGAAGATTGGAAAATAAAAATTGAATATGAAAAGTACTTATATTAAAAATCTCGATTCCGATCGAATTTATATAGTAAAATTCTTCATGTGAGCTCTAATTAAGTATGCTGTACTGAAATGAAATATCTAACGTAGAGGAGCGTCTTATATGCCGTCAAATGAGGTTATGACGATCTTCCAGTGGTTCCACGTTCGTTTCGGTATACTGATTATAGTATTTTGAAAAGTCTTCAATAACTGGATGACATACTATATAAGTTTGAACTAGAACTGTCTTGTATCCATACCTCATGGGGCGCGTAATTCATTTTCGAGAATTATACTTTTCTTTGCTTGCATGTAGCACGCAGACTTGAGATCTTTCATTGTTTTTTTCCTTAATTAAAGAGTATTATCATATAACACTTCCCCCCCTGCTTGCAAATTGCAAGCACCCATTTACTCGTTGATACGTAAACTTATGTGTCATATGTGTCAATTTACAGTCTTTTCGATTTTATTTAATTGTTTTTGTCAATATATTACGAAGACCTTTTACATTACTTTATACATATCTAATATTTATACAGTTTTTTTTGTATTTAATACGCTCAAAATATTATTTTTCGGCCTAAGTAGGGATTTCCTTGGAAATCAAAAGCAACTACCTGAGGGATTCTTATTATTACAGTGATGTACTTTTATGAACATGATATATTGTGCATAAAAACACATTGTATTGTTTATGATAATCACTATACTTTTACTGTTTCTTGTTAATGCATTTGGCACATGCGTACAGTTTTTTGGCACACTTCCCGCTGGCCTCTTTCTTGCAGCATTGACATTTTATTCCCTACATAATTCTCTACAGTCTGACACCTCAGCCTTTTCGCATTTATTATTTCAAAATGTTGTTCCAGACTCCATCTCTTATTCGTGTATGCATTGTGTAGTTCCTCTGCGAGTAATTGGGTGAAAAAGAAGTATTGATGATGATACAGAGAGCAAATACATATCTGGGTCAAAATAAATTCAAGGTAAATTCCAAAAAAAAAAACTAATTTACGGACTATTCCAGGAAGGTCAACATTTTTTTTACATAAGCGCATGTTAAAATGAATAAAATACACGAGATGAAATCCTGCTTTCATTAAAAATGAAATTTAAAAAATGAATTTAAAATCGCGTTTGGGTCTAAATGACCCGCCTTGGCGTTCTAGTGTTAATCTCCTTGGATACATATCAGTCTTCTATTTTATTTAAGGTTTTTCTCGGAAAGAAAAAGGGAGAGAGGAGAAACAAAGGGTTCTCAGCGTTCCTCTGGACATTACATACAATTCATTTGCCCGTCGCAAGGCTCGGGAGGGGAATCGTACGTGGGATCAGTTGAGTTGGGAGAGCATATTTAATTTGTTAATTTATTACCTCGATCTGCGCAAATGGACAGGGTCACTCTGATTATCCTGTAAGCATCATATCAATAATATTGCGTAGGATTAAAGTTAAAACTGCACATTGTTCCAATTAAAATAACATTATTGAGATTTTAGATCGGGACCTAACAGAATTATGTAGAAAATGCAGCATCAAACCGTTTCAAAATTTACTCATAGCGGCTGGAAAAGGATGAAAAATCTCTCCGGGTAATCGACTCCATTCCGTGAATGTTGTGTTTAGAGGTGAAGAGTTATTAGCATTGATTTTTTTAAATTCTCTGTTTGATTATATTGGTACGGTCGTTTTTTTCCAAGAACGTTGACTTCTCTATTTTATCGCGTAGTTCCTCAAGGGCCTCCCCTTTGCTTACCTTAATATCTTGAGAATTCCGCGTAGTCCAGTATTTTTTTCTGTCTTCCATACCCTCCCAGTCCAGAATAAACAGCATGTTAGTCACACGCTTTCCTTTTACGCCTGTTCAATACACATCTCACTACCACGGGACGTTGCTAAGTAAAACAACGCTAAAAGCTATTTCCATGAATTCTGTTGCGGAAATTGTCTTCGTTTATCCATATTATAGATCTTGGTTGAGCTAAGTCAATAGCGGTCAAAGTACACTTACATCAGTTCAATATATCGTTGAGTAAGGAATGCACCATGCATAGCTGTTTTCATTAGCTTACTAGTTGAATTACCCGGCGTTGCTCGGGATCATACTTCCTTCAAAACTCTTTATATAAGAGGTGAGGAGTTAGTAAGTAGTTGTGATGACAGACTACATTTCAAGTAATTGTTTTATTAAATTAATATTTTCTTCTGCAGAGCATCTACACAATTGTGAGACAATAGTAAGTAAACAATGTGACAATATCTCCCATGAACAATAATAATTATAAGTCAAATGACTGAAAAATTGACAGAATGATTAAAAATAACATGGTAAAATAAAAACAATGAAATTTGTAAAACTTGTTTAATATAGAGTTTTGAAACCCTTTACTGCAATCATACTACCTGCACAGCCAGGCTAAAAGAACATTATAATTAAGTACATAATTGGAGTACTTACTTGTTGAGTAGCTATTCAGAATTTCATTTTCGTTAGTTAAGATTTGATTTAATGTTTATTTTTGTTTGTTTATTTGGTTGTCAAGGAAAATGCGTAAAAGAAAATCGATTGAAAAAGAGAGAAACTTCATTCTTTCGGGCAAGATACCACTAATTTTAGAAGTATCATGCTTTCGGGTATGCGATAAAATGAATTTCAACTCTCTATCTTTAGTTAAAGTTGTTTTAAAAAGCGAAATAATTAACCGCTGCACAAATCCCAATGCTTAGCATTCCAATCGGCTCAACTAAGCAATATGAATTCCAACAGCAATGACCGAAATCTGGTTGTCAAGCGAATATGGTATTGTTGATTTTACAGATAAATATGTTTCTGCAGCTAAAAACGCAATTTTCAGTCAATGACGAATTGAAAAGGATAATTAATTGAAAGAACTAAAAACTTCATTCTTTCAGACATTTAATAAAAAAATTCCAACTCTCTATCTTGAGCGGAAATAATTTAAAAAAGTAAAAAATGAAACCACTGCACAAAACCCGATACGTACCGCGAACCACATAAGGGCCCCTTTTTGGGTCCTTTATGGGCCCTGAGATCATTTTAAAGTAGCCTACAACTTTCCTCCTGCCTTAAAACTATTACTCGGCAAAATTTCAGCACGATAGGATTAAAACTGTAGTAATGCACTTACCCGTCGGGCGTTGTTGCGCGAAAAGTATTCGAAAGATTAAGAGGACCTTGGGGGGGATGGGATGGGGGGCGAAATTTAAAAAATTTTTATACCTAAAACCTTCGAAACCTTCGCAAGAGTGTACTCAACAACTTCTTAAAGTTTCTTGGCAATCGGATCAACAGTGTAGTAATGCATACAGGACACACATACATTCGTTTTCATATATATAGATTAGCATTTAGCTTAACATCCAGGAATTGTCAAACTGGAACGAACAACTCCCTGCATGAATTCCTCTGGAGTTTTTTTTACCCTCATCACGACGGCGGAGCTTACCCGCCCGTATGGAACTCCAACAGAATGACCTAGAGCAAAGATGATAACCATACTCGAGGTTCTGGAGATTTGATATGACAAAAGAATGATTTCTACCAACAATGTTTTTCACTTAACGTTGAAATTGGGACGATGGCTTCACAAACATGTAATTACGGAATATTCAGACGATGAAATCAGACGAATTTTTCGAATTTGCCTTGTTCCATAATTTCGAATCCCTTTCTGAGTTATTTAAGCATCTTCAAAGACCACGATGAGGTAGAAAAGTTCATTTTCACTGAAAGCTCTTCGTATTATCCGATAATAAAAGGGAATGGGCGCGAGAAAGATTATCTTTAGGAATGAATAGCCAAAAATGATTTTGGTAATTGGACTGTGACAAGGAATGAAACAAAGCCTACACTAGTGCTGATTAATTCAAAATTAAGCGATCTATAAATATAAACAATAAATAATGGAGGACGACGTTCACAGTTCGCATTACGCATCGGGGCTTTCAACCAAATTAAGTTCACCAAAAGCGATTCTACGAGCAGAACGTTTAGGAATGATGAAATGTGGCTTTGACAGTAGTCCAACTAATGTGGAACTACGGAGGATATCTTATACTCTCGAACAAATTATATGTTAAACATAGTTTTTAGGTTTTTGTAGCGCTATTCAATACCACTATCAACCATTTTCAGGCTTTTCTTCTGCGCAGAGCAAATTTTATTCAATACTGAACGAGTAGAACGTTCCACCTACTGAGAACGTAGTTACGAGTCTCCCGAAGACGTTCTCATAAGGAAAAATAAAGCTTTTGAGTTTTAAATAAAATTTACTCTACGCAGCAGAAAAGCCCGAAAATGTCTGATATTGGCTTTACTTTAAACAGATACTGAGAATGAAAAATGCCGACAGTGAAGATGCGTCATTTTTAATCAATACTTACCCTCAGTAAGCGTTCGGTATCGAAGACTCATGTCAACGAAGTTAAACTAAGTCAATAAAATCCTTCTAGGAAAAAAACCTCAGCTAATCCCTGGTAACCGATAATAATATCTATAAACGCTTACTAGGTCATACGAAAACTATATCGTTCAACGCCCGGTGAGTTATCTCTGATAAGTTTCATTTTCCTGCCAACGTGGACGACATTCTTCATCCAAAATTCCTTTGTATTTCAACTCAATAATGAGCGCTAGTATTCCAAAAAAATACACTTACATTTTTACTGGAAACCAGTAACTTTCAACCAGGAATATATTTATTAGCTGAAACTCTTAAGTCTTTTAGATATCTAACATTATAAGTGCCTTGTGAGAACTAAAAAGTCGTTTAAAGTGTAAACGCTTGAGAAAGTAGTTTAAAAAATATTTGCATTTACCTAGTTATAGTTTTTGTGTGAGGATTATGTGGCTAAGCAACAACCCGTACTGCCAATAGGCGATGGATATACTTTATATGTGCACTTTTGGGAAAACGTTGCAAATGCGTCTGTCCCTTCCCTCAACTAAATCCCATTTCCAATTTCCATCCCCTATCGTTCGAGCGCTAGCGATATGACAAGTAAACGATTTAAATATTAACTAGTAACTAATAATACATTACTCATAAGACCAATTTCAAAACGTGTTCTTGCTTCTTAATGGTGAAAGACCTATGAAACACGCATCTCGACAACATTGTGTCTCTCTCTATACTCGTGACCAAGCGAGTTCTGAGTGAAATTGGTGAGTTGGGAGCAGTAAGCAAGATACAGAGAACAAACTTGGCAATATATCACCCAGTTCAAGTTCTCCATAACAAACCCTTTGTATACAGTACTGCCTGCCTGTTTACTTAACTGTTTCCTTGACAAACAGTGTGTGACGTTGGACCAGTAGTCGTACATATAAGATACAAACGATGCAGATTATTACGAGGAGTCGCGGAGACATGGAGAAGGAGACGAAAGTGGTGGGAAGGCGAGGATTCCAAAGGAGAGGGTTTTTTTTGAGGGATTTCGTGGGAAAAAACGTTTCAAAATGAAGCTATTCACCCAATAAATAAGATAATTTCCATTCCCTCTTCTCGCCGCTACCACACAACCCAGCCCACCCAACAAAGATTCCGATGCTCCCTGCCTGGTTATATCAGCGGCTTTGTTTGCCCTGCATATATTTTGTCAATCATAATAATTTAGTTGAGTTCAGAGCGATAACGATGGAATCGAAAAGTGGAGAAAGAAAACCGCAGAATTTGCCGTTCGCGGGAACAGAATAGCCGACGCCGCGACGTTCACTGGGAATGAGAAGGCATTGACGAAAGGAGTCGGAGGTAGGGTCAATAGGGATTTTGCAATGCCCGCTGGGACAATGAATCGCTAGCATTCGATAGTTTATCCAAAAAGCAAGGCTTGACATGAAATAAATTACAATTCCTGCGATTGCTTCTCCTCGAATCGAAGAACTGGCACCTCCTCACAACACGTGATGGAAATAAAGGTAGTTTGAGCGAAATATCATTGTACTTAGAAATCAATGAATTCGGTCTCATTTTCAAGAAAAATATCTCACCCTTCCAAAGACACCAAAGATTCAACCCCGCACCACATTACTTCCCGAAATATTTCCCAAAAAAATACCATCCCTTTTACATGGGAAACGATACGTGTATGCACTCCAGAGAGACATTATTTACGAAATGAGGTATTTCTAACACTTAGGTGTCGTAAAAAAAACTAACAGCGTGTATTTTGTAAGTTTTATCAACTATATTTGAAAATTAATCACATTGTCACCGCAGTAGGTTCTTGGGTATCACAAAAAACCTTCCGTTTCGAAGGAGTTTCAAACGCACCACGCGAAAAAAGTGAGTCAAGTTAAAGACTTATTTAGATATTTTCATTTAATTGCTTACAATTTCTGTCATATAAAACTATATTATTGCACTAGTAATAATGCAATATTTAATTCATGTGTCCTAAAGCTGGTGAAATTGAAAAGTATAATTCGAAAATGGTCTCTATTATGACTAGGGAACTATCTAGCTCAGACTACCTTAAAGGAGATGACTGCAATGCATTGGATGACCCAATAGCCAAAGCGTGCTGGCATTTGACCAACATCGAATGCTTACCAATATTTTCTATTGTTTCACAGTTAATCGGCCTTCATACTTGGAAGATGTCCTTCACTCATCGAATGCTTTAAGAGCTCATTTGTTTTTCCTTCGCCACCTTTCTCCATTAGTTTCATGACCGTGGCACGTTACGACACCTAGCTTTTCACCTTTTGTACCCAGGTGTTGAAGTACTGTTTCGGAGACAGTGCAGGAATCCTTTCAATCGACAATACCTAATTAAATCAAAGGAAATACGCGTATCCGACGCTCACCCTCGTTTGTCTTTGTGTTTATATTTTGCCTACGCTCTTTTATGAGCGATTTCTCCCTGAAGTTGGGCCCGTCTGTGTGTGTGTGTGTGAGTGATTTGAGTGCTTGTGAGCGTGATTGTGGTAATGACCAGGCATCCTTAGTAGGGTCCCATTAGCCCTATGAAGGATCCCAAGTTATAACCCAGGCATCCTTATCAGGGTCCCATTAGCCCTCGAAATGGATCCCAACAGGGTTGTGTGTGTGTGTCTGTGGTGGTCACTGGCGAGGAAGTAACATTCCCGTAAACCATCACAGGAGGGTATTCTGGTAGAGAGGCTGTGGTTGGTCCCTGCTGTGGAATCCCGTTTCCTGCAAACCAACACAGTAAGTGTTGTGTGGTTGCATGTTCGACGAGTGGTGCCATTTTTACGGCCATTGGAGAATCTTTTAATTTTTGCTAGCGACAATACCTAACTTAAGCCCAAAACGTAGATATGAGCGAAATTTCCCAGGACCCAGGTACACCAATCGCAAGAAATTTCACTCGGCCATGACGGGTCAGGAAAGAGGCGTTTCGAATCGAATAATAAACTTACGAATACTTCAATAGAACACTCGGTAGTGTTTTATCGTTATATTCGGGATATGAAGTAATTGAAGAGAGGAAAGCATATTTTTGTATCACAAAGGGGAATGATTAATGGAAGGGGACATATGTAAAAATATTCATAAAATATCTCCGACGCGTACACATCGGCGTATCAACTGATGTCCTACGATCAATTTTTGTGACAAAAAGTTTGACAAAATGGGTGATTTAGTATCGTATGAGAGGGAGATATTTTTGAAAATGTGGTTTGATTTGATTCGACTAGGTTTCGATTCATAAGTGAGTGGAATCTAATTACATTTTCCTCGAATTATGCCTTTCACAGGTTGATGAAACTCGTTCGGTCGACTTCGACCAAAATTTCGACCGATCGTTATTGCCTTTGAGATAATGCTCCCGGAGCGATTCCAGGGGGTAGTCCGGCAGTGGCACACGTCCACGCCACGGCCTAGGCGAAAAATGTTCTCTCGACAAAATCACTGCACGGCTGCCGACTGCGCTGTTTAAAAGTCTTCGAAAACGACACAATAGCGCATGGCGCTCTGGTGTTTATCGCTCACCAACACGTACTTGACGCAAAATAACTGTTGCAATCAGCGACGCGCAGTCGATTCACCCGCCGGTCGGTCGGCCTAATGCTTGGGAAATTGTTCGCGCAGTTCAGGAGTGAAGCAATGCCGGGCAAAGTGCGAGAAGAAGCGATTTTACGAGCTCACGTGAGCATGACAAGACAAGAGACGGAAGAGGTCCATACAGCATCCCTTTCGCCTCTATCTCGTTCACTGCCAATGGCTACCCGTACCGGTCACCCGAGGAGTCAAAGGCTGTTCTGCGTATTGAAGGCACTTGCATCGTACGAAATGATTAAACAGAACATTGAGAAAGACAATCCAATTTCCTCATTTGTTTTTCGTTGTTTGAGCCAAATTTTCCACCCCTATACACCTATTGCTAGCACTAAGTGAAAATGATTTCCTTCATTTATACATGATACTTAAAAAGTAAGTACTATTTAAAACTTAATAGTTAAGAGCTTCGAAGAAAGAAATGTCCATATGGAATGATGATCTATCAAAATACTTTGAATGACTCGCGAACAGCTACTCAAATGTTTGCACATTTCACCGACACTTGGGGTGGGGGGGGGGTTCAAATCTTCGTCAGCGCTCTCAGACACGCACACAACACATTTGAACTGACTAATAACCTCTCTTGAGGAAAACGCACTCGGGAAAAAAACCGGTCTTGCAAGTCGTAAATTGGGATTTGTTGAAAGAGTACTTGGCAAATAGATTTTTAAGGTAATTAAAGGGCCGTCGTGATAATCTCGTTTGTGCAACTGACCTTTTGCAACGATTGGGATGAGTATCGCTCGCAAACCAGAGCGACAGTTGAAACCAGGTAGACGCATCGATTAAAAGTTAGACTTGATCTTTCATGTAAGTATTTTCTGGCGATGTTGAAAACATTTTACTTAACCTGGCATACTATGGTAAGTCAGATCATGAGAATATTAGGATACAGACTGCCGAACGGACAGGTTTTTAATGTAATTTTTCCCAAGAACGACAAGAGACTATGACAGCTGCCATTGATACCTTTGACTAGGTTTGTCAATAGATTGTGTAACTACTGTCGGTGCGCAAATCATGTAGACTCGAGTTTGGACACTGATTAAATATGAATTTTGGTACCCAAATGAATGCGAGTCACACCAAATTTTGGCTTGTTTTATTTTGCGTGTAACTGTGGTTTCCGATTATTTTTACACTACACTTCGATTTTTTCTTCCGGTGAGAACAAAAAAGTGCCGGTTTTTTGCCGTTTACGAACGGAGCGCTCTCTTTGACATTTAATAGTGCAGAAAATTGATGTTTAATCGTAATGAACCTGTAGTATTGTGTAGGAAAAAACATATTTAAATGTATTTTTTAAACGATCAGTTCTTTCTAATGTGCCATAAAAATTATTAACCAGTTTAGGAAACAACTTTTTCTTGGTTATGAAAAGTAGTAGAAGCAAGATATTGGTCTTGATTTGAAGCTCTTTACAGCAGTATTTAATAACAATTACCATCGTAAACTCACATTGTGATATCGATTTTTAACGAGTTAATAAATAACCGAGTATTTTTGCGGGCTCAAGCCAGTGGTAAGGCGGCCGTCTTCGCGAGAGGGGTGGTGAAAGCAGTCATTTTATATCCTCCCGAATGCTTCTATCCCTATCTTTTACCCAGAGTTAACTGCATGCTGTGCATGTACACGGTAAAAATCTTGTATCTCCATCCATCTATGTAGCTACAAAATACATTAATACAAATCGGGCCATATGTTTTCCCGGTGTATAATATTAATGAATACCTTTCGTGTGTTTGTGTCAGCCCCTTTGTCCCAATGAGGATGAAGAGTGGCTCATCGAAACGTCGGCATTGGAAAGCCTAGCCCGGAGCTACACCAAAAAAAAATCTCCATCTTAATACAAATAGTTTATCCAATTCTGGTGACATGTCTACAGTTCAATGCATGTTGGTGAAATGTCACCTCTTGATTAGTATTGGTACGTATTTTCTAAAGGCACCAATGGTGGTAGTCCAATTAACTTTATTGGGGTCAGTTTAGTACATGTTGGTGATAGCTCACCCTCTGCCACGCACGCATTAAGTGTTGTGCAGATGTATTCAATTGAAGGGTTTTTTAAACTGCTTTCTGACTGAGAAGTCGTCCACGGGATTTTTAGCGCTGACCTGCGGCAAGGGAATGACGGCGGCCGCGCAGGCCTTCCAAGAGTCTAGTGGAGTATACAAAGTTAGTTTTATTTAATCTTCCTTGAGTCTTTCAGGCGACATTTATGCGATAAGACCTAGGCGAGAGCAAGTCCGTCAGCGATTCTTCGGGTGAATTGTTTGTAATGACGCGATTGGCTGAGCACACTGGCCAATAAAGCAAACACTGATAGAAGAGAACCTATTGCCTATCACTGTGTATCGTGGAGCTTACTACATCTACGAAGCTTCGATGAGGTGAAAGAAGGAGTCTCATTGTGCTCCCGGTGCTCGAGTGACCCACAGATAATAGTGAATGGGCGTTGGCTGTGCGCAGACGTAAGATGTACCGAACGAGTCAATGTTCATATTAAGGTGGCTGGTTCGAAAATTGAAAGTGCATAGATTTTCTTCATAATTGAAGTATTTGCTCCTTTACTTATGGTCTAAAATTCTACGGAAAAACATTTGGCGGTTTTAGATTTAGTTTTTGAGATATTTTACGTTTTTTTTAACATGAGGCCTTATGGTGCACCCCGCTTCGTAAGGATGAATTATGCATTAGTTTTGTTTCTACGATACAGATTTTCACCAAAAACTGATATGATGTGGGTATAGGTCAAGGAATTTTATCCTGAGAAAATCAACCAGTGTTACCGAATTATTTTCCCCATAAATACGAGACAAATTAAATATTCGTTAGATTTTAAAATATTGCTCGCGAAGTTTTGAGGTGCATTTGGCAACATTGAATCGGACGATGCGAACCATGGGAATTCAGGAGTCAGTTTGCAGGCAACCCATTTTAAGCGAATTATGTACGAATATTATTGACATTATTTTAAGGTAAAGAAAATGTATCACTTTCTTCGGGTCAGTTTGATTGGAATTCAAGCAGGTCACGTATTAATGATAACATAAAATCTAGAATATTTGTTCACGAGTTTCATGAAATTCTTCTTGGCAGGAGTGTTAGTTTTGAGCCGTACGGTGGACGATTTTTGGAATTCCGCGTACAAAGTTGCAGGTGACCGAGATCTAGCAACACCTTATTTATGCATGGAGAATTAGAAGTCGAGGAAGAGTGATGTGGCATAAAAGCCATTAGGGAAAGAATGTTTGTGGTATGGATCAAACATGCTTGCTGAATTATGATGATGGAAGATGTATATTTGGGCAACTGTTTCAATTAGGCAACTTGCAATCAGGTTATTCAAAAGCGAAGAAGTAATGAATAGAGAAAAGAAAGCGAAACTATCACTACCATCACTAGCTTAAGCTAGTGATTTGAGTAAAAGGATCGTCGTCAGGTAGCCTTTATCAGTAGAGTTTGTGGTAGGACGCCGCTGGGTGACTCTTGACTTTTCCATTTGATCGGCAACTTCCGCGAAACAAGCTAAACGTTATGTACGATTTAACACTTTCCCGGCGAATAACATTAGTGTACATTTCCACTGTACTGTGTAGCCTTGAGAATGGGTAACGAGTCGGAACCCGAAACGTCTGCTGCCTATGACTTCTTACCCGGTGGCGATCCCGAGAAATGTACACTAAAGCTAAACGTTACATTTGCAAAATCAAGGGAGATTGAGCTCTACGGCAACTTAAGTTAATAAAATAAAAAGATTTTCAAATTTTCCGCGCGAAGTTTTGAGGTGCATTTGGTAACGTTGAATCGGACGATGTGAACCATGGGAATCCAGGAGTCAGTTTGCAAACAACCCATTATAAGCGAATTATGTACGAACATTATTGACATTATTTTAAAGTGAAGAAAATGTATCACTTTCATCGGGTCAGTTTGATTGGAATTCAAGCAGGTCACGTATTTTTTTGGCCGTAAAAAACTGGCACCACTCGTCAATAAAACACAACAATTGCTGTGTTGGTGTGCGGGAATGGAAATTACATTACTACAATTTACGTCAAATCTGCTGTCGACAGTTTAGTGTAACTCTTTGGAAGATTTTAGGATGTCCTAAGAAGACTGCTCTCTGCTCGAACCTATATTAATGTCTCGCCCTCATCCACAATTATGTATTTATCTACCGGCATTGCACTAACTGTGTGCGAAAAAATAGGATGATGGGTAAAAAAACGTTGGACAGTCTCATCGTCTCAATTTCTAACTCTGATTCAGTTAGAAAATTTGATAAAAAAGGCCGGAATTAAAACCCCATTCTCAGCTTTGATCAGAGATGAAAGAATTTGCCCGATGAATGCTTATATTGAGGTGTGAGAAAGAGGATGATCGAATCGCTTGAATATGACATATGGGGCAAATGGTGCGTAGGAACATGCATCTGAAATACGTCTGACAGCCAGACAGCTGACCAATGTCAATGGAACTACGCAGGTGAAAAAACTAACGAGTAAGAGTGAGGGATTAAACGATTTGCTGCGAGTGAGCAAAGACAATTAATATGTGAATATGACATTCGACTGCAAACATTACAACCAAAACGATGATAAATATCATTGGATGGATTTGTTTAATTTTATTAAATCATCCCAAAAAGATACCTGGTGGAAAAATCAATCATTTGACGTAATACCTTTCTGAGACGTTGCCCTATCCGGAGATAACACTAATAGATTTCACCCAAAGCCTCAAAATTTAACCTCTAACCAAACGCTACCATTTGCGATGGTGATTCCTGGTTCGGGAAAAAAACAACAACAGAATGATTTAAGATTTTCCCGGTGTATTATGTTTAAATATCTTTCTCGGGCTTCGCACCGGGTAATGTTTTCATAATCCGCCGACGTTTCGGAAAACGAATTGTATTCCATTTTCAAGGCACGTGTTATTTCCGCCGTGACCGCTATAGCACTAAAATTAAACAAGCTGTTGATGCCCCAACAATGAAGGCTGCGATCCCTATGATTGGCTGACGTGTTCCTCTGGCCGTTGAATCAATTTCCCGTCTTTTTAATACATTTGATCACTGGCCACAAGGTATTACTCAGTTGGAATCCGGTGTCTCTATTAAAATTATGCGGGTGCAGTCGTATCTCGATGGCCCCTTTGATAATGCGGTCCCAGTAACGGTGTGCGCGGCAAAGGATTTTTGAATCGAAGGATTCCAACTGAGTAATACGAATTAGTGACGCCATTGTGCACCCAAATCTCCCCGATACACTTCCGTGGAGGAGAGTTTAACCTTCGCAGGCTCTGCGCAGGAGACCCATGACGCTCCACAAGAAGTAACACCTTATTTACCCGAATATAAGACCACCCCACGTATAAGACCCCCACTTTTGAGGTTCAAATTACAGGAGAAAGATAAAACAGGTGGGAGAGCCTTCAGGGAAGTACCCAGTGCCAGTTTGGAAAGAACGTGTGATGCTCTGAGTGTGTAAACTCGGTATGAAGTTCAAATTTGTTTTGCGATGAGTTTGAACGCGCTTAGAATTTCGAATAGTCGTGTTACATAACTTTAAATATCAGTATGGATACCCCCTCTGGCTTATCCTCCCCGCATAAGAGCCCCCCCCCCCCCACTTTTGAAACATATTTTTCGGGAAAAAAGGCTCTTATATTAAGGTAAATACGGTAACACCATAATAAAGAATTTTTCATCAACTCTAACGAATATACATTACCATGGTAACATTATTGTTGTACAGAGCAATTTCTCTTACTTTAAGTGCAATGTAATCGTTTGTATTTTGTTTATTTATTTTTGTTATTCTGTTGTGTTTATTTTTCTTTCTTAACGTATTGTTGAGGTTGTTGATTGATGTCTTCCTTTAAGAAGGACGTTCTCCATCTTGTTTCTGATTAAGTATTATTAAAATTGATCAACTTGAATATCCTGTCGTCTTAATAAACCTAAGAAAATCAACAATTGTGCTCTATATCTAGCGTAAAAAACGCACACCATCACAAGATACAGTGAGCGCGAACTGAAGTTCACGCTTCGAACTAATTGACCTTGAACCGTAGTCCACTCTCAAGCGCGTCGGGGTAAATATATCTCCCCGTTTGATAATCCAGTCACATTAGTTTCGTTAGTTGACGTAATCCAGATGTGAGCCACAGTCGACGCGAACGAGTTCGAAAAAAGAAAACTCCAAAGTTTATCTCGTCGCAATAAACTTTTCGGCCGCTTGCATCGCCGGAGCAGCGACCTTGCGCCCAAACCTTGGCACTTCATCCACGAATGAAGAGATGGGGAAGCGAGCTGGGAAAAAAAAATGAATACTCGCAAAAAAAATGAGGAGTTATCGAGAACCCAAAACATCAACTGCTCTTCTCCGAAGGAGACGGATGCTGCGAGGGCGAAGCGAGATCGCGGTGTGGACCATCTGCCTCAACACGACCGATGGAAGGGGGCAGGGGGGGGGGGGGGCGAGGGAAGTGGAGTTGGGGGCGGGTGGGCAGAATACGATCCGATGAAGTGCGATGAGGGGTAGAAACGGAAGAGAGAGAGAGAGAAGAGTGAAAGCGATGGAGAATTGTCGCGGCGAAAGGTTTTTTATCCTTCCAAGATACAAGCTGCACCATCGGAGATTTCAGAGCATAAACCTTTCCCTGATACACCATCTGTGATAGCAGTATAAAACAGTGCCGTTGCCAACGCGTTGGCAAGTGCCCCAATCAATAAAATAACTCATCGAATGTTTTTACGAGCGTGGAAGTATAAAAAGACTTCGTCCCAAGGGTACCATTATACACGAAAAAGATTCAATACCATCTACGCATATTCTGACCTGGATTCTTCGTTCACATCTCGTTGAAGAAGGCGGTAGCGACCCTCCGAATAATTAAAATCCATGCGAGTGTCTATTTATCTTTGTTGTTTATACGTTAACTCATCTACTATATTATTTCTACTGTATAGATACCTTTTTCTCAACTTATACGCAACCAAACTCTACAAATGAGGTACCAAAATGCACAGAATTTATCAGAGAACATGCGACGGCATATCTTACTTCCTAAATATTGCTATTGTTTCCTAAAATTGGTTTTAAAAAATGGCCCTTGATATTTCTCTTAGGGGATGAGGCGATCCGCCATCTTGACGTCACGCACTTGCTCCATGGTGCAGAGCAAACCTTTATTTCAGGATATTTAATTGATACCAATTTAGTTTCAGATTCATATTATTATATTTTTTGCAATATAACGCGCTTTCAACATTATAACGTATCAATTGAAATAGAAGAATCCATATAAGCAATAAGAAATACATTGTGCGCGATATATATCGATATATTTCGATTGTTATCGATAGTATAAAATAAGTTCAATGTGTTTTGCACCCGTTGAATTTCAACGGGTACGTTCCACTAGTGTATACATAAAGTAAATACTACCGACTCCTTTAATGACCGATAAGGAAGAGTTTCCGGAACCGCTGAAAGCGTGTCCGCGATCTCAGCCAAACGGCTACACTAGGGTGGGTGTGTGGCTAAATTTTTTTTTTAAATTTTCGGATTTTCGATTTCAACCCCTAAAATTGTGTTTTTGGGATTAAGAAAGGATATTCTTAAAAAAAATCGGTTCTCTTAGTCAACACTGCGTGGTCGCTCAAGAGGCATATGTGCAATGATGTTCAATTTTCCCGACAGAGAAGGAAAAATATCATTTCTAGGGGCTACGTGCCATGTTGTATCACTCCTTAGGAGCCAAATTTTTCGCTCCTCGAGAGCCAAAATTCACTCTATTTTGGCATCCGTGCAGCCGTTTTTCATTAATAAAATATTCGAAGAAATTGGTGGAGATGATAACAAATAAGGCTAAACCTCACGCCCGGCGTGTCCACCAAAAAAAAGTTTAAAAAAATTGTTGACCCTACTTAAAGGACTTATGCAAAATCGAACGTAGTTCAACAATAGGACGTACAACTTTCCTCTGTAAAAAACTTCCTTTCTTCTCGAGACTCAGTGATGATGCATCACCTACGACGATATGATATATCAACATTGAAACCCGGGTCAAAAGTAAAATGTGGACAATGAAAAATTGCATGGTTTATCAATTAATCTATATATATATATATATATATATATATATATATATATATATATATATATATATATATATATATATATATATATATATATATATATATATATATATATAGGCATTCTCTGTGTGACTGAAGAAGGGATAACACCCGAAACGTCTCTAAGTAAGACTCTCTTTACTTTCGTCTTTTTACCCCCTGTAAGTTTCCTCTTTAATTATATATATATACATATATATATATGCTGATATATATATATATGATGAACGATTATATATATATATATATATATATATATATATATATATATATATATATATATATACGTTGATGGATTGGAGTCAGCCATGCGGCGATGAACACACGATGTGGATAGGATGGAGGAGATAGACACACAAAAAAAGAGACGATCACACTTACATCGCTAGCTTTCGGAACTAGTCCGTCTTCAAGGCGTATCACGGAACAAATGTCGTGTGCGCTGGTGAGGATAGGGGTAGGAGGGGCGGTAGGTTAGGGGAGTGGGGATGGGGGAAGGGGAAGGGGTTTTTCCCAGCGGTTGACGAACGGTTCTTGAAAAGGGGAAATTTTTACCAGCTCGTGTCTTGGCCGGAGAGAGCGGAAGGGGTCGCAGTGAGGTCGGGGGGGGGAAGAAGGAAGGGAAGGGGGTAAATGGAAAACAACGGGGAGCGTGCGATTAATGTATTTTATTTAATCCGGGCGCGGCGTACGATTTTAGCAACCAGATTATGGCCAGCTCCTTCTGGCGCACTTCAATTAACGGGGCGTCCGGGGGAAGGGAGATCAATATTGCCACCTCAAAGCACTTGTCAAAGGACAAGCCATGCTTCCGCACATGAGTAGGGACGGGGAAAGTGGAAGATGGGTCCTTACAGGTGCACCGATGGTTATTCATTCTAATATTAAGGGGTGTAATACATTCGCCCACATAAAAACCGGGACATAGTTGGGAGTCGCAAGAGCCGGAGGCTTTGATGTCGAACGGCGTCTCTGTGTTAGGACTCTGAAATGAGGATAGGGGGCGAAACATGTTGCACGTTTTGCACCGTGGTTTGTTGCATCTCTGTGTGGTGGGACGGGGAGTGTCATTCGATGTACCCTCTCGCGAAGAATTGGAGCGAAGAAGATTGGCTAAGTTAGGTGGACGTCTGAAGTATACTGTGGGGCATTTGGGTAGGAGATTGGCTGTCGATCTGTTAGTATCTAAAATTGGGAATAAGTCTTTGAGGATGGTCTTGAGTTTTTGGACGCCAGGAAAATATGTGATGTGAAGATTTAGGGCGTCCAGGGGGGTGTCTTTTTTACGTGGGGTGAAATTAGCAGAGGAGGGTAAAATACGTTTTTTTAGAAGTGGCTCGGGATAATTTCTATTGGATAAAGAATTGTGAAGCTTATCAAGGTATTCGTGAAGTTTTTCTTTGGAGTTGCAAATCCGGTGGCCACGGATCGACAGCGAATAAGGAATTGAGTGCTTAGTGTGTTTGGGATGGCAGCTGTTGTAATGCAAATACAGTTGTTTGTTGGAGGGCTTGATATGGACCGAAGTCTCAAAGGTGTTATTATTTGTGATGGAAATGTCGACGTCGAGAAAGGTGATTTGAGAAGGAGAAGTGGCCGATGTGAAGCGAATGGATGAGAACTGATTTAGAGATTTGAGGAAGTTCGCTAGGGTATCCTCGCCGTGGGTCCATATGATGAAAATATCATCAATGAATCTAACCCAGAGCTCCGGTTGTAATTCCTGGGTGGCGAGGAAATCACTTTCGAGCTTTCCCATGAAGAGATTGGCATAAGAAGGGGCCATTCTTGTGCCCATAGCCGTTCCCTTGGCTTGAAGAAAGAAACGCCCATTGAAAGTGAAGGCGTTGCGTTTCAGAATGAATTCAACTAGCTTGATAAGGAAGTTGGTGGAGGGAATTCTAGGGTGATTTCTTCTCGAAAGGAAATGGGATATGGACTCTAGACCTTCATGGTGAGGAATCGAGGTGTACAATGAAGTAACATCCACCGTAGCCATGATGACGCTTTTGTTGGAGGGAATATTTACTGCTTTCAGGATGTCTAGGAAGTGATAGGAATCACGAAGGAAGGAAGGGAGTTTAGCAACTATAGGCTGCAGGTGATAGTCCACGAAGGCCGATATGCGCTCCGTTGGGGAATTGCAGTTGGAGATGATAGGGCGTCCGGGGACGCCTTCTTTGTGTATTTTGGGAAGGAGATAGAAATACGGGGTTTTGAAGTGAGTGGGCGAGAGAATATTGATGTCGGACTTGGACAGTCCTTCATCTGGGCCTGTTGAAATTAAGAAGTCATGTATTTCCGCTTGATACGCCGCAGTTGGATCCTCTGTGAGTGGGAGATAGGAAGAAACATCACCGAGTTGTCGCATTGCTTCGGCGACATAATCCTCCCTATCTTGAACCACAACGGTTGATCCCTTATCCGCTTTACTGATGGTAATGTTGGGATTGCGGCGGAGGCGACTGAGAGATGACAATTCCTCTCTGTTAAGGTTTGGGGCAGGAGTGAGGGAATTGAGAAATTGAGGATCTGACACACGATTTAAAAGTTGGTTGCAGAATACCTCGATTGGGTGATTATTGGCCAAAGGTTTAGGTTCATTGGCCAAAGGTTTAGGTTTAGGTTAGGTGCAAAACGTGCAACATGTTTCGCCCCCTATCCTCATTTCAGAGTCCTAACACAGAGACGCCGTTCGACATCAAAGCCTCCGGCTCTTGCGACTCCCACAACTTAGTTTATGTGTTACAATGTAAACTATGTCCCGGTTTTTATGTGGGCGAATGTATTACACCCCTTAATATTAGAATGAATAACCATCGGTGCACCTGTAAGGACCCATCTTCCACTTTCCCCGTCCCTACTCATGTGCGGAAGCATGGCTTGTCCTTTGACAAGTGCTTTGAGGTGGCAATATTGATCTCCCTTCCCCCGGACGCCCCGTTAATTGAAGTGCGCCAGAAGGAGCTGGCCATAATCTGGTTGCTAAAATCGTACGCCGCGCCCGGATTAAATAAAATACATTAATCGCACGCTCCCCGTTGTTTTCCATTTACCCCCTTCCCTTCCTTTTTCCCCTCCCGACCTCACTGCGACCCCTTCCGCTCTCTCCGGCCAAGACACGAGCTGGTAAAAATTTCCCCTTTTCAAGAACCGTTCGTCAACCGCTGGGAAAAACCCCTTCCCCTTCCCCCATCCCCACTCCCCTAACCTACCGCCCCTCCTACCCCTATCCTCACCAGCGCACACGACATTTGTTCCGTGATACGCCTTGAAGACGGACTAGTTCCGAAAGCTAGCTATGTAAGTGTGATCGTCTCTTTTTTTGTGTGTCTATCTCCTCCATCCTATCCACATCGTGTGTATATATATATATATATATATATATATATATATATATATATATATATATATATATATATATATATATATATATATATGTATATATAGATATATTTATATATATATATATAATCGTTCATCCATTCACTCAGACCGCTCAGCGGCGAATATACTCATATAAATGTTTATACAGAAAGGTAGAAAGAAAGTGGATAGGAACACATAAAATCAACAGACACAATGGTGGTGTGAAGATGTAAAGATGGCCAATTCCAAGCAGAAAAAATTCGACTGGACCGGGAATCGAACCACGGACATTTGGATAATGATTTTATGTGTTCCTATCCACTTTCTTTCTACCTTTCTGTATAAACATTTATATGAGTATATATTATTATATATATAAAAACGAATGTATGTCTGTGTGTCCTGTATGCATTACTACACCGTTGATCCGAACGCCAAGAAACTTTGGAAAGTGGTTGAGTACACTCTTGCGAAGGTTTATAGCATAAAATTTTTTTAATTATCGCCCCTCCTCCCCTCCAAGGCCCTCTTAATCTTTCGAATACTTTTCGCGCAACAACGCCCGACAGGTAAGCTAATAATCCTAACCTCAGTTTTAATCCTATCGTGCTGAAATTTTGCCGAGTAATAGTTCAAGGCAGGAGGAAAGTTATAGGCTACTTTAAAATGATCTCAGGGCCCATAAAAGTCCCATGGCCCTCTTAGGTGGGCCCTTAAGGTGGGAGTCTCAGGGCCCTTAGATGGTTCGCGGTACGTATCGGGTTTTGTGCAGTGGTTTCATTTTTTACTTTTTTAAATTATTTCCGCTCAAGATAGAGAGTTGGAATTTTTAAATTAAATGTCTGAATAAATGAAGTTTTTAATTCTGTCAATTATTATCCTTTTTACTTCGTAATTGACTGAAAATTGCGTTTTTAGCTGCAGAAACACATATTTTTCAGTGAAAACAACAATACCATATTCGCTTGACAACCAGATTTCGGTTATTGCTGTTGGAATTCATATTGCTTAGTTGAGCCGATTAGGAATTCTAAGCATTGGAATTTGTGCATCGGTTAATTATTTCGTTTTTTAAAACAACTTTAACTAAAGATATAGAGTTGAAATTCATTTTATCGCATACCCGAAAGCATGATACTACTAAAATTATTGGTATAATGCCCGAAAGAATGAAGTTTCTCTCTTTTTCAATCGATTTTTTTACGCATTTTCCTTGACAACCAAATAAACAAACAAAAATAAACATCAAATCAAATCTTAATTAACGAATCGCCAAGAAACTTTAAGAAGTTGTTGAGTACACTCTTGCGAAGGTTTCGAAGGTTGAAGGTATAAAAATGTTTTAAATATCGCCGCTCCCCCTCCCCCCCCCCCTCCAAGGCCCTCTTAATCTTTCGAATACTTTTCGTGCAACAACGCCCGACGGGTAAGCTAATAATCCAAACCTAATTTTTCAAATACGATCTTAACCAATGAGAGATGTTCTTATTTTAACCAATAGAAATTGAGAAACCATTGAATTGTTGTGCGCTCGCCCCTGAAGATTTCTGAATTATTAAATCCATTTTACATTAGGTGGAGCGCCAGTCGTTTCAAAATATTAGTGTTGGCACGCGAGCTTCGCAAAAAAGCGAGGAGCGTCAATCAAGCAAGCGAAGCAGATCGTTTACGAGTTGCTCAATCACGTGCATCAGAATCATATTAGTGAGACATTATTTGTTTTAAAAGGTACGTAATTTATTTTTACGTAAAATATATTTTGGTGCAGTGGTCCTTTGTCTGATTATTTTAAATTCTTGCATTCGATTTTCGTATATCCTTCGCTTTTTCCTAAAATTGTACATTTTAGCTCGAAAATCTTTAATTTTTGTACTGCTTCAGCAAAATAATATTTTATTAACTTGGAAGCCCCAGCATAGGCATGGAATGGAAATTCATGGCATCATTTGTACGTTACAAATTTCTGTGTAGGTACGAGGAATTCATTGGACTGAGTCTAAAAGTCGTTTAGGGACCAATTTTGATTCCGGAAAAGATTTGTGGGTCAAACCATGAAAAGTATAAAAATCAGTGGGGAATTCAGGATGGAGTATTTTATTTTTCAAATTTAAGTAGGCAATTGGAGGAATTTTTTACATGTCAATGTGTGTACTTTTTTCATGTTCAGGAATCAGCATACTTTATAAGTTTTACTCAGAATATTTATTGCACGACCGGTTTAGTTTACAAATTTAAGGCTGAAACTATTGAATTTGTTGAGTGTGTACTTTTTATGTGTGCCTGCTAAGAAAGAAAAAGAGGCAATGCAACGCATGCCGGGCACAGCTAGTATATATATATATAAACGAATGTATGTCTCTGTGTCCTGTATGCATTACTACACTGTTCATCCGATCGCCAAGAAACTTTAAAAAGTTGTTGAGTACACTCTTGCGAAGGTTTAGGTATAAAAAAATTTTTAAATATCGCCCTCCCCCCCCCCCCAAGGCCCTCTTAATCTTTCGAATACTTTTCGCGCAACAACGCCCGATGGGTAAGCTATTAATCCTAACCTACTTTTTCCCCTGCTCACCTCCCTTCTGCACAAGGACCCGCTTTTTCTTGGGCCGGCCCTGTTTGGATATTTATTATTACTATATTATTTAATTATTATTTACAGGTTAAAAATAAATATATAAGACAGTTGTCACGTGTGAGAGTTAAACCCCCCAAACGGAAATCGATTGGTCGATCTACAACTGAAGCACCAAAGAAAAAGGCATTACGAGTTTCAGAAACAGACGAGCAACGAGAATCAAGATTGGAAACCGATCGATTACGCACTGCTCAAGCCCGCTCAAATGAAACAGAAGAGCGACGAGAATTAAGATTGGGAGCCAATCATTTACGCACTGCTCAAGTCCACTCGAACGAAACAGAAGAGCAAAGAGAATCAAGATTGGGAGCCGATAGAGTACGCATTGCTCAAACCCGTTTACAATTGGATTTTTAAGCTTTTAAATCTTGAACCTTGCACTACGCACTTCAACAATAGAATATTTTATTTACTTGGAAACCGCAACGTAGGCATGGAATGGAAACTCATGCCATCATTTGTATGCTACGAATTCCTGTGTAGGTACGAGGAATTCATTGGACTAGGTCTCAAATTCTTTTAGGGCTCCGATTTTGAACCCAGAAAAAGGCATTGCAACGCATGCCGGGTACAGCTATAGTGCTCGCAGAGTTTCTGTGCACTGGAGAGTTCCTCCAAGTCTAGCTGCCCATGGTAGATGAGCAGCGATTGGCTGCCGGCGTCCAATCCCGTAAACCGGTTCTTACGTCAGTGCGCGCCGCGTACGAATACCGTAAGTGGCGACCCAAAAGAATCGGCGAAAACAACGGAGTAAGATAAATATATTGGTTATTATGATAATTAGTCGCAATTTTCGTATTTGTATTTTTCAAATGTATCGTATTTTTCAAAATATTTGTGAAGAGGATTTCAGTTTTGTTTATTTATCGTGTAACCACGGTGACCTGCGCCGATGGGGATTACTTTCTAACCTCACTGCGATGACTATTGCAATCACTGCAAGTTTTGACTCGACATCTATGGTAGTTTCTAGTCCAGAGTATTTCTATTCTAAAGGCCCTCGCGTCGGCGAGGCATAGCGTTCGTTTTCGCCTATTCTCTTGGGTCGTCACTTACGGTATTCGTACGCGGCGCGCACTGAGTCAAGAACCAGTTTACGGGATTGGACGCCGGCAACCAATCGCTGCTCATCTACCATGGGCAGCAAGACTTGGAGAAATTCTCCTGCACACAGAAACTCGGCGAGCACTATAGTGGTTCATAAATTCCACTCGATTGAGCGAGAATCTTGGATTTTCAAAATCGTATGTGCATTGCGGGTATTGTGTGCATGGGGAAATGGAGTTGGGGGGAGGGTTATTATTATTAGCTTAAATATCATAAATTTATTATACTCCTCGCTGTTTTTTTAAGCGTCATTACACTAAGTATACATGCGCAAGAAAGTATCTGTCATTGTGTTGGTAGGTCAATGTAAATCCGAGGAAAACGTCACAGTAGAAATTTTGATTTTTTCAAATAAAGAGAAAAAACAACGGTGCGCTCAGCTTTGCGTTAGTCTGATTGGCTCACTTTATTGCTCTGTCTTCAGGTAATTAGTGCCCGGTTTTTAAAATATGTGATCTGCTTCATTTACGAATGTATGCTTCATGTACGTACATGAACGAACTCACGATAGTTCACTCAGCGTGGGAAAAAAGTGATGACCTAACTATTGTAAAATGATAAGTTATAGGAAAAAATCACAAGGTGAAAGAAACCACGGGTAACAGCTGGTATTTTACCAAAACGAAATCGAAAATACACTTGGTTGTAAAGAAAACTGCAAACAGACCAATAGCTATCATATGCTTTATGCATGGTACGGCAGTTAAAAACTTAACGGCACCGATGCAGTTAATAATAGCGTTGCGTATTATGAAACCTGGCATTCACGTGACAACCAGGAAAGTGATTTAAAGTCCCACTGCATCGTCATTTCCCTTCGCTACGGCGCGGAAATTGTTTGCATCGAATGCACCCATCAACACTTGATTTTCGTTCAGATTGAATGCACAGCTTCGGCTCGACAAAGAAATTTGTTCATTCAATCATACGTCAAGGGCGACAATATGTTTCTGCTGTACTTTCTATGACATCATGAGCATCAAAACTTTGTCTGAAATGTCAATGATCATCCAGCGTTGTTAAGCTCATCTAGCGAATGAAACGTGTTCGCGCAGTCCGCTGCCGCTTTGTTTCCAAATCAGGTGGATATCAAAATTGAAATGAATTCTCGGCTCCGCGGAATGCTGAGGATAAAATGGCCGCGACGCACGGAATACCTCAATAGGAGTAGGTCCACTGAATGAAGAGGAATGCGATGATAGAGCAAATAGAGCAATACCTAGCATTTGACGGTAAGGAGTTCTCCGATTAGTCAACCAGTCCTCATAAAACAAGACTAATGAATGCACTGGATTGGACTCATTAACATGGCGTGCGGTGGTTGGCAATCAGTGGCTAGCGTTCTCGGGGATACCTTACCCTTGGCCTTGGAATGAAAGAGTACACCGGCGAACCTCTTGCACGCGTAACAGTCAACTGTTCTCCCCCTTCAAGCTCCGTTCTCTCGCAGTCGTGAGCGGCGAAAATATTTTATCCCAGAGGGTTTAACTTACGTCAGCACAAAACGGCTAAGAATTAGTAGACCTGATCCTTGCCAATGACAGCTCGCTTCTCAATCCCAAGTGGCCACTGGTCTAGATCTGGGAAAACTGAAATTGAACGCGGGTGTCGAGTAAGTCATCCAGAAGATGCAAATAGCGACAAAACATCGCAAGGGACGATGAATTCGGGAGGCGACCGCGAAGGTCGCGGGCGACGTCACAACCCAGTCACCGCACCACTCCTCATCCCCCTAATCCCCCCGCTCATGCAGCAGGAACGTAACTCGCCAGCCTGCACCACGGGAAATCTTCCTTTTTCAACCGGCGCCGGTTATATATAAATGGCATTGTCTTTTCTGTCACTCCCCCTTCATAGGCATCCGAAACAATGATCAGCCATTGCTTACAACTATAGCTAAGGGTGTTGCCATGCACGAACACATTTACATCGGCATAGTCATTCAGTATCGTGTCGAGTGATGAGAGAGCAATGAGATTCCCCAGTGTGAAAAGTTGAGAAGAAGTGAAAGCGATTGAATTTCTTCCAGAAAAAGGAATCATTCCTCAGAGCGAAATGTGTGTAAGGTGAAGCATGAAATGACTCCGAAACTTGATTCGAAAAATGATAATTGGGTGTGCATGAGAAGGAGATTTCGGGAAGAAAAGTCAAGGCGAAAACGCAACTACTTAGAAGGAGATAGGAGGAGATCTCATGAACAGGTTGATTTACACGATGTTAGAAGGAGATAGGTAATCTCATGAACAAGTTGATTTATTTATTTACGTGTGGCCTCATGAAAATGCTATAAAACTTTCCGGTAAGCGAGATCTGAACACTAGCCGTGATTCTATCACTGGATGGAAAAATTATTTGCGTGAAGTGTTTGTCAAATCTTTATTAAAGAACCTACGAAGGTGTAATTTATGACGTTTATGCATTTATTTTTGTTTAGACTCGTAATTAAAACATAAAAAGGTAATTTCCTGAGTAAAAAATGAGTGATATTACAGAAAAGATTCACACTCTTAAGTCCATATAATAACACAAACTATTCTCTATCGAAGTAGAGAAACATTTGATCCAGTCGCTTGGAATGTTATGAATATATACATCCCTAACTGTAGACGCGCAATTCGTAAGATGCCATTTGCCTTTCAGATTAATGGTATTATCTTATTTTTTACCAATTAACATCTTTAAAAAACGTCTTAGAACTGACGTTGAAAATTAACTTTAAAAGCGAAAAACATTTATGAAATGCACAAACTATATTTGACGCAGTGTATCGATTATTAAACTTAGTTTAAGCACATAGTTTAATGAAGGAGCTAGCTCCGTTTCTTTTCGAGTTTAATCGACACGAAAACACGAAGGACATGGCGACGCTCCTTAGGGATACCATTGCAATGATTGTAAAAGCACATGTTGTAGGCGATGTTGTAAATTGATTTTTCCTTACTCGAAAATGCATTCTATTCCATCAATATTGGCTTTCTGCTTTGAGGTATTTAACAGACAATTCATCATCGAGAGTTTGAGGTTGAAGTGACCGTAGTAAACGTTCCATTTGTCGCTTTCGGAAAAAAAACAACTGCTATTGATTTTTGTAGTTCAGTGAGTGTTCTCGCCGGCTCTTCTGCCGGCTGCGTCAGGAAATAGGAACTAACGCATCATTATGCAACGCTCTGAAAAAAATAAGATCAAAAACTGATTTTTGAAGCCATGCGTTCCAGTTTACATGTTCAATGCTAAAAAACGTAAAAATATAAATCCATAGATTACGTGGCATTATTAGATTACTGTAATGATCATTATATCATCATGATCATATGATGATTACTATAATGGTTTACATTTTTTCTTTTCATTTCAACCGAATTTGTAGGTGGAGCATGGCATCAATAATAACCACGAGGCACGATTAAAAGTTAAAACGAAACCCTTTCCCAAGAATATGAAATAGTTGTGGTAACATTTGCAACCTATGCAAAGGCGAGGCAAATATTCTGTCTCTGTCATTGAAATCTGACGTCTTTTTCCGAAAACTCTGACCACAATTCTCAAGTAAGTTTGAAATCTTTTTCGTGGCGCATGTGGGCTAAAAATACCTTTCGCCCGTGCACATCGTGCCATTCAACGTCGTTCGCGTGCGCGTTCATGTTCTCCGATCGGCGCTAACTTAAGATAGTCCGAGCGAGATAGTTCCCTAGTCGTAATAGAGACCATATTCGAATTATGCCTTTTAATTTCTCCAGATTTACGACAGATCAATAAAATAATGCATTGTTAATTGAGCAATAATATAGTTTTACACGACAGAAATTGTAAATTATTAAATAAAAATATCTAAATAAGTCTTAAACTTGACTAATTTTTTTTGGCGCGGTGAGTTTGAAACTCTTTTAAAACGGAAGGTTTTTGTGTGATACCCAAGAACCCACTGCGGTGACAATATGATTAATTTTCAAATATAGTTGAGATATCATACAAACTACACGCTGTTAGTTTTTTTTACGACATCTAAGTGTTAGAAATACCTCATTTTGTAAATAATGTCTCTCTGGAGTGCATACACGTACCATTTTCCATGTAAAAGGGCTGGTATTTTTTTAAAAAATATCTTCGACAGTAATGTGGTAAGAGGTAGAATTTTTGGTGTCATTGGATAGGTGAGATATTTTTCTTTAAAATGAGACCAGATGCATTGATTTCTACGGAAAAATTATATTTCGCTCGGACTAACTTAAAAGCTTTGAATGGAAAACTCTAAAAAACTTGAGCGACTCTAGTCTTTACGATGGGAATCCTCGCCTCCAATGGCACGTTGGGGACCAAGGGAGAGGTGCGGAAGGTAGCGTGGATAAAAAGTAAATGCTTAAATGGATTTATCGAAGCCACCTACTCCCGTGTCGCCCTCTGCCTACATACCTCCCGGGTCCGTTGAGAGCGGGCCACCTGCAAGCGAATGCGTGCGTCTCGCTGGTCGGCGCTCGCACGCACGTGGAGCACACACATCTACGAAATACCGCGCAAGCCACCACTAGGGATTGTGGCACGGGGTGATTCCACACCAGGCATGCAGCACTCATCCCAGTTCAAATCAGAACCGCGCACGTTTCCACGAATGCCAGGCGCAGGCCAAAAGCAGTCAGGGCAACGGTACGCAGTCAGACCACAGACCAGGAGAGTGTTACATTGAAGAACATGCTACCATGCAATCCAATACTCAAGATACTGAAAAAAACCTATTTAACCTAGTCAGTATCCTTGAACTGATTTATCACCTCTATTATGGTCCCTTATTGCGCGTGGAAAAAATTACACCTTAAATCTATTGGTTCTCAGTATATTTCCTTCATCTTATTCCTGTGATCGTTCCTCCCATAATAGTTTGGCTCTATCAAAATCTTTTGAACGTCTGGCAAAAAAAGTCTACATCAAACTTTCGTAAAAGAATTGACCTATATTTCTCCCTTCGGTTGGATAGAGGTCCCCACCCTAATTCCCTCAACAAATTTGTAACACTACTATGTTTATCATAACAATTTTTTTAACAAATCTAGCTGCCCTCCGCTGTATACGATCTATCTGAAACTAGTCCTACTTCATAAGGGTCCCATATACTAGCAGCGCAAGGCGTGCGGCGAAGAGCATCGGTTTATCTTTATGGCCGACACTCTCGTTTGATACCAACTCTCTCGCTGCGAATCGCTACCGTCTTGAGCGTCCAGCGGTGGCGGAATAAACGGTGAAGTGCTTTAGCGGGTCGGACCAAGGGTATATGGCACTCCAAACGGTTATACATTTAGTCTCTCTCTGCGGCATTCAAGCACACATTGCTGTGATAACTCACAGCAACGCTCCTCTTAACACAGAGATATCCCCCGCCATAAATCACAATATCGGTGCGAGATTTAACACGCTGCCTTCCTACGCACGAAATCAGTTGAGAAAGCGATGATTTGAGACACATTTCCACAGAGAATCATTCCATTTGGCTTCCGTTCTTTGTTAGCCGCATTTTCGTTGAAATAGTAACAATGATAAACATATTTTTTTTAATAATAATAATAATTTATTCCACTCCTTAGAGAGTATACAAACATAAATAAAACGCAGGGAATACATTAGTGGAATATAGGTACCGATTAGGTTAACCTGTTTTGGGGTTACCATCTTTCACATTATAACTGAGGCAGCGACTGGAAAAAACAAAAACTCACAAAGTATAACAGTTTTTACGTTTAGTATTTAACCCTAAGTGCACTACAGCTTTAACTTCTTTACATTTATACATATTTATAATAAATATACCTTTGGATACAAATAAAAATACATCAGTACAATACATTAATGAACAAAGATTACCCAAGACATTAATAACAAATAAAATTATTAGGTCTTCAACTTTCTCTTTAGTGAATAGCCATTTTCTTATACTACTCAAAAACTGAGGAACGGAGACTATGTTTCACAATTTATCTGGGACAAATATAAAATAAAATAAATCAATTGAAGAATGCAGCAGAATCTTCAATTGCACCCTAATTCTTCAATAGAGTTATCATCACAAATCCTGACGAGTCTGTCGATATTGCGTGGGAATGATACATTATTATTTATAAATCACAGTCTCTCTCTTGATTTTCGATTCATCAAGATTATCATCACCTCAGTTTTAAAAGCTCTAATATTCTATTTCTACTCATGTTACGCTTGATACGACAACGTAACATATATTTAAATAACTAACCAATATAACGAACCATGTCAGGGGTAACTTTGTGAAATTTCTCCATGATGAAAAAAGAATTACACTTGCGTGTTTTGTATTCACCAAATGAATAAAAAACTTACAAGTAAATTCGCAAAGTTTAAGTTTAGAGTATCCGGCGATATTTGATGGAAATTCACTACAGATATCATGATCTCAAAATGATAAGGTTTTTGTTCACTTTCCACAGAATTAATTTTATTTTCCGACCTGGTTTCTACATAATCTATGTCATTTTCAAGGTAAAAATACACGCATATTGCGAGCTTATGTACGCTTTTGTATAACCCTCCGACCCTTTACAAAAGCATATATATGCTTGTGATAAGTGTGTTTATTAACCTTGAAAATGACATAGATAATATCGAAACCAGGTCGGAAAATCAAATTATTTCTGTGGAAAGTGAACGAAAACCTTTCCATTTTGAGATCATGATATCGCAAATTTTGTTCTTTTTCCATAACTTATCATCATCCTCATCTGGTGTTCTGCCTGCTAGCAGGTCCCGTACACCACTGCTGTCTCCATCCGCTTCTGTCCCGAGCTTCCTTCTTTGCTTCATCATAGCTGATGTTCATCACCTGATCCGCCAATTTAATTCTTCTCCTTCCTCTCTTTTTCTTTCCTTCAATTGAACCCTCAAATGCCGCAGTCATTATACTTTTCCCTCTCATCACATGGCCCAGCCAGTTTCCTTTCCTTTTGCTTATTTCCTTATAGGAGCGATCTTCCTTCTTTTACTTTGCTCAAAACCTCTTCATTTCTCATCTTATCTACCCATCTTACTTCTTCCATCCTTCTCCACGCCCACATTTCATAAGCTTCTATTCTATTCCTTTCCCTCTTACTTAATGTCTACGCTTCACATCCATACATGAAAACGGTCCATGAATAACATTTAGCTAGTCTCTTTCTCAGCTCCAGATCCAGGCTTTTATTGCATAGCAAGTTTTTCTTCCGGCTGAAGGCCTCTTTTGCCATTGCTATCCTTGCTTTTATTTCTGCAATACTTCTCCAGTCGTCTGTCACCATCGTTCCTAGGTACCGGTAGCTTTTAGCTTTTCCTATTACACCTTCATAACTTATATATGCAGGAAAGTTGTATTTAAATCGCCAACGAATTTGAATGACGCCTTGGTGGTTTTGTAGCAAAAAGTGGTCATTGCACAGTTGTGCCGCCAAGACTGCTTTTCTCAAGAATGAATGTTCGACTGTCTTCCTCTTAGGTTATTAAGAACACAATGGAGAGGCCACACATGCTTCAGGCTGAAATGAACTATCCACAAATTAAATCACAAATCATAAATACCGATGACCAAAGATAAAAGCTTAACTTGCAGTGGACACTAAAATGTGAAGTGACTAGCATGCACCATACACCGCACCAATGCACATGCTGTGCTCGAAGAGTAAAGTGAATGTCACAAACAATGACATATTCATCACCCACGATGCTCAACTATAATCACAATTCTTATGGATATCTGATATTTTACTGCGATTCTCTTTAATGTTTCAAGCCTTAACGAACCTGGAAAATGGCAGCGTGAAAGCTCCGTTAAGTATAAATATAAGATACATCAAAATGATGTAATAACAGTTAACCAGAAAAATCAATCTTCCATTAAAATGAATAACGAATATCTTTACAAGACGTTTCGATGTTTTAAAATGCTTGGTATTGTAACTATGAATAAACAAGCTGACATGCACCCTACATAGGTCACGTCCGAGGTGTTTAAAGGGGATAGGTGGTCCCAGCTAGTTGCTAGGCTTGCGCGTGACGTCACTTGCTGTTGCTCACGAGTAGAGCACGGAAATAAGCGAATATCCTTCTTCGGTGAAAGTTTCTTCCTGCCATTACTATCTGCAGTGCGTTAACATTGATTAACGAGGACACAAATATACACGTTTTCACATACCAAGAACTTAAATCACATACTAATCCCAGCAAGAAATGGCAACTTCAAAAACTTGTACGGGCACAAAGTTAACTCTAGACAGCATCAGATAGGCAAGGAAATATTCATACAGTTGGCAACACTAACGTATTTTGAAATAACCAAAAAATGCTGAACTTCACACTTTCTTGTCGCTTGCCAAAAATGATTCAGAATGAATGAATGCATGAAAATCCATTATTCGAGGACAACGAGTCTTTTGGAACAGAACGAATCGGATGAGTCTGGGGTAGATGCTTCAAATCATGTGTTATCGCCACTATTATTTCGGAATGAAAGACGGAAGTAGGATAACGAGGATAGTAAAAATTTGCCAATGATGAAACTATTGTCAACCATGATTAACTACGCATTGTCTTGCCGCATTTGTTCGTTAACTTTCACATCTATTACATTGCGGACGCGTTTAGTCACGACCAACTGTTCTCCATTGACTCCGAATTATATTCGCCTGTCATTTAGTGACTCTCCTAGGCTGTAACGGATCGTAAAAATTCTACTAGGGTCGTTCGATAAGTCCTTAGAAAAGATAGAAAAATAAACTATTTTGTTTTATTTTTTATTATTTTTCAACGTAATCTCCCTTTAACTCTATAAACTTTTCCTAATGTTTCTCCCACTTTTTTAAGCCGTCCAAAAAGTAGGATTTCTGACTTTCCTCAAAATAGTCATCTGTTTGGGCGATGACCTCCTCGTTCGACGTGAACCGTTTTCCACCGAGCCATTTTTTCAAGTCTGAAAATAATAATTAGTCACTGGGGGCCAAATCCGGTGAATACGGTGGATGTTGTAATAATTATAACTTTAATTCCACAATTTTGGCCGTCGAAGCTACACAGGTGTGCACCCGTGCACTTGATGAAGGAGGATCTTTTTCTTTTACATTAGGACGTTTTTTCTTGATTTCTTCGTTCACCCGGTGCAATAACGACGCATAATATGCTCCAGTTATCGTTTTTCCATTTTCCAACTAATTGGTATAGATGATTCCGCGTGCATCCTAAAAAACCGTGGCCATCACCTCGCCGGCTGATTTCACCGTTTACGCCTTCTTCGGAGCCCGTTCACCAACAAAAACCCACTGTTTTGATTGTTACTTCGTCTCTGGAGTGTATTAATGCATCCATGTTTTATCCACAGTTATGTATCAATGCAGAAAATCGTCAGGGTTATGACGAAAAAGCGCCAAAATAGCCTCAAAGTTGACCACGCGATTGCGCTTATTCTCCACTGAGAGCAAACGCGGCACCCATCTTGCCGATATCTTTTTTACATCCAATTTTTCGTGAAAAATTGAAAACACTGTACCTTACAATACGTCTGCGGCCTCACCTTTTTCGCGCACTTCGATTCGTCGATCACTCAAAACAATATCGTGGATTTTATCGATCAATTCGGGAGTAGTCACTTCCACTGAGCGTCCCGAACGATGCTCATCTTTCGTGGACGTACGGCCGCGTTTGAACTCACTTACCCAATTGTAAACAGTTGCAAATACAGGAGCAGATGTGCCTAGAACTTCACCTAACTCTTTGCTTTGATTTATTTCGGTGTTAAGCCTTTTAAATGTAAGTGTTTATCACCGCTCGAAACTCAAATTTTTCCATTTTCATTAGTAAACAAAAGTTGTTTGCTTCAATCGACAATAAAAATGAAACCATGGTGATATATGTAACTGAGACTTTAACAGCTGACAAGTGAGTAATGATTTTCACTAAAAACAAACCATTTTTGATACTTCGAGCGCAATATATTGGATTTTCTAAGGACTTATTGAACAACCCTCGTACTCTTTACGTTATTTTCTTAAGTTTTCACAAGTCATGAAGTCTAGGGCACATATGGACGCTGGTATTTTGCATCATTCTTTTTCTATAGGAGTTTAAAACGTCTCCCGTATGTGAAAGACGCCATCATTTCTCGTAAATTATGGATACACACGTCTTACGATGATAACTTGTAACTTTGTTATTCCAAATATTTTTATTTTAAACGATCCGGGTTTCGACGTTCAACGTCAAGAAAATTCTTCATGGCGTTTAACGCAAGAAATAATACTGGGAACAACAATGTTACAAGCATGATTGCTATATAATGTTTACAAAAAAACTCCATAAAGTTACGCCTGAAACCACTGAGTATGTACAAATGAAATCATGAGAACACACTCCTTTAGCAACCTGTGGCGAGCACATTTTCAATGAACTTCTCAAGGTGATGTAGCTCACAGTCTTACGTAAAGGGATAGCATGCCCACGGACACTGCTCACTTTGGCAGCTGCATTTACCCGAAAAGTCGTGACAGCAATATTATTCCCTTTCGGGAGGAGAAAATAAATACTTATTGAAATTTTTGAGTTTGCAAGAGAATGCGCTGAAACCTGATAAAATCTGAGAAGTGATGAGACAGCCATTATTGGATTCATACCTGATAATCCGGAAATAAACGGGAAAATGTTATAAATATGAGCATATTTTTATAACATATGTAAGTGCGGATACGCATTTCGTTAGCGACGCGTTTCGTACTACCAAAAGGCAAAAAAAAAAATCATTCATGAGAAAGTTTTAGGTAGTTTGAGAGAAATATCATTTCATCTACAAATCAATGAATTTGGTCTCACTTTAAAGAAAAATGTCTCACCCTTCTAATGACACTAAAAATTGAACCCCTTACCACATTACTTTTGGATATATTTGCCAAAAAAATACCAGCCGTTTTACATGGTAAATGGTACGTGCATGCACTCCAGAGAGACATTATTTACAAAGTGAGGAATTTCTAACGCTTAGATGTCGTAAAAAAAACTAACAGCGTGTAGTTTGTGTGTTTTCTCAACTATATATGAAAATTAATCATATTGTCACCACAGTAGGTTCTTGGGTATCACCAAAAAAACCTTCCGTTTTAATGGAATCTCAAACGAAAAAACCGCGCGAAAAAAATGAGTCAAGTTAAAGAGTTATTTAGATACTTTCATTTAATTACGTACAATTTTTGTCATATAAATTTATATTATTGCACCATTAATAATGCAATATTTAATTGATGTGTCCTACAGCTGGTGAAGTTAAAACGTATAATTCGAATATGGTCTCTATTATGACTAGTGAACTATCTCGCTCGGACCACCTTAAGGGACTTATACCTCAAGTTTCGGAGCTATTCCTCTGGCTGTACGCTTTCCAGGTGAAGCTCGCCTGGAAAGCGTAGAAAATGGCTTTTTCATTCATGGCATGTACTCGTATTATTAGCGAAGGTAGGAATAAAGTCGCTCCACCTTTTAGAGCTCCGACGGTCCATAAAGGAAGCGAGCAGGGAAGTCGCCCGACTAGACTCCGTGAACCGCGTGAGTGCTTCTCGAGACGCCCTTTGGAGTCTTTAAGGTTGTCCCGGTAGAAGTAACTCCGAGACATTCCGCGTCTTCCACCGAAACGTGGGCGTGTCAGGCGAACGTGCTCCGCGTTTCCGCTCGCGTTCGCACGAAGCCTCGAGTTCTGCTCCCGGCCGAAACACACCGGAATACATCCACGTGTGCCGTGATAAGATCAGAGCCTAATATGTCGATCTGTCGACGTGATCTGCGGAAACATGTTTTCCATGTTTCCAGGAGAATGAGAGTGGAGGATTGCTCAACTTCCTCCTTTCGAGTTACTCATTTTGCATGCCATACATACTGCAATCTCTTTCCTTCAAAGCACAAGCAGGGTGATGCGATTAATAAATAATGCTGACGCAAGATTAGAAGTTGTTGAATTGGAGGACGAATCTTCCGGTTTCCAGGTTTTGCGTCGCATCATTCCATCTCGCGGAACACATTTCGTCTTCTCCGGGTGCGTTGCCTACTTCAGGTCCGTGTGAAGACCTGAAGTATAATTTCTCCTATCTTTCAAATATAAATAAAACTCTAGTCATGATGTTGTTAAATGATTGGAAAAAAGGTTAAGTATATTTCCAAATTAAACTTTAACCCTTTGAGTGCGACATGACGTGATATCACGTCATGGTTGTCTTTACGCTGGTGCTGATGACGTTATATCACGTCAAGGGTACCATGAGTGTTCCAGATTTCACTAGGGAACTTTCACTAGGCCCCCTACTGAAAGCTGGAACACTCACGTTACCCATGACGTGATATAACGTCATATGTACCAGCGTAAAGACAAGAATGACGTGATATCACGTCATGCCGCACTCAAAGGGTTAATAAATTACACTATCTTTTCCATCTCGCGCTCATGCATTCGCGCATGCATTCATGCAATTCACCGTTTCGCACGTCGCAACTTAAAATACATGTTCGTTCTTGCGTGCGATCAAGTTGCAGTTAAGTTGCAGATATGCATCAGATTGCGCAATTGCGTGCCCCGTGTGAAACGGATTCAAGAGTGATGACGAATTGCAAGGTATTTGATGATTAAGGTAGTCCGAGCGAGATAGCCTAGTCATAATAGAGACCATATTCGAATTATACGTTTTAATTACACCAGCTGTAGGAAACATGAATTAAATATTGAATTATAAATGGTGAAATTATATAGTTTTATATGACTGAAATCGTAAGTAATCAAATGAAAGTATCTAAATAAGTCTTTAACTTGACTCACTTTTTTCGCGCGGTGCGATTGAAACTCCATCAGAACGGAAGGTTTTTTTGTAATACCCAAGAACCTACTGTGGTGACAATATGATTAATTTTCAAATATAGTAGAGAAAACATACAAACTACCCGCTGTTAGCTTTTTTACGACATCTAAGTGTTAGAAACACATAATTTTGTGAATAACGTCTCTTTGGAGTGCATGCACGTATCGTTTCCCATGTAAAAGGGCTGGTACTTTTGGGCAAATATCTCCGAAAGTAATGTGGCAAGGGGTAGAATTTTTAGTGCCATTAGAAGGGTGAGATTTTTTTTCTTTAAAATGAGACCGAATCCATTGATTTCTAAGTAAAACGATATTTCGCTCGGAATACCTTAAATTGCAATATGATATGCATCAGGTTGCGCAATTGCGTGCCCCTTGGAACACGGATTCAAGAGTGATGACGGATCGCGAGGCATTTGATGGATGAACACAAGTGTGCCAGTGAGACATTAGCCTGAAGATCGGCCGCCGATGAACACTCACGGAATCTCGAGGGAGGTTTACAGGGGTGGGAATCGAGTCCACGTGCACATTCGAACGGAGAGGCCCCACGCACTCGAGCGAAGCGCAACAGGTATAATAGATTCCGGTTAATTGGGACACATCGGGACTGGCGCACTTTGCCCCGATTGAGCGAAGTATCCTGTAAGTATGCGTAAACAAATGTAGAAACGAAAGAGACAAGATTAAATAAGGTTTAGTAATAGAGTCAATGTCGCCACTGCATGGCCCAATTAGGCGGCATGATGTCCCTGTTTAGCGGAGAAAACACAGAGATATTCTTCCATTGGGTTCTGTTCTTCAAGACTTAAAATAATACAAAGAAATTCTCCTAAAGCCGTAAAAAATTGGCACCCTTCGTCAGAAAACACCAAACTTACTGTGTCGGTATGCTGGGAAACCACAGCAGTGACCAACCAAAGCCTCTCTACCAATAATACTCCCCTGTGATGGTTTACGGGAATGTTACTTACTCGCCAGGGACCAAACACAGACGCACACACTCAACCCAAATAGGATCCTTTGCAAGGGCTAATGGGACCCCGCTAAGGATGCTTGGGTTATAACCTGGGATCGTTCACAGGGCTAATGAGACCCCACTAAGGATGCCCGGTTATTTACGCAAGCACACTCACAAGCACACTAACAAGCACACAGAAATTCACTCATTCACACACACACAAATGGGCCCAACTTCTGGGAGAATCAGCTCCAAAAAGAGCGTGGTCAAATCAACACAACAGGACGAGGGGTGGGGGTCGAATACGCGTATTTCGGCTACAAAGTAGCCCCCTTCAGCGAACCGAAGGTATCGCTTCACGTCAACGCAAGGTTGAAGTGAGGAAGGGTCAAGACTTGCCCCAATTAAGCGGCTGCCCCAAATAAGCGGCGGCCCAATTAACCGGCATCTACTCTATATACTCCGTTCAGTTCGTGCGCTTCGTCGTTGTCGAGTCGTTCCCTTCGCCCTCTCGGTCGGTCGGTCGGTCACTCTCTCGCGACCGCATTCAGTTCCGCGTGCGACCCGTGTCCCCGACCGGCCTGCCCCTCGCGTCTCCCTCGACGGGGCAATCATTCGATCGAGGGGCACCCCCCCCCCCAACCCCTGCATCCTCACCACGCATACCAACGCCCCCCACTCCCCCGCCACCCCTCTCTTCCCACTCCCCCAGGCATCCGGATTAAAGCCCGCACAGATTGCGCCCCCGACGACGACACAGCGATCGAAGCCCCGACGGAGGAGGAGGTCGGGCATCGCTAATACCATTTTCCCAACTCGACATGGCATTGGCCATGATTGAGGCATCATCGGCTTTTCCTCTCGTCGCTAACGATTTGGGTCGAGAACAGCGATGATCGGAGAGGTCTCTGAGAGATCGGTGAATCGAATCATTCCGAAACTGACCTGTTAAATTCATTAACTGTACTTTTTCAAAGAAGTACGGAACTAGCCGCGCAGTTACTCCAACGGAGTCACCCGCTAGTGATCACGCAATTGTGTGAAATTCACAGTGGAAAAAAATCATTCGGTTCACAGGGGAAGAGGACGCCTGGGTAGCTTAAGGTAGTCCGAGCGAGATAGTTCCCTAGTCATGATAGAGACCATATTCGAATTGTACGATTTATTTTCACCAGCTGTAGGACACATCAATTAAATATTGCATTATTAATGGTGCAATAATATAATTTTATATGACAAAAATTGTACGTAATTAAATGAAAGTATCTAAATAAGTCTTTGACATGACTCATTTTTTTCGCGCGGTGCGTTTGAAACTCCTTCAAAACGGAAGGTTTTTGTGTGATACCCAAGAACCTACGGCGGTGACAATATGATTAATTTTCAAATATAGTTGAGAAGACATACACACCACATACTGTTTGTTTTTTTACGACATCTAAGTGTTCGAAATACCTCATTTTGTAAATAATGTCTCTCTGGAGCGCATACACGTACCATTTCCCATGTAAAAGGACTGGTATATTTTGTCAAATATCTCCGAAAGTAGAGTGGTGAGGGGTAGTATTTTCCCAACTCGAGACGCGCTGTTATGATTGAGGCATCATCGGCTTTTCCTCTCGTCGCTAATGATTTGGGTCGAGAGCAGCGATGATCAGAGAGGTTTCTGAGAGATCGGTGAATCGAATCATTCCGAAACTGACCTGTTAAATTCATTAACTGTACTTTTTCAAAGAAGTACGGAACTAGCCGCGCAGTTACTCCAACGGAGTCACCCGCTAGTGATCACGCAATTGTGTGAAATTCACAGTGGAAAAAAATCATTCGGTTCACAGGGGAAGAGGACGCCTGGGTAGCTTAAGGTAGTCCGAGCGAGATAGTTCCCTAGTCATGATAGAGACCATATTCGAATTGTACGATTTATTTTCACCAGCTGTAGGACACATCAATTAAATATTGCATTATTAATGGTGCAATAATATAATTTTATATGACAAAAATTGTACGTAATTAAATGAAAGTATCTAAATAAGTCTTTGACATGACTCATTTTTTTCGCGCGGTGCGTTTGAAACTCCTTCAAAACGGAAGGTTTTTGTGTGATACCCAAGAACCTACGGCGGTGACAATATGATTAATTTTCAAATATAGTTGAGAAGACATACACACCACATACTGTTTGTTTTTTTACGACATCTAAGTGTTCGAAATACCTCATTTTGTAAATAATGTCTCTCTGGAGCGCATACACGTACCATTTCCCATGTAAAAGGACTGGTATATTTTGTCAAATATCTCCGAAAGTAGAGTGGTGAGGGGTAGTATTTTCCCAACTCGAGACGCGCTGTTATGATTGAGGCATCATCGGCTTTTCCTCTCGTCGCTAACGATTTGGGTCGAGAACAGCGATGATCGGAGAGGTCTCTGAGAGATCGGTGAATCGAATCATTCCGAAACTGACCTGTTAAATTCATTAACTGTACTTTTTCAAAGAAGTACGGAACTAGCCGCGCAGTTACTCCAACGGAGTCACCCGCTAGTGATCACGCAATTGTGTGAAATTCACAGTGGAAAAAAATCATTCGGTTCACAGGGGAAGAGGACGCCTGGGTAGCTTAAGGTAGTCCGAGCGAGATAGTTCCCTAGTCATGATAGAGACCATATTCGAATTGTACGATTTATTTTCACCAGCTGTAGGACACATCAATTAAATATTGCATTATTAATGGTGCAATAATATAATTTTATATGACAAAAATTGTACGTAATTAAATGAAAGTATCTAAATAAGTCTTTGACATGACTCATTTTTTTCGCGCGGTGCGTTTGAAACTCCTTCAAAACGGAAGGTTTTTGTGTGATACCCAAGAACCTACGGCGGTGACAATATGATTAATTTTCAAATATAGTTGAGAAGACATACACACCACATACTGTTTGTTTTTTTACGACATCTAAGTGTTCGAAATACCTCATTTTGTAAATAATGTCTCTCTGGAGCGCATACACGTACCATTTCCCATGTAAAAGGACTGGTATATTTTGTCAAATATCTCCGAAAGTAGAGTGGTGAGGGGTAGTATTTTCCCAACTCGAGACGCGCTGTTATGATTGAGGCATCATCGGCTTTTCCTCTCGTCGCTAATGATTTGGGTCGAGAGCAGCGATGATCAGAGAGGTTTCTGAGAGATTGGTGAATCGAATTATTCCGAAACTGGCTAGCTAAATTTATAAACTGTACTGACAACTATCATAGTGTTCGCCTAGACACACAGGAAATGAAAACTCTCTTTCTTTCCACACTGTTTAATTCTCTCCGAACATGGTTTCGACAAAGTTATGTCATTATCAAGGTGTCTCCCTTTTATTCCTCACCCTCCCTCCCTCGTTTCCCCCACACACCCTCAGTTTGGTTTATATGGACAACGAAAAAGTTATATTGTACCTTGATAATGACATAACTTTGTCGAAACCATGGTCGGAAAGAATAACAGCGTGGAAAGTACAAAGCGAATTCTCTTTTCATGTGTCGCTTTTCCACAAAGTGAAGCCTGAAACTTTAACTTGTGCAGACACACAGGTTGAAGAGTATTAGTTTATTATTAATAATTAAAAGGTTAATTGGTACCTCTTCACAAGGAGCATAAATAATTGCTCAAGAATTAAGAGATCATTCGGGTAACATATCACTCGCTTCAATGAGAGTGCCCGAAAGCAACAGGTGGAACTCTGGTAACATGGTTCTGAGTTCATTTTAGCATCAGGAAATCGGCCGACCGAAATTACCAATTGGCGAGATATATTCTATGCGACGCTCGATTCATGGTTCAGGCGAACAGTATTCAAAAGCATAAATTTATAATAAGCATAACTTATTGAGATCATCGATAGCGTTTCACTCCATTTCTCTGCCTCGTTAAACTAAAAACTTGCTACCATCATGGCATAAAAATGATTCCAGGGCTGACATATTTTATAATATGACCTCACTATTACTCGTTGAATCTTTATTAAAACCGTTGAACACATTAGCGCTCCAACAAAGGTGGAAAGGTATACAATGTATTCACGTCCCAAGATGTTCTCATCTCAAAATTATTCCGCTCGTCCTACTATTTAAATAACGGCAGGTATTGAATAGATTTTATAGTATCTGCATCAAGAAAGGAAGCAATAGGTTGTGCCGAACAGACATTGATTCTTGAATTCATAAAACTGAATCGAATGGAATTGAATTTATAAAACTGAATCCGGAAGTCAATCAATAGCCATTTAATAACGACCAGGTGAGCCAGGTATCACTCATGTGGATGAATCGATTGCCGCGTCATATACCAAGCATGTGGTGTGCAATAATACCGTCGCGAAAGCTCCGGCCAGACGCAGGGCGAGTTCCATTTAGAGCTGCCAACGCTTAAGAGAGAGAGATAATTCCGGAATCGTGCAGGGATATCCCCCCCTCCTCTCCGAGTTGAAACAAATGCCTCTCGTTTCCAGTTAGAATAAATGAAATCGGTATTTAATTAATATCCTAGAAAATATGAGCGTATTTCTCAGCATTTAAATCGCTGGCGAATGTTAGGCGAAAATAACAATGGTGGATCATTGTTGTATCAAGTTTCGGTAGAACCAGTTCGATTTCCATCACATGGCAAAATTTGTGTCGTTTATTGATAGATAATCCTAAATTAAGGAGATTCAAGATTCCAAATAATTGAACCCTATCTGAATATCGCGGGCAATTTTTCCTTTAAATGAATGAGATATTACGCCTTTTTTTATAATCCTAAATTAAGGAGATTCAAGATTCCAAATAATTGAACCCTATCTGAATATCGCGGGCAATTTTTCCTTTAAATGAATGAGATATTACGCCTTTTTTTATATTCATGGTAATTTGCATTTTTTTTCTCGATAAATCATGACGATACCGCAAAAATTCCGATTTTTCATCGGTTCTCTTCCTGAATCTAAGATTAGTAAATCTCATATCGGGACACTTTAATGGGGTAACTGCACTGAACGCACACCTCATATTCCAACTTAGACCTGCCGGTCCATCGTGCCATCCACTTTTTGTTTATGGTCATGGGAATCTTGAGAGTCATAAACATATGATCATACTCGGAAGGCTAAGATGTCTACTGTGGGGATGTCTCTTAACTTCTTTTGAGGCGTTAAATGGAGATCCGAGGTATCTCACTCGAGGTCTTGAGAATGCTGGGCGTTTGCAAAGGACACATGTCATTGTTGCATCCTCTTCTTTGCACCATCAACACCTAGGTGAGTTGGCGTCTCCAAAGAGGTTTAGATGGCTCTTAACATGATGGTGGAAGGCGTCTTTGACGCAAGGAGGTGAAGCCTGCGAAATAATTGTACCCTAATTGCCTATCGCGGTCAATTTTCCCGTTAAATGAATGCGATATTACGGGTTTTTTTATATTAATTGCAAATTGCATTTTTTGCCGATAAATTATGAAGATACCGCGAAAATTCCGATTGTAATAGGTACCTTTGTATTTGACATGCAGGCTCCTCACCATTCAACATGGTCGATTTTGCATTTTAACGGCTTCAGAATTCCCCTCTCCTCACGTGCTACGGTTTCATCTGTTCTCTTCCTGAATCTAAGATTAGTAATTTATTTATTTGACAAAAGGATCACATCAGGATAAAGTCATTTTAAAGTGAACATAGCACAAACAAATAAGGACACAAACGTAAAAACATAACAAGAATAGGGTAACAAATAATAATGCAACATGGAGAGATGGTAAAAATTACTTTTTTTTGGAAATGGCAAATGGCTAGGTTGGCGAAGACAGTAGAAGACAGGATGAAACGGTCAATGTTCACCGGAAGGGAATGAACAAGAGGGGAGAGGCGAAAAATGAGGGAATGTTTGGTAAGTGATGATGTGGGAGTAGGGATATTGAGCAATGAGTGAATTCCTGGTGCGTCGGGAGGGTATTCTGAAATTTATCGAGGCAAGGTCGGGGCAGTCAATGGTTGAGTTCAGTGTGATATGGATAAGTTAAAGATCAGTTTGAAGGAAGTTATTATCAAGCTCATTGGCAGAGAGTGAGGACAAGACATCGTCAGAGGGTAGGCTGTGGAGATTTGGCTCTCTATTTTTTACAATACGAGCGAAGAAGTTAGGGATATGTTGCAGGGATTTAATATCAGTTGGGGCTGACATCGACCATATAGGGGAACAGTAGGAGAGGAGAGGAAGAACAATAGATGAGAAATATGACCGTAATATACTCATATCGGGACTTTTTAATGGGGTACAGCACTGAACGCACACCTCATATTCCTCCGGCATTTCTTACTCTCGGGGACAGACTTTTCCAGGAGTTGGCAACCGTAGTTACGGTTCCGTTCGGGTCGCCGCGGTCACGAATTCGAGTCTCCAACCCCTTTATGTGCTCGTTGCTCGTTGCTCCCACTTGCGCGGCCAGTGGGAGGTAGGGAGGGAGGGGAGGAGGGTGAATGGGGAGAGGGGGTAGATGGCCCTCAAGAAGAATATCGCACAGGAAGGGATCAGATAGGAGGGTCGCGGCCAATTGGAGACAATTTCGGCGGCGGTGTCGCTCCGGGAGGCTGTGGGAGCGGGAGATGGGGAGCGGGGGGTCTGGAGAGGAAGGGGGATGAGTGGAGTAGGAGGGGGGGGACGAAGGGACACGATCATTACTGTGTGCGACAGCAAAGGAGCGAGAGGGGGAACGGGGTGGGGGGGTGGCAAACGGGCGGCGAAAGTGATTTTGTTTTTAGTTCTTGAAGGACGAAAGGGACGGAGTAGGAAGCAGCACGGCGAATACTCTCGCCCGTCACAGTCGTGTGGACGTGCCAAGACGCAGATAGGTACACGACACAGGCGTGCGTGTATATATTAGGGGATGGGACGGAAAAAAACACAAAACAAAAGACGGGAATCCGCCCGCCCCCCCCCCCCCTTCTCGCTCAATACGTTGACTCCCGACTCTGGCGTCATCCGCGAATCTTTCTTTCGTATGGCCCAATGACGATCGACCCTGAATCTCAATCTTAGATCGAATGCGTGGAAAAGTTATTTTTCCGGCGAAGATGTGATCGCCGTTCCTCCTGCTTCCTCCGACATAGTTCCGTTCCGTCGGCGCGTTATGCATCGCGCGGCAATCTTATGAGAATTGCGGGCGGTGAGCGACACAAATCCCTACAAGACAATACTGGATTCGTCTCGAGGAAAGAGTATAAAAATATACAATATAAATATAGATAAAATCTTTCACGATTAAATTTCATGTAGACTATTTTTTTCCGGACGTTCAAAATATTTTACTAGAGCCAAACTATTACGGTAGAGACGATCACAGTAATACGATTAAGGAGATAGACTGCAGAACCGATAGATTTAAGATGTCATTTTTTCCGCGTACATTAAGGGACCATAATGGTTGTGATAGATCAGTTCTAGGATACTGACTAGATTAAATAGGTTTTTTTCGGTAGTGCCAAATATCTTAACATGAATAGTAGATACTAACCTCGCACGCAATCTCCGGCATGATATACCTACTCCTGCATGTCTTAGTACCTTGTAGCGCCATTTATTTGTCGCATTAATAATACTAACCATTAGTTATATCTTGAGTAGTATGCTGCATGGTAGCATGTTCATCTTCGTATCACTCTCCTAGTTTGTGGTCTGACTGCGTACCGTAGTCCTGACTGCTTTGGCCTGTGCCTGGCATTCGGGGGAATGCGCGCGGTTCTCTGATTGAACTGGGATGAGTGCTGCATGCCTGCTGTGGAATCGCCCCGTGCCACACACCCCAGTGGTCGTATTTTGTGCGGTACTTCGTAGATGTATATGAACAGTCTGTTCAAATATTAAACTCATGAATTCCGTAAAATAATTTGTCAAAGTGTTTCGAGATAGGAATTGTTTTTCAACTAAATGTTTGCTACACTCACCAAAGGAGAAAGCATTGCTGATTGTGAGACTTTAAGTGTTTTTGCCTCTCCAGCATGACAGTCAGAACTACTTACTCCAACCTCAAACCTATGGCTTCATTGATTTAGTTTTTTGCGGTTTATTATTGCAAGCCACAACCACGAAATTTACTTTCCCATTTTGGTGGTACAGATGTAATTATACCCACACTCCCACGTTTCTATTGCAATGGTTGAAATATTCACAATAGAATTGAAGAATTATCACCGCTCCCCCAGCCGTATCCGTTATTTTAGTAAATAAACTGCATGATGCATGAATGGTTTAAAAAAAGAGAGCAATTGAAAAGGGCATTATACTAAGGATTAATTTAATTATCTGTAATTCAATCTTCAATTTTATTTACTTATAAATTGCTCTCACCTTCAAAATCATTCAAACACCATAAATTACTATCGGATACAATTAAATTAAACATTATTCCAAACTGTCAATAGATGCTTCTGTTGACAGTTTGGAGTAATCTCTGATTTGAATTTGAATATATAAATTTGCAACTGTCATACCATACTTACATGTATCCCATTCTTTTGTAGCACCAACTATCTTCTAGCAATCAATATATTAACAAAATGCCTTGAAAGAACTACACTCAGACGGGGTGTGGAAACACGGACATTTGGCTCGCCGGGTTAGTGCGCAGAACACAACGCTACCCTGGCCTCCTAAGAATCCTGGCTTCACGACATTCGGGAATCTAGAGCAACTTCAGGGAGTATGCTCCTGTGAATGTTCAGAAATGTCATTTAATGCCGAAAATAAATTAATAGATTGAGATAACAATGCGTTTATAACGCTAACCACGGAGCAGAAACTTTCACCTCCATTGAAAATTTTGATCGTTTGGTAAGAATGACAAGAAAGTTGACATTTTCGAGATAAACCTGCAGCTTTAATCCCCTAAATAAGTTAAGGCAACACTGATTTGGATTTGAGGGAAGGTAAATAGCAGTAACTTGAAAAAATAAGTAGGAAAGACCGGGGCTAGTTGGGTACACATTTGTCTTTTGAATTTTCTATTGTTAACTATAACCGTTATAAATGAAACAATTATGCTGGCGACAGTTTTCATCCCTCCTGCTCTTGAAGGCTTCGAGGGATGTGTGCTTCATGCAGCGCCAATCTCTTCCGGCGTCTTCCCGCCCCTTCTCTTGCATCCTGTGCCGGCATGGCTCAGGGAACATTAAAGGCCTTACATACCCAGGTCGGCCGGTTTATGTACTCCATCGAGAGGTCAGGTAACCGCTGATTGGTCTATTGTTGCCATCTTTCTTAGCTGGTTGTCCCGAACCTTCTGGATGATTCCAAGAACGGGCTTCCATGTTTCGCTTCATCGGTAGCTCGAATTTTGGTTGAAAATCATTTTGTTTAGGCGAGCGCACGCGTTATGGAAAACCGTGATCACTCCCCAGGTCTATTACTTGCAAAGTAGTCATATGCGTCAGAGTAATAGTGCTGATGACGGGGATGGCAGAACTATGACTGTCAGAAAAAGGAATGGCTATCTAAATTTCATAGCGTGGGACGCTTGATGTAAGACGTCATAGCTAACGTAAGGAAATTCTAAAAAATAAATCCTCCTTTCGATTACTCTAGTTATTAAATTGATTGGCGTCGATTTTTTTCTTCGATGAAAACGTAAAAAATCATCATTTTTTCTCTGTCAAAAGAAAATCAATCAACTATTCAATGATTGTAAGATGCTGAATCCAATGAGATATGGTCTATGCATTAAGTTTTCATTTCTATCGGAAGTAAAAAGTTCTACTCTCAAAACCAAATAAAAAAATTACGAATAGATTACTCTGGTCTCATTTTTCCTTAACTAACTTCCTCCGATAAAGTTCTAGCGGAAATATTTCAGAGATCGTTCATTTTAATCTTTACCAAAGGCTCAATACTTTCGCGTCAAATCCATTGAATTATAAAAAAGTTAGGGTGACGTGAAGGGGAGATCAATGCGCTCCTTTGTTAATTTCATTCTTTAAGCATTACACACGGACATACCATGTAATGAAAACTGTTGTATTATTTGCTCTGAAAGATGTGTCTTCTACCAAAAGTAGTTGCATCTATATACAGCATTTTGGCTGGTAAAAGATTTCAAAAGTTCTTCAGAGCACGATTAATTCATCTCGAGAAAACAGTCTATTTAAATCTCAAACTCCTGAATTCCGCAAAATAATTTGCCAAAGTTTAAAGAGACACCCTCACTTCGCTGAATTTTATCGCTCTCGCCACTTAGGAAATCCACCCCCTCTTTATGATTTTTCGTGAAAAAACTGAATTTTCTGAAAATTATGATTTATCAAATCTTCCATCCATCTTGAAGGCAGTGAATATTGTCCAAGGAGTTGATAAAAGAACTTCGCAAATAGAGGAGGGCCAGGCGTGATGTGGTGGAATTTGAACATAGTGAAGACAGAAACAGCAATTTTAGTTACGATTTTTGTCCTCACCGATCGAAAATTTTTGACGACTTATAAAATTCAATTCATGTTCCATAAAAAGTGCTGATGGGTACCGATAATTTAAATACATACATACATACACACCCATCACGCCGTTCCCTTCCGGGGTAGTCAGAGTCAAAATGTTTCACTCGTTGATACATAATTGCACACCTAACTCTGCTTCAATAATTTCCTCCATTCTGACCTATACTTGCAAACCTCTTTTGCTTCATTTACCCCCATACACTGTTTCATACACGCCCTCCTGTTTTTAAGACTCCTAATATTCCTCCTCCTAAGAATTTCCTCAATCACATTCAACCACAACTTTCTGGGCCTACCTCTACCTCTCACACCATTCATTCTACTCTCATACATCTGTTTCGTTATTCTACTCTCATCCATTCTCTCAACATGGCCAAACCAACGAAGCACACTCCTTTCATACACGTCCATTACTGGAGCATTTAACCCACATTCATTCATGACCCACTCATTCCTGACCCTATCCATCCTACTTTTTGCCGCAAACACTCCTCAGATAACTCATACCCACGGCGTTCAGTCTACTCTTATGTCTATCCTGACATACCCATGTTTCACTACCATATAGCAAAGTGGGAAGAAGTACACTTTTGTACACGGCAATTTTCGCTTCCTTAATAAATCTTTCCTTCCTTCCTTCGATAATTTAAATGTTTGGATATTTGGCACTAAAGCAATACAAAAATACAATATTTTCTCGTTTTCAAGTCTAATCAACATTCGTTCATCATGATTAGTAAAGATAGTGTTCTTTAATTAACGCGAGATGAATGTTCACAAATGGCAGCATAACCAGAAGATAATGGCGGCAATGTTTTTAGAAATCCAACGGAAGTGTCGTTCTTTATTTCCCGAGTTATAATTCACGATTTCAAATCTTTGTCGGCTCCTGAGAACCGAAACGGAGGGAAAGAGAGAGTGAATCTATAAACAAACGTAAAATACTCCTCTCTTTTCTGATAACTCATCCGCAGCCAAAAAATTCCAGGAACGGACTAAATTAAGCTCCTATGACCGGACAACATTGGTTTCGATGCCTCGAAAAATCATCCAACCTCCAAAATCCCGCAGCTTCCCTCCCTCATCGTTCAATTCTTCTCACCTTCTCCAGGTTACCATAATTCATGTGGGCGGGTGTCCTGGCAAAAGCCGAGCCTCGCCCTCTCCCCCAATACCCACACACTAACTGTGACCAAATCAGCAAGCGCGGGGGGAGGGAGGCTGCCCCTCCCTCCCCCCGCAGTTCCTGGTAAAATAGGAAAAATGGTATTCACAGATATTTCCATATCCCCCTAAAGAGAAAATCTGTTTCCCTCAAAAAACAATACTCATAACCCCCTCCTCCCAAAGGACGGAGGTGTTGAAACCGATTAAGGTATTTTGAGCGAAAAATCATTTTAGCTAGAAATCAATTAATTTGGTCTCATTTTAAAGAAAAATATATCACCCTTCCATTGACACCAAAAATGAAACCCCTTACCGGATTACTTTCCGAGATATTTGCCAGAAAATACTAGCCATTTTACATGGGAAACGGTACGTGTATGCACTACAGAGAGACCTTATTTACAAAATGAGGAATTTCTAACACTTAGATCTCATGAAAAAATCTACAGTATGTAATTTGTGTGTTTTCTCGACTATTCTTGAAAATTAATCATATTTTCACCGCAGTAAATTCTTCGGAATCACAATAAACTTTCAGTTTTGGAGGAGTTTCTAACGTACCGCGTGAAAAAAATGAGTCAAGATAAAGACTTATTTTGATATTTTCATTGGATTACTTACAATTTCCGTCATGTGAAACTATATTATTGCACCATTAATCATGCCATTTTTAATTCGCGTGTCTCACAACTGGTGAAATCAAAACGTATCATTCGAATATGGTCTCTATTATGACTAGGGGATCTATCTCGCTCGCACTACCTTAAGGGCGGAGATTGGAGGGAAGGATGGCTGTGAGTCTTGTGAAGTTAATGTGGAGGGGAGATTTTTTTGTGGTACAGGATTGATGAACCCAGCTGGAAAATGAAGGTTTCAAGATATGAGTGTTGGATATCGAAAAAAGAGACAAAAATTAAACGTAAACTCCGAATCATGATCAATGAAAAGTAATGTTCGCGTCGGCCGAATTACGGCGATGAAAGACGTCGGCATTGCCGCGAGGAACAAATTCAACCGGACAGGGAATCGGACCGCGTGTTTTCGGCCTCCTGGTGGGTTGTGTTTGAACCGCTCGAGATAATTCCGTACACGTAACTACGGAGTCACGTGGAACAATCACTGAGGGTTCGAGATTTTGGTGTATTTGAAAATTTGTAAAAATCTCACACAGACTTCCCAAATGAGTTTGATCGCGGTAATATTGTTAACGGATTTTATTTGCCGATTGACGACACAATTAACAAAATCTTAATCATTTAATGTATCCATCCGATTGAGTAAAACTTACCATAATCTCCAACCGCTCGTTGTTGAACCACGTGACTCCTTAGTAACGCGATCGAGATCATCTCGAGCGGTTCGAACACGACCCTCCTGGGCCTGTTTACGGTCAATTACGCTGCTCAGGCTTCAAAATCCTCGTGGAAATCTTTGGGGGATTCCATTGCTAACTAACTCAAGAGTTATTCAAGACCTAATGTCATAAGAAATCGTACGTGGCACAGTTACGCGGTTAAAACTAACGAGTTGTAACTTCATGGACGTCCTCTATTTCAATGTGTAGCCACCCATCCCCAGCGTACGTAAAATTGAATTCCCTCTAATGCACAAAACATTATCACGTGTGCCGGAGTAGTATAGTAGTCGGAAGTGTTGGCCCAAAGTACGACAATTCCGTGATTTGATTACCAGCTCGGGTTGATTCTTCCTTGTCTCAAAATCTTAACGAAAATATCACAGTTCAGAGTAACTGGTATTGATGACGATGACATCCAAAATGAAGGATTATTTCAAGAAAATCCGAGAGCAAGCGGGAGTTCAACAAGGAGGCCAATAATGAACAGACGAAAATTGGACGTCTGGTTGGACAGAGAATCCAGGGGGGTGGGGAAATCAGAATACCCGCGAGAAGATGGGAAGATCAAGGATCTGAATAGTGAACCGAATGATAATTGCTCTGAGAATAATCTTTAAAAGTTTGAGATGTTCAATAATGGTTGCCATGCACATATAAAAGGATACCTTAAAAGAATCCATCCAATTAAAAGGATTCATTCAATTGACTCAGACGTAATGATTTTCTTTTAATTGAAGAGGAAAGAAATGAAACAAGAAAACAGTACAATTATTGTAAACATCAATGAAGAATTGAAAGCTTAAATATCTTTGAAAATGCTTTGACGGAATTCAAACACAAGGAATAAGTTGAAACGTTGTACTAAGTATTGAAAAGGTCGACCGAAGGCTTTGACAGTGCAGTTACGTTCTGCGAAACATTCTCACGCAATGAGTGTCCCAAATTTTAAAGAAATTTTTCTAATAAACACACAATGTTTTGAAGGCTTAAAAAAAATGCCCTCTAAGGGAAGAAAATGCCTCAGGTGGGCGTTCTAACTCTTCAAACCTCCTGTACCATCAAGTGAACGCCAAACGTTTATCTTCGTAAAGCCATTAAGAAGCGTTTTATATGATTTCGTCGCGTCGCTCTCAACTGCACGAAGGAGGATCTCTCGTTCGATTTCCGACGCCGAACACTGATATCGGCGCGTGGCTTGAGCAACGGCCCCCCGTCGCATTGCGAGCGACACCCTCCGCTCCGATGAATTTTATCGCTCTCGCCACAAAGGAAATCCACCCCCTCTTTATGACTGTTCGTGAAATAACTGAATTTTCTGAATATTAAGATTTATCAAATCATCCATCCATTGATGGCGGTGAAGATTTTCCAAGGAGTTGATAGCGGGACTTCGAAAATAGAGAAGTACCCGGCGTGATTTGGCGGAATTTCAGCATAGTGAAGAAATAAATAGCAATTTTATTTACTGTTTTGGTCCTCATCATCCTTGGCGCTACAGTCCATGTAGTGCTCTGGCCTCCTGAACGATCTGCTTCCATTCATCTTTATCTTCCGCATCTCGCCTCCATCTCCTGATCCCCAGTCTTCTCAAGTCGGCTTCTACATCATCAACCCACCGCTTTCGTGGTCTTCCTCTGCTTCTCCACCCTCCTGGAGTGCCAATGGAAACCTTTTTTGACTGCCCTGCTTTCCTCCATCCGTTGTACATGACCAGCCCAACGAGGTCTTCCTTGCTTCATAATCGATATGATGTTCATACAGTTATTAGACTTCAGCATTTGTCGTTATTCTCCATATTCCTGCATCTATCATGGCACCGTATATTCTTCTGAGAATCTTTCTTTCCCATCTCCTGTTTATTTCTTCTTGCGTTACGGTTAGTGTCCATGGTGGTTCGGAGGCATAAAGGACAACAGGTCTTAGCACTGTCTTATATATGACTATTTTGGTGCTTATTGAAATATTTCTTGACCTAAAAATGTGCTGCAGTGCATAATAACATTTATTACCGATGTGTAATCTGTCATGAATTTCAAGGGAAATCTGATTTTTTGCTGTTGGTAAGAATGCTGATTTTTTTTGTCCTCATTGATCGCAAATTATTGACACCTTATAAAATTCAATTCATGTTTCATAAAAAGTGCTGATGGGTACCGATAACTTAAGTGTTTGGATATTTGGCACTAACGCAATACTAAAATATAATATTGTCTCGTTTTCAAGTCTAATCAAATCCGTTGAGAGGCGTAAATCACCCCTCTTTTTCACCAAGGAATTAAGTTTATCTTAAGACCAAAGATCACAATACGATGAGGGCGACTGCCAAATACAACGTCGACCTTGACAATGGCTGTCTCACGCAAGCGGTGGTGGCCTTAGCTTATGTCAGCATTAGGTCGAAAGCATTTCCATTGAATTGGTACACTAGGAACGGTACTCGATGCATATTCACGTTGCAAAGACAACCTCTGGCTTGACAACAGGATTTCCGACCCACCCGAATATTCCTGGAGACTCTCTACGTTTTAGGAGGCCCCTTGAGATCTCCCTGGTTGAGACATTTCCCTCCCGCTTTAAAGCTGACTTAAAATTTATAGAATACTCTGCCAATCGCCATCATTTTTGTGTACTATGCATATTGATCTCGCATCAATTGCTACAAATATTGGTACACTAGGAACGGTACTCGATGCATATTCACCGTGCAAAGACAACCGCTGGCTTGACAACAGGATTTCCGACCCACCCGAATATTCCTGGAGACTCTCTACGTTTGAGGAGGCCCCTTGAGATCTCCCTGGTTGAGACATTTACCTCCCGCTTTTAAGCTGACTTAAAATTTATAGAATACTCTGCCAATCGCCATCATTTTTGTGTACTACTCATTTTGATCTCGCATCAATTGCTACAATTATCACTGGATACTTCAACGCGTCTCAACACGCCCCCTAATTAATACGTCTCGTAATTTATATGAGTAGTGCATGATACATTTGATCCCCCGGTGGCGGTGGGGTAAAGACCTCGCCTGCTAACCCGAGGGTCGCGGGTTCGAGTCCCGCCTGGGTAGAATATCCTCTACCAAGGACATGGGTGTGTATGTTCGTCTATTGTTAATGTAAAAACAATCGATGTAAAAGGCATTTGTTGTGCTGTTTTCGGGATTGCGAGTATAAATAAAATAATAAAAAAATAAAAACTGGACAAGATCTTGATCGAGTTCGTTCAACTGTAATAAAATATTTTAACATTTGTTGCTCATTTACGGAGAATTCATATTGAGCGGTAGTTATAAAAATTCTCTTGTTTTGACCTCCAGGATTCTCAAGGAATTTCTCACTCATCGAACTGACTTTACCTGGAATCAGCTCTCCCAGAGTTGGTATTCGGAGTTGATAATGAAAAAAAACCGCGACCCGAACGAGAGTATACTTGATGGTACGTATAATGGCGGAGAGTGCAGTGATCACGTGATGAATGAACAATTTCCTTCTGCGTCATATTTCACCAAACTTCAAAGGACACCAATCGAATCCCGACGTTTTTTTTAGAGGATTCTGAGCTGTTGTTTGCGAGATCGGCCCTCATGGGCCAAAAAATTGATATCAGCAAGAAATTATAGTCATGTCCTTTCGACAATACGAAATACTTCGGAACAATTGGCGGAAAAATGTACGTCATCGCGAATTTTCTTCAAAAGTTCAGATTAACTGAACAGAAACTCTCAAAGCACCATTAAAAAAGCATACTCTTCAGCTACACTAATATGATCACCTATATAGGAGAAATCGGAAAGTACAGATAGTGCTGAAGCAACAGATCAATGTGTACTTTGAGCTGGTTTCTGAGTTGTATGATCTATGAAGTTCGTAGTTGAATGGAGTTATATGCGTGACATCAAGCGGAGGGATACCAATCCGAATATCTACTTTTTCATTCGTTTGTCTTGGACATTTAATCGTTCAGGATTAATTTTGTAACACAACGCGGGCCTCCATATTCTTTTCCCACCGCGTGGGAGAAATAACAATTAAACACCCACCATGTTTAACTTTTCGCGGTGAAACAATAGGGAAAGGGAGGGCAGAGCCAAAGCCGACAATGAAGAATTGGGGAGGGGGACGAATAGAAAAGCACGAGCGGGGGATTGACAGAGGAGTTCTTGAAGGGAACGGACGTGTGGTGGGGGTTCTGTGCCATATTCCGGAGGAAGCGGACATTCAGCCGCGATACGGGGGCCAGAGAGAGAGAGACCCTGGTACAGGACTACCATTCATGCAGATGCTGTGATCACATTACGCCAGGACTACGGGTTCCGGAGGCTGTAAAGCTAGAGTGACACCAGCCACGTATCAACCTGTATTGTCAACAAGAGCGTAAATATGGACTTTAATTCTGTATTTTAAATAAGCCATACAAACCCAGTTTGGTACAACCCGGATTAGAGGTTGATGCTAGTTTTGTTTTATTTACATTGGAGTAATGAATGTTTAAAGAAGATATATGGCTTAATTCAAAGAAGTTGATTATCATAAAATGTTTAAAGATAAGTAAATCATTTGAAGTAACTGTATGAGGTGCAGAATATTACAATTGTCTGGGTCATGACCTTAAGTTAAAGGTAAAGATATTATATACTTTGTTTTTGTGTGTCTTGATTCAATGATATGATTTTGTCTGATCAATTAAATTGCTAGTTATCACGTATAGCATGTTGTTTTGTGTTTCTCATGTTATCTACCGCAGAGAAGGCTGGGGCAATAGAAAAAGGTAGGAGACCGTGGTTAATTTATCTCACATTTATTTTCCATTTTTGATACTCACCACGTGGGCATTTTGGGTTAACGATAATAGAGATTGTTTCCATTTCTGACCCACAACGTGGGGCTGTCGGGTTGCACTGTTAATATTTTACAATTTATACCTGTTCGTTTTTATTTCATCATCTTACGATGCCGCCAGAGCAGACATCCCGCTTTGAGACGGTTAACGCATAAGCTATTTCTCTCTTCTCTGAAATATATGTTTTCCTAAAATGGCCGTGGTCCGTCTTCATTAAGCTCTTCGCTGTGAGACTAATAATGAACGATATTCGTACGAACTTCACCGCACCCATACCTACCCTTGCACGAATCGGTGAGGTATGCATTCATTTGCCACATTTAGGCGCCTCTGTATGTACAGTTTTTTAAAACTGATACAGTGACCATAAAATCCATTCTCTGAAAAAAGGGTTGGGTCGAAAAATTGGCTTATTCGTAGCTATTAATGGAATCCATCCACAAAATCTAGGTTTAGCCAACCACCCGCATCGAAATGTCCAATGCATTCGTTCTTTCGTATTTTCTGAGGCACGGCATCTTGTTATTTTCAGATAGGATCTTTAGACACTAACTACGTCGTTGAAAATTTAACCACATCCGTGCAAAAAACAAACCAAATTGCCCACTTTCCAGACCACCACGTTACTACCAGACTCCTTGGGTGTCTTGGCTCTTTTAGGCATGCCAATGGACTCCCAGAAAAAAACCGTGGAAAATTCGAACTTACGCGAAATAAATCTTGGATAGCAATGGAAATAACGATTATTCCCAGATTTATATAATGTGTTTACGAGATAATATATGAGTAATTTTGTTTACTAAAATGACTATTTGCCAATACTGGTTTAGAAATAAGACCTATGTAATTCATGATGCAAAAAATCTAGAAGTGACTGGAGTCAGATTACAAATACTTTACTTAACCAAAAAAAAAATTAAAATACAAACGAAAGCAGCGCGCTTCGTTAAAAACTGCTACGAACGTACATATAGTGTCTCACAACTTATAAAGGGATTAATGTGGGAGCCCCTAGAGACTCGGAGGCTGCACGCTAGGCTTAGGTTGCTTGATAAATTTAGAACTGATATTTTTCAGAGCGATATTGAGAAAATTATCATGACTCCTCACTACATCTCTAGGTCTGACAGATGCGATAAAATAAGAGAGATACACTGCCGAACAGATAGGTATAAAAACTCGTTCTTTCCGCGAACAATAAGCGTTCACAACAGGAATTAGGCTCACTAAATACACTCCTATAATTCATGTCACCATTTCATCTCCAAAAAACTTACACATTTACACGGCTGGTGACCTAACACCCCCTGCCACACGCCCATGAGGCGGCTCGCGGGGTATTGTGTAGATGTAGACGTAAAAGATTACGTAAATGAAATAAAAGGGTTTATAAATGGCTCATAATTTAATAAAATATTTGATTTTATCCAGGTGTTATAACCAAACTCCATATTGTTCCCTCTCGTATGGTTGGCTTGGGCAAATTCCGAGATCTTCACCGAACATTTCCTGGAAATTTCCAGAGAGCACGACAGCCTCTGCAGTGGCGCAGACCGCAGTTGTCGGCGCCAACTGCGGTCAGTTAGCGCCGACGTGAGGACGCGGCAATTAGAACAGAGGAGTGACTGGAGAGCATACTTAGCGGGGTGAGAAGAATGAGCGAATGTAAGAATGGGTACTTATCTGTTTGGTGTACTCATGAGAGATTCCCTTCTGATATCAGGGCCTTCATTCAGGAAAGCCTGGACCTCGACAATGCCGAGGTTGTGACATCATACACTCGTCTAATGACCAGTTGCAGGAACGACACATATGAATTATGTAAAGTTCTGGGACCCATGACCCATGGCAACCGTTCAATAAGTGTTGCAGAAATATTCGATAAATTTTATTGGTTTCATAACTTATAGCATGGAGCCATGAGTTTAACAAGTAGCCAAGATGGCGGATGTGCAATGAACCGCTTTGAGACTTAATTACTACACAAAAGAGTCGTTTTGAGACTTATGACCAGTTAATTTGCTCTTTCTGACTAATGATTATGTGCGTTAACAATTACTCATAGGCTAGACTTCCATAAGTTTATCCGTCGGTAGAATATCAGATCAAGCATTCGCGGCTATTAACTATTGGTAAATAAGTAATTAGTAGATGTGTTCCTACAAACCGAACATATCTATGAGGTCTATTACTTTATGGATCTTATAAATATTCATTCCATTACAACATTTTCTAGAAAATGGCCATAAGTAAGTGGAATTATTTGAATTTTTAGATGTCGTGACGACAAAATTCTGTCATTGTCGAGGCTTCAGTGTGCAGAAGACTTCCTGAAATGGGAGACAGAAAATACTCGAATTACGCGGCCATATTTTTAAATATATTACAACATCATCGGGTATCCCATCATCCTAGTGGGCTGAGCATCAAAGGAAATATTCGCTAGTAAAAATGGAGAGGTAGTAGATTTCACGAGCATTTTTTTCGCAGGCATCGGAGACGAACGAAAGATAGACATAATTTGGCAAGTAATTTCAACATCTACATTTACATCTTACCCCACGAGCCGCCGATTGGGCGTGTGGCAGGGGGTGGTAGGTCACCTGCCGTGTATAAATGTAAAAGTTTTGGAGGTGAAATGGTGTCATGTCCTATGGGAGTGTATTTGGAGGTGCTCAGTTTCTATTGTGGTCGCTTGTTGTGTTCGGGAAGAACGAGTTCTTGTACCTATCTGTTCGGCAGAGTATCTATCTTATTTTATCGCATCTGTCAGATCTAGAAATGCAGTGAGGCGTCATGATAATATTCTCTGTGTCGCTCTGTAAAATATCAGTTCTGAATTTATCAAGCAGCCTAAGCCTAGCGTGCAGCCTCCGAGTCTCTAGGGGCTCCCACCTTAATCCCTCTAACAGCTGTGTAACACAATACGTTCGTTCGTAGCAGTTTTTAACGAAGCGTGCTGCTTTTCTTTGTACTTTGTTAATTTTTTTGGTTAAATCTTTATAACCAGGGTCCCAAATGCTCCCGGCGTATTCGAGATGTGGCCCAACCGGAGCGAAGTAGCATCTCTCTTTTACTTTTTCATCCGAGAACCTTCCGATTATACGTTAAACAAAACCTAGTTTCTTTAATGATGTGCAGCATATGTTTTTTATGTGTATTCCCCACGATATATCAAGTTATTTTCAATTTCAAGCATCAACGTTTTCAATGCCCACGTCCACCACTTCGCTGAAATTAGGGCGAATGGGAAATCAAACGATCAGCTGGCCGTGGGTAATACCTAGGCGTGCGATTTGGACTATTCACAAAGCGTGACCCTTTAGCGGGGTTGCGTACGAAATTCTTTCTCATAAGCACTGGATCATCGCGCGGGCTGGAGCAGAGCGACATTCGCGAGTGCGTGTATTGAGCGAGGCACGCGACAATGTCTGATCCGCGGTAGGTCGTATAAGTCGCCCGCGAGGGCGCAAAGAATATGGGCAAAGGAATCGGCAGGCAATCGGCAAGACGAGATGGAGTGATGCGGGGGGAAAGAGCATTTGGGGAGACACGTATTGAAGAGGATTCACCCAAACGAGACGAAAGAGGCTTATGGTAGTCCGAGCGAGATAGTTTCCTAATCATGATAGAGACCATATCCGAATTCTACGTTTTAATTTCATCATCTGTAGGAGACATCAATTAAATGTTGCATTATTAATGGTGCGATAAAATAGTTTTATATGACAGAAATTGTAGGAAATTAAATGAAAATATCTAAATAAGTCTTAAACTTGACTCATTTTCTTCGCGCGGTGCGTTTGAAACTCCTTCAAAACGGAAGGTCTTTTTGTGATACCCAAGAACCTATTGCGGTGACAATATGGTCAATTTTCAAAAATAGCAGGCAAAACATACAAACTGCACGCCGTTAGTTTTACCATTTCCCATGTAAAATGGCCGGTATATTTTGGCAAATAACTCCGAAAGTAATGTGGTAAGGGGTTGAATTTTTGGTTTCATTAGAAGGATGAGACATTTTTCTTTAAAACGAGACCAAATTCATTCATTTCTAAGTAAAATGATATTTCGCTCTAACTACCTTAATGACAGTTTAGCGCTTAAAATAGTAAGAAAATAAAGAGACCTAAAAACATGACGAAAAAAATGGAAGTACTCGCGCAAGTTCAGAGACACGTCGAGAAAGAATACAATGGGAAGAACGGTTGCAAGCGAAAATTTCGGGGGCGGGGGGAGTTTTGAAAAAAAAAACGATTAAATTGTAGCGCGCGTCCTTTTTGCCCAAAGTTGAGGTATCTTGCAGATGGGCTGAAATTAAAGAATAGATTTGGGAAATTTCCAATCATTGCATCGGCAAATGATGTGGTAAGAAGTCACTCGCACTGGGTACACCAAGGGTGGAAATTAGCCAAGCACAAATCATTTGACTCAACCGGGATTCGAACCCGGATCTCCCAATTGCCGGTCAGGTTTGTTAGCCAGTTACACAGGCAATCGTCTCATGTGCTCCAATGTAGATTTTGAGGCGTGAGCACCTAGTTCGAATAAAACCCTCCCCTCGACATTCTCCTTGAAGGAAGGTTGGTTGTGTGATCCACGATGGTTATGTTTGTAAGTTTCTCTTCGAGTACACACCAGGTGCTTTCAATTCGCTACATTACGGTGCGTCGCAACACTACGGTGCATTTAATTTCCATTCGTTTCAGAAGTTTCGCACTAATGAGCATTGCAACATTAAAAGAAACAGCTGATATGCGCCACATAATAAGGCAATTCAGCACATCGCACTCATTGTTGTTCTTGGGCTGTTTACCGGAAATGTCGTGAGACATGGATACTGTTAAGATTTCATTTACTGCGGTGAAGACGATGCCGTTCAAACAAATTCGTTAAGTAGGTTCACAATATTCCGTCCTGACAATTACGGACGCACGGATTGTTCCCCACTGTCTGGTTGCAGAACGTTTCATCCGCTAATATCCTCTCCTCATTCCTCGTCCTTCTCGCGCACTGAGCTGCACTGATGTCCTCCGATTTTGTCTCAAGTCAGCACCTTCGGAAGGAGAGTTCCCAAAGCGTAACTGAAGCTCAAAGGGCATTCGTCGTCGTCCCAACAACGGCGGAAAATAAAAAGCGGCCCGTCGAGATCCACTTCCCATGTTTCCCGCCAACGAGAACGAGCCTTCCCGCCAATGAACGAGTTCTCGGCACTGTTCCCACGGGAGGAAGAGGAGGTGGAGGCAGTCGAGGAAGCGGAGTCGGGCGTCGCGGATCGCCGTCTCGGGGGAGTGGAGTGCGGGAGGGAGCCGCGCTCCGCGAATAAGACCGCCGCAGCCGGCTCTCCTACTCGGCCGTCCTCGCGGCGAATGCGTCGCCCTCCTCCGTGGCGCGCGAGAGACAGGAGGCGCGGGTGCGGCGGCACACACACACCTGGGAGCGCGGGAAGGAGGGAGCGGGAATAGTGTGTCCGGCGGCGGGGAGGGACGCGGCGGTGTCCCCTCCCGACCGCCGGCGGAATGACAATAGAGGGCGCAAGAGGGGTAGTTTTTCTCGTCTGCCGGTCGCCCCGCGCGCGACCGGCGCGCAGTACTCACCGAGGAGGAGGAGGAACAAGAGAGTGGCTAGCGGCGGCATCGGGAGTCGAGGCGGGTACTCCGGCGCGGAAGAACTGCTTCCCTCGTTCCGTGACCGTGCGTCGGGTGACGCTCTCGAGTGCACGACGGGCACTGCTGCTGCTGCTGCTCCCGATCTGATCAAATCCTGCTCGCTCTCCCTCGGTATATCTCGCCTTCGCCGTTCCGACGCTCCAGTGGCCACACTTTTGTCGTCGTGCTGCCTCTCCTGCGAGACCCTCTGCGAGACCTGCGAGACTCGGGTGCGGAGAGCGAGGAAGGGTTTACGGGTGCCGATGGGCGATTGAGGGAATCCGGTGCCGTGGGTGTCAAGCACATGGGAAAACGATTGGGTGGGCAAAAGGGGGGAATTGGCGTCGAAGGGAGGGCGGGAGGGATAAGGGAAGGGAGAGATAGTGAGTGAGGGAGGGAGGGAGTGGGAGGGTTGTATTTGCCCGAGTTTGGCGCGGGGGTGGGAGGGCCCCGCCCCCCCCCACCCCCCAACGGGGAAGAGTGGGGGTGGAATAGGGAAGAAGTGGGGGAGGCATAGGAGAGGATATGCGGCGAAGGGCTCACACAGGAGAATGACTGTCGAGGAGGGGTTCCCGCCCCCAAACACATGCACACACTCGCACACACATAATATTCAGAGGGAGGGGAAGTCCACCTCCCACCCTTCCCATCCACGATTTCCCCTCCTCCAACCCCAGACTCCCACGCCGAACGGTCCCTCCCGCACACACCGACGTCCTCCTCCTCCTCGGCAGAGAGCATCAGCAGCCTCCCGAGACCTCCGAATATTTTGCGCCGCTAGAGTATGGCACCCTTACGATGTAGGACTAGTTTCAGATATAGATCGCATACAGCGGCGGGCAGCTAGACTTGTTAAAAAACTGTTATGATAAACATAGTAGTGTTACAAAATTATAGAGGGAATTAGGGTGGGAACCTCTATCCGATCGATGGGAGAAATATAGGTTAACTCTTTTACGAAAGTTTGATGTAGACTATTGTTTGCCGGACGTTCAAAATATTTTGCTGGAGCCAAACTATTATGGTAGGAACGATCACAGGAATACGATTAAGGAGATAGACTGCAGAACCGATAGATTTGAGATTAAATTTTTTCCACGCACAACAAGGGACCATAATAGTTGTGATAAATCAGTTCTAGGATGCTGACTAGGTTAAATAGGTTTTTTCAGTAGTGCTAAATATCTTAACATGAATTGTAGATACTAACTTCGTACACAATCTCCGACATGACATACTCCTGCATGTCTTAGTACCTTGTGGTGCTATTTATTTGTCACATTAATAATACTAACCAGTAGTTATATCTTGAGTAGTATGCTGCATGGTAGTATGTTCTTCTTCGCATCACTCTCCTAGTTTGTAGTCTGACTGCGTACTGTTATCCTGACTGCTTTTGGCCTGTGCCTGGCATTCGGGGGAACGCGCGCGGTTCTGGTTGGACTGGAATGAGTGCTGCATGCCTGGTGTGGAATCACCCCGTGCCACACACCCTAGTGGCGGCTTGCACGGTATTTAGTAGATGTTGATGTAGAGCCCTCTGGCGGTGGAGGAGATGAAAGCGGCGGCCGGTGCGGTTGGAGGTTACGCGGTGGGCAGCGGCGGGGGTTGGGGGGGGCATTTGGACGGAAGGGGGGGGGGCAGGAGGAGCGGGGGAGGAAGAGGGACAGGCGCGCGTGGACACATCCATCGGATAAGCATTCCAAAATAAAGAAAAAAAACTTTCGGCGGAATCCGGCGGCGGTGAATTCGCGTGTTCCAATCACGTCCGCGTCCATCTGCGCTGAAGATATTCTCATCCATTTCGTTTTTCTCTTTTAAATGCGGTGACATGAGCGAGTTTTCTCGTCATCGTCCCTCCCACAGCCGTCCTGTTTTATTCATTTTCTTCGGCGAGAATGCCGAAGCGAGGCCGCCACCCGAGGAGGCTGGCGAGACCTCGGTAACAGCTCTTCAATTGCATGTAGATTAGAATCCCACCTTCCCTTTGTCCAACAAGAAATCGCCGCACAATTTGACGTCAATGACTTTTCTCTCTTTTAAATGTGGTGACATGAGCGAGTTTTATCGACATCGTCCCTTCCACAGCCGTCCTGTTTTATTCATTTTCTTCGGCGAGAATGCCGAAGCGAGGCGATGTAGCGCTTCCAAGTGATCAGCTAACTGGAGGAATTGGAAAGCTCCCGATATGCCGCCAGACACATTTTTCATTGCATGGAGATTAGAATCCCACCTTCCCTTTGTCCAACATCAACTCGCCGCACAATTTGACGTCACTGACTTTTTCTCTTTTAAATGCGGTGACGTGAGCGAGTTTTCTCGAAATCGTCCCTTCCACAGCCGTCCTGTTTTATTCATTTTCTTCGGCGAGAATGACGAAGAGAGGCCGCCACCCAAGGAGGCTGGCGAGACCTCGTTAACAGCTCTTGAGTCGGTGACCGGCGTCCGCTGGCTCAACAGTCTCCGGAGGGAACTCCTCTGTGTCTTCCGGCCCTCTGAACGCCGGCATGGCCCTCCATGAATCTATAAAGTCGCGTGAACTTGTCAAGTCGATGCAGTGCTGCGATGGTCGATCTCGGGAACTTAAACAAGCGTCTGCATCGCACTTCGTGACTCATCAAGTGTGACAATGAACGAGCTTTCCATTTAAGTTTTGGAAGTCTGCGCAGAGTGGAGAACATCAACGCACACGAACGGCGTCAAATGGAGCGATTTGCGCAGGCGAAACGCTTCGTAACCTGGCGGTATATGGTATTCTTACAGGTGTACAATAGTTATGACCTAATGTGTGGGATAAAGTTGTGGAATTCGTTTAAAATAAGTCTTGAAAGGCTTATTTTAAACGAATTCCACAAATATTACTGAGAGAGTGATAAAAAAACTTTATAATATCCTATGTCGACGCCTTTACTGAAAATCAACAAGCTTTACATCATTGTAATACGCCAGTATCGACGTTCTTTTTTTCCTTAGCGCGCATCAACTTTGCTCCCGGTCTGTTTCAAAGTGTGCACGGTCTGTAACGAATGAATAGCAAGTGCGATGTAGCGCTTCCAAGTAACCAGCGAACTCGAGGAATTGGAAAGCTCCCGATATGCCGCCAAACACATTTTTAATCGCATGGAGATTAGAATCCCACCTTCCCTTTGTCCAACAAGAACTCGCCGCACAATTCGACGTCACTGATGCGTCATCGACGAGAACGGCACGAATCCGCGCCAAAATCTCCCCAAAGAACACCTCAAAAGTGTCCGCCATCGTCTAACCTGAAACACACATCCTAATTTCTTGCACAATATAGTAAGAGCAAAGTCCTTCTAATTGGAAGAAGGAATAAAAAGAGACGTTTCAGGCGTAATCTGGTGGAATGACATGATTAATGAAAGTTGGCAATTTTCCTCAATATAAACTTTAATACGACCATTTTCGATGTACTGCATCATCATCACCTGATGATGATGCAGTATGTACATCGAAACCGGTCGTAGTAAAGTTTATATTGTGGAAAATTGCCAACTTTCATTAATTCGAAATGAAATCTTGCAACCGTGAAGCCAAGGTGTACGTACGCAGTATTACCGTGATATGAAGAGATCCAGAAAACGTGAATTATGAGATAGTTTTTCCAGGCTTTTTTGTCACTATTTCCACGGAATCAAGGCGAAAGTAAGTTTATGTGCCTGTTTCATGAGATTGCCCACCATTCACGCGTAATTCGTCTGTTCTCGTTGGAGGAATACAATAATGCTCGTGGCGTACTATAGGCTAAGTGACGTCGCAGTGTGAGATTCATTCCACGTCGGTCCACGCAAGACGGAAGTAGCTCAGAATTATGCGTACTGTATGAGTGGATACGTTCGAAGAGAATCTTTTCTTCATTAACGTGGTCACAAAAGTTTACGAAATGGTTCTTTCCCCAGGTATCAGTGTGGCGGCACTCATGGTTGGTATAATTACTAGTAAGCTTGACGGTGACATTTTCCCAAAATGGTGTATAGAACAAGCCGTCATGCATGGTAACATATTACACGGGTGGCTTACAAAGATTTTGTAGTCATGACTTTTTATGTTTCGGTTTAATGTTCTCTTACTCTGAATATTGTGTATACTGTCATGACATGAAGCCGAAAATCTGGTAGTCCTCGTATGTCATCCTGTTCCACTCAACGTGGGGCTAGGAGTTCACTAAGCCTCGCCATTGCCCTCTATCGTTCCATGGCTCTTGTCGGACAACTTCATCCCAATGGTACCCTCTTGCCTCCACGTCCTTACTCACTCTGTCAATCCAACCTCTCCTCGACCTTCCTCTCGATCTTTTACCTTACTCTATTGTGACAAAAATATATATCCTCATATATACTGGACCATAAGTTATGCTTGTTGCCTGATGATGATGTAGTACATCGAAACCGGTCGCAATAAACTTTATATTGTGGAAAATTGCCAACTTTCATCAAAAATGGAAGAAGGAGTGTTTTGATAGGGACAAGGAAAATCGCGACGCGAAGTTCCGGATTTCCTCCTCCAACGGCGAATACACTGATACGAGTGAACGACCAAATATTCGGACTGGTCCTCTTGCTTGTGTTATCAATGCTCTTGCCGATCCGCCCGACCTCGGGGTGGTTTTTTTTATTCGAGACCGTTTTCCTTCAATTGAAATTCTTCGGTGAATTTCCGCCGCTGGCCTCTCGTCCCCCCCCTTCCCCCCGGGAGTGAATCGAAAAAGTATACGAAACGAAAAATCGTCGCTCCAAGGCGATGGAGATTGGCGAGATTCCGTCACCGAAGGGCGAGAGAGAGGGAGATGGGGTAAGGGAGCTAGGGGAGGGAGGGGGAGCGCTCCCTCCCTCGCCCTACCCCCCATCACTCTCGCCCCCTTTGCGCCGCGTGTTGTGGATCGCATTCGGAAGAAATTAAATGTGGTTCGAGCGAAAAATCATTTTACTTAGAAATTGTTGGAAATTGTTTATTTTGCTTGCTTAATTATCACAGCTTAAAGCATGACATCCGTCTAGACCTTATTACTCTCTTCTGTACCAATTAACTAATCAATAGATTACGATCTTAATGTGCCTAGGAGACATCATGCATCACACAACATATTCAACACTCTCTCTTAATTTATTTGGTTTGAAAACAGAACACCAAACAAATGACATTTTTCAACAACAAAAAAAATTTCTTGGAATCGGAGTTCACAACATAGAATTAATACATACATAATACACAAAATTGATAATGTAAGAGAAACAATAGCAGTTTTCTACAAAATTTCCAGGATTTTCTGGCTCAATTTCCACGGTATAAAGGCGAATGGAAGTGTATGTACCTGTTTCATTACATTGCCCACCATTCACGCGTAATTCGCCTGCTCACGGAGGAGAAATACAATAATACTCGTAGCGAAGGAATTTCCAGGTACACCCCTGATGATGTCTCTGTGAGCCGAAACGCGTTGTACGCATTAAAACAATTTTCTGGAAAAGTGCAATTGTTTCTCTTACATTATGAAAAACTTCCACGATATCTTGCCTGAATCTGTTGAATTTACACAAAATTGATGACATACATTTTAGCAAAATTAAATTCCTTCAATTGCTTGACATAAATATATTTTTATGTGCATTAAACTTGTTACCATTGAGTGACTTTGTAAATGTATCAGCCAGTCTTTGAATTCCGTCAACCACGTCCAGTAGACCACTTGAATATTCTTCTTTGGAACTTCAATAATTCAAAAGTATCGGCTCCTTTTAATATTTCCATGCTCCTTAGATCTTCTGCCATTGTTGCCGAGTACTTTATAACTTTTCTTCTTTCTCAGTTATTAACGCCAAAATTTCTCATTCGTCTTACTTATACTTTCTTTGCTTTTTCAGCAGAATCTAATTATGCGTTGGAAATGGGAACCTGGGCCCATAGCCGGTTGGAAATTTTTTATTTTGCTTGGTTAATTATCACAGCTAAGACAAAGAAAAAGAAATGACATCCGTCTAGGACTTATTATTCTCTTCTGTACCAAGTAACTAATCAATAGATTACGATCTTAATATCCCTAGGATACATCATGCATCACACCATATATTCAACAGAAATCGATGAATTTGGTCTCATTTTAAAGAAAAATATCTCACCATTCTAATGACACCAAAAGTTCTACCTCTTACCACATTATTTTTTGGAGATATTTGCCAAAATATAACAGCCCTTTTACGTGGGAAATGGTACGTGTATGCACTCCAGAGAGACATAATTTACAAAATGAAGTATTTATAACACTTAGATGTCGTAGAAAAAACTAACGACTTATAGTTGGTATGTTTTCTCCACTGTATTCGAAAATTAATCATATTGTCACCGCAGTAGGTTCTTGGGTATCACAAAAAAACCTTCCGTTTTGAAGGAGTTTCTAACGCACCGCGCGAAAAAAATGAGTCAAGTTTAAGACTTATTTAGATATTATCATTTAATTACTTACAATTTCTGTCATGTAAAACTATATTATTGTACCATAAATAATGCACTATTCAATTCATGTGTCTCACAGCTGGTGAAATCAAAACGTAAAATTCGAATATGGTCTCTATTATGACTAGGGAACTGTCTCGCTCGGACTACCTTATATGTGGTTCGAGCGAGACATTTCCCCACTCCTAATGGACGACATTTTCGAATTTAATTATTCGATTACAGCAGCCGTAAGTCGCATTACTTAAATATTGTAATAATAATGGCACCAAACTATTGTTTGATAATACTGACATTCTCAGTAATTAACTACACATTGTGAATTTATTGAGATCAATGCTGGGGAGAACCAAACTAGACAGAGTGAGAAATACCAACATAAGGGATATATATTGTAAGTTTCCTCTTTAATTATATATATGTGTGTGTGTGTATACGTGTGTATATATATATATATATATATATATATAATATAAATCTTCGTCACAGGGTGACACTAAACATAAAACATAAAAAAGCAAACTCACGAGTTAAAATTTTCGGTGGGTCGCCCGCACCTTCGTCAGTGATAGAATGAGGATTGAGGAGGAAGAATCGTATAGGAGGGGCGGTGAGGGGAAGGAGCAGGTAGGAGGGGTGGGGAAGGGCGGGGAGGGAAGGAGCCAAAGACCAATTCGGGAGAAAGAAACAATGTAGCGAAAGTGGGGGATAAAATTAATGGGAACGGTTGAGGCCAGGTGGACAGAGGGCGTTAAAAAATCTGATGCAACATTGTTCTAATGTCTTCAGACTAATGATAGTGGCTGTGGGCGGGAGGGAAGCCAGAATGGCTACATTGTAGCAGTCATCAAATTTTACATTGTGGGAGGCAGCATGTGTGGGGACAGAGAAAGAGAAGTTGGTTGAAGAGGGATTGCAAGAAGCACGGTGATTATTAATTCTAATATTGAGGGGGGTACTACAGAGCCCAATGTAAAAAGCTGTACATAATTTGCAAATAAGGATATAGACTATATTTGTTGTGGCACAGGAAGGGGAGGTAACAGAAGGAAGATAACGATTCACGAATTTTTTGGGTAATCGGTCTGTAATTAGAATTAAACAAGTTTTGCACCTAGGCCGGTTACAACTGGTGGCTGGAGCTTTAGAAATATTAAAAATCGTTCACCCTTTGTTTGTTTGTTCTCTCCCAATATTTATCACTAGTTCACAAGTATCAATCTAATATCCATTCCCTTATTAATATCATTAGCCTCTCATCCCCCAAAAATCTTCCGTATATCAATAGATGCCTTCAATCAGCTCAAGACTCTCTTTTCCTCCGACGCCAGAAATCTTACAAAAAGTTGTCCTCTCTTTATGCTTCATATCTTTACCATGGCGTCTCTTTGCCAATGCACGTAACTATCCCATCCACAACTCCACCTCCTCTTTTCCTCTACAAACCAGATCTAGCCACCCTCTTTCATCTCTCTCCACCAGCCCCTTCTACCACCCGGATGTTTCCGCAGCGAACCCCCCAGTTTAAAGATTCTTCCTCGACGTTTGATTCTTCCCCTTCAGAGGAAACTCCCCTAGATACGCAGCAACAAGAGGTAGTCAACTTATCCTCCATGCCTCTAAGGCCAGCTGAACTGTCATTGTTAAGTAAAGGTCTCTCTTTCTCACCAACACCCATAGTAAATCCCATTAACATTCTTTCTGACACTATTAATTTTTGCCGTAATCTTAAATGGAAGGTTTACTGGAGTTCCCAATCCTCTAACCCAGCCAACTCCAACTCAATTCACCCCGCTCTCACCAAATTTAAACCTCCTTCTTCTTTTGAACCCAAACCCCTTCCTTCTAATCACCCAGTTGAAATTTTTGCTAACCAGCTTCTTTCTAAAATTTCCAACCCTTCCTTCATTGAGTCCCTTAACCCCAAACACAACCTCTCTTCAGAAGAAACGGCGGCCCTCAAGCAACTCACCCACAATCCCAAAATAGTAATTACCCAAGCTGACAAAGGTTCCACAGTAGTCATCCTTAACACCAATGACTATGTAAACGAAGCCCTAAGGCAACTTTCAGATACCTCCTCCTACAGGCCTGTTCCTTCAGATCCCACTCTTGATTTTGCTAATAAGTTAACATCTCTCCTTCTCCAAAAAGGTCCAACAGAAGGTTTGGCTAAGTGTGACCTTTCCCTTCTCTCTGCTCCTCACCCCAAAACCCCTCATTTCTACATCCTTCCTAAAATTCATAAACCTAACATCCCCGGCCGTCCAATTGTTTCCTCCTGCAGTTCCCCTACTGAACGCATCTCGGCATTTGTTGATCACTATCTGCAGCCTCACGTTCATGCCCTGCCCTCATTTATTAAAGATACACACCACTTTCTAAATTATTTGAAAACTGTCAAACTTCCACATAATACACCACTTTTGATGGCCACTATAGATGTCACTTCCTTGTACACTTCCATTCCCCACTCAGAAGGTCTCCGTTCCATCCGTCATTTTCTCAGCCAACGCCCCACTCCTCATATACCCAGTACCGACTTCCTCTTAAAACTTTCTGAATTTATTCTTACCCACAATGCCTTCTCCTTCAACGATCTTCACTACCTCCAAACAAAGGGCTGTGCCATGGGAAGTCGTTTTAGCCCTTCTTATGCCAATCTTTTTCTAGGTCTTCTGGAAGAGAATTACCTCTCCCAAGCCCCTTTTAAACCCCTTCTGTGGCTCCGTTACATAGATGACATTTTTCTACTCTGGACACATGACATCGACTCCCTAAACTCCTTCATTTCCTCTCTCAATGACTCCTCTTCTGTATCATTTACCTCTACTATATCTTCCACCCATATAACCTTTCTAGATGTCGACGTAGCTTTATCCAACCGTAAATTCAGTACTTCTGTTCATATAAAGCCCACTAATAAACAGCAATACCTTCACTTCAGCAGTTGTCATCCCGCACATACCAAACGTTCCCTCCCATACTCACTTTCTATCAGAGGTCATCGAATTTGTAACAACCCGGAGTCCCTTGATTGCTTTCTTTCCAAGCTACACCAGTCTCTTCTTCGCAGGGGCTACCCTGAATCCCTTTTAAATAAAAAAATCCTTAGGAAACCGTACCAACCTAAATCAACTTCTTGTCCTAAGTACAACAATATTTCTATTTGCACCACTTTCTTCCCAGGCGTACAGTCCCTAAAACATCTCCTCAAAGAATTATTCCCAATACTTTCCAGCAATCCTGCCACTACTAATTTATTCCCTAAATGTCCCTCTGTTGTATACAAACGTCCCCCGAACCTGTCTGCTATATTTAGAGCCACTAACCCCCTCCATAAATCTTTTAATATTTCTAAAGCTCCAGCCACCAGTTGTAACCGGCCTAGGTGCAAAACTTGTTTAATTCTAATTACAGACCGATTACCCAAAAAATTCGTGAATCGTTATCTTCCTTCTGTTACCTCCCCTTCCTGTGCCACAACAAATATAGTCTATATCCTTATTTGCAAATTATGTACAGCTTTTTACATTGGGCTCTGTAGTACCCCCCTCAATATTAGAATTAATAATCACCGTGCTTCTTGCAATCCCTCTTCAACCAACTTCTCTTTCTCTGTCCCCACACATGCTGCCTCCCACAATGTAAAATTTGATGACTGCTACAATGTAGCCATTCTGGCTTCCCTCCCGCCCACAGCCACTATCATTAGTCTGAAGACATTAGAACAATGTTGCATCAGATTTTTTAACGCCCTCTGTCCACCTGGCCTCAACCGTTCCCATTAATTTTATCCCCCACTTTCGCTACATTGTTTCTTTCTCCCGAATTGGTCTTTGGCTCCTTCCCTCCCCGCCCTTCCCCACCCCTCCTACCTGCTCCTTCCCCTCACCGCCCCTCCTATACGATTCTTCCTCCTCAATCCTCATTCTATCACTGACGAAGGTGCGGGCGACCCACCGAAAATTTTAACTCGTGAGTTTGCTTTTTTATGTTTTATGTTTAGTGTCACCCTGTGACGAAGATTTATATTGGTTGCCACGTTCGTGGAATCTTCGCAAGAACTATATATATATATATATATATATATATATATATATATATATATATATATATATATATATATATATATATATATATATATATATATATATATATATATATATATATATATATATATATATATATATATATATATATATATTTGAACGTACGATTGTATGGCCTGAACGGCTCATTTCCTACTTGGGTTAGCGTACCCCGAAACGCCTGTTCTATATCTTTCACCACTGTCTGTGTGCTTGAGTTATTCTTTCATTTCGCCTTCTATGTATGTCATTCTCTCTCTCTCTCTCTGACGGTGGGTGAAATGCAGCCCTGGCGCCATCTATTAGCCGGTCTCGTGGGTCATGCCTTGGGGAGTGCTTGTTCATATAAACCCCCGCCGATTCCAGTGGATTCTTTGTAGACTGGGTAGCTCGGTGGTCTGAGCAGTGGACGCGACATCCAAAGGTCCGTGGTTCGATTCCCGGACCAGTCGAATTTTTTCTGCTTGGAATCGGCCATCATTTCATCTTCACACCACCATTGTGTTTGTAAATTTTATGTGTTCCTATCCACTTTCTTTCTACCTTTCTGTATGAACATTTATGTGAGTATTTGCCGCTGAGCGGTCTGAGTGAATGAACGTACGATTATATATATATATATATATATGCGAATGCGGAGATCTAAAACTAACTCCTCTACATTTCAGTCAGCATTAGGTAATTGTTGTCCCAATGATTTTATTTTATATCAATATCATATTACAGTACATTCATTAGCATACAGGACAAAAAAAAGATCCGCTCCAAAGACACATACATTTATAATACATTTTTGTTTAAGGTATTTTTTAGACACATACATGAATATATTTTACATATTTTAGTTTTTTTATCTCTTTTTAACATGAAGTACTATTAACAGACGTTCAGCAGCCATGCCTTTTCATGCTCTGAGGAGGGTAACTGTTTATTTACTATTTTAATTTTATCGATTACAGCCGATCTTATATTTTTCTGACCTGTTTGACTTTCCACGAAAGTTGCTATTAGTTCTGTTAAGATTATACTTTTCTTGGCAGGAAATAATTTAAAATTTAATGTTAACAGATTATTTTCTCCAATATTTCCATCTCCGAATGTGTCGAAGTCTCTAAAAATGTTTTTAATTATTTCCCATTCCCTGTTTGGTCCTTTACAACCTAGTATTTTGTGAACTACATTGTCTATCCTTCTGCATTTAGGACATACTGGGCTATCGCAAAGTCCAAGTCTGTATTTCATTTCTCCCGTTACCATACAATCACTGCAAATTTCGTACATTATAATTTTTTCCTTATACTACAGTCTTTTAACTTTGCATAATTTGTCCAAATGGTTTTTTCTCGGGTTATTAAGTTGTTTTTTATAAATTTTTTCATTTCCTCCTCATAGATTTTTTTTGTCGAGTGAAGCTTTTCACCGGTCGCATATTTATTTTTCAAATCGATTGCCTCAGTCAGTACATTCCTAAAATACCTCATTATTTTCGCTTTCCCCAGAGGGCTCAGTTCCTCTGAGGAAACCTCTGTGTTTTCCTATTGTAATGTTAGACCCTCCGAGTCGTAATAACGGAACATTCTCATTGACTTCCTCACCGTTTATCACGATTAATTAATAATAAACCAATGTAGCATTCTCTCTTCAAGTTTTTCAATTCAAGGAAGGACGGTGACAACAGAAAATCATAATATAACATTGGGTTTCAACTAAGGATGAGTCGGATACAAATGTCGACTCTCGATTCCGCCGATTCTCAGGATTAGAATCGGTATCGAGAATCGATCGCCTAAAGTCGATTCCGATTCCATCGATTCAAGATAGATAAATACTCGGGAATAAGCGGGAGAAAATGCTGAGGAAGGATTCTCACCCGAAAGCTTCCGAGAGCAGTGGACACCGGTGTCGCCATGGATCGACTTTCTGTGAGTGTCCACTGATATACCTATCTATCCATCCCCAACCTCAACGCCTTGAAAATTTATATATATATATATATATATATATATATATATATATATATATATATATATATATATATATATATATATATATATATATATATATATATATAATTTTTTTTTTGTAAGATGTAATTTTGGGAAGTAATAATCGTATTTGCTTGAGAAATTCAGAACTGGTGTGTTTCAGAGGGACACAAATAATATCATCATGGTGCCTCACTACATCTCTAGGTCCGACAGAAGCGATAAAATTAGAGATATACATTGCCGAACATTACTGTTGCCGAACAACACTGAGCTCCTTAAAATACGCTCCGATTATACACGTCACCATTTCACCTCCCAAAACCTTACCCCTTACATCTTTACACGGTTGGTTTCCTAACACCCTATGCCACACGTCCATGCGGCGGCTCGCAGGTTAGTTTATGAATATAGATATATAAGCTTGTATGTGGAGCCGTGTGCATATTTGTGTTTGTGTTTCGATAATATTTTTTGACAGGAATACTTCACACGCAGGAATTTCGGGCCTCTTTAAGAAAGAGCTGATAGGACTGCCGTCGATGACTCTATAATCTGACAAATAAAGTAACCATATTTCAATCAAAACTATCTCTAATGCTCGAGTAGGTACAAATAGAATAATGCAGTCAAATTGCAGCCCTGTTGGAGGGCCAACATAAGCGTCACCCACGATCATAAGTCAGTCGTACATGGACATACACCTCTACTGCTACTTTCCAGTATTATTCACACTACAGGGAAAATGATAAGATATCATTAAAGTCCCTGGAACAGTGACACTTTCATTAAAATTTAGTTTATCCTCGGAAACCGTAATTTATATTTTCAAGAAATCATGGACGGAAGGGTCCCATTATCAGGTTTCCTTGAGTGTTTGGAATTAAGGAAACCGTGGTGGAACTAAACGTTGGTGTAATCGCTTCAATAGAAATGACCTTCAAAAATTAGTCACGTGCTCGTTTTTGCCATTCGGCCCTATCCTTTTAGCATAATTAATTGAGTTATGACAATTAGTATCAACGGAACAGCGCCACGCACGAAACACGTCATTTGTACCGTAATCTACGCCTCAGTAACAGCATTTCGGATTAAATACGCTCATTACCGTTATATTTTATCAAATTAAACCTATTAAACCCATAACAAAATAATATTTTAATATCATATTTTAATTCAGGGAAGGAGGGTTCTGAGAAAGGCAATGTGTCATACAGAGAAAGAGAGCCAGGCTCGCAGTTGCCGTATTTACGCCACTATACTGAGTGAGGGATTACGGCGAGTTAAACTCGGGATCTCTTCACGAGAGATTAGAGCCATTCTGAAAAATACCGAAAAATTTTCGTAAATTACCACGGTATTTTACGTAATCTACCGCAGCCCCTGAAAATCAACGTAATTTTCGGTAATATTCATTTCCGTCTCAGATAATTTTAAAACCGATTAATTCCAAACATATTATTTTAAGCCAAGTCTATAAAATTTTAATACAAACTTAATTATAAATAAAGGCACGTAAAACTCACTTGTGGAGTATTTGAACTTGTGGTATAATTGCGGGACTATTGCTTTTAAAGGTTTGGACGAAAATGTCTCACACCAAACAAAAGAACGCCGAATTGCGTGTGGGCTGTCGTATTTGTTATTAAATTTTCTTTATTTCTAATAAGTCACTGTAGCAATAGAAATGGTTTAAATGCTGTTAACCACCTGCTATTGCTTCTGGCTTTACTATTAAATCCTCTGATAACAATTGATAGTAGAAAATCAAAAATTGCCATTACCATACCAAATTAGATCCGTGATCGCGTTCAGGAGTCGACAGCGCTAGAATAAAGCGAGTATTTTTGGGGAGAAATAGAAACGCATGGGGTCAATCCATTTCAAATCACCCGGGCAATGTTGCTCGGCATCTTTTATTTTCCTGATTTTTTTATTTTTTTTTTCTTCGCAGAGGCTACCCCGAGCGTCTTCTTCAGAAAAAAATCCTACAACGACCCTCTTCTTCTAAAGCTCTCTCTCTCTCAATAAGTTTCCTCATGATCAAATCTCCCTCTGTACCACCTATTTCCCTGGAGTTCACTCCATCCGTCGCATAATCAAAAACCTATACCCCATCCTCTCTGACAACCTTACCACTTCCAAAATTTTCCCCCGCTGTCCTTCTTTCACCTTTAGACGCCCCCCCAACCTCTCCACCCTCTTTAAAATTACTAAACCTCTTTCCAAATCTATCTCCAGCACTACTAAATCCCTTCCGACGCCTTGCAATCGCCCTCGTTGCAAAACTTGCGGCATCCTTCTCACCCAGCCTCTGCCTGATAAATTCCTTGCCGTTCATCTTCCTTCCGTCCCCTCACTCTCTTGCGTTTCCCATAATGTTGTTTATATCCTCCTTTGCCAATTATGCCCTAGTTTTTACATCGGTTTGACTACCACTCCTCTTAACATCCGCATGAATGGCCACCGCTCTAGTTGCAATGAACCACCTTCTATTTCTGTTTCTATATAATATAAATATATATATATATATATATATTATACGGAATTTCTACATACCGTTCACGAAAATTGAGAGTCGTCTAATGCGGGCCAAGGATTCCGTTGGCCAGGAGGTGCCTGACGTTAAACGAGTACATTGTGGGGAAAGGTCTACATCGGCGGAGAAGGCAGAACCGTCGAAACGCGAGTGATTGAGCACCAACGACACCTCATCTATATAGTCAGTCATGCATATTTACACAGTCAGTAGACGATGAATATTCCATCAACTCCAACCAAACCATCTAATGGGACGAGACTTAACTACTCCGCCCCCGTAACGGATATTCTACATCTACACACTACCCTGCGAGCAGCCGCATGGGCGTGTGGCATGAGGTGTTAGGTCACCAGCCGCGTAAAGATGCAAGATTTTCGGAGGTGAAATGGTGACGTATATAATGGGAGTGTATTTAGTGGAGCACAGTTTTTATTGTGATCGCTTATTGTGTGCGGAAAGAAAAAGTTTTTGTGCCTCTCTGTTCGGCAGTGTATCTCTCTTATTTTATCGCTTCTGTCACACCTAGAGAGGTAGTGAGGCGTCATAATAATATTCTCTGTGTCGCTCTGAAACACACCAGTTCTGAATATCTCAAGCAGCCTAAGCCTAGTGTGCAGCCTCCGAGTCTCTTGGAGCTCCCATCTCAATCCCTATATAAGTTGTGTAACACTATGTGTTCACTCGTAGCAGTTTTTTACGAAGCGTGATGCTATTCTTTGTATTTTAATAAGTTATTTGGTTAAATCTTTATGACCAGGCTCTCAAATGCTCACGGCGAATTTGAGGTGAGGCCTAACCAGAGTTAAGTAGCATCACTCTTTTACTTTTTCATCAGAGGACCTTCCTATTATACGCTTAACATAATCTAGTTTTCTTTAATGCTGCGCCACATATTTTTTTGTGTGTTCTCCACGGTATATCAGAAGTTAAAAAATTCCATGATATTTTACTATATCTGAAGATTTTCGGTTTACTCCACCCACAGTATAGGTATGGCACTACTGTGATGACTTCCTTTCTATCACTCTCCTAGTTTGTGGTCTGACTTCGTACCGGTGTCCTGACTGCTTTGGCCTGCGCCTGGCATTCGGGGGAACGTGCAAGGTTCTGATTGAGCTGGGATGAGTGCTGCATACCTGATGTGGAATCACCCCGTGCCACACACCCTAGTGGTGGCTTGCACGGTATTTCATACATGTCGTAGATGTAGATCACATTCCCAAGTGAGCAGGAGGCGGAGGGAGTTTCCGTAGTCCCCGTCGAGTCGTGTCTCGCTCCACGTGAATTTCTCTCGAGCTTCCGACCGGGTCGACTTTGCTGCCGACGTTTTGATGGACGTGTTGTCTTTTCCATCGTCTACAGGGCTTTTGACACCGGGTGGCAAAGTGTTCGAGTTTAAGTAAATACTAAGGATGAGTCAAATTCAAATGGCGATTTTCGATTCCATCGATTCTCGGGATTACAATCGGTATCGAGAATCGATCGCCTAAAGTCGATTCAGATTCCATCGATTCCAGATAGAATTAATATTCAAATCAGATTTCATTTATTACATCATATTTGTCTCAGTAATTTTGGGTGTAGGCTATCAATTTGTACTTTTTATTTCGTACATCAATAAGCTGAGGATACATTCGTTATTTGTTAATAAATATACTTTTTGAGCGACTTAATTGTCTTTGTTATTTAATTTCAGCCAATACTTGAATGTAAGTAATAGTCTTACGCTACTGGTATATCAATATCCCACCTGTTATTAGGAATAAGAATCGATTAAACCCTGTTATCCCACCTGTTATTAGGAATAAGAATCGATTAAAATCGGAATCGAAAATCTGAAATCGATTGGAAAGACTCGGAATCGGAATAAAAAAATGTAATTGACTCATCCCTAGTAAATACTCTATACTACAGGTATCCAGCTCATTCTGAGTCCTGCCCAGGTGTAATGCTTCGTACCTAGCGAAGCTGGCAGATGACTGGCGGATTTTAATGTCTTGTTTTTTTTATACTGGCCCAATATTCCCCAATCTGCGAATGCAGGTGGGGCAGTCGAGGGAGTGGCGGTGCAGCCCCTGAGCCTGGGGACGATGCCCATCTTGAAGCCAGAGTGGATAGTGGTGCCCCAATGTCGGGGGTGCAGCGACGCGGCCGAAGCGGGGAGAGGCTGTACCATTGAGTTATCAAGGTACTATATACTCTAAGGGCTGCCCCATCCCCGTTCGCAACAGCTTCTCGGTGCTGTCGGAGGATGGCGCCGTGACGCTTGTTGTCGAGGACTTGAGAGCGACTACTGACTCGAGGAGCGGACCAACGGTGTACACCAGGAAGATTATTACCCAACACCACGGCTGCGATACGCACAGTGGTGGGAGATACGGGCTGCTCTAGCCTTCGAGTGGTGGCCCATGTCGGCACCAATGATGCATCCGAGTATGGAGGCGAAGAGATTTTAAATATCTTCAGGGATTTAAACACAGAGGTGGAACGCATCCCGAGGGCATCTGGTGTCGACTTGCGGCTCTCCATTTGCAGCATCGTTCCGCGGACCGACCCCCGTCACAATCTTTGAAGCAGGATTGACTGCCTGAACAGGAGGCCGTGAGAATTCTACGTAAACACAGGAGCAGAATTCGTGGATCTTCGATTGGCGCTCGGATCGTGCTGGGCTCCCCTCAACCGTTCCGGTGTGCATTACTCCGCCCAGGCGTCAGAACGTGACTTATTGACTTGTTTAAGGAATTCATTCAGAACCCCTGAAGATGGAGAGCAAGTCCTTCTCCGAGTAGCCACAATGAAAGGCGAAAGTACCGAAGTATCATGGAGATGTTTTATGGAAACACTGAATAAAGGAATCGAGGAATACAGTCCACGCAAGTTCAAACGGGAGAGTAAAGAACCTCGTTGGTATAACCACGAAGTAAGGCGAGAGCTCAGAAGACAAGGGCCATTACACAATCTATATGGAAATTCTATTACGCTAGGTGAAAAACAAAGGAACTTGCGGCTGGAGAAATGTACGTTGTTCAACGCTCAAAAACGAAGAAAATAATGCGCAATACTCTACGAAACTTCAAGAAAAAATCCTCGATGAATTACCAGATGAAAACCCCAAGTCATCCTGGTCCTACGCGAGAGAGTTCCAGGGAGAATCTTCGACAGTAGAGTCTTCATTGGGCACAAACGGCAAAATTAGTCACCAACAGCATCGACAGAGCCAATTTATTAAACCGCTACTTCGAAAGTGTCTTCGCTATGAATGACACTATACACAATTTAGACGTTCCTGACTTCAACGAGCCGATGGCGGACATAAAAATTCAGCGCGATGGAATAACTAAAAAAACTGCGATCGATTAAAAGTTAAAGTCCCTCGGTCCAGAAGGAATACCTGCACGCGTGCTTAAAGGAGTTAGCGCCACATATTGCACTATTCTTAGAAATGATATTTAGAAAATCATTATCCGAAGGCAAGGTGCCCCAAGACTGGAAAATAGCCAAAGTCACTCCGATATTTAAAAAGAGAAATATAAGTGACCCAGGAAATTACCGGCCTATATTGCTAACATCACTTTTATGCAGGATCTTCGAACACATTGCCGTTAGCAATATTATGATATTCCTGGGTAATCGTAACTTCTTACATAGCAGTCAGCACGGCTACCGTAAGGACAGGTCCTGCGAAACACAGCTTGCACACTCTTCTTTCATGATATCCTAAAATCAGGTGAATCGAAAAAGCAAGTCAACGCGATATTCCTTGATTTCAAGAAAGCATTCGACAAGGTTCCTCACAAGAAACTCAGTTATAAATTGATCAATCAAAAATAGTGAATTGGATTAGTGACTTTCTCGGTGATCGAAAAAAAATAGTAGTTATTGATAGTTTTAGTTCTGATATGGTCGAAGTCACGTCCAGTGTTCCTCAAGGATAAATGGTCGGCTCTATTTTATATATTAATTATAACAACGATCTAAGTTCTCGAGTTTGCAGTAAATTAAGATTATTTGTAGACGATACAGTTATAGACCGTGAAATGAGCGAAGACGTGGACATAGAAGTTCTTTCATCGGACCTTAACAACATTCATTCGTGCTGGCAAAAGTGGGGGTTATAATTAAATCTTAGTAAATGCACCACAGTTCGCTTCCTGCGAAAGTCATCACACAAATGCTATACCTATGCTGTGGGTGGAGTAAACATAGAATCTTCATATCCGGAAAACTATCTTGGAATTACCTTAACATCTGATATACCGTGGAGAACACAAATAAAAAATATGCGGCACGGCATTAAATATACTAGATTTTTTAAGAGTATAATAGGAGGGTCCTCGGATGAAAAAGTGAAATAGTGATGCTACTTAGCTCTGGTCAGGCCTCACCTGAAATACGCCGTGAGCATTTGGGAGCCTGGTCATAAAGATTTAACTAAATTAATTAATAAAACTGTATCTGTGTGTGTGCTAAATCTGTGTTTGCTCATGTTAACATGCAGCATACGACTCAATATATAACTACTGGTTAGTATTACTAATGCGACAAATAAATAGCACTACAAGGTACTAAGATATGCAGGAGTATGTCATGCCGGAGATCGCATGCGAGGTTAGTATCTAAAATTAATGTTTTGATATTTAGCACTACTGAAAAAACCTATTTAACCTAGTCAATATCCTAGAACTGATCTATCACAACTATTATGGTCCCTTATTGTACGTGGAAAATATGACATCATAAATCTATCGGTTCTGCAGTCTTATTTCCTTAATCTTATACCTGTGATGGGTGCGGTGGGAGCAGAGAGGGATTGCTGCTCCCGAGGGTGTTGTGGTCCCATCACCGCAATTGTCGCAAGCCCGCGTCGGAGGGTGGGGAGATTACGGACGGGAGAGGGGGTGGGTGGGTAATTCACTTACAGAGCATCGGAGGTTCCAATGTGTGTGGTGCACGTCCTCGGGGCCGATGGAAGGCACGCCACGGACGGACAAGCAGGCGGAAAATAAAACTGCGGAGTGAGTCTACGCGGGTCAAAGATAATTTTTTCATTCCCGTGGGCGAAATTTGGGCTCTCTTGGCGTTTGTATTACGGTAGTGGATAGGCGATTCCGTATTGTAACCCCGCGCTCCCTTTCTTGAGTTATTGACTGTTTTGTGATGTTTAATAATGTTTAATAAGTTTATCGTTCATTGTGCTTTGTTTTATCTTATTTCTTGTTTTTGTGTTTCAATGTTTAATTTGTTTATTTTAATGGTCGTTGTTGGTTGTGAGGGAGTTGTTGAAGTTTGGAGAGGGGGGATCGTCGGAGAGGAGAGAGAGGAGATAGAAGGTGTGTTAGGGAACCGAAAATAAAGCGCTACCAAAAGAAAACACCAAGGCGTTACAGTATTGGCATTCATACCGTCATGGAAGGATTGAAAGGAGGAAAAAAACATCTATACCTATAGTGTTCCATATTGAGTGATAGGCCTAACGGAGAGCAACAAGGTCGCCTTTCCCTAGATGCTCACCTGAAGACCCCACGAGCAAACGTATCCGAAACCGCGATAATTATAAACGAGTTACCTCCTTCTTCTTCTTCTTCTTAGTGGCTTTACAGCCCATTTGTGGGCCTTAGCCTGCTGCACTATTGTCCTCCAGTCATTCCGGTCGGAGGTTCTGTCTCGCCATCCACGAATTCCCATCTTATTAAGGTCGTACTGCACTTGGTCCATCCATCTATTTTTAGGACGTCCCTGTCATCTTGTTTTGTACAGCCTTCCTTTTAGCATGCGTATTGGGATTTCCTCCCCTGGAAATCTCTCTACGTGACCCGACCAGCGTATCCTCTGGGACTTAATGAACCTAACTACATTTTTATATAGTTAGATGTAAAGATGTTAGATGTGGCGTGAAGATGTAAAGATGGCCGTTTCCGAGCAGAAAAAAATTCGACTGGACCGGGAATCGAACTACGGACCTTTGGATATATATATTATATTGGTTATATATATTATAATATATATATATATATATATATATATATATATATATTATAAAAAATGTCACAGGCGTGACTGGCAGTTACCCATAGAACACAAAAAAAAGAAGAAAAACTCACAGATTTTTATATATTGGGCGGACACAACCGCCTTCTTCAGAAATAAGTAGGTACTGTACAGTACCTACTTACTTCTGAAGAAGGCGGTTGTGTCCGCCGAATGTCAAAAACAGTCATGTACATCACCATGGTACAAGAAACAAGGACAATTTATTCTAAGAACACAATACAACTTCACTTAGGCAAAAGTGTCTCCGTGTATAAGGGAAAAAGCTGGTACATTCTCTGCCCAAACAGATGAAGGGCTTGAAAGACAAACAAGGAACTTTTAAGAGGAGGTTGAAAGGCTATTTATTAAAAAATGCTTTTTATTCTATTGAAGAATTTTTTGTTGTAATAAAGTTATCATTTTCTGTATTTGCAAGTGATAATCACTGATTGGAGATATTTGTGTTCCAGTGTACTGTATATATGTTTTCATAGTTGTCATTTTATCACATTTTTAGCATTCCATGCGGCCAAAATACTTTCACTTCAACTAGCTAATACAAAAAAACCATCATCGATGGCTGGCTCCTATGAAAAATTGACACCTACGAAGAGCAATTACTTTTCCCATTTGTAACAACGCCCGAGGACAAACACGGCTCATTCGTTCGCCAAGACGAATCCGTGAACTTCGGGCGGTCGGATTGGCGCGGCGCCAAATGGGGTGAGCGAAGTCGTTTCGCCCCACTCCTTCTCCAATACCAGTCTGAAAAGAGCGAGAGCATTTCCTAGCTAACGGAAAATCATTCGTTCGAAGAGATTATTTTTTATACCAAAGAACACACACGGAGAACAGAGTATAGGACTGATTTTTTGGTCGTTTAAAGTTAGCCACCGAAGTCACCGACTGGTGATCACGAGTGGAAATAATAACTTAATGCGGCTCAACGCAAGGAATTAGCGTATTTACCCACCATGGATGGAAATAAACAGAACTTAACAGGCGTAGTTTCTTGGAAATTATTAAGGTGAGATGCCTTTCTATTTAAAGTGATAATATATTTCGGCATCCCTACCGATATGTAAAACCTACTAACCAAGAAACATTCTATCGTCAATCGTTACAACATGCAAGGGATACAAAGACTACTACTACAGATTCAAAATATCATGCATAAATAAGCACATCAATATTTACATAATGCAGAAATAAGAACGTAGAGAATATAAAGGAAAATATCTACAGCCTACCTAATGTCACTATTCGCACAATTCATGGCGACGATCACAGCTGTTATGGTCCCGAAATGTACGCGGAAAAAATGACATTTTATACCTATCGGTTCGACAATCTATCTCTCTAATTTTATTGGCACGATCCTATCTGTCGTAGTACGAAGGGGCTAATAGTATGTTTTTTTTACGTCGTCAGAGAAGTGTTTTTCCTGAAATTCAATTAAAAGGTTAAGCCTATAATTTAATCTACGCTGTCTTAGCGATACCCATCCAAATTCTTCTAACAGTCCAGACACACTACTAAACTTATCGTAGCACCGTTTTACAAACCTAGCTCCTCATCGCTGCACGCGATCTTATTCCGATATCAACCCCGCTTCATATGGATCCCATACACTGGCAGCATATTCCAGATGAGGCTTAACGATTGAAAAATATTTATCGTATGCATGTATACATTTGTTTGAAACCTCATTACGAACAACCTAAAGCAAATACTTTCAAAATTTTACATACAGTGAGCAAATGCCGAGCTAAGAGGGGGTCCCTAATGTAATTTTATTTGCGCGTCAAATAGAGCCGGTACTCGTCTGTTTCGTTTCATAGTCCACTTGCATGATTGCTATTATCAAAATACGTTCGAAAAAATATAAGGTCCTTCGTGTAAGTCTATGAACAGAGTTCCCCCCTCATTCCAAGAAACCCATGATCGAGTTCGCCCACGCGTCGTCAAGATTCTCGATCGTGAGGCTTAGGGATTGAAGCGTTCTCCCATCTTCCGAACAGCTAATCAGCACGAAAGAGATATTTTGGCAAAACGTTAAAACATTATAAGATCATTAAGCTATCGTTTAAAAAATGCTTTCAAAAATGTAACCGTCATTATATATAGTTTTAAAATCTACAACACATGAATTGACAATCAATTTATCAGTCTACCTATTAAGACCCATATTTTAATCCCAGAATACTTGGCATGATAAATTATGACAATCAGAAAATAGAAAAAAACTTTAGGTAATTTTTTTTAAGAAGAGCATTGATGTCATTTAAATTTGATGCAAAAAAATGCTTTTCAGCGCACAATAAAGCGTAACATGAGTGATTGAATGGAAATGGAGAAACATTCAATCCGTAGGGCTTAATATAAAGGATGAAAATTTTGCAGAATCCGTTACAAAATCAGAGTAACAGCCGTTACGCAGCTATATCAAAATCTCAGAATAACTTCCTTTAACATCAACTTAAATTATTGACTAGGCTAAATTTTTATATTACATAAAGTAGAAGTAGTTTTTACTTTGTTGATGGGCATCTTTGTGAAACAGAATTTTTAACGATTGCTCTGTACCCACGATAGAATTTTCATGGTTGTGCACTGTCCGTTACTTCAGATAATTATCGACAGTAATCGTTTATATTTAAGTTTGGCCTCAAATCTCTCCCGATTTCTATAACAACCCCTATTGATCTCTCTCCGGTCTTAAAATGGACGCTAAAAGACAGTTGAAGAAATATATAATTTTATAAAGTCCGTAAATGTAACGTCCGTTTCATTTGGGTTGGCTGCTATCCAACTTCCCCTCGGCCAATAATAACGACATGCTTTTCTTATTTCTGGTCTCCAAGCTCTCCCATAATTGGAATTAATACGTGTATGCATTAGTGTTATTATGCTCTCGGAGATGTGGACGAGCAAAATATTCAGTGTGCGGTGGAATGTTTTTAAGCAAGTTCGCACTGAAGGATGTCAACGACAAGCAGCACTATCGGCAGTGAGGTAATAACGGGACCTCCACTGCGATCCCGAAGTGAGTGTTTTCTATGTAGTTCTACATCTATATAATACCCTGCGAGCCGCCGCATGGGCGTACGGCAGGGGGTGTGAGGTCACCGGTTGTGTAAAGATGTAAGTTTTTGGGGATATGAAATGGGAAAAAGAACATTTTGGGAAAAATGTATTATGGGAGTGTATTTAGCGGAGCTCATTTTTTATTGTGATCGCCTATTGTGCGCGGAAAGAACGAGTTTTTGTACCTATCTGTTCGGATTGTATCTATCTTATTTTACCGAATCTGTCAGACCTACAGATGTAGTGAGGAGTCATAAAAATATTCTCTGAGTCGCTCTGAAAAATATCAGTTCTGAATTTATCAAGCAACCTAAGCCTAGAGTGTAGCCTCCAAGTCTCTAGGGGCTACCACCTTAATCCCTCTAAATGTTCTGATACACAGTATGTACGCTCGTAGCAGTTTTTAACAAAACTGCGCTGCTTTCCTTTGAATTTTATTAATTTTTTTGGTTAAAACTTTATGATCTGGGTCCCAAATGCTCGCGGCGTATTCTTATTATTAATTCGTAGTTATGACTTATAACATATAGGTGCATACAAATATACGAGTGTACCTACTTTTTTGTATGACGTACGACCTTTAGTTGGAAGTGCTTGCTTCCCCGAGGGAGTTCGCAGAAGATGGCCACCTTGTGGGTGAAATACGCGAATCCGACGCACACCCCGCGTCTTTTCCCTTATTTCTCTCTCGTCCCTCTTTTCCTTCCATTACTCTCATTTTGCGACGGATTATCATCGGAATTAGTTCCTCTGTTCAAGGAGTTTTGAGAGAAATATCATTTTACCTAGAAATCAATGAATTTGGTCTCATTTTAAAGAAAAATATATCAACCTTCCATTGACATCAAAAATTCAACCCCTCACCACATTACTTTCCGAGATATTTGCCAGAAAATACCAGCTTTTTTACATGGAAAATGGTACGTGTATGCACTCCAGAGAGCCCTTATATTAAAAAAGAGGCGTTCCCTACACATATAATTCGTCAGTAAATCAAGAGTGTGTATTTTGTGTGTTTTATCAACTATTTTTTACAATATATCATATTGTCACCGCACAATAATTTCTTCGGGATCACAATAAACCTTCCGTTTTGATGGAGTTTCAAACGTACCGCGTGAAAAAAAAGAGTCAAGTTAAAGACTTATTTAGATATTTTCATTTGATCACTTACAATTTCTGTCACGTAAAACTATTTCATTGCACCATTAATAATACTATGTTTAATTCGTGAGTTTCACAGCTGGTGAAATTAAAACCTATATATCGAATATGGTCTCTATTATGATTAGGGAACTATCTCGCTCGCACTATCTTCAAGGCAATTGGGTGAGTGTTTCTTTCAGAGTGTATGTGTGTGTGTTTGCTCTGTGCTCATCCCTGGCGCGGAATCTAGTTTCCTTAAAAATTCACAGATCTTGTGTGTTCGGTGATCATAACCCCTAAATCCCGTAATCCCTTTAGCCCTGTGAAGGATTCCATTGAGGGTTTGAGTGAGCGTGTCCTGTCACAAGTAAGGCATTAATATGTATGGATATAATATTGATGTTTTATTGGACTGGATTGGATTTTTGGGGAGGCGACCGACTGCTAAGATCATTTGCGCCATAGGGGATAGGTGAGGGAGGAATGGTGGATAGAAACCCGGCGTCGGCATTAGTCTGCTCTTAACGAAAGGCACCAAGGGGACCACGGTTTAACGTCTCATCCGACAGACGGAGTACTGTACTTGAAGTGCCCTCCACAAGATAATCAAGTAGGGATCGGGTTTCCTCTGAAAAACATCTTCCTCTGCAGGGATTTGAACCCTGGCCGCCCGTATGGTTAGCCATTACTCCAGCCACCACTCCAACGCGATCCTTTAAATGAAACGATTGTTAGGCGCCATCATAAAAACAATATTTAATTCATGCGTTTTGTAGCTGCCGAAATGAAAAAAATATATTCGATAATGGTCTTTGTCGTGATGAGGGAAGAGTACTGTTCCAATCGACAGAAGCTCAAGCATTCGTAAAACAGTGCTCATTCAGTAAAACACTGCCACCACACCAACCCGGTCCCCGATGATCTTATTTATGCATGATATTTTGAATCTGTAGTAGTAGTCTTTGTATCCCTTGCATGTTGGAACGATTGGCGATGGAATGTTTCTTGGTTGGTAGATTTTTAATTGGCGCGTTGCGTGTGTGGTACGCTGGTTTCAATGTAGTTTCGGTGTTCTGCCGTATTATTATTCTCTGCCTATAATTATAAAGCTCTTGCGCATCCGGAACCAGGAAGATCATAGAAGAGCACCCGCAATATATATCGAGAATGAAAAAATACAACATGTAAAGGAATATAAGTTCCTGGGAAGCCTGATAACACACGATGCCTCATTTAGAATATGCCGCTAGTATATGGGATCCGTACGAGGAAGGTATGATAAAAGAATTAGAGCGTGTGCAAAGGAGATCCGCTAGGTTTGTTAAAGGCCGTTATGATAATTGTATAAGTGTTACGAGTTTAATAGAAGAACTAGGATGGGAATTACTATCAGAACGCAGGTTAAAATTTAGGTTAAACCTTTTAAGTAAATTCGAATCCGATTTGTTCACAAATGACGTTAGATATATATTAAGAACCCCTGCGTATTATGCTAGGTTTGACCATATTCACAAGATTAGAGAGATAGATTGTCGTACCGATAGATTTAAAATGTCATTTTTTCCCGCGTACTATAAGAGAGAACTATAGGCAGCGTAGCAAAGGGATAGGCAGGTGAAATATAGTTAGAGTAGTCTGTAGTGTATGATGCATCTAATAACAGCCAATAATCTCTTTCTTATTATGTAGATACTAACCATCTAGCTGCATGTGACCCTGTTCTCTAGCATGCCTCCCTCAAATATCCTAGTTGAATGGCAATAGTCCATGTTTGGTGATCTTCACCCCCTGCCACACGCCCTCGTGGTGGCTCGCAGGGTATTACGTAGATGTAGATGTAGATGATGGGACCAGTAAAGGAGAAATACGGAGTAGAATTATTCAGGCAAAGAACGCCTTTAACAGAATGAAGAATCTATTAACAACCAGAAATATAGACCTAAACATAAGAAAAAAGCTATTGAAGACGTATATGTGGAGTGTGGCTTTGTATGGCAGCGAAACATGGACAATAGGGAAGCCAAAAGAGAAGAAGTTGATGGCTTTTGAGGCTTTGTGCTGGAGAAGAATGCTTAGGATCAGTTGGGTAGAGCATATAACAAATGAAGAAGTATTCAGAAGAGCAGGAGAAAGTAGAAAATTTATGATGAGCCTAAAAAAAGAAGAGCAAATATGATAGGACACACACTCAGACATAATGGCCTGCTAGCAAGAGTCATCGAAGGAATGATGGAAGGGAGAAACACTAGAGGAAGACCACCACTTGCATACATCACACAGATAAAGACAGACACAAACACAGCTTCATATTACGAACTGAAGAGGATGGCGGAGAATAGATAAGAATGGCGAGCAGTTGAAAACCAGCCCCAGGGCTGCTAACTGAAGAAGAAGAAGCCGTATAATTCATGCATGTCTGGTGTGGAAGCACCCCCTGCCACACACTCTTTGGGTGGCTTGCAGAGTATGACGTAGATGTAGATGTAGATGATTAATTTATCCCATGAAACATCACAACCGGGTTTTTTTCTGGTTCAATTTGTTTATACTGGTGCCCTTGATGAGTGGTGCCAATTTCAATTTTTACAACGGCCATAGGAGATTTTTTAACTGATTTCAGATAATTTAAAATAAGATGTGTATTGATGCATTTGTTGTCTGAATGTATAAGGGTAATAAATGTAAGCTTTCTATAAAATTATGCATGTATTTTTAGCCACAATATCCTTACTCATGTGCATTTTTTTTCAGGAAATGTCCGGCTCAGCTAAATAGCCCATCGGACAATAGAGTTCCCGAGGGTATCGTAAGGGAGGTCGATGTCATCGCGTGTGCAGTCTTAGCGGCTAAGAAAGGTCTTGAGGTAAATTCTTGGCGAAGTCCCCTTCGGATTCTCTCATTTTATCTCTCGTTCTTGCAACTTTTCCGACAAAGTTTTTTCTTTTTTTCCCAGATATTTTTACACGGAACATGGACCAACATCTCTCATTTATTTTAAATTCAACATGTACTATGTATGCCATAATATGTATCCTATGTTTGAAAATTTTGTGCGATACAAAGGTATGTTACTAGAGTTTAAATTTCAGAGTCTTGGTGAAAGAAGAATTATAAATGACTTACTATTTTTGTATGATATTATTAACAAAGTTCATTGCATGGAATTAATTGGTGAATTAAATTTTATAGTCCCTTTAAAGAAAGGGAGACTTAAAAAAACTTTTTATGTACGAGATGTATATGATAGATAGATAACTTAGAAGAGATGTATGAGATAAATACAAATTATTGTATGAATGCACCAATGAATAGAATATGTATTACCTACAATACCTTTTGTAAAGAACTGAATACTAGTGTGTTAAAAGAAAATTTTAGGATGGATATACAGTTATTGTTATCAGAAGTGTAAAATCTGTCCTACGGAAAACGATCACTCATGTTATCATGACTATTATGTAATATTCAGCCAGCCTTGAATGTTGTCATTGTGTTGTGTATTGAACTGTGTAAAAGTTTACTCTGTTATTATGTTTTCATGTTGGGTGGAAAATAAACTCATGAAATAAATAAATAGATAAATAAATAAACTCACCGTGAATGATACTGAAAGTGAGAAGCATAAAAAAAAGGACGGAGAGAGGATTTGCAGCGAAACTTATCCGCATCGACAAATGCCATGATTTTTTTCAAGGAAAACAGCATTCCTTCAAATATAATGGAGATAAAAAAATATCAAGTTTACCACAGATTCTTTTCCTGAAGTGTCCATGACCTAGGGTCCCTAACTTAGAAGAGATCTTGTCCAAGCATAAAACCAAATTAGATATTTTTCTTTAAACTATGGGGAGAAAAGTGAGGCTGACGGCCAACGAACGACCAAGGAACGCTTCTGAAAATACTTCGGCACGAATTCGGACGGAGTGCTATGGCACTCGTGCGAATGCGTGACGCATGACGTCACGGGGTGGAGGTCGTCACCAAAAGGGGCAGCGAGGGTGGGTGGGTCGCCTTTGTGGGGCGGCTACTGACTGCCTCCAAGGCTCGTATCCAAGTGATACGATTTTTACTGAAACTACCCTGCTAAAAAATTATGTAAAGTTTCCCTATAAATACTTCTACAGAAATTCTTAAACAGTTCTTTAAATATTCCTTTAAGCATTGAAACGCCATTTTACGGAATTCCCGGCGACGTTCTGCAGAATACCTTAGGATGTTCTGCAGAATAGCTTAGGACGTTCTGCGGAATTCCTTAGGACGTTCTACAGAAGCCTTTTGACGCTCTGTAGAACTTCTTACAAGCTCAAGGAAACCTCTTATATTTCCGTAGAGTTGCTGAAGTTCTACAGAACAGCATGTAAGGAGTTATTTTGCTCTGCAGAAAATAACTCTGCAGAACACATGTTCTGTAGAGTCAGCCTCTCATGTTCCTTACAGATCCTTAGAAAAGGAACTAGTTCTGAAGAAATAGAGTAAATTCCTGTAGAATTCCTTACGTTCTACAGAACAGCTTCTAAGGAATTTTTTAGCAGGGTATTCAGTTGTAGTGCTCTGGACTTCCTGAACAAAAAAAGATAATCTGTTCGACGTAGATGACTCATGGTCAACAACATGATGGAATCTGTTCAAAGTGTAAATATTTTACGTTCGCGGTGCAATTCGATCAGAAAATTAGGTTCGGCATTAAGTTTTCTTGCCACTGGCACAGAAATGGCTATCATCTAACAAGAATTTACTAAATATAAATAAATAAGTAACAAATGTGCAAATTTCCACAGAGAAAAATCATCCGTACCCGTAAAGGTCACAAAAATCCACAGGGGAAGAGGATACCTCGGTAGCTGAACTGGCTAAAGCACTCTCGGCCGGAAATCGAAGGATCCGGGTTCAAATCCCGGTCAAGGCGGATGATCTTTTCTCTGTGGAAATTCGCACATTTGTGCATTGCGGATGACTCCGTAAAGTGAAACTCCGTGGCTAGTCCCGGAAAGCTTAAAATTATCAAATAAGTAACACTTTATTGAATATGCTGCCATTTTAAGTACAATAAAATAAAAGCTCAAGTTTAACAAATAGTGGGAGCATCCGGTGAAAGTGAACTTCCGGGGGTTTCACCTTCAGAAATGAATAGCAATAAGAATATATTGGAAGTTGTACAACGAGTCTAACGTACGTTGTGATTTTTATGTCCTCAACGCAAAGTTTAAGTCAAAGCAAAACATAAAATTTTAATTTCCAAAAAATCATGTGTGTGTGTGTGTTCCAGTGTGACCATAGTTCCAGTGTGTGACCAGAGTTCCAGTGTGTGTAGAAAAATAGCTTTCATTGCTTGAAAAAGGTATCATTTAGTCTGTACTTTTATATATAGCGGGTGGTAATGTATCCCATAACTTGGGTCCTAAATATAACAACCACCATTTAAATAATGTAGTACAAGAGTTAGGCAAAACGTAGGAGTAATTACTTCTTGGGGAATAGCGATGTGATTTATCCAAAATTTCGGGTCTACATCTACATAATACCCTGCGAGCCGCCGTATGGGCCTGTGGCAGGGGGTGTTAGGTCACCAGCCGTGTAAAGGTGTAAGCTTTTGGAGATGTAATGGTGACATGTATTATAGGAGTGTATTTGGTGGAGCTCAATTATTATTTTGGTCGCTTATTGTTCGCGGAAAGAACGAGTTCTTGAACTGTCTATTCGGCAGTGTATCTCTCTTATTTTATCGAATCTGTCAGACCTAGAGATGTAGTGAGGAGTCATGATAATATTCTCCATGTCGCTCTGAAAAATATCAGTTCTGAATTTACCAAGCAGCCTAGCCTGTAGCTTCCGAGTCTCTAGGGGCTCCCACCTTAATCCCTCTAAAAGTTGTGAGACACTTTATGATCGCTTGTAGCAGTTTTTAACGAAGCGAGCTGCTTTCCTTTGTATTTTATTATTTTGTTTGGTTAAATCTATTTGACCAGGCTCCCAAATGCTCGCGGCGTATTCGAGGTGTGGTCTAACCAAAGCGAAGTAGTATCTCTCTTTGACTTTTTCATCCGAGGACCTTCCTATTATATGTTTAACAAAACCTAGTTTCTTTAATGCTGCGCCACATATTTGCTGTATGTGTAATCCCCACGATATATCAGAAGTTAAGGTTATTCCAAGATATTTTACTATATCTGAAAATTTTATACACCGCCAATTGTATCTGAGAGGTAATGTCATCAGAGCAATGAATTGAATGAATGAATATTATTCCTTCTTTTCGTCAGTGTCAAAGAGATTTTTCACGCGCATCAAATTGGGAGGAACATGGCTGTCGGGTTTTCAGATTGGCCCGCATCCCGGAGACCCCGGGCCCTACCATCGGGTGACATTTGGACCCGTGGATGTCGGCAACGACAGGCTAAAATGCGCTGTAATTGCAACGAGGGGCGGGAGAGGGGGTGAGAAGAGAGGCGGTGGGAGGGGGTGGCTGCTGCGGAGGGTTCTTACGACGACCGCAATCACAGGACGTGTGCATGAAGTCGCGGAGGGGCCGATGGCGGAGGGAGGGTCAGGGTGGGGGGGGAGAAGGAGGGACCTTGGGAAGACCCTCTCTGATCTGCGGACTGGCTCACACGCATTCATTCGTTCACCGGATCAGAGGTCGTCCGTCCCCGCGATCTCAAAGCCGAGTTTCCCATCTCGTATTTTGCAGAAAATGGTCGAAGCGATTTTCAGACGCACACGAATCGTAACTCAAGGTAGTCCGGGCGAAAAATCAATTCACTTAGGAATCAATGAATTTGGTCTCATTTTAAAGAAAAATATCTCACCCTATTTTCATGACACCAAAAATTCAACCCCTTACCACATTACTCTCGGAGATATTTGCCAAAAAATACCAGCCATTTACATGAGAAATAGTACGTGTATGCACTCCAGAGAGACATTATTTACAAAATGAGGTATTTCTAACACTTAGAAGTCGTAAAAAAAATAAACAGTGTGTAAATTGGTTGTTTTATCAACTATTTTTGAAAACTAATCATATTGTCACCGCAGTAAATTCTTCGGGATATCAAAAAACCCAGTTTTGAAGGAGTTTCAAACGCACCGCGCAAAAAAAATGAGTCAAGTTAAAGACTTGCTTACATATTTTCATTTAATTAATTACAATATCTGTCATATAAAACTATATTACTGCACCCTTAATAATGTAATATTTATCTTATATGTCCTGCAGCTGGTGAAATAAAAAATGAGTCAAGTTAAAGACTTGCTTACATATTTTCGTTTAATTAATTACAATATTTGTCATATAAAACTGTATTACTGTACCATTAATAATGTAATATTAATTTTATATAGGCTGCAGCTGGTGAAATTAAAACGTATAATTCGCAATTGATGTCTATAATGACTAGGGAACTATCTGGCACGGACTACCTTAAGGTGGTGCTTGCGAGATAGTTCCCTAATTATAATTGAGACCATATTCGATATATACGTTTTAATTTAACCAAAGGTGAGAAACACGAATTAAAAATTGCATGGTTAATGGTGCAATAGTATAGTTTTCTATCACAGAAATCGTAAGTTATCACATGAAAATATCTTATTAAGTCTTTAACTTGACTCTTTTTTTTCACGCGGTACCTACTTTTGAAACTCCATCAAAACGGAAGGTTTATTATGATCCCGAAGAATTTACTGCGGTGAGGATATGATTAATTTTCAAAAATAGTTAAGAAAACACACGAACCACACACTATTGATTTTTTGGCGAGATAAGTGTAGGAAATGCCACATTTTTTATGTAAGGTCTCTCTGGAGTGCATACACGTACCATTTCATACACAAAAGGGCTGGTATTTTCTGGCAAATATCTCCGAAAGTAATGTGGTAAGAGGTTGAATTTTAGGTGTTATTATAAGGGTGAGATACTTTTCTTTAAAATGAGACCAAATTCATTGATTTCTACGTAAAATGATATTTCGCTGGAGGATGCACACTTAAAAACAATGTAGCCAAGTGTATGGCAGAAACGTGGACTCAAGAGAAAGGAGGAAGAGTATGGACAGCAGGATTTCGAGATGTTGGGAGTGGAGGAGGATGGTAAAGGGTCGGTGGACGGAAAGGAAAACAACTGCTATGTGTGGTGGGCAAGGAAGCCTTTGGATGAGATCAGGATGAGGTAGAGTTGATGGGTGGAGAAAGTGACGCGGAGCGATGGGGTCGCTTGAGGTCGCGATATAGGGAAGGATGTTGGGCAAGAATGGGAGGAAAGAGATTCGAGGCATCATGGACGGGATCGAGAAATGTAGGAAATACCCGTTGATGGAGGGAGAAAGAAAATCTAGAGGTATATCGGTCCCTGCACGTGTTAAAATTGGGAGGAATTTCTTTGACTTTCAATAAAATCTACCTTAAGGTAGTCCGAGCGATATAGTTCCCTAGTCATAATAGAGACCATATTCGTACTATACGTTCTAATTTCACTAGCTGTAAGACACATCAATTAAATATTGCATTATTAATGGTGCAATAATAGAGTAATATATGACAGAAATTGTGGTTAATGAAATTAAAATATCTAAATAAGTCTTTAACTTGACTCATTTTTTCGCGCGGTGCGTTTGAAACTCCTTCAAAACGGAAGGTTTTTTGTGATACCAAAGAACCTACTGCGGTAACAATATGATTTATTTTCAAATATAGTTGAGAAAACGTACAAACTACACGGTGTTAGTTTTTTTACGACATCTAAGTTTTAGCCTCATTTTGTAAATAAAGTCTCTCTGTAGTGCATACACGTACCGTTTCCCATGTAAATGGGCTGGTACTTTTGGCAAATATCTCTGAAAGTAATGTAATAAGGGGTTGAATTTTTGATGTCATTAGAAGGGTGAGATATTTTTCTTTGAAATGAGACCAAATTCATTGATTTCTAAGTGAAAGCATATTTCGCTCAAACTACCTTAAACCGGTGAAATTCTCACACGAATGAATTTAAAACAGAAAAAAAGCTTAGTAATTAGAGGTGTGTCGTTCATGAATGAATCGTTCAGAAGGAACGATTCAATGGCATGAACCGAATGAATTGAATCTACGCTTTCCACTCGAATCGTTCAAAAGGAACGATTTGATGGAAGATTCAAATCCGCCGAATCCAAATCGTTCAATATGAACGATTTGTGTGGAAGATTCTGCTAGCAAATCTCCGAATCCGCCAAATCCAAATCGTTCAATTAAAACCCTGTAAATACCCTTGAAACACCTTGTCAAATGTCTTGTGTTTCCGAATTGGAGCATCACATTTCACCTTTATGTTCGTTATTTCGCACACTAATATTTGAAATGCAGTAAGTCGACAGATTCATATGGATTCGAGATTCACTTGGATTCGAGATTCAGTTGGATTCGAGGTTCACATGGATTCGAGATTCACACGGATTGGAGATTCACATGAATTCAAGATTCACATGGATTCGAGATTCACTCGTGGATTTGGTTCATTCGGTTCATTATGAACGATTTAAAGAACCGAATCATTGCCACAAATCAAATCCCATGAACCGAATCCACAAAATGAACCGAAATTCCCACCTCTATTAGTAATACAACGCCAAGATTTGAAAGAGGACAAGACGATGAACTTATATCGGAAATAAAGGGCAGAAGTGTTGGCAGAGAGCGAGAGGGGAAATGTTTTGAGGGTGTGTGAGTTTGAGTGTGAGTGAGTGAGGGTGAGTGAGAGTGTGAGACGAGGCGGAGGAGTGAGCGTTTGACCGCTTCAAATTGTCTGGAGTTGATCGCCTGTTAAGAGTGTACGCGAGTGGATCCACGTGATACGTACTCTGAAGGCCTTTTGACACAGGGCACGTAATTGCACAAGATAATGTATGTGCAATCGTGAATTTCAAAATGCACCGTGTAAAGCGGCGAAATTCAGGAACACATGCATGAATGCGAGCCGTCAGAATAGCCCCTGCTCTAATTCGTTGGTCGCATTCTTGCAATTTGTACGAATAGCACTCCATCTAGTGGTCGCAGAATTAAAGACATCTAAGTTCACGGGAAGTTGACTGACGAAAAGGTTTGATAACCTGAGCGATGGGTGTTTACAGTTATTCTCTGTGTGGGAGGATATTTACAGTTGCTTATATTGTTATTTATTTAGATAGATATTTGATAGCTCGTTGAATTGTTCCTCTGTCATCCGCGTAAACTTGCGGTAGGCACACCTGTCTTCTACAGCCGGCTCCTGTTGGACCATATTAGGAATGCCCGTTCCCTCCTCTCGCCTACGGATCCACTCCCGCATTCAAAGTGCTCTTCTGGCACTTCTCCAGCGGTTAAGCCTTTCTATGAGCTCTGCGGCTCCGATTATAATTCCAACTACTGCTAGCTCTGCAGCAATCAATGGAGCCTCCTCCTGATCCATTATTTTTCTCACAGAGAGAGAGAGAGAGACTCAATGTCAATATCACAGAATCCCACAATCACCACAACCTTATTTTTCACTGAATGTCAACAACGTCGTGTACAGAATATCGTATCTCTCCTGTTTGAACAAAACACTCGCTCTTAACGTACTCATCAGACGACTGATATTCAGGAATGAATACATGCTTACGATCTCCGTATAAAGCAGTCACGCATTCGTTTTCGCAATAATTATTGCACGGTATATTGCGGCATTAATGGAGTGTTAAGTTGTCCAATTTCGTGCCCCGTGTAAAACGGCCTGTAAGATTGGCGTGGGACAGTTAGAGAAGTGGAGTTAAGAAATGCAGCAGATGAGTTTTCAATCAGTTTTAAACATTGGACTGGAGAAATAGGAATGACTTGTCATGGGGGAAGCATATACGAGAAATTTGTGGACAGGCAAGTCGTAAATTAGGATTTATTAAAACAATACTAGGAAAGTGTGACAATAAGGTAAAGGAGCGATGTTATTTCTCTCTAGTGAGACCTCACTTGGAGTACGCCGCTAGTGTATGGGACCCTTATGAAGTAGGACTAGTTTCAGATATAGATCGACTACAGCGAAGGGCAGCTAGATTAGTTAAAAATTGTTATGATAAACATAGTAGTGTTACTAAATTGTAGAGGGAATTAGGGTGGGACCCTCTATCCCACTGAAGGGAAAAATATAGGTTAAATCTTTTACGAAAGTTTGATGTAGACTATTTTTTGCCAGACATTGAAAATATGTTGCTAGAGCGAAACTATTCTTGTAGAATGATCACAGGAATAAGATCAGGAACTAGACTGTAGAACCGATAGATTTGAAATGTAATTTTTCCCACGGACAATAATTCCACACCAGGCACGCAGCACTCATCCCAGTTCAAACCAGAACCGCGCCCGTTCCCCGGAATGCCAGGAGCAGGTCAAAAGCAGGTGGAGGTGATGGGAGGAGAAAAAGAAGATGGTCAATAGTATTAATTTACTCTAAGTTCCTTTCGCGTTTGCGGAAGGATTTATTTTTAATGCATAACGATAATAATTTGCTAAAAATTGCTCACGTCCATAAAGGTATTCCATGCCGACAATTCGTATCACTCGCGCAGCAGTTAGGGGAAATATTTTATCATTCTGGCGAAGTAGTTTGCCCCCTCCCCTGCCTCGTTCTCAGCCGTCCCCTCTCCTCTACCTTCCCCTCCGTCCGTTCACTTCACTCCCTCCACTTTATATTTCCCCTCTCCGCCGCGCTGAAGTGCGCCAGGTTCTTTTGCTATTGCCATAGGTATCTACATCTACATCTACGTAATACCCTGCGAGCCACCACGAGGGTGTGTGGCAGGGGGTGAAGATCACCAAACATGCACTATTGCCATGTAAGTAGGATATATAATGTAGAATTGCTAGAAAATAGGGTCATAGTTTATTAGTTACTACAGTAGATTATTAGTTATTGCAAGTAATTGCAGTAGGTATTACAATAGAATATTAGTTACTACGGTATAGTACAGGTTAAAATCTACATAATAAGGAAGGGATTATTGGTAGTTATTACATGCATCATGCACTACACAGTACTCTAACTATATTTCATCTACCTATCCCTTTGCTACGCTGCCTATTGTTCTCTCTTATGGTACGCGGGATAAATGACATTTTAAATCTATCGGTACGACAATCTATCTCTCTAATATTGTGAAAAATTATCAAACCTAGCATAATACGCAGGGGTTCTCAATATATATCTAACGTCATCTGTGAACAAATCGGTTTCGAATTTACTTAAAAGGTTTAAACTAAATTTTAACCTGCGTTCTGATAGTAATTCCCATCCTAGTTCTTCTATTAAACTCGTAACACTTATACAATTATCATAACTACATTTAACAAACCTAGCAGATCTCCTTTGCACGCGCTCTAATTCTTTTATCATACCTTCCTCGTAGGGATCCCATATACTAGCGGCATATTCTAAATGAGCAGTATGTGCATCTATGTCCCGGAGGAAATTATTGAGACGGTTTCTGGCAGTCAACACGGAGTGCGCCGCGAACGAAAGGTAACGCAAACAACTCGACGGCCGTTCAACGCAGACGCATAATCCTCGGCCACCACCCCGATATACCGCCCTTTCCGCGCTTTCCTCTCGGCTTTTCCCAAATGCGGAATTTGCGTTGTCCTTCCAGAAAAAGGGAGGACGTGCATTGCGAAATATTGCGTATCACGTAAATGAAGCATACACTGAATAAGCTACATTAATCACTAAATCATAAAGAGGACAACTTTTACTAAAACCACAAATGTTTATTACAAAACGACCCGAGTTTGGATATGCATTCACATCATCTTCAGGTCAATGAAAGCCGAAGTGCAGGCCTTATATATTAGATATTACCAGAGGCCTTATATAGTAGATATTACGAAGAGGAGTGGATTAAAGCTTTGGGGATGGGGGAAGTCGTGTGGGAATTCCCTCATCCTCAAAGCTTTAATTCCCTCCTCTTCGTCCTCCTAGCCTCTTCCTCCCCCCCTCATTCCCTCGCGACCACCCTCCTCCTGTATTGTCATCTCCACACCCTCCTCCACATCTCCACACCATCCCTCTCCTCACCTGGTAATATTTACTATATAAGACCTGCGCTTCGGTTTTCATTTACCTGAAGATGACGTGAATGCACATCGAAACCCGTGTCGTATTGCAATAAAAATTAGTGGATTTATTAAAAGCTGTCCTCTCTCATATTTAATCATGGAATACCACCAAGTGATACAGACGAAAGTGAGTGATCTATACTAATCACAACACTCATTAAATCACTTGCAGTCAGCTTACTATGAAGCAATAGTAAAATAACATTTATACAGACTTTTAATTTCGGATGTATATTAGATATGAGACTGGACATCAAATTCCATGGTTTGAGGCTGGCGTGGATGAAATAGGCACATCACAGTTCCTCATGTTACAAGCACGACTGTATCACTATTTTCATGAATGATGCGATTCGGCGACGGTGCGAACCATTCGTGACGTAACCAAAGGTCGAACGGGCCTGAGAATAAATTAACGAGAATGAAATATTTTTAAAAATGTACCCCTCTCGTGTTTCCACGATCATTTGAGGAGGCCAAGTAATTCCAGTTGAAGCAGCCTCCCTGCACGACGCTAGTTACGTCATCGCGGCCTCCTTCCCCCGGAACCATCGGATCGGAAAAAAAGCTGCGGCCATTGCTTGCGGTTGCACGTGGCGATTCCTTCCGCCAGAAGAGCGACTTCGGCGGATCAGATGCGATGGATTCCGTGAACCCACGAACCAAGAGGAGAGGCAACAGCCGTCGCGTGCTGAAGACAGTACCCCTTGAGAGGCTGAAATTGTAATGCCCTCGGAAGGTTCGGAATTAGATTTTCCACATCAAAATTATGGTAGTTCATTTTTTCCCCCTGCTTTTCAGAGCAAGAGCTTCATTATCGAGATATAATGAAATAATATATTTATTGCTCAACACAATTAGACATACATTAATCTTTACAACATGAGTAATATTAGGTAGCCTAAAAGGAGGACCTATATTATGACTACAATCATTTGGTCAATAGTTATGCGTTATTCTTTTATATAATTAAACATAGAAATAGATACACAATATTACGTAAGGTTCTCAGTTCTTTAAGAGGAATTAGCAAGTTTATCACATACAATTATAACAAGATATCCCCTATTCTTTCTTGAGTAAATAACGAAGATTGTATATTTTTCAATACTGTATTAACTAGGGATGAGTCAATTCCACTTTATTTCAATTCCGATTCTTTAAAATCGATTCCCGATTCTCGATTCATATTTCATCGATTCCAACTCCTAATAACAGGTCGGATATTGATATATCAGTTGCGTATGACTATTATTTAAATTCAAGTATTGGGTGAAATAAAATAACAAGGACAACTAAGTCTCTCAAAAAGTATATTTATATATTGACAAATGGCAAATATATCCTCGGCTTATTGAGGTGGTAGATAACAATTACAGATTGATAGCCTACACCAAAAATTACAAATATGAAGTGATAAATGAAATTTTATTGGAATATTAATCTTTCTGGAATCTATGTAATCGGAATCGACTTTAAGCGATCGATTCTCGATACCTGTTCTAATCCTGAGAATCGGTGGAATCGAGAATCGACATTTGGATTCGATTCATCCTTAGTATTAACAGATTTGGATTTAGCACCTGAAGTTCACAATAGATTGTACACTTTAGGTCCGACGTACAAAAAACATCGTTTAAATAACGTAAGGTTTGTTTTGGGCAAGGGTACACGAGATTTTCGAAGGTAGAAGGGAGAAGGCAATTACAGCAGTGACCCAGAATTTCCACTTCTTACATAAAAACGTCGTAGGACGTTATAAATGTATAAATGCCTCGATGGGAGCAACCGTAGTTGAAGAAAAAGTGGAAAGGAGCTTTCGAAACGGCTCTTTTTCAAGACGGCTCAAGACTGCATAGCCTTTGGATTTATCAGCTATCTTGTTTAAAAAAAAACACATGTACAATGTAAGCGGTGTAATTACAAGTGCATTTATGACCATAAATAAAAATTTACTCGGTGATCAGTTAGTGGGCTGAATCGAATCAATTCCCTGTCATAAGCGAAAATCACCGAAGAGGATTGCAATGCATCACCAGTTGGAATGCTTTGACAAAATAATACCTATGGCATGTATCTCATTTATTTCCGTCACCAAAGGATGTAAAATGCATCCATCTGTCTAGATCAGTGGTCGGCAACCTATGACCCGCGGGTCACCCAGTCACCCACTGGGAAAATATGAGTGACCCACTTTGGATTATCCCATCTGTATAATGTTGTTATTTTCTGTATTCTAAGATAATGAGTAATCTAAAATCGAAGTGATGTGACCCACCAGCAAAAATGTTTGTGAAAAAAAATGAAAAATGACCCACTTCAAAAAAAAGTTGCCGACCACTGGTCTAGATCATAATATTTCGCTTGTAATGACGGCAATGCTGTGATACTTCACCACGGGCAGGTTACTCATATTCATGCAAAGACAAGTCAATAGCACAACCAAATGTGGACAGTTCTGCCACGACTCCGACCGAGAGTTATAACGACGTTAAATGGAAGGGGGAAAAAATCTTCGTGTGTTGGCAGTGCATTTGAAAATGGACGCGGTAAGAAGGTTTTTTTAGATTAATTAGATTTTTTGGAAAACTTTGCAAAAAAGTTATGCGTCGCGACGTCTGTTTGTGAGGACCGGAGCGCACCTCCTGACATGAGGAACAGACCAACGGATTACCTCTCTCTTGGTGGGTACCAGAAAGTTGAATAGTACCCAACACAACGGCTGCGATCCCTAAAGATAATGTAAAATTGTGTTTTTATAGCCCTTTTTACTATTGGTAAACTGCTTTTTAATTCTAAAGATTGTTTTGATGTTATGGAAAAAAGTGGTATTTATGTGCTACAATGTGATATGCCAAACTGTAATTGTTTTTATATAGGAAAAACTGGTAGGAGATTTAATGTACGAATTATGGAGCATGAAAATTCATTGATTAATTTTGATTGTGAGTTTATGTTTGCAAAACACTTAATCAATAATGATCATTTTTGTTTTTAGATATTCGCAGCGATTAGATGCATTAGTATCAACCATTTACGGATCACCACGCAGCAGTATACCCGGAAATGGTCGATACTAGTGATAATGATCATGTTTCTAATTTTAATCTGAATGAGTTACATTTTGGGGACAAAGGTGCCAAATTAGATTTTTTTGAAAACTTCGAAATAAGGGCATATCACACATTGTACAAGGAGAAGATGGTAAACGAAATTGTTTCCTATGAACTCACCTCTTTTGTCTGTCAGAGTTCCTCCTCCTCCTCCTCCTGCGGAAAATATGTTTCCAAAACACTGCCCTTGCTTCCTCCCAGTAAGCTTGCACGTATTCACCTTACTTCCCTCCCCAACCTCTTTTCCTAATTCCTCCCCCCCTCCTCTGGTTCAGGGTATAAATGTGTGAGACTTATAGCCTCGGCGTTTAGTGACCTCTTAAAAATGACGCTATTGCCTTGAAACCGGTTGAGGAGAATAAACCGTGCGGAAAAGTACAAAGTTATTTCATTCCAAACCATGCAAAATTTTCACAAAGTAAGCCCGTCGACGATTAATTTTATCAGTATTCTGGTAAGTATTTGAGGTTAGGTACATAATGCGCAAGCGTTATAAGCCACTTCAGGTAGTGTTCCAATCAATTTCGTCACCTACTGTTCCCACGAAGAGCTGAGGAAATAGAGAGCCCTGTTGCACTTAAAGTAGCCCTAGAAAAATATCATTTTACTTAGAAATCAAGGAACTTGATCTCATTTTAAAGAAAAACATCTCACCTATCCAATGACACCAAAATTTTTACCCCTTACCGCAATACTTTCCAAGATATTTGCCAGAAAATACCAGCCCTTTTTTCTTGGGAAACGGTATGTGCATGCACTCCAGAGAGACATTATTTACAAAATGAGGTATTTCTAACACTTAGAGGTCGTAAAAAAACCAAAAGTGTGTAGTTTGTATGTTTTCTCAACTATATTTGAAAATTAATCATATTGTAGACATCAGTAGGTTCTTGGATATCACAAAATACCTTCCGTTTTGAAGGAGTTCTAAACGAACCGCGCGAAAAAAACAGTCAAGTTAAAGACTTATTTAGATATTTTCATTTGATTACTTACAATTTCTGTCATATAAAACTATATTATTGCACCATTTATAATGCAATATTTAATTGATGTGTCCTACAGCTTGTGAAATTAAAACGTATAATTCGAATATGGTTTCTAATATAACTAGGGAACTATCTCGCTCGGACTACCTTAAATGGAATGGAATTAAATCGTCGTATGTTGGCAGGTGTTTCGGATCTCGCCGCATGATTACAACCTCCACCTCGGACTTAAGCTACGACATTATCTCCAAGTGAGGAAGCAGTGGGAAGGAAAGGAATGGGAAGGGAAGGTTAGCGAGCCAACAGCCCCTTCGTGGCCGACACCATTGAGGCGGATTGAGGTGAAAAGGACCTCAATTGGGCCTCCGCCTCCCCGAAGTACTCGTATCTGTTAGGTTGCCCCAACAACGTGAGACGAGTTCCCGTCAGCCTCGATTTTGCGAAAACTTACCGCACATCTGTGAGAACCGGAGGAGCCCGTTGCCCAAAAAATTGGGATTAGGTATCCTCCTGACTCCCTTTCCGGGTAGACGCCGTGCGGTCTGCCGGAGTACGTCATCAAATCAGGGACCACCAAATCGGCATCATGGAGGGTCAATCCGGCCCAATTCTGGTCGAAGCGTGGGTACATCCGTCATCTCAAAACTCCTTGTCTACCCATCGTATGTTGGCAGTGTATTTGAAAATGGACACGGAAAGAAGAGTCGGAAGTAAAAGGAGGGATGGGGGAGAGGGAGGGGAAGGAAGGAAAGGAACATCCGGAGAGATGGAATATGATTTGTGCGCCTCTGAGTGCGAGTCGCATTGAAACGCGACCTTCCGATCACTCCGAAATCTTTCAAACCTCAATGATGAGTAATTATTTGGAGATCGGCGGCAGAGAGGGAGTGGAGAGGTTTTGCACTCGTCGCGATCACTCAAGCTAGGCCGAAGAAAAAGCAGAGGTAATATTAGCGTAGTTTTCAGCGGCATTAGGCGGAGATGCGCCGAAGACTTTTCAGTGGCATCCCGGCCCTAATTTGGTTTCATAAGGAAAGCACCAAGTGTATAAATCTTCACTCGTCGGATGGGACGTTAAATTGTGAACTAGGGTTTATTTTTATAGTTATAAATATGTATACGTATTTTGACCCCGGCATTTTCTCAAAATTTTTAGAGATTCCCAAATCAATACATTCTTTTCTAGCCTACCCTCATTGGTGTAATTGAACTCAGTTCCTAAACTCTTCCATTAATAATGAAAACGGACTTCAACTAAAATTATTGGCGAAAAAAATGGAAATTATTATTAAAAATCTGATGTTTTTGAGCGTCCCGTTCTTTTATCGTGATTTTAATCTTTATATTTTTGTTGTGATTTTTCATTTAAAATGCAAACAGACCCGAAGACACCTAGTTCACTTCAAAGTAGGAAGCTTTCATTTCCATTACGGAGGGTGAGCTTTCGTATTCTGGCTGGCTGGTGGACATGGTAAAAAAAATCCTCTTCATGTATACGAAGCCTAGTCGATGGTAGAGGTCTTCAGAATGACCGAAGAGGCCATAAACACCGCATTCACTAAGCATCTGTAACCTAACTGCTGGATCCAACCCAGTGCCTCTTCCGGAGGAGCAATTCGCAGTCTTCCTCTGGGTTTTCGATAACGAGATCGGCCTATTCGCCTTTACAACTGAGGTCATTAACTCGTTCTCTCTGAATCGCCTTACGCGCACGAGAAGGCCAATTGGATTAACTCTCAACTTTTCTGCTACTATTTCTGCTGAGTTGACTGACTGCCACCGTTTCATCCGAAAAATAGTCCGAGGATTGGTGGGTGGGACATTAGGGTGGGACAAAAAAAGGTTTTTTTTCCGGATCAAATTTGCCCTATGCGGGAAAGTTGTGAACTGATATCAGGATCTCGTAAGCAAAATATTTTCAAAAGCGGATAATATTAACCACTGCCGCTCGACCTCTAAAGTTTAAAATTTTGCGAAAATTCAGGCGGAAATGGGAAACAAACGGTTATGGAGAATAATCTGTTGCATATAGTGGTAAAGATGCTTATAGATACATATTTCCAGATTACAAAGCTGAAATTTGAAGTATGTTTGACGAAAACTATGGCTTATTAGGATACCTAAGAATAAACAACTAATTTATAGTATAGACAATCGGCAGAACACCAACAATTTTACCGACTCCGAACATTACTTTAAATAGATCACTTTAGGGAGCCGTATTTGGGATAAATTAATATTTTTTCGAATGTAGTTCCTTAATTAATGTCTCGTCCGTTGATATTATCCCGTCCCTTCCCGCCCAGCCCCGCTCGCTCCACCCCGCCCCCATCCGCCCCGCGATGTTAATTATTCACGAGTCTGTTAAGTACTATGGGGTCACAATTACGCAAGAAATATCTTAAGTAAAACATTTTCGGGAAATATACGGTCAAGCATACAGGAAGCTAGGCTTTATCAAGAGAGTACTCGTAAAATGGATGAGAAAGTAAAAGAACGTTGTTATTATCCCGCCCCACCCTGCCCAGCCCCGCTCGCTCCACCCCGCCCCGCCCCGCTCCGCCCCGCGCTGTTAATTATTCACTAGTCTGTTAAATACTCTGGGGTCACAATTACGAAAGAAATACCTTCGGGAAAACATATTCGGGAAATATACGGTCAAACATACAAAAAGCTAGGCTTTATCAAGAGAGTACTCGTAAAATGTGATGAGAAAGTGATATAACGTTGTTATTATCCCGCCCCATCCCGCCCAAGCCCGCTCCCTCCACCCCGCCCCGCCCCGCTCCGCCCCGCCCCGTACCGCACCGCATCGCCACGCACCGCCCCGCTCCGCCCCGCCCCGCCCCGCCCCGCCGCGCTCCGCCCCGCTGCGCCCCGCACCGCTTCGCCCCGCCCCGCTCCGCCCCGCCCCTCTCCGCTACGCCCCGCTCCGCTCCGCCCCGCCCCGCTCCGCCCCGCTCCGCCCCGCTCCGCCCCGCTCCTCCCCGCTCCGCCCCGCTCCGCTCCGCCCCGCTCCGCTCCGCCCCGCTCCGCTCCGCCCCGCCCCGCCCCGCTCCGCTCCGCCCCGCTCCGCTCCGCCCCGCTCCGCCCCGCTCCGCTCCGCCCCGCCCCGCTCCGCTCCGCCCCGCTCCGCTCCGCCCCGCCCCGCTCCGCTCCGCCCCGCTCCGCCCCGCTCCGCTCCGCCCCGCCCCGCTCCGCTCCGCCCCGCCCCGCTCCGCTCCACCCCGCCCCGATCCGTCCCGATCCGTCCCGCGCTGTCAATTATTTACGAGTCTCTTAAGTACTATGGGGTCAAAATTACGCGAGAAATATCTTGGGGAAAATATATTCGGGAAATATACGGTCAAGCATAGGATGCTAGGCTTTATCTCGGGAGTACTCGTAAAATGTGATGGGAAAGTAAAAGAACGTTGTTATTATCCCGCCCCTTCCCGCCCATCACCGCTCGCTCTACCCCGCCTCGCTCCGCCCCGCTCCGCCCCGCGCTGTTAATTATTCACGAGTCTGTGAAGTACTATGGGGTCACAATTACACAAGAAATATCTTGGGGAAAACATATTCGGGAAATATACGGTAAAGCATAGGATGCTAGGCTTTATCTCGGGAGTACTCGTAAAATGTGATGGGAAAGTAAAAGAACGTTGTTATTATCCCGCCCCTTCCCGCCCAGCACCGCTCGCTCTACCCCGCCTCGCTCCGCCCCGCTCCGCCCCGCGCTGTTAATTATTCACGAGTCTGTGAAGTACTATGGGGTCACAATTACGCAAGAAATATCTTGGGGAAAACATATTCGGGAAATATACGGTCAAGCATAGGAAGCTAGGCTTTATCAAGTGAGTACTCGTAAAATGTGATGAGAAAGTGAAATAACGTTGTTATTATCCCGCCCCATCCCGCCCAGCCCCGCTCGCTCCACCCCGCCCCGCTCCGCCCCGATCCGTCCCGTGCTGTTAATTATTTACGAGTCTGTTAAGTAATATGGGGTCACAATTACGCAAGAAATATCTTGGGGAAAACTTATTCGGGAAATATACGGGCAAGCATAGGAAGCTAAGCTTTATCAAATGAGTACTCGTAAAATGTGATGAGAAAGTGAAATAACGTTGTTATTATCCCGTCCCTTCCCGCCCAGCCCCGCTCGCTCCACCCCGCCCCGATCCGCCAGGCGCTGTTAATTATTCACGAGTCTGTTAAGTACTATGGGGTCACAATTACGCAAGAAATATCTTAAGTAAAACATTTTCGGGAAATATACGGTCAAGCATACAGGAAGCTAGGCTTTATCAAGAGAGTACTCGTAAAATGGATGAGAAAGTAAAAGAACGTTGTCATTATCCCGCCCCACCCTGCCCAGCCCCGCTCGCTATACCCCGCCCCGCCCCCCCCGCTCCGCCCCGCGCTGTTTATTATTCACGAGTCTGTTAAGTACTATGGGGTCACAATTACGCAAGAAATATCTTGGGGAAAACATATTCGGGAAATATACGGTCAAGCATACAGGAAGCTAGGCTTTATCAAGAGAGTACTCGTAAAATGGATGAGAAAGTAAAAGAACGTTGTCATTATCCCGCCCCACCCTGCCCAGCCCCGCTCGCTCCACCCCGCCCCGATCCACCAGGCGCTGTTAATTATTCACGAGTCTGTTAAGTACTATGGGGTCACAATTACGCAAGAAATACCTTAAGTAAAACATTTTCGGGAAATATACGGTCAAGCATACAGGAAGCTAGGCTTTATCAAGAGAGTACTCGTAAAATGTGATGAGAAAGTGAAATAACGTTGTTATTATCCCGCCCCATCCCGCCCAGCCCCGCTCGCTCCACCCCGCACCGCTCCGCCCCGATCCGCCCCGCGCTGTTAATTATTCACGAGTCTGTTAAGTACTATGGGGTCACAATTACGCAAGAAATATCTTGGGTAAAACATATTCGGGAAATTTACGGTCAAGCATACAGGAAGCTAGGCTTTATCAAGAGAGTACTCGTAAAATGTGATGAGAAAGTGAAATAACGTTGTTACTATCCCGCCCCACCCCGCCCAGCCCCCCTCGCTCCACCCCAACCCGCCCCGCCCCGCGCTTTTAATTATTCACGAGTCTGTTATGTACTATGGGGGTAGGGGTTAATATGGGGTTAGGTGTTAATATGGCGTTAGGGGTTAACATCACCGGATGATGTAAAATGTCATTTTTCCCCGCGTACTATAAGAGAGAACAATAGGCAGCGTAGAGGAATAGGTAGGCGTAGGTAGGTGAAATATAGAGAGAGTAGTCTGTAGTGCATGATGCATGTAACAACAACCAATAATCCCTTACTTATTATGTAGATACTAACCATCTATCTCTATGTAACCACATTATCTAGCATATCTCCCTTAAATATCCTACTTGCATGTCAATGGTGCATGTTTGGTGATCTTCACCCCCTGACTCACACCCTTGTGGTGGCTCGCAAGGTATCATGTAGATGTAATTTAAATCTGGTTTTAATGATTCTACGCGTTTGCCCTACGTATGCCAAATTACATGATGAGCTAGATATATATATATATATATATATATATATATATATATATATATATATACATATTATATATATGTATATATATATATATATATATATATATATATATATATATATATATATATATATATATACATATATATAATTATATATATATACATATATCGTTCACTCATTCACTCAGACCGCACAGCGGCAAATACTTAGCGATCAACAGCAGGCCTTTAAAATAACTCCCGCAAGAGAGAAAGTGTCCGCTGATTGGAGGTAAAATTTTAATTGATAATATCATAAATTCATTTTCCGAAAATTTTTATCGCACACAGATGAGACCGCCCTAGTGAGGTGGACTCTGAGGCAGGTTTCACTATTCAGTGCTTCTGTAAGCATGCCTACACACAAACGGACATACCCAAACGGACAAGATTTTAATAGTCAATGTTGGTCTCGGCGTACGGGTTATTATGAAATAATTACTGCAGCCAAGACGATGTAGTCTCACAGAAGTTTATTGAGACTCCCAAAAGAAATAGCTACAACACCACCACAAAATTAACACACTGAAAGGGCTCCGCCCCGCTCCGCTCCGCCCCGCTCCGCTCCACCCCGCCCCGATCCGCCCCGATCCGTCCCGCGCTGTCAATTATTTACGAGTCTGTTAAGTACTATGGGGTCAAAATTACGCAAGAAATATCTTGGGGAAAACATATTCGGGAAATATACGGTCAAGCATAGGATGCTAGGCTTTATCAAGTGAGTACTCGTAAAATGTGATGAGAAAGTGAAATAACGTTGTTATTATCCCGCCCCATTCCGCCCAGCCCCGCTCGCTCCACCCCGCCCCGCTCCGCCCCGATCCGTCCCGTGCTGTTAATTATTTACGAGTCTGTTAAGTAATATGGGGTCACAATTACGCAAGAAATATCTTGGGGAAAACGTATTCGGGAAATATACGGGCAAGCATAGGAAGCTAAGCTTTATCAAGTGAGTACTCGTAAAATGTGATGAGAAAGTGAAATAACGTTGTTATTATCCCGCCCCATCCCGCCCAGCCCCGCTCGCTCCACCCCGCCCCGCGCCGCCCCGATCCGCCCCGCGCTGTTAATTATTCACGAGTCTGTGAAGTACTATGGGGTCACAATTACGCAAGAAATATCTTGGGTAAAACATATTCGGGAAATATACGGTCAAGCATACAGGAAGCTAGGCTTTATCAAGAGAGTACTCGTAAAATGTGATGAGAAAGTGAAATAACGTTGTTATTATCCCGCCCCACCCTGCCCAGCCCCCCTCGCTCCACCCCACCCCGCCCCGCCCCGCTCCGCCGCGCGCTGTTAATTATTCACGAGTCTGTTATGTACTATGGGGTTAGGGGTTAATATGGGGTTAGGGGTTAATATGGCGTAGCAATCCCGAATCCCTTGACCTTTTTCTCTCTAATCTCCACCAATCCCTCCTTCGCAGAGGCTACCCTGAGCGTCTTCTTCAGAAAAAAATCCTACAGCGACCCTCTTCTTCTAAATCTCTCTCTCTTAATAAGTATCCTCATGATCAAATCTCCCTCTGTACCACCTATTTCCCTGGAGCTCACTCCATCCGTCGCTTAATCAAAAACCTTTACCCCATCCTCTCTGACAACCTAACCACTTCCAAAATTTTCCCCCGCTGTCCTTCTCTCACCTTTAGACGCCCTCCCAACCCCTCCACCCTCTTTAAAATCACTAAACCTCTTTCCAAATCAATCTCCCGACCTACTAAGTCCCTTCCGACGCCGTGCAATCGCCCACGTTGCAAAACTTGTGGCATCCTTCTCACCCAGCCTCTGCCTGATAAATTCCTTTCCGCTCATCTTCCTTCCGTCCCCTCACTCTCCTGCGTTTCCCATAATGTTGTCTATATCCTTCTTTGCCAATTATGCCCTAGTTTTTACATCGGTTTGACGACCACTCCCCTTAACATCCGCATGAATGGCCACCGCTCCAGTTGTAATGAACCACCTTCTATTTCTGTTTCCCTCCCTGTTGCCACCCATGTTTCTTCCCACAACTCCACCTTTAATAATATTTTTAAGGTTAGCATTCTCGCCTCCCTTCCCCCTTCCTCCTCCCCACTCCAAATCAAAGATCTTGAGTCCTCTTGCATTTACTTATTCCAGGCTTTCTCTCCGCCAGGACTCAATAAATCCCACTAACTTCTTCTATCACCTCTGCCCATACTACTTCTTCCTTTCGAATTTCTTCCACTTCCCGCCTCCCGCCCCCACCTTTCCTCTCCCTCCCCCTCCTCCCCTTCCCCTGTCCCTCCCCTCCCTCCCTTCCTTCCGCCTCAGTCCTCCCTTCCTACCACCTCAGTCCTCCCTTCCTTCTCAGTCTTCGCTCTTGCGACCAAGGTGCTAGTGGCACCGAAATATCAAGAAACTTTGTAAGTGTGTTCATCATTTTTTTGTTTTCTGTGTTTGTCGTCTGCCTTCCTCTGGCAAACTTTTATATATTCGTCACTTAAGTGATCCTAAGTGCATTTATATATATATATATATATACGGCATATATTATATATATATATATATATATATATATATATATATATATATATATATATATATATATATATATAATATATGCCGGATTTATTACTCTATTTTGTCTTTGGTGTTTTTGTTTGTTATTATTACTAAAAGAAATCTTTGTGTTAACCGTCTTAAATATCTTTTCCAGACCTTTTATGATTTTCGGGCGGTAGGGAAGCTTAATATAGCGCACCGGTTCAACTTTTGTAAGCGTAGTGGAATTCTGTAATAGTCTCTTAAAATTGGTGTTTTTTAACAATATTGTCGATTACAGATTGTTTAAATCCGCTTGATTATGCAATATGTAATTCAGCTTTTTAGAGAAGGGTCTTAGGGTAGGGTAGAGTTAGGGTCAGGTTGATTCGGGTGGGGTCGGGTTGGGTCGGGTGGGGTCGGGTCGGGTGGCGTCGGGTCGGGTTGGATTATGTTGAGGCGGGGCGGGGCGGAGCGGGGCGACCGGGGCGGGGTGGAGCGAGCGGGGCGGGATAATAACAACGTTATTAACTTTCTCATCACATGTTACGAGTAGAGATGGGCAACATCGTTCAATACAATGACCGAGTCTTGAATCGGTCGTTCAATCTAAAGAATCAATTCTTGGATCTCGTTCTCGTTCAATTTTTTTCATTATAGTGGTTCAATGAAATAAATTTTAACTTAAATTTAAACATATAGTGAAACCTGTATTTAGCGATCAACAGCAGGCCTTTAAAATAACTCCCGCAAGAGAGAAAGTGTCCGCTGATTGGAGGTAAAATTTTAATTGATAATATCATAAATTCATTTTCCGAAAATTTTTATCGCACACAGATGAGACCGCCCTAGTGAGGTGGACTCTGAGGCAGGTTTCACTATTCAGTGCTTCTGTAAGCATGCCTACACACAAACGGACATACACAAACGGACAAGATTTTAATAGTCAATGTTGGTCTCGGCGTACGGGTTATTATGAAATAATTACTGCAGCCAAGACGATGTAGTCTCACAGAAGTTTATTTGGACTCCCAAAAGAAATAGCTACAACACCATGTAATAAAACAATCACTGAGGCGGCCCGCACTCGCAACACGTATGCCCTGTCCTGTGTCCAGCCAGTAAGTGTTCACTCTGTCCGCTAGGTGGCGCTCCGCGTCCCTCTATCGACGAGCTTCCAAACCATCGACAAGTGACTCGCGCAGGGGCGCCACAGTCAAGAATTCATTATTCCACCGCGATCACTAATTCCTTGAGTATAATTTGATTCTCAGGCCAGCGACTCCTCAAGGAATCACTGAATCCGAGTCCTCATCTGAATCTGAATCCGACTCCTAATCTGAATCCGAGTCCTCAACTGAATCTGAATCCTATTCTGAATCCAAGTCCTTAACTGAATCTGAATCCGAATCCTAATCTGAATCCGAGTCCTTAACTGAATCTGAATCCGAATCCTAATCTGAATCCGAGTCCTTAACTGAATCTGAATGCTAATCCGAATCTGACTCCTCGAGGACTCATGAGTCCTCCCTCTCCGCGGGCTCTACGAGAACACAGGTCCCCCTCCCTCAGACTTCAAATTTCAAGAGTGGGGGGACTCGTTTCTTCCTGTCGTTCACTTGATTCTCTGCTTTGCCGAGTGGTGCGCCCATTTCTATTCCCAAACTTCCAAGGGTGGGGGGACTTGTGGCCTCGCCTGTCAGTTAGTTCCCATCTTTGCCGGGTATTGCGGCTATTTTCATTACGATTCGTAAGGAACGAGGCGACGGTTCATTGCCGCGAACGACTCCGTTCGTCAACTCACTTCAAAGAGTCGTTAGAATTGATTCGTTCGTTCGCGACCGATATATCTCTAGTTACGAGTACTCTCTTGATAAAGCCTAGCTTCCTGTATGCTTGACTGTATATTTCCCAAATATGTTTCCCCAAGATATTTCTTGCGTAATTGTGACGCCATAGTACTTAATGACTCGTGAATTATAAACAGCGCGGGGCGGAGCGGGGCGGGGCGGAGCGGGGCGAGCGGGGCGGGGCGGAGCGGGGCGAGCGGGGCGGGGTGGAGCTAGCGGGGCGGGGTGGAGCTAGCGGGGCTAAGCGGGATAGGGCGGAATAATAACAACGTTATTTCACTTTCTCATCACATTTTACGAGTACTCTCTTGATAAAGCCTAGCTTCCTGTATGTTAGACCGTATATTTCCCGAATATGTTTTCCCAAAGATATTTCTTGCGTAATTGTGACGCCATAGTACTTAAGAGACTCAAGAATAATTAACAGCGCGGGGCGGAGCGGGGCGGGGCGGGGCGGAACGGGGCGGGGCGGAACGGGGCGGGGCGGAGCGGGGCGGGGCGGAGCGGGGCGGAGCGGGGCGGAGCGGGGCGGAGCGGGGCGGGGCGGGGCGGAGCGGGGCGGAGCGGGGCGGGGCGGGGCGGAGCGGGGCGGAGCGGGGCGGGGCGGAGCGGGGCGGGGCGGAGAGGGGCGGGGCGGAGCGGGGCGGGGCGGAGCGGGGCGGGGCGGGGCGGGGCAGGGCGTGGCGGAGCGGGGCGGAGCGGAGCGGGGCGGGGCGGAGCGGAGCGGGGCGGGGCTGGATAATAATAATGTTCTTTCATTTTCTCATCACATTCTACGAGTACTCGCTTGATAAAGCCTAGCTTCCTGTATTCTTGACCGTATATTTCCTGAATATGTTTTACCCAAGATATTTTTTGCGTAATTGTGACCTCATAGTACTTAACACGTTGCGTACGGCAGTGTTTAAATCCCTCGTACCCCTCTGTTCCGGCAGGTATTTAAACTGGAACACTTTAATATGCTCTCCTTTCTTAGAAGTGCCGTTACTTCATAATTTATTAATAATTTTTAATGGAATTTTTTACTTACTCAGGTATGATTTTAGTAATCCTTTTTGGTGTGATACTGCAAGAAACAGGCTCCTTTGTGCAATGGGACACGGCAAAATTTACATATATATCTAGTTTCACTTCTCAACTTTTTTGACGAGCACACTTTGCACACCCGTGTATGATATTTTTTTCCTATTCCAACTATGGTTTCGAGAGAATGCGTTGCCAAATCTCCCGAGAGCCTGGCTGGGTGATCTTTGGGGGCCCGCTGCGTAGGCTCTTTCACATCTGTGTCCTTATCGCCGCTCGGCTCACCGGCGCTAGGCTCATCGCCTTGCCTTGGTCTCTCACTGCTTTCTGCCCACTCTTTTGAAATCCCGAGAAGAAATTGCTTGAATCTTATTTTGCTGTCTTTATTCAATGTTTTATACACCCGAAAGGAATTAAAGAGCGCACAGTTGATCAACCATAGTACAACTTTTTTAGATCACTTCATAGTTTTTCTTAGTATCGTGTAGTACGCTAAATACATATCAGCTCTGTCAATACCCTTCATGCAATCATTATACTTCACAATACAGTTGGGTTTCTTGACGACAAGCCCTGTTATGTTGTTTAGTTTCCTTGCGATGCTCATGCTTGCATCATGAATGGTCGTGATCATCCTAACCTCCCGTTTATCTTTCCAATTCAGGAGTAGGACTTGTCCTTTTCGGCAAAAGGTGTATTCTTCTTTTTTCAATTTTTTTGATTCTTTCTTCAAATCGTCCGGAAGACCTCTATTTGCTCTAATCGTGCCACAAACTCTTGTTTTTTTGGCAAGAAGAGATTCTGCAATTTTAACGCTATTATAATAGTTGTCCTGATAAATGTGATGCCACTGGTTTAGGCTAGGTTTCAGCACTGACAGAATAGTTTCTTCAAGTTTTTTTTCCCTCAGGTTGGAAATGTAACCACTCTCACTTTCACATACCATGCGAACAAGCAGTCCATATTTCACTATCTTGGCTGGGTTGTATGTGCGGAATTTCAGCCTTCCTCTCCAAGGAATCATTGCCTCATCTAGAGATAATTCTTGTTTTGGCTTATAAACTGTCTGGCATTTGTCTATATATATATATACTCTACTCTAATATATATATACTCTAAATATAGTCTACAATTGGTCGTATTTTGAATAACCTGTCAGATGTTTTCTTTGAGTACAATTCATTGTTATTGAAATGCCATGCTTTCCAAATATATTCGAATCTGTTTCTTGACATCAATTGCCGGAATATAGGCGTTGAAATAAAAGGATCAGTAGTCCAATATTCCTTCAACGATGTTTTCCTTACTTGGCCCATGAGGATTATTATTGAAAGAAACTTCTTCATTTCAGGAACAGTAATGTCAGACCATTTTCCTGACTTGGGAGATTCTTTGTATTTATCTTTATTCTGACTGTAGTACAGGTTGGACTCATCACACATCATTTGGAAGAAGTCATCACCAAGAAAAAGTTCCACAGCTTCAGAAATACTATCAATATGTTTAGGCTTGATTTTTACACCAGGAGTACCTTCAAATTTCTCCAAAGTAACTTTTACATCTCGTTTTATCCATGTATCCAAAATTCCACTATCAGCAACTTCGTCCTCACTTAATTCCGAAGACTCACTGTTGCTAATTATGGAAGAATGATTTTTTCTTCTTTTCTTACTAACTGGAATGTCGCTATCATTTTCACTTTCACTGCTCTCTTCATTGGCCTCAACAGGTACATCAGATAAGTCATCAGCACACAAATCTGCTAAAATTTCATCCTCTCTCATTGTTTGCTTATTGGAATTTGAAGCCATGCCTCCGCAATATCACAAACTATGTAACTACAAGAGGAACTGTCATAAGACTAATATCCCAGGTTCGTAAAGAAATAAGGCACTGGTAAATGATCACACACATTCGTCTATAAGACCAGCCAACACATCAAAATCGGAAACAAAACTCAGGCAACGAAACCAACCGTATGAGCAAGGGTCTATAAGTCAACTGAAGTCAAACCACGAATACCTCTCCCGAGCGCATCACATATCGGGAACACGTAGCCGACACAGGATAAGGAAAGCGAGAAATGCTAGGCTGTGTGTTTGTGAGAGGTCAGGGTCACTGATAAATCCGAGACGCTTAGCTTCGTGCCTGTTTCTCTATCCAGTCAAATGAAACTATTCCATAATTAGACTTGACCGTCTAGAAAACGAACTTCCAGTCGTATGCCGTTTGACACCCCGACGGCGGAAAGGCCTTCGACGGATGAAATTCTTGAGTCATGGAAATGGGAAGTTTGATGTCTTGTAAAAATATGTACAGGAGTATTTCATAACATGCATGGTGTTACTCTAGAGTAACTATTGTCAGTAATACCCAAATGACCACTCACAACTTGAAATAAGTCTACATTGACGATTATTCCATCTATATTTCAGCATAAAGGATATTAAAATATCAACTAAACAATTAACATTGTTCTAAGAATCTCAGGTTATCCGTTAATCTAGTATTGTAAACGGAACACAGGTAAAGTGATTAATGCGTGAAAAACGCGAATGCGTGAAAGTAGCGACTTTAAAAACATGACTTTATTTAAACAAAAATATATGCAGATATTCTAAATTCATACAACTTATGCAAAAATATATTATTAATGATAGTTGCCCGTTACATATTAAAAACTGATATAATTAAATTAAATTGGCAAAATAAAAAGGAGTCAACAGCAAAAACGAGAATTCTCGTGATCCGTACGCAACGTGTTAACAGAGGGAAGGAACGATGCGGAGCGGGGCGTGGCGGAGCGGGGCGGAGCGGGGCGGAGCGGGGCTGGGCGGAGCGGGGCGGGGCGGGGCGGGGCGGAGCGGGGCGGGGCGGAGCGGGGCGGGGCGGGGCGGAGCGGGGCGGGGCGGGGCGGGGCGGAGCGGGGCGGGGCGGGGCGGGGCGGAGCGGGGCGGAGCGGGGCGGGGCGGAGCGGGGCGGGGCGGAGCGGAGCGGGGCGGGGCGGAGCGGGGCGGGGCGGGGCGAGGCGGGGCGGGGCGGAGCGGTGCGGGGCGGGGCGAGGCGGGGCGGGGCGGAGCGGAGCGGGGCGGAGCGGTGCGGGGCGGAGCGTTGCGGGGCAAGAGGGGCGGGGTGGAGCGAGCGGGGCTGGGCGGGGTGGGGCGGGATAATAACAACGTTCTTTTACTTTCTCATCACATTTTATGAGTAATCTCTTGATAAAGCCTAGCTTCCTGTATGCTTGACCGTATATTTCCCGAATATGTTTTCCCCAAGATATTTCTTGCGTAATTGTGACCCCATAGCACTTAACAGACTCGTGTATAATTAACAGCGCGGCGCGTAGCGGGGCGGGGCGGGGTGGAGCGAGCGGGGCCGGGCGGGGTGGGGCGGGATAATAACAACGTTCTTTTACTTTCTCATCACATTTTACGAGTACTCTCTTGATAAAGCCTAGCTTCCTGTATGCTTGACCGTATATTTCCCGAATATGTTTTACCCAAGATATTTCTTGCGTAATTGTGACCCCATAGTTCTTAACAGACTCGTGAATAATTAACAGCGCGTGGCGGAGCGGGACGGGAGTAGGTAAGAAATGAGGATTCTGGCGCGTCACGTGACTTATAAACAAACGCGAATATCTAGCATACTAATTAACTTAGATAAAATATAACGACACCGTCTGATAGTCCAAATTAACCCACATCAAATATCGTCCTCATCTTTGCGACAAAGTGATCAATACGCCCGCACCAGTCCGAAATGAATAATATATAGCATCACAGGAAAACGATCATGCATGGCATTCGTTGATGAAAGAGCTCACGTCATTCGCACCGGATGTTGAGTGCAATTCCGCCTCGATAACCTTGAGCTCCACTCTCAAGTTTCAACCCAGCTGCGAACACAAATGCTTCCGCAATTCAAAATTACCCCTATCTTCCTTCTAGCTTGCATTATCCATCCTTCAAAGATGCATTGCATCACCCTCTCACTGTATAAAAAACCCCCGCCGAGAACAGTTTCGTAGTCATTCTCAACTTGTCTTTTAACTGACAAACATCCACTGCAGTGTGCTCGCGTTCCTGATATCAACGGACATATTTGTGGTAAGTATAACATTTACTATTCTCGCTCGTTTTCGGTTTTTTATTAGTTCAGTCGACGGTCCGAACTCGAGTTAAGAGATCACTTCTCGTGAGTAACGAGGTAATATTCACCTTGAATATTTCTAATCATAGATTCTTTCGTTTCTTTTTTTTACTTTTACAGCAATCATAAACATGAGCTCTATACAAGAAATCTTTGAAAACTTTAACTCTGGAAATTACAACACAGTAAATGAGTTACAAACAGCACTAACAAACATACATTCAAGAGTAGCTTTACACAATGAAACAATTAACGATATTGAGACTTACATTCGAATGAAAGATGCACACGATAAAGCGGAAGGTAGACGCTTCTGTTTATACTGTGAGGTATATTATAGTATAGACGAAGCAATGCCACATGAAAATACGAACGAGCATAGACGGAATATCACTATTCAGCAAGGTTCAGGATTTATCGAAGTAGAATCTGCTATTCGATCAAGACTAAAAACTTTTTGGATTACTCCCGAGGAGGATAGTGGTCGGGACGTGATTTCGTTTCTAGACGTGATTCGGAATAAAGTAATCGAAAAGACGAACGAACAGGTTGATCTTAATAACTCGATCAAATTCAATTTAGTCCTAATATGTAAATTCAAAAAGGGCGAAAGCGAAGAGTTAGATGCTTCGTTCAAAACCGAGAATTGCCGTGCCTTCGCTGCAGATAAAATAGAGGAAATAATTGAAGAGGCATTTTCAAAATTGCTGAAAGAAAAGTCAGAATTTCAAGCTAAAGGATCCGGATGGTCTTTGTCTGAGGTTGTTGGCTTGGAATTGAGAATAAACGAGTACAAACCACTTCGAGGCTCGACATTTATAGATTTGCCAGGTAAGATAAAAAATACCAAAGCTGTTATTAACGTGCAAAACGAAGACCAGTATTGTTTCAAGCATGCTATATGGGCTAAAAACATCGATAAAGACCCCCAGCGAGTTTTTAAATACAATACTCTAGCGTTTCATGCCGGTTACAATTGGGAATGCGTCGAGTATCCAGTTGACTTGAAAGATATCCCAAAATTCGAACGTGCTAATAATATTTCGATCAATGTGTTTGGGTTAGATGATAAAAATAACGTGTACCCGATAAAAATTGTGAAAATTGAGCTAAATGACCATCGAGACCTGTTGTACGTGACAAACGATTCTACTGCGCACTATTGCTGGGTCAAGAACTTCAATAGACTGATTCGAACACAAATAACGAGACATAAAAATCAACTATTCATTTGCAAACGTTGTTTTACTCATTATTATAATGAAGAAAAACTCGAGGCTCACAAAGAATTACGTCGAGGTACGGGTGAACCAAGCAAAATTGTCATGCCTAGCGAAGAAGACAACATTTTAAAGTTTACGCACATAAATTACTCTTTTCGCGTACCTTACGTGATCTATGCAGATTTTGAATGTCTTCTTGAGAGCGTGAGCACTTGCGAGCCTAATCCACACACCTCTTTTACTCACAAGATACAAAAACATACACCATTTAGTTTTTGCTACATGATGATCACACCGGACGGATGCGAGGAGCCTAAGTTATATAGAGGACAAGACGCGGCGCGTGTTTTTATTGAATACATGAAAGAGGAGGCCGAGAAAGTTTTTAGACTTTACAAAAATACAGTACCAATGACGCCTCTGACTGAGGATGAAGAAAGAACACTTCAAAATGCGACTGTTTGTCATATTTGCGAGAAAGAGCTAGGTGAAGAAAGGGTAAGGGATCACGATCATCTTACCGGAAAGTATAGAGGCCCAGCACACACATTTTGTAACATTCAGTATAAGATGCCAAATTTTCTTCCAGTCTTCATCCACAATCTGTCATCCTACGATGGTCACTTTATCGTTCGGGAATTAGATTACGATGAAAGAAGAATATTTGTAATTCCAAATACAGAAGAAAAGTACATCTCTTTCGCAAAGTCTATCGATGAAAACTTAAGTATTAGATTCGTTGATTCATATCGCTTCATGTCCGCTTCACTGGCTTCACTGGTTGCAAATTTAACTGAGTTTAAATATACTAATACGATATTCGGTGAAAAGACGAATTTAGTCACTCGTAAGGGAGTGTACCCTTACGATTACACCGATTCATGGGACAAATTAGACGAAAAACAATTACCTAAGAAAGAAAATTTTTATAGTAAACTCACCTACGAAGACATATCGAACGAAGATTATGACCACGCGTCCAAGGTATGGAATACATTTAAATGTCAAACACTAGGTGATTACAGTGATGTTTATTTAAAAAGCGATGTGACTCTTTTAGCCGATGTTTTTTAAAACTTTCGAGACGTATGCTATGAGGCCTATAAACTTGATCCCTCTTGGTATCTGACCGCTCCATCACTAACTTTTGATGCAATGTTGAAATACACTCAAATTGAGTTGGAATTGCTAACAGACTATGACATGTTGTTGATGATTGAGAAAGGTATTCGAGGAGGAATTTCACAATGCTGCAAGCGCTACTGCGAAGCTAACAACAAGTACATGGGAACTTATAACCCTGAGAAAGATTCAAATTACTTGTTATATTTAGATTCTAATAACCTTTACGGCTGGGGGCTTTCAAGGTCCCTTCCCCACTCGAATTTTAGATGGCTATCACCGGATGAAATTGAACATTTTGATGTGACAGAAATTTCCGATGAAAACGAACAGGGATATATTCTAGAAGTCGATCTCGAGTACCCCCAGCACCTGCACGATTCGTATTCAGATTTGCCTCTGTGTCCTGAAAATAAGGCCCCCCCTGGGGGTAAACATAAAAAACTATTGACTACTCTATATGACAAGACGAAATATGTAATTCACTACGTCAACCTCAAACAGACACTCTCCTTTGGAGTGAAAATCAAAAAAGTTTATAGAATAATAGAATTTAGTCAGTCACCTTGGTTGAAACCATACATAGATTTGAACACGGAAAGAAGAAAATTAGCTACTGATGATTTCTCCCGCAATTTTTGGAAATACATGTCCAATAGTCTGTTCGGGAAATGTTTAATGAATGTACGCAAACATATTAATATGGAATTAGTATCTAGTGAAAAAAGATTACAAAAACTAATCAATAAATCACAATTTTTAGATAGAACGATTTTTACAGACACTCTTGTGGGTGTTCATCTCAGAAAATCTGTGATCAAAATGAAAATACCCATTTACATTGGTTTCAGCGTTCTCGATCTGAGTAAAACTTTAATGTATGATTTTCATTATAAAACAATGATTCCTAAATATGGTAAAAAAATTTCCTTGGCTTACAGCGACACGGATAGCTTTATTTATGATATCAAGGATAGTGATGTGTATGATGACATGCTGAAAAATCTCGACGCGTTTGATACATCAAACTATCCAAAAGACCACCCATGTTATTCAGATAAGAACAAAAAAGTAATAGGTAAATTCAAAGACGAATGCGATGGACGAGTAATGACTCATTTCATCGGACTGCGAAGTAAACTGTATAGATACAAGGTTCTCGGTTCCAAAGAAAAAAAGAAAGCGAAAGGGATAACCAGAGCAGTTATTGCGAAAAGTATCCATTATGAAGATTATGTACGCTGTCTACACGAAAATTCAACAGAATTTAGAAAAATGAGGGTCATTCGAAGTAAATTGCATCAAATTTACACCATGGAAATGAATAAAGTAACGCTAAATTCCGCTGATGATAAACGATACATTTGCGAGGATGGAATTAACACGCTTGCTTGGGGTCACTATAAAATTCCCCGAAAACGAACGCATGACGTGGCATTTAGTGATCAAGAAACTTGACAATTTATAAAAACATGATATGATAGTAGCCATGACGTTAGTCTGGAAACATCCGTTTACCTGCATCTGCGCAGGTCCATCTGGATCGGGAAAGACGACCTTTGTAACGAAATTTATTGAAAATTTAGATTGTATGATAGATCACGACATTGAGGAAATAGTATGGTGTTGCAGCCCAGGAAGCGAGCCTGATATAGAACATGAACTATTGAGCATACACTACGAAATACCGTCTTTTGAGGAATTTGAAGGTGCACCAATCTTGTGCGTTATCGATGATTTAATGAGCGAGGGGGCTTATAGCAAAGACGTGTGCAAACTGTTCACCAGAGGGAGTCATCATTTTAACATTTCGGTGTTTTTAATCACGCAGAATATTTTCTATCAAAGCGCACAATCGAGGAATATTTTGCTGAATGCAAAGTACATAGTATCGTTCAAAAATCCGCGAGATCAATTACAATTCGGTCATTTGGCACGACAGGTGTATCCAAAAAATTCGCAGGAGTTGGAAAGGGTATATAAGGAATCGACGGAAGATCCATTCGGTTATTTGGTCCTAGACCTCAGGCAGGACACTGACGATAGATTTCGTTTTCGAACGAGCATATTCCCCTACGACTACGACGACGAAGTCATCGTAACCGTAGTCTACATGCCTGTACGTAATGAACAGGTTGAAGAGTAATAAACATTTGCTCCATGCGTTAAAGTGTGCAAGGCCTAAATTACTCTCTGCGATATTGAAATCTTCAGACAACGAATTAATTAAATCCATATGCGATTGCTGTTTGAACACCATAAACGGGAACCATAAGATAGATCACAGGTTAAAACGAAAACTAGCCAAACATCGTAACACGTTGAGAAAGTTGGCAACGCGGGGAACGAGTGTGAAGAGAAAACGGGCCCTTCTCATACAAAAGGGTGGTTTTTTACCATTATTATTGGGATCAATTTTAAGCGGTGTCATCGGTAGCCTGCTAGGAAAATGAGCTTGCGTAAAATGCTCGTAGTGAGTCCGGAAGTTTTCGAGCGAGGGCATATGAAGGCAAGGTTGAGCGCATTAGATAAGGAAATGAAAGGTGTGTTGGCCAAGAAAGGAATCAAGGACGTAGACAAGTGGCATGCATACAAAAGAATACTCGATAAATATATGAGCACGCTTTCCAACATCAATTCTCCCATACACGTTCCGATAGTAAAACCTTTGACTCAGAACATACCACATACAAGGTCGGTTGAGAGTGGGGACGAGAGGATTCACGCATTGAAAAAATCATTAACTGAAGTGAAAAAAGTAAACGACGATTTAGATTCCACATGGGAACGCATAAACGAAAGACTAGGAGCGATGGAAAGTCTGTCACGACCACCCAACGTAAAAAAGATGCGAAAAAGAAAGCGGTCAGTGGAAGGAAAAACGTCAACAAAGATGCCGTCTCCCATAGAATTACCAAGAAGAAGCAAGCGCAAAATAAAAAAGAAATTGTTCGGACCAGAGTGGGTGACGACGTAATCGATAGAGTGTACAACGATCCTGCACATCCGGCAAGTTTTTCAACACTCGTTAAATTACACAAAGCGACTAGGGTTCCGAGAAACACATTACGCGAGTGGTTAGATTCTCAGGAGGCGTATACTCTCCATAGGCAGGCGAGAAAAAGATTTCCCCGAAATCGCTACGACGTGACCTACATTGACGAGTGCTGGCAATGTGATTTGAATGATTTGCAAAGTTTGAAGAAGTTCAACAGAGGGTATTGTTACATTTTGACTGTGATAGACTTGTTTTCCAGGTACGCCTGGGCTAGAGCTATACGGAGTAAACGAGCGGATGAAATAGTAAACGCTTTCAAGGATATATTTCGCGAGAGAAAGCCGTTGAAAATTCAGAGCGATAAGGGAAGTGAATTTGACAACGCCAAATTTAGAGATTTTCTCTCACGTGGTGGAGTGAAATTTTACACTACAAACAATCCGGACATAAAAGCCAGCCTCGTGGAACGATTCAATCGCACTCTAAAAACTAAAATGTACAAGTATTTTACAAAATACGACACTTATAATTACGTCGATGTGCTTTCAAAACTCGTGAGTAGTTATAACAATAGTGTTCATTCGAGTATAGGCATCGCACCCTCCAAGGTGAACGCAAAGAATGCGTTTGCGGTCGCCAGCCGGAGAAGAAATGATGTGAAAAAAAAGTATACAAAATTTAAAATCGACGATCACGTGAGAATAAGCAAAGAGCGGCTTCCGTTCGCTAAAGGTTACACTGCTAATTACACCAGAGAAATATTTAGAGTAGTAGGCATAGATAGTACAAGAGAAATACCAACTTATAAGTTGCAGGATATGAATGGGGAGAATATAAGCGGAAGTTTTTACGCGCAAGAGTTAGTCAAGGTGAACGTATCCGCAGAGACGGAATATAGGATCGAGAAGATTTTGAGGCGTAGAGGACGCGCTCCCAATCTCGAATATTTTGTAAAGTGGGAAGGATACCCGAAATCATTTAACTCTTGGGTTGCGGCTTCTTCCGTGCGTAAATTATGACCGAGTTTTACTTGACGTTACCAAGCGATAGCTCTCGCGAATTCTTTCCCCAAAACACAATAGCTCATTATCGTGCAAAACTGAGTCATCGTATCGATTTAGAAAATGATGAATGGCTTGTAGGTTTGGCGGATATTTCGATACCGTCAATCGATTTAGAAGATATAGCTCCGACTCATCCTCCAACCGATTTGATTGAATTAGAAGAGGGAGCTTCAACTCGTAAAGATGAAGGTAGTGTAGTAGAAAAGATAGGTCCTGCTAATCCTCCAACCCATTTAATTGGAGGGGAAGAGGAAGCTTTAACTCGTAAAGATAACAGAACACGAACAGAGGAAGGGTTAGTTAGAGGAGAAGAAGGTGGACCCGGGGATGGTCGAGTCAAAATTGCGATAGAAAAAGGTCTTTTCTTCGAGATTCCGCAAGGAACGTACGGAAGCGTATGTTTTGCTTTTGCTTCGTCATTTACTGCTACCCCCCGCCGTATAAGGGATAAAATAGTAAACAATATCATGCGTTCTGTAGATGAATTAGCAATACGAGATGGACAGGTAGGTGTAAACGAACGAAGTTTACCAGAGTCAGTCATAATAAGAGCAAAGGATGTCACATATTCACTACCATCAGGAGTCTATGACTCATTCGGAGACTTAATTAAAATATCTTTAGAGGGTTTTTCTAGCGCAGGACAAAAAAAGATAAAAGAGGAATGGAGATTATTATCGTCTTTCCTGATTCGGATGACGGATGAAGATGATGATGCAAACGTACAAAATATATTCAGCAATGTTAAAACAACTTTCTCAAAATCGAGTGGTAAACGAGGGAGGAGAAGTATAACTCCTGCTTCTAAAAACATTTACGTGTACATCGACATTATTAAGCCACAGTTTGTGGTTGATTCATTGAGTCGCTGTTTACGCATACTAAATACTCGAGTTGGGGGATATCAAGTATTCAATCCGATTTACTATTACCCCGTCGAGAAGAACAGCATTGAAAGCGTTTAGATTTTAATGACCGATAAACTGGGTGAGGCTATTCCATTTCATAGTGGGATACAATCTTCAATAGCGGTGTTACATTTTATAAAAAAGAAGTAATTTAGATTAGTTGGTCATTAAGCAACGAGATGGCTACGGTAGCGGATCGTTATTATGCATACTATGCAAGACAGGTGGGAGGAGAGGTGGGACCAATATATCGAGCATCATATCGCGTGCAAAAAGGGAGGGGTATTGGAAGTTTTCTAGCGGGTCTATGGCGGTTTACGAAGCCGTTGATATTTAGTGGACTTAAGACTGTAGGGAAAGAGGTCGCGACTGCGGGGGCCGCTGCCCTCGGCGATCTGGGCACAAAACCGGTGAAAGAGATATTACGCAATAGAATAAACGAGGCAGGACAGAATTTGAAGCGCAAGGCGGAAGAGAAGTTAGAGGGCATGAAAGGTGGGAGATTAAAGATTGCAAAACGTCCTCGCTTGATTGAAATAAAACCGCGAAGTGGTAAGAAAAAACAGCATTCAACGAAGAGGTCGCGAAGAGCGAAGGTCTCGCGGAGAGATATTTTTTCATAATGTCTGAGCATATGCTGAGTTCGTTGGATTTATTCCAACCTAATCCACCCATACAGACCAACATTCTATCTAAACGCCTGGTGCCTTACAAACCCATATCTTCGTTGGACAATCGATCGGTCATTGAATTTTTAATCAAAGATTCTGGCGACTCGTACAGAGATTTAAATAGTATATACCTCAAGCTCAAAGTGAAGATTTGCAAGAAAAATTTTAGTGATTTTACCGATGCGAACACTAGTCAACCGGGTGTAATGAACAATATTCTACACTCACTATTCGAGCAATGTGACGTATATTTCAATGGGACTCTTGTCACACCTTCGGAAGATAATTATCACTATAGAAGTTATTTGGAAAACATTCTAAACTATGGATCTGACGCTAGTAGAACACACTTGCGTAATGTCGGTTGGGAATTGGACACGGGAGATGATGTTAACAAGACAGATAGCAGCAATGCTGGGTACATGAAAAGAAAATCGTGGTTCAAGAATAGTGCCGAAGTGGAGTTGTATGGTAAATTACACGTGGACGTGTTTAATCAAACACAGCTGCTACTCAATGGCGTAGACATTAATATTAGATTAATGCTCTCTAAACCCGCTTTCTATCTAATGGGAGAGGATGGTGGGGTTTTGCGAATACTCGACGCAATGCTATACGTGTTGCATCATGATATTAATCCTTCGATATTAGTAGCGCATAGTAAAATGTTAGAACGAGACAAAGCTAAATATCACTACAAGTGAACAGAATTGAAAACGTTCACTGTACCCTCAGGCGGTCGAACTTTAAGTATTGACAACGCAATCAATGGACGAATACCTAACACACTAATATTTGCAATGGTCGACAATGACTCGTACGCTGGCGATTTTAATAAGAATCCTTTTGCGCTCTCTCACTACTCACTCGAGAATTTTTCGCTCTTTGTGAATGGAGTTCAGATTCCTTCCGAGGGACTGGAATGTAATTTCAGCAGCAAAAACTATTGGGCACGAGCGTATGATACGATTTTCTCCGGCAGTGGAATAAAGCATCACGATAAGGGAAATCAAATCACTTACGATATGTTTGGGCATGGCTACTTTATGTTAGTATTCGATCTCACACCGGACGATTCAGGTAACGAGGACTATGTAAGTTTAAGGGATACGGGTGTGGTGAGAATAGAGGCGAGATTTGAAAACGAATTGGCTAAAACCGTGACGTGTTTGGTCTTTGCTGAATATGATGCTACACTAGAAATTGATAAAAACAGGAACTTTATTACAAATTTTTAGTCATGGATAGCGTAAAAATCGATAGACTATTACGTAATAGATTGGGTGAATTATTTCGCGGAGTATATCCTTCCGACAAGTTACCACACTCACCAAAAAATGGCATATTCGTAGTAAATTTAGATCCAGCTGGTTTTCCAGGTTCTCATTGGGTAGCTATTTACATATATAATCAATTTGCAGAATACTTCGACTCGTACGGACTAGGCCCCTTTGTTCCTAAAATTTTGAATTTTTTAAGGCCTTTCAACTGCACTCACAATCGCGTTCAGATACAAAGCTTTCATTCCGACATTTGTGGGGAATATTGTTGCTTGTATGCAGTTAGTAAATATTTAGGTCACTCGCTACACAAATTCCTCACCCAATTCAATCACACTAACCCACACCTCAACGACTGCCGCACCCTGGAGCTGTTTCGAGTCACCTTTGGTGGGCTGAGGAGTGATACGAGGTGTCATCCCCGTGCCCAGCGTTGCTGTTCCAGAATAAATACAGTGCACGGAGATGGGAGGTGATTATTAGAGAAGAATCAGCCGCAGAATGCAGATCGTCGCATCAGTGAGCTTTTCGATGGAGGGAGTGACGGAGCTTGCAGCCGTCGACGTTGATTCCAACCGCCTTTTTTGGGGCACTTTCAATAAACATGGGAAACTCGTTGCTGGGGGAAAGAAGCTTCGGTTTCAAGACCCTCTGCACTGCGATGACACTTCCTTCAACAGTGGATTCATCTCTTACGCCGAGCTTGCCCCCGCTTTGGAGGCCATCCTTGAGGGAGCGACCGCTCTCTTTGCATTTAGCGAAAAAGAGTGCGAATTTCTCTCCAATCTCACGCAGCGTACTTTCATCTCTCTTCAAAAGGAATTAAATTGCCCCCCTCCTGAAAAATGCAGCTTTATCTCATTTTCCTGCCTCAATCCCTGTCACAAATTACGCAATAGCACGTGCGCATTGAGAGACGCTCATTCACTGGCACAATGGTTTAATTATAACCGTCTCAAGGTCGAAGTTGATCCATGTCCGGATGATGATTGTTCCCCCGCCCCTCTTCCAACATCGTCATCCTCTTAAGCTATATAAATTCTCGCCATACATCATTCATCATGCTACCGTCGGAGGAAACAGTCCTGCATTCTCCACCCATCAAGAGGAAGAGACCGGCTGAATACCATCCCAGTCACTCTTCATTCCATAACTCGAACAATCTGCTACTTCAATCGGTGTATTATTTGAACAGTGCAAAGTCAAAGAGTGTGTGTGTTGGTTACGATCCTGGTAGAGACTTTGAGCCGGTCGTGCAATTCAATCAAGTTGGAAAAAAGAGTGTAATTGTTTCGCAAGCTGATTGGTCTAATATTCTAAACTCGGAAAAGACTGTGAATTTGTTTTTATATAAAGGTGAAAAAGAACAATTAACTTCATCCTGCTTAGCCTATGCAAATTACTTTGGGAAGAGTCATTTGGTTATTAAGAACACGAGCCCGTTTAACTTGAACGGTGACGAATGGGTGGCATTGGTGAAGCTCTCCGAGTTGATAAATCTATTTCTTTGAAGACTTTCGAGCAGTCGTAATAAAGTGAGACAATTTCTCACCACTAAATTAGCTAAAAATATCACAGATTGTGATTTTGAAAGACTTGAATTGGAGATGGTACTCATAACGTATGATTTGCCTGGTAATCAAAAAGTATAACTTGGTTATGCTCTGATTTTTCCAGCGCGTGTGAGTGAAAGGCTTTTTGACCTCTGGCACGAAGTAAAATTCTGTAAGTCAAAAGGTCTTTGATGTGTGTTCAACCCCTGGCATTGGGCGAAAAAACCTTGTAAGTTGGACATACATCGCGATGAGTGTCATTATCGAATTTCAAGGGTTTACCGCTAACGATAATAGTTACATAGTCAAGAAATTGGCTATTTTTGATGTTCAAAACAAATGCTGCAATACGTGGCTCTTTAAATCACCGGAGAGATTGCTGTATGCAAAAGAAGCGAGTTGGGTGAGAAATAATTATCACGGTTTGAATGTATATTTGGGAGAGATTGAGTATCCCGATTTGGAGAGCATACTTTATAATTATACAAAGCAATATAAATATCTGTTCACCAAGGGAGCACAAAAGGCATCTTTCTTAACCAGTCTCCTTCCCATAGGTATTTGCGTGGCTAATCTAGAATTGTATGGTTGTCCCTCGCTTAAGAAATTGACTACGAATGAGGGATGTTTAATCGAAGCTCATATGGAGGCTAATTTGCAGTGTGCGAGAAAAAACTGTCACAAGTTGGCAAATTGGTGCCAACAAAGTAAAATTTGTTAACCATTAAAAAATCGTTTTGCAATGGATGGATTAGATTTTTTTGTAAGTAGTCTTTTTCTGTTATGTAACATTACCATGTTTTCTTTGTTCATTTATTATACCGTTCAATTAAATGGATATAATTGTATTGAGGGTTATTTACTCGAGAATAGTTACTTAAACAAAAGTAGTGCGAGTATGGAGGTACAATTATATGCGGTCAGAAGTGCAGTGCGTTTATTGCAAGAACAATATAATATTAGTGGAGATGGTGAATTGAACTATGAGATGAAATATTTTGTCAACTATATAAAACCAACACCTCCATGTGTGATTGATGTATTTATATAATTATTAAGTGAAAAAATAAATATTTTTTGTAAACCTATATTTTCTTTTATTTCTATGATACCTTTTTTGCATTAGAGGTAATAAATTAAAAAGAGCAAAAACAATTTTTTAACTGTTTTTTTATTTACCTCGTTCTCATTACCGATATAAGGCCTGGATATAATAAGAGACAAAACCTGTCCCATCCTGCAATGCAATTACTAAAAGATGTACTCGTTTGTTATTTTATACCCCAAACCATGAACGTGTCAGAACATGTCTATGCATTATGATCTATGGGTTGATACGTGCTTTTACTTGAAAGGACTGAAGCATTGCATCTCGGCAGGATGCACCATGCAACCTAGAAGGAAGGGGAGGGGGAATGTTGGAACGCGGAAACAATTGATAAAAGAATCGCGTCGCAGCTGGGTTGAAACTTGAGAGTGGAGCTCAAGGTTATCGAGGCGGAATTGCACTCAACATCCGGTGCGAATGACGTGAGCTCTTTCATCAACGAATGCCATGCATGATCGTTTTCCTGTGATGCTATATATTATTCATTTCGGACTGATGCGGGCGTATTGATCACTTTGTCGCAAAGATGAGGACGATATTTGATGTGGGTTAATTAGAGCTATCCAACGGGGTTGTTATATTTTATCTAAGTTAATTAGTATGCTAGATATTTAATATTAAAATGTTTTTCGGCTGTTGTGGGTTGAATATTTGCTTCATCGCAAAGACAAGTACATCATTTGATGTGGGTTAATTTGGACTATCAGACGGTGTCGTTATATTTTATCTAAGATAATTAGTATGCTAGATATTCGCGTTTGTTTATAAGTCACGTGACGCGCCAGAATCCTCATTTTTTACCTACTGACGGGGAGGGGTGGGGTGGAGCGAGCGGGGCTGGGCGGGGTGGGCGGGATAATAACAATGTTCTTTCACTTTCTCATCACGTTTTACGAGTACTCTCATGATAAAGCCTAGCTTCCTGTATGCTTGATCGTATATTTCCCGAATATGTTTTGCCCAAGATATTTCTTGCGTAATTGTGACCCCATAGTAATTAACAGACTCGTGAATAATTAACAGCGCGGGGTGGAGCGGGGCGGCGCGGGGTGGGGTGGAGCGACCGGGTCTGGGCGGGGTGGGGCGGGATAATAACAATGTTCTTTCACTTTCTCATCACATTTTACGAGTAATCTCTTGATAAAGCCTAGCTTCTTGTATGCTTGACCGTATATTTCCAGAATATGTTTTCCTCAAGATATTTCTTGCGTAATTGTGACCCCGTAGTACTTAACAGACTCGAGAATAATTAACAGCGCGGGGCGGATCGGAGCGGAGCGGAGTGGAGCGAGCGGGGCTGGGCGGGATGGGGCGGGATAATAACAACGTTCTTTCACATTCTCATCACATTTTACGAGTACTCTCTTGATAAAGCCTAGCTTCCTGTATGCATGACCGTAAATTTCCCGAATATGTTTTCCCCAAGATATTTCTTGCGTAATTGTGACCCCATAGTACTTAACAGACTCGAGAATAATTAACAGCGCGGGACGGAGCTGGGCGGGGCGGGGTGGAGCGGGATAATAACAACGTTCTTTTACTTTCTCATCACATTTTACAAGTACTCTCTTGATAAAGCCTAGCTTCCTGTATTCTTGACCGTATATTTCCCAAATATGTTTTACCCAAGTCATTTCTTGCGTAATTTTGACCCCATAGTACTTAACAGAGGGAAGGAGCGGAGCGGGGCGTGGTGGCGCGAGCAGGGCTGGGCGGGATGGGGCAGGATAATAACAACGTTATTTCACTTTCTCATCACATTTTACGATGACTCTCTTGATAAAGCCTAGCTTCATGTATGCTTGACCGTATATTTCCCGAATATGTTTTCCCCAAGAATTTGCCGGCGTAATTGTGACCTCATAGTACTTAACAGAGGGAAGGAGCGATGCGGAGAGGGGCGGGGCGGAGCGAGGCGGGGCGGGGCGGTGCGTGGCGGGGCGGAGCGGGGCGGGGCGGGGCGGGGCGGTACGGAGCGGAGCGGGGCGGGGCGGGGCGGTGCGGAGCGGAGCGGGGCGGGGCGGGGCGGGGCGGAGCGTTGCGGGGCGGAGCGGAAGGAGCGGGGCGGAGCGGAAGGAGCGGGGCGGGGTGGAGCGAGCGGGGCTGGGCGGGGTGGGGCGGGATAATAACATCGTTCTTTTACTTTCTCATCACATTTTACGAGTACTCTCTTGATAAAGCCTAGCTTCCTGTATGCTTGATCGTATATTTCCCGAATATGTTTTACCCAAGATATTTCTTCCGTAATTGAGACCCCATAGTACTTAACAGAGAGAAGGAGCGGAGCGGGGCGGGGTGTAGCGAGCGGGGCTGGGCGGGATGGGGCGGGATAATAACAACGTTATTTCACTTTCTCATCACATTTTACGAGTAATCTCTTGATAAAGCCTAGCTTCCTGTATGCTTGACCGTATATTTCCCGAATATGTTTTCCCCAAGATATTTCTTGCGTAATTGTGACCCCATAGCACTTAACAGACTCGGGTATAATTAACAGCGCGGCGCGGAGCGGGGCGGGGCGGGGTGGAGCGAGTGGGGCCGGGCGGGGAAGGGAGGGATAATAACAACGTTCTTTTACTTTCTCATCACATTTTACGAGTACTCTCTTGATAAAGCCTAGCTTCCTGTATGCTTGACCGTATATTTCCCGAATATGTTTTACCCAAGATATTTCTTGCGTAATTGTGACCCCATAGTACTTAACAGACTCGTGAATAATTAACAGCGCGTGGCGGAGCGGGACGGTGCGGGGTGGGGTTGAGCGGGCGGGGCTGGGCAGGGTGGGGCGGGATAATAACAATGTTCCTTCACTTTCTCATCACGTTTTACGAGTACTCTCATGATAAAGCCTAGCTTCCTGTATGCTTGATCGTATATTTCCCGAATATGTTTTGCCAAAATATTTCTTGCGTAATTGTCACCCCATAGTAATTAACAGACTCGTGAAAAATTAACAGCGCGGGGTGGAGCGGGGCGGCGCGGGGTGGGGTGGAGCGACCGGGTCTGGGCGTGGTGGGGCGGGATAATAACAATGTTCTTTCACTTTCTCATCACATTTTACGAGTAATCTCTTGATAAAGTCTAGCTTCTTGTATGCTTGACCGTATATTTCCAGAATATGTTTTCCTCGAGATATTTCTTGCGTAATTGTGACCCCGTAGTACTTAACAGACTCGAGAATAATTAACAGCGCGGGGCGGATCGGAGCGGAGCGGAGTGGAGCGAGCGGGGCTGGGCGGGATGGGGCGGGATAATAACAACGTTCTTTCACTTTCTCATCACATTTTACAAGTACTTTCTTGATAAAGCCTAGCTTCCTGTATTCTTGACCGTATATTTCCCAAATATGTTTTACCCAAGACATTTCTCGCGTAATTTTGACCCCATAGTACTTAACAGAGGTAAGGAGCGGAGCGGGGCGAGCGGGGCGTGGTGGCGCGAGCAGGGCTGGGCGGGATGGGGCAGTATAATAACAACGTTATTTCACTTTCTCATCACATTTTACGATGACTCTCTTGATAAAGCCTAGCTTCCTGTATGCTTGACCGTATATTTCCCGAATATGTTTTCCCCAAGAATTTGTTTGCGTAATTGTGACCTCATAGTACTTAACAGAGGGAAGGAGCGATGCGGAGCGGGGCGGGGCGAAGCAGGGCGGGGCGGGGCGGGGCGGAGCGGGGCGGTGCGGAGCGGGGCGGTGCGGTGCGGTGCGGGGCGGTGCGGTGCGGTGCGGGGCGGTGCGGAGCGGGGCGGTGCGGTGCGGGGCGGTGCGGGGCGGAGCGGGGCGGAGCGGGGCGGAGCGGGGCGGGGCGGGGCGGGGCGGGGCGGAGCGTTGCGGGGCAGAGCGGAGAGTTGCGGGGCGGAGCGGAGAGTTTCGGGGCGGAGCGGAGAGTTGCGGGGCGGAGCGGGGCGAGCGGGGCGGGGTGGAGCGAGCGGGACTGGGCGGGGAGGGGCGGGATAATAACATCGTTCTTTTACTTTCTCATCACATTTTACGAGTACTCTCTTGATAAAGCCTAGCTTCCTGTATGCTTGACCGTATATTTCCCGAATATGTTTTACCCAAGACATTTCTTCTTACGTAATTGTGACCCCATAGTACTTAACAGAGGGAAGGAGCGGGGCGGAGCGGGGCGAGCGGGGCGGGGTGGAGCGAGCGGGGCTGGGCGGGATGGGGCGGGATAATAACAATGTTCTTTCACTTTCTCATCACATTTTACGAGTACTCTCTTGATAAAGCCTAGCTTCCTGTATGCATGACCGTAAATTTCCCGAATATGTTTTCCCCAAGATATTTCTTGCGTAATTGTGACCCCATAGTACTTAACAGACTCGAGAATAATTAACAGCGCGGGACGGATCTGGGCGGGGCGGGGTGGAGCGGGATAATAACAACGTTCTTTTACTTTCTCATCACATTTTACAAGTACTCTCTTGATAAAGCCTAGCTTCCTGTATTCTTGACCGTATATTTCCCAAATATGTTTTACCCAAGTCATTTCTTGCGTAATTTTGACCCCATAGTACTTAACAGAGGGAAGGAGCGGAGCGGGGCGAGCGGGGCGTGGTGGCGCGAGCAGGGCTGGGCGGGATGGGGCAGGATAATAACAACGTTATTTCACTTTCTCATCACATTTTACGATGACTCTCTTGATAAAGCCTAGCTTCATGTATGCTTGACCGTATATTTCCCGAATATGTTTTCCCCAAGAATTTGCCGGCGTAATTGTGACCTCATAGTACTTAACAGAGGGAAGGAGCGATGCGGAGAGGGGCGGGGCGGAGCGGGGCGGGGCGGGGCGGTGCGTGGCGGGGCGGAGCGGGGCGTGGCGGGGCGGTGCGTGGCGGGGCGGAGCGGGGCGGGGCGGAGCGGGGCGGGGCGGGGCGGGGCGGTACGGAGCGGGGCGGGGCGGGGCGGGGCGGTACGGAGCGGGGCGGGGCGGGGCGGGGCGGGGCGGGGCGGGGCGGGGCGGTGCGGAGCGGAGCGGGGCGGGGCGGGGCGGGGCGGGGCGGTGCGGAGCGGAGCGGGGCGGGGCGGGGCGGAGCGTTGCGGGGCGGAGCGGAAGGAGCGGGGCGGAGCGGAAGGAGCGGGGCGGGGTGGAGCGAGCGGGGCTGGGCGGGGTGGGGCGGGATAATAACATCGTTCTTTTACTTTCTCATCACATTTTACGAGTACTCTCTTGATAAAGCCTAGCTTCCTGTATGCTTGATCGTATATTTCCCGAATATGTTTTACCCAAGATATTTCTTCCGTAATTGAGACCCCATAGTACTTAACAGAGAGAAGGAGCGGAGCGGAGCGGGGCGAGCGGGGCGGGGTGTAGCGAGCGGGGCTGGGCGGGATGGGGCGGGATAATAACAACGTTATTTCACTTTCTCATCACATTTTACGAGTAATCTCTTGATAAAGCCTAGCTTCCTGTATGCTTGACCGTATATTTCCCGAATATGTTTTCCCCAAGATATTTCTTGCGTAATTGTGACCCCATAGCACTTAACAGACTCGGGTATAATTAACAGCGCGGCGCGGAGCGGGGCGGGGCGGGGTGGAGCGAGTGGGGCCGGGCGGGGAAGGGAGGGATAATAACAACGTTCTTTTACTTTCTCATCACATTTTACGAGTACTCTCTTGATAAAGCCTAGCTTCCTGTATGCTTGACCGTATATTTCCCGAATATGTTTTACCCAAGATATTTCTTGCGTAATTGTGACCCCATAGTACTTAACAGACTCGTGAATAATTAACAGCGCGTGGCGGAGCGGGACGGTGCGGGGTGGGGTTGAGCGGGCGGGGCTGGGCAGGGTGGGGCGGGATAATAACAATGTTCCTTCACTTTCTCATCACGTTTTACGAGTACTCTCATGATAAAGCCTAGCTTCCTGTATGCTTGATCGTATATTTCCCGAATATGTTTTGCCAAAATATTTCTTGCGTAATTGTCACCCCATAGTACTTAACAGAGAGAAGGAGCGGAGCGGAGCGGGGCGAGCGGGGTGGGGTGGAGCGAGCGGGCTGGGCGGGAATGGGCGGGATAATAACAACGTTATTTCCCTTTCTCATCACATTTTACGAGTAATCTCTTGATAAAGTCTAGCTTCTTGTATGCTTGACCGTATATTTCCAGAATATGTTTTCCTCGAGATATTTCTTGCGTAATTGTGACCCCGTAGTACTTAACAGACTCGAGAATAATTAACAGCGCGGGGCGGATCGGAGCGGAGCGGAGTGGAGCGAGCGGGGCTGGGCGGGATGGGGCGGGATAATAACAACGTTCTTTCACTTTCTCATCACATTTTACAAGTACTTTCTTGATAAAGCCTAGCTTCCTGTATTCTTGACCGTATATTTCCCAAATATGTTTTACCCAAGACATTTCTCGCGTAATTTTGACCCCATAGTACTTAACAGAGGTAAGGAGCGGAGCGGGGCGAGCGGGGCGTGGTGGCGCGAGCAGGGCTGGGCGGGATGGGGCAGTATAATAACAACGTTATTTCACTTTCTCATCACATTTTACGATGACTCTCTTGATAAAGCCTAGCTTCCTGTATGCTTGACCGTATATTTCCCGAATATGTTTTCCCCAAGAATTTGTTTGCGTAATTGTGACCTCATAGTACTTAACAGAGGGAAGGAGCGATGCGGAGCGGGGCGGGGCGAAGCAGGGCGGGGCGGGGCGGGGCGGAGCGGGGCGGTACGGAGCGGGGCGGTGCGGTGCGGTGCGGGGCGGTGCGGTGCGGTGCGGGGCGGTGCGGAGCGGGGCGGTGCGGTGCGGGGCGGTGCGGGGCGGAGCGGGGCGGGGCGGGGCGGGGCGGGGCGGGGCAGAGCGTTGCGGGGCAGAGCGGAGAGTTGCGGGGCGGAGCGGAGAGTTTCGGGGCGGAGCGGAGAGTTGCGGGGCGGAGCGGGGCGAGCGGGGCGGGGTGGAGCGAGCGGGACTGGGCGGGGAGGGGCGGGATAATAACATCGTTCTTTTACTTTCTCATCACATTTTACGAGTACTCTCTTGATAAAGCCTAGCTTCCTGTATGCTTGACCGTATATTTCCCCAATATGTTTTACCACAATATTTCTTGCGTATTTGTGACCCCATAGTACTTAACAGAGGGAAGGAGCGGGGCGGAGTGGGGCGAGCGATGCGTGGTGGAGCGAGCGGGGCTGGGCGGGATGGGGCGGGATAATAACAACGTTATTTCACTTTCTCATCACATTTTACGCTCACTCTCTTGATAAAGCCAAGCTTCCTGTATGCTTGACCGTAAATTTCCCGAATATGTTTTACCCAAGGTATTTCTTGCGTAATTGTGACCCCATAGTACTTAACATACTCGAGAATAATTAACAGCGCGGGGCGGAGCGGTGCGTGGTGGGGTGGGGTGGAGCGAGCGGGGCTAGGCGGGGTTTGGCGGGATAATAACAACGATCTTTTACTTTCTCATCACGTTTTAATAGTACTCTCTTGATAAAGCCTATTTCATGTATGCTTGACCGTAAATTTCCCGAATATGTTTTCCCCAAGATATTTCTTGCGTAATTGTGACCCCATAGTAATTAACAGACTCGAGAATAATTAACAGCGCGGGGCGGATCGGAGCGGAGCGGGGTGGGGTGGAGCGAGCGGGCTGGGCGGGAATGGGCGGGATAATAACAACGTTATTTCCCTTTCTCATCACATTTTACGAGTACTCTCTTGATAAAGCCTAGCTTCCTGTATGCTCGACCGTAAATTTCCCGAATATGTTTTACCCAAGATATTTCTTGCGTAATTGTGACCCCATAGTACTTAACAGACTCGTGAATAATTAACCGCGCGGGGCGGAGCGGGGCGGGGTGGGGTGGGGTGGAGCGAGCGGGGCTGGGCGGGGTGGGTGGGGATAATAACAAAGTTCTTTTACTTTCTCATCACATTTTACGAGTACTCTCTTGATAAAGCCTAGCTTCCTGTATGCTTGACCGTATATTTCCCGAATATGTTTTACCCAAGATATTTCTTGCGTAATTGTGACCCCATAGTACTTAACAGACTGGTGAATAATTAACAGCGCGGGGCGGAGCGGGGCGGGGAGGGGTGTGGTGGAGCGACCGGGGCTGGGCGGGGTGGGGCGGGATAATAACAATGTTCTTTCACTTTCTCATCACATTTTACGAGTACTCTTTTGATAAAGCCTAGCTTCCTGTATGCTTGACCGTAAATTTCCCGAATATGTTTTCCCCAAGATATTTCTTGCGTAATTTTGACCCCATAGTAATTATCAGACTCCAGAATAATTAACAGCGCGGGGCGGAGCGGGGCGGGGCGGGGTGGAGCGACTTGGGCTGCGCGGGGTGGGGGGGATAATAACAACGGATGAGACATTTATTAAGGAACTACATTCGAAAACAATATTAATTTATCCCAAATACGGCTCCCTAAAGTGATCTATTTTAAGTGATGCTCGCAGTCGGTAAAATTGTTGGTGTTGTGCAGATTGCCTTTACTATGAATTAGTTGTTTATTCTTAGGTATCCTAATAAGCTATAGATTTCGTCAAACATTCTTCAAATTTCAGCTTTGTAATCCGGAAATATGTATCTATAGTTGATCTTTACCAATATTCCACTATATGCAACAGATTATTCTCCATATTCGTTTGTTTCCCATTTCCGCCTGAGCCCGAGAGCTCGAGACCCCGCTAGAGCTCGAGCGGCAGTGGTTAATATTATCCGATTTTGAAAAAATTTTGCATGCGAGATCCTGATATCAGTACACAACTTTCCCGCATAGGGCAAATTTGATCCGGAAAAAAAACCTTTTTTTGGCCCACCCTAGTGTGCATCCCTTTGCGGTCCGAGGATTGGGATCCCTGTGTGAATCAATAGACTGAACTAATAAATGATGCTATTCGTTGTAAGTAATTTATATGACTAAGAACTTGACATGCCCTAATTATGCATTGGACTGCCTTTACGTGACGCATTTAAGAGTGGCACGTGTCCCTGAGCTTATCGGGATCCAACCATTGGGCCAAAAGGAATTTTGTTCTGTTAATTGCTGACTCTTTAGGGTCATTGCGTACTCAAACTCCTTATCAATTTATTTGTTTCCGACAATGCTTCATTTCAATCTCTCAAGAAAGGCCAGTGGTTAACATCATTAATGCACGCGCGTATACACACAGTTTACATAACATACAATGCAAAAAACACATCTACACCTACGTAATTCCCTGCAAGGCACCACGAGGGTGTGTGGCAGGGGGTGAAGATCACCAAACATGCACTATTGACATGCAAGTAGGATATTTAAGGGAGGCATGCTAGAGAACAGGGTCACATGCAGCTAGGTGGTTAGTATCTACACAATAAGAAAGGGATTATTGGTTGTTATTACAAACATCATGCACTACAGACTGCTCTACCTATATTTCACCTACCTATCCCTTTCCTATGCTGCCCATTGTTCTCTATTATAGTACGCGGGAAAAATTACATTTTGAATCTATCGGTACGACAATCTATCTCTCTAATCTTGTTAGTATAATCAAAGTTCTTCGTTCTTTGTCTTCATTCTTGTTAATATGATCAAACACATACGAGATGATTAAGTTTCACCAATGTTAAATCTCATTTCAAATATTTGTATCCTAGATTGTTTCGAAGCTGCTACTTTAGTGTCGCTAGTCCGGGCCAGAGGCAGTCGGCGACCGCAACCGAAGTCCAGGCTACTAGAAAAACCTAGAAAAAGAGGAGTCATGGAAGAATAAATGCAAAGTCGCTGTAGATTTGGTTTCATTACACTACAGTGCGTTTACGTAGCGTGTAATAGATTCAGTATTTTAGATAAAACAATCTGAATTGTGAACAAACATTAGTTGCCGCTTGTTGTTCAGCAGTTATTAAAAGGTATCTGAGGCTTTCCTCTGAAAACTTCAAAGATTAACGATTATCGCGAAATTCAGCGAAAATGCCCAATATTAAAACAAGATGCAGCAGACCCCGTTCTCCGCCTTCCCATCGATCATCAAAGACAAATGAATGCGGTCCAAAAGAGTTCAAAGCGCACGGAGGGTCGTGTACGCGTTCGACTTGCACTTTAAAGGCCTTTAAAGCTGTGTCCCAATTCGCCATTTAGGCAGCTAAATCGGCAGATTTAGGGAGGACGCCATCTTGAAGTGTGTCCCAATTCGTTAGGGATCATGGGGGAGCGGATTTAGGTGCCTTTCTCGGGGGGTGAAAGTTAGGGTAGATGGAGTTTATCCTAAATCCGCCTCCATATTGAATTTCCCATCATGCAAAGCGCAGCATGCGTCGTACAAGGAAACTCGCACCGCTCGTACCCAAGGAAGTAGTTGAAAAGTGTCAAACATGGCAAGTATTTTGTCTGTTGTGAAAGAATTCTCTAGAATTTCGCAAATCAACACCCGACTACAAAAGAAAAATTTTACTTAGTACACTTCAATAAAACGAATTTAAATCCCAGAACACCTACATAAACTTACATATCCCGAAAACTAAAAACTAACGAATCTCCAGACAACGAAATGGATGAAAAAATGTAATTTCACTTTCCAAATCTCACAACGCACCCGGAGGTAGCCACAGGCGTCAAAAATGTCTTTATTTCAGGTTTCATTTGTTTCATTCAGTCCTTTATTAATTACTCATATGTTTTTCATTCGTTTCCAGCTCGGTAGACGGCAACACTAGCAAAGGATGTCCCAAATCAAGCTCCCTTAGCGAAAGGCATCTAAATATTTAGCTAGCTAACCGCATCCTCCCTAATGCCTAACGAATTGGGACACGGCTTTAAACTTATTTCCCATCGAGCTCAAGTGTCACCTTTGTCCGAGATAATGCTTGTGAAACGAGATCATAGAAAAGAAAGGCATCGGTTTATTACATTAATTTATATTTCAGTCACATATCTGCTCGTTATATTTACAATATGAGCACTCCACGCAACGTTAAATGAAATTGTGCTCGCTTTGTGGCAACCCTGTCTACCGGCGCGCATTCACACCGCCCGCGCGCCAGCGAAGCGCTCCTCAGTGGGCCCAAATCGGGAAAAGCTGGCCAAAAATCAGAAGCTTCGTTAAGGTGCTCAAAATGTCAATCCAAAGAATAATTTACCTACTTTGTTCTTTCTTGAAATTATATTATTACATTAGCCGTATCTATTGTATGAATATGATCTATATAGTATCTATAGTATGCATTCAAATATTGATATGATACATACATTGATAAAAGCCAAATGGGAAAACGTAGGAAAACTATAAAATAATTACAGCAACCATACAAGTATTCCATATCTACTTCATATGCAATAATTTTTAGTGAAATTAATATTACTAAAGGAAATTGCATGGAAAAACTAAGTCGTGGAACTATAATCGCGAACTAGTCAGAATCGGAAAACATTGAGGTTGCCTCCTCCGTTTCGTCTCTTTTGAGCGATGACAAAAAATGAGTCTGAGAAAATTGAATGTCTTTCAATCAAAAGGTACAATTTTTAATTTCATTTATTTCGGCGAAAGGTTGAGAGGAAGGCGTTGAAATGATTGTATTGGATTTCAACATATTTTTTTCAAATTGAGTTAGTACTTAACAGAGGGAAGGAGCGGGGAGGAGCGGGGCGGGGAGGGGCGGGGTGGAGCGAGCGGGGCTGGGCGGGATGGGGCGGGATAATAACAACGTTATTTCACTTTCTCATCACATTTTACGAGTACTCTCTTGATAAAGCCTAGCTTCCTGTATGCTTGACCGTAAATTTCCCGAATATGTTTTCCCCAAGATATTTCTTGCGTAATTGTGACCCCATAGTACTTAACAGACTCGTGAATAATTAACAGCGCGGGGCGGAGCGGGGCGGTGCGGGGTGGGGTGGAGCGAGCGGGGCTGGGCGGGGTGGGGCGGGATAATAACAACGTTATTTCACTTTCTCATCACATTTTACGAGTACTCTCTTGATAAAGCCTAGCTTCCTGTATGCTTGACCGTATATTTCCCGAATATGTTTTCCCCAAGATATTTCTTGCGTAATTGTGACCCCATAGTACTTAACAGACTCGAGAATAATTAACAGCGCGGGGCGGAGCGGGGCGGAGCGGGGCGGGGTGGAGCGAGCGGGGCTGGGCGGGGTGGAGCGGGATAATAACAACGGATGAGACATTTATTAAGGAACTACATTCGAAAAAAATATTAATTTATCCCAAATACGGCTCCCTAAAGTGATCTATTTAAAGTGATGCTCGGAGTCCGTAAAATTGTTGGTGTTGTGCGGATTGCGTATACTATAAATTAGTTGTTTATTCTTAGGTATCCTAATAAGCCATAGATTTCGTCAAACATACTTCAAATTTCAGCTTTGTAATCTGGAAATATGTATCTATAGTTGATCTTTACCAATATTCCACTATATGCAACAGATTATTCTCCATAACCGTTTGTTTCCCATTTCCGCCTGAATTTTCGCAAAATTTTAAACTTTAGAGCTCGAGCGGCAGTGGTTAATATTATCCGATTTTGAAAAAATTTTGCATGCGAGATCCTGTTATCAGTACACAACTTTCCCGCATAGGGCAAATTTGATCCGGAAAAAAAACCTTTTTCGGCCCACCCTAGTGTGCATCCCTTTGCGGTCCGAGGATTGGGATCCCTGTGCGAATCAATAGACTGAACTAATAAATGATGCTATTCGTTGTAAGTATTTTATATGACTAAGAACTTGATATGCCCTAATTTTGCATTGGACTGCCGGTAGACGGCAACACTAGCAAAGGATGTCCCAAATCAAGCTCCCTTAGCGAAAGGCATCTAAATATTTAGCTAGCTAACCGCATCCTCCCTAATGCCTAACGAATTGGGACACGGCTTTAAACTTTTTCCCAATATAGCTCAAGTGTCACCTGTGTCCGAGATAATGCTTGTGAAACGAGATCATAGAAAAGAAAGGCATCGGTTTATTACATTAATTTATATTTCAGTCACATATCTGCTCGTTATATTTACAATATGAGCACTCCACGCAACGTTAAATGAAATTGTGCTCGCTTTGTGGCAACCCTGTCTACCGGCGCGCATTCACACCGCCCGCGCGCCAGCGAAGCGCTCCTCAGTGGGCCCAAATCGGGAAAAGCTGGCCAAAAATCAGAAGCTTCGTTAAGGTGCTCAAAATGTCAATCCAAAGTATAATTTACCTACTTTGTTCTTTCTTGAAATTTTATTATTACATTAGCCGTATCTATAGTATGAATTCAAATATTGATATGACACATACATTGATAAAAGCCAAATGGGAAAACGTAGGAAAACTATAAAATAATTACAGCAACCATACAAGTATTCCATATCTACTTCATATGCAATAATTTATAGTGAAACTACTATTACTAAAGGAAATTGCATGGAAAAACTAAGTCGTGGAACTATAGTCGCGAACTAGTCAGAATCGGAAAACATTGAGGTTGCCTCCTCCGTTTCGTCTCTTTTGAGCGATGACAAAAAATGAGTCTGAGAAAATTGAATGTCTTTGAAACAAAAGGAACAATTTTTAATTTCATTTATTTCGGCGAAAGGTTGAAGGAAGGCATTGAAGGAGAGGAACATATTTTCATCAAATTGAGAGCCGATCGTTATATTTTTCTGGTGTCCATTTTCTTATACTTGGGTATGCCCTTGTTTCTCGCTCTCAACACCTACTCCACAAAGTTGGCGGGTTGCAAGAATATATTCCTTAGCCATATAGTTTAAACAAACATACGAGTATGATAACCTTGTTTTCTGTTGAAAGAATAGTACCAACCATAGAGTTAAGTACATAGCTCCAATGTGATTTTGCAGTGGATAACTATTGCAAGGTATGGTTGAGGTCTTTAGAATGACCGAAAACCCCGAAATCAAATCATCATCGGTTCCTATAAAATTAAACATTTCGATTAAATCTTTCCGCACAAAACCATAGTTATGAAATACACAATGAGATTTGGCTTGCTGCCATCATTGTCATGTTCACCAAAGAAACATTTTGCAACTTAAGTAATAGAGAGGAACTTGTAACTTCTGTAGATTCTTTTCCGCAAAATATCTTCTTGCAGTATCTCCATCATTGGAAGTTTAAAAGCTATGTTTTGAAATGTCTACAATAAGCCCATTGTAGATCAAAATAAATTTTAGATAACACTTTTCCTTCTATCCATCGGGTGCTTACTTCCGCACTAAAATTCACCTTAGAGAGTGTTCAACGTCAATAACGGCCCATCCCACAATCCAATCCGTGCTTGCACAAAAGGGTAGGTACAAATTTTGACATGCTTATTCAACTGTACGGACATGCCGTTCATGCTTCTGGAAGCGGTGTGTACAAGTAGTTTAGAAAAATCCACTTCAGACTTTTCTTCACTAGCAACAATTCTCTCTGGAAAGGTTGAATATGTTGCAAACTTCACACTCCCGTAGCTTGGATAGTGCTAAATCCCGTATTTATAAGCCGCTTCTTCGTGGAAGTGAACATTGATTTTTGGTGACATCGCCAGAAACTAATAGCGAAAGGGCCTCTAAAGTTGAAAAAAATAGCTTTTTTTCTCATCAATTTTCCTCGATTTAATTAGCACATCTTTCGCTCTCGTTAAAGTGGCTGTGATATCTTTTATCGATTTCTCAGTAGCCTCATCACCATTTTATCGATATTTCAACGATGTCGCAAAGGATAGCCTAGGTATCAGCCATTAAACTTTCAGTTTTCCTTCGTTTAGATCTTTCAATGAAACTCCCAAATAGATTTGGTGGCTGATCACGAGATGACTCATCCGGGCAGGCAAAAAGGACGATCGAAGATTTTTATATCTGATAAAGTCGGTTTGGACTGTATTCTAATTCCAGGTTTACGACTATTCGAAATAGCTGGTGACTTACCTAAATTGAAGGTGGATGACTTGTGCTCTTCAGGTGGGAGTAATACTTCTGACTTCAACAGCTTACTTTGTTTTCTTCGGAAAACGTTATACTATAGAAAGCTTTAACGCCATTTCCATTTATAGCGATTAAATTAACTCTTCTGAAAAGATATTTTCACAATATTTTTGACTTCCTTGTCCACGGTCATTCTGAATTTTCCTCTCAAAAACTCGGAAATATATTTCTTCCGCAAAGTCAACTCAAACTTTTTTCATCTTTCACTTCGTCACGCAGATCAAAACGAGTCACGTGCTTACTCTCCATAACACTCGTCAAGTTTCCTTCGATTAAACCCATCCCATCGGTACGCAGTACACTGAATGCATCGGTGGTAAGCCCTTATGCATCTTGCTACCCTTCCAATCCTCTCCTTCTTCTTTAAGATCCAAAAGAGAGCTGTAAGAATAATAGCTGGAAAACCGCATTCTTCGCCACCAAGACCAATTTTTACAAACCTGAACCTACTTCCTCTTCCTTGCATGCACATAATGAACCTAATTATCTATGTAAAAGCTAATCTACATAGTTTTGCCCGTAACTGTGACATTCACGATCACGATACAAGAAGGGGAAATGACATCCACTACCAAACAGTCAGAACTAAGTTGCTAAAAATTGGCCCTAAAGAAATGGGTATTAAATTATTTAATAATTTGCCCATAGAGTTAAAATACGTAAAAAGTATGGGCTTTTTCAAATCCAAATTAAAAGAGTACTTACAACAGAAAATGTATTATCCTGTGCAAGAGTATTTGAACAAAGGGTAATTTAATGTAGTAAACTGGGGAACTAAAGGAAATCTATTATTGGTTATAAGATATTTAATTTAAGAAGATTCTATAATATGGAGTTAGTTGTGATGTGCATATAAAGTGATATGATATTTGTTGGTATTTTTATTGTATGTACCTAAAATGACGTGCCTTATATCATGTGCATTAATTGTATCCTGATCATTGGGCAAATAAATTTGTATTGTATTGTATTGTATTGTATTGTATGCAGTTTGACGCGTGCGCCACACTCCTTCGGTTAAAATTTTTATGGATTCCAAGGTTTTTTTATTTATTTTGTTAGCATTTATTATTTTCTCAAGCCATACAGCAACAGAAAAGTAAATCTTGCCAATGGTTCATATAAACAATATTTGAATCTTGCCTCATAGGAAAAAGTAATTGGGAATAGGCAAGCAGTCCGGTAGGTTAGGGAACTAACGAAGCAAATGAACAAGTGTGTATGATTTCAGAATGTAAATAAAGCATTGTGCTATGCCCTGAATGAAGTAAAAAAATACGATTTTATAATTATAGCTCTCCTAAAAAGGGATTGTATCCCGATGTGGACCGCGCGCTCGGGTAGGAAGTTGGGGGCGGGCGGTGAAGCGTGCTGCGCGACAGATTAATGACCAGAGGTCGCCGAAGAGCATATATCCGCAGGATTTTTCTTCTGATACTTTATATACGATCTTGACACTTTCTAACAGCGCAAAAATCTTTGTGTCGATGGAAAACATTTTTCACACTTTATATGTAACTTATGTAAAAAAAATACAATAGAAGTTAAAGGCCAATGTTAATGTGCTAAACGATGAAAATGTAATCATAAAAATAAAATTTATCATTTGATGAGGATGTATTTAATAGCGAAAGATACCTACTTTAAAATTCTAATCCATAACCCAAAGCTTCAGCCCAATGATTCATAATTTAACTACCTAATGCCGTCGCCGGTGCCGATCGCCCTTTTTCTCAGACTTTTGACTGATTGCTGTCGCTTAAGAGGACGCATCATACACTTCGGTAAGGAAAAGTTCTGTCGAACACTCACAAGATGGCGTTACTCGAACCCGATCGAGGCGTTTTGGCTCAAGGAGTCTCGTACACCAGGATAACTCTCACACAAGGCAACAATTGTCGGTAAGTTGTAGCCAAGACTCCGGCGCGTGAGTACAGGCAGCGCCGATATAAGATCTGTGAGAGAAGACTGAACTAATTGCGTCACCGTCCGAGCACAAGCTTATCTGAAGGCCGAAAGCCATTCAGGTAACTTGTCGAAAGATACCAATTACAGATTATATCTTACAACCGTGACGGTTTTTACTTAGCATTCCGATAGAAGAGGGATTGATGCATCTCCATTAGTTTCAGATATGTCAATAATAATAACAGTTTTTGTAAAAATATACCCTACATCGTGCCGTTTTCCCGATGGTTTAATTATGCTCCGGGATAAATTTTTCTTATTTCAGATACGCGTCTCTCTTGGCAAAGGTTTATTCTTTATACTATAAAAATTTCAAGTTGATGACGTAAGACTTGAACAAAAAATCTGGGGTCGGAAATCATCACAAATTTGACCGGTCGAGCAGGTGTGACGCGTCGCCTTAACAGAGAGCACAATGAAGCCACTTCGGGATGCAACTTATAGAAGACATAATGGGAAACAATAAAACAACTGCCGAAAAAAATGTCAAAAAAAGTTGAAAATTTGATTTTTGGCCAGTTTTTTCCGATTGGGCCCACATTGCGCTTTCGCATCCTACCTGGCCGACCTGGCTCAGGGCTGGCGCGCTCGCCTGTCAAGCCCCAGTTCGATTTCCCGTCCCGGAGTTTACAATATGATAACAGTTTTTTCTCGCACTTTTTCGACTGTTCTTGTATCGACATCGGAACAATAAACAGCAGTGAAACTTAACACAAGTCTCTTCAATCGCTAGCTGACCTCACCAACCGTCAGCTACAACTTCATGCATAACCGATGTAAACTTATGCCCGTATTCATAGTCGTATTCCTAAGGGTTACCTGGGTATCCCCTAGCCAGGTAACACCTAGGGGTCCCCTACGCTGAGCGATTCATAAACCTTACCTGGGTAACACCCAGCCAGGGGACGCTTGGGTAAGAGATTTGGCAACAATCCCGGGGAAAATATACATATGAACGGTTTCGCTGAATGGTTCTCGATGTTTTCGATGCTCATTTCTCACCGTAACCAAGCACGCTATAAACAATAATACAGTATACTTTTACAAAATGTAGATGAAAAATGATTGAAGGAATATGAGAGAATGTTTACAATATTACTTAAATATTTATGTAATGTGAATGGTGAGGAATATGAGATTGGTTCAGTGAGTACCCGTGTTTGTAAACAGAAGACGTGACTATGGAAAGTTGTTGATATTATTGTGTACTGCCATCAGTACAGTAGTATCCATTCGTCCCACGCGTGGGCAGCAGTACTGCGTGAGGGGAGCTTTGGGTAAGCTTCATGCCTTACCCAGGAAATCGACGGCCTGGGGAAGGGTTAGGGGACAACAGTCCCCTGGGTAACGACTATCAATACCATTTCTAAGCCAAGGGGCTCCCCCACACCTGGGGGACACCCAGGTAACGACTATGAATACAGCCCTTAATGACCTGAGATAGCAATGAAAAAGATACACCTTTTTACAATAAGATATATTTACCTTACAATAAAATGAGATTGCTGAGGTGACTAGCACACATAAAATTGTGTAAGCTCAAAAGAAGAAAATCACAAACAAGATAATTAATCCCAATGGAATCATTATCCAAAAAATTATGCAGGTAAGCATGGGGGCCCCATTACCTTGCAACATATAATTGAAAAACCTCTGACGGTGTTTCTAGCCCAACAACTACTAAGAAGGGTAAAGGAAGGTTTCTTCGACTTTCATGAAAACCTCTGACGCATGGTACTCAAAATTCCGAGATATTATTGCATAGTTCCGCAAAATAACAGGTAGTAACATCATTACGCCACGTTTAGGGAGTAAGATTTCCTATAAAAATCATTGGCTGGAACACCTTTCATATTTTTGGACATTCAGACCTTAACGAAAGGTACCATTTTCCGTCTTTAATCCTAATCAAAGCAATCCACTGCTCGCTGTCATTGTCTTCGATGACCGAGTCAAGGTCCGTTTCTAATGTTAATTCGTCAAATTCGTGCTTTGGAGGAATTTCAGTGGCTACGACAATGTTTCTTGTCAACTGCTATTAATCATTGTCCTTCCCTTGTGCATCTGCACTCCCCGAGGTTAACTTCCGCCTGACTCCATCGGAGTGAGGACCGGGTGGCGTCCGAAAAAAATCATAAGGATAAGAGAGGACGCAAAAAAAGTCTCTCCGGCTCGAGCCAAGGGTCAACTTGACAGTCACGGCAAGCATGTATTCTTCATGTCCGATGCGCATCGTTCTTATTGTGATTCTTTACGTCCAAACGATAAAAAAAAGTCCATCCTCAGGCATCGTTTCGCTGAGCAACTCAACATCTCCCATATTATCTCCTCGATGCGTTCAGTCCAAAGATTCCAAATGCGAACCATGTGTTTTCCAGGATGCATTTTTATGTGCGCCCAGACAACGCGCAGGCGCCCTCTAGGAATGCGAATGTGGACGTGAACGTTATCACTCGTATGTAGCATCTGCCGAGTACAAAGCGCGCGTACTGTGGAACGCAATTTATTATAAAATCGCTATGCTTGACACGAGGTTTTAAGCGATAAACTTTCGGTGGTTAGCAAGCGCCGAGAGGAGTACGCAACTTCAAAAACAAGTGTACAACGCATTTCCATTTCCGCCATTTCTACTCATTTCTATCCATTTCTGACCATTTATATACATTTCTGTCCATTTCTAACCATTTCTATCCATTTCTGTCCATTTTTTACCCATTTTTAACCATTTCTGTCCATTATTATCCATTTCTGTCCATTTATATCCATTTCTGTCCATTTCTATCCAATTCTGTCCATTGCTAAACATTTCTGTCCATTTGTATCTATTTCTGTCCATTTCTATCCATTTCTGACCATTTATATACATTTCTGTCCATTTCTAACCATTTCTCTCCATTTCTGTCCATTTTTTATTCATTTTTAACCATTTCTGTCCATTATTATCCATTTCTGTCCATTTTCATGCATTTCCATCCCTTTCCTATCCATTTCTGTCCATTTCTATCCATTTCTGTCCATTTCTATCCATTTCTGTCCATTTCTATCCATTTCTGTCCATTTCTATCCATTTGTGTCCATTTCTATCCATTTGTGTCCATTTCTATCCATTTCTGACCATTTCTATCCATTTCTGTCCATCTCTAACCATTTCTATCCATTTGTGTCCATTTCAGTTCATTTTATATCCATTTCTAACAATTTCTGTCCATTTCTATCCATTTCTGTCCTTTTCTAGCCATCTCTGTCCATTTTTGTCCATTTCTAGCCATCTCTGTCCATTTCTGTTCATTTTATATCCATTTCTAACAATTTCTGTCCATTTCTGTCCATTTCAGTCCATTTCTAGCAATTTCTGTCCATTTCCATCCTTTTCTGTCCATTTCTCAACAAGCGTATTTACACCATTTCTAAGAGTTGCATACCCCTCGGCAAGCGCCTTGTCAACAGTCGAATATGGCGGACGTGCGATTTCGAGAATGCCGACGACGAATCAACACCTTCCAGTCGCTAGAGTAAATATAGGTACGTCTCCCTCTACTTTGTATTCGTCCGCAATCCCGCGTCTTAATGTGGCACCAATCGTCGGTCGTCAGAAGTCATCAACCCGAAGATTGGCTCGCAAACGGCGCTCCACTCAGCTATCCCTCTCCACCAACTACTTTTTTTCCTGCATAATCATTTACTTTAACGACCTTGATAATTTGCTTCATCTGTTCTATTCTTGGTCTTCCTCAGTAATTCTTTCCATTCATTCCTCCCGCCAATACTTTTTTCGCTGAGATGTTGTGTCGTAAAAATATATCCAATAAATTTGTCTATCTTTCTTTGCAGTGTTTTCATAGTGCTTCTTTCCTCTCCATCTCTTCATTGGACTTTTCCCTTAGCGATTCCTTCCGTCCATTTAATCGTCATATTTATTCGTTAAACCGCCTTTCCATTGCTTCCAATCTATATTTCTCAGCTGCTGTTCTTGCCCAGGATTCACTGTCTTATTGGATCATGCTACAGATTTACGTTTTGATTAAGCTATTTACAGACTTTGTGGTGCTAGCTGTCTTCTGGAAGAATGCCATCTTTGCTTGGGATACTCTACATTCAGGGTCTTTCTTACTGATTTCATCGCCGGTGATTCTAATCCCTGGTATCCCATCCCTAATCCCGAGTAGTTGTGACATCTGTTACGGAAGATGCGGACGCTGATTTAGTTATAGGAAAAGAAATCTGGTTGTCGAGTGAAATACAGATATTATTACAGATAGCGAGATCTTTCCAAAATCTTCTGCAATGTGTAGAAAAGACCGATTAGCGAGAGCAGGGGGAGGTGTGATTATAGCTGTAAAAGATGAGATCGCAAGTAGAGCCGAAATATTTCCAGAAAATAATGTAAAAAGTGTGTGGCGTTCCACCAAGGGCTCGTCGAATTGAATTTTTATATGCGAATTTTAAAGGCCATCCAATTCAAGTTTGAACACAGTTTTTCAGTTAGAAATACAGACGAAGCACTACATTAATCAAAATAACGAATGTAATATTATAATCGGTGGTGATTTCAACGTTCCATAGATGGAGTGGGAGACGTATAGTTTCAAAAATGGCGGAAAATATACGGAGTGCGACACTCTTCTCTATAGTTTTACATCAAACTCATTGCATCAATTAGTAACAACACCCACGAGAGGAAAGAACTTTATAGGTCTTTTGGCGACAAACATACCCGAAAGCGTCCTTAATGTTAAAAGTGAACGGAGTTAGGTACCACAAATCAGTTAAGTGCTAAATTTACTATTAATACTGTCATAAGGGTAGCCACAAAAAGAAAAGTGTACTTGTAACACAAGGCGGATTTCAAAGGCTTAAAACAGGAAATGCCGAACTCAAATTACAAATTTAGTGATCTAAGCCAAAACTATACCACAAACGACGCATGGAACAGGTACTTTTCGCAACATCACGCGACTAGCTATTAATAACGTAATGCCAAGTAAACTGAAAAAAGTCAATACGGAACCTAGGTGGTATGATGCAGACGTCCAGAAATCGTTTACAGTTGTTGCCTCAAAGCTGTGGAATGACTTGCCTAAACTGGTAAAAGACAGTGCATCACTGGTAATATTTAAGAGAAAGATTATCACACACTTACTTTCCGGAATGCTGACCATGAATGCTGACCATATAACTCATTTATCAGTTCATTGATGTGATTAATGTCCATTGTTGCGTAAGAATAAGCAATTCAGTTCCTTTTTTCTCCTTTTCATTAGTTAAGCTAAATTTTCTTTTTAAAAGTTGTGTTATTTGTTTATTGATTTGTTTAATGTTCGTTTTTTTGTTAGAAGAAGAAATTCAGTTCTTTTTCTACATTGCTAAATGATAATGTTGTATATGTCTATATATTTGCAATTTATATGATAACTTCCCTTTTTTGTTTCCTGATTGGCTTATTCACATATTAATTGTCTTGCGCACCACTGTATTTCATTTCTATGTTCCAAAGGAGTTCACTCCTAGAACAATAAACGAGTTTATTATTATTAATGCAGACGTCCGAAAATCCTTCCAGTGACAACGAAACTTGCACGCGAAAATGAAGAACACCCACCAGGATCTACCCGACGAGAAACTTAGGAAAATTAATGATAAATATAAGAGAGCTAAAGTATCAGCAAAAGCGGCCTTAAGAAAAGCACTAATGGAATACAAGAGTAAAATAGTAGATGAATTTTTGGAAGATAACCCTAAGGCATTTTGGTCCTACTCGAGGGCTGTTCAAGTGAATAAATCTACCGTAACGTATCTGAGAGACGGTCAAGGAGAAAGAGTTAGCAATAGATTAGAAAAATAAAATATCCTTAACACATTTTTTCAAAATGTCTACAATGCCCTCAATAACGCAGCTACATTGCCTTGCTTATACAAAAATCCAATGCAGTCTATAAATATTTCTTGTCGCGGCATAGAAAGTCACCTGGAATCCATTAACCCCAATAAATCATCTGGTCCCGATGAAATTCCCGCCCGAGTTAATAAAGAATTAGCGTCAGAAATAGCACTTTACTTGAAAATAATATATGAGAAATCTCTAGCAGAACATCGTGTCCCTTACGATTGGAAAATCGCGAACGTAACTCCTATCTTTAAGCGATAAGGAAGATCCCAAACAATTATAGACCTATCTCCCTCCCGTCCATCTCACGGAAAGTACTAGAACATATAATCGTCAGCACAATTATGACGCATTTAGATAGTCAGGACTCGTTAATTCAAAACCAGCATGGATTCCGAAAAGGAAGGTCCTGTGAAACCCAGCTAGCCCTTTTTCTTCACGAGGTTCTTGCCTCTGGAGAAAGACTCACCCTGGTAGACGCGATATATTTAGATTTCCAAAAAGCTTTCGATAAAGTTCCGCATTCAAAATTACTTGTCAAGCTAAAAGCCTATGGAATACATCACGATATATATATGCTGGATTGAAGATTTCGTATGTAACCGCAAACAGAGGGTAGTTCTAGATGGCGTTAGTGCAGATACAGTTACAGTCACATCCGGTGTATCCCAAGGAAGTGTCATTGGTCCCTAAATATTCCTTTTGTATATTAATGATATCACCACCGTCATTACGAGTCAAATTCGCCTTTTCGCGGACGACGCAGTATTGTAAAGAAATACTAACACAGAGTCTGATAGAAGTGCTTTGAAGAAAGACCTAGAAGCTATAAACGAATGGTTTGACACTTGGCAGTTAGAGTGAAATTTTAATAAGTGCGTTGTTATGAATTTTTAAAGGAAGAGTATCTTAACCAACGAGACGTACACAAATAATCAAGCCGAACTAATAAATGTAGAGTCAGTTAAGTACTTAGGAGTGACCCATACTCAGGACTTGTCGTGGGGGGAACATATAAGAGAAATACGTGGACAGGCAAGTCGTAAATTAGGATTTAATAAAAGAATACTTGGAAAACGTGAAGAGAAAGTAAAGGAGCGATGTTATTTTTTAATCGAGAGACCTCACTTGGAGTAGGATGCTAGCATATGGGACTCGTACGAAGTAGGACTAGTTTCAGATATTGATCGAAAACAACGGAGGGCAGCTAGATTTGTTTAAAATTGTAATGATGAACAAAGTAGTGTTACTTGATTGTCTTTATTATTATATGATTATTTTTTGCCGGAAGTTCAACATATTTTGCTAGAGTCAAACTATAATGGTAGGAACGATCACAGGAATAAGGTGAAGGAAATAAGACTGCAGAACCGATAGTTTGAAAATGTCATTTTTTCCAAAAAACAATAAGGGACCACAATAGCTGCGATAGATCAGTTCTAGGATACTGACCAGGTTAAATAGTTTTTTTCACAAGTGCTAAATATCTGAACATGAATTTTAGATACAAGCCTCGCATGCATTCTCCGGCATGATATATTCTTGCATGTCTCAGTACCTTGTAGTGTTATTTATTGGTCGTATTAGTAATACTAACCAGTACTTGTATCTTGAGTAGTGTACTGCATGGTAGCATGTTCTTCTACGTATCATTCTTCTGGTTTGTGGTCTAACTGCTTACCGTAGTCCTGACTGCTTTTGGCCTGCGCCTGGCATTTGGGGGAACGTGTGCGGTTTTGGTTTGAACTGGGATGAGTGCTGCAAGCCTGGTGTTGAATCACCCCGTGCCACACACCCTAGTGGTTGCTATCACGGTATTTCGTAGATACAGATGAGTGTCTCCTAGATACAAGCACATGATAAATTTAATTCGCCATTCCTGTTCCTGGTATTTTCCCGGTATCTTTGAGTTCAAAACACGTGCTTTTGATGATCATGTTCAATGACAGAGCTAATTTACTAGGTAGCCTTCTATTTTCACCTGTATCGTCATGGAGGGAGTATTTTCCTCATACAGCACGTGGGAAATCATCCTTACCAATGTTTGCATTGAAACCTTTAGGGATAACAATCTCATGTTTTTTAGGTATTTTTTCAGGTTCTCCACTGAGTGTATGATAAAAGGTTTGCTTTTCTTTTCCTGTTCTGTATTCAGTTGGGGTAAGAGCTGATTGCGCACTTATGTCACAGAATTTTCATTTCAGTTCTATGTTACAATATCAGTCACCTAGAGGGTCAATTTCATCAAACTATTCCTAATCTTTGAATTGATCATGAAGCCTAATCTTTGATTTGGCCAATGTAATCCTGTTCTATGGCTAGGCTCACAATACAATACAGTGAAATGTATCGTATCGATTCTGCCATTTCCTACCCAACTCACTTCTTGGAGGGCCAAAATTAAGGATGAGTCGAATCCAAATTTCGATTCTCGGATCCACCTATTCTCAGGATTAGAATCGGTATCGAGAATCGATCTCCTAAAGTCGATTCCAATTTCATCGATTCCAGATAGATAAATATTCAAAACAAATTTCATTTATCACATCATATTTGTCTCAGTAATTTTGGGTGCAGGCTATCAATTTGTACTTTTTATCTACCTCAATAAGCTGAGGATATATTTGCTATTTTTTTATTTGTTAATAAATATACTTTTTGAGCGACTTAATTGCCTTTGTTATTTTATTTCAGTCAATACTTGAATTTAAGTGATAGTCGTAAGCTAATGTTTTATCAATATCCCACCTATTGTTAGGAATAAGAATCGATGGAATCGGAATCGAATCGATTTGAAAGAATCGGAATCGAAAAAAGTGGAATCAACTTATCCCTAACTAAAATATTTACGCCATATTTCTACATTTCATTTGCAATTTCCATCATTTTCCCCAGTTTTAGCATTGTCCTTGCATTCCAGGTCGATTATTTTCATCAAGTACTTATAGTTCTCCCCTCATTTCATCAGATCGTTTTCTGGAAAATTCGTCCTCATCCATCAAAGGCACATTTGAAGGTTTCGTCGCAAGATTGTTTTTACTCGATAGGAGGGCTAGCCCCCTGCCCTACCCCCGGTGTGTATGGCCAGCATTTGTACAGAGAGGTCACTCCCCTAGAGTGGTGCGCTTCTCTACGCTTAAGAGCTGCCCTATCGTTTTGGAGCACACTTAGTCTGGCAGTTCAGTCAAGACATGTCAGGCAAGGGTACCAGTAGCTAAGCTATCGCCGGCGCAGCTTCTGACATCATTACCATGCACGCAATCCTCCCCGCCCATCACTCAAGGCGCCTTCAAAAAGACGGTTACCCCTGAGGAGGCTTCGTCTATAAAGACACTATTGAAATAAATATCCAATCCTGAAACTTGGACACGAATATATCAATTTTTTAATTAGTTGAGAATTTCAAACAGTTCATACTTTACGAAAACGAATACGAAATAAATTTTTATGGGTTATATTGTTTCATACATCGGTTCCATAATCGGAAAATGTACCATTAACAAAGTAGTGAAGAGATAAGAGTTGAAAACTGGGTCAATGCAATAGTTATGAAGTTTTTCTATTAACCCTGGGAAAACTTTGACGTAAGAGGTGTGTTCAAAAAATACCCGGAATGTTTAAATTTCGCGCGTTTGGAGAGTCCGATTGCCAAAAAAAAATATTTATTGTGTTGGTATACATGCCCCTGAAGTATGACACAATTTTCAGCTGTATTCATTGTTTACTATATCTGTGGCAACCGCTAAGGTTAGACGTGTTTTCATGAGCTCGGCGATTTTCGATTGTTAAAAAAATGGATCAAAGAATTTGTATTAAGTTTTGCGTAAAAAATGAAATAAAGTGTAACAAAGTTTCGTCACCTGTTATAACTCTTTTGAGCAAATCTGAGTCGACGTTGACTTCATTTAGTGACTCCTGAGCAACTTCCATTCGCCGCTGTTTTTGTTCAAAATTCAACAATTTTGGGACAAATTTTGCTGCCACGCGTTTCATACCCAAAATGTTCGCAAAAATGTCATGGCATGAGCCAATCGATATGCCAACATCATCAGCGACTTCTCTGATTGTGATTCGGCGATCATTCATAACCACTGCTTTCACTTTTTCCACGTTTTCATCGGTTGTTGATGTGCTGGGGCGTCCGGGGCGTTCGTCATCTTCAACGCCTTCACGGCCATCTTGGAAACGCTTATACCACTCGTAAACACTTATTTTTTTCATAGCAGACTCACCATAGGCCTCTGTTAACATTTCGCACACTTTGTTACACTTTATTTCATTTTTTACGCAAAACTTAATACAAATTCTTTGATCCATTTTTTTTAACAATCGAAAATCGCCGAGCTCATGAAAACACGTCTAACCTTAGCGGTTGCCACAGATAAAGTAAACAATGAATACAGCTGAAAATTGTGTCATACTTCAGGGGCATGTATACCAACACAATAAAAAATTTTTTTTGACAATCGGACTCTCCAAACGCGCGAAATTTAAACATTCCGGGTATTTTTTGAACACACCTCGTATTTTCTAGTTAGTTATCTTGCTTACACAGCTCGCAGCGTTGAGCAACGATTTTGCGTTGCGTTTCAGAAACGCTCTTTCCGCTTGAGTTTTCACTGCAGTATATTATGAGTAATTTGCCACACAGGTCCATGATGCAAACGAATTAAATCCAGTCAGCACGTCTTTGATGATTTTTGTTATGAAATACATCACAGTTTCCGATTTCCATTCAATTAATTTCAAAAGTTTCAAAACCATGAATACAGACTTGTGAAATTCGTTCACACATTTGTATAAGCTGGCTCAGAACGCTCTGAGCTCGCATCCGTCTAAACATCAGCACCATGCATCGTGAGTCTTAGACAAGCACGGTCGTTTATGTTTACAGCAGTGGGCACGGCCGTGAAATGTCAGCAATGGCAGCGGTTTTGATCGCCCTTGAAAGACGGTAGCGACGAGGACGGCGGATGACCTCCAGTTGGGGCACGGACGAGAAAAGAGATCGCCGACGGCAAAAAATGATCTCTCAATCGAACGGTTATAATCCCCAAAAACTGACAGGAGAGCGTCTGGGAATGACCGGCATGCATCATAAATCCCGTTCCGGCTATGCGTAGATATGTAAGCGTCACGATCCGGACCGGATCATGATGATGATTGCATATCTACTTATAACAGCCCGTGCATATTTACGTATAACGAGTGAAAGACAGTTCGTCAGAGGCAATGTAATATTTATTCAGAGGCAATGTAGCCGTTCGCTTAGCGATACCAGTTTTTAATTGCAATATTAGTGTGGCGAGGGGTCGTATCTTGAAACTTCACCTTAACAACACCTGTGCTATATAAACAATAAGTTGGTGGCGCGCTAGTCCAGATTACATAGCGACCAAGCCACGCTGTGCGCGCGTGCTGCAAGGCAAATGAGATATCGTCGTTGAAAACGTTCACATGTTACATTTTAAGGTCCTTAAGCCATTATGGAGTAGTCTATTCGATTCAAATTTTGAATGTTGTCTTTGTTTCGTAATTTTTCGTATTTTTTAGTTAAGATAACTGCCACTGGAGGGCGTAGTTATTATGACTGTGCGCGAGACGCTCTCGTTTTTTGTGTGTGTGTGTGTGCGTAAGCCCAGTAGACCAGTCGTCGGCAGCAGTCCCTAGTGAATCCCCAAAGTGCATAGTGCCAATCAACTGCCCCCCTCTTCCCCCCATTCCTGTGTGAGTGCCAAGGACGGACCATGGACATGGACTGGCAGCTAAGTTTCATCCTCTTGCCCCAATGTATTATTTGTATACTTAATGAAAAGGGTGAAATATTGTTATTTGTTTGAAATGTATACATTAGTGTAAAGTCATCCTCGGTCCTTCGGGTTAACCTATTTGTTCTTAGTTGAATTTTCACTACGCGACAGTCTTATTAATTAATGTATGACTATCTGTTCTTGTTGGTCCCACATCGGGAAACCAAGGTACCCCATGACTGTAAAATAGCCAACGTCACACCAATAATTAAAAATAGGAAACAGACTTAACCCGGCCTACATTGTTATTATTGCTTTAATGCAAGATTATCGAACACAAAGTTGTTAGCAATATCACCTTCCTGGACATTCGAAACTTCTTGAATGGCAGTCAGCACGGCTTCCGAAAGGGCAGATCCTGCGAAACACAAGTTGCGCTCTTCCATCATGACATGCTAAAATCAGACGAATCGGAAAAGCAAGCCGACGCGTAATCATTTGATTTCAAGAAAACATTCGACAAGGTTCTTCACAAAAAAAAACTCATTAACAAAGTACAACCATGCGGCTTAAATAGCAAACTATTGGATTGGATATGGTGCTTTCTCAGTGATCAAAAGCAAAGCAAGCAAAAAGTAGATATTGATATTGATAAACTCTGATATGGTTATAGTCACATCCGGTGTTCCTCAAGGAAGAGTAATCCTCCCTCTATTATTCATTATATGAATGATCCCAGTAACCCCTGCATACGATGCAGTCATCTATCGGGAAATTAGTGAAGACGCGGACTCAGACTTTCCATCATCGGACCTAAACAGCGTTTATTCGTGGTGTCAGGAGTGGGGGCTGGGACTAAATCTTAGTAAATACACCCCGGAACGCTTCTAGAGGAAGTCATCACATCATACAGTGAGTGGAGAAAGCATAAATTCCTCAGTAAAAGTCAAAGACCTTCTAATTACCTTAACTTCAGACATATCGAGGAAAACACACATACAAAACATATGCGGCACAGCATTAAAGATACTAGGATTTATCTAGTGTATAATAGGAAGATCCTTGGATGAGAAAGGAAAAGAATGGTGCTACTTTACTCTGGTTAGGCCACACCTTGAATACGCCGCTAGCATTTGGGACCCTGGATAGAAAGATTTAACCAAAAAATAAATAAAATACAAAGGAAAGTCGCACGTTCATAAAGCTGCGACAGAAGCGATGAAATAAGAGAGATACATTGCCGAATAGATAGGTGCAAAAGCTCGTTATTTCCTCGCACAATAAGTGAACATAATAAAAACTGAATTTCACTCAAAACACCCCACAATATGCTTCACCATTTTACCTCCCAAAACCGTATCCTTTATCTTTTGACACGGCTGGTGTCGTAAAACCCCCTGCCCCGCGCACAAGTGGCGGCTCGCTGGGTAGCATGTAGTTGTAGATTGCTACATTGATGGTTACAATAATAGGTGAAATCAATCAGTATTTTTTCCATTTATTACAAGTGTACTGTACTTTATACTATGGGTTGACGAGGACTACTGAGAGAAGGGATTTACCCACGCTTTGACCAGAATTGGTCCGCATTGACCCTCCATGGGTCCAGTGGTCCCCGGACTCGAGGACGTACTCCGACAGATCGCACGATCCTCCGAGTCACGAGCGATAGCCAGCCATCAGCTGAGTTACGCTCTCCGTTTAACGAGTTTTTAACGATGCGTATGCCTTTCCATTGTATTTTAATTCACGTGTTATCTTTTTCTGTTTTGCATCCCCGATGCTTGCAGAATATATTCGAGGCGTAGACGCGTAAAGAATCGAATGATTTCACGTAAGGAGAGGATGTGGCGCTGATAATGACTGCGGACACCGGAGAGGCCGTCAACGCTGGAAATTGCCCAGCACATCCAAAAGGCATTACTGCTCGTAGTTTGGCTTTCCATTGAGAGGGACTCTTCGTCATCAACAGAAGTGTGGACGGCATGGCAAAGAGCTATAAGCGAACGATTCTAAACGTAGGTGGATGATACAAGCCCTTATAATAAACCCAGAGCTGCGGCAAAGAGGATGAAGTCGCTTATGTTAATGATATGTCAGAGTATATTGGATTCAATCAGTATGATGAGTGCCCTGAAGAGTATTGAATTGAATAGAAAATGGTCTTCCTTGTTCTGGGACTATAAGTCCTCTGGAATATAGAAAAAAAATAAATACATGCCATAACATAAAATAAACAAAAATAGTTAGAAATGAATTGGTAACAAGACAAACAGCATTAATAAATTCAATATGGAGCGACACATAAAAAACGAATAAAAAATCGGTAGGTAAAATAATACGATACACAACAACAAAAATCAGCGCAAATGTTCGGGGATTTAAGATCACAATTAATGGATTGAGATGGTGACGAAGCCGTTAAAACAGGATGATAAATACAGTGGTGAGTGATGAATTTCATTCAACATTACTATACACATAACATCGGTCACACATAGCCACATGGTAACGCAACAATACTAAATGCGTTATGGAGCGACACATATAAAACAAATAATACACAAACAAACAAATAATAACAAAAGCAACAAAAACAAATAAACAAATAAAAAATAAAACAAATAAAAAGCAGTAGGTAATAATTAATATGATACACAACAGGGAAAATCAGTGCAGATATTCACGGATTTAAGATAACAATAAATGGATTGAGTTGGTGACTAAGCCGTTGAAGTAGGATGACACATACTGTGGTGCATGATGGATCTCACTCAACACTACAATACACGATTGAGGAAACACATAACATCGGTCACACGTAGCAGTCAACTATGTGTGACCGACATATTACAAAAAACTAAGCAATTTTACATAGGTAATCAGTCATGTTTCTGTTGAACATCGAAATTGTGATAGAAGTTCTAACATTTACGGGTGAACAATTCCATAACTTGCAGGAGGAAATTAGGAAAGAGTGCTCAAATAATAAGGTATGGAATCAAGGGACTAAGAATAACTCAGTGATCTGAGTTGATCTTTTTCCTCTATCTACATTACATATAACATTTTCGTACCAATAGGTGGGGTTTTTGGATTTCAGGACCTTGAACACGTATAAAGCCTTTTTTCAGTTTTCGGCGTTTATCCAATTTCAGCCATTTAATTTTTTCGTAATAAGGCGTGACGTGTTCATCTTAGCGGATGTTGAAAACAAAACGCAGACAGGAGTTTTGAAGACGCTGCAGATTGATGCACAGTTCTGAGTTAACATCTGAGAAAACGATTGAACAATAGTTAGAATATGGGAATACCAGAGTTTGAACCAGCTTCTGGCGAAGTGAAATTGGGAGCAGATGCCTGAAGTGCTTCAATTGGTACATAGCCTTATACACATTGTTAGATATAGCTTTAACGTGCTCCCGCCAGCTCAAGATGTTATTTTAATGAAGAGTAGGGAAGGCTCAGAGTGGAATGCCTGTCAGAAGTCGACAAACTCGTAGATTTATACGGTGTTGTCTTTCAAGACATTAAAGAAAGATTATAATACAAGAAAAGAGTCATTGCAGACAATGAAGGATAAATTGAATAATCTGTTGCATGTTTTCACGACCATATGAGACGGAAGGAATTTTTTCGGGTGGAATTATAAAGTTTTGCAAGACCTCCGAACCGAGTCGACACGGGAAATATAAGCGAAAGAAAGGAGCAAAGGTAAGACTCAAATAAACGATATGCAATGATTAGTTTGGGAGGCACTAAAGACTCCAAGATCACGCAACAGCCCAAAGCCAAGTTCATACGAAGCATGTGCCCGCGCAAGATCGTGACTGCGCAGATGCAAGGAAATATGCTCAAAATTAGAGCAAAGGTTATTTTATGGCCACACGTCCATGTGGTTGCGAAACTTTAGGTGTTAACGCGATGCAATTTTTATGGTGAATTTGTTCTTGCGTCTACTCGAGCGGGTACACGAAGATTGTTCGAACACGACTTGAGATTACTCAGAAAATTCAGATTACGAGAGTTTCAGAGCGACACGGAGGATACTATCTTGGCTCCAAAATATATCTAAATAACCGATAGGGAAAGATCCACTGCCTAGCTGATGGGTATGAAATCATTTTATCCCACGATCCAAGTTATCGGGTCTCTAAAGTACCTTAACGAGGTGGGGATTCAAGAAAAATGGAGGTAAAAAAGGTAGCTGGACACTGCTCCCTAACCTGTCCATTTTATATTATTAAATTTCGAGGATAAGGCTGAACGTGAAACTCATTTAAATACCTGCAGAAAAGCTGATGAAATTTTTCGCTACCACCGAAGACAAGCTGGATCTCGGAACTGGATATCGGAAGTCAATGCACCCATAGGTACAGTCACTTCATTAAGTATCGCGACACACCACACTAGCGATTCGTATAGGTCGGATGTCGAAGCTCGAAATAAGTTGGCTATCCTGAACTATCTCTGGTGGCTATGTCCCTCTCGGCTTTCAATAAATATCATACTGTACCTGGAAATGCTCATAGTCAACAGAGATGGCTCGGGATAGCCAACGTACTTCCAGCTTCGAAAGTCGACCTATACAAAGCGCTATCATAGTGTGTCGCGATACTTTATGAAGTGACTGTACATTATAAAAATCCCCCTTGCAACAGAGGAGCAATTGAAAGAACACGAGAGATTCATTCGGCTATTCTACACGGGAAATCAGCATCGAGGGCTATCAGTAGAGGAACCAATCAACTGACTCTAGAATTCACCCGGAAGACAATGGCAGACTTATACCTACAAGTGTCAGTGATGCATGACACAGCGGGAAGCCTCTCCCTCGAGATCTCTTCCTCCAGTCAATTTGCCTAAAAAATCTGAGATCCGTATTTTATATTATCCATCTTGAATCCAACTTGCAATACAATACAAGAAGGCTAGTGTGACGATAAACTGAACGAGATACACTGAATGATACCCTATTTAAGAAACTAGAATTGAAAGGGAACAATTCCTCATATTCGTGTAAGATAGTTTATCCTGTCCAAAATATTCAATAAATTTCCACCCTCTGCCATGATTTTGAAATAAATTAGAGGAATACGCGTGCAGCGTAAAACATGGCGACAGTTGGATTTACCAACAGTTGGAGAGTCGATTGGATTCTCGGACATCAACTGATTATGCTGGGGGAGAAGATATGGGGGTACATACAAAATTAGCTCGAGCGGATAAGAAATGAATATCCGATGCCTGCAATTGAGTGAGGCCTAATATTTTGCCAGACAATACCAATTAAGACAATTAATCCGCAATTAACCACCAGAAATCAATAAAATCATTAACAATTCCAAAATCTTCACAATTTCATCAAGATGAAAATGACGATGTGAAGTATATATTTTATTTAAACAGCATATTGTAAGTCCATCCTACTAATATCATAAACGTGAAAGTTTGTTTGCTTGGATGTTTGTTACTCAATCACGCAAAAACTACTGGACCGATTGAGCTGAAATTTGGCATGTAGATAGAAAATATATTTGTGGGTAATATAGGCTATATCAAAAAGCCATCAAAATCCCCTAAGGCTCCCCAAAGGCCCCTCTGGTGGTCCATGCTAATCATTGGGTTCGGTGCAGTGTTTTTATTTTTTGCTTTTTAAAAGTACTTTCACTCAAGATAGAGGGCTGGATTTTTTTTAATCGGATGGCTGAATAAATGAAAATTTTAATTCTCCCAATTGATTTTCTATTAAGTTTCGTATTCGTGTGAAAGTCATGTGTTTAGCTGAAAAATCTCACATTTTCTCTGAAATCAACAATGTCATATTTCCTTGGCAACCAAAGATTTGATCTTCAAAAGATATTTACACCACTAGCATGTAAATAACCTGCTTTCCTGCAGGTCAATGATATCATGTTGAAAGTAAATCTGTATCAGAAGGGCCCATAGTCCCAAGGGCCCCATGATGGATTGCTTAGGTGGGCAATCGATAAATTCACTGCATATTTACATGCTTATCTCATGCATGCTTACAATGCTGTATCGATGAATGCAGTTTCTAAAACGCAAAGTTAAGATTTTTTAAATAAACATAAGTATTAGATTTGATTTCGCCGATCAAATACTAAAAGAAAAATTATTCACGATCTTTTTCTATCGCTATTTATTTTTTTCTTTGCTTTGTTAATAGGGTTTTGATGTTTGCTTTTCGATTTGGAATTGTTGTTATATTTCGTTATTTATCTTTACCAAACTTTGAAATTCGGACTTTGTTGTTTATTTTGTGATTTCTTTGTGTACGTTAGCAAATAATGATTTACTATTCTTTTGTTGCTTTCACTAAAATCCAAACTTTGAAGTTCGGATTTTGTTATTTCTTTTTGTTCGTTAGCAACTTTTTATTTACTTTTCTATTGTTGTTTTCACTTTAGAAACTAGAAAACATGCCGGGTAAACGAAAATCTAATTCGTCGCAAAATTCTAAAAAAAAGCGAGAGCTATGAAGGTAGCCAGAAGTCAAGAGACTTCTCCTCGAGCAGAGCTGAGGAGAATTGAACAAGATAGGCGTCAAGTCGCTCTTCGAGCAGCCGAAATACCGGAGCAGGCGGACTACCGAAGCCAACAACACGCTCATTATATGGCGTCCCAGCGAGCTGCGGAGACGCCGGAACAATCACAGGGGCGGCGCGGGGAACAACTGCAGAGGCAGGCCAGCTTGAGAGCTGCAGAAACGCCGGAGCAAGCGGATCATCGACGGACGGAATCTGTTCAATATATGGCCTCGCAGAGAGCTGCTGAGACTGAGGAGGACTCAGAAGCTGTTGCTGAAAGGGCGGCGCAGCCGCGGCGAACATTCACTCGAAACACTTATATGCCCGTATTCATAGTCGATTTCCTAGGGGTTACCTGGGTATCCCCTAGCCAGGTAACACCTAGGGGTCCCCTACGCTTAGCGATTCATAAACCTTACCTGGGTAACACCCAGCCAGGGGACGCCTGGGTAAGAGATTTGGCAACAATTCCACGCAAAAATACAGATGAACGGTTTCGCTGAATGGTTCTCGATGTTTTCGATGCTCATTTCTCACCGTAACCAAGCACGCTATAAACAATAATACAGTATACTTTTACAAAATGTTGATGAAAAATGATTGAAGGAATATGAGATAATTATTTCAATATTACTTAAATTTCTATGTAATTTGAATGATGAGGAATACGAGGGTGATTCAATAAGTACTCGTGTTTGTAAACAGAAGACGTTACTATGGAAAGATGTTGATATTATCGTGTACTGCCATTAGTACAGTAGTATCCCTTCGTCCCAAGCGTGGGCAGCAGTACTGCGTTAGGGGAGCTTTGGGTAAGCTTCATGCCTTACCCAGGAAATCGACGGCCTGGGGGAGGTAACGACTATGAATACTATTTCTGAGCCAAGGGGCTCCCCCACACCTGGGGAACACCCAGGTAACGACTATGAATACGGCCCATAGTTTTTTGAACGCGCTGCATTAGAGTATGATGCGAGTCTCGACTATGGCAGCTATGGTCTCCTAAAAATGGAGAGAATGAATAAAGCGTGTATATTTTGCGATGCGCTGAAATGGAAAAAAGAGACTGCTGGTGTGTTGTTCTCGGGGGAAAAGTAGTAATCCCACCGTTAGAGGAGCCAGCGGAACCAATGAAGGAATTATCTTCATCTAGCACAGACGGTTCGCGCCATTTCTTAAGTAATATCAGGAAATACAATAGATGCTTCCACATGACATCTTTTGGGGCAGATAGAGTAATTTCCATGCATGGTTTTTTTCCAACATTTGCAGTACAAGGGCAGGTTTATCATAGACAATTTAAGACGTTACAATTTCCCCTAAAGTTGGCATTTACAATGACCATTTACAAATCACAGGGCCAAACGCTGAAAGTGGCGGGAATTCATTTGGGCACTCCTTGCTTCTCTCATGGTCAGCTTTATGTTGGTTGTGCTAGAGTATCGAATGCCCAAAACTTACGCGTATTGGCGGAAAATGATAAATTACATAATGTAGTCTATAGAAGTATATTAAACTAGAAATAATTTGTATTCTGTAATAATCGCGTTCTACGATGTTGAATAAATAATCCTTACTAATATATAAAAATGTTATGGTGCCTGGCTGTCTGTCGCTCCATCACGCAAAAACTACTGCATCGATTGAGCTGACTTTTGGCATGTAGATATAAAATATATTTTTAAATAACATAGGCTATATCAAAAAGCCCTTAGAACCCCCAAAAGCCCACCAAACACCCCCCATGCTAACCATTGGGCTCGGTGCAGGGGTTTTATTTTTTGCTTTTTAAAAGTACTTTCACTCAAGATAGAGGGCTGAGATTTTTTTATCGGATGGCTGAATAAATGAAAATTCTAATTCTTCCAATTGATTTTCTATTACGTTTCGTATTCATGTGAAAGTCATGTTTTTAGCTTAAAATTCTCACACGTTCTCTGAAATCAACCATATCACATTTCCTTGGCAACCAAAGATTTGATTTTCAAAATATATTCACGCTTCTTTAAATAACATTTTTGCTGCAGGCCCATGATATCATGTTGAGAGAATATCTGTATAAGATGAGCCGAGATTTCCGCGGGTCCCAATGGGCCCAGAGTCTCAAGGGCCACATGATGGACTGCTTAGGTGGGTAATCGATAAATTCAATGCATATATTTACAATAAGTTTACATTCAACACTCCCGAGGGAAAGCCGTAAATATAATGTTTAAGTTTATTTTATAATGAGCTGATACCGATGCTTTAATGATGACCGGTGTTTATAAGCATAAAACGAAAAAGTAAAATAAAAAAATCCAACACAAAAATACCAAAAAGGGTACCTATATCAAGAAAAATGGGAAACTAAGTCGGTTACCTTCCCTTGGTGTTTCTCGGGTTACACTAAGAACCGCACGAATCTCATCCTAACCCAACCACGGAAGGGTACCCAGCTATAAATCTGGTTCAAATATTGACCCGTCAATCTGTTTTTATGTGGCGGAAACTATAATAACGTCACTACATTCATCTTACCCGAAAGAAGAACGGGGTATTCTGCTCAATGGACGCCATCCATGCACGAAAATCGACAATTTCCCTAAGAATCAACATATATTTTTGATTTAAAAACCGAAACCGATGATTATGGCTATCTTTTACGCCTAAGACGCAGTCCAGGTAACGGAGGATTAATTGGTCAAATAAACATGGCTGCTGATGCAAATGATTCGTTTGACATTTTCAACCGCTGGATTGTACCCCAACTCTCCAATCCTGTTTGAAGATACTCAACGCCCATATCAATAATGGATATCGCAACCGAAATAAGTCATTGAATGCAAATATATATGTATGAACACAAGGGAAGTGATTAACTTCATTCACTCAGAAGACGACTCAAAGAAGACCGCTCAGTATTCTTCAGGTTTTGTGGCTTTCGTATATATAATAAATTCAGCGTTTTTCGCACCCGTTGAGTTTCAACGGCTACCTTTCGCCATAGTGCTCGCAGGGTTTCTGTGCACTGGAGAATTTCTCCAAGCCTAGCTGCCCATGGTAGATGAGCAGCGATTGGCTGCCGGCGTCCAATCCCGTAAACCGGTTCTTATCTCAGTGCGCGCCGCGTACGAATACGGTAAGTGGCGACCCAAAAGAATCCCGTCTTAGCTCACTTTCAATTATCCTGCAGCGGATGGCAGGCTTTCTTAATTGAATTAAATATAGTTCGATAAATTCTGATATCTTTCCCAGCGATAAAAATATTGATTGTTATGATAATTAGTCGCAATTTTTGTATTTGTATTTTTCAAAATGTTGGTGAAGAGGATTTTGTTTATTTATTGAGTAACCACGGTGACCTGCGCTGATGGGGATTACTTTCTTACCTCACTGCGATGACTATTACAATCACTGCAAGTTTTGACTCGATATCTATAGTAGTTTCTCGTCCAGAGTATTTCTATTCTAAAGGCCCTCGCGGCGGCAAGGCGATACGCGTTCGTTTTCGCCAATTCTTTTGGGTCTCCACTTACAGTATTCGTACGCGGCGCGCACTGAGCTAAGAACCGGTTTACGGGATTTGACGCCGGCAGCCAATCGCTGCTCATCTACCATGGGCAGCTAGGCTTGGAGGAACTCTCCAGTGCACAGAAACTCTGCGAGCACTATAGTTGTTACAAAATATGCATTAAACTGTGCACTCCAATCTCTCCCCGATATCCTTCAAAGCAGCGTAAAATAAGAGCTTACCAGAAGTTTCTCTTCAGAATGGTTCTTTTCCTAAAGGGCTATTAAGCTCTTTGAATGTGCAAAGATTCTTAATTGAAGGCCTTCGATCAAACTCCACTTTCAGGCTTAGGTCGGACTGGCATTCATCGGACCGGCTAACGAATCGCTCATTAAGGATTCTTGCCCGACAAACGCACCCTAGGCATCGTCAAGTTGTGCGCGACCATTGGCTTGACGATATGCGCTCTTGAATCAAAAAATAATTGGGGCCGACATCTTCCTCTATTCTAACATATGTCTCGCTTCACCTAAATAAGAGGAGACATTTGAGGTTGTTGGAACATTTTTTTACGTATACAGATTTATATGAAACTTTTTAATGCGTGTTCTTACTCAGCCATATCAATGAATGAGAGTGGAAAAATTGCATTTTTCCCATTCGCGTTCTGGAAATGTAGTGCTATTATAATACATAGCAATGGGACACATGAGATATATTTAGTATTAATTCGTCGTAATACGTACACATCTACATATATATAAACGAATGCATGTCTGTCTGTATGTCTGTCTGTCTTTAATACAAATCTACAGTTTCAATCCTATCCTGCTGAAATTTTGCCGAGTAATAGTTAAAGGCAGGAGAAAAGTTGTAGGCTACTTTAAAATGATCTCAGGGCCCATAAAGGTCCCAAAAAGGGGTCCTTATGTGATTCGCGGTACGTATCGGGTTTTGTGCAGTGGTTTCATTTTTTACTTTTTTAAATTATTTCTGCTCAAGATAGAGAGTAGGAATTTTTTTATAAAATGTCTGAAAGAATGAAATTTTTAATTCTTTCAATTAATTATCCTTTTCACTTCGTAATTGACTGAAAATTGCGTTTTTTAGCTGCAGAAACACATATTTTTCTGTGAAATCAACAATACCATATTCGCTTGACAACCAGATTTCGGTCATTGCTGTTGGAATTCATATTGCTTAGTTGAGCCGATTAGGAATGCTAAGCATTGGGATTTGTGCAGCGGTTAATACCCGAAAGCATGATACAACTAAAATTAGTGGTATCATGCCCGAAAGAATGAAGTTTCTCTCTTTTTCAATCGATTTTCTTTTACGCATTTTCCTTGACAACCAAATAACAAACCAAAATAAACATCTTAACCGTTGTTGATGACTCCTAAATGGAATAAACAATAATTCTGGGTCATATACAAATCCACTCGTTCTACTACTACCTTCCACTACTACAACGTTCTACTACCACTACAAGTTCATTTTGATTGTGATTATCATTAAATAAAATCTTAATTAACGAAAATGAAATTCTGAATATTTACACAACAAGTAAGTACTCGAATTATGTACTTAACTATGATGTCCTTTTAGCCTGGCTGTGCAGGTAGTATGATTACAGTAAAGGGTTTCAAAAAATTGTTTAAAAAAATTCAAAAAAAATCTACTCTATATTAAACAAGTTTTGCAAATTTCATTGTTTTTATTTTACCATGTTATTTTTTATCATTGCCAATTTTTTCAGTCATTTGACTTATAATTATTATTGTTCATGGAAGATATTGTCACATTGTTTACTTAATATTGTCTCACAATAGTATAGATGCTCTGCAGAAGAAAATATTAATTTAATAAAACAATTACTTGAAATGTAGTCTGTTATCACAACTACTTACTAACTCCTCACCTCTTATATAAAGAGTTTTGAAGGAAGTATGATCCCGAGCAACGCCGGATAATTCAGCTCGTTTATTTATAAATACGAAATAATGCGTTTCATATAATAATTTACATAATAGTAATAGTTGCTAGCGGATATAGATAAATATAATTTTCGCCCAATTACCGCGCCGATAATCGGAGTCATAAAGTTTTTTAATTAAGGCACACAAGTAAAATATAACTCCTGATTTATTTTCATTAATGTACGTATGATAAGCTCCTCTGTATTAGAAGATGTACGTAAATGGAATATCGTCTTGGATTTATAAAAAAATTGACTGAAAAATTATTTAAAATGTGCCCTCTCTGACCCATGAATCGTGTTTCGGCCAATTAATCCCTGATTGCCAAACAGAAACGAGTTCTGTGAAAGATCCTCTCGTTTCTCTTCGTTGGCGTTCGAACCTCAGTTATTTTTCTGTTTACTCCTCTATAATGTAAGACGACCTCGTGGGACACGTTCCATATGGATGGCGTGTGGGTTGTCCACTCACAAGGATAAGCAGAAAAAAAAAGAAGCCGGGCCTGTTGATTATGCAACCAATCACACATGTACAACCACAACTAACGAGGAAGGAGAGCAAATTGAAAAGGACAGGGTGTTGTTAAGTTACCGGCGACCGAGAGGGGAAATACATCTACATCTACATACTACCCCGCGAAGCGCCGCATGGGCGTGTGGCAGGGGGTGGTAGGTCACCAGCCGTGTTAACATGTAAAATTTTTGGAGGTGAAATTGTGACATGTACTATGGGAGTGTATTTAGAGGAGCTCAGTTTCTATTGTGATCGCTTATTGTGCGCGGAAAGAACGAGTTTTTGTACCGATCTGCTCGGCAGTGTATCTCTCTTATTTTATCACATCTGTCAGACTTAGAAATGTCGCGAGGCGTCATGATAATATTCTCTGTGTCGCTCTGAAAAATATCAGTTCTGAATTTATCAAGCAATCTTAGCCTAGCGTGTAGCCTCCGAGTCTTTAGGGGCTCCCACCTTAGTCCCTCTAACAGTTTTGTAACACTATATGTTCGTTCTTAGTAGTTTTTAACGAAGAGCGCTGCTTTTCTTTGTACATATTTTATTAATGTTTTTGGTTAAATCTTTATGACCAGGGTCCCAAACTCTCACGGCGTATTCGAGGTGTGGCCTAACCAGAGCGAAGCAGCAATATAGAGGAAGACAAGCTAAAAAAATACAAAAATGCTCACAAATTCCACTCAAAGGGTCCAAATCACCTCGGCCAGCTCTCCAGCACGTTCTTTCCCACCATGACCGACCCTCTGATGTAGTCGTTCCTAATCATGTCCTTTCCTATGTCCAAGATGTCCGCGGCGATTAGTTATTGATTCCATTTCTTCTTCCGGATTTCAGCCACGTCGTTATTTTTCTGGCAACGTTCCTCCTCCAATTCTGGAGGCGTCTGTAGGTCGATATGTGAGCTTTTGTTTTGGTCGAAACGAACCAGAAACGAAAACTCAATTTGCCAATCGAACTCAGATCGATTTGGCCGGTTTAGCTCGGTATAGTACACGAAACGGGCTAGCGAGATCGATATGCGAAGCGGGCTAACTCGGCCCATTTTCTCTGTCAGTCTGAGATTTCTAATCTATATGTACAGATTCAAATCGATATTTCGATGGATTTCGGATCGGTAAACCAGGCGATCCGAGTCGGCTGCCTTAGAATGTTCAGATCGGTCCGAGATCATATTGATCTGGGTTCGATTGGTAAACGTAGTGATACTAACAAAATACTCCAACAACATGAATATGGTAGATGGCTACACCCTAGCAACCACCTCGAGGAGAGTACTAACGCTCATCGGAGGGAGTAAAATGAAAAATGGCGCCAAAACGGGCAGCCAATCAGAAGCAAACTCCACTTTATCAACCCAGCCAATACATTTCTGGACGCTTTTTCAAGTGATGGATTTTTCAAAAAGTAGGCATAAAAACTCCTCAGATATTCGAAGTAATTTCATGAAAGATTATTTGTTTTGAAACAGAATAAGCATAACAGTATAAGCATTGAATAAAGCACAACCTTACTTCGAATGAAAAAGTAATTCGCACTCTGTCCATCTTGAATGACATCAAATATTAGAACGAGTAAAAGCGCACGAGGCGTGCGGATGTGTTGATGAGAAAGAGCGCCGGGTTTCTCGTTTGATAACCATCCACTAAGTGCTGAAAAGTTACATTTCAGAATGTTCACCGATAATTTAAAATCATGCATTGTGCCCGAGTGCACTAACACCACCGTTTGAATACTAAAAGTTGGAATTACAACTTAATGTCATTGTTCAAATTTTTCCGAGAAATTAATGTCAGCTATTGCATCTCGATTGAAAACTAGAAGACGGCATATTTGTCATGTTTCGTTAAAGGGAAGTATGTTTTGCTTATCTTGAGTTCACGATCTTGTATTCATCAAGGTTCGATTTATTTCACTTTAGTCGTTATACGTATAATTATGCGTTGTTGTTATTTTATGATATTTTACTCTTGTTTACTTGTTTAGTTTAAGGAAGACAGTGATAATTACTGGGAATACAGCCTCACCAAATGTAGATCAAGGCCCAAAAGGCATGCAGCGCCATCAAAATTTACCTGCCAAGAAGTTGAGCTACCAAGAGTTAAGAGAGAAAGTATCTTAACCCTTTGGGTGCTAGATGACGTGATATCACGTCATGGTTGTCTTTACGCTGGTGCTGAAGACGTCATTTCACGTCATGGGTAGCGTGAGTGTTTCTGCTTTCATTAGGGGGCCTTGTGAAAGTTCTCTAGTGAAAGCTGGAACACTTACGGTACTCTTGACGTGATATAACGTCATTAGTACCAGGGTAAAGACAACCATGACGTGATATCATTTCATGCCGCAATCAAAGGGTTAAAAAGAAAGCGGATGGAAATGTTGAAGGAGTTGTTACTGGATAGTTTATACTGATGATAAAATGTTTCCACGTCAATTTCAGAAATTTGATATCAGTCGATCAAAGGGATTGCTAAATTCGAGCCCACTGATGGAGAATTTTTATTGTCATTATATGAAAGGCTAGGTTTATATCAAATAATAATAATAATAATAATAATAATAATAATAATAATAATAATAATAATAATAAGTTAATTACTTCCCAAAAAACAAACATCACAAATAAATTACAGGTTTTTTTTCAATACAAGGGGAAGCTTTAGGTAGCCTCGAAGAAATATCTGTGATGAGGCTACCATCCCAGAATATACAGCTGCTTATTGCTTTTAACTGAACAATACAAATCAATTATATATACAAAGTAGTTTTACAATAGATTTTTTGAATGAACCAAATGGAATACAATAAATAGAAAAAGAAAAAAAAACTTCATACGATAATATTAAAGAAATTTTCTACACTTTGCTGAGTTAGAACCCATTCCGCTATTAGTTTGAGAAGTTTATTTTTAGCATAATTTCCGGCTTTCAAGTCCTCTGGTAGCAAGTTGTAAACCTTGGGTCCCATGTACAAGAATGATCTCTTAAAGAGCGATTTTTTTGGCTTGATTGGATGGGCGCAAAATTTATTTCTGAGATTATGTTTCGTTCTTTTTAATTTTTTTGTTCCTACTTCTTCGGTAAAATAATTTAAGGACTTTATAGACATATAAGTGTCTCAACGGTAGCAATTTTAATGCTGAAAATAGGTTATAAATAAATCGATTCGCCGAAATATTCGCCGGCGAATAAAAAATTCTGGGTCGATAATCCTTCATAAAGAGGAATTACACTTGGTAAAATATTGCAATAGCAAGCAAGAGGATCTCTGCGACTTAAGCTATCAGCGGCTGTCTCAGGTCGAGGCCGCCACACGCGCTCCGTTTGCGAAGATGTGACGTCTTCATCGCGCCGGCGAACGAGAATAGGTCTGGAAAATGTGGATGGATGAGCCGTGTTTTCTGTTTCAATACAATATGCTCTCCTTGCCCCGACTCATATTATCGCCGGGCGATTGTACTGGCTGACGTCACATTTCAGTCAGCCAACGGTAATTTGTTCTAAAGTGAGCGTGTTAGCTAAGCCGAGAATCTCCCTCACTTTTGCTGTTTTTCCAAATACGTATATCCAAATGAATTCATAATTATTAAGAGGACGCATCATACCCTTCGGTTAGGAATAGTTTTGTCGAAAATCCACAAGGTGGCGTCACTCGCACCCGATCGAGGCGTTTTGGCGTCAGGAGTCTCTTACTCCAGGATAACTCTCGCACGAGGCAAAAGTTGTCGGTAACTTGTAGCCCAGTGTCCCGCACGTAAGTAAAAGGCAGCGCTGACATAAGATCTGTGAGAGAAGACTGAACTATTTGCGTCACCGTCCGAGCACATCATGGCCGAAAACCATTCGGGTGGCTTCTCGAAAGATACCAATTACAGATTTCATCTTACAACCGTGACAGCTGTTACTTAGCATTCTGACAGGAGGAGGATTGATACATCTCCGTTAGTTTAAGATATTTTAATAATAATATAAGTTTTTGTAAAAATATACCCTACATCTTGCCGTTTTCCCGATGGTTTAATTAAGCTCTGAGATAAATTTTTCATATTTCAGATACGAATCTCCCTTGGCAAAGGTCTATTCTTTATACTACTAAAATTTCAAGTTGATGACGTAAGACTTGAACAAAAAATCTGGGGTCGGAAATCATCACAAATTCGACCGGTAGAACGGGTGTGACGCGTTGCCTTAAGGGTTCGTTATGAATTTATCCTTTGTGATATTTTAGTTTACTCTTTGAATTTAATTAAAAATTTGTCCAGGGGTCTATTGAAGCGCTCGCATCTTTGTCTTGAAAACACCTCCAGGATAGGGGGAGAAATGTTGACAGAAAAACATAAACGCGGCTGAAAGCGAAAGAAGAAATGGAACCCGCCCTCCCTTGGCAAGCCACCACAACAAATCCACGTCAGCATCTTCCTCTCCGCCACCTCCATCTTACCTTCTAGGGCCTTCGTGAATGGCCTGCAATGCTCCCACGCATGCACCACGGAGAATTGCAGGTCTCAAAACACTCTCGCGCAGCTTTCCTTTCGTCTCATAGCCCACTCTTTTGGTGCACAGTACCCCATTCATCAGCATCATGTAATCTCTGTGATGCATAAAACCACACGTTATGTATATTCGCGAACACGTTTAATATTTCACATGCGATCTCGTACCTCGCATCTCCGTTGTCTAACGCTACGTATTTTGAAATTATCCTGAGAAGTTCGAGTGCTTTCATCACAGAAATTCAGTAATTTTGCCTTTTATCCCCAGGGTTATCTTCAGTTCTGACATTAAATATTCATGAATGGGTCATAGTTCACGCGTAATTCTGAATTTTTAGTCTCCGAAAAATAAAAAAAAATGCTTCTAGAATTAAATACACGACTAAAATTACACTTACAACAAGATGCATTGCATTTTTCACGATTTTGTTCAACGGTCTTCTCGATACAGTCCTTATTAAGTGTTAAACATCGTGTGATAAGTACCCCAAGACAACCACAAGTGGTCGAACATCTTTGCGGCCGATGTTTCATGTTCTAATCAAAAGGAACGTGGTTTATTATTTATCCATTCAAAATTAAACACAAGAGTGGCGGTTGATGAGCAAATTTCCATAAATATTTCCCATTAACAGGATATGTTTTCATTTTTATACGATGCAATTAGACCCACAGCATCAGTGCGTTTCAAGTTCACGTAATTAAAATAAATAATAATCAGTTCGTTACGCTTTTTAAAGCAAATAGGAAAAAACAATTTCAGTGAGACGGCTAGTAATCATTGAGGACGAATTTCACAAACTTCTCAGTTATCAGCGGAGCATTTTACCCGACAGAATTTCCAACGAGACAATACCGTCACCATGAACCAATCGCAATCCCCAAAAGAAATCCGCTTCGTCTTTCGCTTCGCTTTCAGCCGCGTCGTTGTTTTTCTGTCAACATTTCTCCCCCTATCCTGGAGGTGTTTTCAAGACAAAGATGCGAGCGCTTCAATAGACCCCTGGACGAATTTTTAATTAAATTCAAAGAGTAAACTAAAATATCAGTAATAAATAAATAAAAATATAATATATATAATATATAAAATATTAATATATAATATAATAAAAATAAAATATATATTTTAAAAAAATAAAAATATATATAATATAAAAAATAACAAAAATAAATAATAAAGGTTGGGAGCTATTCCTTTAAAAAAAGACTTGAGGACCAGCTGAGTACTTCCTCGGACTTCCAAACTCAGATCTACGTGTCTAAAAATGCATCATACATCCATATTACCCCCAAATTGCAAAGGGCCGGTGAAATTCAGATAGCAAATCCACCTCATACACCTAAAAGAACGCCGAGGATTCTGCTCACCTAACTTACCTAACGCTTCATGGCCATTTGAATGATCTCAGCCAAGGGAGAGAAAAGCTCGGGACCAATCCAGACTTCTACTTCAACCAAGGAGATTACAACGAAATGAGGGAGGCATATCCATGGGCTAGGGTGAAGTCAGAACAGGGAAACGTGGGATGGACTTTTTATCAAGTGAGCGTAGCCTAATGGTCACAAAAAATAACACATTATTTATGAAGATTTTGATTTGGATTTGACTAAAATCAAGCGCATCAACCGTACATGTAGGCCTTGTTACCACAAAAGTTCCTGACACGTATCTGCGTGACAAGGAGGAGAGGCAAAGTGAAAGAGGCGAAAGGATATGACGCGAGGGTAAGAAAGGGAGGCATAGAGAAGGATAGTGAGACAATAGGACCCAAACTCCTTCTCGAAAAAGCCATGAGATAGGCTTAATTTACTGTATGAAAATAAATATATCTATCTTCAAATTTTCCTCGTTACGAACGAAAAGATTAAGTGGCATTCGTAACGCATAGTGAATGTTTCACGGGTTTCCATTGCCACGAGATTATGGATTGGGATCTCGTTGACAAAAAGCGTTGTCTAGAATTCGAGTAAACAAACAACTTTTACAAAGACAAACAACTTTTTGGAAAGTGGTTCCGCCTAGTGATGAAAGACGGAAGTTCGAATGTAAATACAGTCGACAGATTGTAAATAAACACGTCTTACCGGTTTTACCATGAATGTACATGGGTTTTACTTACAATTAATCATAATGCAGTGGGCAGTGGATAAAAAAGGTAGTACTACACGCGGGATGTAATTATACACTTGTTTAATATCGTCCGGTCTACAGATATATTTGATTCCTCTCCAAATGTAATAACACAAATGCACAAGTAACTTCTTAGCACTTCGTGAATATCGCTATACGGAAATTTAATAATAATGCGAGGTGAATTCATGAGTATTCCCAAAGGCCATCATTGCAGTGTAGGTAAAAAGGAATGCACTTGCCGCCGCCTTGAACAGATTTTTTATTTTTCAATCCAAGTCTCCTACTTTGTGTCCTCGTAGACGCATACCATGTTTTGCAGCCTGGTACGAAGCAAGTTCTGTTCAAACAAGGCATTCTGAATTCTTTGTTTAGGCAAAACAGGCTTAATGCGTTCCAATTATAATCGGATTATGGCAAACATCGCAATCGGCACACGATGAACGTTTCATAAACCTCTTAAACAGTCCCCATAATAGATATTTCCTATCTAGCATTTGCAAAGTAGCTTTTAGGTCACAAAAATATCAAGATATTATTCAAAGCATCAAGTAATTCATATCTCCTCGATTGTTATTGAATATTCACCACAGTCTCACGTTAGCAACAATCAACTACATCTATTTACAATAACAACAGAAAAGACTAATCGAAGAAGCGCCAAGGACTGGGTGAACTAAAAGTGGAAATTTAGGCAACATTTAGCCTAAGCAACTATTCCGAACATCCGAATCCATAATATATATTCATGGCCACGAGTGTGGAGGGAAGGCCAAGTTGCCAACGTTTTGATGGCAACCATCTCACCCAGATGGACACCGCTGAACATTTCCCCATCCCTGCTCTCCAGGAGCACACCAAATCTTTTACCGCAACTCATTTTTATAACGATACCTTTCTCAATTGAAACGCACTCGTTAATTCATTAACCGAAGGCTTAACTCACAAAATAACCAACGAATATGCTCATTACCTAACAATATTTATTTTCAAATAGAAATATCTTTATTTTTCCATTGAGCATCATGCTCATCATGTTTACGAAGTATAACCTCTCTCGACATGAACATGCCCAGCTTCGCGATACTTTCTATTCTTTAGTACGAATATATAGTAGTAAACGTAGTAGTATGAAGTACATAGTATACGTAGTAGTAGTAGTATAAAGTACGAAAACAGCTGAAATATAAAATTTTAAATGTGCAAGCAATCTAGAAAAGTCAAAAGTATTTATATGCATCAGCAAAAGGTAACCATGAAGAGAAATATGAACGCTCAAAAACTGAAGTCATGCAAATTTTTAAAGTGATATTTCGTCTGTCTCCACGCCGGTCAATAGAGATATTTCACAAGGTTTAGTCTTGTCCTAAGTATATAATAAATTCTCAGGTTTCACTTGGTGGAACAACATTGCGATGGTTTGTAAATAAATTCATTTTTTAATATTCCACAATGGTTCCACAATTGTGAAATATTACAAAGTGAATTTATTTACAAAACATTGTCCTTAGTAAATAATGCACGGAGCTTCTCATCCCCGTTTCCTTTAGAAGAAAGGGTATTGCCTCTAGTTCAGTAAGTTTAACCTCTTCAGAATAGTTTCAACCATACCTACCTGAATAATGCTTTAAAAAATTCCATTTTTGTGTTTCTGAAAGGAGAATTTGAATTTATGTCATTCGGTCAAATATTTAGGATATGCCATTATATTCATGCCACGGTAAGAAGTTTGAATGATTGTTTACTCCCAAAACCAATATCTCCACCCATTGTTTCCGACTCCATACAGGTGACATCTTTAATAGCAAAAGGCTGGGACACAATCAACGTGTACGTGTGACATTAGCGGGACAACGGGAGACGGGGAACGCAAGTCAGCGGTCACAATCAACGTTATCGCGAGCCGGGATGTTCTTCACTCGAGCCGAGGCTAAGCAATAAGGAGCAGCTAGCTTTCAAAGGATGGGCAAGGAAAAGATGGGGAGTTAAATCGCGTTATCGTTATAGTAACAATTGACTAACGCAGGCGCAACTAAGAGATCAGGCGTAAACAAGCGTGGAAGTAAATAAAGTTGTCTTCGCCAAGAGCAATCTTCCACAGTTGGATGTATCTGCCGACAGATGGCTCCCATTCCCGGATTCTCGGGACTATTCTGATTGGTTTCCCGTGTACGGGACACGCGAAGAGATGAAAGTTGCCCATCTCTCGCGAACACGTACTTCCCGTACACGTTGATTGTGTCCGTTCGCTAAACTTTCCCGTCAGCCACCTTTTCGCGTATTCCCGTTAACGGCTCACGTTACACGTAAACGTTGATTGTGTCCATTGTTTAAGGCTGAATTTTGTAATAATTCTATTACAAAAATCTAAGAAAATTCAATAATATAAAGTTGAATTGCCCTATTGGAGAGGTAATAAGAATATTTGAAGCTCAGTGATTTAAGGAGGAAGATGGGTGTAAATATTAATTTACATTCAAATGAGGAATAATGGGTCTTCAAAAAAGATTATTTTTTGTGTTTGCGACGCCCGGTTCACATATTGCATATAAGGCAATCGCTCTCGGACCGACGCGATGTGGCTGCTGGTTCCTGCCCTCTTTCAACACCCACGCTAGACCTTCATGCTAGCGATGTATACGATCGCCAAGCCATTGGCCACTCCCCGTCCAAATTATCTCCTAATTTATAGCGTCTATTCGCGTACGTATTTATATCCTGGAGGGAGGGAGGTCGCATTCATAAACATAAACAGATGAGTGCTCAACCATGGATAAATCTTCGAATCCTTGTTTTAGCGATACCGAACAAGGATGAAGCTACCGTTCAACAGCTCCACGAAGGTTTGGTAAACAGCTGACGAGGCCATCAGATAATAACCGGGATGTTCTTCACTCGAGCCGAGGCTAAGCAATAAGGAGCAGCCAGCTTTCAAAGGATGGGCAAGGAAAAGATGGGGAGTTAAAAGATGGGAAAGGAAAGTACTAAGAAAGATTTATGGTGCTACAAAGGAAAGTGGAAAATACGGAGAAACAGAGAACTCGAGGAACTCCACAAATATCCTAAAATAGTGACAGAAATTAAGCGCAACAGATTGAGGTGGTTTGGACATGTCGAGAGAATGCCTGAGGATAGGATGGCGAAAAGGATATTTCGTGGTCATCCTGGTGGTAGAAGATTGAGAGGGAGACCCCGAAAAAGATGGTTGGATGATGTAATAATGACAAGAATAATTAGGCGTCTTTATTGGGGCGAGATTGAGACTACATCTACGTAATACCCTGCGAGCCACCACGAGGGTGTGTGGCAGGGGATGAAGATCACCAAACATGCACTATTGCCATGCAAGTAGAATAATTAAGGGAGGCATGCTAGAGAACAGGGTCACATGCAGCTAGGTGGTTAGTATCTACATAATAAGAAAGGTATTATTGGTTGTTATTGTATGCATCATGCACTACAGACTACTCTAACTATATTTCACCTATCTATCCCTTTGCTACCCTGCCTATTGTTCTCTCTTATAGTACGCGGGAAAAATCACATTTTAAATCTATCCGTACGACAATCTATCTCTCTAATCTTGTGAATATGGTCAAACCTAGCATAATACGCAGGGGTTCTCAATATATATCTAACGTCATCTGTGAACAAATCGGTTTCGAATTTACTTAAAAGGTTAAACCTAAATTTTAACCTGCGTTCTGATAGTAATTCCCATCCTAGTTCTTCTATTAAACTCGCAACACTTATACAATTATCATAACGGCCTTCAACAAACCTAGCGGATCTCCTTTGCACGCGCTGTGACTAATGCAGTCCCTTCTTCCATCCAACCCTTCGTCAGATAAATACGAGGGTGAGCCAATAAATAAGTCGCCAAACTGAATTGAGGCAAAAATAATTAAAGTAACTTTCTGACATTTATTTCACTTTTCCACATATTCACCCTGTACATTCAGACGTACGTATCCCATCTCTTTACAAGTCCTTGAAAGCCAGCAGCAAAGAAGTCCTTTGGTTGCTGTAGCGGCCAACGTGTAACCTCATTGATTACAGCATCATCTGTATCAAAATGACGGCCACCCAAATGATTTTTTAGGGGCCCAAACAGATGAAAACCACTGGGGGCCAAGTCGGGCCTGTGCTGTGGATGTTCCAAGCGTTCCCAATGAAATTTTTACGACTGATTCTGATGATGAAATGCTGACATTTGCGACTTATTTATTGACTCACCCTCGTACATGAAATAAGTGAGAAGAAATATATATACATTTGTGGGAAAAACGTAAGGAAGTACGGAAGAGAATATCCTTGACGAAAACACCCACTTCAGGAAAACACCCGCACATGAAGGAGAGTGCGAAAATTTTGCGAAAACCTACAGTCAGATTAAGCTAACGTAACACAAACAAAACAAGAAAAATCCATGAAATATACACATGAATGATAATAATAATGAAAAGGTTAATTTATGCATAACTACAAAGTTAAAAACAACAAAATAAGTAATAAGAGAATAAATAATATGGAGGACGACCTGAGAAAGATGGGAATTAGACTATGGAGAACGCATGCCGGGAATCGTGATGCCTGGACCAACTCGTTGGAGAGGCCAAGACCCAAGGCCAAGGCCCAAGGCCAAGGGCTGTAGCGCCGAGGAGTAAGTAAGTAGCTTTCAAAGAAACATCTTGGCGAAATCCTCCCTCAGTCCCTTAATGACGACACAATTCGGACCACTTACAATTCCGAGCCCTCAACAAATCTACCGCCTGCGAGTTCCTGGAGATAATCTTCTCCAACTTCTTGCACGCGTCTAAAAGCACCCCTGCCTGCGTTTTGGACTGTGGTGAGCTAAAAGTATCCAAACTCAAGTCTACTGGCGCATTCCCAGATGCGGAAGTGAGACGCAGCCGGCCTAATATGATGGCACCAGATCATACTCCTTTTTCCCCGATAACCCCTCCAAGGAGTGGCCTTTCCCACCATCACCTCGACGAAAGCTTTACAGACTCGTCAGCACGGTCTGAATTTTTAGAAACTCGGATTTATTTTGCGACACCCCCATAACTCGTCCTGTCAATTGGTTAAAAAAAATGAAGCGTGGAAAATACCATTGAAATTGGCTCAAGGAAAGACGTGCCGCGTCGTACCTTATGTTTTGAAATTTCGCTATTTTTGGCTGCTATCCGGCGATTAGATAGATAGATATTTATTGTTATAGGACTCTTGTCCTCTAAGGACAAATACAATTTACTTATACAAATTCTTAGAGTAGATTTAAACATGGAATTAATTAAACATAAAATCATGAAATCAACTCAACTTACTCATTGTGAGCGATAAACTAACAGGAAAATGTAACAAAAGAGTTCCATTTTACAAAGAAATCATATCATCACTACACTACTACAACAACAACAACATTATACAAAGAAAAGCATATGATACACAACGTTCCAGTGACAAATCACAGAACCAACGAGGAAGAAGTTTTAGGAATAGCAATAAGTAACATTAAGAAAAGAACAACCAACCAAAGAAATATAAGATATACACATTTTTCTTCAATTTAAAACCAAAGAAATATAAGAGATACACATTTTTCTTCAATTAACCAATAAGTTATTATGGGGCAGTAAGTAATAAGTTATAGACTTTTGCCTTGAACGATTTCAAAAACAGAGTATTTTTAACATCATCTGGTAGATTATTCCAGAGATTGGATGCTACAACCTGGAATGACTTCTGGAAAGAAGTTGTGCGATGAGCAGGATAGTAGATTAAGTTAGCATCTGATATTGTCGTCATAATAGTATTTTTAGGCTTAGTTTTAAAAAGGTTATGTAAATATTCTGGATTTTTATAAAGAAACAATACGTAAAGGAACACAGCGAGGAAATATTTTCGTCGTTTTTTAGTGGAAAGCCATCCGATTTCATTGAGGTATGGCGATATATGTACATCTCTTCGAAGGTTGAACACAAATCTTACACAGGAATTTAATTGGCGTTGAAGTTTTAAATCAAGTTCATCTGGGATATCATTATAAACTAAACAGCAGTAATCGCAATGCGGAAAAACAATGGAGGATATTAACATTTTCCTGGTTTCAACAGGTAACAGTTCTTTGCTTAGTTTTAATTGATACACAATTTTACTGACTTTGTTGGAAATGTCATGGACATGATTTAGCCATGAGAGATTATTAGACATTGTCACTCCTAGATTTTTTATTGTGCTTGAAAAAGGAACATTAAAATTTCCCAGTTTAATGTTAGGGATTGAATCGAAATGAATCTTATTTACAAGCTTTGATGAGCCTATAATTATGGCTTTGGTTTTAGTACAGTTTAGGACAAGGTAGTTATTTTCAACCCAGTTGGATATGGAGGCAATATCTTCATTCAATCTCTCAATAGTATTTCCGAGGTCATGAGGATGACAATGTTGATAAATTTGCAAATCATCCGCGTAAAGCATATATTTACAGTGCTTTAATTTTTCAGGAAGATCAAGAAGATATATGGAAAATAGCATAGGTCCCAGTACAGAACCTTGAGGAACGCCGCAGGTGACATCATTCCACTTGGATATTTTCCCATGAGAGTCTTAAATTTACGGAGCGATTACGGAGTACTCTTCATCTATAATCGCTTTCCTGCCACAATCAACGACTCGTCACACATTTAATATGATTCACATCGAATATATTCCATTTCTACTGAGTAGTTCCGAAGGTACCGCCCCAGGATTGGGGGCATGCCACCAAAATCGCCGGGCTCTCGCGTCAACGCGGGCAATTAAACGTCTGCTGCCGCGAGTAGCACTCTCCTCTCATGGATTTATCTAACGATTCTGCATATTATAATGACATGGTGAAAACTACTGATAACATTCTAATCTTAACTCCTCGTAACAATTCAACTGATATCCTTAAAATTACTCAGGAACTGCTTCATAGAAATTATGAACTTCATATCGGTGGTCAGGCACGGGTTTCAATGCATATCATCCCTCAAAATATATTTTTTAAAGCTATAAATTAAACCGTTTCATCTATTCTTCCCTTCTTCCTGCTGAAATGTGTCAAAATGAGCGGCTCGATGATTATGTCCCTCTTCGTTACTGACCACTTCACTTAAGTGGGCCATACGAAGGAATTGTCATTTAAATTTAGGACCTTCTGGGGGGAAAATCAAACTTAATTAGAAGAAAGACTTTTGTTACTTGATAAACAACGTGTTACATATCATTTAGGATCACAAGTAATCTTTCCAGTTACGAGTTGATTTATTCCTGGTGCTCGAGCCCAAAGCTTCCACGCCAATTAGCTTCCAGCTTCAATTTTGCAGGATCCAGCCGGAAGCATATTCTATAGAATAAATCAATCAGTACTACATCCAGGTAGACCTTTAGAATGTAATGCAACATTCAATTGAAAGTGCAATGTTTCCTTTACATTTAACCAAGTATCAGTCAGTATGTTCCAGAATTTTTTTTTGAGCGAAATATATACGAAGCCAAAATTTGCGTCGCCATCATTAATCCCTCTGTTGATCAACAACGTCAAAATCAACCTCGAGGTCCATTCTGGCAAGGAGTTTCATGCTTACGCCACAGTTTTTGGCCTCAGGTATGTTCAACATTAGCCAATTTAAGATTTTGATCTCAATAAGTGAGACATCACACACCAATGATTTTGTCGCGTCGGTGATTATCAGTGTATTGGAGAGTTATGAGGTCGGAGAAGGCAAATAGTCGTCACGGACAATATGGAACCTAAGATGCGCTGATGAGCATAAATATATTGTAGAGCAGCGGAGATGGTCGGGTTTGGATACGATCGAAATCATGCTAAACCATATGTTAGAAATGACTAAGAAAAAGGAATACGCTTCATTTCCTGAAGTGTATTTCGAGAAGGAATAACATGATTATGTCGGAAAGGAAATTACGAATATAGTCAAATTCTAGAGAGATACTGTGAAACGCACGAGAATCGGAAATATGAAGGCGGGATGATGCACCCGTCTCGTTTATATTCCAAAAGATCTTTAGGAATATAAACGAACGTTTCTTCGATAGCAAAAGGGCGTGAAGGAAGCACGGCAGGGAAGCTACCCCTTCATGTGAATGAAAGTGCCACGATTATACCCACTCAATTACAAGATAAATTTCAGGAATCTCTATTAAGAGGGGAAATAACATGGTAATAGATGACTCCCGGGCCGGACTCAGGACCGCTAGGCAGTAATTTAAAATACTTGGAGCCCCATTTTAGGCGATTTAGCCAAAACATTTCATAGTCCTTTGACTATGGTCAATTATAATATTTTTCATTTCATTCGGAAAAATGAATATTATTTTCCGTGTTCCGAGTCCTCTATGAGTACTATATCGTCCCTAGAGAGGTCGGGCCCTTGGACCTCTGCCTAGTTTGCCCAGGCATAAATTCGCCGCTGGTAACAACCATCACTATGTTTACCAATCGAACTCAGACCGTGATGTACTCCGACCGATTAGAATATTCTAAGCGAGCAGACTCGGATCGCCTGGTTTACCAATGCGAATTCGGTTGAAATATCGATCGATTTGAATGTGTTCATATCAATTTGAAATCTCAGATGCAGACAAAGCGGGCCGAGATAGCCCGATTCTCGTATCGATCCCACTAGCCCGTTGAGTTTACCATACCGAGCTGAACCGGCCAAACCGATCTGAGTTCGACTGGTAAACGTAGTGTATGAAAGGCCATGAGGTAATAAAAAATAACTTAAATAAATAACTATCAGATTCGGGGGAAAAACGACAGGCGTAAATGAATTTTTCCTGTGACACACATAAGAATTATGAGATACAAGGTAAAGTTGTTGAAGTAATAAATTAATATAGATGTCAATTTAAATTAAGAAAAGAAATAACCGCAACAAGAGTTGTCATGGAGTTGTTGACATAACATATAAAAGCTCTCAATTAAAAGAGACTAAAGAGAGGATTTGTCACTGATGAAAATTAAATCTCTTTTTAACGTAAATGTGTCCGAGTTGAGTTATTCGTTCAAAAACTCAATAAAAGGAAGCATTTGAGAGAGCTAATATAAACTTGCAAAATAGACCACAACTTCCCGAGTTCCATATCTGGAAACAGAAAATACCGTGAAAGTCCTTCATTGTTGAATGAGATTAATAAAAAAATAAACAAACCCAAAATAACATCGGCTCTTAAAAGAAAAGAGAATTTGAATCATCAAACAGCCACCTCAGCCGCTTACTTCATTTCAAAGATATGAAGTACTTAAACGCTGAAAAAATAAATCATCCAAGATGCATAACCATGTCACAAGGGGCACCGAGGCACAAGACAGAGTTATCTGAAGGAGAGGCTACTGAGGACGTGCTAAACAGCAGTCTACCAATGATGATGATTCTTCGATAACTCCTCAACATTTGCACCAAAATAATGTTAAAAATAAAATATTTTATGAAAAGATACTGAACAGCTAGTACAAGTAATATCGGATTTTACTCCGGGTCAGGTGTTCTATGAAGGCCGACGTTTCGATACTCGACTCGAGCATCGTCCTAATGGCAGGGAGAGGTCCTCAGGGGGAGCTCAAAAACTACTAGTCTCCAGTAAGAGCTTTTTCAGTGGAATCCTGGGATTTAAGCACGGTTCTCCATGAAGCGTGCGCAGGCATAATTGCTATTTTTCAGTCAGACAAAATCGAAAGGGCGATCGTTATTCTTATAATGCTCTCCGGAGCTTTCAACCTCGAGTTTCAATCAAAGGAGTGCATACTTAAGACAGTAAACGTGAGGATTTCCCTCATATAGTGGTATGCATTTTGGGAAGCGTTAACGACAACGCGAAAGAAGTGATCGTTATCCCACCGTTGATCCCTATTTGGCCGTTACAAGGAAAGCGCTACCGTGAAGCGTGTGTAGTAGCGCAAAGTATCCATCCGTCCATCGGATGAGAAATCAAACTCCGGTGCGCCCTTCGCCCTTAAGTTAGTCCGAGCGAGATAGTTCCCTAGTCATAATAGAGACTATATTCGAATTATACGTCTTAATTACACCAGCTGTAGGACACATCAATTAAATATTGCATTATTAATGGTGCAATTATATAGATTTTGTGACAGAAATTAAATGAAAATATCTAAATAAATCTTTAACTTGACTCATTTTTTTCACGCGGTGCGTTTGTAACTCCTTCAAAAGGGAAGGTTTTTCTGTGATACCCAAGAACCTACTGCGGTGACAATATGATTTATTTTCAAATATAGTCGAGAAAATGTACAAACTACACGCTGTTAGTTTTTTTACGACATCTGAGTGTTAGGAATACCTCATTTTGAAAATAATGTCTCTCTGGAGTGCATGCACATACCGTTTCCCATGTAAAAGGGCTGGTATTTTTGGCAAATATCTCCAAAAGTAATGAGGTAAGGGGTAGAATTTTTTGTGTCATTGGATAGGTGATTAATTTTTCTTAAAAATGAGACAAAAATTCATTGATTTCTATGTAAAATGATATTTCTCTCGGACTACCTTAAGAGTAGGTATGCATCAAGTTTCCCTCCCCTATTCCTTCGATATCCTTCCGTTATACGCCAAGCCATCCGCCTAATATCGCGAACGACATCAGCTGCCGGTCATCTCCCATGTGAACCTACCACCCAAACAAAAAAGACAATGCCTTCAGACATCCCACGTGACTTCTTCTTTTCTTCACGCCTTTTCTTCTCGGAACATGAGATTGAGCTCCCGCGTGCGCAATTCCACAGAGAAAAAAATCATCCGCCTTGACCGGGATTTGTTTGATATGACGCGTGGGTTCGAATCCCATCCTCGTCGAACGCTTTTGTTATTTTAATTTTTCCGTACTCGATGGGATTCGAACCTTCTTTCGGTTCCATTCTGTCGTCGGTAATATATGTATTTGTTTGATTTTTTTCCCAGTGGAATTTCGCACAGTTGTGCATTGCGGATGACTCCGTAAAAGTGGAACTCCATGGCTAGTCCCGGATAGCTTAAAATCTGTTGATCTCCCGCAACAGTGCTTGCGGCAAACGTGCGCAGCAATGAGGGGAAGCAGGAGTGGGAGGGACGAGAGGAATAGACTCGGTAGAAGAGAGGGAGATCAACAGGCAGGGGATCGAAAGTGCTTCGCTAAAAAGGCTCGAGAGACAAACACGCGAGACAAGTGTTTGAAATCACGCATTACTCTGACTTCCTAAATATCCATTTTTTTCCATCACCACGACAGAATTTTCCTTGAAAGCCATTTGAATTTGAAAAGTGTCTCGAATTCACCAGCAACAACAAAACAATACCCTCAACCAAAGACCCTACTCATTAATTTCAAAACGAAGTAAAAAAAGCCGTCTACTAGTCAGATTCTATGCTATGGAAAAATAGCCTTACGTAAATTCAAAAGAACTTCTCCACCCCAAGTCTGTATAGGCTTCCTAATATGCACAAAAATCATATCCGCACTGGCATGAGGTCTCCGCTGTTTCCTCCCCTTCACATCATCTATAGCACAAATTAAATTCCTTGTTCTGGATTACACTGGCTTCAAATCGAAATATGGCATAAAAATACAATATAGATTGCTGACTACCTAAAAAATATATGATGTTCCGCATGATGGAAGGTTGGTTTCGTTTGATATAAATAACCTGTTTACTCGTGTCCCTACACTAGAGGTCCCACAAAAGGCCCATGACTTGCTCAGTTACCCTGGGGGCGAGGGATAAGTGATCCCAGGTAGGGGCCAAAGGGTAGGTATATCTATTCCCAATTGCCCTCCCAAGACCGACATGCGGGGTGAAGAGCCACATCCTCCACGAGGTGCCCCCGGTCTCCGCAGAACGTGATGGATCTACAACTGGCAGGTCGATAAAAAGCTCCCCTCACCACGGTGCTTCTCTGTTCCATAGATGACCGCAACTGCCTGGCGTAGGGTAAAGAGATACTCCAGAAACAGAGCAACCTCCGGTCTTATTTAGCCCTACCTACGCATACGGAACTCTGCATGGATGGACCACTTATTTCCCTAGCAACTCGTGGAACCTATACGGAACATAACAACTAACAAATACACCAGGGTTGAAATTACAAATCCCGTCGGAGGACGCTTTGGAGAGCACTCCAAAGTGGACCCTAGCATTCCAATCATTCCTCTGGAGGAGGCGTCAGTCTTGGAGAGCCCTGGCGAGGCGACGGACGGTGGGCCCTCCCATCAATATCTTACCTATGACATTGGGGGATCCTTCGGGGAACCCCAAACCCCTTGGTCGCCCTCAAATCCGTTTGCGGAGGGAGGAGGAAGACCTTTCCTCTGACTCTTCCGGGTCCACCCTGAAAGAGGCACCTAACACCCCCAGGGGACACCTTGTTCGAGTCACCTCGCTGGGTTAAAAACATACCCCCCGGTCTAGAAGCTTCTCGCTTATCGCCTGGGATGGGTAAGTAGTGGAAGGAAAGGGTAAAAGGAGTGGGAAGGGTTAGCGAAAACGCAGTCACTAGGAGGCCGACACCATGAGGCGGATTGCCGTCAAAAGGACGACAACGGGCCCCGCCTCCCACTAGTCCTCATGGCTGTTGGGTTTCCCCAACAACGTAAGACGAGTCACCGCCAGTCTCGCTTGAGCGAACACTTCCCACACATCCGTTGAGAGCCGGCGAAGCCCATTGCCCAAATTCTTGGGATAAGGGTGTCCGCCGGCTCCCTTTACGGGTAGACGTCTTGTGGTCAGCCGGAGTTCGTCATCGGTGATGAGCAAATCGGACCAATCATGGTCAAAGTGTGGGTCCCTTCACCTCAAAACACCCGGTCTACCCCTGGGAGTGGAATCGAACTCAAATGCCTCTATCAACACATGAGGGAGCATTTCATCAAAAATCAGGAACTTATCCACAACTCCCAAGTTTAGCGGCGCAGCAAGGAGAAGAAGGAAGAAGGGGAGAAGGAAAGCAGAAAGAGTCGTGGCAGAAAATGGTGGATCTGCACCCTCATATGCTAGCGAAAAAACTACGTGGGGATAAGGTTCCCAGTAGGGCACCCAAGCTAGGAGAGGAGCCTGCAGCAACTTCCACCTCAAATAAAAGGGTGCGGACCCCAGGAGACACGCGGAAAATGAAAGACAAGACGCAAAACAGGCAAAGACTGCCCAGGCCTTCCTGTGCAGAGGTAAGTGAAGACCTCATTAAGATTGCCATGGAGCCAATAGAATAATCGGAAGTGACAGTCTGAGAAGAGTGGCACTGTGATCTGGAGAGGCAGCTGGATACGGTATGGGTCACTGTCCAAGAGGATCAGCGGCTTTCCAATTTTGAAGGCACCAGACAGACCAATGGAGCGTGGAGGTTGCTTGTCATAATCAATATTCAGCAACCTGGCTGGTGGATACCGCCAAGATGATGAGGGTCATGGGAGGGCTAACCTTCCAGGCAGTGGAGGCAGATCGCCTGATCAAGGGAAAGAGAGAGATGGTGTGAGTAACCGGACCCGCCAAGCGTGATGCCAAAACTCTCATGGTAAGAATCCATAGGGCTAAGGAGGGAATGCAGACAGCCCTATGGAGAATGAATATATGAAAGATGTGAGGCCATTATGACACATAGTTCGTTCTGGGAGTTGATGAGGCCTCGGCAGACTATATCTCTGGGCTGGAATTTTTTGTGTTTCTGGGCCTGCACAGGTTAGAGGTGACCTTTTTAGGTAAGGTAGGCGTGGGCGATAAGGCCCCAAAATCCTCTTCCGAGGCAAAAGCTAATGAGGACACCAAGGAGGCAGGTAAGCCATAACCATGGTAGGCTTGCCCATTCTTCAAGTAAGCAAAGCACTCAGCAAAGCTACCTCAGGGATCCACCAAAGGATTGTGTTGGAAGTTCACAAAGTTGGAATCACCAAAGTGGTCTTCATGCCTAAACCAGGAAAGACAGACTACACTAGGGCTAACTCCTTTAGAGGAATCAGCCTTATGTCCTTCTTACTGAAAGCATTAGAAAATATATTGACAGGCATACAAGGGATGGGCTCTTAAAAGAACATCCTCTACATCTGTACCAACATTCATACCAAAAGGAAAAATCTGTTTAGACAGCACTCCATTATCTATTCAGAAAGATTGAGGGTGTGCCGGAACATAGGATGTATGGTTTCAGGGCTTTTCTAGATATTGAGGGAGCCTTCAACAATACTTAGTTCGACCAAATCTGCATGGCAGTTAGTAGGCACAGCATCCATGACCAAATTGTGAAATGGATTAGATGTATGCTAGAGCTAAGAACTGTTAGGGCAGTCTTGAGAGACCTCAATGAAGGTGTATGTAACTCAAGGCTGCCCTCAGGGTGAAGTTCTGTCACCACTCATATAGAAAATAGTGGTTGTCTCCTATCAAATTTAAATAAGACTGGCGCATACACACACTGATACACAGATGATGCAGTTATACTCATCAATAGTAAGTACCTTACTACACTCCCTGGAATCATGCAAAAAGCTCTGGACAAGACGATGCGATGTTGTGACGAAAAGGCTGACTTTTATACCAGAAAAGACCAGTCTTATTCTGTTTACCAATAAAAGGAAAAGAGGAGGACTTCAACTCCCTTGATTGCAAGGTAAAATTCTGCAGTCTTCACCAACAGTTAAAAACCTAGGAGTCATCTTAAACCCCAAGCTCAACTGGATAGAACATCTTGAGGCAAAAACAAGAAAAGCCTGTGGAGTCCTGTGGATATGCAGGAGGGCCCTCGGCAAAACATATGGACTTCAACCAAAAGCCATGTATTAATTATGTATAAATTAAAGTAGTGAAACCTAGCCTTTTATACAACTGTATTATATGGTGGAAGAGGACGAGGCAAAAAGTTGCCAGGGACAGTGTAAGCCACTTGCAGAGGATGGCCTGCTTGGGCATCACAGGGGCTATGAAAACAATGCCAACCCTGCTGCCAGAATCTATCCTGAATCTTGTGCCACTCTATGTAGAAGTGGAAACTCAGGCATGGATAGCGGCTTGTCGTCTTAAATGTTTAGGACAGTGGAGCAATAAGGAAAATCTCACCAGACACAGACAAGTGTGGAAGGAGCTCAGAAAGTCCAACCCCATCATTGAAATGGGTCCAACACAATGATAGTAACTTATATCCATTCATCCCAACTCTTCAAGATCCACTGTCCGAATAGGGAACAGTAAGCCGAAGAGGAAGGGAAAGAACTTCATGAGAGAGCCTATGTATGGCACATAGATGGCTCCAGGAAGGAAGATAGAGCAGGAGCTGGGATCTGTGGTGAAAAACCAGCTAGAAGCCTTTCAATTCCTCTAGCGCACTACACCAAAGTATTTCAAGCGGAGGTCTATGACCTAATGATTTGTTTATATAGTTAAAGAAGCTGGACCGCACGACAGACCAAACAACATATGCACTGGTAGTTAAGTGGCCACTCTATCTTCTGAAAGCCCTCACCTCTTCAAGATGCAAATCTCAACTGCTTCAAGAGTGTCGAGAAGTACTCAACACGATAGGCAATCGTGGCAAAGTAGAACTTTTCTGGGTACCTGGACACATAGGCATAACTGGAAATGAGAAGGCTGATGAACCAGCAAAAGCAGGATCCAACAGCAATCCGATTGGCCCTGAACCAATCATACCCATTGCACCATCAATATGGATGATGGAGGTTAAAAAAACAAGGTCTGTTGAAGCACTCTGATATCTGGCAAACAACGTAAAGGCTAAAGCACACCTAACTACATATAAAGTGACCAAGACTTAGTCTCACAATGAGGCTCCTCCTATTGAATAGAAGTACGAACAGTAGTGGGACTCCTCCTGGGACATTATCAAGTGACAAGACACCTCCCTCTCCTGATGATTACTGATTCTCCTATGTGCAGGTGGTGCAAGAAAGTAGAAAAAACTATTTCCCATATTCTCTGTGAATGACCAGCCATTCATAGGACTTGGATGAGGTATCTTGGCTCGGATTAGCTCAACATTTTTGGAGCCAGATTTTAAGCTATCCGGGACCAGCCACGATGTCACCCAGAATGCACAATTGTGTGAAATTCCTCAGAGAAAAAACACAGCCTGGTGGCAGATGATTTTTTCTCTGTGGAATTTTGCACATTTTTGGAGCCCAATGAAGTAGGAGAAATTCCTGTAGTGGAGCTGCTCACCTTCAGCAAGTTGCTCAGACTCTACATATACCAACCAATAGAGTGGCTGGCCATCAATTCGGTCTAAGTGCCTTAGGGACTCATAGCAGTAACTCCACCAACATCTAATCTAATGTACTCAGTTACTCTGATATCCCCAAAAATGTGTCCACTGAATAAAGTGCTTTATTTAAATTGGCATAACACCAATTTACTTCATTTTGAGCAAGAGCAGTATGAACAACCAACTATAAACTCTCGCCCATCTCCCTTTTAGCAGAAATTTTCCTCTTGAAGGAAAACTTCAATTCTGGCAATCAGGACGTAAGTTTTGTTAAATACTGCTTTAGGTACACTGATGTGGATGATATCCTCTTCGTGGTCTGGAACAAACTGGCAAATGAAGTCTTGCCTCAGCAATCTGAACTCCTTCCATCTAAACATTTCCTTCGCGGTATAAAAAGATGTGAATGGCTCTCTGAATTTTCTAGATCTGTATAATTCCATTACAGGGCAAAAACATGAATTTGCAATCTGAAGGAAACCTTCATCCACCCCACTGATCACATCATATCTAGTTCACCATTTTTCCCGCAAGCATGATGCTTTCAATTCAATGGTTCATCGCCTCTTTCAAATCCCACTTACACTCACACACTTCAAAACTGAATATCTCACAATCAAGTCCATAGTCACTCAAAATGGTAACTACCCAAATTCAGTAAACAAAACTCTTTGTAAAAAAAATCAAAAATCCTTAAGCAGAAAACCGATGTCCCTCACACAAACAGAATGTCAAAGTTCAGGTTTTTCTTGTAGATAAAGTTTCTTGCAGGATTTCAAACAATCCACCGAGTTCCCTAAAAGCAGCATTCTACACTCTCCTTACTCTTTATAATTTCTTGTTAATGGATAAGATAAAGATAGATTTCTCAATTCTGGTACCCCTAAAATTAAAGGCTATAGCTGTCATATTGCATACATTGGAAAAACTGGTAGAAATTTTATGACACAAATTGAAGAACACACACCAGATGTTATAAAAATAGGTATGGAATCCACCACACATTTTGCCAAGCATCTTCAAATTAGTCATATTAGCAATTTTATCCCCAAAATCTTTCACATTCTTCCTAAAGGTTTACATATGGATGCTCTGGAACAAATAGAAATAATTACACAATCAAATAACCATTGCAATGAGCTCTTATTTCCACACCGCTCCCCACTCCTTTCTTAATTTCTTTGTTAAATAATCTTTCCCACCTCACCAGCCCTTAATCCACATTCTCTTGCTTTCCCTACTAAAGGTAGTGTTTTCTCCACACAGGACTATCACAGTAATAAACAAAAATTAAACCAACATTTTACCAGGCAAAGCCATGAAAGGGAAATGTGCATGAACCATACGTACAAATGAAAATTGTGAGCGAAAGTACTAAGTATTTCTCTTCATTGTGTACACAAACATAAAATACTTTTAAGAAGTGACCCCTGATGCTGTCAAGTTTATTTGTTATGATCATGCCCAAGCAGAGCACTTATGCTGAAGAACCTCATCAATTTAAGAGTCCACTCAATGGAAATGGAGAGACTAAGCAACTCCACATAAATGAAGCCTTGTTAAGAAAATAATTTCAAGAGAACTGTGATTTTACTGCATTTTGATGTAGAAAGTTGATTCAAGTAATTCTGGGTCAACTTTGATTTAAATAATTAGCTTCCTCTTGAGGAAGGAGGAGAGAATGGGTTTGTGACTGATTCTATTATCTCCTCTGCTAGTAGAAGCAGTAGCTGGCAATCTATTACCAATGCCCTTCCTTCTTATCATAATTCACCGGGCATATAATAGCTCCTGCACTCAACAGCTGCTCCATTCTCAAGAAGCTAACAGTGAAAAATGGGCCATTCTGCATCTATGTACATTTATTCAGGTACCAATTATTTCACTTTCATTTATATGAATCTTTTCTCATCACACCAGTAACAATCGAAGTAATGGAGTCCATGAAGACTTTTAGTTCCCTCACTTCCTTACACATCGTCCTTTTCAATGAAGTCAACAAAGCAATCTCTTTTTAATTCACGAGTATTTCTAGCAGACAATGGATAGGCAACTTGTAAAATGCTTGGTACAGTACATCCACGTTAACCTGGCCGATGACAACTTGCGAGAGGGGAAATGTGTGGAAGAGAGAGGGAAAATTGTTGGAATATCTTTTGCCTGCCATACATCATGCACAGTAAGCAATTTTAGTATTGATTAGTCCCAAGTTCTTACATATTGGCCCATCAAGGGGGAGGGTTTTCAAGCCGCAAGTGGTTTACCTCTTCTCTGATAGTGTTTTTGCCTTGGGTCAACCCAAATTACACCAACTTCTGGACAATATGTGGGCGTAAACAAGTCAGCCCACTTGACTTCAGATTTGAATGGGAACCGTCCTCCCCTACATTTCTCTTCCCTATCCACATCGGGAAAACTGTTCATGGATCACTCCCCTCAGAGTAAGCGCTGCTTCCCCTATTTTCTGAGTTGGACTAGGCCCACCTGCGCAGTAGACTACCGAGTGTCAGCCAAGTTATTGCGAATGAACTGTACTATTAGTAATAGTAAGATTATAATGAGACAGAAAATGTCCACAATCCACCACCACCCACAATCTCTATTCAACAGGATGAACATATGACTTAACCCTTTCGCGCCAAAGTCTCTCTATGGAAAATGCTTTCCCTGCTACGAGTAGCATGAGAATTTTCTGTACTCCTCTCTACGGGGCTCTCTCAAGGCCAATGAATTGCTCAGGTATGCCTTTTGCCCATTTTGGAACCCCACTCAGGGGGATGCCACGCCCTTCTCCCGGGCACTCGACTTAACCCCCCAACCCTTAGCAGTCCCTCTCTCAGCAGGAGGCCGCTGTAAGTTTGTTGCATTAGCGGTGGTTTTTTAAAAATAATTCTTCGCTGTGTACTTCAAAAACTTATATCTTTAAATGAATTTCTAATGTTATTTTGAGCGATTTACAATTTTAAACGAAATTCTAGCGTTAATATTAACAAGTTTAGAGTTCTGTTTAGAGCTCAAACTATTGAGAGTTCAACTCAAGAACTCCGTTACTATCAACGCTAGAATTTCGTTTGAAATTTGCTAAGACTCAACAAAAAAAAATAACTCGCTACATAATGTTAAAAATATTGTAAAGTGAAAAAAACAATTGCCACGAAAAACCAGTTCAAATACAATAAATTAACCGTGGATTCATGCAGCAAGGAGGGCTAATAATGATGCGGAGGGTCGAGCTCACTTGCCGAGAAAGGGTCTGGGCTGTCCCTAAGCTGGGTCTCGAAGGGTAACAGCACACCTGAGTTTATTGCTTGGGCGGCGGTCACTTCCCATCCCCTTCGTCGGCTCTAGCTGACATTCGTTCGTTTGCGATGGAAAACCCCCGTCGGCTATAGACAACATTCGTTCTTTTGCGTACGAAAAACTAGCCGACATTCGGCGCGAAAGGGTTAAAAGAATGAGAAACAACAGATTTTGCCAATAGCATGTCAATAATTTATTCACAGAAGCATTACATAATGTTTACATTTACATACACACACACACATTAGCATACATGTAGATAAATTTGCTGTTGTGCATATTTCCACCGCCACCTTTGCCATTGCTTAAGGTCGGCCCATCGTCAGCTGGATGGCACAGCGCCACACGCAACACGCAACCTCCCCCTGGAGGCTCTCCTGCCGCGGGACCTGTGGTACGACCAGCGCCCATGGCCCCCTCTTCCCCTCCTATGCCCTCCACCGCCTCCCTTGCCACCCTCCGCAGGCTGCTCATCATTAGAATCATCATCATCCTCATGGCAACGGTCCACTGACTGACCGTCTACCGGGCTCGACGATGACTCCTGGCTACCGGCCCCGAGTGGGCCACCCGGACGCCGGCTGCCTCCACCACTCCGGGCATTCCATGTGCGCCTCTGGTCAGGCTGGTTGCTAGAATTAGTCGTCCAGCTCGAGCCACGGAATGACCGATTACCCCTGCTCTGGAACGAAGTTAATGGCCTGGGTGCTCTAGCCGCTGATGACATCCCCATGGAGACTGAAGCATTGGTGGGATCCTCAGCGGGCTAAAATAAAACATTGTTTGTAATGCATCAGTTAACCAAACTTAACAACATATATGTTACACCGCACTAAAATTCAACTATGGTAGGCAGATACTTGCTTGAACAGGAATGTTTTAGACCAGAGATTATGGTACTACAGGACTTTTCAGGGTTTTCCAGGCCAAAATTTTAATACTTGAAGGTGAAAATTTCTCTCTTTGGAGTGTATTCTAAAGAAGTCACAATAGGAGCGCAGCACATGAACGCATTCACTGTAAGGGAATAAAGCTATCCGACAAACAGAGAACTGCCACTCTCTATCGGAGGAAAATAAGCTTCCTTTATTTTAGGCCTCTTTGACGATTTTTGAGGATGCCAGAACTAGCCAAGAGCAAACACCTCATCAAGTTCAAAGATTGGCTTTAACCCTGTGGACTGTGGCACTGTGTGGTTAAGACAGCTCCCTTGCAGCGTATGTCAGGCAATCTTGAACACTTTGTACCTTCCCAGGCACAAAAATCCACAGGGAAGGAGGAATCCTCAGTGGCTTCACCAGTTAAAGCATTTGACGCAGTATCGAGGGATCCAGGTTCAGGACCCAATCAAAGTATATGAATATACCCCATACAGATAACACAGGAAACCCAAACAGAGCATGAGGTTAGGTGCTTGAATAACCGGGTCTTGTAAAATAGCACCACATGAAACAAATTGAAGATAGAGAATGAGGAGCTTTGTTCCTCAATCTCAACACCTAATGTTCAATTCAGTATGAAACATTACGACAGTTGTATAACCTGATAGAGCTTTTAATTTCATAGTTTCATATTTTTACCAAGGATTTTTCCATTTTTACCAGGAAAGGCATCCAGTTCATTCAAAATACCCTTTTTAAAATAAGTTTGTTCTTCAATAAATAATTTCAATACTATACATTGGATTGTAAGATATCCACAGAATTAAGTGCTATGATCAAACATTTAAAAAAAATAAACTTCGGCACTATATTTTAAGAATGTCTTTAAGTGAAACCACAGGGGATGGAATAACCAGCTGTTGCTGCTGACAAGCAATCTATTGGCTGAAAGAAAAACTATATTCAGGCTGATTGGGCATTCACAGAACAGCAGGTAAGGAAGGTGAAAATGCTCATCACTCAATGAAAAGAATAAGAAACAAAAATTTCATAAATTGAAAAAATTATATTGCTCAATGTTTATTGTAGTCAAATGCACGCTAGGCTTTAAATTACTTTCTAAATAAGATCTGAAAGCCCTTAAATAAAAACAGTATGATTGTTGAAAATGAGAGAAATTAAAAGTAATACTAGTGTGTCCAGTCTCTCCTTATAATGCATCACACATAATGATATCTCACGTGAAACCTTGTAGGAGAGAGGAGCCAAGGCTTACAGAACATGTACAATGTAACATTGAGCATATGCAATACAGAATCACCGCAAATGGAGAGCAAAAGCTAGCACTAGACTATCATTATGAAATAATGAATGCATAGTTAATGTCTAGGATGAGTGTTGTTATTTACTGTTTATGTTATAAATTCAACATTTAGGTACTTAAACGTTTTTCGAAACCTTTGAAACTATGAACTCATGAGTGACTCAGAAGTTTAATTTGATTGGGAAATCTAAAGTTAAGTCTGACCAAGAACAACAATTGCATCTAGTCATATCGGGTAAATCACTAAGACGGCATTGTAAACACATTGTGAGACTTTACTGACAGAGGGTTTACTGTACCATGGCTAGTCCTCAACTATCCAAAATCAATGCAAAATGGCATCTGCTGCTCCGATGCAGTGACTAATTAAACTGTTGATCTGACAGTCTGATTTTATCATATTTAACGACCCTCTCATGATCTTGACAACAAATAGTCAGTTCCATTTACTTTTTGCCACATTGATGCCTTTTTCTGAGCATTGGTGCAGCTGAATAATTAGCCATTTTGTTAACATGACCCATGTTTAGAACCTATTAACAGCTTTATTAATCCATGGAAAGGCCTAAGCTCGATTTTGCTGATATTGCTCAACTCCACTTAAAATGCAGAATCATGTATTTGTGGTGCAAAACCCTGGCATGCCAAAGCAAAAAAAACTGAAAAAAAAAATGAAAATATTAAGGCCCATTTGAGTGACAAGCAATAATCAATGATAGAGCCTCATTGCTTGCAATGCACATGTATGTAGTAGACAGCAACTGCTTTCCATTTAATGAAATAGCTGGCTATCCTTAATGGCGAGAGCCAATTAGAGGCAGTGATAGCTAGCTTCCTCCTGATAGCTATCTATCTTTGATAGCTATCTATCATCATACACAAATGGAAGGTACCCAGTGCACCTGCCCCAACACAACCAGGGTTAGAAGATTTCACGGAAGGATTTGATCGAACCCTTGAATCCAGACCACATCACTAGTCAATAGATGGGCGTTTGGTGCAGACGAAGACTCACTCATTCTGCACATGCTCTTTCAACATTGTGTGGGCCAAAGAATACACATGAAAAATGATCGACATATGCATAGAAAATAATACCAGATAAATATTGTATAAATCACACTGAGAAAAAATGGAATTCTATGTTACCCCAGAAGTTAAGAGTAGAAGCTTATTCTGCTCTGCATTGACATCAATGATTCCTCCCCTGCTCTTCTGGTATAAGTATAGGTCAGCCATCTGGTGCTGAAGTGCACGCAGTTCTTTTGTGACTTCAAATGGTGGGGCAGCTTCAAGTGCTTTGGGAGGAGAAGCAGCTGACAACGACTCCAAATCAGTACTGATCGGCTCACGACAGACAGGGCAAGGAACCTGTTGAAGAAGAATCAGGAAAAAATGCTAGCAAATTATACATTACCTGTACATAATCAGCATTTCTAGCCTAAGGAGAAAAACCGAAATGTAGAAACCCAAATGTCACCAGACTATTTAATTGTCCCACTTCATCGAACCACCACATTCAATAAATCTTTTTCTGTTGTAGGGACAAGGATATTGAACAGTACTCCTGTTTAAATCAAAAATTATAATTCGCTGATGGCTTTCAAAAACAGGTTGTTTAACGAAATGCTATTACAGGATAAAATTTAATTCACCTATATGCTTGTTTTTTTTGCTATCTTTGTTGCCATTATTATTTCATTTATTGCTTGTGCCCACTTTTTCTGTGGATATCTCTCTCTGTACTCGAGCTCTAATATTAATGTATACTTTTTGTATGTTCTTAGTGTACCAAGTGGTCCAAGAACAATAACTATTTCTTTATCTTTATCTTATAATCGCCTAACTTCAAAAATAAATTCTCTCGTGATTCCAGAAAAATGTCATTATTCCAAATGAGCACGAGCAAGAAAGCAATGCCATTATCATGGTTATATTTTACTAAGCCTCTTTAAATCAAGCCACACAATGTTTCATGGTAAATATTTTGTGCTACTGCTTTGTTCAACTCACACCGTTGCTCTTTAGCTCTCAGTGCTAAAAACCAATGGTGTCCAATTTCACAAGTATTACATGAGAAATTGAATACTGACACCAAAAATAAAGTGTTCATCACTAATTTTACAATCCCAAATTGCAAAACTAGCCAAACGTCATTCCCAAAAAAAGTAATTTTTACGATCTCCCCATGATGGATTTTAATTTGTCACCTCACGTTTACTCTAGGATTAGATATTTGGGGAGGCGACCGATGGCTAAGGTCATTTGCGCCATAGGCGATAGGTAAGGGAGGAAGGGCGGATATTAACCTGGCGTCAGCATTAGCCTGCTCTTAATGAAAGATGCCAAGGGGACCACAGTTAAACGTCTCATCTGACAGATAGAGTACTGTACTAGAAGTGCCCTCCACAAGACACTCAAGTAGGGATTGGGTTTCCAAACGTTCACCATAAAATGGCTCCATGCTGTATGTGATCATTTTCTTTAATAAATAAAAAAGTAAAATAAATAAAATTTCTGGACATGCAATTGATTTTGGCATGTCCCACAAGACACCTAATAGAAAAGTTCATGAATTATGAGTACGGAGTTAATCACTATACTGCAACAAAATACATGCCTCAGATGGAGATGATATTAAATTTAATAAATGGAGTAAAGCTTTTGCTAGCAGACCTGCACTTCAACATTATCAGATCATGACTCATCATCAGGAGGGACAATACTTGCCTAAAATACTCTGGTGATCATTTTTTTCCCATTGATTTAGTGCTGACAAATTTTTTGTAATTAAAATAAAAACAGAAGACCATTAGGACCTAATCCTTATTTTTGGCACTCATCACATGGATGAATCAGTCCAAAGAATTGTACAAACCTGGAAGGCTTCAGACTCATCATCGGAACGAGCCTTCCTCACGCCCTGGTCCTTCTGCTGCAGCTGTTGCTGCTGCCAGAGAGGCAGCTTCTCCCGTTCCTCCCGCAAGGTGCATTGTGTGGTGCGAACATAGCATGCCAGGCAGTGTGAGTGGAAATAATGGAAGCACTCAGTTTTCGAAAATGCATCTCCTTGCTGGAATCCAAACAAGCACACTGCACACACGCAGCTGGGGCAGTTGCTGCTCGTCAAGTGCTCCTTCACCAGCTGAAAACGTCAATACGTAAGTCATTCAGGAATGGAGGAACTCATTCTAAACATTCACACCCTCACGGCTTACAGTAATGTAAACCAAATAATATGAATCAAGTGAAGAATAATAAAAGCAGCACATGATAATTTTAGCATTAAGAAATATTGGAAGGCCAAAAAAAAGATTGTGAGATAACCAAACCATCACACAAGAATGAAAAGCAATAAGACACCAACATAACATGCAGTTTGCCAACAACACACACAGAAGAAAGAAGAAGTCTTACAGTAAGATTCATATTATACAAATTTCAACACACTGCATATGAAAAAATAATTATTTGTAGGTAGCGCTGCGATAGATTTTAACCACTATTATTCATAAAAAAAGGTAATTCAAAAGATAAATTTCAATTGACATTATAGCTATAGTTGAGATTTTTAGAGTCCAGTAAACAGGTAATACATAACCAAAACATACTGCCAGAGGTTTTTTGGCCAAATGTCATCCTGAAAATGGTCACTCATGATCCAGGATGGTTTTCTCTTATAATAGTTTGTTTTACATCCAGGATAATGATAAATATAGATTTTTTACATTAAAAGGGTAGACCATACAGTCAGTTGGCCACTTAAAGAAAATTTTGTGTTTGAAGAGTGATAAAAATCAAAAAAATCATAGCCATCAAATTGACTAAACTTGTCCAAAAACCTGAGTTATTTCCTTTTTGACTATCATGATGAAACTATGTGAAGAACTTGGCATTAAAATAATTTTAGACTTTATAATAAACAGTTTAATTTTATAGTCAAACATTGTTCATTGGTATAGTTATTCGCCACCTCACTCAGTTATTGGCCAGGTAACTGAGAGTTCTTGACCAAGTTATTTTTATTTTATTTAAAGTGACAAATTATCATCACTTTCACAAATAATTGTCACTGTAAAAACTTGCATGCATGAGTCATCATAATTCTTCCATCAAATCTTAAGTATGAGAATGAGCAGTTTATTTATCTCTTCACCATCTTGCTCCTCCGACTTTTCTTTATACATTAATTTCCTAGACCTTTCTTATTTACCAACACCGGAAAGAATTTCTGTTACAATAGTGACAAAGGACGACGTCACCATCTTCATTATTTGTAATGTGTTCACTGGGAAGTTAATTGATGAAAGAGCATAGAAGAGTGACCTGACAATTTAAAGATGTAATTACTGAGTCTGGTCCAGTTAGCTCATGGCATGGGTCACAGCATGAATTATCCATCATTTTAGGCAAGCCCATGCTGAAAAAAGTTCCATACATTTCATTTTATTTTGATTTCCTCCATTTTTCACTTCTTTTGCGTTCTTTCCCAGTCTTTTTTTCTCCAAATATCATTTCAAATAACATATACCACCTGATATCCGTTACATTTTATAGTAGTGGTTATCTGGATGTCTGACTCCTTCCTATGCCATTTATAGTTTCTGGCCATATTGAAAAGTCACTAATACAAATATGACCTTTAACCTTTGAAGTAGAGGAGGTTCCACTTCTCATAGCTGGCTCTTTCTCAAAGAACATTTCATTTTTCATTTTTTTCAGTGGTAGCATTTTTTCAGTGGTAAAATTTACGTTTGCAAGTGCCATCCTTGGAAATCCTTATTCCCAATTCCCTTGGCGAACATTATCCCTTGTGTCAGTGCCACCCCATGTTACACTGCCATCAACATTGCTTTCACTGAAAATGGGAGGAAGATTTCCATTTCGTTCGGCACTGTAAGTGATTGTTCCATGTGATCATTATAACTTTCTGAAAATATTTTCAGATTCAAAACATCATGAAGATCTCTCAGAATGACCCGTTCAAGTTTCCTTCCTCTTTTTGGTGAATTTCTCCACTCTTTGCTTTCCATCGATATCACAAAATGTGTACATATTGCCTTATAGCATCCTCTATCAGTTTTAATATTAGAACATTTTAACATATCAGTGAATTACAATTATGGACCAGGTGAGTTACAGCTGGGTAGCCAATTACTGTTTACTCTGTTCAGAAAAGAAAATGGAGCAAAACTAATGAAAAATTATAACAAAGAAGAACAGTACTTGTAGCATACAGTAGACCTCTGCATTATGATATTGATCCATTCCACGGGACCGTTCGTAAAGTGGATTCCGTCACAAAGTGAACCAGCATTTTACACGCCACAGGATCGGTTTTCATGTAACAATAAATATTAATATGCTGCTGTCATAAATAATGCAATTCATTTACAAACAAGGGTTAAGGTGTTCAAGAAATGAGTAATAAATTATGGGAGTAAAACATTGTCTAAATTTGAAATTTACGTGCAACAGTAAGCAGATTATAAAGAGAATCCATTGTACAGTGAACCCATTGTAAAGCAGGGGTCTACTGTATTTAAAAATTATGCCATCATACATATAGCTTAGGCCAGGGTGGGCAAAAACAGGAAATAAAGTTAAATAGAATTATTCACTGGCCACCATCAGTTAGGGCAACCATAAATGGCAAGTTGCATTTGTCATAAGCAACCGCTAAGGCAGTGCCTCAGATTTAGCTCTCAAAATGTTATAAAAAAGTTATGAATCTGAGAGAGCCGCAGTGATGCCTTAATGTTTCTTCTTTCCTCTGTAAAAGTACCTGCTAGGAAAAATCACGTATAACAGAATTATGAGAAATGTGGTTGTCATTTCAAGAAAGCAAAAGGGACAGAAATATCCATTATTCACATGGTGCATGCTTTTTGAAAATTTATCCAAACTGAGGTCTTAGTACGCTCTTCAGAACACCAAATGGCCAGTAACTGCATGGTTAACCTAAGCACATTTACACTACATGAAATGTGCTATCTTCCTTTCCGTCCCATGCATGACCTTAGTAGATTTTGAGATGGGGATAAAGCTTACAAGTAAATTTGTCAGACCAGAGAAAGATTGACATCAGTTACTAAAGTTATTTTCATACTAATATTTATTTTGTCGAAATTGTACTCAGGTGTAGTCTCCCTACCAATGTTTTGTCTAAAAATTTGGTCTAGAAAAGTAAAACTGAGGACAAGTCTATAAATATCTAAGTACATCGGTTATCTTTCTTAGATGAATTTTTAGGTTTAATCCATGAAAAAATGTTCACAATGTAAGAGTATGGAGACTAGCATTAGGGCTTTCCCTAGCCATAATTAGACAGTAATGACACTGCCAAGGACACAAATTTAACGGAATAATAAAAAGGATCGCAAATTCTTGGTACTGTATTAGAATAGTGTTTCATAGGAGAATATAGTGCTGTATGCAGACGATACAACCCTAGCACATAGTCACAAGTATCCCCAACTATTACAAACTAAGCTGAATAGCTCCTGAAAACTCATGGAAAATTGGTTCAAGGAGAATAAACTATCACTAAATATACAGAAAACTAACTTCATCCAATTCAGTAAAAAAAGAGAAGTGCCCCATTTGGCCTTAGGCATAAATGGACAATCTATTGAAAGAGTGGGCTGCACTAAGTTCTTAGGTCTGACAATCAATGAGTCCTTAAGTTGGAAAATCCATACTAATATCTTATACTCCAAATTATCAAAATGTGGTAAAATTTTGAGAAATCTGGCTGGCATCATAAATTTGGATGTACTCAAAATGGTCTACTATGGTAATTTTCAGACACACTTAACCTATGGTAATATCTTTTGGAGGGCATCACCTGGTTCCCATAAAGTTTTCTTAATGCAAAAAAGGGCTATTAGATATTTAGTGAATATTCCAGTGTGGGAATCGTGTAAACCATATTACAAGAAGTTAAGAATTTTAACTCTTCCTTGTTTATACATTTTATACTTATGTTTATACCTGGTGGGTAACAAAAATCATTTTACCATCAGTGCCCAGATACATGGGTACAAAACATGCCACAGTGTGGATATCCATATGTTTAGCCACTCCACTGGTATGTATAATAAAAGCCCTTTCCATGCTGCCATCAAAATATATAATCATTTGCCTGCAAGTTTAAAAAATTCCCCTTCAAGGGGTTCATTTAAAAACCAGCTGAAAAACTTCCTGCTGGATAAATGTTATTACAGTGTCAAGGACTATTTAGAAAACTGTTTATAAATATTAATATGCACTTGTTGTAAATCGCCCATATTGTACAAAGTTCATGATTTACATGCCTGTTTCCTTTTGTGACTTGTCCTACATTTTACAATGTAAAATCTTTGGACCAATAAAATATTCTATTCTATTCTAATACTTGGGGGAGGTTTACAGTCTATTTTTGATTGGTGTCTCAGTTGTTTTTACATGTTGGAAAACTCCTATGATGCTGACGTTCAACAGGATGTATAAGGCATTTATGGAGGTGTTATATAGACATTAGAACCTAACCAGGAAGAAAGAATAAGTAAATGATAAAAACTTGTTATTAAGCAAAATTGAGAGCCTATTTACTGCTTACAGTAATATTATAACACTATAACCTACCACTTATCTGTTTTTTCACCATTACCCACAAAATTTTTCATTGTTTTCCTTCTTCCAGCAAGAAAATAACCGACGCCCAAGCACTTTGGATAACCAAAGTTTGGTCAAAAATGAGGGCATTATCTTATGACATAAATGGCAACCACTGACTCAGTTATCATAGAAACATTTATTAATGTTATTTATGATAAAATTAAAGAAGTACTTGGTCATGCTGATGGTTCAAGTACTGGCCGTTAATGAAAAGTATTAAAAAATCATTGAAATTAAAAGGGAAAAACATTAGTTTAAAAACAAATGAAGGCGAGTAAAAAAATTGTGTCAAATATGTAGTTAATAACATACAATTGACCATTCATTATATAAATAATTAGCAATTTCTGCCATTTTGGAAAATCAAGAAAAATTCAAAACTTAGACTTCACTAAGTATATCAACTTTTTTAACACATTACAGCAAATACTGAAAAGTGGGACTATATAGTTCCTTTCACAACACCAAAATGCCGCCAGAAGTACCAACTGGGAGTGACTGTAAAGAGATAACTATTTCACAGAGCAATATCAACTGCGAATCAAAATACTTGACTTTAAACAATGATGAAAATTGATGAGAGACAATGGACAAGACGAGTTATTTCACTACCTCAATGATTTCATAGATAACAGGCTGTCCACTGAAGTCAGCACATTTCAATTTAACATCATCTTCAATCCTCAGCAAGACTTCATCGGCCAATCCACGAGGATTGCGAAGTACAACATAAGGACTCTCATCGGGATATGCTGCAGGAAGACCGAGGGTCACCGTGACCCTAACGTACTGTTGGTCTGCATCCGCAGCTGTCGACGGAAGGACTACTGACTCCACCACCACTGGGAACACCTGATCTCCTGGACTAGGGCTGATATGCAAGCAAACAGAAAAAAAATTAGTTCTTACAAAAAGTCGAACATTACGACGCATGGTTCTTCGCTCCAATGGTCAATGCACCAATTTGTCACCCCCATTGGCATATTAACTAGTAAGTTCTACATTTAATCACCATACCATCTAACATTAATAAAATAATGCAATTTGTTTTGTAATTTCACAAAAAAATCCACACTTGCAGGAACTCACAGATCCAAGCCACACACCCCAGCATGACCGAAGTTGAATTTACACAGAGGAAATAATGAATCTAGATTTGGCATTTCAGGGAGAGCGAGCTTCACTAATTCTCACCCAATCACCAAAACTCCCTGATTTGAGAGCACCCATCCCTAGTCACCCTTTCAGTTCTCCCCACGGGCTGTCTCCATGACACACATCCCCCACTCATGCATCCCTCCTCACCTCTGCCCACTTCCCAACATCCCTTCCCCACCCCATACGGGTTCACATGCCTATCTCACTTGAGCCTTGAAGCAATGACTTTTCCCTTCCTCACTACTCAATTCAAATTCAAGAACTGCATGATTACTAGACGATAAAAGGTAAAAATAATGCTCCAACTATAATATTAAAATTGAACATTAACAATTATTATTTAAAATTGATGTACATATTTTACTTTTATTCCTCCTTAAAGAAACCTTTTATTTTAAAAATGTGATGGCACACATACAACTGAAAGTAATGGGTTTTTTGCAAAAAAGTAGGAAAAGATAGGAGAGATGAAAGATTCGTTCTAACTTTGTATATTGTTCAGATGGCAAAAGTAGGGATGGCAGCTGTCAGAGGCAGGGAGTAAAAAAGCAGGAAGAGCTGCTGATAATGTAATTTGCCCATTATTGCCTCACTCATCAAATGAACTCCAGTCACTGATAGATCATCAGCATCAGCAAATCCACACAAGATGTAGAGAATGAAGATTAACCAAACAAAAAAGCAATGAAGTTTTCAAGAACAAAGAATGGAATGGTAATCCTTGAAAGTACCAGGAAATTAACTGGTAGAACATGGTGGAAAACAGGCATACCACCTGGGGCAAAAAGTATTCAGTATGCATAAGAGGCACACACTAATGGAGGAACTGGTGACTGAAATAAGGGTATGGATGTAAAGAAAAGACAAGTGAAGAGCTAGCTCAAGGAGTGCAGTTAAATAGTATAGAAACATGGACCATGAGGAACAAGGAAGAGATTGAAAATGTAATACGTGAGATTTGGCAAGTAGGCTGTAGAGTGGGAGCGATGTATCATCAGAAATATGAAGGGTTAGGAATAGTCAGCCAGGAGATAAAGTTGGAGCAGTCTAGAAAGAGGGAGAGTAGATGAACAGAGCAAGTACGCATGCATCTAGGCACTACCCTAATGGGCAACCTTGGGACAAAGATTTTCAGAACATCACCATAGAAAAGTGTGGAAATAGGGAAAGGGTAAAAATGAATAGTACGATGGTGCATCTACAAGACTCAATCCATACTTGTCAAAAGAAGGAGTTATATTGGAAAAGAAGGACGGTATATTTAGCAGTTCCAGAATGTGGAACTAGTTTCTTCTATCAGCTCAAGTGATGTAGTAGGTCCGCATCACCCAGAAACTAGCACAATCTGTATTTTTTACTCATCTCCACCTCATCTATTTAGCTTCCAAATCCCCAGAAGCAACTAGTCCATCCATCAGCATCATTACATTACCTGTTCACTCACAACAGTTCCTAACAGTGAGAGTAGATGGATTTAAATTCTTTCTCAAGATGCCCAAAGTATTAATTTTTTTAACATTAATGAATTATGTGCATTTTAGGCCTCAGCAACCCATGTGTATTTTTTTTGCTTGCACGATAATTCTGTTGGCCCAGATGTCCCTGGAATCCCGATAGGCTGCTAAGCCTGTAATCAGGTTTTCCAGGGACCGGACCAACAGAACTTGACATACATCCATGCCCTTGGTGGTGAAAAATTCACCCAGGCGGAACTTGAACCCGCGACTCAGTTTAGCAGGCGAGGACTTTACCCCACCACCACCGGGGCTGGAAACTTTATCTTATTACTTTACTTAATCAAATTTATTTTAAGGCATAATCAGGCCAGATAGGGCAACCCTGTTTGGAAGGTGGAATAAATATTGCAAAATGTATATGCAGAAATTCATTCAGAGTTCTCCCAAGGGAAACACTCTCCATACTGGTTGACATCTCTATTCATGCACTGAAACAATGGCCAGTATGGAGAGCCAAACCTGGAGGAGAACTAGAGAAGAATTCCAGCATGAAGTTTGCTAGGAAAGCACCAGATCTTACATCCAAAAAATATTAGATTATTGTGAAATGAGGCAACTACAAAATAACCAGTGGTGGAAGTAGCAAGCGGGCAAGATCCTGCCAGAAGACCATGGGTTGCTCAACCCTAGCAATGGTCTACTCTTAACCCCTCAAGAGCCTAGAAAAAATGTATAGCACGTAGGATTAATAGGAGCAGAAATTAAAAGACGGCCGCATTAAATCATGAGTCAGCCATTTAAGATTGCGAAGTCTAGATTTTCATCACGGCTGAGGAAAGTTACATACCTGCCATCGCATGAGGCAGTAATTAACGGTACAGATTAAATAACCATTTACAAAGAAAAACATTAAGGGCAATCATCTCTCAAATGCCTGCGTAGCAATCTTAAGCTTCCCAAGCTTGGTTTTCTGCCTATAGAAACAAAAACAATTTTTTAAAGTTGGTATCACCCCTTTCATTCATACCTCTTCAGTAATCAGCAAAGTTACAGAGCTTCATTGCTTAATGTATTAATCAACGGAGAAAAACACGATGACATCAACCGACAAGCTCTTATAAAGCCTTAGGCGGTAGATATGTAGGTGTGGGGCCGATTGAAAAACTGCTATTACCGCTTTTAATATATTTTCCCTGTACCCAAAATGCCGAGCTTCACTTAAACGTTAAATTTTTAATTTACACAACGGGGCCTTGATAAACACTTCGTAAAAATGAAAAAGAGGGAGCAATTTGACACAATTAACTTGATTTCAGCGGTCAATATCTATATGTAAAACACAGGAAACATGAGCAGGAAAATATATAACTAAAGGCTAAGTCGCAGAGCACCCATATATTTGATTACAGAAGCGAAATTCTCAACCCATCATTCTTATATCAGTACGAAACAGAAAAAAAACTTTTACTGACGACATCAGAGAAAAATGGAACCATTATCAGTTTCCACTATTTTGAAGGTGCCTGTTTAGGGATTTCGGCCTTCTGGCCTTCGCCTCTGCTGATTGTACTCACCTTTCATTCGTCTTTATAATGATTTCATCCATAAGAATTGCCTTCAGAGCTTCGATTTCTTCGATTACCCTGTTGAAATAAGAAGCAAACGCATAATTAGTTAAAATAAAAAACATCAGCATCCCCAAAAGACCCTTCGCAGAGGGTGCGAACCCCAAGTGACAGGATGAGCAAAATGTCAACAAAAAACATATGTTTCGAATCATAATATCCGATGCATCCGGAAATAAAGATTTCAAGTAGCACAGCATTTTATTTCACATTTCAACGTAAATTCAGCTAATTTCACACGTAAATCTTGAATAAAAAGTCATCTCTAAGTTAACTCTAAAAGCAGACGGGTCATCTTACCTTTCATCGATCGAATCATTCTCTCTCAAAACATCTATATCACCCATGCTTAAAACCTTTCGAGCCCCTTGGCACAGACACTATACAATATTACATCAACTATAAGGTATCACGAAAAGTGAATATGGCACCTTATTTAGGTATTTTCTCCATATTTTATCGTTTATCCAACTCCGGCCCACACACACTGTGCCTCGGAACAGAAAACTCCAGCGAGACCCCCAGCGCCATCTGCGGACAGATTGTGAAAGCTTCACTTGCAAAAAATAGTGGCAGTACTGCATCGGTGCATAGGTTGCATCGAATGATTGGTTGAGACCCTGGGCAGGGCGTTTTAGGGGTTACTGCGGAGCGTTTATACCGATGAATAAAAATATTATACTCTCAAATTTTCTCATTGAGAACAAATAATAATCGAACACAAGCAATAACCTCTCCTAAAATAATTAAAATTAGTATTTTTTTTTCTTCCTTGTGAAACAAATGAACTTGATTGAAGTATTTATTACATTTATTACATATCATGAAGCAATAAAATGCATTGCATCATTGTAGTGCTAAATCTACTTAATCCTGGATTATTACATACCTCTGGGTTGCATTAAAAAAAATTGAGAGAGCAATCATGAATGAGCCATTAAATTTTATATTTTCTTTTTTATAATTTATATTTTGCTAGTTGTAAAAAATATAATTTGAGCACATTGCTTTGTGCCAAATACTTGACAGGAGAAGTTGACAGCAAGTCCATTAGTTTCCAAGAAGAAATAAAAAAAGAAATACCTACTCCTATGCAGATCCCATATAGGTTACTAAGACACAGCCTTGCAATAACAGGGCTACACAGTCCTTTGCTATATAGTGAGGATGAAAATATTCCCCTCTCATTAAAAGAATTAACGAAACCATCCACAAGCACAAATTTAAAGGAAGAAATGGGAGTCTAGTTGAACAAAGATAAGTAAAGAAAAAGAAAAGTGCTTTTACGCAGTTAAAAGGGCATGGTACAAGACTTAACCCTTTCATGTGTCTAATCAGGAATTAACATTATGGGCAGTAATAACCAATTAACCTAATTGGTGCAGCTATAAAGGAATATCTACGAACACTTATAAAACCTTAGTCATAAACCTTCTCCCACTTCTTCAGGATAAAACACACTTCACATCTCTCTTATAATCCTATCCACATGTCTTTTCTCATCATTCCTACTTACCGATGATCCTATGCTCTATCACAGTCATCCACATCCAAATCCTTTAACTACCTTCAATCACCTTCACTACATATCCTTAAAATTTCTCCCAGAAGCATCTCTCCTTACTGACCATACTCAGAATTCCCCTATTTTTCTTCCTCACCGTCCGTCCGATCCCACCATATTGCCAGAAGGATATCCTTCTCAACAGCTCCATCATAATTGCATCCAATCAGTCATCCTCTTCCCTACAGAGTTCAGATTTTCTGCCATGAAATGCAATGGCAGTTTCCATAGGCATTAATATTAGTAATGTTCATTTTATTATGAGATTAGCAAGGTATATTATAGTTACAGGCTCTTTGGCCAGAGCAGTTCTCTACTATCCTTAACCATGTGCAGTGCATAATGTGCTGCCGCTTCCTTTGGCTGCTTATCCTGAATGTTCCAATGAATAAGCCTCCCAATGAATTCTCACAGCATGCCCCTCTGCAGATATAAGACAATACATTTCTCTACATAAACACGATGTAACAAGGTATAATTTCTCTTGACATATCAACCAAGCTGCATTTGGTCTGAACTCCACTGAACAGCCCAAAAATGGCAAAAAAAATTGCCATCGTTTCAAAATGTGGCAGCTATTAAACTTGCACTCCTAAATCCCTCACTCTTCCCTTGAAGAACAATTACTACGCTACACCAAAAGATACCTCAAATATCATTGGATCATCGCAAGCCCTCTTGCGAAACTCCACTGCTTCTTCCAGATCAGACTCTATTATTGCCTTCCTACAGAGCACCTCCAGCATATAGGTAGTTCCACCCCCTTTATTTAAAATTGCTCCTTCCTCACATCTCCAGTGAAACTGAACTTTACCAAGGACCAGAGCAAGGCTTCTTTAACGTTCATACGACTCCTCCCACAATGAGATGTTTTCACTGCCTACCAAGCTACTGGGTTGCTGTTCCATTTGTGAAAATCGCCTGCCTCTTCATTTGAAATTTCTTCTACCTCAATATTAGGGGCCACAACAAGATCTAGTAAGAACACAACATGTAAGGGTTGATCTTCATTGTCCTAGTTCCGTTGGCCAGTCTGAATGTGGCAGACAGTGAGTGCAAAATGACCTTAGCCATCAAAGCATGCTAAACAAAAATACTACTACAGCTGCAAGTCTTTTAAAACCGTAGACAAATGAAACTGACCCATTTGCTACCCCTCATAGTGCGGAGGGCCAATACATCGGCTATTGCATCTCAGGCAAAAAGTGCAGGGGGTCGATATATTGGCTCATGACCAAATATTGTGCAACTTTAGCTCACTTATATAAATTTATAATAATTTTTTGATAATATAAACTTCTTTTATAACTATTAGCTGATTAAATGTGTATACAATAAAAACGGCATATGGATATCTTGAACAATAACTTCATAATATTTTTTTCCTGGGATGATACATTTCATTAACACGTTCAGCACACAAGGACGTTCTAGAATGTCCACATTCAAGCCATTCTTTACGGCCGGCCAGCGGACTCAAGTTACTCGTTAGGCGATTGCAATTTCACTGGCATCATAGCTTAGGCTTCGACCTTTTCTACGGGGTGCTGCATTATGGAATGCGTTGATTAGTTACATAATGGCAATGTTTTAAACTTTTTCAATTTTTATGGTTTGAATCCTATGATTAGAAGTGTATATTTGTTGTATTTATCATTTTTTTAAATTTTTGTTCATTAGATTTGACTTAACAATATCGATTTGATAAATGCAGGATTCAAATTAATAAAATATTGGTCTTGAACTAACACACCGTGGGTCGAATCCCATTGCGAGTGTATATATAGTTGCTGTAATGTTACCCATAGGTGACATAGTTTGATGTAACTTATATCATTGGTGCATATAAATCAACCTATAAAATTAATTAAGATTTTTGAATCTGCAGCTAAATCTACAGCATTCTACAATACTTGGATATACCGTTTCTACAACACTCGGAGCCACTGTTAAGGTGTATGGTAGGAGGTACTACGGCATCTGCTCATATATGTATTTTTCGACGTCCACAATTTTTTTTCAACCTATTCACACACATATTCCTTATTAACGGAATCTACAGAGTAATGAAGAAAAACAAATAGTTAAAATATAGTGAATGATATATAATGTATTATTGATAATAGCAAATAATATAATGTAAAAAAATCTTTCATTTGACGGTAGATTGTCAGTTGCTCCTTAATGTCCAATGTATTACATTGTAAGTTTTCGAGTACCAACTATAATTTTTTAGCATCCCAGGTGGCATTTTCGTTTTGTATTTATAATGCGGATATTACTGTTAAATTTTATTAAATTTTTACCATTGTCTACCACGTAGTGTATTTTCTTCATTTTTGCAATTGTAAAGCCCTTTTTCACTGTGGTCTCGTGGCAGATTGGCGATCCATTTGTCAGTGTACACAAACTTTTTTAATAAAGAGAGTCAAGTTTGAACTATTCACTAGTACATTTATTAGGGATTTCTTTATTCTTCTAAAATATTGATTCTTCGATTTCATGACTTAGTGGTGCACCTCCAATTTCACCACCCCTATAAATGCTGCACATGCTAAATTAGCTGTTGTATATTGAAATTAAAAGAAACAGAAAAACTAATGTACCAGGTACTATAATCATTTCATTTTAAGTTACCCATACATAAAATACAGGACAAACCCTTCCCTGAGAAAGCAAATATAGCCAACTCCATTTACTCTGTTGTATTTTTTAAATTTTCATTTTATTGTAGAACTGCCATTGTAGGTAACTTGAAAAACGTGTCATCCCTCAGATAGTTCCATAATGTTCATTGTCATTTGTTTACCAAAAAATTGGATCGCACTTTGATGGGAAACTTCAACTGCCCTTTTATACTCACTAACGCATTTCTACGCTCGACATTTCTCTCCTCAATGGTACTGTTGATACTCTACAGCAGCTGATAAGGACAATTCATAAATCAGTCCAAATGCAAATCTATGAATGAATGAATCTATGCCATGATTATTCTGTTCAAAACCGTTCACCACTCTGTTGTCTCAGCTGTCTTCCAAACTAGGCGCCTTTCACCCCCGACCATGGCATTGTTCTGTCATGCACTTTCCTCCTTGTTACCCTCACTCACCCCTCACCAAGGGATCCCCACCTCTCTTCATCTCCACGCTAGCCGTTCGCCGATGCCTGCTGTTCGTCCACATCCAGCCTTCCTTCAGGCCAGCCATACTGATTCAGTCATTGCAAAACCTGCCCAAAGGCCTCTCCCGAGCTAATCCCTCCTCTCGCTCCACTCTTTATGGAGACCCACCATACACCCCAACCATCGGCTAACTCTATCTGTGACCAGTGCGTGGTCAATGCTCTGAGCCCTTCCCCCCATCTCTCACCCCATGGGGAGTCTCACAAAACTGCAAGCATCCTTAAGCCCTTCGAACCCAACTTCTCTCTCCCTCTTCCATCTCCTTCCGTCCACTTTTCCTTTCTACCCAAAAATACTTTGCCAACCACCCCTAAACCGATATATCCATGGATCAGATGATTTATTTCCTTGAAAACAATTCTTCTGCGGTGTAGATACATTGGAATACCTTTGTCAATTGAAGAACACTGCAAATTGGGTAACATTATCCCCATCAATATGAAATAGACAACACAAGATCGAAAGTGCCAAGAGTGCCAAGCGAGAGATTAGGACGGACAATCCCACAAATTGCGTGGCTTGTGAGGGAAACCTGTCATTATGCGTTTTCCTTTATTTTATAAATTATCACAGGAACATCAAATGCTGAAATTATAAAAATGTTGATTGTAGTATTAAAAACAAATTTCTATGCAGATGTATTTCTATTATTATGACTTTTGTCGGTGATTTTAAGCTTTAAAAATGACGGCAGGAATTATGTACTTTTAGGAACACAGCCAATGGCTTACTGTGGTAATTCTCAATTAAAGATTCTAGCAATCCATTTCCTGAACTAAAATTTTGTATTCGTTATTTCCACGATACTGAGCGAAAAGGCAGTTGTACTTCCAACTGAGGAATTTTCTTTTTAAGTTTTCAAAATAAATCGCATTCTATAAAATGTAATTGATATCAGTGCAATATTTTATAACTGAGAGGATCAAATAAGTGAAATGTGTAAGAAGAGTTTACAAACTGGATAAACTCGAGCTCAAAGGCAATTAAGGTTTGATATTCATTTATTACACGTAGAATGTCCAAAGTTTAAACAGTTATAATTACAAAAAATAATTTTCAAAATTTAAAATTTTTTGTGACATGTATCTTATTTCATCGTGTTGAATGTAAATATGCAAAAAACTAGTTTCGTCACCAGGAAGGAATCACAATTTATGCCTTAGTGTTAAACTACCCTCTACATTTCTTGCAAGTACCGCTGGCAGGAGGCACCACTAAAAGAGTTAAGAAGTTAAAGTGAAAAGCAGCTTTATACAACCAAGGATATTAGGTCAAGATTTGACTTCCAATGGTTTGCCACATTCTGGGTCTATGTCTATCAATAAAGCCAACTGGAAAATTATTAAAATATTCTCAGGTGACATAAAGCATATCTTGTCTTCTTTAACTAAATGAATACTGTAAGAAGATTCCCATTTATAGACATATGATGCTCAGACTTGGAGAAAAGGGAAAAAATATGAGGAATATGCAATTTAATAAATTGGCAAATAAAAAAATGGCCAAAAATGTTAAGTCAAAACTTCCCATCCTGCTGAGCTTAACCTTTCAACTAAAGATGGGTTGAATCCAAAATGTATAAAATCAAAATTTCAAATTTGAATCTCTTATTTTTACCAAATCTTGAATCATGCTTTCACTGAATTATATTTCCCAATTCCTTAATATTATCAATAAACATACAATAATTACACATTTATAATAACAATTTCAAATCCATTTTTACATTTGCATGTAAATTTATAGATCCATGAGTAGGTCTAGGTTTTCCCTTTATCAAAAATCTAGTTTTAAAGCTATAAAAAACAAATAAGCTGAACAGAAATTTGATTCACAGTTACATCAATTACTTTCCTCAGTTAATAATAAATAAAGACAGTTCAGTAAACACCATTGATATTTTTAGTCAATTCTTGTATACTCTGTTATATTCCAATGAGTGGTTTCAAACTTTTCCATTTATTTTTTTTAGCTAAACTGCATGCAGCAGGCTTTTGTTGCTTTTCTGGCTAAAATTGAAGAATGTTATACACTTAACAACAGTGCATTTGCGGCTTTGCAAACGCAACCGCGGGATATAATATAAAAATTTCGCGCAAAGTGGTGGGTTATTGGTGGTTGTTCAAAGTTGTGGTTCGAACCCTGTCATCCATTATTTTCGATATATGTAATGGACGTATTTCGAATATAATGCTCATTTCGTGACAAGGAAAGGACTATCTATCTTTTCTTTCACTATTTGACTACATGAATATCTATTACCGTATCTCAGCACATTCTACATTCCCCGATAATAATATTCAATCGCAGTTAAAAACCTAATAACACCTTCATCATTCTTCAAAAAGTCCCAGCTAAACAATCCTTACATTTGTGGCACTAATCCATGGCATGGCGGAGTACCAAAAACATTTTCAAGAAAATTTCACGGTGTAATGAAAGCGATGTTTTATAATGCGTTCTAAGTTAGGTGTATATTTTTATGCAGCTCAAAACTTCATTATTAAAAATTAAAAAGAAATTCTTCGAAATTAAGTGAAACTTGATGAGACTTACTACAGAAAAATCTGCTGGTATGCAGATTTTATGATGCCAAGAATGTTCAACCAAATAACTACACTTAATATGCACAATGGCATACATATGATCAACTCCGATGAAAGAATTCACGACAAAGAGTTCTCAGCAACATAGCGCATATGTCACTCGCACCGGATTCATATTAGAACAAATCTTTATTGGTAGAATTCGATAGAGTACCGAATCCATGGCTTCCATGTAATACTGACCACATCACAACACAGTTAAAAAAAGCCAGCATTTAAATTCTCCCTTACCGACATGCTAACCAGAATTTTTCCAGGCATTTAAACTCGCAGCCTGTCATAAGGAAACACTAGTTCCTGATCAATCACCAAAGTTAAGCACCATTGGACTCAGCTCAAATTTGGAGGGGTCATCCTCCAATTCATCTGAATGCTGTTGCCCGTCTCCACATAACACGCAGTAAGAGCATAATGACCAAAGCAGTAGATACACATTGAACCAAAAGACCACTACTCCAATGAAGAGGCCCCACTTCCTGTGGGAACGACAGTTTCATTCTCTCCATTCCAATTCTAAATATACCCACTAGTTGCCATCATTCGCCAAGCCTTCATTCCAATCATTTGTGGGAATTGGGTTGGTATGCTGGCTTCTTATTTACAGGGTTTGGGTTCAAACTCTGCAAGTGGTGGGATTTTTCCAAAGAGTCCAAATCCCCAGTTAAGAACTTTGTGGAAATGGTGCATCACCATTGTCAATAAACATATATGCAAGGAGAGCATGAGGATATGATCAGCTGAATTATGACATCCTTTTTCCATGAAATTGAAGACACTTTTCGATGATGGCAAAAAGTATTTTGAGGAATCAAAAAGTACCAACCTGCATTTACATATTTGAAAGCAAAGGTCTGAGAGGCCAAAAACTGATTCATTAAAGATGAATAGCTTGAAATAAACCAGGTTACAAAAATGCAGATGGGCAGCTTTTTCCCACTTAATGTACCAGAACATCCACACATTAAATATCTGAAAAACAAAATTGACACGTAAATTGTAAGTGCTACTGCAATGGGTAGCAGCAGCTGGGGAGATACGATAAAATTTTTCATAAAGCTTATTTCACAGTTATGAGATCACATCACATGTTTACAGTGGGTAGCTTTTTAACTTAATGCATCTAAAATGAATAAGAGCATCAACAGAGAGGGAAACAGAATCATAAGCTAAGTAATTCACATCACCCTTATATGTCAACTGTCGAGTCATTTTTATGACTTATGTACCTATGCAAGTAGCTGCCTGGAAAATGCCCGAACAAATGCTTTAAATTAGAACAGAGGCTATTCCATGGCCAAACGCTCACACATTTGAGCAATTTACATGTTCACAAAATCGTTATAAATGGTGCATGTCTTCACACATCTACTAGCACGGGTGCATTCATTGTGTAAACACAATTTAAGACTATATGAAGGCATGTACCATAATAATGAATTAGCACAATGAGGACAACGGATTACAGTAGACAGAATAAAAATGAATCGGTGCCAAGCACAGTTTGCTTGAAAGTTCGTGGCCCCCTCCGAACGCAAGAAGGGGAGAGGGTGCACTTGCAAAGGAAAGTTGAAGGGGAGGCAAATCTCTCCCATTGTTCAGCTCCTTGGGAAGGGAGGGAAAGGGAAAGAAGGACAGCAGGGTGGCCAACACAACTGAGAGAGACACCCACCTCAGGATAAGCCTAGAAAGTGAGAGGAATTCCACGAAGACCCACCTCTTGTCTGCTTTTATTCATTTACTTCAACCAGTTCACTACAAGTGGACACTGTGCACACCTATTCACTGGAAAATCATGTGAAGTACAGTTAATTTGCTTTAACCTGGCCGATGACAACTTGCGAGAGGGGAAATGTATGGAGGACAAGGGAAAAATTGGAGGGGTATCTACCAAGTCTATCTATCATGTGCAGTAAGCGATTTTGGTTAGGACTAGTCTATGTTCTTACAGTTGGGCCCATCGAGGGTTTTCAAGCCGCTCGTGGTTTACCTCTTCTCTGATAAGTGTTCTTGCCTTGGGTCAACCCAAATTACACCAACATAGTTGCATTTTCTGGACAACAAGCGGGAGTAAACATGTTAGCCCACTCAACTTCAGATTTGAATGGCAACCATCCTTCCTTACTTTCTCTCTCCATTTCCACCAAAGGGAAAACTGTTCGTGCATGGCTCCCCTCTCAGTAAGCGCTGCTTCCCCTATTTTCTGAGTTGGACTAGGCCCACCTGCACAGTACACTACCGAGTGTCAGCCAAGTTATCGCAAATGAACTGTACCAGTCAAACAATTTGAAGGAGAAACCACATTTAGACTAATGATTAAATAGCCTTTTGGCCAAAGATGCATGACATCAGTGGCTATAGTTATATTTATAAGGTAAGGGTAGAAAAATAATGGTTAATTAAGAGATTTTATACATTTTCAAAATTGAATTTATTAAAATATCAATCATAATTCTTTGCTATTACAATCACTAATGTCCTCTACGAAGCACGTCCATAATAAGTTTATTACTGGTTCATTTTCTTCCTCATCCCACACCATTTCACAGCTCATGCAGGAATTTTCTTCTCCCTTCACTTTCTTGAAGTTCTTTCCCCACTCTCCTCATCCAATTGCTTTGAAAATTTTCTCTAATAATCACATCCTATTCGGAGGTGGTGTTGTTCCATGCCACTCATTCTTCCATTTAACCCCATATATTTTCCCCGGGATGAAGTTCAGGATGGTAGGGATGCAATCTCTCAGACGAGTGTCCATATACCCCTAAAATTTGGTCCACTTCATAGATCACTATGCTCATTTTAATTTTTTTCAAAATGATTAAGCTTTGTCTCCCTATGTGCATAGTTATTCATCTAACCATACCTTTACCACCTCCTCCTAGTCCTCGCAGGGGTCAAGCTGGAAATTGTGGTATTATACATTGTCCAGCATGACCACAGAGTTTTAGGGTAGGTTCAGAATTGACTGATTTCTCAGTCATTTAAAGTAATCCATCATGAGTATTTAACCATAGCAATCTCCAATGTTTTTAAGCTGGGCGGGAAGATTATCATTACTCAAGGGATGAATCTCATTTCGTCTCATTAACAGAAAAATTCATTTTTGAAACTAGTATATTCTCGCTCAATAATATTTGCATCTTGTATTATTGATTATCAACCTAGGAATGGTTTTTGCCAAAACCTACTTACCAGCATGGATAATGATTAATCACTGCCCATTGGAAATGGTACCTTCAGCCCATTTTCATCACCATTGGTCTATTAGTAGGGGATGGTGTGCAATGAATGAATAAATGTCTCTTAAAAATATCTCTTAACATGATAGGTCGCCCATCCTCTATAGATTTTCTTAAAACAGGCCATTCTCTTCCATACTGTACCAATTGTTTCAGTCAGCATTTTTTTTATTATTCGAAATTTTGACCACCTAAGAATTCGAAAGCAATCAGAAATTAATCAATTAAATATAAATTAGTCAATAAGTGCACTAGAAAGCAAAGAGAAAATGCTATTCTGCAATATACGCTCTTACCCAAATACAATATTCTTCATCAGAACATGCAGATAATCACTCCGCCATCAAAACTTGTTCGTTCTCAGACAATAGACAGCAGAGCACATAATGAAGGGGACCTTTTTCCAACGTATGGAAATTCTCCACCTTCCCTTGCATCACCTACATGTCCAAGTTGTGCATGTTAGATATAGGCCTCCTCCACAGTTTTTTCATTCTTGGGCTCACAAATTCTGCTGACAAACCACTGGCAATAGCAGCTCCTTCCCAAGAGATTTGCTTCAGGAGTGTATTATAGAAATGCTAATTGTAGCTGCTACACATTGCATTGCACTCATTACAGATTTTGTGATTCTTTCAGCTCCTTTTCTCTTCATAAACATTCGCACATAACGCACTATTTTGTGGGCCTGACGATGGAGAACCCTCCCATGTTAAAAGAGCAAGTCATCAATAGAAATGGTGGAAAAGATGGAGAGTTTGATTTGGTGGAAAACACAAATAGTCTTCCCTAACATTCTAATCCTATTTCTAACTCTCACAAAAACTTATAAAGCAAAAAACAAAAAATATTTTAACTTCAAAATAACTACTAAAAATAATGCAAAATGTTGCAAAAAATGGGAGTAAACTACAAATAAAATAAAGCTCCCAAAACATGATCCTAACTTGACCTATTGACAAAATCTAAAAAGTACATCTGATATAAATTTATTAGACTTTAAATTGCCTGCTAAATTATCTGAATATCTAACTGATATATTCCTCTAATCAAAAGTTAAAAAGGAAGCTAAAACTGCCATAAAAAAAGAATAAATCATCAACCTAAAATGAAAAAAAATCTCTAAAAGAATCGCCACATTTCTGAGCTATTAAAAACTAATACTATACAGACTATAAAAAGGAAATGACTAAGATGTTAAAGCTAAAGCTAAGAAAAAGGAAACGGCAAAAGCAGAGACGTTGACAGCAAATGCAAGCAATGAGATTGAGGTCCTGAGGGAGAATGGTCACTTTCACTCAAACCTCCATGCACAAACGATTCGCGGCTAGGGACTTGTCCAGATCAGAAAAGGGTTTCCAAACACAGGCCACCAGCTTTGAAACAAGTTGTACTAGATTACCAGATTTATTGCAGCAGGCAGAACAGAAAAAGTGACTGATCTTTGGTCCCTTCCTTCAACTTGCCAAATGTGACGTAAATATACCACACCAAATGGGAAGAAGTAAAAGCACTCCATAAAGCACTCAGTATGGCAGATGGCCAGAGCAATTATTTTACCATGAATTGATTGGATTTGGTGTGGAGTAAGGATGGGTGGCACACAAAGTAGACATTCAGATCCTGTACATATGTTGGATGCTTCCCATTTGGCAGCGTAAGTAGTGTTACCATATCTTGGGCTAGAAAACAGTGACTTTTCTCAACCAAGGCCACTTAAAAATATGAAAGTACACATAATTTAAAACATTAGATGCCAATCACAAAATTAAAGATAAATTGTATTTAGCATTCAGCTCATTTCATTGTAATTCATTGGTCATTGAGATATAACATCTCCAACTCTGGTATCTCTCCTTTTTGCATGGACTTCTTTGGAGTCGGTATTATGCTCTTATGTCACATAAAACATTTCCCATCACCTTCTCTCATTAGGGCTTTGGTCCTCCAGCTGCAGGTTTGATGTAGTTTCCTTGCTTCTCCAGGGACTGTCATGAATCATGAAAATTAATTCACATTACAAATTAATGAATATCTGATGCCTTATGCTGCTAACTGCATCTCTTCAGCACACAGGTCACTCAATTCTGATCATTCAGAATTTTAACTCTTCTTGATAACCACTGGTTCAACAAAAGGGGCATCATCTAAAACAGGCTCATAGCCCCAATAGTTATCCTACATTTTTTTGTGAGCTTCATATACCTCCTCCACATTAAAGGAGATACAGAGCCAAGAATTCAAGACAGAGTTCCTTAACAGCCTCCACTCTTCTTCCACACTTCATAGCAATGGATGTAGACAGTTTTACTTCTTACTTAAACCCAAACCAGTTTCATTGGGTTGAGAACACAATGAGCTACACAAGGACTCCATCAGGTTACTTTCCTCTTTTGATCTGCAACAGCATGTTTGTACACTCCACTATCAGTTTTCCCATGGATGAGCAGTTCTTCTGTCAAACTCTCATATTATTCCATAGTAGGAGAATATAGAATATTCCCTGTTGTAAGCCAATGCATATGAAGAGAATGTAGATAATTCCTTGCAGAAAACCAAGAAACAAAGTTTTTTTTGCCACAGTATGGCTGGATTCTAGGTAGCAGGGTCCAACATTGTATGATATGATGGTTGGTCAATAGCAGTGCACTGAGGGTTTTGCAGGATAATGATCCAAAGTTTTCAAGAAACATTCCACTAATATAATGGGAAGAGATTATCTCATGATGTTAGTCTCTTCTTCCTTCTTTCCCTGAGAAATGGACCTCTTCCCCTTCAAGAAACCAGGCCTCAATACTGATATGCACAATAATTATAATTTAGTATGCTCCAGTTGGTGTCTTAAAACCACCTCTCCACTCACAAATATGCTGAATGTGTGACCAATACAGGTCAAAGTTAGGGAATTTTGGTCCAGGGTTCAGTGATTGCCAATATATGTATATTGAGGTGATATTATTCTTTATATTTTCCCTTTTGAGTTGTTGAATCTTCCTAAGGTCAAAAACTGATCTTACGTTCCAGGTTCTCACCATAGTATGTTAGTTACGTCAGCTCAAGAGGCAGTCGTCAACATGGAGAGTTGGTGCATTCAAAACAAGGTCTTGATAAACAAGAGTAATCCTCATATATGCTGTTTCACCCAATACAGACAAAACTGACCACAGCCCATACATAACATTTACAGATTGCAGCTTGAGACTTGCCCCAGATACCAAGTTCCTTGGCTTGTATATAAACGAATCTCTAAGTTGGGACACTCACATTGATTACCTTGCCTCATTAATAGCCTATGGGTGTAACTTGATCAGAAGGATGATCAAGCTAACAAATATGGATGCAGCCATTGGCTTATATTACGCACACTTTCACAGCAGACTAAAATACGGTATTTTGGCATGAGGAAATTACCCTAAATCTGAACGAATTTTTAAACTATAGAAGTGGGCAATTAGAATTATGTGCAAGGTAAGACAGCAAAACAGTTGTTGAAATCTGTTCAAACAACTACAGATTATGGCCCTATCTTGTGTTTATATGTACCAAGCAACTATGTTCATAAAAAATTTTGAAGGTAATTTAAACTTGAGGACCAATCAAGATGTACATAATTACCATACACAAAATAAATGTCATTATGCAACAATTGCACATAATCTTGCATTGTACAGCATTGTATGCACGTGAGATGCAAATTTGTTAATAATTTGCCCTTAGAAATAAAAAAATGAGCAAAGACTGGTGTGTTTTTTAATTAAAACTGAAAAAATACTTTCCACGCAACTACTTTCATACTATTAGCAAATTCTTGTTAAATGACAAATGATGTGCTTTGTCTTTTGTATCGAAATTTGTATAGCCTCCATTGCTATTTACGTACATTACTTTTTGATGGGTCTTATATATGTCCCAACATATCTCCTGGACCAATAAAACTATTATTATTACAATAATTATAGTATGTGTACTCCCCTCTCAAAAGATTCACACTCTCTCACCTAGACTTTGCCAAAGGGTTCAGCCTAAGGGTGAGCACAATTTATCCCCAGGGAATTTTAAAGAAGAGAATTCTAAAATGTCTTCACTGTAACCCAAACCTGACTTAACAGTTAAAAATATGATTGTCGACAGGACATGGGTTAAAAATCTGATAGTCCATTAGACAAGTTGGTTAACTATTAGCTTTGATATTAAATAACGCAGCAGTTGAAATGATCACCATTAATCTCATGCCTCATGGCCACCAGTTTTGACAGGAATTTTAAAAACTCATCACAGTACATATTCCTCTCTACATATACTACTAGCTCATCTAAAGGATGTGATATTTCAAAAATTGACACAAATTAAAATTACAATTTGAGCAATCAAAATAATAAAATGTAACATTTATTATTGCTTTTCAAGTGACAAAATATTTGCCCACAACTTGCTCATGGCTCTCTGAGAGGAGAGAATGTCAAAAAGAATGAATCACTAAACAGGTTCACAGTCATGATAAATTGTTTATATCATTAAAAAGGCTCCACTCACAATTTCAAAGGTGTCCATAAACTTCTCTTATGTAAAGCCATGATAAAATAAACCATGTGATACATTAAAAAAAATAAAATGCAATATTCATTGCAATGTGAGAGCTATGAAAGTCACTTGGTTCAAAACATTTCATATACCCTCTGTACAAAAAAGAATGTTTGAAAATAATGGAGACTTGATTAATGGCCCACCAAAATTTAAGGTCCTCCGTACATAACACACCCAGCAGTGTGAAACCATTAGATGACTGACACCAACCAGTGGGGCAGTCAGACAAGTCCAGCTCACATTGACCAGCCCCCTCAGGTTCAATCGCATGAGTCCCATTATTACTGGCAAAATAGATTGTATTGGCTCACTCTTCACCTCTGCCACCTGAAACCAACATAACAAAAGCCATTGTTAGATTACTTTACACCTCATAAGATGGATACCCAAGCTTTATTCAACTGACTCCTCTCCTCCCCTTTAATCTCGCTGTTACACCTTTCGTCTAAGGATGAGTCAAATCCAAATGTCGATTCTCAATTCCAGCGATTCTCGGGATTAGAATCTGTATCAAGAATCGATTGCCTAAAGTCGATTTCGGATTCCATCGATTCCAGATGGATAAATATTCAAATCAAATTTCATTTATCACATCATATTTGTCTCAGCAATTTTGGGTGTAGGCTATCAATTTGTACTTTTTATGTATGTACCTCAATAAGCTGAGGATATATTTGCTATTTGTTAATAAATATACTTTTTGAGCAACTTAATTGTCTTCGTTATTTTATTTCAGCCAATACTTGAATTCAAAATAATAGTCGTACGCTACTGGTATATCAATATCCCACCTGTTATTAGGAATAAGAATCGATGGAATCAGAATCGGGAATCAATTGGATAGAATCGGAATTTAAAAAAGTGGAATCGACTCATCCCTACTTTTGTCCCTTAATAATTTGTAATAATCTTCAATAATTTAGTTCACCAAAGAAAAGTTCCATAAGTTAGAGTCAATCCTATCAAAGAGGTTAAAATCAATCAATTGGAAGATATGATAATGAATCATATACCGGAAGAACAATGATACATAGCTTTTCCTTTAGCCTGATAGCCTTTGGAGTAGTAGCCTCCAAAGCTTCTTACTCCAGCAAACTGTTCTGGTGATCAAGTGTATTTGTACCAGAAATGAGCATGCTTCTGCTAATACATAGACCTACCAATCAGAAAAATATAGCATCCAAAACCCTTATGCTGGTCTGGCAGTCAGGTGGTGTCATTACGTTGGTAAAGGAAGGAAATTCAATGCTCTGGAACAATTGGAGATTTTCAATGCATCAGCCTGGTTCCCAGCCTAAACTTCAACAACCACACTCTCCTTGAGTAAAAAAACCCTGCCAAAGATAGCTTGAGAGCCATTCAAGTTCAATACCACAATCCCCACAGTGTCTTTCTACCTCTTTCCCTCTACCATCACTCACCTTGAAATACAAGTACACCAACCCCTTTCTTCTGAGTTGCATATTAAGACAACAACCGATAAGTAATAAAACCTGAGAGCAATTAAAATGGCTAAAACCAAGGTTGATTTAAAAAAAACGAGTGGATAATACAAGTAAGCAGTAGACATGGGTCATTCCCAAGAGGTTTGTTCAAAAAGAACGAATTTCATTCATGGACAAAGAATTCTGGGTCAATGCAAGTCTTGGAAGTGATTCATTTGCTCAAGAAAGCATGGGTCGTTTGTGGGGAGAAGGAGCATCAGATTGTGAGTGGTGGTGACAGATAATTATCAGTCACCTCAACTCCACCCCCATACTCAGCTCCAACACACGCAGATGCAATACATGCCAGCTGCTGTTGCTGACAATTCATAGGGTAAACACTTCAACCTTCAACACTTCACAATCAACTACAACTCCTGATATCAGAGCTCACAAAACAAAAACATTGAGATTTGAAGTCAATACTGCATTCATTGAATCCAAAACACAAGTTCATGACAACATGAGTAATTACAACAGCTAATAGTAACTTGACCAAAAAAGGAGACAATGAGCAGCAGGACATAAAAGGAGTACATGCAAGACATGAGAAAAAGCAAATGCAAGGCAAAAACTATTAAAACACTGGACACATCTTCTACTGAAATAAATATGTACAACCAAGGTATAGGATTTCCATAACATTGGAATTTAATATGAATGATGCTTTACTATATTTTACCGAATTCTTGCAACGAGAACAAGACACTACTCACTGATGAAATTTGTTTCATTGATTAGTTTATAAATTTCAGTTTCCAGGAATTTATTTTAGTTCAAGCTCATTGAAAATGAAAAATAATGGGAAATGGTCATCATTGAAAAAATTGGATTATAAACTTCCATTCCAAAGTCAAATTTTACAGCTATTGGGAAGTTAAGTCTTTCAGCAATGATGCAGGAATTCTGCTGACTATTGCTCCAACTGCAAAATATGGAACATTTTTCATGATGATACCGTCTAGTTTCAGCACATTGACTGTAGAAACTGCCCTCCACTCATTCTTTTCTTCTCAACAAGCTCAGCCCGCTCTCCTTAACCCTAATTCAGACCTCAGTTCTCCAATCATTTGCCGATGAGCAAAAATGCTAGATCAACTTCAGATCTCACATCCATCCCTGCTCCTACACAGTTTGGGCCACCCAAAGACCAGTGCTCTAGATCTCAGTCCCCAACTCCTCGACAGATGAACTGGTTAGCCAGATCAAATTCATACAATGGATCCCCAGCTCATCAACTCAACAAGCTTCATCCAGTTCAAAGTTCACTCAGTATTATCTCAGCCTTCCTCACATCTTGAGCATTTCTGCCACCACCTCAACCAGTACAACTTTTGAGGTTCTACTTCCATTTATGCTCAGCATTTTTAAACTTTAAAGTGAATAGAGGTTGCATAAATCCAAATTACATAAGTGTTTGTATATGAGATAGAAGTCAAAGATAAAAATGTTAATTTATTTGGTGCTTCGCAATTGTTTTTTTTCACAACTTTTATGGTGCTCTAATCATGTTCGTTTCATTGAACAACACAATATTTGAATTTGAGCTTTGAATTGAGCTATTTGCATCAATACTTGATATGGCTTAAGATTATGCTATTAACAATGACAGAGATAATATAATAATAATATGACCATGATAGAGGTAAGTAAGTTGGAGGCAACAAGCTAGACTTAGTTTTCTAGGGAAATTCAGGTAAAAGTGTTTCAAAGTGACACACAGAATATCATTTTGACGGCACACAACATTTCTAGGTCTGACAGTAGAGATAATGTATGAGAGCCAAAAAGATTGATACAAAAATTTGTTCTTCCCATGCACAAAAAAGTAACTACAATAAAACCAGAGCTCCACTTCAAACACACCCATAATACACTACTCCATTTCACTTCCCAAAATATTATACTTTATGCAGCTGGCGTCCTAACAACCTCTGCCACATGCCTAAGGGGTGGACTGCAGGGTAGTATGTAGTTTAAGATGCAGATAAAAAAGTAATTTATCTGAAAATTAATCATAAAATTTGAATAGAAATACTAACTTAAATTGTTACAGAAATATTTCTAATGCCATTAGAACCCTTTATGCCAAATTTTTGAAACCTACAAATTTGCTATCATGCACATAAAAAAAGGAGTAATAATGAGTTATTAGGTTGTTTTATTAGTTCTATTTTTCATGTGTAATTTAAAATGTTGTCTTTGGTAACTTTGTGGTATCTGTTGTATTCCATATTTAATAAAACAATGGATAAGTAATAAAAACTTTTACTAAAACCACAGAACGAAAATTAAAATCACAATTCTCAATCTCAGCACTGAAACCTGGGTCGTGTTTTTAAAATTGTGATTTGAATTTTTGTTCTGTGGTTTTAGTAAAAGTTTTTATTGCTTATTCATTATTTTATTAAACATGAGTATTTTGTTTTTAGAAGGACATTCAGATTTGCTTTGAGGAAAAAGAACATTCCAGATTTACAATTCTTATAAGCATTGCAATGGGATCTATTGAACCATGGTTCATTGATTTTTGTACCATAGACTGAAGAGTGGCACTTGGGAGCTGAGGGGGAAGGGGCATGGGGGAAGGAGTCTAAATGAACGATTGACCCAATTTTTGAGCTGGTTCATTTGACTGACCTGAGCAATTAGAGCTGATTCATGTTAATGACCCATTTTCCCCATGCTTACTAGGTAGAAATCATAGAGTCCAGAGTGTTTCTGGACAAAAAATACCATAGAGTAGAATGTCCATTTTTTTCACAAAAATCAAATTAAAAAAATAGGGTGTACATCACACTCCAGGGTACCCTACCACCACCAAAATAGCACTCTTCACTCGTTTGAAATGAACAGATTCTGACAAGGAAAAGCAAAGTTCCACACTAATTTCTCACATCCCAAGAATTTTCCAGACTCCTTTTCAATATCCATTTCCTTTCCAAGGAATGTATTCCAGGAGTGAGGCAGCCCTTTTAATGTACTCACTATACCTTGTAAGAAACATGAGCTGACAATCATACCGTTAAGTCCTTACAGGTCTGGCGCACAAGAATGAGATCACATAACTACTAGAGTGGTGCTGATGAGGGTGGACAGAGCACGCTCTCAACAGAGAAATGGAATGTAACTCATAACTCATAAGCTCTGCTCTTATTAGTCCAGCTTTACAGAGCCCTTCTGATGCAGAACTATCTACTTACAGTCTAAGCAATTTGTCCTTCCCACCACTGGCAACAATGAGTCCATCTGGCGACCAATCCACAGCATAAACTTCATCTGCATGGCCAGGAAGATCTAGTTCCAGTTTCTCTTTCTTTACATTCCAAACTGTACAGACAATGAAAGAAAACCACATGAATCATATAGTCACAACTTTCACAATAATACATAATGATATCAAGTGCTAAGTAAGTCATCAAATTAGCCACAATATAGCCTCATGGCAAAAAAAAAAATTGGTAAGAGATTGTACGTCTTTCAATGGCAAAATGAAAGCCAAAATAGCTCAAAGAAGATTGAGGATGCCATCATTTAATCATAACTGTAGATACAAAATCAATCTTTCAGAGCCCCAAGCCTCAATATTTCATTGTTTATATCCCAGAAAACCATAATCTACAAGGAAGCAGCATAATGTTTGGTACAACAATACCTTTCAAGGTAGAATCAGCACTCCCACTAACAAGAAGCCGAGAATCAGCAGCCCAAGAAATCATGTACACTGCTTGAACATGGCCTCGTAACGTGCACAAAAATCTGTGAAAATATAAATGGAAGAGTTACAATCAACACACAAACCAACTTCATTGAAATCTCCTAAGGATAGTACATGAAATGTATCCTACAACAACAAAAATATACGTAGGACAAAGCAACTAAATAAACACTACACTTATGACCAACAACTGTAAATATAAGACAATATTTCAAATTAAAATCTTGACACAGCATGACCACCAAGTCAAAACCACCTAGAGACCTTAGAGCTCTCTGCCCTTGCCAAGATTTAATTGTAATTTTCAAGAGAAGAGCAAATTTCAAAAAGGCAGACACATTCCAACACACATGAAAACCTATGCATAAACATAGGTTTTTTAACCTAAAATAAAATAGTAATTATTACCTCTTTTAGTTATACCAACTCCTTTTTCCAGCAAATGGTCCCATAAAAGAATTAGTGCATGGACAAAAAATATATTGACCCATGAACTAAGCAAGAGTTGACAGTGCTTCTAAAATCACCTCTAGGCAAGAGTATTTCTTGTGTGAAGTATCAAACCTCTAAAAAAATCACAGGTTTTTGGCAATACGACTGGGGCAGAGATCTCTCAGTTGAGGCAGTAGGGGATCAGGTTGGTGTGGTGGCTATAGTACTGGCTAACCATACGGGCGGGCAGGGTTCAAATCCCTACAGAGGAAGATGTTTTTCAGAGGGAACCCGATCCCTACTTGAGTGTCTTATGGAGGGCACTTCAAGTACAGTACTCCGTCTGTCAGATGAGATGTTAAAGTGTGGTCCCCTTGCCTTTCGTTAAGAGCAGGCTAATGCCGACGCCGGATTTCTATCCACCCTTCTTCCTTTACCTGTCCCCTATGGTGCAAATGACCTTAGCTGTCGGTCGCCTTCCCAAAAAAATACAAATAATCCAAATTGAGGCCGTAGAGAATATATTGAAGCCACATCAAACCCCTACTTCAGAGAGAAAAATGAAATGTGATACCAGGGAATCGATAAGGAATTCACGGACAGAGGGTAAAGAGAGATGGAATAGAAGGAAGCTATACATTGAAGAATTTTTGATTGAAACAGAAGGAAGAGAGTTTAATGAAAGACTACATAAGAGTGCATAATGATGAACAGAGCCCATGCACATAGAGAAGCAATTTCAACTGAGCAATGAAGGATCTAAAGAATAATAAGGTGCCCAGAGCAGACAATAAGAGGAAGAAATCATCATGGCACTTGGAAGTAAAGCTATGGACAACAGGTATAGAATAATTTATGACAGTCATGAAAGAGAAAGACGACTACTGGCAGACTCAGAGGAGGGTAGCGATTGCTATGCCAAAGAAGACAAGGACTGGAAAATGTGAGGAGCAACAAACCATGAGCCTGTATTCACAGGCATGCATATTCTAATGATATTAATAGGCCAAAGGAAATTATAGGGTAGAAACAAATAGATAGGACAAAGACTATAAATTAGGTATCTTGAAATTTGAAAGTAAAAGAATTAAAATTTTTAATTTAGATAAAACTTTTTACTAAAATAGAATTGAGTTTTTCAGGATAATATTTAATAAACTATTAGCACATATAGTATTTGAATATTCAAGGTATTTGATTATACTCGACTTCAAGAAAACTACTATTCGTCCCATTTCCAGTTAGTAATCTTTACACAAGTTCACATTATGTTGTTAGTCCTCAATGATGACTCAAGAATAGATTTTCCTCACGTAATTACTCAGTTCCCTATAAAAGACTTGGTTTTCACATTAGCGGCCAAACTTCAAGACATTCTACAGAATTTGCTGAGAATGTTCCTGGAAGCACTTGTTAACAGGACAAAGCATTAATATTACTGGAAAAATTAATTTAGCAGAAAAAAATACTCTTTCTCCTACCTCTGTTCATTGTTGACAGTTAGGGTAAATGCAGAGATAAGATTGGGCATTTGTAAATTGGGTACCCAACTGTCACACACAGCACGGCGTAACATCACTATCTGTGGACTTTCAGCCTTCAGGCATTCTTCAACAGAAATTTTTAAAATGTTTAATGGTAATCAAGAAAATTGAAACATAGAACTCACTTTCCACTCCGTCCGTCCCAAAGCTTGATGGATTTATCAAAAGATGCAGATGCCAGGAGACGAGTGTCAGGAGAGAACCTCACATCATTTACTAATTGCTGATGACCAGTTAGCCTAGCTGAAAGCAAAAGTATATTTAAATAAATTTCACACATATTGCTTATTTACATAACATTCATATGTTCCCACCTTCAGCAAATGATACAATGACATTGAGAACAAAGTGATCAATTATTTAGGAGTGTTTAGAGAAGGATTTTCAGATGTGTTAAAAATCGTTAGGATTAACCCTTTCGCTGCTGTGAACGTAGGAGCTACGTTCACTCGATTGACTGCTATGAACGTAGCTCCTGCGTTCCATTGGCAAGTGGTTGTTCTTATTCTTCCTACCCATGCCTCCGAACTTTCTCTTTTTCTGCGAATGTCATTTGTCTCGTTCATTGTAATACATTATACTACTCTCTTCCCAGGAGCGTTAGCGACTACTGAGTTGCCAGTGAAATGAGAACAATACTTTCTCTGCTGAAGTAAATGACCGTTCACTTTTTTGCCGCACAGGGACTGGAGAGTCTCTGCAGTTTGACTGCAGTGAAAGGGTTGAAGAGAACTGGGTATTTTCCACATATTTCAATCTTTCGATATTTTGATTCTGTTACTTAATCCTATTCTATCAGTTAAAAATTTTCTCATTTAATGGTTCTAATTTTGTTTTTAAAAGCTAAAGAAAGTTGAAGGTTATGAATGTTCCCTACCATGCTTCAAAAACATCCAAATGATCTGTGACGTCATTTTCGCTGTTTCCATGCAGACCCAAATGTTTTCTCATGCTTACCATTGAATCAAGCGCGGTAAAATTTCTTAAGGCTATTTTCCTGTTAATTGATGTGCATTTGCAAGACAGCTATGGTATATAGATTGTATTTTAAGCCACAATGTTCAAATACATCGGTAAAATCAACGAACAAGAAATTTATTCATCTTTCAAACTACGAAAGAAGAAAGAAACTGTGGTTTCGAGGGGCACGCCAGGATTTCGTCCACAGCAAAACCAAATTCTACTATTGAGAAGACCGTTTTAATGTATGTACCAACTTATGGCAAACATTATGATTACATATAAATAAATCTTTTTCAGTAAATTTATGAAAAAAAGACAAAAAGTTAGATATGTAAGAACTAAAATATACCATTAAAACTAAATATGAACACAAGTAAAATCATGAAGAAGCCAAGAAAATAGAAGACATAATGGAATACAGGGGATGATGAATGTGAAGAATGACAGGGCATTTTGACAGGCTGGGTAGGCCCAGTGGTAGCATTCGACTTGTTTTGAGAGTCGCAGATTTGAGACCAAGTAATGGAAAAAATTGGATGGAACTTTCCTAGTGGTGGAATCCACCTTTTACATGCAACCCCATTACTGAAGCAGTAGTCTCAGCAGAAGGCATTGATGGCACGGATCAAGAGGATCAGACCAGTATCAATAGCCACAGCTTCAGGCAAAGGGTGAAGTCCACAGAATCACCTGGAGTACTGCAATGTGGAAGGCAATGGAGCAACCACCGTATAAACATCCCTAGAAGATGCATCCTAGCATTCTGTATGTGACATAATCACATTCCTCCAGGTAAAAGAGTCCCCCAATCCAATCTCCAGGTGGGGACAACTGAGAGGGGTACATCAGTCAGAAAGCACAAGTGCAGAATTGTCACAAAGAAATGTGAAACTCTAGGGATGAGCAGTATGCTGGAGATGATGAAGATGTAAAGGCTGGAGGAAGATGCACTAGATGTCCGCAAAATCAAGTGTTCAGGAGCAGATGAAAACTGGAGCGATGGACATCAAGAGACATACTTGGGAGAAAACCAGAGGATTGCAGAAGTAGGAGTGCATTATACCGAAGAAAGAATGGGGCAGAGGAGTGAAGTCAGTCTGGCAGTACAGCAAGAGTTTTGAAGGTGAAGCTGTAAGGAAAGCCAATGCAAATCATAACAGTTCAGGTCTACATCCCAATATCTAGCCATACAGAAGAAGAAGTAGAAGAAGTTTACAGGCAAATTGAAGAAGTCCTCAGAGAAGTGAAGGGGAAAAAGAACCTCATCGTAATAGGACACTGGAATGCAGTGGTAGGAGAAGGAAAAGACGGAAATAGTGTAGGATATTTTGGACAGGGAAAAAGAAATGGCAAAGGAGAAAGACTGGTAGAACTCAATGAAAAGAATATGGTACAGTAGAACTGCGATATAATGAAATTTAAGAGACCCAAAAATTATCAATTTCGTAATTGTGAAATTTGTTATTGAGAAGCTAATTTTTTTCTCATCAAAATACATACTCTACAGATATGTAGCTTGAAAATAAAGTATCAATCAAGTCGATGGTATTCATTGTAATAACAACCTTTGAAAGTTATTATTGTTATTATAACGATAATTTAACTATTACTTGTTGTAAGTCAGAGTCGAACCTTGTTGTGGGTCAACTTTGTTGGCCCACAAAGTTTGAATAATATAATTGAAGGTAGAGTTCAGTTTATTCAGGTTTTTCCCGTGTTGATTCATATTGACGGACAGCAGTTTCACTAACATTACAGCTAGCACTGTCAGGCACACGCTGATTGGCTGGATGGACCTTTGAATTCAATTGTAGGAAAAGACGTTGGAATGTTGAGAAGAGAGAATAGCCGTCTTCCCTGTTTAAATTTTCTTTGTTTTTGGCTACTTGAATCGCTTCTCGTATTAACTGAGGGAAATATTTATTTTCTCTGCTGATGATCTTACAATTTTCAAAGTTTATGATGTGGCCAGGTTCTGACCAGGCGTGCTCTGCCACCGGGGAATGGCAAAAATTTTTATTTTCAGTTGCCCTTTGGTGTTCCTCCATTCTACAAATAACCTGAACTCAACAAATCACCGTGGAAGCCTCTGTACCATAACTGAAGGTAACATAGAGGGAAAATTCACCAGAGGAAGACCCAGGAATAAGTTCATGGACCAAATACAGAAGAAAGTACATAGGAAGAGCTACAAGGAAGTAAGGGAACTAACATAAGGTAGGGCAGTGTGGAGGATTGCGGTCAACCAATCTTAGGAATGAATGACCAATGATAATACCAAAAATTAAGTTATTTGGTTTTGTCTACCTTGAAAGATTTTAATTTAACTATTACTTGTTGTAAGTCAGAGTCGAACCTTGTTGTGGGTCAACTTTGTTGGCCCACGACAAGGTTCTTCAAAGGCATGATGGATATGTATTCATCAATAATATCAGAAAAGGAGAGAACTAAATAATACTTGGTGATTGGAATCAGATTGTAGAAGACAGTAAGATAGTTGCTCAGTATGGTTTATAGGGAGAAAAGCAATAGAGGAGAGAGACTTCTGGAGTTCATGAAAATTAGCCTAGAGGTTACAAACCCATTTATTGGGAACCACCAACAATAAATTTCAGAAAATAGAAGATGATGTCGAATGATTACATTCCAGAGAAAAATAATGTAGTAGAAGCAGTAATAGTAGAAGGTTTGGAGTAGATGAAAGAAATGCATGAACTTTTACAGTAGCCCATAGTTACACTAAGGCATGGAGGAACTAAAAATGGGCCCTTTTTCCTTTTTCATTCCAAATTCAAAGCTTGTACTGAACTTTTTCACCTTTATTAAAAACCATCACATGAGGAAAAAAACGACCTGAATGCTGATGCAAATGACATCAAACCTGGTCCACATATTACATTTCCAGAGATGTTCAACGTTGAGAGTACATAATGAAAAATGAAATGTTAGGTTGATATATTGGATATTCAAGATAACTTCCAGGGCATGGGATGAAAATATAATTTTATAAAACATTCATACACAGGAAAGAAAAACATTATGATAATCTGCTAATCAGGAATGTACTCTACATTTTTAATTATGCCTGAATTAAGGCCAAATTTAAAACACTAACCAAGAGGTTTCTTCTCTTTTTCAGGCTGCCACATGAAAAGTGTGAAGTCATCTGAACCAGATACTATCCTTTCATCCCCTTCATTTGGGCAAACAGCAAGGTACCTGTCAGTAGCTTTCTTCAACATTTCCTCTTCTGTAGAAAAATAACAGATTAAGAGTTTCACAATAGAGCTGGAAAAAGAAAATGAGCATGAGTACCATTACATATGGTAAAATTAAGAATTATCAACATTAGGAGAATTACATCTGTAAGACTCACAAGTGTATATGTACTCTGTGATGTAAGCTGAACACAACAGAAAGTTTACTTTTCCAGGTGAAACTTTTTGGAACTACAATATATGCAGAAATGGGGAAAATACTCTCCAATCGTACTTTAGTTACAAAATACAAACTACTCTAAAAAATTGTACTTAAAAAATGGACAAAATGCTAAGAAAATGAATTTTTGATACAAAATGCAAAAGTATTTCCAAAATACATTCAGATTAAACAAAATATATTTCTTGGGGTACTGAAAATTTTTAAATTCTGGATTACTATTGAATGAAAATTAATGCAAATTCAATTCCTATACATTAATCAGCACAATTGTATTTCACACACATTTACACACAATTTATATAGCTTATTTGGGAAATTGGGGTGCTTCGGTGATAGTTCCTGAGGTCATTACATGATGTCCAGAATATGCACTTCCAAATAAATACCATATCTTGATTATGATATAGACTGAAATAATAATGCCTGGAGCAAACTTGGGTAAAATATGAAGTTTCCAAAGTAAATATGTAGATCTAATTGACTGACCAAGCAATATTCTACTTGTTTCACTATCACTTTCACTCGCTGTGCAAATATGTATTTATGAGTGAAACTTAGTGACTTTGCCTACTCCGGAAGGGAATGGCATGATTAGTATGTTTGTATGTACATACGAATAAGCTAAAAAGTTTACAAAATTTGTCTTGGTTGAATTCAATCATAAATCCCCAGTATAATAGCGAATTCACCATTGTCACCAGGCTGTGAGCAGGGGTGGTAGTGAAACGAGGGTTGCAATTCCCTCCTCACAACAATCATGGAAAAAGTCGTCGTCCTACTGATTTGTGTTCAAACCTGTGCAATTTCAAGTCGCAAAAGAGTTCCATTCCATTGGGAGGAATACGTTTTAGGCACTCATGACAAGAGTAGAATTTTTTTATTGCATGGACTGAGCATGAAAGGGTAAAAAAATGCAGTAATTGTTATCATAATTTATCAAAAATCGTCATTTTTTGTCTTGAATTGCATTTTGCTGTCATTTTGATGTGACTTGGTTCTTCTATTCAATTTCTTTAATTTTTGGCAGAGCCAAACCATGTCTCAGCTTCCGCTCAACAACATACTCTGGTGCGATGCAGCACTTGCTTGGGGTGACCCAAAAGCGAGTATTCTCTCATCACTCTTGACAACTGAGGGGGCTCCTCTGTTGAGATCTTTCAAGATCATTGTTCCGGTACAAATCTCAGAGTGTAAACACCTTGAGGCAATAACTTTCGGTGCAGAAAGTTAGGAAAGTAAAATAATAATACATACCACTGAAATGTCGCATATTGATTCTTTACAGTTACATTTCATGGTAGCACAGCATTAACTGGAAGATTTTTGTTAAAGATAGCAAGAATTTGGCCAATTTTCTGAAGTTTCTCTAAGTTCAGTGGTTTAATTTCATAAAATTGAATCAATACCTTGAATGGGGACCAAAACATCCTTGCATAAAACTGTTACATCTCATTTATGAAAAATCCAACAATGATTCCATTAGAATGCTTCAAGAATTGGCCAGGATCACACATACAATTTGGTGAAATCAAACTAATGTCAATCAGTACACCAAAAATCAAAATTTTAGAGTATTAAATTTGCAACACAACCAAAGACCAATAAACAGAGCAGTTTTCTCCTAGAAATTAATATCCGGACTACTAAATTTCCAAACTTAAGACAATTAGGACAAGAAATGGCGAGATGCTTTGATGGCTTTGTAATCACAAATTAAAATGTGTTGGATTTCATATATTGCCTCATAATTCCATCTTTAATTGAACCTACACATCTGAAATCACTTAACAGCACAACTTTAACACAAGTAAGTTAGAAGAGACCAGGAAAATAGTCAAGGGATATTTTTTGTGACGCTTATGAAAAAAATATGTTGATACACAGTCTTACTGCAAACCACCAATTTTTAGGTCCCATGAACTTTGCAATAATGAGAAAATACTGTATATTTGAATGTATAGGAATCTATCAACCCTAAAAATATTACTGTTGGTTAAAACAAAACTGGTTAGGATTGAAAGTACACAGGGAAGGGATGGGCAGTACAGACCATCTGGGTAGAAATTCATCTTCAGCAGAAAGCATCAGGGATGGCTATAGGCTACAGCATACCAGTAGCTACAACTGACCGGCCTATGCATACAAGATGAGGGGGTATTAATCAAGCTATTGTTTGGGGTGGAAATGGTGCACCTTGCACTTTGTCAAACATGGTTAATCAAACCAAATTCACTCATAAAAACCAATTTATTAGACTCTTCACTTGATTTTACATAATTGAAAGAGACATAAAAAATGTAAAAGAATTGTGCATTTTTATCAATTTTTGATTTAACATGCCTTGATTTCACATACTGCCACTTTCTTGATCCCTCCAAATATTTAAAATTAAGGCTCTACCAACATTTTTGAAAACTGCTCTAAAATCAGTCAAATCAAATCATTTCAAAAGATGATGCTATTCCTGGAACCATCAAGACCTCTTTGGGCACAGCATATGCCCTCACATTGCATGCAATTCCAACATGTCCAGAGAATCACAGGAAACTAATCTACGAGTTAAAATTTCAACAAGGAAAAATCATCTGCCTCAACTGGGACAATGCCCACACTCGAGCCAGACGATTTCTCATCAACAGAATTACCTCACCTATGAGGAATTGTGGGTTATGCTGTAAAAGGTCACATGGTGGCTACTGAATGAACAAATATTAGATTCAATTCCGGAAAGGGAGATAAGAGAATTATGAATAAGGTAGCAGAGAAGCTATTTTGGAAATGCAGTGTTTAGTGCACATGGTATTGATGCACCTGTTATAGTAAACCATTATTTACAGCAACCATATAATAATATTTTCTTATGCACTGCATACTCACTGTTCTCACAGGTAGACCCTGAAGCTCTATTCCTGCAAGCCAATGCTGGTTCAAATGGCCCAGTTCGCAGGACATAATCTGTATTAAGAGTCAATGAATTGACCCAATGAGAGTGACCCTCAAGAGTGCGGCAGAGTACTCCCTGAATTGAAGAAATTTCAATATATTATCACAACACTGCTTGAATTTTCACTGTAGTTGGAGCAAGATATTAATATTGAAATTGATATTGATGTCAAATATTTTGTGAGGAAAAATGTTCTTGAAGCAATTAAATTAATTATCAGTATCATTATTATATTTCTAAGCACCATCAGTACATATAAAAATAGATATTTTCAAACTTTCCCATACAATAACTCCCCTAATATGTCAGGATGGGAGGGTGGAATTGCATGTAAAACTCTTAGGAGCCCACAGAAAGTAAACTACATTAATACTAATGATAGAAACAATGCATTCGGAGACAGCCATTTCGTTAACAGGTGTATCTCTCGACATTGTTTCTGACAATACAGCTACACCAGCATTTCCAAGGGCCAACAGTATGCCAGCAATGACCTTTGACCTGATGACACCCACTAGACCGTGGACAAAACTGATGTCTCAAAGACAACAACACAGTGAGCACTCAAAAGATACATCCATCACTTTCAATGCACCAACCATGATCATTCCATGCCAAATCAGCAAATGGGCTGAGCCACCTTTGAGTCATGTTTGGTAGAGGTTCATTCTATCTGAAGGTACTTCATATGATACAAGTTTTTCTTCAGAAGTACAGTGATCGTAATACTGAGTTCAAGATGAAGTCCAAAGCATCACAATCAGTTTGTAAAGGTCTCTATGACCTGTACGAACAGGAATTAAGATGTTCTGCAAAATTAATAACAGTTCTACAACTAAACATTTTTTTTAAATCAAAACTTTCAGAAATCACTTACAAAGGAGAAGAGAATGTTGTATTATATTCTGATGGCAATGAACCAAAATAAACAATGCAGTTATCCCACAAATTTTGGAATTCTTGCTAGGTGCTCAAAAAATGTGCTCTTATTTTATCGTCATGCCAGTCACAGAATTTTGACTGCAATAGAAGTATCTTCATTGCAGCAATCCAACAGAAAATACGACAGGCTATGTGTGGACATTTATTTCATCATGATCAGCCTAGGTATCCTTTTTATAATCAACTTCAAATGGGGTTAGTCATCAAGTGGCATGCATTAAGTGTGCCAGCTGCTATATTTCTCCCGGCTAACCGTCATAAATCACAGGATATTTCAGGTGATGAAAGGGTAAATCACATGATAGGATTGCATCAAAGGATAGAAAATTTGTTAGGGCATCAAGGCAATGTTGTAAATCAAGGAAAAACATAAGTTCCAGGGGTGTAAAAGCAATGCTTCTCTTCATACAATTTACAAGCATTTGGACTGGATTCATTACAAAAACCACAGATGTAATTTATAAAGTTAGAATATTAGTACAAGTAAAGAGCATTTTATCAAACAATAAAACCTTTTTCCTTAAAAAGTCTGGTTTAACTATGGATTATTCATGAAAAGCTTCATTAAAAATTCAGTTCATGGTACATGTGCCTACTACCCCATAACCAACCAATGCATCATTTTAAAGCAGACTGGCGCACTATAAACCATTATGCCAGCCCTATTAGTTGTGGTTTCGACTGAAAGGGTGAATATTCTTTTTTCATTATTTAAACCAATGCACTCCATAAATGATGTAGTACACAGTCACGCACATCGTTGCGAATATACATGCCAAGTGAAAGAAATTCGCAATAAAAAAATCATTGTACTTGACCCTGATTCAAACTTGGATCTCCCGAATGCCGATCAAGAGTGTTGGCCAGTTAAAACACCAAGCCATCTTCGTTCAATACCAAATTTGACGGGAGGTTTATAAGAACTAGATGCTCTCATCACCAGTCCACACTGTGGCACAGAAGGTGGGGGTCATGCTAACTAGGTAACCATCACAGATGATAAACCCAAAGTTTCCACTTACAGAAAGCAAACATTGATAATTTTCCAATCATTGCATTGAACAAATGATGTTGAACAAGCTTTGCCTACAGCAGAATACGATCCAATTTTCTAATGTTATCTTCAGCAACAATTTTCACGACCAATATATATTTGAAAGAACTCACCAACATTAACTTTCAATGGTACTTCAAAGATTAATAACACTTTCACCCAAATTTTTATGATAACAGGGATGTATAATGCCTTAAAAATCCCATGCACTGTTCTAAGTATTACCTAAGGCCTTCAGTTGATGCACATACATTGGGGTAGGCCAAAATTTCAAAGTGTTGAAAAATTAAGGTCTTGAAGCTTAACTTTTTCCTTTTGACAAAAAAATAATTTATATTATACTTGGAGTCAATCAACCAATGACACCCATCCTATGGGGGTGCCAAACTTCCAATTCTTATGGGTGAGAATTTGTTTTTCCTTTCTAATACGATACAAATTGTGAATGTTGATATATTTTTCCTGTGATATGTATAGTCTCCCTTTATAAACATTTTGTGAGACTAACACATTAATATATTTGTTTTTATGTATAGTACATAAAAATGGTTGTAAATACAATAGACGGCCCCTGGTGTGTAGGCAACATGCAATGTATGTTTACGTGATCTTCTACTTTTGTGGCTCTACCCCTACTTACTCATTATACTGAAGTCCACAATGCTGTTAATGATGCCCATTCAATCGTGAGGGCTTTAAACTATTTAAAAATCTTTGCCTAAGAAATCGCCAAAGTCAAAGCATGAAGAGGGCTGGATCTGTAAATTGTGTATATTTGTAGTCCGTCATTGCAAGCAAACATTTCTACTTGCCTCATTAGCAGTCACAGCTCCAAAGTTGGACAAAAAATCATCAGTTGTTTATTTCTTTCTTAACAATCTTTCAACCCACCCCAAACCCTTATGACATGCTTGGTTGGATTTCTGCTGCAATATAATGGAAATCCTCATGCAACCACTTCACCTTCCATCCCTCAGCTCAGTATTCCTTATGCCCCTTCCCCTTCAGGATTTGACTGCATATTAGGTCAAGAGCTTTTATCAGTACAAAGTTAGATAATGACTTTAGAGCAGCACAATCGTTGATCAGTAAACAAACTTCTTTTATTTGTGGACTAAACAAAGCATTCTCATATTCGTTGGCAATTTAGTTTCACCAAGAAATGCCCGAGTCAGTTTAATTTATACAATGCAGGACTTGAAATTACTTGGGACTTCCTCTGAACATAACTACCACAATTTGGGATTTTCCACACACGTGAAGACATTCCATAGTCATCAATTGTATCTTGAAAACAAATTAGAAACATTAGCACTCGACGATTTACCAATGGCTTTAGAATTAAAAAGAAAAATGAAGCTACCCTTTAACATGGGGTAAATTCAAGGGAAGAGGCCATTAAATGTCCTCACTTTAATCCTGCTGAGGCTTCACTATTATAATAAAATGATTCTTTGGATAATGTAACCCTATATTCCCTGACGATGTTGGAAAGGTTTGGAGTAAAAGTAAGGGTATAAGAGCTTTCCAGGATCGTCTTTAGAAAGACATGCAAGAAGATTACATTTTCAAACCTTTGAGTATCGAAAATGATGCAGTTCAAAATGTGGTCATCCTCTGCTCATATTTATTAAACACAGTAATTAAATTAGTGTAAATTTCTCGGGCTCGCCACCGGGTAAGATTTTTATAGACAGCCGACGTTTCGGGTTCCGACTCGTCACCCATTCTCAAGGCCTTGAGAATGGTGACGAGTCGGAACCCGAAACGTCGGCTGTCTATAAAAATCTTACCCGGTGGCGAGCCCGAGAAATTTACACTAATTTAATTCGCCGGGAAAGTGTAAAATCATACATTACAGTAATTAAATGATTAATAAAAGCAGTAATCCCATCCGGTTAGGAATAATTACATATAATAATCATAAAGCATTCTGATGCAAATAAAGCAAATCTACAGTGAAATCTCTGTTGCCTTCCTCGTACATATTCTAACAAGCTAGAACTTTCATGAGAGGAAAATGTTATAAATAATCAATAATTCCCTTAATATGAAATATTCAATGTAATTTAGTTTTTAAGTTTATTTACAAGGCTGAAAATCTGAAGTATGGGGAACTTTAGGGGATGGCCATGAAAATTAATGAAGACATCAACCTGCCCACCCAACTGTCCAAGGTTTATATAACCATTATTTTGTAATATGAATGGCAACTATTAAATGTTTTAGTCTCAAAAAATGTTCATAAAAGAATCATATACCCAAAAATGAGAAAATATATCAACATGTATCATTTGTATTGGATGAGAAAAAAAAATTTAATTCTCAACCTTAAAAATTGAAAGCTTGGCACCCTCCAGCAAGGGTTGCTGGGGATTGATGGATTCCATATTAAGTATACCTTATTTTTTTATCAAAAGGAGAAAGTTTAAACTTCAAGATTTATTAAATTTGGAAAAAATTAAAATTATGAAAATTTTAGCCCACCCTAGCATAATTGGGGTAATACATTTTAATTTGTGGAAAGTCTATCAGCATAAAAACCACTAAAATATGACAAACATTTCCATACGTGAATCTACAATGCATGGTAAGCGATATCACTTATTATCTCATACTTGGCATTATATTATCAACTATAGCAATCAAAAAAGGCACAATTTGTCAATCCTTTAGTAATTTCAATGCCTACCACTGCAATTCTTTCCTTGGTAGTATTTTGATTCCATGAAAAGTACAGTAAAAAACAAACTCGCTTACAATGAATTTTAGGGTTTGTGGTCTTTAATTTAGTTATAAACAGGATTTTGTTGCATCCAAACTTCCGCATAACTTGCCGTACACATCGTCAGATCCCACGATTTTTGTTGATAATCCTCTGTATTAACACAACAGACCCTTAACAATTGACCGCCCTCACAAAGTATGAATATTTTTTATTTAATCTAATATCGTTTACATTTGTGTAATTTCACTTATTGCAACTAGTTCATCATTCATAAAACACCACACTAATCTATTCTTGAGCTATGAATCTTACATCATCATCATTAAGTATTCATCCAGCTGATTGATAGGTTTATGGACAGTAGTTATCCATATCTGTTTTCACTATTATGGATGGCCTGCCATTAGATCCCTCTAGAATTCCTCATGCCGTCTCCCGCTTTTCATTTCATCCAGAATTCCTATCCTCTTCCTTCCCTTACTGCACTTTCCAAGTGCTCTCCACTCTATTGCCCTCTTCACCATTCCCTCTCCTTTCAATACATCCTCCACTCATCTCTTCCGACTCCTCCAAACCTCCACTCATCTCTTCCGACTCCTCCAAACCTCCGCTACTCGCTTCCTTTCCTTTCCAACCATATCTGATACCTCCTCATTTGTCCTTCTCACCACCCAGCTCACCCTCTCCATCCTTCTCCACACCCACAATCTTCAATGCCTCAACTTCACAGACATCCTCCCTTAGCAATGACCAAGTCTCCAACCCACACAGTGCCATGGTCCAAATGATACGCTCAATGAATCTTAATGAAACAAAAACTGAAAATGTCCTTAACGTCCTCCTGTGTAAGAGTGCATTACTATGATCCTTTTAGTAATATACTCCTCTGTTGACCTGTACACTTTCCTAAGTGTAACTCCTGTATCATTTCATGCATTCATTCCTTGGGCTGGCTTCAAGAAATTTAGTTTAGTGTAAATCTAAGAATAAGTGAAGAATTGTGTCATACCTCACCAGATCGGTATTTTAAACGTTAAGTGTAAGAAAGAAATGAAAGAGCATGTTACGAAACTCAACACATCAGGTCATTTGAGCCCTTTCTTCATCCTTTTATGTCACAAAGCATGCAGTGGGAGTGGAAGAGGGCATGCTTTCTCAATGACTTCAAGCGATCAACATTTTTGACACAAAGTAATCAAGGTAGTCAAATTATTATCTCTTAAAACAAACAATATTGCTGGTAATTGTTCTGAATTGCAGGTACGAATTTTGTAGCATAGGTTGAATATATTTCCAGTGTTTTTGAGTTAAATCTCATCAATATAGCCAACATTATACCTAATACCAGTTTGGTACAGTTTAAAATCAATAAAATTGCTCTCGGAGCAATAAGCAATTCATGAGTTTCCCTCAACATCAAATACTTGGTGCCAGGATTTGTCAGACAGCAGCAGCACTGCAGGCAGTCACTCTAAGGGAGGCTTAAGTCAAGGCATACGAGAACAACTTAAGATACAGGAAGATGCGGTCAGTGGGTAGATATAGCGATGGGTTTATTATAAATAAGGCAATAATTGGCCCAGGGACCAAAGATTAGTTTGCTTTAGTGAGGATTTCATATCACCCATGCTCGTTACATGGGGGATTTCATTACATGCAAGATCATTATAAATGAGTTTTACTGTATTTTTAACTATTCAAAACACACTAAGCATGCTTACATCATTAGACCTCCAAACTTTGACAGTGCGATCCTGAGAGGCAGAGTACAGCAGACCTGTTCCTCCCCATCGGACACAAGTGGCCCCCTGAATGTGACCAGACAGCACCAGTAAGCAATTGCCAAGGAGTGTATCCCACACCCTCACATCCCCATCTTTGGAGGAGCTCGCCAGTTTGCGGCAATCTGGATTCCTAGAAATCATAGAGATTTTAGAAGGAAATTAAGAGCTGCCCTTCCAAAGTGATTTCTAACATTAAACCTTTCTATTACAGCCTTGGTTTATCTGACACTTTGATCAATTTAGCTTAGCACCCCCAACAGTGGACTGCACTCAGTAGCTTTAGTCTTGCAAGTGCCATTCTTTGATTTCTCAGGACTTAAAGGCATTAAATCTTCACAGATGTCACATTATAAGTCTGAAAATCTTAAGTTCAGAGAATTCAGACCCATCATCAAACTGTAGAGCATGTTTCTGCTACTTTTTTCTTTTTATCTGCAATACTTTTTATTAGTACTATTTTTATTTAACTAGACTGTCCATGAATTGTTCTGCAAGCTTTAAAGCAAGCATAAAGCTACACTTATGCCATGAGGTCCTGTACAAACTGAAGAAATGGTAGGATGATAGAGAAATGGAAGGTGAGAGTTTTATTTAGGACAAAGAGGAGGGAATTCCAAATGAGAGCAGGTGAAGAAGAGCATGAGAGGAGATATGGAAATGGGAACAGTTGAGGAAAGATGAAGAACATTAAAAAAGGGATGATGAGGATGAAGCAGAGAGGTTGATACAACTGCAGAGTCCATGGAAAATGTTCTAGATGTGAATTTTCTCACACAAGTATTTCATCAAGGTCTCCAACAGGCAGACTCACAAAATCCATCTGTTACTGTAGTATGTCTTTATTTTCCATGCACTACTTTATAATTACCTGTGAAATGGCTCCCAGCAGAGTGATGTGATCCACTGCTTATGCCCAAGCAAATGCTTCCCCTTTTGCTTCCCTGTGATGGGATCCCAAATTAAAATCTGCCCACTCTTGCAGCCAGACGCCAAGGAAGAGCTGTTAGGTGACCATGATAGGACAAGGACCCAATGTTTGTGACCTACCAAAAGATGAAGCAAAATCATGGCTTGATTACCGAAACCAATATTTCCATGAAATTAAATGGCATACAGAAGATCCTCACTATAAGATAATAATAAGAAAATCTAATGTAAGAATTAATCACTAAGTCAAAAATCTAACAAATTTTCGATACATAAACATGAATTTATTCAGTTAAGCACAAAACATTAGATAGATAGACAAAACATCAAAAATTTAGCATTTGAAAATCAGGCAGTTTTAATCCATCCCTATGATGGTGTTTTCAAAATTGCCTCTTTTGTAAGTATTGGGCCAGTAACCTTAAATTTTGCTTCAATTTTGCACAGAAAATACCGGGCATAGTTAAAAGCGATGAAAAACATCAGATAACCCGTCATTCAGACCTAAAATCCATAAACTCTACCCGGAAACAACTGAGGGACAACAATTGAACCGTGGAAAAAGCAGATAAAGGGAACACAGTGGTGATAATGAACAAGGATGACTACTTAAACAAGTGCTTTGACTTCATTAGGAACAATGAAATAGTTAAACTTTCAACAGACCCCACCAAAAAGTTTCAAGAAATTGTGAAGAAATCCTTTAACAATTCCCCCAACATATTCAAATCTAATGAGCTATATAAAGTCACAATCATGAATCTAAGAGCACCCAGTTTCTTCGGTCTCCCTAAAATTCACAAAGAGAATATTCCCATTTGCCCAGTTGTGTTGCCCAGTTGCCCAGTGTAACAGCCCCATCCAGAAAACTAGCGGCCCAGTTGAATTCTCAATTTAGAGAATCAACAAATTTCCAGCCAAAGTTTGCAGTGAAGAATACAAAAGAATTCTGTGACCAATTATCAAAGAAAACTCCTCCGCCCTTCTCCAAATACCTACTAGTGTCCTTTGATGTGGAGAACCTGTTTACAAGCATACCAGCATCTGATGCAGTGAATGTGGCAAAAAAAGTGATAGACAACCTACGGACGGAGGCGACCGTCGTAAAAGAATTTGTGTCATTGTTGAAAGTATGTGCAGACCAGAATTATTTTAAATTTAATGGGGAATATTATTTATTTCTTCTTTGCCCCGTTATTGCCACTCTTAGCCGAACTGTTTATGGATGACATTGAGGAAAAATTATTTGGTGGTAACTCAGTGTGCACAAAGAATATTTATTGCTGGTTCCATTACGTGGACGATATTTTTGCAGTATGGACTGACACGGACAGACAGTTAGATAACTTTCTGATGATTCTGAATACCCAGTGCAAAAACATGAAGTTTACTAGTGAGAAAGAAAAAGAGGGAAAACTGAATTTCCTATATGTGACAGTAATGAAAATAGACAAGAAATTTGATTTTGCAATCTTCTGCAAACCCACGACCACAGACCACATCATTCCCTCTGACTCCCAACATGACATATCACAAAAACTGGCCGTCTTTCACTTCCTTTTAAACAGACTAATGGACATTCCTCTTTCTAAAGAAACATTTAATCAGGAAATATAAATTATTAAATCAATAGCCATTTCTAATGGTTACAACGAGAGCATTATTGACAAAATGCTCCTTAAAAAATGCTCCATCAGGGCAAAACTAATACTCTTCACTCCAAGAAAGTGGAGAGTGAAAATATTTGGTGGTGCAAATTACCATATTATGGGTTAATTTCTGAAAAAATAGGCAACCTATTCCTAAAAGAGCAATTTAAAATTGCAATTTACAACAATAAAAACCTTTAAAGTTTCCTGAATAACTCCAAAGATAAAGTTCAACCATTGGAAAATAGTGGTATTTACAAATTAAAGTGCAACGACTGCAGTGCGGCGTATGTGGGGCAGACAGGACGCAATTTCCAGAAAAGGATAGAAGAGCACAATAGGTGTTTCCGGAAATGCAATCTTTCCCAGTCCCACTTTGCCAAACACCTGTGGGAAGAAAATCACAGCAGCGATTTCTTACCAGAGATATTACATATAGAGAAGAAAGGGAGGAAGATGGACAAAAAGGAGGAGTTTGAAATTAGAAGGAACTTCAAGAAGGGTCCCTTACTGAATGACATTCTTTTTGAAAAACCCTCCCCCCTCCTGGAAGTGTCTCTATCCCTCACGGAAAAACTGAAACCACGGACCCTCCCACCCCATTCACCACATGCTGTTAACCCACCGCAACCATAATCCCTAAAACCTCAAAGTTCCACACCATGTCAACCCCCACCCACCACTCACGTGGTCCCTCATGGGTTTTCCAGATTCCTAGCCCAACCGCCATCCCTTACCTCCCCCCCCCCCTGGTTTTCCCTCCTCACCTCCACCCCTCCTACCTTCTCCCAAACCCCTCATGATATACATATATACATCTGAAAAATTTTTTGGAGTTTGTACCTGATGATGACACCACTGTGTCAAAACATGTACCAAGAAAATAAATCTGTGGAAGAAAACAAAGTTACTTTTTCATTTGTGAAATTCAACTTCCACATAATTGAGCCTCAAACTATGGAACGTATTAACACTAGAACCGCCGAGGGGTCATTTTGACCCCTGAGGTTGTATATGTTTGATTGTCACTCTTAGAATTTTTTAAATGGGGTCATCATATGTATATGACTTTTCATCGATTTTAATGCCTAATTGGATGCCACTTAGGTAAAAGATAAGTATTGTTATTTTTCTGAGGTACATGCCCTCAACCCCTCGGACCGCCAAGGGGTCAAAATGACCCTACGTTTTTGTACATCATTTTCTTGTTTGCTGTCCATGGTGTCTGCTTCGTTGTGCATAAAATGGTATGCACCGCTTCCTCTTTCCTTGGTTCCCGAAGATGATAGCTAGCAGCCGGACTGGCACCAGCTTGTCTAGACCGCCGATTGCATGTTGTCGAATTTTGTCTCCCTTCCAAATTTTTTTCCTTTCATTGTCCTGTCTTTCACTAAGTATCAAATGCCATTTCTCGGTTCTTTCCCCGGTTTTATTTTGTATACTTTCTGGCTGCAGACAAAGGCATTCAGCGACGCTCATGCAAGCTGTTGAGCCGTGTGCCCCTTACAAATTTCACCCTTACCTTGTGTAGTCATTTACAAAATATCAAAATGTGGTTTCCCTCCTCTATCCCTGGTTGTCTGGGATCGGCAGTACACAGTCAAAGCTCCCGCACGAAGATGGCCAGTCCACACATTTTTCAATATTTTAGATTTGGCCACGATAAATGCATTTACTGTGTACAGAAAAGTAACAGGTGAATATATGCGGCGAAGAGAATTTATCAGAAAATTAGCGGAGGATCTATGCAACAAATACCTTACTACTGAGGAAACATCAGAATCCGATGATGGAGAAAGTGAAGGAAAACGGGAAGAGAATAGTCAGGGTCGCGCCCGTAAAAAATGCCAGATTTGAAAGTGTAAAGGTAATAAAGCTTCCGATAAATGTAAATCATGCAAAAAATTCGTTTGTGGATCCTGCTGTGGCAAGACAAGCAAAACATGTCTGGTCTGCATATTGATATGCTCTACAATTGTGTTCACTAATAATTTTATGAAAAAAGTCGTTAAAATTTTTATACCAGTTTACAAACGATAAAAATATTATTGCTAATAATAACTTATGCAATTGTTAATTATTTTGCCACATTTATGTACCCATATGTGATTTATGTACTAAATTGTTTTAAAAAACCGTACGTGTAAGTGATCATAATTTAGTTTAACTTGCTAAAATGATAATAATAATATTAAAAATTAATCGTTCTAAGTAATTTTAGATAAAAAAATTGACAAATGTATCTCTTTTTAGGATACAGTAATTTATTTTCTAATTAAAATGAAGAGGGGTCAAAATGACCCCTTGGCGGTCGGAGGGGTAGTAAAACGTACGGCGGTTCTAGTGTTAAGGGGTTTTGCTGTACGCCATTCCAATGAAAAATGCAGCTAGAAGTACTACCATAGTACTACATAACATTTTGTTAGGTACACTTGATCCTGATCTTCCTGAAATTGTCATGATGGAAAAGAAAAGAAAGTCATTGGATTTGGCTAAGAAATTCGAAATCATACAGGACTGAAAGATTAAGGGCAATTGAGCAGAAGTCGGCCGAAGGTATCATTCAACTTCATTGACTCTGTTTACGATTTAAAAAAAGTAAAGAAAAAGTACTACTGCCTAGAAACTTGAAAATACTGCAGGGAGTAGTAAGGAAATGCGACCATGTAAAGATGTCTCTTTAGCATCAGTGCTATTTGAATGGTTCACCCAGCAAAGAAGTATCGGAGTTCTGTTAGGAGACCAAAAAAATCAAAAGAATTCTTCAAAATAAAAAAAAATACCATTCTTAGCAAATTCATAAGGATGATTTATCACTTCACTGTGTTAAAAGATTTCTTATCCATACAGAACTAATGAAATCGTAATGGCCTGTTTACGTTACATATGTTGCCACTAGGGTGTACTCATGACCATTAACATGAACGCATGCTAATAAGAAAGGAGGCTTTTAATGAACATGCAACATGCATGCAGACATGGCAGAGAAAGATTGAGGTGCAGGCAGTAAAGTACCCCTTTCCCATTCACTCTCAACTTCTTACTACTACTGCCACACCCCTAGACCTTGACCTCACGCAAATGAGGGATCGGCAAATTCTCAGTTCACACTACCATTGTAAGGTCAATCATTCCTAAGCTACATGCATTTACACTTCAATGGCTTTACAGGCCTAAACTTTGTGCTGCCCTTACCAGGAATGGATAGTGTGACAAACAAGATGGAGACATGAAATCTCGCTACAAATACATTTGTAGGCCATCAGAATTAACAAAGAATTTAATGGATTGCTAGCTGATGAAAGACTCCAGTTTTTGCAATTCAATGTGGTGAAGGTACATTATTCCATAGATAAATAATACCAGCCGTGCTGAAGAGATGAGTTTACACAGCATAGTTCACCAATTTTGACCTAATAACTTGGCCAATACATGGACTATATCAGACAAAATAATACATAACCTGGAATGATCCTTTCTCTTTTAATGCAGACCTTTCTCATATTAATATTTTAGACATAATTATAGCAAACGTGTAAAGCATGCACCAGTTGCGTTTCTTCATCGGCGCTCTCCCACAATGCCAGTGACAAAGCCACTTCCGATTCAGCAGACTTCTTCATTTTCACAGTTTTCACCCTTTAGCTTGCTCTTCACCACTCCTCTATCAACACCTAATACTTTTTCTTAGGTTTGTCTAGTGTGACTGATGGGGGTAAATCATTCCGTGATAAGCAGAGCCATTTTCTTCCCTCTCTCTCACCTCATATTCCGCTTTGGGCGATTACTTGACAACTCCCAAGAATATTCAATTTCTGCGACTCTGAAGTCCGCAGACTTTAAAAGCCATCATAGAAAAGGCAACTCTGATGAGGTTGGTAATTCAAAACCAGTCAGTCACATTATAAAACAGTGCAGTAAATTTGTTAGAGATATTTTAGTTAAAATAAAAATGTACCCAGTTATTCCTCTCACGCAAAGAATAACCAGAAACAATTAAGTTGCCCCATTTGTGAAGTTGACTTATAAAGTGGTCCTACTTCACGTCCAACAATTGATGAGCCAAACCCCTCTCACTCAACATAGGAATGTTCTCCCTGCTTGTTCAAGAATGCAGCGAAATTCATCTGTGTGGTGCTTATTCTGCGAGAAAGAGATGGTTGTAACCCAAGAGTATCACTCCCATTTATCTTTGTCTTCGTCACATTTACCCGTGACCAGCTTTGCTTCCACCCAGTTGGCCTCTACTAAGAAGGGGAGGGTGTGGGCCTTTGAGATGGGGGGAGGCTCACAAAGTTTGAGTCAGAGCATCTATGAAAGTTATTGCAATACATATTCTGAATGGTAGTGAAAGCAAATGACTATCTCCCCTCATTATAAAATGGAATAACCCTGAAACCTTGTTGTTTTTGTTAATACCGAGCATCATATTTCCAGTTTATTTTTCCTGTGATGCCAGTTCCATGTCTATACAAAGTAACATTACTAGGATTATGTTTTACAGCTCTCTGGGCCTGGATTCACATTATGATTTCTTCCTACAGTTGTGACCATCTGTAATGTGAACAAGGCAGAACAGGCACCAAAAGGGCAATGTATCGTATACAACTCTTCATCCATTGTTTCTTCAGTACAATTGTTTGTGGTTTTATTGTCTAATTACTGCTAGATTGGCTGTAAGGCTGTAAGAACCCATTTCTGCAACACATTTGCAATTTCCCATAAACTAACTGTGATCGACTAATTTTTATGAAAGAAATGATTTAACATTACTTATGAGTTCATTAGTTACATTTCCCTCATTTAATTCCCCTCCACAACATCAACCCTTTCTGTGAGGCATCCTTGACCATTATTTATGCTTGATACCATTAAACAATAGTATACCATATTTTTCAGGCAATAGTTCACTGAAGAGTTTCCAACAAATGTCAGAGAACTTGCCATGCATGGAACATTGTGAGCACTAATAAATGAGACTGATAATTGAACTGTAGCTACAAAAACTTTCCATTACACAGAGACTATGAGGCATGCTTAGATTCAACCTATTCCAACAACACACAATAGGTTTAAACCAAACCAAGCCATACCTTTGCAAACAAAATGTGGTGTCTGAGTCTTCACATCCCAGAATCGGACTGTGGTATCCCCAGACCCACTGGCAAGGTATTGGCCATCTGGGCTGAAATTGACAATTGTGACCGCCTCGGCATGTCCAGGAATCGAGCTGAAAATTGAGAGGAAAAGGGGAGTAAATATTAAAATAAACCCTTGTGTTATCAATTTCCTACTTACATTATGTTTTGGAAGGGGAATGAAACATATAAATGTGATACTTTTCTTCAAGTCTGGAAAAGTAAAAAATCTTTCACTAGAGGCATTTACAGAAACAACTCATAACAAAGGTAATCTTCATCATTTATGATGTGTAACAAGTTTGGTAATGGATAGAGTAAGCGAGGAAGAGAGGGGAGATATCAGACAGTGGGGTCAGAGTATCCTTGCTGTGGCATGACAAGGAGTCCACAATTTACATCAACATCTATGAAGGGGATTGGGTAAGTGTGGTGGCTAGAGTACTGGCTAACCATACAGGAGGCCAGGGTTAAAATCCCTGCAGAGGATATTTTTCCCAGGAAACCTGATCCTACTTGTGGAGGGCACTTCAAGTACAGTGCTCCGTCTGTCGGATGAGACGTTAAACCATGGTCCCCTTGGCACCCTAGAGTAATGAGAGCAGGCTCTCATTACTCTATTAACTTGCAGTTAATTCGTTAAGAGCAGGCTAATGCCGATGTCGGGTTTCTATCCTCCCTTCCTCCCTTACCTATCCCCTATGGCGCAAATGACCTTAGCTGTCGGTCACCTCCCCAAATACCCAATCCAATCCAACATCTATGAAATACCATGCAAGTCACCACTAGGGTGTGTGGCATGGGGTGACTCCATGCCAGGCACGCAACACCCTGCTGAAATCAGAATTGCACACGCCCAGGCGCAGGCCAAAAGCAGTCAGGATGACAATACACGGTCATACCATAAATTAGGACAGTGCTACGTAAATGAACATAATATTACGCAGCATACAACTTACAAATACTGGTTAGTATTATTAATGCGACTAATGAATAGTAATACAAGATACCATGTCATGCAGGAGCTATGTCTTGCCGGATATTTCATGCTGAGTTAGTAGTTAACAATGATGTCCAGACATTTAGCACAAGAGCAAAACCTACATTACCCAGTGAGGGTAAACATTTCCCAGAATTGATTTATTGCAACAATTCTGGTCCCTTATTCAGGGTGGCCACGCAAGTATCAAGTAGTGTTGGTAAGTAATCGAGTAAAAGTAATCGGATTACTTGTAACGATTACTTTTGCAGTAATTTGTACTTGTAACGAATACTTTTAAAGAAATGTAATTTTTACTTGTAATTTACTACTTGCAGTGAAAGAGGAATTGTTACTTTCGCCCTAATCGTTACTTGCTTGTAATCAACGATTACTTTACTCGCTCCCCTACCTAGACCTACAGACAACTTCGAATCCCTGAGTATCCTAATTTGCCTTTTTGGGTTCAGCCAGCCTTACGTTGTAGCCTACTCATGATGGGTACAAAACATGACACCCCTTGTTGTTTCAGAAAATATAATTGTATGTATTGCTAGTGAAATTGCAGGCTATAGCAATTTCTATGACTCAATCTTTCCACATTTCTACTGCACAATTCAATAATTACCGGGTGGTCTATAAAGTATACGATCTTACAAGAAGTAATTGTAATTGTAACTGTAGTTTTACTGATTACTTTTTAAAATCAGTAATTTGTATTTGTAATTGATTCCTTTTTTACAAAGTAACTGTAATTGAGCCCAGTTACTGTTTCGCAGTACTTTTACCAACACTGGTAACGAGCTGAAATTCCCTGACTTTTCCAGATTTTCCAGACTACTTTCACAATTTTCCATGTTTGATAATATGTATTCTATGGAATACATATTAACGTATTTACACATGATAAAAATGTGATTAAAAGCTGTTATCGATTAACCCCAAAATAAAATTATGTAAAATTATGATAAAAAATGTATTTTGACGGTTATGGAGCATCATCCGAATGACATAACATTGCACATACTTGCAAATAAACCCCAAATAAAATTAAGTAAAATTATTATATCCAGGCTAATGGAGCCAAAGGATTCACGATAATTAGTTGGCTTTGTCATTTTATGTAAAGATATTCATGACAAGTATCGGTATAATAACCTTGTTTTGATATCTAGCCTGCCGGAAGTACAATCTTACAAAGATTCTATTGGCACAACTGTATATTGTACTGCCGTAGCAGACATGTTGGTACCTCAAAAATAAGCTTCATTACACTTCTATGTGTATATTTGTTCTTTCAATAAGCATTTTACTTTGCTTCTATCTTCCACTAATTATAAATGGGAAATAGGTAGGAATCATAGTGACTGTCATGGCATCAATAACATCAGATTTGGAGATTAGCTTTCAAGTTTCCTTCCGCATGATGTCTTTTGGTGACAACAGTTTCTCCTGCCATCCTGCTGGCGTCTTCAGGTCGAAGTGGCGATGCATTGGTTCAAGTAGAATGGCTGCACTGGAGGCGTGGCAGCTTCAACGTTCCGGTGAGAGGAGCTCACCACAACCAGTTTGTTGGCAAAATGGCGCATGACAGGGGAATTTAATTTGGAGTGTGATGAGTTGTTTGTGTGAAATTTGAAAAACACTCTTTTTGACAAAGAAATAAAACTAACCTGAGGGGGGATATACAAATGGGGGAAATGATGTAAACAATTATATGTACAATGAATTCATGGTCCGTCCTTATATATCTGTCGGGTCGATTGGAGCGAACTGGCTTCCAGCGCTTTTTGTGTGAGATTTTGCTTCCAAGTATGTGATAGGTTGTAGCAGTCTTCCCGGTTGCAATTATTCGGGTTTTTCGTAATTTCAATGGATTCCCGAATGATTCTGGAAAAATAGCGTCTCTCATTGCTGGTGATTGTTGGCTCGTCAAAATTTATGCTAAGGCCAGGCTTCGACCATATGTGTTCGGCGAATATATAGTTTTGCAATTTCATCCAGTCCTCTCATTACTCTATTAACTTGCAGTGCCGAAATCCCTTCTAGTTGCTACTTTGCTCCATTCCTGTAGATTAGCAGAATTAAGTATGATGTTTACATCAATTGAAATATTTGAGAGTAGGCATTCTTCATGGAACAAGACTACGATCCGTTTAAAAGACAAACTGGCATACAAAAGGATTAAAGACAAGTTAATACGTTTTTGGAAGATGATTTACTTGAATTGGATCAGAAGACGTCTCCTGCATTTCTGCTGAAGGGGGTTGTATATCTCCGCCAAAAACTCTCCCGCAGATGTCTACTTTGCCTTCTACCAGGAATCTGCATTTCAACTTACAGCAAATTTTTTTTGTGCAAGTGCGTAAAATAAAGATAGATATTTCCTTTGAGCTTTGTAATTTGTCATTAGCGGAATCTTTCACTGATATTTCAGCAGTGGAAAAATGTAAATTTAACAAAAAAGAGCAGCTCTTCCTGACATTTAGGATGGATATTTGTAAAAATATTTATACTCACAAGGTAGTGGCCATCAAGTTTCGCTATGCCTATAGTCGTGGTTCGCAACTAGGTTGGCAGCAGATCTACCCATTGTTTTTTCTTCTACATAGTTCGCAAGCCCCCATTGGTTGAATCGACGGCAATGTCAAAAATGTTGCGTTGATAAAATCCACCCAGTGTGTAACAGGCCATATGCACCTCTTCGGCTGAGGGGAGCATTTCCTGCAAATGCAAGGTTGTTCAACTTGGATTGAGATTGGACTAGCTCTATGTTAACTCAATGATTGCGTGTATCGAAATGGCTATCAGCAAAGCGTGGGATGCTCAAATATCGAAAATATACCTATGCGTACGAGGATGAAGAAAAATCACCATTTGACTTTTACAACAAAGATGATTTTTCCAGATTTAGCTTTCATTTTCCCTGACATTACATGACTTTCCAGACACAATGTAATTCCCTGACTTTCCATGGTTTTCCAGAAGTGTGGCCACCCTGCTTATTGTAAGTAAAAAAAAATGAAATTTTAAATCTATTGGTTCTACAATGTACGTCCTTGATTTCATACCCATGACCATAATAGTTTGGCTCTAGCAGAATATGTTGAACATCTGGCAAAAAACAGTCTACATCAAACCTCCATTAAAGATGTCATCTATATTTTTCCTTCGGTCAGATCGAGGTTCCAATCCTAAATCCCTCAACAATTCAGTAACTCTACTACGCTAATCGTAAAACTTTTTCAAAAATCTTGCTGCTCTCTGCTGAATTCTATCTATGTTTAATATATCAGCTGACAGACAGCACACGACACAAAGATTTCTTCACAAGGCACCATAGTAGAGATCCCGATTGCACTAAAACATTTTCACTCATGCCAAGATTCTAACCCAGGCCCTTAAGTTGGAGAGCTTGTACTCACCACCTCACCAACCAAACCAATATATTTCTCTTAAAATAATGTGAAGGCTCTGAAGTGTACTTAGTTTCAAGTGAAATGATCACTTATAAACCAGCAATATCTTTAATTACATCAATTATATTAATGAGAACAGATTATCCCATAAGGCACCACATGATGGTATGGCAATAAGTGTAGACTATGCCCATAAAAATTAAGAAATGCAATGCTGAAGTCACTAAGCTAGCACCAAAACTAAGAGTAGTTAAATTAAGTTTCAATAGAAATAGACCCCCAAACTGCTCTAGCAGAAGTCACAAATGGTGCCTTGGTAGAATGGTTCCCTGACTGAAAGAGAATCTCATACCTAGCTTAATAATGAATAGTAGAAACAAGAATCAGCTGGTCTCAGAAGAAATCAAAAGAATGATGAAGGAATGTACTCCGTATGTCTAATTATGAGTCTTCCATGTTTGGTCAAATATCATAAGTAAATCGAAGGGGGTGCTATTCCATGTGGAAAAGAAAAACAATGGAAATACCATGGTCTATGGCCTTTGGTCCAACAAAGAGGAGAAAATGGATACTATACCTGAATATTTATTTACCAAACAAATTCATTGCATTCGCTTTGCAGATGACATAGCTCTAGTAGCTGACTCAGAGAAGGAATTAAGTCGAATACTTAAGATTCTAAATAATATTTTATTAAAACTGTGACTTAAAATAAACACCAAGAAAACAAAAATCATGGTGGTAAAAAGAAAGAGAAGAGAAAAGATAATGAATATATGTATAGACAGAGTGAGACTGGAGGAAGTGACAGAGTTCTGCTACTTGGGTAGTATATTAGAGAATCATAACAACTGCTCCTCTGAGGTCAAAAGAAGAATAACGTTAGCCAAGAAAGCCTTTCAATTAAAGAGAAGTCTCCTAGTAAATAACAGCATTGGTATTGAGACTAGGAAGAAATTCCTGAAAAGCTTTGTGTGGAGTATGCTAACATATGGATGCGAGACATGGACACTAAGGAAGAGTGAAATGACCAAACTTGAAGCTGCAGACATGTGGTTTTGGAGGAGGATTACAAAAACTAGGTGGACCGACAGGAAAATTAATGAGCAAGTACCAAATGAAGTCCATATAGAAAGAGAACCATTGGAAACAATTTAAACAAGAAAAGCAAAGCTCATCGGACACTTACTTAGACACGACAACATCATACAAAATATTATGGAAGGTAAAATTCTAGGCAAAAGACAGAGAGGACGACCGAGAGCTTCATACCTAAAAGTATTGGCGATGGAAATGGGATGCACCTCATACAATGAAATGAAGAGGAAGGCTGAAAATAAAGAGTTTGCAACAACGTGGCTGCAACAACAAGGATAACCTTTAGAAGAGAAGAAGACCTGAATATATAAAAAAGGAATATCTTGTTGTTTAAAAACTAATAAAAATATATTTATAAATATTTTAAGTTTTAGTGATGGCGATGTTTACAAACATACATACGTAGGTATGTTTATAGATAGGCAGCAGGACATAATATTATGTATTTAGATAGCGGGCAGATCAATATTCTGTCAAAGTTACTTGTGAAAAAGGAAAAAAAGTAGTAACCATAGTTTTCCAATTTTATAGGAATTCTGCAGGGGGGATTTTGGCAGAGGGATTTCATTGAAAGGTTTGAAACTCATCTCACAGACAGGTCAAGCCATGGACTGCAAAGACTACCAGGCAATAAGTAAACATTTCATGAGACAAATTCCCAACTCAAAATTTATAAACAGGTGGCAAGAGAAATAAATAACTCCCATTTTTACTTGCATTTAGTCTGTTTTTTTGGGAACAAACTTGAGGTCAAAACATTGGAAGGGTTAGACTTTACATGAGTGAACCTTTTCACAGCTTAATCTTAGCAGGAAAAAATTAGGTAAATCTTCACCAAGTGATAGGGCTTCAACATAGTACAGTAAACCAATCTAGTGAAGCAATCGAGGGGACAGTCGAAGATGTCTCTCTCCGAGAATGCCCTAAAAACAAATTCTTCCTAAAATACGAGCGAGAGAAACAGGAGGAATCGGGAACAATCAAGTATATAAAATTACCACCAAATGAAAGATAATATATTTCAGCAACATAACACGTGCAAACAATGTAAGGATCAGCCAACCTGTGTTGACGTCTAAGTTTCAAAATCAAACACAACTATATGAGACAGCGAGAGTAGAGCTTCTCAAGACCATGGTCAATGTCAAAAGAGATCGATTAGTGGTTTTTGTCGTAGGAGGGGAAGTTCAGACGGCGGGAGAGTGGAAAGGGTGAGCAGAGGTAGAGAGGCGATTTGTTACCTCGGAGGGAAAATTATAGTCAAGGTCAAAATTGAAAGTTGCGAGGGGGATGAAGGGGGAGCATGTGATTGGCAGCCTTGGAGGGGAGGTAATTTTGTGGAATGGGAACACATGCAGTGTAGGATTGCAATTGGAGATTAGGAACTGCTTTTCATCTCCGATCGCAGATTTCTGGTTTTTGCCTTTGTGCCCAGCACTTTAGCACATCCTCGTAGTCTTCCATCTCAAACTGCTATATAAACGAGAGAGGATCTGGTGAGGGGATGTGGCGGGCAGGACTTGCTGGCAGGAGATGCTGAGTCGCGGAGATGGCTGGAGTTCACGATCATCATTGGCACGACAGATGTCATTAGCTCGTCAGTGGCGGGGCGCGCCTTGGACAAGTCCTTCGGCTAAGTCCGTAGGATAATAGTCCACAGAGGATAAATTGTCCAAAGAGGAAATAAATGGGGGGGGGGGGTAATGCTAAAAAAATGCTACACTAGGAGTCCACCAAAATCATATGTACAACATAGAAAAAGCACTCATATGCTCTTCATTTGCTCCACGAGCAAACATTCAATGCATTACTGTCGTGTGACCTGTGGTGCCACAGAAGAGGGCACACACTGATGAAGGTTGAGAAAACTAGGAATGCCAGCATCATCAATTTACATGCATAGGAATAGCTTATTAATGACCAACAAGATTAGAACCTTTATTTCGCAGGTGCAAGCTAAAATTATTCCAATACCACTTGAACTAACCATATTTTAGTTGAAATGGAATACCTATTCTCTTCACTAAATCATGCAGATGGAAAAAATAACAATTTTTATCAGTTAAAATATTACTACTTAAATGATGAAGAAAATGAAGATCGATTCGCAAATGCATAATGAACATGAGCTTAGAATTTTCAAGACGAAAAGTATCAATCCTCATTTTTGGATGGTTTCCTAGCACTCCATGTTCCCAAATAGAGAAAAACTAATGGTCATACTATACATGAGCCATAGGAAAAAGTACAATAATTCGACTGTTAAGTCAGGGGTCAATCCATTCGCGAGGTTGGCATATATGCATACAAGTTAACATAGTATTTAAGTCACCTCTCTCAGTTTGGATATGAGAAAGGAGAGGGCAAGGCATGATGCCAATGTGTTTTGGACAATTTCAGAGGAGAGGAATCGGGAGTACAATCAGCATGTGCTAGCTTTTAGAGTGGAGGAGGGAGCAGGATTTGCAACTCGGGGGGACGGAGGTTGAGGAGAAGAATTGAGAGGGAGCAGAGGGTGAAATGGGGAGTCTCATTGATTCAAAGATATTGTGCAGGTTCGTGGAATGCTGTAAATATAGTGGGACAGTTGGGAAATAGAGGGGAAGTGGAAGTATTGTTTTTTTTAACGGTTGGGTATGAAACATGGAGAATATTTCTATTTTATTGTTGCCACGGAATAAAATAGTAACTAGGTTGAATTTGTTGCAGTGGTAGGTTTTGGTTCAAGATGTGAAGTATGCACTGAAGGTGGACTTTGGCCTGCGGGGAGTAACTGGCAGTGAATATTGGGATTTCAACGACAAGAAGCATTTTAGGGAACTCACATTATCTGAGGGAAGGATAGAGGTCATTAATATATCACTTTAGGGAATGGGCGTTGCAGCGTTGTCTGATAGACAAATAGATATGGAATACAGAATAGAGCGTTTGTTATGAGGTGGATTGCGGCTGTTGAAACGAAGATATTAGTCATTGTAAGTGGGTCTTTTGTGGTAGGGTCAGCAGGTATTGCATCCATGAAAAAATTGATTCCGGCGATTCTACAGTTGCATGCATTTTATGACTTAATTAACCAAGGCAAGACATATGTACACTTAAGAGATACGAGCCCAAACCAGTTTCGAACAGTGGGCACAAACGAAGATTACTTCTCAATTTAGTTCGACCAAAATGCATCACGCCGGTTTTACCACATCTTGAATCTGACCACTGCCAAATTAACCTTTAAGCTAATCATTTCTTTAGAGTAGGGGGCTGTAAACTCAAAGGGCAACAAAAATAAGGCACTATGGATGACTATGAAAGTAAAACAACATATAAAACAAATAACGTTAGACCTTCCTCAGAAAACTTACCTAGTACATCTAGTGACCGGTCTTACTCTAAAAACAGCTTGGCGTTGGTAAACAATATCCAGAACATGCTCAGTATTTAAAGTGTTCACATCAACAGCACTTCCTAGTGTATTAGTTATCTCTTTATCATTCACAAAAAATGCAAAAGGCGTATCGTCTTCCTGTAAGGAAATTAGCCATATGAGTCGGCAAAGGATGAAGTTAAATAGGACACATATTCAATCAGGTATTCAAAACAAACCTGTTGTAGCAGTGCATTGCATATAAGCTGTAATTTGTCAACTGATATATCCAGGGGCAAATCAATTAAATTCCCCAAAATTTCTCCGCTTTCCGACTTAAATCTGGATAGCACACGACGAGAACACGAGTCATTATCCATTATGAATTAGACACTTCTCAGTCGGTTGAACTTGAATCGGATCTATTAGGCACAGCTACAATAAAAGAGTATGCAGGTAAATAACAATGAATGCGGCGACTTACATTGAAATGAGCAGAATGAACACATGGTATTTTCGTAATTCATATGTCTGTCAACAAATCAAGAGCGATTTAAAATTCAATACTCATATCGATAGTAGTCGGCAGGATCGAGAGGTTTATAATGGATATTTTACGCGCGGAACTCAATCCATAATAAAAATCTATCATTGACATTGATCCGCTTTTATGAGGTTAACTCTGGGAAGAAGACTTATTTCCTAGTTCAGTGTTCTTAATGGACTTACAAGGGTAATAATATTTGATTAGCACTTACCGTGTCAACCTTAATGGGGCGGGCAAGGTGAATGAAGCTAAGTCAAAATAATGGTTTTCACATGGCCTCCTTCATGAAGTCACTTCCTTACTTGTGACTGCAGTCACAAGTAAGGAAGTGACTTCATGGAAGTGATTCTTAACTGTGATTTCAATCACAGGAAAGAATTACATAAGAAAATCAGCCATTAGTGGCTCTGGTAATACCATTTTGACACTTGAAATGCCAATTTGCTTACTCTTGCTATTGTAGTGTGCCATAGTTGAAAAATATGCCTTCTCCCAAGGAAGCCATTATTCATAAAATTAACAAATTAACTTCATAGATTATTGGATGATTGGGTAACACTTTTTTAGAGGGCACTTGATTAGAGTAGCTAATAGAAATTAGGTCAATATTTGATATAAAATTGGAACTGAGGAGGTAATCAACTGTCCAGGAGATATTTTTAATTATGTTGATCTGAACAGGATTTTTGCTCCGTATAAAAGATGGAATCACTTTTTTCATCATGAACAATATGCATGTAAAACAAATTTTTCCAGTATGGTTAAATCAATAAATAACACTAGGTCAGACATGTCCCAGTCATGATGATATATGTACCAAGTAATAAATAAATTGCTCTCTTAAATAAGCACATGCCTAAGTCTGATGATCTATTTTTTCCATGAATTTAAAATTTGAATATGAAAAAAGTATTACACTAAGCTTTTCCTCTCTTACGCCCGGCTTTAGAGAATAATCTTTTGCATGGCACACAACTAGCAAAAGTGCAAAATTTTTCTTGCATGGAGATGAGGCGAGAAGGAAGGTATTAGTCTCTCATGCTTAAGTGGGAGTTATTTCTTACTTCAGCAAAGAGATAGTTATTAAATGAATATTAAATCTAGTATATTAGACAGTATGTTTCTTTCCCTTAATGAATATTCTCAACCTTAGCATGTGGCTTACATTGCTCTGTATCCAAAAACATGTGCTGCAAATTGAGGAATAGTTATTTGGTTTTCAAAAGGATGTCTATCTACACCAAATGGACATGCCCACATAGCACAAAATATCTACTAGATATCTACAGCATGTCTTCAATGTCTTGGATATTTTAAATATCTACTAGATGTCTAGAATATGTCTATTTTGAGCGACGACTCTTATATGTCTAGTGTAATTAGCCAAAAAACACCAGAATCTAAAAAAAATGTAACTGCTATGCTTTTTGGTGGATGGATAGATTAAGTCATTGTACACATGTGCACCAAAAAGCAAGGGAAAGTCTTCTGGCAAATGTTTATAAAAGCGACTTAAAGTTAAGAAAAGTCGTTTTTTAAATGGTACAATGAAAAGTACGAAGTTAAGGCAATAACTTTTCCAACAAAAGTTGTAGAAGATAAAAAATTCTACGAATTGGTAGTAACCCGATCAAAATCCAACTATTAGTTAACCCAGAAGGTCGATTTAAACAAAGAAATCGCTCATTTTTCATTATTTAATTATTCAGCAGGTTTAAACCTCAGCATCTTGAAACAATAAAAAATGATAGACCTACGTAATAGCTATGAGATCCCAAAATTCTGGATATCAAAGTTGAATAGTTTGAACAAAATAACAGGTTAAAGGATAAATGTTTAAGCACCTCTATCGATGGCCATAGGGCAGCTGCTTTGTTTTAATAGATATTAAAATGAAGGTAAAGGTTTAAAATTATAGATTCATTTTTAAAAGTTTTTTAATTTTTAAAATAACCAGAGATATTTAAATTGTTTATTAGTATGTATTTTTGATACTTTGCAACACTGTATAAACTATATGTTGCTACTAGCAACTATTACTTCTACTGTTATATATGTTCATTCATGAACTTGTACATGAACACGTACGGGTTAATGTATCGTGTAACCAGGCCTTAAGTCATTTATCCTGAATTTTCCCAGTGGGGCTAATTTGAATTTGAATGTTTAGAAAATATCTCCTCAAGATATCTTGTAGATATAGGAAAAGCGGACATTCAGATATCTACAATATGTCTAGAAGATGTCTACAAGTTATTACAAGATGTTTTCTAGATATTAGCAAAAGACTTATTAGATATTTTATAGATATTTTGTGCTATGTGGGTGGTGATGGTACAACCACCTGCATGTGTAACTACAAGCATATGTGGGGAATGGACTAGTAAGATGAGCTTCTTTAATCCTGTTCAAATGAAAGGATGTGACTGAGTAAGTAGCTCAGTAAAACTTTACTAAAATATTTTTCTACACAATTACTTCATTAATTTAAAAATAAGAGACTTTTTCTGGTGTACACTTTGTAATGTGGGAATCTGCTTCAAATATCACCATACCAAGCATATAAAGGTGTACTACTTTCACTTTGATCAAAAGTAAAATTCATTAGGTGTTCAAATTTTCTTTCCAAAAAAAGGGACCCATGGGCAGAGCCGGGATTTGAGGGGGTTAGAACACCACTTATAGGTGTACATTTATGTTTGAGATCATCCTCTCTGGCTTCTTAGAGTGACTTTAGAATGAAACGTCTCATTCAAGGAAGGCAGCTGCCCTACCCTCCCTCCCCCTTGCTATGACAATTTATATCTCACCTGTGTAGATGACTATAACATCACGTTTTGCATGATCCCCGCACAGCTCTTGTATCTCATTTAAGTAGTGCATTATACCATCAGAATAAAAAACATTCTCTTAATCTTTGTAATTGATCAGTTAAGTTTCAATTTTTTAACTTAATATGTTACAGAGCTGTACTAAATGTTGTGAAACAACTTAATGCCTGCTCACACAGTTCACAGAGACCTGAACAAACTGATCATGACCCCTTGGCCTTCGTTTCAAATTCAGTATTACGATCACAGTACTTGGAAAAATAAACCCAATGGTATAAATCATTACAATTTTTATTTATGCCACATTTTACCATTGATTGTGTGTGTTCTGCTCAGTGTATTATGCAAATCCAGGGTATCCTGAATAAGTTGAATTTTCATACAAGAAAAGCCACTTCACATAGCATCAAGATTAGGTATTGATCACTTCAAAAAATCACAAGACAAAGCACCATTTCAAAATTCAGCGTAGTTTAGTCTAAAACAGCATCTTTGATACTCATACTGATGGCTATATAACCTTGATGAAAATTTTACTCCAGACAAGGCATATCTTTCTTATGATATGCTGCCTCACAAGACTTCAAAGAGGACCTTTGCCATGGTGGCAAGCATAGCAAAGCTAGCATTACTCCTTTGTTAGGAGCCAATGCAGATGGCAGTGAGAGACTGAAGCCCTTTGTTTTAGGAAAACCTAGATCTTGACATCTTTTTAAAATAACTTGAGCACCTTATCACCTACAACCTGTGCAGCCAAGATCAAGGGGATGACTTCAAGAATTTTTGAAGGACAAATGCATGCCCTTGATGTAAACACTGGGGGTCGAAAAAGAAAAATCCTTGTGTTAATGGAGCAGAGCATAGCTGAATAATTTGAAATCCAGGAGAAGAAAATAAGTATTGCCCCATCCAATTGCACCAGTTTGCTGTAGTCATTAGATAAAGGTTTTATCCACTCAAATGAAATAAAATTTTAAACATTAGGTAGTGGTTTTGCTTAAAATGCCAATAAATTCAGATTTCCCTTGATTTCCATTTTCCATTAGCCCCATCAGAAGTGTTAAGAGAGGTTTCACTGTACAAGGCAATATGGAAATTGAAGAATAATACGAGAACAAAAATATGGCTTCATAAATCAGTCTTCATTTCAGCATGGAATTGTTTTACCCATTCTACAATACATAATGACAGTTTCAAGGAATTCATGAGTACGACAAAGAGTACAAACATGTTCAGTCTCAAAATACACATGCCATTTACAATTCATTATAAAGAGTTTTGCTCACTATAAACATTAATACACAAAGCTTGTCACATTTGCTGCAATATATAACCTGAAAATATATTTTATACCAAATATAAATATTGTGAGACTACCCAAACAGACTATTAAACTTTGGCTCAATAAATGCATAATTGTGGATAAAAATATACAGACTCTGTTAAAATAGTTAATTAGGAAAATATTAATGGCTTTTATGTCGTTGTGCATGTTTGTTCTTTAATTTCTGAAATCTCAAATAAGAGAGGATTGTAATCACAACATTCACCATATAAGTAGACACACAAATTACACAAAAATCATATAAAACAAATGCCAGTATGTATGCGAGATAAACGGAGGCCAAGTTGGAAAAGAGGCAGACCCAAAATTGAATTCTTGATGCTGAAGGAGACTCCAAGAAAGCTGGAAATGAGGAACAGCATAAGTTAAAGAGTAGATCTACGAAGTGCATATATTACATTTTAATTAAGGATAAAAACTAATCAATGAATCCAAAAAAATTATGACAATTACACTAATATTAGGTAGGTACTTTACTTTCAATTGGACGCAGAGGATTATAACACCTTCAAGAGAAACCACCATCTGCATAACAATAACTGTCCCCTTAAAACACTCCACTTCTTATTTGTGGCAAACCCATCACATTACGAATTGGAATTCTAACGGAATATCCAGGAATACTAAGTGAAAAAACAAAGCTTATCACCCTTTGAGCCACTATTAAACAAGTGCATCGTACCTCCCTTTTCAAACTACACCACAAATTAAGGACACATACTTCACCAGATGCCAGCAATCTCTACACCACATTTTTTCTTTGGATTTGAAAACTCAAGACCATTTCCAAAGGCTTATAAAGTTTAGGTTGGGATGGAAATTGAAAACTTCAACCATGGCACCAGCTACGTATTGAGTTAGGCTTGGAAACCAATGTTTGGCAAAATTTACAGGGAAAGAGAAATTGGCACTTGCCTATTAGATGTGACCTGACCAGGGCCACATGAGTGTATAAAGTACAGCATTTTCAAACTGACTTGTTCTAAAGACAGTGGAGGAGGTAGGCATCAAAGCATCGACCAACAATTATTTCCACTGGTGGAAAATCCGTAAGGACTTCATGAATCCGAATGTATAGGCTGAAATGTTGTAAGATATGTACCTAGTTCATAGGAATTACTGAGGATTATGAAATATTTCAGCAAAGCAATAGCAAAAATGACAATAAGGAGAAATGAATCAAAGAAAAAACAAAGAAATGAATCAAAAAAAAGGGGAAATAATGAAATACTTGAACAAATAGATATTTTTGGGTACAAAGGCCAAATGCTTGACAAAAATGGAAAGCAGAATGAAGAGATAAAAAGCGTGAAGATGGTTGGAGGGAATCTGAAGGTCGTACGTTGAGTGGGTAAATCAAGAAAGAAAATACTGCAGCTAAGAAAAGTCTCCTTTCCCTTAATATTATGTTAGGGTCAATCCATACATGTTCAAGTCCAAGTTGGTAGCTATACCACTTTTGAAAAATTTGATATTTTCTGAGTGGGTAGCCTTATTATTAGGCAGTTCAGAACAACTTGTATTTTTTTTCAATAGTTAATTTTAAGGTTGAATTGGTTCACTGTATAGTACATACATTGTGGGACACTATAAAAATTTTACGGCTGGCACACCTATTTACCAGGGGAATCTACAACCTTTTTCAAATGTTTTGGGGTCTAGGAGGTAGGCCTAAAATTTGTGGGGGTGGGGGGCCTTTTTCATGAGTCCTGAATGGTTCAAAGGCTTCCACAGCTGGGTTGTGAGGAACTGCCAATATGAGGGGGGGGGGGGGTTCTGGCTCAATCTTACCAAGATTATTATATGCAAGATTCCACAAAGAAAAAATCATCCGCCGTGGGGTGACTCCGTAAAAGTGGAACTCCGTGGTTAGTCCCGGATAGCTTTAAATTTGTCAAGATTATTATCTGTCGGTGACATGATGTCCTTTGAACAGATTTTTGATAATTATCCTGAACATGCACTGATTTGGTACAAAGCCTTAATCCTTATGATCGTGTGATTTCATGCCAAATAAGGATTAGCCTTAATTTGTAAATACAATGAGTACTACAATGCGAAACCAGAGGGCTTGCTATCCATAGCTTAGGACAGTATAACCATGCAAAATTATGAAAGCGATTGAGATTAAATCAAATCATATCTACTAAAAGGATACCGTACTTTCCCGGATGATAACCAGAACATTTACCCCAGAGCACATTTTAAAAAGTTTCTCAGCGGGTCAGGAGGTCCCTACACAGGCAACTTGAGATTTTTGATGAGTAACTCCGCCTGTATTTATAGTGCCTATGCTGGGATTACATTACGAAAACATCTAGTCCTGGTATCAACACATTGAGTTAGATTTCTAAAAGCCTGTACCAACACCTCCATGGGAATCCCATGAAGTACCATCACAAACTAATTCATAACATTCACAAGCGAGTCCATTTTGAGAATTAGAGAAGAAATGTAACTACAGCAATTCATAGTATTATTGGGCAGGATAAAGAAAATTCTTACTCAAAGCTCCAACAATGCAATAGAATGATATTCCAAAGATGCTATTGGGTTGATTAAGTATGGAATTTTCACCGATCATCGGTCCTATAATTCCAAATCCTTTCCCGTATCTAAATAATAGGAAAAAATGATTAAACGCGAGTAATGTACCGACAGTAAAGTACAAGTAACAAAGGTAATACTGGTAATACTGACATACCTAGATCCGAATGCCTTGGAGCAGCTCATGTGTTCACTTATATCACACATTGCTTCGTAACTCTCATCGTCTTCTTTCTTAGTTTCAACAACGTAGGCATAGTAAGACAACATCACCCCACACAAGCAGAAAAAGAGTATCCCACTAGAGAGAGCAATTATCTGCATCTTGTTGTAGGCTAATTTAAATATCTCCCACGTATATGTAAACACGACGCTTGCGCTGCGAAGCGGTTAACAACGACAACATAACCATAACATCATAACATTTGAGAACCGTTAATCGCAGTCATAGTAGCCAGCGTTGCCAGAATTCGTAAACCCATGAATCAAACCAATAAAAACGGATAGCAGGAGTATGAAGAATAAAATTATTAGTCTTACCAGTCTGTGCATTATAATCTTTGTTATCAGCCTTACTCTCCAGCAGAATTGTTCACCGCTCACCATGCTAGGTATCCATGAAATACTTGAGAGGAAATTATGACAAACTTACGCACCTTCTCATACCCGGGGAAATAATTTTCACTATTTCAAACGTACCCAATCGTTACTCTGTTACATTTCCTTCGACATTGACTAAACAGTGGCACTCAATGGAATAGTTTCGAATCTACAAAATATAAGGCAAATTAAGAACGGTGATGCCCCGAGAACACGGACAGGAAATACGGAAATCTTCTTGGCAACGCTGGTTCGTTAGAAAAAGCGCGCGAGGTTGAGAGGTCTTGTTAGTAAGTAAGTGTGGTTTCCATTCTGCCCCAAGCTAAGTGATGGCATAAAATAACCATATAGCGCTTACTCATTGGTAATAGTGTAGTTGCACGCAGAAAATATGACATAAATCACTGGATGAGGTCCTCTGAATCAACTATCTACTCCTTTAATTTCTAATCAGTTTTCGGAACAAGCAATGGATTCTATTGTGGAGGTGAGTGATTTCTGAAAATTACTTTGCGCCTCTTTATTGAAATATTTTTTTCTCCTTTTGCACATCAGCGCATATTTTATTACCTACTAAGCTGTTATACGTAAACTATGTGAGGGGCTGGCTCTCGACCTCTCACACGACTGAAATTTTCAGAAATGCTTCTTTCCCCTACAGAGGTTAGTTAAATGTAAGGCAGAATGTGGATTATCAATATCTTATGTCTGTTGAGTCATGATAATTTGCATTAATGTAGGAGTTGCAGTTGCTTGGATTATGGAGAGAGGCCATAAAACCTCGGAAATATGAATTCGTCTCTCAATTTTCCGCTGCCGTCCGTGGTTTATTAGATCTTTACCATAGAACTTCTGAGGAAAGGAACGACTTAAAGGAGTCTCTCTTGCGCCAGACTGCTGAAATGAAGGCATTGAAGGTAGGATTTGCTATTGATAATCAGTAGACTTAATAATCTCATTGAACTTGTCCGATCCGTTCAGGATGTGGTCGGATGGCGGTCAAGCAAGGTGGTACATAGCATTAAATAAGGGTAAAGGGAATTCCTTTTGTTGGTATGATTGTAGTTAGAGTAATGTGATATTATGATTATGACTTATCTAGTTGTTAAGCAACTGTTTTGGTTTGTGAATATTGGCTCCGTCATGATCATTCTTTATCAGTGTTATTGCTACTGTTCACATATGAAGGCAACTTTTCTATAGTAGACTGCAGACAACAATACAGAAATTGGTTTGTTGCAGCTCTCCCTTCCACTGTCAGCCGTTCATTGTTACTGCTATCTATTCCTCCATTTGGTGCTGTTTTCAAGGGGCAGTCTCTGAATATACCAGTTAGAGTCATTCCAACTCTTCATAGGCCTTCATCATTGGCCATGCTCTCCATCCATTTGATTGCATTTTCAATTTCATGATATTTCCAATGCTTCCAGTTTCATTCTGTCGGTATCATTTATTGTCAAAGCTTCTACTGAAATCTAAGAACAATCTCCAAACTTGTTTTTTATTAAATCTTTCTTACTTCCCAGCTTGTACTCCTGGATGTTAGTAGACCTAGGGTCTCTTAGCTGCTCTGACTGGTGGTGATTCTCTCAGATAGCAGATTTCCTCTTGCTAGAGTTTCATTTTTATTTACCCTAACCTTTAGGTCAATTTCTCTTATTACTCTAGGCTACATTTTCATAATCTGTCATCTGCAGAGTGTTATTGTCTTAGGATGAAATATGGTGAGCTGCTTCTATATTTTAATGCAGTTATATTCTAAGGTACATACTTATGATAGTGGTAATTTAAGCTATCACCCATTGAGAAGCCAGGGTTGTTTATAATTGCTGCTGGATGTCTGGAAAACTCAAAAAAGTCATGGGAATGAGGACTCTGCTCTTTTTAAGTTACTTCTAGGAGGCAAACAGTGATGTGATTTAACAAAGTAAAAGTAATTGAATTACTTGTAACAATTACATTTTTGGTAATTTTTACTGGTAATCTACTTCAAAGCTCATGCGAGTAATCATTACATTTGAGTCATCGAAAGTGAAAATTTGAATTCCTCGCTTCTCTGTGGCGTGGTGCACCGGTGGGTCATGAAAATCCAACAAGCGACACTGGTGTTAAATTCATTGAATCATTGTAACTTGCATGGAGTATTGTGATAGTAGGAATAGAGAAGGACTGTGACCCAGGGGTAGGCCAAGCTGCCCATGCAATAGGCTGAATGTGACCCACCGGTGGGCCACGCCGTGTTATGAGGGGTAGGGCTTTGATCAGCCCCGCAGTGAATGTGATAAGCTGCAGAGGCATCCTTCTTCCCTGTGGATTTTTGTGGCTTTAGCATCTTTTTCCTCTAAATGGTACCAAAACCCCCTGGGAGAAGGTAACCTTGGTGGAATCACTGTCTAAAGCAGCCACAGTCATTCAAAGAATCCAGGTTGAGTCCTTATCCATGAGAAGTTTTTTTCCCCCTCAGGAATTTTGAATGTGCACTATTGGGTGACTTTATAAAGGTAACACCATGGCTAGTCCCAGTTTCCTCAATATTTGCTTTTCTAAGTCCTAATTTGATTGTTTTCAATAAGAGATGAGCACCAATTTAGGCATTGCTGGTTTATGTTTGGACTTAAGGTCTATATTACCTTGCCAGAATGAAGCATTGGAGCTCTTATTTGGTGTTTGTCAAGTAATTATGCCCCTGAAATAAATTTTCTGGTCAAATTTTTTTACGTCCTGTATACAGGAAGATGAAATTATTTTCTCTCCTGTGAATGTGCATGTCTGATTTGTGGCCGAGACCTAAGAACTATAAAGTATCAAAAGCCAATTTTTTCCCTCTGGATGATAGTATAGATGGTGACTGTTCATTGGGAAACTTAATTCCCTCATAGTGTGTGCATGTGTTGTTCCTCTACTCTTGTGACTTCTTTAAAATACTCTACAAAGAATGGAATTCGACTTTAAAAAAGATGTGTATACCCAAAAAATGAGTAAAAGAACGTCAAGCCTGTGTGAGAAACAAGAAGACAACATCATAATATGTGAAGCATATATTGGAGCAAAACCACAAGAGCGACTTTCAAATTAAATTGTTATGGCAGAGATGAAAGGATAGGGATTGGATACTTCAGGGCAGTTAGAAATCTTAAATGGTGTAAGTTTTAAATAAAAGATCATCAGTGACTTTTTTTGCCCCTCACACATCCTGTTCGAAACTTCTCACTGCCCTTCACCCCAAACCTCCCACTCCTGATGAGAAAAACCTTTGCTTTCCCCTGCCCTCTCCCCTTGACCTTCAATTGTTCAAGAAGTTTGGATATTTTGTTGCCCTCACCCCTTGCCCCCACATACCTTCACGGTTTGATAAGAGTTCTCCCTATCGGGATCCTCCTCCCTCTTTCTACCATTTCCTCCATCACAAAATGTCTCTCTGACCCTCTCCAAACCATTCTTTTACCCACAAAACTTGCCCCTCCCACTTCCCCACTCTCACCTGAGTGGTTTTTCTTCCATCTCCTCACTCTGAAGAAGGTGCAGGTAACCCAACAAAAATTCTAAAATTAGATAGTTATTTTTTATGTATTGTGTAGATTACCTTGTCACCCTGTAGTGAGGTCTTAATTGTTCTCAATGATGTGGTTGTTATAAGGATAACATAAAAAGAAAATCTCTCATGAGAAATTTATTGAATTTTTGAGTCTCTCTGGTCTTCTTCAGATGGAGGAAGTTGTCTGACTGGCAAGGGATGGGTTACAGGGAAGGAGAGGAAGAAGGGGAAGAATGGGGAGGGGAGTGGTAGGGGAAGAGGAAAGGGGTGGAATAAGGAAATAGTGGTCTCAATTGATTCCCACTAAGGGAAATGTATTGAAACGCCAAATGCATGATTGCTCAATATTTTTTAGTTCTAGCTTGGTGGGGGAGGGAGGCAAGGTTGACCATTGAAACACTGCTGGCACTAAGGTTGTGGGAGGAGGCATGGGTTTGGAATAAGGAGAGAGGCATGTTGGGAGGAGGGCTTACAGAATAATCTGATGCGAACAGATTCCATAAAGTTATGCTGAAAAACTTAAGATAGTCCTGGAATCTCATAACATCTGGTCTGTGGCAACCCAGATTTACTTCTTCATGTGAATGTACTTCTTTGTTCAGATAGTTTCAATATATTCTTTGATAGTAATGCAAAAGTTGAGCTTATTTCAAGAATTTATAAGTTCAACATTGCCCTGTACATTTGCTAAAGACATGATGAAATAATAATTTATCTTCAGGAATCCAACAGCAAACTTCAGGATGACTGCTCCAGGAAAGCCACTCTTATAACAAATTTTAAGCTTCAAGAAGAAAATCTCAAGGAAAAAATTAAGAATAGTTCTTGGGAGTGTGAAAAGTTGAGAAAGAAGGTTTGTATCATCTCAATGTGTGAAATTTCCAGTGAAAAAAATCATTCACCTAAATTAGAATTTGTGTCCACATCCATGTTATTGTTGACTTGATGGCTCTGTACTAGAATTAATAGTTTTCATTGCACGTACTGTTGTCCTTAATAACTTTGAACATATATAAAATATATTATCCTCCTCCCCCCCTCAAGAAAAAGGGTTCATTCCATTCCTATTCTAACTGTGAACTTTATTGGGCCGAGGAAAACAGTAACATCATGATTCCTGAGTAAAATGCGTCATATTTAACAGTTGCTTTATCTCCTGTCTAGGGTATGGAAGAGCGATTGAAATGGCAAAGGCAGTCCCATTTGGAGGAAGTTGCTCTAAAAAAAGCACATCTTGAAATCTCATCTCTCAAAGATAAACTGAGGAAACTTATTTGCCGCGATTCCCCAAAAGCAGAGAAAAAGGAAGAGTTTTTGGAGGAAGATGGAAGCATTCAAATCCTTGGCAATCATCAGAGGGTTAATCCAGTTAACCGCAAAAAGTATGGAGTATTTTGGTCTAAGAACTGTTTTTATGAAATACTTTGTTTACATTAGTGCCTATTGAGCAATTTGCTCAATTCTGTTTTTACTGATTTGCTTTATCATGCTTTCTCCATGGAATACAACCATTATGTGGTGGAAGTGCTTGAATGCTCTTACGGCACTTAAAACTGAACTAGCAGGAGCAGTGACAGGGGCTCCTTTTGGTGCCACTCATGAGAGACAGGCATACTTTAGGCTGCTCAACATCTTTGCATTGACAAAGTGGCTACAAAAAGGCATCCAACCCTTTTGGGATGGCCTCTTAAAGTAGAGATGGGTAAATTACCATGATTTTCATTTGAGGTGAATTACCGTAATTTTCTGGTATTTTTTTATTTTCTGCCTTTAAGAGCTAATAGCAATAGCAAGGAATTATCAGTATTTGAACAAGTATTGCTACATTAATGTATAGAAATAAAGAAAACTTAAAAACAAGTACTTCAACTCACATTATTTGGTGTTGTTTTGGTCATAAGAAATTTTCCTTCAAACAGTTAAAAATGTTAGCCCCCACAAATGAGCTCTCTGACCCTTTATTGAAAATTATGGTTGCATGAAATATATATAGAATTAGCTCAAAATAAAATGTTTGGAGTGCGCCTGAATGAAAAATTTCTTAACCCTTTGAGTGCGGCATGACGTGATATCACATCATGGTTGTCTTTACGCTGGTGCTGATAATGTGATATCACGTCACGGGTACTGTGAGTATTCCAGCTTTCACTAGGCCGCCTAGTGAATGCTGGAACACTCACGGTACCCTTGACATGATATCATGAATAGCAAATGGAAGCAGAAGCTTTTGGGCTGCAAGCAAACTTTTGAAGAGTGAAATCCTATCAAGGAAAACTAAACTTTACCTATACAGGTATACCACTATGATATCACTTGTGATACTATATGGATCTGAGATCTGGTCCTTAAGTAAAAAGACTGGAAACAAACTGATTGTATTCGAAAATAAGATTCTACGAACAATAATGGGGCCAACAAATGAAAATGAGGTCTGGAGAAAAAGGTCAAACCGGGAACTTTACTATACCCAGACCCAGATACAGTCGTGCTGGCCAAGAGCAGATGTTTGAGATGGGTGGGACACGTATGCTGGAGAGAACAAGAGTCAACTGATGACGATAGATGATGGATGGAAAGCTGAGAGGAAAAAGACCGATAGGGAGGCCTAGACTATGCTGGTGGGACCAAGTCCATAAAGACATGACAAGATCGGGAGTGACAGAGAGGGAAATGGAAGACAGTCCTGGCACAGAGTGGTTGGTGAGGCCAAAAACCTCTTAGGATTTGAGTGGCCATGGAGGTGAGGTAAAATGAACTCTGAAAAGCGAAAGTATGTGAATGCAACCACTACAGAATGATTTCATGGAAGGTATTGATTTTTCTCAAGATTAAGGAAATATAAAATTATCATATCACTAATACATAGTAACTTACCAAAGTATCTATGGCCACCAAGGAGCATACTCTTATAATTCTACGTCCTGAAATGTTTTGGTTATTCTTTTCTTTTTCTGCAGAACAAAATCAGTTGAGGAGGAAATGCTGCGGGAAACCATTAGGCGGCTGGATGCATCTCAGAGAAATTTGGTGGGAGAGAGTGCAAGCATTTCATCTTCCCTGAAAGTGATCAATTCAAGTGTCCAGCAGTCCATTAATACTCTAAGGGTTTATTTTGTTCAGGTATGATGCTAGGTGTTGAGAGGACCTTAATAGTTGAGGATTCAACTTGATCATTATGGTTGTAAACTTTAGTCTGATGTTATATGTTAATTATATTGGCAGGTGGGCATGCATGCATTGCTGGATTCATTGAATCACCAGAAAGTAACAGTGAGTGATGGTGAGAAAACTCCATCATGGCTGCCACTTTTGGTCTCTGAAATTCACCAGAAGTGTGCAGAACTGAATGAATTGATTGAAACCTTATTGGGTGAGTACATTCCCAAATTATGGAATGATGATTTTTTGTGTGGAAAGAGTAATTTTTATTTTCAAATGTTAAAGACATTTTCTTTATAAATATTACTAGACATACTCATTTTATTCCTTACTCAAGCCTGAAGAACAGCAATTCTTTATAAAATTTGTCAAAGGAAAGTTAAAATCCCTGGGATCAAGGGCATATCATCACTCCCATCTTCCATCATTGGTGGAACAGGATAGCACTCAGCCATACCACAAGCCTCTTCCATTTCCTGTATTAAAAAAATATGATGGTAAACATTTTACTTATACATATATAAAATATTTATGGGTAAGCATCAGCTTCTATCGCAACCTCAGAAAAGTTTTTCCTCAGATATTCCCATACATGATAGAAATAAAAATAATACCTTGAGGTAGTGTAGTGAATGCCCATTTAGAATATGTAAGAAAATTTCTAATGGCACCTGACTTATTGAGAAAATTGCATTGGTGGGAAAATGGGTGGGATGGTTTGAGGCATTGCAGTAGTGTTGTGTAAATGACATTTATGTGAAGTGAAAAAAAGTGAATTGCAATCGCTATTTTTTCGGAAAATGAGAGCAATGATTAGCACATTTGTGAGTGATCACAAAATTTCAAAATACTGTTTATTGGCTATTTGAGAAAGTTGAGTGACTGCTGTAAACTGTCTTTTTAAGTAACAAAATCTCTGGGGTGGGTTACTAGTTGCAGTGCGAGGGGGTTTTATCTTGCGCTAGCAATGTCTTTTTTTTTCTTTTCTATGTAAGGAATGAAACCTGTGGGGTTGGATAGTGATTGAGGGAACTTTCTCCTTGGGTTAGCAATGTCTTTTTTTAAACTTTCTTTATATGGAATGAAACCCATGGGGTGGGTGGTGATTGAAGGAAGTAGGATGTAATATTTTTCTCAGGTCAGTGATATCTTTTTTTAGTATGAAATCCTTGGGTTGGTTTGCTGGTTAGGAGATAGGAGGGGTTTTTCTTTTGTCAGCAATGTCATTTTCTCCAAGGAATGAAATCCCTGGGAAATTGCATCTGGATTCAAAAAGTAAAATGTGAATCTGAATTTGTTGAATTGCTCCAAGACAGGGTAAATTAATTTTTGATGAATCCCGGATGATGCTTTGATAAATAAGAAAAGCATTGGCTGCTGAGAGAGATATGAATAAATTATTCTTTGACCTTAAACCCATAGGGAAGAAAAACATGACTGCTTTCAGATACTTGGATTGGAAATATATCGCTAGGAGCCTTATTGGGCACAATTATTTTGTGGGTAAAAACTAGGACTTTCAAACTTAATATAGAGAAATTGAAAATTGTGATGAAGTAATCAATGCATGCATCTGCAGTTCAGTAAAAAATACCTTTACTATGATGTGTGTGGCCATTGGTATCAAAATTCAAATCAAACTTTGGAGCTGGTGATGAATGCACAAAATTTCTATTAAGCCTTAATCCAGGGTAATGTCTGAGTGGAGCCATTGGTCAATCCTTTTTACTTATCATGAGGTATCACTATTGAGTCTCAGTTTGCATCCAAATATTCTAGTACTCTGAAACATGTCTATGCAATCCATGAAACTTGACGTGGAGAAATATCCAGATAAATTTTCACTCAAAGTAGCAATGTGCACTGTAATCTGAAATGTTTTATTTTGGCCCTATACTTCCAAGAGTCAAGCAAATGCATGAATGGCAAACTTAGGTCACTATGGGCTACCGTACCAAGTTCTAGAGAATCTATTATTTTTTTCCCCAGTATGCCCATATTTTTAGCATATTTTCCCAACCTCCAATCAAACCAATGGCAGACAGGCCAGTGGTATCCAATTGAAGTAACGTCACCTTACCATTTGAAAGCAAAATGTTTGGATGGCTCAGGGCATTGTCAATTAGAAGAATCTCCTTCCGCTTTCAGTAGACCAATTTCGCATTAAATTCTTTCAACCGTGATTCAAAAATTGCCTATGTCTTTCAGCTTTATTTGCATTCCATTCCAGACCTAAATGTTTATATCTACTCTATTAAAATGGGTAGGCTCCAAGGATTTCAATATTATCCGGGGCACCTCTTCTTTCTTGGACTGCATTGCAGCAAATTATTATTGTTACCCTATCCTTTGACATATTTTTAGCACCTTTGCACAGATCCTTTTTGAGAGTGAGTGGAAAGAAACAATATAAAAGATCACCCTCCTTGGTATAAAATATGTCTAATGGGGCCAAGTCCTCCAAAAGAAATGGTAATCTCTTCCTCAAATCATCGATCTCCTCAGGCTTTGCATCGCTGCCTTCTCCATACTCTGCACGGCATGCAATCTTGTGGCATTTTTAAAAACATTTTAGCCAACAATTGCTGGAAACACAGTTATCACTAACAATTTCGTTGCTGTCTTTTGCATCATTTGATGATCCCCATCTTGTATCTGGCAATCTCTTTGCGCACATGCACATTAGCCACCCTTAAACAATCTCGTTCTCTTCCTCAGCACTTGAATGCCTGTTCCATTTCATTCCATGGTCCTTATTTTCCACCCTCTTCTTTTTAAATTCCACTCTTGATTTGAAGAGTATTATTATTTTGGGCCCTTCCACTATAAAAAACATTATGAATATCCTTACTGAAATTCCTTTTTTACTCTCCAAGATCGCTTTCCATCTTTCTCCTAGTGTCAGGGCAACTTTGATTTAGCCATCTCTCATTTTACCCATTCCACTGGAACGCACCACTCAGGCACCTTGCAAAATGGCTTGATACAGAGTCCTGCAGGAAACTACCCGGGGGATGAAGCATAACCTTCCCGAAAGACCTTTGTCCAATTCCTTGGAGCGTAGAAATTAGCAACCATTGAGTATCCAGCTGCCCCGATTAAGCGAAGTATCCTGTTAATTATGCATAAACAAATGTAGAAATGAAAGAAAAAATACTAAATAAGGTTTATAATGCCAAATGTTTATTAAACTATCAATTGGTTAAATAAATCAGTGAAAATAATTTATTTATAAACATTTTTCAGGAATTCTGTAAGTCTTGTTGAAAATATTTCTCTCAGCCTCAGGTGATGCTGGATGTATGCCTTTTATGAATGTCTATTAAAGAACAAGCGCGGTTTATTAGATAAGAATACATTATCCCTAAATATTTCATTTACTTTAGAAATATGCGAGTACTTGAGTTTAACTCATTGCTCCATGTTTGAGGACTTTGTCCAAAGTACCCTGCTGCATTCTCTTCACCCTAGTCGCACAAACAAAGTTGGTACAGGCATCCAATGATGATTATGGGCTTCCTTCGTTGTCTTCTTGCATAAAGTAGTGTCGTAATCCATCAATGAACTTCCTGGCATCCTGAGAAGTCACTCTGCTACATTCACGTACGTCTCCATCACTATCCTCACCTTCAGCCTCATCTTATTGCCTGGATAATATGGCTTCGATAGTTTCATCTTCACTGTTTTCATTTGTGACATAGTTGTCCATGGTGGAGTCAATATTATCGAATTCTTCATGGTTCCTTACTTGATGCCATTCCGAGATGAATTCAACAGTTGCGTAAAGAGGCCAGCAGTCATCCATGCATTGTTATTGGCATGGTACTCCACCAGTTAACTGTTTATTCTTAACCCTTCAATGTATCGAGGCTTAGGACTTTTCCCAATTCCCAAAAGTTTTTTCTAGTCAGTTCCCAAAACATTTGAACGGCACAAAATAGTGATGAAATCTATCCCTTTTTTGGAGCCTGTTAGTCCTATGTAACTGTAGTAAAGAGAGCCATTTGGTGTAGCACGGTTTTCAGTCCTGTTTCATTGGCATTGTAAATGTCACCCACACAAAAATTATAGAGTAATGTGAGCAGTCGGTTCGATTTCCACTCCTCTGCACTCACAACATTAGCACTACATATGTATATGTTTCTCCATGAGCTCTTTTGAATTTTATTTCGTTTCTGGTCTTCCATCAGACATCTAACCGTCTGTTGGCTTAAAATCATCACGACCAAGTTTCAAAGCTAGTTCCTCCGACTTCTTTAGTGACATAGGACCACTGATGCATATCCCTCGTTCACTTACTATGGAAAACCATTTGAAGTGTGCTCGACATCTGGATCCTCACCTTGATGCTTGCGTTTCAGGGGAGGTGCTACCTTTCTATTGCGACTTCATTCTTCTCTCAGTTTATCCTGATGCTGCATTAACCAAGCTACCATTGATTGTGGCACCCCAGTTATCTCTGCTAAACGGCGATAACTGGATTGGGGTGGATGATCTTTAATTTTGTCCAGTATGGCAATTTTTTCAGCAAGTGAAAGGTCCTTACGCAGCATATTAGTCAGGATATGAACTATTTTGGTACTTCCGGCGCTAAAACAATTTCACTGGTTTAAGGTTCACTCAGATTGTAGAACACGAGATAAGCCCCAGCACAGATGCGCACCACTGACACTGGTTTTAGACTCTTAAATCTCAAAAGACTAATTGCGAGTGAAGAGAAAAATGAGTCCTTTTGTTAACTACCCGAGAAGGTGAGGGAAATAGAGATAGGTAAGAAAAAGCATTGTAATCAGCCAATGGTGATAGCTCAGTTGTAAAGTGGAAAGGGGAAAAAGAGATAAACCGCATGGTTTGGTTGAATTTTGTGCAGGATGTCAGAAACAAAAAGCTCTTGGTAAGCAACATTGTTGATCTCGACCAGTCCCCTGCTCGACTTCGACCACTAATCCCTGGAAATCTGCCCCTACCTGCTTGTAAACCCTCAACATGGGTGTCCCACTCCTCTCACGTTATCCCTAAACTGACAATATGCCAAAACTGAAGGCCATTGCCTGCACCCTTCTATCCTCAAAACTCTTTTTTCTTGACCAATCGCCTACAGCCCAAACACCGCCTCCAACTGGGTGAAGTCTCGTGGTCCAGGAACGGAATTCAGATCCCCTACAGGCTGGCCTAAAAGCTTTAAAGGCGGGAATAGGTACCTATATGGAAAATAAGAGTAAATGAAAGATGTAGAATGTTAAAAAAGTTTCCTGGTATGAAAAAATTTGCATTCCTTGCGAGTGTAGAGTCAATGTTGCCAACACATGGCCCAAGTAAGTGGCATGCTGTCTCAATTAAGTGGAGAAAACACAGGGATATTCTTCAATTGGATTCTGTTCTTCTAGACTTGCCCCAATTAAGCGGCTGGCCCAAATAACTGGTGGCTCAATTTACTGGGATCTACTGTATAATATTGGACTATCTCCTCCATTTCCTTATCTGAAAAGGATGTAGCTATGAACAAGGGAAATTATAGTATCTATGATTTTCACACATTACATACTCATAATCCCACAGTACATATGGAAAGAATAAATATTTGTTAAATGTCTTGTGTGTTACCAAAACATGTCTCAATATCTATTTCTTGGTCTCTTTCAGAAAATTCATCGTGTACTCCTGAAGGTACGGCTGAAGAGGCAGTAAAAAAGTACCTTGGTTCTTTCTGCGACTATGAGAATGTTCTGGATAGTGCTATGCAGTCAATTTGTCATAAATAATGACCAATTGCTGAAGAGGCTGTAAAAAAGTATCTTGGTTCTTTCTGTGAATATGAGAATGCTCTGACTAGTGCTATGCAGTCAATATGCCCTAAATAATGACAAAAATGGGATATTTTGATCATCTCTGGATAAGAAAGGTCTCATTAGTGGTTCTAATAAATGTGGAATGGCCCAATCAATCCTATTCTAGTCATTTGTTGCTATTATGTTGTGTGCTTATTTTAAGAAATTGACTGAGATACTACCCTTCTAGAATTTTTTTATATTCTTAAAAATGAAACTTGCTGTATGTATTCTTGAGTAATGAATATATTTGCAAAGAATATCAAGGGGCATAACTATTAAATGAATGTGATTGTTCAATTAATTCTTAAAATATTTGTTGTTTAAATGTATATTTTCATGTAAACCTCACTCCTATGTTCATTTTAACTGAGGAATTATCATGTTTCAATCATCAATAAAATGAACTGTTTCTTCTACTTGGCTTCTGATTCAATTTTGAACTACAATTTTGGCTGTGGGGCACCAAATGCCATCAATGAGTCTTTGCAATGTGGAGGTTGATTGGGGTCAAGCTTCCATGAAAATGTTAAAGCATGATTTCAGCGAACACAATCAATGCCCTCCCATTATTTAAATGGTGGGATAAAGTGCTTGCTTAGCCTTCAACTTAAGTCTTCTTTCCCATCATACGTGGGGAGCATTAACTTTATCAGCTCATTAATTCTGGAATATTGTCATAAAAGCTCTATTCTGTGCCCCACTTCACCTCCCTTGTCTTACGGAAAACATTCACAAAATGATTCAGAGTAGAAGATATCCTGGAAAGGTGGAGAGAGCCAGTGGAAGAGCTTTATGGCATTGGTAATAGACCAGTGAAGACAGACATAGATGAGGGAAGACCAGTAGAGACAGCTAGACCTTAGACTGGAGATACATACTTGACAACAAAATAAAGTAGGTATTACTAGATATTATGGCAAGAAAAGCTGTGGGAGTAGATAACATTCCTTTGAAAATAATGAAGAATTTGAGTTAGTGTAAAAGGGATGTTTTTTGGACTAAATCGTTACATTTACAAGCATGGAATACAACTAGATGATCTGCTACAAAATTGCATAGATTCATTGATATTTAGTTGGAGGAGAGTTAAAGGTTACCTAATTTTAGGTGGAAGGAATAGAAAAGTTGATACCTACATAGGTACACATAGTTGATCTGATTTGCTGATTACCAGACGTTGGTAGGATGGTCATCCAAGGGAGGATTGGACACATGGAGTCTTACATAAGATGTGAGAATAGGCTGCAGGCATTTGAGTTGTGGATTTTGAGGAGATCGGACTAGGTACACTAAATGAAATGAAGTAGCTGCATTAACAAGAAAGAGCTTGGAATAGTGGGAGAGGATAAACTGGAATTTACCGAAAGGGTGAAGAGATGTAGGGTATATGCTGAGATTAAGAAAAAAATTGTGTGATGGGATAATTTAAAAAAATTTTTGGAATACGTTCAATGGTATCAGGCTCAACTATGTGGAAGTTGATATTCACAAATGAAAAAACGACTTCGTTTTCTTCCACTTGAAAATGACCTCTATGTGTCGAAACATGTCGTACCAAAATATAAATCAGTGGAAGAAAACGAAGTCGTTTTTTCATTTGTGAAATTTTACTCTTTTTCATTTTATTTATCTGAACTGACAGATAACTCCATACAAGCAATCAGTGGATAATTTTTTTGACGAATTTCATAATATCCAAAAGAGAAGCTCCAAGGGAACCGAAGTGAGCTTATCTATACTAAACAGAAATTTCCATTTCAACATGAACTCTACACATTTCCCCGAGGATAACTATGGTGTACAAGCACATGGTGTCCGTATTCCTATTTTTCCACTCCTGTAAATGAGGAAATTTTGAACACTGAGGGACTACTCATTTTTATGCCACTGGTATATGTTTTCTCTTTTACCCGTTCTCTTCCCTTTTCATGGAAGCCACTCAATTCACCAACTCCTCTTCCGGTGAGCTCCCAAGTGGATTATCGCTGAATCATTACCGGGTTGAGCCGATCTCTGCCAACATTTTTTGTTAATATTCCAGCCTGAGTCCTCCAATGATACTAACTCATAATTAATTAGGATGGTCGTCCAAATTCACGATGATAAATAGATCCATGGTGAATGGCCATATAACTTAGTCCGAAATCGGGTGATTCATAATTGAAGTTACCGCCTTATCTGAGGTGTTGCGTTGTTCTTTTGTTGTACTCGTTGCGCAAAACGTTTTGCATATTTTTCAAATGTTTACTTCTCTAGAATGTGAAAATTTCTCTGTGTAAATGTTAATTGTGAAAACGCTCTGACTGAAGATATAGGTAATAGTCCAATCTCTTCTTCGTCTGTTATACCAAGGTGTGTCCTGCGAGCGTGCATTGATCGTTGACCGCGGTTTACCGGTAAAATGGTAGCCAATACCGATGATGTTCTAGGAGAGTGTTCTAATTATAAACTTCAATACAGGAATTTAAAACGGAAACTGAAATTCCTTATTTATGTAAGTGCTATATGTTTCCTCTCTGCGCATGTTTAGCGCGGGAGGGAACAACATGTGAGAATAGAATTTCAGAACAAACGCTGTGGTCTATTTGGATCTTTAATCTTCAATTTTTCTTCAGGAAAACGAATGTTTTAGGGAGGAATTAAGGTCTGCCCAGCAAAGGTTGCTGAAAGCTGGTCGCGACTGTAGTTTTTTGTTGGATCGGTTACTACAGTATGAGAAAGTGGACTTGTCTTCGAGTGATAGTGAGGAAACGGAGTCTTCGGACGACGGAGGCGGTAGTAATACGACAAGTGGCGCTATTAGCTGTGTTGATTCTACACGTTTTGAATCATCAGGAAAGAGGTAAGTTTGGGAGGAGTAGAGGAGGTCCAATGAGGCAAATCATTCTTGGTTATGTACCGGTGAAGTGCCTAAGTCCGCTAATGTACAATGCTCATAATCGTCATTTTTCGCGACACATGGCACTGCTTTATACTCGTTTTTCGTGTAATATTGTGTAAAATCCTGTTTCCCTCCAAAATATTTCAATTCCCGAACTTGGTACCAAGTTGTTTGTGCCGGTTTTAGCAATCATGAGCCAAATTGATCGCTACAAATCGCTGGAATATCTGAATAACATTCACACTTTATATTTAGCTTCCTCATAAGAGATGGCAATAGAATTAGGTTGAGTTTGATGATATTCCCTTGCGTATTGTAATTCCAGTGTGTATTTAATTTTTTTCCTGGCGATTGAAGACAGTTTGTACTCGTTTTTGTAACATCAAGAGCCATTGTTCTCGCATATTCGTTTTTCTACTAATAGATTCTTTTATTTGTCGATTTGCAAGTGGTTATACTGTAGCTTGTTTCTAACCTAGGAAAAAAGTTGATGGCAGCAATAGTCATGGAAACACCTCATCACATGCAACCACCCACAGTTCATCTTCAAGGCCGCTTACATCAGCATCAAAGAGGAAACGACCAACGCCAGCTTCAAGGGTTCCAAAACATAGCGGAAGTACTAATTCCATTAGTGCTCCTTCTGGAGCTTCAAGCTCTTCTGTAGGCACCATGCATCAGGTATATACTATTGAATTATGTTTATAGTGTTGGCTGGTTAAATAGTTGCAGTGCTCTGTATTAGTAAGTTTCAAGCCATATTTACCCAATGCATGTATCAACATGGGTATATGTATGAAAACATCCTCCATTAATATTGCTATGTGAAAACTCCTAAAGTTGTAAAAATACATTTACACATGGCTATAGAATAGCTTGCTCTAATTAGGACTATTTGTCCATGCATCTGTCCAGCCACACGCTTGTGTGGGTGTCTGGTGTAAACACAGATTTATAAACTCAGATAAGCATGTAGTTACTGAAGTCACTGTACATCAGTATGTTTTGTACTGGTTATCACAGGAAATCAAAATAATAATACAGTCAAACCTCCCTTAACGGACACCTCCCATTACTGGACAGTTTTTTAGGTCCCGGCAGCAGAACATTGAACCTTATGGAACTAACGCCTCCAAATAGCGGACGCTCCTAATAACTGACGTGGACAGCAGAAAATATATATTTTTACCCCAATAACCTCCAATAATAGACACACTACGTGCTATTCTGTAAAAATTTCTCTTCTTCCAAACAAAAATAATGCCATTTCTTGAAAGCCTATTGCTTACAAAGAACTTATCCAGAAAAAAACATTGAATGATTTGGGAGAAACATGTTGTTGGTCTACTGGTTGGTGCTCCTTCCTTTTTTTATTGCTATACATTCCTTACTGTGGGTGTTGTGGAATTATCAGTATGGGGTTCTGCTGACTACCGAGGGGAGATGGTTGTGTGGGAAGAGATAGAGTGAAAGGGAAGGAAGAGGCTTGGGAGCAGCAAAGCAAGATTAGAGTATGATAGCAAGATTAGAGTCCTTAGAGTGATGTAGAAAAGGAAGTTAGAGAGATGGAGGAGGCTAATTGGGGACCTCTCTACTTCTATTCCCAAGCTTAATGTGCCTACCAAGCAAATGTTTCAGTCCAGCAGGGATACAGAATTCCTGCAGAATTGACTTTGAATGATCTGTTTTGGTGACTGAGGCCCAACCTGGCACCTGGATACAAAAGACCTGCAAGGGGGCACGAAGGACGGGCAGCTCTCACCTGGGTACGTGGGATTGTAAGGGAGAGACAAACCCGAATGCACATAACTGTAGAAGTACGCTGGACACCGGGGTCAAACAATAGAAAACAATGTAGATATTCCGCGCTCTCCAGAAATTGAAGGAAGAAAGGAAGAGGGGGATCATGAGCACAGGCACTTACAAAGTAGGGGAACTTTTGTACAAAGTAGTGCGAAAGTCGGAGTGTTAAAGGGAAGAGGGGCATGTATCTCTGTGACCCGCTTGGTTAGTCAGAGTTCCGGCACTATAGCCTCAGTGTCTCCTTTGAATTTCGTGAGGTGATAAGTGAAGACCCTGGAATTCGATACTGCTTGGGCATCATCCTTCAAAAAGTATTTGCATTTCATTGCACCGAAAAATGGCTGGAAAAAGGAAAAGGCTGTGTTTACGGAAGAAAGTTGACATTTTGCATGCGTCAGACAAAGAGAAGTTAAATGTTTGTGCAATTGCAGAGAAATTTGGCATTGGGAAGACGCAAGTAAGTGACATTCTTAAGAGCAAGCAGAGACTTTCGAAAGTATGGGCTGAGAACAAAGGTGAAAACATCAAGAGACAGTTTCCAAAAACTGACGGACTGGCAATTGATAGCCTCACTTACGAGTGGTTTTGTAGGGCACGTTAATTTAATATTCCAATATCTGGTCCATTAATCCAAGAGAAGGCAATCAAAATTGCAAAAGAGATGGGTGTCTCTGACTTTAAGAGATCGAATGGCTGGCTCGAAAAATTTAGATTACGCCACAACATATCATTCAAAAGTGTGAGTGGAGAAGCAGCTTCCGTGAGTGAGAAAACTGTGCAAGAGTGGAGGTCCAAACTAAAGGATTTGTGTAAAACTTACAGTGAAAGAAACATTCAACTGGGATGAGACCTGAGTTGTCTTTCATGCATTACCGGAGAAAACCATGTGTTTGAAGAAAGAAAAGTGTTCAGGTGGAAAAGTTTCCAGAGAAAGAGTCAATTGTTATTACTTGCAAATATGATCGGTGAATTTTAAATCCTGCTGGTGATTGGAAAATCCTTCAGCCCATGATGCTTTAAGAACATAATTGGAAACAATCTTGGTATTCACTGGTATGCGAACAAAAAAGCAAGGATGGCTCGTGACATCATGACTGACTGGATTACAAAGTTCTACCGGAAAATGAGCAGGGAAAAAATAAAGTTTATTTTGTTCCTTCGATAATGCTTCACCCCAACCGGACTTAAAGTTAGAAAATGTGAAATTAGTTTTTTTCCACCTAATGCGACATCTTTTTGTCAGCCTTTGGATCAACGGGTGATACAAAACTTCAAAATCCAATACAGAAAAAGGGTACTGAGGCATATTTTATCAAAAATTGAAGACAAAAGTGAAGCAAATGAAATATCAAAAACTATCACTTTTCTCGATGCCATTCTATGGACTATTTCATCAGTGAATGATGTTAGGGGAGTAACTGTCCGTAATTCCTTCATTAAGGCAGGATTCAATTACAATGAGGAGGATAGCAATTCTATGATAGAGAGCAGCAACTCTGACCAAGAAGAACTGAAAATGCTAATAAATTTGGTGGGTGAAGTAGAAGAGGAATATGCTACAACAGATGAGTGCTTATGCACAGAAGACCAATCCCTCAGGACAAACAATTTTATATCTGAGGCAAAAATGGGTTCTCTATCAGAAAATGTTGAAAGTTCTGACGAAGATGAAGAAATTACCGATGGTGTGCAGGAAGTCCATACGAAAATTCTGACCACTAAAGAAACTTTGAGGAGTAGTGAAGAGATAAAGTAAGCTTTTTAAGCAAAGAAGATGCCACAGGACTGCAGCTGATTACCCTGGTGGAATCACACATCGAGAAACAACTGAGCGAGTCTACCTCAAAACAGCAAAAGATTACTGACTATTTCATTTAGCTGCGGTACGTACTATGGATTGCATGAAGTCACACTTTGTTTTAAATTTGACCTGTTTGCATAGTGCTTGACTGTGCATTTTCTATTTCTCCTGTTGAAAATTTATGCATGCTGAATAATGGGATGCAGGAGAAAATCCAATGCTATTCATAGCCGTAAGCAACGCAATATTCTTACTTTTTCAATGAAATATTACTTCAATTTTTCATATTCATGTATTAAAATGAGAAAATAGGTTAACTTTCATGTTTTTCTTGACCTTTATTGGCTAAATGAGTAGCTCCACTACCAAAGTATATAATTATACATAAAGAGCTCCAATAAAATTATTTTTATATGTAATACGCTTGTACTCTATTCATTTTTTCATTCATTCATTTTTACCGTTGCATTTCACTGTAGCTCAGCATTAACTTGAAGATTTTTGTTAAAGATGGGCAAGAATTTGGCCGATTTTGTTGAAATTTCTCTAAGTTCTGAAGTTTAATGTCATCAAATCGAACCAGTATCTCCACCAGGACCAAAAAACCCTTTTGTAAAATGGTTAATTTGCAATTATGTAAAAGCCAATTTTGATTCCATGAGAATACTGGTGAATCTGCCTGGACCACCCTCTCACTTGCATGAAATGAAATACATGTGATAAGTATTTGGAAGTCTAGTACCTATTCATTACTGAATAAAACATTTTTTTTGTATTTGTGTAGGTTATCATGCCTAGAATACATTCAGGTGGAGTTGGATCTTCTGTCTCTGCTTCATGTTTACTGGCTGATGGCCACATGACACCAGAGGAAGTCGAGAGGCATCTGGAGTCTCGGCAGTGTCAGAGTTATTTGGAATTGGTCCCTGAGAAAGCACCTCCTACTGTACCAACAGAGATGTTTAGCAATGAGCCTTCCCTTGACAGGTGAGAAATGGTCTGTTGCTGAATTTTTTAAATGCTGAGTGATGTTAGATATAAGTTTACTTTGTGGTCAGGTCTAATTGGGATGAACTAATATATGTATTTTTCATTCTGTTAGAAGTTTAACCACTTCCCTGATGAATTAATTTGAGGTGCGTGGCCCAAAAAACTTAACATTTTTTAATTTTAGATTCATGCTATTTATTCTCATACAAAATAACTTTTGTGAATAATAGCACTCAGAAACCTTTTTTATATATATTTTTTAACTTTAAAATTTAATGAATTTTACCAATATTTTCACACTACAGTAGAAGGCTGCTATTGCAAGTTTGCACGAAATTTGAAAAATTGCTCGTTATAACATGCCCTCGTTATGGCTGTCCAGCTATTTTTGCAATGCTAATGCCTTGAATTCTTACGTCAAGTTCAGGAAAAACTGAACTAACGGGTATTTGGTGCAATGTTTCCGTAAGTGCGTCGAAATTCCAATGAGATTTCAAAGTTTACCAGGGAAAAATTGTCAACTTGTATCCGATTTATTTGTTCTTCAAATTTTCCATGTACTGCAAGATCTCTGGAGACATTTAGTGGGAAATTCCCATTGATCTATCACCCGAAAAATATGGCATATTGTGGTCAAATGGCATCAAACGTACATGTATATAATAGTCAAAGGTGCCACATGGAAGTGGTTGATATACTGAAGGGTACTAGTGATTGAGAAAAAGTTAACTAATGAACGTAACTAGTGCTAAATCATTGCTGTAATAAAAATTAGGAAATCGTGGCATGAATGAATGTCTGGACAGCTGAAAAACATATTCCTAGTAGTGTTTCTTTTCATTGACTAAACGCTGGCATCACAGGAAGAAAACCAGAAATATTACGCTTGATAATTAGAGAGATGAGAAGGGTTCAGGGTTACTCTGTTTCATAACTAGGAATAAGTCATTTACTTTTAAAACCAATCTGAATACTTATGTCAATAGGTATCATAATGCTCTGACTCAAATTTCGTGCAACTCCCCATGGCGCTAAGGCCCACACCCTTCTCTTACTGGTGGAGACCACCTGGACAAGATAATCTGGTAACGGTAGATGAGACCAAGATAGAGATAAGAAGGAATGATACTATCGGATTACACCCATCTCTTTCTAGCGCAATGAGTCTCATGCAGATGAATTTCACTGCATTCTTGAATAAGCAGTGAAAACATTCCTGTCTTGAATGGGAGGGGTGTTTTGGCTCATCAAATTGATGATTGAAGCTTTATCAAATTCAAAAATATGACCATTTAATTTTTTCTGGCAATTCTTTGTTCGAGAGAGATAAGTAGGACACAGATTTGCCTTTTTGCTTAATTACAAGGTAGGTGAAGGAACTTAGTAGATTTGTGACATAGTTGAGGAATAAATCACTAATGTAAGGAATTTTATGCACTTTTAAAAATATGACTCCCAGGTTTCATATTATCAACATCATCATCAGAGTTGCCCCATCCTCAATGTCATTTGCCATTTTAAGTCTGGGAGTATCGGAGTCACAGAAAGTGTCAGGGCAACTAACCCAATGGTGAAAAGTAGGGCCTACTCTTACCGTTTCACTGTAATTTTTGAACGGAACACTTCATGGGGTAGTGTCTTTGGGGCCTCGAGTAACGAATATTAAAAAATAGTGAGTCGTTGTTTACAATATTTTGTGGATTATTTTTTAGCATCAATCGAGGCAATCATTCTCCTCAACGATGTTAATGATACTGCAAATTTTCTACATGCAAAGACTATTTCTACTTCCTTGACGCCCTGACGAAGCCTGAGGAGCGTTTCTTATTTCTTGCTTAGTCCAAATGATGTCAACAAATGGCCTAACATTGATCCATATCTCGTTTGTGAGCGCAAAAACTTTTTTCGCAGTATTTTTTATGCTGTCTGCATTAATTGTATCGCAATTGTATAAAATCATCCCTTTTATTAAGAATGATTTGTTTCCCTCTGCAGTCGCATACGCAGGGCCGTCCAGAGGCAGGGCAAGGGGGGCAGTTTGCCCTAGGTAGTGCCTTTAGAGCCTTGAAGCCGCTAAAATAACAAAAGAGCACTCATTGTTTACCATTTTATGTGGAGCAATTTCTATTTTCCATTGAGACAATAAGCAGATAATACACAACACTCCTAAAACCTCGTTTCCTCTTACCTTACCACAATTGTACAAACGAACCATCCCCAATTCCATCCATCCATTTCCAATCTGGTTGCCGTATTTTCCTCCTTTCGAGGATTCACGAGTCTAGCGGATTCCCCTCTACTTGCAACCCTTCTTAAGCCCCCTGCCCAACCGTGCATGTAAGTTGTCCCTAGAGTACCCAGGCCTGAGGTCTCACATCCAGGGTCTTTTGTACCTATATTTTTCTTTAGGCGGGTCCCTCCCACTCCTCGCACAATGGATCCCACAGGGCCCCACAGGCGGAAACCAATGGGAAGGACACCGTGGGTGACTTCGCACGGAAGCTATACCCTTTGTCGAAAGCCTATTCAGCTCCCGAGCATTCAATGGAACCTATTGAAGGGGAAGACGCCAGGCAAAATCCTTCAAAGAACACTTAATTGCCGCTGCTTCCTACTGCCCTTCTCCGGTATTCCAACGATTAATTTTGGCACAACAACGTCCTGTCTGGAAATTTATCGCATATCCTCAATTACTAGTTCGAAATTTGCTTTTTTTATATTTTACCAAAACGCTTTTCAACTTTTGCTAGGAGATGAAAAGCATCGCCTACAACTACATGATAGTAAAATTAAACGTAATAATGCTAGCAAAATGATCCACTACTGCCGAAGAATGATTTTCCCCTTGTTTTAAACAAGCTAAGGTATTTATTTTACTTCTATTTGTTATATTTAAAATTCTGAGACCGATAGAATGAGAACCTTTCTGGCAAAGTTTAAGGAAAATAATTTGACGCAATGCCAATACATGCATGCAATAGGAATTATACTCAAGTTTTTTTAAGAGCGGTCCTCTTCATGGGTTTGACTTGTTCAATGAAGTTATGTGTCGCATATACAATCATGATGATAAACACAACTCTTTCAGGTCTCCATAAATAATTCTTATCTGAAGCAGATTGTATAATAGTGCTGTAATCAGCTGAAACATAAAAAAGATTAACTATAATCAAAACAAAATTCCTCCATACCTTCCTGTTCATGAGTCCGACAGACATTGCACTCCCTCCATGTAGCGCAATGTGCTCGGCTGTGGCTCAGGCTCGTCCTCCATTGAGGGCGATGTCGACTGAGAGGATGAAGACAGTGTCAGACGAATAATTAACACTTCGATGTCATATTGCAAATTGTCTGCATGCCACATGTCTTCTTCCACTTCCTTCGCGTGCTTGACATAGCTTTTCCAATTTTTGGAAGTGATGGCATCAAAGCTTTCTTCGATAAGTTTTTCTACCTCTTTCTTATTAAAAGTGGTGTTCTTCATCCCAACGTAATGTTTTACTTGAGCCCAAACCATTTCAATTGGATTCAATTTGCAATGATATGGTGGTAGTCTTAGCACTCTACAGCCATAACTCTTCGCTAGTTCATCTATCTTAAATTTTTCATATTTTTCCCGTACTTGATTCCCCACAAATAAAAAATCACTTTTCAAGCTGTCCTCATCAAAGCTAATTCCTTTGCTAACCAACCACTCTTTAATGGAATTTTTCCTCCAGCTATGGTAGGTAAGGATTCCAACTTCCTTGAATGGTATGATGCATTATCTACCACTAAAATTGTGCCTTCAGGTATGTTTGAGAGAAGTGAGTGCTTAAACCAGCTCTCATAACACGCGCCATCAACTTCGTCATGCTCATCCATGGTGTTTGCATTAAAAAACACGTACTGCTCCCTCTATGAACCCTTTCTCCCTCTCTGCATGTATAATTGCAAAGCGTCCTCCTTGGGAGGTGGGGCTTCAGCCCGGTTGTAAGTCCAGAAAGGAAGGCCTGACCAGGAGTTACAATTTTTTGTCACGCTAAGTCATGTTCGATGTTTGTCCGACATTGATCCAAGTTTCGTTTGTGAAAACAATAACCCTTCGTTCACGACGATATTGTTTTAGCTGCCTTAAATAATTATGTCGCCAACGAATAATATGATCCTTTTCAATTAAAATGCTTCTTTTACCCCTGCGTTCGTAAACGAAACCTATGTCTACAAGAAGGCAATATAATGTAGTCTCTTGAAATTTGGAAGATCTTTGTCCATGTTGACTGAGCTGAAAACAGATTTTAAAGTTGGAGGAATATTTTTCATGAAAAATTCATGCACTATCCTTCGAATTCCCGATCTCACAAGATCGTCGTAAATGAACACTCTCGAATTCTGTTAAGGCTATCTAACTTTTATAGTCTTTGAAGGTGTCACCAATGGACCACGGGACGCTTCCTTCCTCTTTCTGTAAATAGTAGACTGAGCAGCCAGTTGCCGTCCCAGTTTCATGGCAGGCTTCAGTGATACTGAGGGATTTGTTGAAGTATGAAGAGACGTTAAACACCAGCTCTCTTTCATGGCTTCTCAGCTTCTCCCATTTTCTTCTCCTCTTCGCATTGAATATGGTGATAGGTCACCTTACAGCAGAGATTGATGTCAAACACTCCAAAGCTCTGTTAAACACAGCAGACTACATACACACCACTTGTTCACTCAAACAAAATCCAACAAGAAACTGAACGTCTTCACTAATTCTTTTCCTTGCCCCTTCCACTGGGGTTGCTTCCCGAGCAGATGTTTTATGGCACCCTATTAACGGAACTTCTGGAAAAAACCTAGAGTGCCCTTTTCCTTAAGGGCTTACACCGAAGAGGAATACCCCTCGTACGGATTATGGAATAATTTCTTTCATGTTTCCTACAGCAAGACTCGTAAATGCGAACTTTACGTCTTATTTCAAAGCCGTCAAAAGGTGCATGGGGTAGGCTTTCGTATGTCACCGTCTTGAAATATAAGTATTTCTAATGCAACGTATGAGTACTCTCCTTAAAAACATCTAACGAAGAATTACATGCATATTAGTATGCATGCATATAAAGACCTAAATCCCGTTTTCCACAGAAGAATCTTCCGTCTGCGCTGTGGAAGTTAGTAAGACAGCAAGCAGTGCGCCTCGGCAGTGCAGTGGCGCCGTAATAACTTTTCTTAAGATCAAAACATTGTAGCTTTCTTCACAATTAAGATAAGTAAACGATTTTTGAACTAAAAACAAATTAATAGTTGACTTCAAATTTTATACGCAGGATATATGGATCTAAAACTTAAGGAACGTAAGTTAGCAGGAATTACTTTTTACCTTACAAAAACCAAACTTTTTTGTCCTTAAGATATTTACATCAGTATAACAACATCTCAGCTCAATTAACTTCTAATTGATGTACACCTTTATTGAAATAAAAAGAATAAGAAACGTTTTGCATAAGTTTTAATCCAGTATGATAAGCGGTTTGCCCACAATTGAGTGAAGAAGACAAAGTCAAAAGACTTTTGTTAGTTAGTTAGTTGCGTAAATTAAGGAAAATAATTTTTATCACTTTTATTATAAACGTTATGGAAAAACTATTTCGACCAATAAATGTAGCATGTCTCTTTGCATATCTTAAGAGAGATGATGATACATTGGATAGTGCAATATTAATTTTTCTGCTGCTGTTGGCAACAGCGCATCTCCAGCCTTATGGGGATTAACATGGGAAATGAATCTCCATAAGAGCCCATACTGTCAACTAAATGTGGAACGCACTTTACCATACTTCTACATCTACATCCTACCCTGCGAGCTGCCACATGGGGGTGTGGCAGGGAGTGTTATGTCACCATCCGTGTAAAGATGTAACGTTTTGGGAGGTGAAATGGTGAGGTGTGTATTATGGAAGTGTATTTAGTAGAGCTCAGTTTTATTGCTGTCGCTTATTGTGCACAGAAAGAATGAGTTTTTGTACCCATCTGCTCAACAGTGTATCTCTCTTATTTTATCGCTTCTGTCAGACCTAGAGATGTAGTGATGCATCATGATAATACTCTGTATGGCACTCTGAAACACACCAGTTGTGGATTAATCATGCAACCTAAGCCTAGTGTGTAGCCTCCGAATCTCTAGGGGCTCCCATCTTAATCCCTCTAAAAGTTGTGAGACACTGTATGGTCGCGCAAAGCAGTTTTTAAGGAAGCATGCTTTTTTCTTTGTATTCTATTAATTTTTTTGGTTTAATCTTTATGACCAGGGTCCCAAATGCTCACGGCATATTCTGGATGTGGCCTAGTATATTCTTGTTGATACATGCCAAGGGTTACCTCTACCATAAGTGGAATTGATTGTCTTTATATTGCTTTCATGAATTGTAGCAGGAAATAATTCTGGAAATTTTGTTTGTGTTGAACATTGTGTTTGTCAATTTCACTATCACACATATTACTCTTACTTTGTACTCAAGCTCTAACTTTGCTCTCGAAAGAGCTTTCTTTCTCACTCTTTGGGCTTTAATAGGGTTTGCCTCATGCTAGACAGCAGACAACAGTCAGATATTTTGAAATGTGGAAAGTATCAGTGCACAATTATGACCGCAAATGGAAGATACCTGCAATAAGCTCTCGAATAGAACTATTGTAATGTCATTTTTCTTTCCATGATGCAAGGGCCATGTTCAGCCAAGTAGCCATTGAGCATTAGCACAACTTCTGCTGTCCATTAGCAATTCAGCTTTCTTGATTGTGAGACTTAAATAGGTGATCATTGCATAAACATTATTAGATTTACTTGTTATTTTCAATCATAATAATAATCATGTATTTTCCGAAGAAAAACTTTTTTCTCACGCTTTACAACTGACGAATGTGTAACGATATCAAAGCCTGAAATTGGTATTATCATCCAATGCGTGAGGATAATTGTAAGTACATTTTTAATTGCATACCAATTTATTCATTTTATTTTAAGAGAAACATATTGATAATAACAAAAAAGTTGCCGATAGTTCGAAATTGGATTCTTTCACAAAGACTATACTTAACCTTGGGTGTTGGACGACTGTATAATTTCTGGAAGAGAATTAGTTGTGGTCACATAATGATATGATGTAGTTAATAACTGTTTATCGATAAATGGCAGCCACCCTAATTTTTCTCATGTTGTTTATTATACTGTTTTCAAAAGACTAATGTTATTAAAATGGACAAGAAATTAAAAGTTAATGGCAGAAAAACACAAATTTTATTTATTTCTCCTTGTTCTGAAATCTCAGTCTTTGAACATTGACCACAGACTAACCCATAGGAGATATTGTAGGGAATCTGAAGTGATGTTAGAAAGCAAAATCTTTTGAAACAACGGAAATGAGATGTGTAAATATATGTCAACACATTCCACCAAGTTAGAAGATGGACAAATGGAGCTATAAGTTAAAGCTATAAGGTGAAGGAAATCAATCACGCTACATTACCATCAAAAGCCAATGACTGTCGAATTAACACTTCATATTTGGCCAGCTAAATGCATTGCTTTAGCTTAGCTTTCTGGACATAAGACCTGATATCAATATTTTTGCATTTCATTGATAATTAGTAAATTTCCATCATACTTGACTCACGCACATTCATGCTCGTGCAATCAAGTTCCCTTGCAACATCCTCTGAGTTTGGAAATACTGCATGGTAGATGCAGCCTGTAAGTTTTGAGGGATATTTGTCATTCCCTGATAGCCATGAATACTTGTGAGTCCACTTTTAACCTAAAACAGCATGTTTAAAAGATGCTTAAATTAAATTTTCTCAAGTTTGACAGAATCTACAAAGAATAGGAATGCTTCACTGAATATGATGAAGATATTTCTGACATTCTGAGCCAAGTGCCATAATTGAGGAAGAATGGAGTGCAGTGAATACGAACGCCTTGCTTCTGTTCTAGCTGCAACTACAGCTGAAATATTTCAAGCTGAATATCCAGCAGCACTGGTCTCTAGCCTCCGTACGCAGCAGCCATAGCTCTCTGGAAAGTCAATCTTCACCAGCTGCTTCCACTCAGGAGTTGGAATAATGTTCCAAAAATTTATGGTGCATCTGTTTTCAAGGTGTATTTTGCTAAAAATAATAAAAAATTGGATATTTATCCATTCTATGGTACATATCTCATTAAAAATGTGTAAAATTTAGAACTATTTGCTGGAATATTTGGGAGTCCATTTTCTACAACACTGTAATGTCTACTGCTGAAGTTTTTTTCTTTATCTTTTCTTTCATTGTTCATTTTCGAAGAATAAGGAATCCAGACACACACTCATTTTTCAAAAATATTGCATAGTTGTTTGTCTCATGATGCTGCAATTGTTATGATCCCACGGATTCAATTAGGTGGAGAGAACTTGATGCATTATTCTAGGTATGCACAATATTCAAACAAAAATACTTCTCTTACCATTGAAAACTGAGCAATGCAAGTACTAACTTAAGAACCAGAACCAAGAACCAAAGTAGAACTGATAAAAATATGAAACTGACCCATCCCTAGTAGAAAGTATCAACGCCATCAAAGTATATCCTGTTATATTGTAGGTGCATTAGATTCAGAGCAGCGTTATGAAGAGGTCTTCATTTTCTACTGATTAGTTTGATCAGTTCAGTATGGTCACACTGCATGGTTAGAATTTACCCACATTGGGCTGTAAAAAGCATTAATTCTATCTGTGGGTGTCTGCAACTCTTGTCGTGGAGGAGGTGAGTCCTAACTGCAAGCTCTCCTAACGATCAGTCTAGTTGGGATTATGATTTCAGTAAGTGATTTTCTCGTTGCATGGCCAGTGGCTGTTGAAACAATGAGGTGTGTGTATGGGTAGCTCTGTCGTGAGTGTCATAAATACACATATTACGGCGATAGAAACATGGAGGAAATGCAAGTATGTTCATTGCCTCTTTGTTACAATTTTCCTAGATTGGATTGTATAAAGGATTAATGTCATGCCTGTATGAACTGCTGCAATGCCTACGTATTAGATTTAGAGCAGCTTTATGAAACCATGTTACTTTTCCGCCAATTACATGGATCAATCCATTGATGACCACACCCATCGGGTTACAGGCCACTTAAATGGGATCATAAAAAGCATTATTGCTGTTGCTGTATTAGCTACAAACAGCATTGAATTCAGAGCAATGTTTGGAACTTATGCTTACCATTAGTTATTATTCAAAACTAAATTTATCCTCCTTGTGAAGGTCCAAAAATTGGGGATTGTCTTAGTTTTATGCAAATATGTATAGATTGTGCCTTTAGGGTTTGCAGTATTTGAAGCTCTGAAATAATTTATGCTCGTATATGTATTATTCCTGGCAAAATATTCTCTGTAATATGTAATAATTGTGTCATTGCAGTGAATCAAATGAAGTTGGGGAGCTTGAGACATCGCCTAGTAATATAGGAGAAGACTGTGTTACCAGAGACATTCCTGATTAGTTGTTTTACTCATGTTTTAATATTTTGGGAAAATTCTCTCTCTTTGTGAATGTACAGCTTTCATCTAACAATGTGTTTGATGTAAATTTTTGGTGATTGATGTAAATTTTTGGTGATTATAAATTTTCTATGTGCACAGTAATAAAATACTTCTCTAAATATTGAGATGTTTTATTATGTCATTTTGATGCATTGAAGAACTGTCCTTTCTGTCTCACACTAGATGTATGAATACTGGGATAGTACTTATTCATATTTTGTTCCCATATGCTGCAAGGTGTTGTTTTCTTGTATGGAAGAACTTAGCTAAAAACCACATAAAGTACATTCGTATGATTGGTCTCCTCGACCCTTTTCTTCCAAGTATTCAAATTCCCCTTAGTTATTACTTGCCCACTATTGCACATTTATTTCATTTTTTTTCTTTAATTCTAATATGACTAACAATTACATACTGAATGTTGCCATGCACAAATTTTGATTATTACTATATAATGAAGAGTAAAACACTAAATCTCTGTGTTTTAAGACATCACTAAAAATTTCCTCTTTTCCAATTTTTCTATGGCCTAGTTCTTTCTCGGGAAGATTAGTTTGAAATATTGCTCATAGTTACTTATTCTTCCTTGAAATTCTCGTATTCTACATTTGCCTTATGCTTCTCCTCATATATATATATATACACAGTTATACATACTTAACATTCTCATGCACAGCAATCACAGACAGCAGAACATTTTGTCTCTCCTGAGTTTTTGCAGCCAATCCTGAAGTGCGGACCACAAAAACAGATGGTTGTGGCAGAAAGAAAGGAAAGTCTCCTATTCTTATAAGTTCAACCAATCAAGGCCCACTTGGAAGAAGAAACTCATTCCAGAGAATTAAAAAATATTTAAAATAAGAGAACTGCTAAAATGGTTCAATTGGACTTGTCGCCCGATGAAAGTGAGTGTGGGCTGTTTGGTGATACTGATTCTTCTTGTAAAGAGGTGTTTGAAGATGATGATTTCTCTGAAATTGAATTTGGTGACTTTATAATTGTCAAAGTTCATGGAGTGAAAAAGGATTCAGATAGCAACTTCATTGCTGTTGTGAAAGACTTGCATTGTGGTGGAGCTGAAGTCACATTCTACAACCAGATTGTCCATTACGGATGAGATTTTTTTTTGAATCCAATGATATTGTTATCAAACTCCTCTGAGGGATGCCGGACGAAGATTTGAAGGGATGATTTATTTTAATGTTGACCTGTGTGAATACGACCTATTCTAGGTCTGATTTTCTCATAAAATTTGGTAAATAAGTATATTTTATATTAACAACTAATATTTGCCCAAAGCAGTACCCCAGATCACTTGTAATATGTTTTCAAGATGATAATAAATTTATTGAATTCATATGCATTGGATTAAGTGCTAACCATATTCGTTAGGTTGAGTTGTTCTTTTGCAGAAGATTTAAACATTTCAAATTTCACAAAAATGGAAAGTGCTGTGGGGATATTGCTTCGCAGATTGTGAGAACAGTTTTCTTCAATTTAATTTGAAATTTAATGCGGTTAAGTTAAATATGTAATACTTCAGATAAATTTGAATAAAAGGGGCTCAGATAACCTAACTCTTCCATACATTGGTTCACTTATACCGATGATTTTTAACCTTTTTTTATTCTAGGACGGCCCTCACATCCTTTGGGTGCCACCACTTACTCACTTGGGTACCACGGTACGTGGCTGCTTTCTCAAATAGCTTATTTTCGCCGCTACTCCCTTTATGCAGAGAACGCTAAACCACCCGCACCCCGGTGAACGCACTTAGGATCTGTCTGTAGCCTTGGAATATTCCGCGAGAGATATTTAAGCGTCACGGAAAATCTTAATGCAAAAGATCTGTATTTTCTAAGATATAACTGGGCAATTAAGCACAGTTATCTGCTAATAAATAACAGCATTTCGCAGGAATAAATCGCACGATTCATTCACCCACTCAAGTACAGTGCTGCGCAGATACGTAAACCAATGTTCGAAATAAGAACTGGCTATTTTGTGACCACGAGCATTTGCGCAATTTTATACGTTTAGATGGTGCATATTTAATATTGAATGATGTTCACGCATATGCACCCCCGGGTACATGCATCGTGCAAACAGGGCTTGGAGCACGTAGTCATTGCACTGAATTTGCAAACATGAATGTAATTTGAGAGTTCAAATTGCTGAATGATAAGCTGTAGATGGTCCGAAAGTTATTTGGTCAAATAGTACTAACATTTTAGTATTTCGTCGCACATCAATATTATCGTAGACCACTGTGCTTAGCCGTGGTGATCATGATGATGATCAACTTCATATTGCATATATTTTGGCTGTTTGGGGCGAAGAATTAATTAGTGTAGTAGCAGTGTAATGGAGGCGTACTTATTGATTGAGCTTACTGAGTTGATGTAATGCTCTCTAAGAATATATCGGTGCCCAAAAGTTTCTAATTACGGCTACTCTGTGGCCTGGCAGGGAAAGCCCATTGCCGACGATGGACAGATGCCAAGAGAACGGGTATTTTGGGATAAATTAATTCAGGATAAACGGAAACGCCCGGAGGCCTCAAGGTGGACGACGGTCAATGTGTATGGATTAATAACAATATCGATCGTAATGGCGGGTAATCCGCAACGTTACCGGGCGGCTCTTCATCAAATGGAGAATAGACACGCAACGGCAGGTCAGTGTTCTCCTCCGCGCTTATTGAACCCAATTCTGCGCTATAAAATTTCGAAATTCAAGGCCACTTTCTGCATTGGAAAATTGTGAGCCGAATTACGCAATACGAAATCAGTAGGTAGGATACTTAAAATTTTAATGCTTAGGGAATTTAAACACAAACTCAAAATTTACTGGTCAAACTCAACCTATCCTACTTTTAAAAAAATTGATTCGTGGACAAAATACCCCATGGGCTATTTCTTATACGTTTAATGCTTTGAGCCCTCCCATTGACATTAAGCTTCTCTTCATTGAAGTCTTTTGTGAGGAAGATACATTTTGTTTTGGCATTGTTGATGGATATTAAAATGGAATTAAAGCTCCAATAAGAATGGTACCTATTATGATCCATGGATTTGCAGTAACTTCCAATGTTCCCCCAAAACAATAGCCTTAATCGCTGCCACTGATGAATACCATTCAAATCATCTTCCGTACACCATTTAGCATCCAATCAGTTATTTGGTATATCTGATTCACAAATTAACTCTAAAATTCATGGTTGGAATAATCCTTCTTGAACTCGAAGGCTTCCACGGAGTCGTTCAGATGCTATTGAAGACTTTTCAGGGTCTCTTCCGCATTTCCGTAGTCGTAGTACAGTTTCGACAGCATTGCAGAAACACGCGGAAGAGAACCCGAAAAGTCTTCAATATCATCAATGATCCTTCTTCTCTATGAAGTAGAAATTTTTAATCTTTTACATGGCTGTAACTTCTTACTAATACATATCACAAAATTTTTCCAATATATGTCCATATTTTACAGAACTTTAATTTCCTGTTCATTTCCATTTTTTACACAATTTCCCACCAGAGAATTCACATTTTCATGGCGCTGTAAAAACAAATATATTCAAGCCCCCAACTTCAAATTATTTCAACGTGGAGTATTGATTCAAGGGTACTTAACGGAAAAATATGAAGAATTTCACAATCTGCCTTCCTCTTCAAAAAAATCTGGAAAATGGCCATTTTTGCAATTTCATCTGCACAGTTTGGTAATAAATTTAATTATGAAGTACGAATTGTTGCAGGTTATTATGACATGAAACCTCATTATAAAACTTACATAACAAAGTTACTTTGCTGTCCTAGAACTGACCCACAGCTGAGAAAAAGAAGTAACTCCCAATGCTTATAAACACAGAAAATGATCTGCACTGAGATTGAAAAAAGGCCACTAAAGGGTAACCAGAAAAAATAAAATATAAGTTGTTTCAAACTGTTGAAACATAGGGCTATCAACTCTGAAAAAATAAAGTTTTTCTGACATGGCCCAGGTGAAAATAAGTTGTTCACGAACTGTTCCAGAAATGTGACACCAAGTGTTTGGAACCTGATGCTGAAGTGTTCATGAACCATTCACAAAATGTATTTTGGCCCAATTGAAGCCCGACCGGTCGGGCTACCAACCTGGACCTCTTGCTGTGGATTTACCCATAGTAATATTAGCTCTTCACAGGTAGTTTAAAAATCAGAAGATTATTTCTTGAGCTTAATGATTTAAATTTGAGGCAAAGTCATGATCTATCTACTTAAAACTATCCATTTGCAATCTATTTACTTTGCTTTTTCATTAAAACAATCCGTATCATGTCTGTCAAAGACCAGGGTTGGAATGATGAGGTATCTTCCTTTTCACAGGATGCTTATTGGGCTTGCTGTTTGTAGTCCCATTTGCTGCACGAGTGTACTCAATGGCTCCTCTTCTCACTGGTGCTCTAGTTTATGTTGCAGTAATTGTCCCACTGGCCACAGGAATGATGTCTACTCAGACAATTGTGCGATGGATGAGGTGAGAAAATGTTTTTCTTCCCATTATTACGAAGTAAACAGCTGAAATAAGGAATGCTGGCATTGCATCCATTAAATAAGCAGTGTAAATGTATCAGTTTTCCTAGACACTTGACAGAGGTGCAGATAAAACTACCTCAATCATCTTAAACTAGTCCCAAAGTAGTATTGTTATTTTTAAGTCATAATATATTCTTTTTTGTGAAATAATTACACCAGTTGCATTTGCCTAGATTTTCATTTGACTCTAAATCTTCTTCAGGGCTTAGTAAATCCCATTAAAAAAATTACATTCTCAAAATTAATTTGTAACTTTTTTTGAGCACCAAACAATTTATGTTGGTTCTCAGGTTTCCACGGAGCTGGAATGTAGATCTCTGCATGTTTTCCAGGATTTCTTCCGCGTAAGTTGTTTGTGGAACAACAGTTGCACAGTTGTCAGTTGCTTGTGGGACAACAGTTTCGCTGGCAGTACTGGCAGTGGAAACCTGCCATTTCTCTTCAGTTTAGTCTCTCAGCAAGTTTGGATTGTGTTCGCATCTTGTTAGGCTCAAGTCTAATTTTTTTTGTTACTTCCAAAACATGACCTCTTGGTAGTTTATTATGATAGGTGAAGCAGTCAAGTATTAGGGCATGGTAAGTAATGATGAAATAATAATTGTACTAGCTTCCTTGTGATGAAAACTGTTGGACTGACGAATAGGACGCTGATGGAAATGACCTTAGAGAAATAAGCCCTGCTGATATGTGTGGTGAAATCAGCCTCACTTTACTGCATAGAGATGACAATTGCGTTAGAGGGAAAGATCAAATTCTAAGACAAACTGGGGTTACCCAGCAAATTACTGCTAAAGGAAAAGGTGAAGTAAATATCGTTTTCTTTAGCATTATTCCATGGGTATGACCTTCATAACATTCTGTATCAACTGCTGAATCAACTGGAAAGAGAGGCTTAGTTACAACTATTGAACTATTCTTTAGGAAACACTCAAAAATCGAGTACCAAATGCAAGGGAGTGTTATTGTGGTGAATAATCAAAATTCTGTTTCTTCAAGCCTCTTCTTTCTCACAGCCTGCCTCAAAGACCTCTTTACTTGCACATAAAACTTTATTGATGGTTTGATCACATGAGATTTACTCAATGAATAACACCATTAAAATTAAAGACGACAGCGATAAACTTTGAAATTTAAGCGGCTTTGACGTGCTTTTTTTTGTCTCTCTCATGTTTCTGTCAACATGCTTGAGAGAAAACTTCTAGTTCATTTATTAGAATTTAATGGCTCATTGAAAGTGACAGCACTTTCTTACTAAGACAATACTCTGTTTCCAACAGGTGTTCAGTGGCTACCCTCAGTGATGTTGGAGTTCTGAGCAGATTGTGGATGCTGTTACGCCTGTTCCATCACTCCTACATGAGGCTGGACGTAATCCACACAACAACTAATCAAGTAAAGGGAGAAAAATGCTGCTGGAAATGGATGATACAATGATTCAAAGCCAACATCCAATTTTTATAGAGTTGGCTAATTGCTGAACCAGATTCTACCATGTGTAGCGACATGTCTTGTGGTAATTCATTTGGGAAAGGTATTTTATAGTGAGTTTATTCTGAGATTGCAAATGGCAGTTTTACTTCACCTATATTATCTTAAATTTGACGATGGTAGGTGAAGAAGTTGTCAAAATTCATATCTAAGGTGAACACAAAGCATATAATTATAGTGAAAGCCATGAAAAATAATAGAAATCAAAAGTAATAAAGCCATTAAAAATAATAATAAATAATCTCCAGAGAAATAACTCTGAACAAGTAGCATTAAAAGACAGAACTTGATGTCTGGAGAAAATTTTGACTGATTTTTTAATAGCTGGCTTCTTTGGCTTGATTTTTGAGGGTAATGTCTACGAAACTTCCCTGCAAAGCTGTCAAGCACTGATGAACAATTTCATTGGAATATAATAGATACAGTACTAGAGGATGGTTGGCATAAATCTCTACAATCCACCTTCTAACCTCATTAACAATGCTAGAATCCAGCCAAAAAATCAAGGTCAACGATAAATGATTTAGTTTACAGCTGTATTTAATTTTAACACAAATTAATTACCTCTTAATGATTTCACAGAGCACTAATAAAAAAACCTATGTGATTACTCTTAAAGCCCTAATGACCAAAAGAATAATGGAGTTTTATGTTAAGATAATATTTCACCTTTGGTAAGTTACCTTACCAAATTGCACATGATTTTCACAATTAGTGAGACCAGGCAGAGGACAATGGTGGCAGCTGTAGGCGGAGCATAACCTATTAACAAGTCTGATCTACATTTAGTAATGGATGACACTAATATATACACCTATGGGGTAAACCTCTGATGCAGGCAGTAAAACTGTCTTACTGAGGTTGTGTTTTTCAGGGTTAGATATGGAGTAGCCTAAATTTCAGCCAAAGTTGATATCTGCTAGGATGAGAAATTCAAAAACACCAGGAGAACACATGGGGTTCCACTGCTTCAGAGGATTATGGGGTGAGAGATTGAATGTCCTAAAGCCAGGCTTTCAATGCAGCCCCATTTAATTTTCAGCCAGGGCTAAAGATGTACAAACACCAGATTTACAACTTGAGTCGAGTTCGAGTCAGTCATTGCTATAAAATTGAATGAAATAAAAAATAGAACAAAATACTCAATTTTGATAGAAAACTTTCCTGTCCCTAAACTAAAGACTTAATTTAAAAGAGAAACAATAAAAATCTATAAATTTGGCATTTTATATGATGCAAACTGAGCAACGCCCTTTTAGTCAATACAAAATTCACTTATATGAAAAAAAACTTCCACAACAGTATTTTTTTATGTACAATAACACCGCATGCAAAATATGATGTTAGTTAAATTGAAGAAAAGTATTTCTCCAACATACATCTACATACTACCCCGCGAGCCGCCGCATGGGCATGTGGCAAGGGGTGTTAGGTCACCACCCGTGTATAGATGTACATTTTTGGGAGATGAAATAGTGACATGTGTAATACGAGTGTTTTTAGTGGAGCTCAATTTTTATTGTGGTCACTTATTATTTGCGGAAAGAACGAGTTTTTGTGCCTATCTGTTTGGAAGTGTATCTCTCTTATTTTACCGCATCTGCCAGACCTAGAGATGTAGTGAGAAGTCATGATAATATTCTCTATAACGCTCTGAAAAATATCAATTCTGAATTTATCAAGCAAACTAAGCCTAGCGTGTAGCCTCCGAGTCTCTAGGGACTCCCACCTTAATCCCTCTAAAAGGTGTGAGACACTATATGTAAGCTCATAGCAGTTTTTAATGAAGCACGCTGCTTTCCTTTGTATTTTATTAATTTTTTGGTTAAATCTTTATGACCAGGGCCCCAAATGCTCGCGGCGTATTCGTGGCCTAACCAGAAAGAAGTAGCATCTCTCTTTGACTAATAACAAACCTCTGAGATATAACAAAAAAAGCAAATGAATGTGCAAAATGAATATGTAGTAGAAACAAAACTTCCTTTTATTTCTAGAAGTCTTTAGGATTTAAATCAAATTATAAACTATAATGCAGGTAAACAAGTTACTTGATGGCACCGATACTTTTCATAACCCCATTTTGACAAATTGTCACCATTAATAAGAACGTTTCCAGGGAAGAGATAATGTAGATGAAACTTGCACAGAAATGTAGTAAGTACATAATGATATGTATCTTGGTGTGTTTGGATTAAAGGGATTGTATGTCTGGTGTGCATGTGTGAAGATATGAAATAGTTTGCATACATGAGTTGCTTTTGCGTGGAGTGCAGTGTGAGTCTTGTTCCACCAGTGAGATGCAAATGTCGGCGACTAGAGGAGTGAACGTCAATCAGTTGAATATGGCAATTTGTGTGTTCAATGTATCCTAATGTACCATGTTTTTCTCAAGAATAAAGTGCACCTTGACCCCCAGGAAACTCAGTGTCTCTAATCCACGTGAAACATAACGAATACCAACACTGGTGAGCCTAAATATTTAGATCATGCAATCCAATTGAAGGTGAGGATTTTGTTCAAATTGTAAGACTTTTCATTAGAAGTCTGGAAGGGGAAAACATCATCTTAGAATCATGCAAAAACAGTTTACTATTTTCCAAACAACTAAAAAATTATTATTGACGAGACTCGAGCCACTTGCTCATCCCTAGTAATGGTATCTGCATACTTGCAAACTGCACTCCAGTATCTCCTGTCATTTAAATGGTGTTCTATCTAGGATGCTCTCCATGCTTATGTATTATGATTTTTTGTTATTCTGATTGATATACAACGTCACACTATGTAGGTCTTTAAAGTGAACAAGAGTTTATGATTGTTGAAGAATGATTAATTATATCTCTATGCATTTCATTTTAATGGAAACTCTGCTTAAGTTGATATTGAACGAGGTTGGACAACTAATCGATCAAAAGACATCCGCACACACCAGGCTTCCATAATATAAATTATTTTCATTCCTTGCAGTATCAGCAATGACCATATGTGAATTACCTTAATACCATTGATAGTACCTCCTGACATCGTAAAACATTATTACAAGATTAATTTACCATAGTGTTATCAAAAGCATTGAACCAGAATAGTAAACAACAATCCCTCAAACATTGAAAAATGTGTCTGTACATATTGTTAAATAATTGGTAATAAAGGACCTTTATACAATAAATACATACATATTACATGTAAACATAAAAGCACCAAAAGCCAATACAACAAGGGAACATTGAAACATTACAAAAAAAACTAATAAAGTCTGATCCTGCTCCATGGCTACTGTGACCCTTGATGGATATTAAGGGAATAACTGAGCAGAGAAAAAATAGGGGCTGGCCCTTAATAGAAACATAAGAAATTAAAAGGGAACTACAAATAAAAAGAAAAAGGATGAAACAAAACTAAAAGGGAATAGAGGGCAATTGTGCAAAATTCCACAGAGAAAAAAATCATCCGCCTTGACTGAGATAAGGCGGATGATTTTTTTCTGTGGAATTTCGCAAAATTGTGCATCGCGGGTGACTCTGTAAAAGTGGAACTCTGTGGTTAGTCCTGGATAGCTTAAAAAGTGGAATAGAGGGCATTTAGACAAGCACATGTACCTAATCACACAATGTGGTCTTCATGCCACGCAATCCAGGCTTCTTTTCATTATGTGTAGAAATCATGACAAAAGTATTTGATATGTACCTCACTCAGTTGACCAAATCTAAAATGCTATTTTTATGTTAATACAAAACTTTATACAAGAAAATATCATAAAACTTGTTTTGACCAGTGGCTTTACAATAAACTGAGTGAAATTAAATGGTAAGACACTGAAGTTAACTTTTCAGGTCAATGACTAATAAAAAATAAGAAGGAAAATTCCTACATCACCTAGTAACTTTTCAACAGCATGACTAAAACCTACCTAGTCACCCATTTCTGAGGGAAAAATCTCCATAGCTGATCAGATAATCTTAAGAAAACTTTAAAAAGGATACTGACTAAATACTTTAGTAAGCCATTATTACAAAATGGCAGGGGCATATTAAGGATGTTGTTTTGGAGAAGGGACAAGGGGGAATGGGAACTTTTGGGATGCCTGAAATGCCTCACTATTTCCACTTAAACTATTTTCCCAGGGATTACTGGAGGGGAGATAGCCACTCCCTTACACCCACCCCTTAATCTGCTCCTTCAAAATGGTTTTGCTATGTTATGATCAATCGTTGTAGATAGCAAAACAGTTCCAGTGAATTAAGGTAGAGAAAATAGTAAAATTGAAACCTCACAGATTCTACAATTGTCATGTGAACAAATATTTCTACAATATACGATGAAATGTGACTTATCAACATTAATACACCATCTCTTGATTGTAAAGGGTCACAGGGTGAGGACGTTGCATTCCTAAGATTTTAAAATCAGTGGTACTCCATTGGTTAGTCAAGAATAAATCAAGAATTTAACCTGAGTTAAAGCTTTGTCTCTAGCTTTGGGAAACTAGTAATGACAAATGATCAAATGACTTGATAGTCTATTTGAACAAGCTTGTTCAAAAATATGCATTGATCAAATTGGTAAGAAAGGCCTTTGGAAATGGTGGGACTTCTAGTTGAATTGAGAACATCGAGATCAAGAAAATGAAAGTGAATGAGGGAGGAGGGGCTTAATAAGAGAGGTTAGGTAATTGGCTTTTTCTGTCCACAGCAGGCTGAATTTTATTACAGACTTTCTTCTCCAGCCTAGATCCACCAATCCCTTGTAAAAAAAATCATACTCAAATGATATGTTATGAGTGATTGATGGAGCCATACAGTGCATATGTATTTAATTAAGTATCATGTAATTATTAGTAGGATTAAAGACAAATAATGGTTAAGAGTAGGAGAGTTCAGAAAAGATGAGTTAAGCTACAGCTATTGACAGATGGGCATTATGGGTCATCATCAAAAATGTTTTGACATTTCAATGAGCTTTCAAGATGCCTTTGGAGCTTAATTAACCCTTTAAACGTGGTATGACGTGAATTCATGTCATGATATTTTTATGCTGGTGCTGATGACGTGATATCACCGTGACGTAGGTGGCCTAGTGAAAGTTCCCTAGTGAAAGCTGGAACACTCGTGGCACCCTTGACATGATATCACGTCATCAGCACAAGTGTAAAGACAACCATGAATTGCTATCATGTCATGATGCATTCAAAGGGTTAATGCAAGAATATTTATCAGAATCTTTGTCAACAGTCCTGGGGTTCTGCCGTGCAGTTAATATTTTCCAATTTTAGACCAATTTGGTAAACAGTTGAAATGAGCAGAAGATCAAGGTGTAGTTGTCTCATTTTTTCATAAGATATGCATGCATATTGTCAGAATGTAAGTGAAAATGTCATGGATATAGTTCCATGTGGGAGAACCCTTGAGGAAAGAAACAAAAATATGAGTGTAATTCAGTAAAGGCAATCCAGCAAACACATTTGGACGAGGCTTACTCTACCCTATATCGGTAGTATCTAGGTGAACACCATGATAATGCAGGATTATAATTTAACAGAATAATGTTTTGAACTCTTGGAAATAATTAAGTATTTTATTTTAATTATGAACTTCTCCACTGACCTGGGTAATGGAATATCATGAGGAGAGAGGGGAGCATTCTCTTGCTTGTGATTTATTCTATGCACTTCAGTTTTGATACTGATATGAAAATACTGACAGCGTGATAAGCTGCAAGCCTCTCAACTGTAGGCAAAGGTAGCACTATGCATCTGACCATATGTCATGTCCATCATACCAAGTACATGAAAATCCTGGAAGGTTGTAGACATGATAGATCCAGCCTATTTGATAAGAAGAAATATGAGATATAAAATGCTTTCAAGAAACTGCTATTTAAATGTACTGGTAAATGAGAAAAGAGAGAATCTTGTGATTGCCTTTTTCACAAGAAAGTTCCTGAAGGAGAAAAGGTGTTCCTCTCTCATCTGCGTTGAGATCACCTCATGGAAATCTCAACAGTAGAGAAGGAAACTACTGCAATTGTAGATAAAAGCATGGCGAGGAGAGAGCCTGAGGAATTTGTGTTTTGGCCAAGACTACTCAATAAGAAGTCAGCAAGTTACTGGGGCAATATGATGACATTTTGAGTGAGAATCATTCCAAGAAAGATCAGTATACTACAGACGTTGATCAATCAGACAATAATTTTGATCCTTTACCATCAACCTCACAGGGACAAGAATGGTAAAGGGCCAAAGCACAATTCTACACAAATAACTGCACTTGCATGGGTGTGTGACAGGTTTGGAGTTACTTTAGATAAAAGCAAAGCATTGGCAGGCAACAGCAATTGCGTGGGCATCAATTGCCTCATCCAAAATGTGTTTGCTGGGTTGCCTATACTGAATTACTCATATTTGTTCCCTTTCTGGGGGTTTCTGCACTCATGTAACAAAATTCATGACATTTCCACTTATATTTCGACAATATCCAAGAGTTTCCCATAAAAAATTAAGGAGATCATTATCTGTTGCTCAATACAACTTTTACCAAATTGGCCTAAAATTGAGAAATTTTAACAGCTTCGTGGAAATGCAGGACACTCAACAAAAATTCCTGTATACATTGAGCCTCAATGACATCTTTTCTGACCTCAAGCACATTGAAAATACAAAAAAAATGTTTTTGACGATCACCCATTCCCATGACGAATAGCCATGGCTCCTCCACAATATAACATTTATGTATTCAGAATTTTCCTGTCATTTTTATAAGAATATTAAGCATGGTGGCAAATATTAAAAGCCAAAAAGTATTCAGCCCAAGCTCGAGATACATTCCCTGGATGATTTTTCTAAGTACATCTATGAAATGAAATTGCATTTATTATTTACTCTAGGAGGATGTTTGCTCTCTATTTCAATGTTGTGTGCTCATGAATTCACTATAAAATAAGGGCAGTTTTATAGTCTCACTAAGTTGTGTCAAACCTTTGTAGGACTAGCATACATTTAAATGTACACTAGAATGAGGAGCATACTGACTATTAAAAATCTAGTGTACAAAGAAATGTAAGCTGGATTTGGGTATTCATTTGAATTGAGATATTCAAACTCCATTAGTTTCTACTCTTTACCCAAAATAAAATCTGACTGGTAGAAGTCACAGCTGACATTTTTAGCCTCGCAGTTTAGGATGGTGAACTTGATGAAAATATACAAAAAGTTACATCTGAATACACAAATATCTGTATGTGATATGTAAAGGCTTATATTTATAATAAGTATTAACCTACAGTCAATGAAGGACTGTGAGATTGAAAATCTGTAACAATTAATTCTTTCTTATGGACTCATAAAGTTATTTTTGGTAAATATTTTATAAATAATGCCATAAATGCTCTTTAGTGACTAATTAGTATCTGTATACAACATGTACTTGAAATGAAAATTCCAATTCGCAGGTGACTTTCTTCATGCTCGCTGAAAAGGTTATGTGTCCAGACCAAAGGCTTGTTTGCTTGTACATGCTCCTCTTCTACACCGTGATGGCATACTTGCAGAGGTCTTTGAAGGTATTCAATAGTTTTTTATATGCAAGAATGTTTAACATAATGCACCAGGTAAGTCTACAAGGTGTGTCCCATAAGGTGTAATTAATTGAGGCCACTGGAAGGAACGTAGTCCTCTATTTTCCTCATTGAACTGATCCTCACTCGATGATGTAATTCATATCACAGTATTCTCCACACAAGAACCATAAAATTAAACCCCCATTCAAGAAAAAATTGAACCGTATTGGCAATGAAACCTTCACAGAAGAAATGCCAGATTTTGCATTTTTTGTCACGGTAAATTACAGAAATGGATTCCATTTTCATAGAAATTCAAAGCCTGAGGATATATTACTTAATGTACTTTTTTTGTAAATTTTCGCAGCTCATGATTTAATCTTGTGAAATCTTTTGGTATCTGCGATGATTTTTTTAAGAGCAACAGTTTCGCCGTGCTATTCTCAGAGAAGCTATAGAAATAGAAAAAAGACCTAATAACCTGAACAGAGATGATGGGTATAAACTTCCATTAATGTGGAAGAGAATTTTGGAAAAGAAAAAATGGTCAAGTTGAGCCTTTAAAAAAATTAACAGCCAAAATTTCAAATTTTAAGGAACACCATTGTTGTTCAGACCTATAAATGCCCAACCAGCAACAACAAAGAAACAATAAGCCTGACGAAGCTGGCAGAATAGCACGGTGAAACTGTTGCTCTTAATAAAAATCATTGCAGATACCAAAAGATTTCACAAGATTATTACTTAATATAGTTGGTAGAGGGTAAAATCTCCTTGAACTTGTTAGTGTAATTCTTTTTCTCAAACTTCCAGCTGCATAACTGGACTCGGATACCTAGCTCTCATACGCGTGGAGACTTCCTTCGTCTGACCACAGCTTTTGTGGCCATTCGCCTCGGGAAGGCAGTGGTCGTCAGCCTTGTCCTTGTGATGCTGCGTGTGAATTTCAAGCATCTGGAACCCTCTTTCCCCTATGTGGCTGTCACTGGGGTGCACTTCTTGGTCACTCAATGCTGCACGTCAGCTGAACAAGCATGGGGAGATGAGGAAGGGAGCATTCACCCAGCAGGCTATGCCATCACCTTCCTGGCCGTCTTCCTCCGTTGGCTCTGCCCTCAAGAACATATGGAGGGTCTAGAGGAGCGGTGGGCAGCATTCCTTCTGCGTTGCTTGCCTTCCTTCATGTCAGCAGCCATGATAGGCATGGCATTGACGCGTACAGTATTGGGTCTTGGCAGAAGTACAATGTTGATGGGAAATCTCTCTGTTCTAGTATTGGCAGCATATATAAACCTGATGGCCGATGGATTGCGAGCAAAGCGTGAGGCCTGGGAACCTTTGGCTCGGGATATGAATCTACTTTCAAATTACCCAGTCAAAAACATCAAGATTGAAGCAGGAGAGTCGTCTCTTCCCACGTGTGCAATTTGCCTTGATGACTTGGTGGGGAAGGCAAGAGTGACTCCCTGTCAACACACTTTTCATGGCAGATGCCTCCGTCCCTGCATCCAGCGCTTTGGGGAGTGCCCTCTGTGTAAACATCCCCTTTGATACAAATTACTTGTGTTCATGTGGTAGATAATTGATTTTGAACTTCAAAAAGAAGAATGTATTTTCGAGACACCTTTTATGAAACTTATGTCAAGCTGTATTGTATTAAACATTGTATAAATATTTTTGTACACTTTAACCTATTAGTCCAACTTCCTTCCAATGTACACAAATCAGTACCAGTAGCCACATTATCTACATCAACTTACTGCAAAGGCCCAGCCTACCATAATTTAAGGTACATAATGTGAAATTTCAATGGCAAATGGTATTATTTTTCTAAATATTATCTCCAGACACTTTTCTACAGACCCAAGATAAATGACTTTCTTGGTGCCACAACTTTAAAAAAAAAACAGAAACAGGACAGAGAAAGAAATTGACTTACTGGATCTGATGAGTAGGTACACTTCACCCACCACACCAGCACTAACCTTAATCATTGACCTAGTGTTAGGGCTGAAGATTGGTTTTCATTGACACATGACCTAATGATTATATTCACAATTTCCTGTACACTAGAAAAAGGTGAAACATTCACTTGTGTTCACTCATGATCAAAAGCCAAAGAGATGACTAACGGGAGTTTTGAATCATAAAAACATTGGAAGTGGAATGCTACATTTGGACTATATTTGTTACATCTCATATTATACCCTTGCTTGTACAATATTCTTTTCCTGGCATTCCCCAACTTAAATTTCCCATTCTTAAAAGTTCGGCAACGATTGAATGGACTGAGTACATACACACGTTTTACAGTTATTATCATAGTTGAATGAAAACTAAAGGCTGCTGGAGTACAGACATGTTCTTTGAAAGTGAAGGTTATTGGGATACAGATACTTACTTGCAACACATCTCAATCTTCTTCCCTGTTGTGACAATGACCTCATTCAAATACATCAAAAACATGGTGTGTGTCAAAAATTATAATGTTACTATGTATCTCAATTTTCATTTGAGTGGAGTATTTAAGCAGAATAAAATAAATGAGTGGCTGCTAAAATACGATCTAAAATCTAATCTCATTCTTCAACTACACAGAAAGAGTAAATAATAACTCAAAAAACATAAGCTCTCACAAAAAAGATAATCCACAACTTCCTCTGAAGTGAAATAATAACTAATAATGACAAAAATGCTTGGAAACATTGTAAAACTAGCAGAGTTGAGGGTTTGGAACATACTTCATGGTGGTTTTATTTCACAGCTGCAATGTGATTCCTAATGAGGCATATGCTTCCAATGCTCCTACAGAGAATCCTCCTGGTATTCTTACACTATTTTATGCACACAATTGTTATTTTTTATCCTACACTCTTAATGAACAACACCTAAACAGAGTATTTCTCATTCTAGAGCAATACAAAGTTACAGTGACAAGAGAAAATGTATTATCTATAAATATTCAACTGCTTGAGGAGAAGTAAGAGCATAGGTACTGTCCTTGATTTCATTTCTGATATTTGCAATAGGTATAGAAGAAACTGTGAGCCAATGGGCTTTCCAGCAAAGGTGGAAGCCACTTGGGTTGGTACAACGACACTCATTACACTATGGGCTTGATAAGCTATTTAATGAAATGGCTGAAATAATTCAAGGTGGAAGGCTATCGGAAAATGCCACCTTTTTTGCAAGAAGAGAAGCAGCTATTCAGCTTATACTTCTCTGAAATTTTAAATAATTAAAGATTAGATCCAATTCTTTCAAGTAAAATATTGTGAAGGTTAACTTATCCCCCATTCACATCTCTCAGACTGCAACAGCATGAGAGGGTACATGAGTCGAGAATCATACACATCATTTTAGGAATGGTGCCTGGAATGTAGGATCATTTCAACACTACATGGACCACTAGGGGTACATTCCAGTGAACGCTATGGAACGAGCTCCCAAGCAGTCCACAAAGGGCTCCGTAGTGCTCCTGTAGAAATGAAGACGTCACGCTCGGTGTCATCAATTTCTTTCCAACCACTCCCATGAAAACTAGGGTACAAAGATTATATTTATGGATGTTTACATGGGCTAGGTCCACTCTATGTAATTAGTGCTTTGACTACTTATAATAGAGATAAGCCTACCACAGTGTTAGATATTCTGAATCCTATTAATTGGGACATTTTTCACAACAATATGAGGTGGCATTTGCAATGTTCTACCTATTATCTGTATACCTGTATGTCGCCACTTGTCGTAAATGCAACTCCATCATATCTACCCAAAAATTTATTCAACCTAGAGTGCTCGGCAGCACCGTCGTAGATTTCAGCGGTAGAATATTTGAAACCCTCAAGAGTATTTTAACGGAGTACAGTGAAAGTGTACACCGGCACATAATGCCAGATCATTCGGACCGTCAAAGTTCATCGAATTAAAATTCTGCAAATGATATCACACTCAGCGACGATGACGAAAACTAAGCTTCGGATAGCTCTCGTCTACCTGGTTTCAAAAGTCCCACCTTAACACTCGCTCAACTTTTCACTCAAGGGGACGGAGAATATACCACGTACCGGTCCGCTCCACACAGCAAGGAAGCTTCAGCATGGCCTCGGGTAGCATACATAGGTGCATGGTAGGAAAGATTATAATACCATGGTAGTACTAGTACGAATATAGAGACTAGTCTATATTCATGAGTACGAATACAAATCGGCGCACACAGATGCACACATGCGAGGGAACCAAGGGAACGTGAGGAAAACAAAAACATCTGAATCCAGCAACCGCGCACCACCACTCCAGCCTCCCCCCCCCCCCCCCCCCCCCCCCCGTCCAGTGGGGAATATTTAGTTACGACATGTATGCATCGAGCTTCGACCACCTGAGGCTGAGCATGGGAATTAAATGAACTTTGTAATTCGATCCCTACGCTCTCAAACCGCAGAGATGTATCTTTGCGGTTTTATATGACGCTTTATTTCACATTCTTAGACTATATGCGTAGGAATATTGATGTGCGAATTTGAAGTTCAGAGGGCTCGGTAACATAACAAGAAGGTACAGTAGTTAGGGCGTAATGAAGTTGAGACAAGTTGATATGTATGCATTTACCAGTTGTGAATTTTCGCCTTGTTCACCGTATGGTGCTCAGACTTGTTGTCTGTGTGAGTGAGATACACAGCGAATTTTGAGAGTAATTTCCGGTGTTTACATCTGTCGCATTATTCACCGATGTGTACCGTGTAAACAATTGCAGCACTCACTGTTTCAAGCTCTCCATGTGAAACTTTTTCAGTTCAAAATCCCCGGCTTCGTCAAATTAATTATTAGGCAAATGGAGTGATTGTAACTATAGAAAGTATTACTGAACGGCTCATTAAATGTGGAAAGTCTTATGGCTTATGGGAACTTACACCCAGAATTTCATCCTCTGCTTTCTTTGCATAATTACATTGCCTCTTTTTGTCTCGTGAAAATTTACACAGGTGCCTATAAGTTAGAGACTTTCTCCATCAAAGTACGTGTGTTATTTCCTTGTGGTTGGAGTCAAAATATTTCGATTTTAGCTGAAAGTTGAGTTCTATTTAAAGCGCCTGATATTCCCAGATATCTGAATGAAATCGTTATTCTAACTAAATAACTCACCCAACGTGAAAATGGACATTGAAGCGAATGCGAACTTGACTTTCCTGGTTATGATATTTACTTTTAAAATCTAGTGTCCCCTTATAAGCTTTAAACACATGCTTCGTTGGTATCTAATCTCCTAGTGCAGGACTTGCAAAATGTGGACCAAGCCCAGAAGTAGTGAAAGAAACTTATGGAGGTGACAGACAACCTATTCCTCTCCAATATACATAATTATCAATCTTATGTTCTTCCATTTGCTGGCTCTCTAACTCCTGCATGTTGATATAAGGGACGTGCAACAGGCTCACAATCACTCTAGTTAAATTCACATAGCACCATTCCTATATGCAATGAGTGTTTTATTTTAACAATGTCCTCTCTCCTCTAATCCTTGAAAGTAAGATTTTTGATACATCCCAACAATCCTTCATAATTATGTGACTTACCAACTCTCTCTAAAATGCAGAAATATACTCATTATTTCCTTGCACTATCATGTCATAAACGCCAATTTCCAAAGTTATTTTCTCTCCCTTGCATACACGCAAATTGCATTAACATTGGGAAAATTTCACATCATGAAATATACCTGGAAGAAAATGATTTCAGTTCCTACCAGATTTTTATACGATACAAATGTTTCTCCAATGTACACATAAACATTCCCTTTCTCTTCCTTGCCCCAGAAAATCTGGGAGTTTCACAATGTATTAGGGGCTATCAAAAGAGCTGTAATGATATCCTGGAACCACATCAATTTTTTCTACCTGCCATCCCTTTTTAGCAGCAATTCCAAGTAAAATTCTAAGATATTTTCCCATTACAGCTCTCATCCTATCCAATCTTTGAGGTATGAGATGTTTTATTGAGGCTGAGGGGCACCTGTTCCTGGCATAACATTCTGTTTGCAAATCCTCCCCATAGACCCTCCTGGCACATTGCTTTGGATCAGCCTGTATCTGACGGCAGTGCACAGGGTGAGGTTTCTGCTCTGAGCCATTGCATTTTGCTGTGAAGAACGGCAGTTTTCTGGTGGACAATCCCATTTTCTTGAAGAAATTTCTGGAAATCATCCTTAATATATATACTCCCATCTGTTGTAGGGCTGTTGCTCCATTATTTTTCTCTCTTGAAGTATTTCCACTCTATCCTTTTATTTCTTTCTTGAATTCTGGCTTGGCTTCAGTTCTGTGAATTGATGAAGCTAAGATGTGTTTCGTAGTTTAATCAATGAGTGAAGTTATGTTCCTCTTCATCTCTATAATCTTAAGCCTGAATCAGACGATCATTTTCGAGCGATCATTGGAGCTATCCCTTACAGGGGACGGGAAAAATGATAGTGTGAATCAGGCATTAGTCTCAATTGGACGCATTAGAAGTAAACATATGTAAATTGGACGTAAAGAATGATTTGTTTTTTTCCGGCATATAATAATGCTAATAAAGTCTTCTCTGGTTTTCCACCAGGTTAGATAATTGTTGGCCGATGTTTTGATGGCTACCTCCACCATTGTGTACCATGTGCATGATGCCCTGAGGATAATGGCAGAGGTAGCCATCGAAACGTCGGTCAACAACTATCTAACCTGGTGGAAAACCCGAGGAGACTTCATTATGGACGTAATAAGTGAAAATAAATCTGCTCTAAAGCTGTCTTGTCTTTGTCAAGCTTCCCAAGGGAAATTTTGCTCATCTCAATTTGCCTTGAATGAAGACCAAACAGTTCTTCTCTTCACCTCGTAACCCTTTGATGTTTGGTAACATTTCTAATTACTTTAGTGATGTTATTTGATGATTCCACAATTTCTCATACCATGCCATGTTACTAACTTACCTCTATGGTGCACAGCAATACATCTCCGTATTTTAACTCTTAATAAGAAGCATGAAGGTTGCATTCTAAAATACAAATTATAGCCAAATTATTTTCTGCACTTGAAACCCATTGTCCTGAACAGTTGCTCAAGTACCTACTTGATGTACATATATTACTATTCAGAATGGTATATGTACTTAAATTTTTTCCTTCTTCATGACCATTTGAAAAAAATCTCATCTTGCTTTACATTATGTACTCTTAAATGAAGATATCTTTTGAAAATGATGCTAGGACTTTCATGAAAAAGAATGAAATCATTTTTTTCAGGGGTCCCTATGTGTCTCCACCATATTCTGGTTTGGCTCTATTCAGCTGGTATTGCTGGACTTACATTGTTTTTCTACTGCTTCTATGTGTACAATGACATCGTGAAGGGATATTTTGATGATAGAGAAAATGCATCATTATTTGATTTCATTGTAGGTAGGTTGATGAACTTCTTAATCCTAGAGTTAATGTAATCAGAGGATATATTTTAATGATACTGTTGGAAGTGACTCACAATCTGTGGTTTTAATTCCAGTTGGAGCTGGAACGGCTGGAGTGATTGTGGCCACTCGCCTGGCTGAGGATCTTTCACACAAAGTCCTTCTTCTGGAGGCAGGTGATGAATCGAATTTTATTCTTGACATTCCAGCATTTGCACCTCTGCTCCAGCTTTCTCATTATGATTGGAAGTATGCCACTGAGCCTCAAAAGAATGGATGCTTTGGTTTGGAAAACAATGTGAGTTTTAATTGCTGTTGCACATGATCAAGTACTCTCCTATTTTTCATGAAACATAGTGTTTTCCATTACATCCAGAGATGGGCAAAATAATGTATTTTAAATGTATTTTAGATACAAATTACTCTCAAAAACTGTATCTGAAATACCAAATACAAATACTTACAGAAAATGTATTTTTGATACAAAATACAAAAGTAATTTCAAAATACATACTTTAAAATACAAAATACATCCTTTCCCTACACTTAGAAATTTTAAATTCTTCGTGACTACTTGATTGAGAGTCACTCGGTACACTCTTTTAGCAATTGGATTAAATTTCTAATAAATTGAGAGGCTGAAGTATTTTTACCGCCTATTTATTTGGTGGCAGCAAAAGCTCAAACACCTACATTCCATAACAGCAATACCGTGAAGTCAGCATGCAAGCCGAGAATACATCCCGATGCTCGCACTATGCTCTAACTTTTCCTTCCAACTACTGAATAACGGTGAAGTATTTACCGTCTAATATTACATATTTAGTTTTTTTTTCTTCTTTCTCAGACTATGTTCGCTTGTATCTTTTCGAATGGTCTCAGTCGTCGCAGGCTGATAACTCCGATAGCTCCATAAGATACTCACTGCCGGTGACCACGTTTTGCAAATGCGATTTCGGAGTCTACGGGGGTTACACAAATGTATTAAGGAACAATTTACTGCCTCCCTGCCTCACAGATGACAGGATAATACTGGGTCACTTAAAAGTTCTTGCGCGCTTAATGGTCATCTGCCAATCCAATGTGTTACATCTTAGAGAAAATAATATGTATTTTGTTTTTAGATGTATTTTGAAAATACAAAATACCCTTTAAATGTATTTCTGTTACAAAATACACTCAGAAAATGTATTTCCGATACAAATTACAAACTACAAAAGTATCGCAAATACGTAATTCAAATAAATGTATTTTCTATACTGCCCATCTCTGATTACATCAGTTTAATAATTGTCATGTATTATGTTACATTAAAAGTGGACTGATGTTGAACCCACGTTGATACCACGTGTTTCCACATGATTCCTTGTGTTTCCACGTGGATTCCATGTAGACTCCACTATTCATTTCTGCCTGGGGGGAGATATGGTGAAGGTAATGACCCCTTTGAAAGAGGGGATGCCGCCTCTCAGGCCCGGGAATAAGCATTTGAACCCTTAATCAGTGGTGTGAAGTCTGAGAGACTCCTGCAATTTTAAAATTATGTAATTTCAAAATGGTAATTTTCAAAATTTTTATCATTCTCGTTACCTTCTTATTGCTGTGTATTAAGGATGTTGCATTCTTGAACTTTTCTATATTTATCCTGTTCATCTATGAAAAGACTATTAAATTTTGATGAGTGGTCTATGAGCCCTCTTTGTGCGAAATTCCACTGAGGAAAAATCATCTGCCTTGACTGGGAGGAGTTCCCAGATCCCTCGATTTCCGCCCAAGTGCTCATCAGTCAAATCACTAGTTGTTATGTTAGTGGATATTATCCTGAAAAGGTAAAAAAATAAACTCCTTGGAATATTAAAAGTATGAAAATGAACAATTCCTTACTTCTTTCATTTGATAGTTATGGAATGTGTATATTAATTCATAGATTTTGTAATATTTTAAATGAGATAATACAGTTACCCGAGTTGTTACTGAGGATGCTCACCAAAATAATCCTGCTTTGTAATTTCATGCTTACAGCTCTAGAAATCTCAAACATTTTAGTAATTTCAATTATAATTTGTCAAAAAAGCGGCTTGTTTTTGTGTCATTATGCTTGTAAGCCTTGCAAGCAATATGCAGGTTGCTTATAAGGGAAAATGATGGCTCACATTGAATCCTGTAATTTTGCATGCTTACGTATGCATCATTCATTTGTGCCCTGCTTTGGGTGATTGACCTCCCTTTAAGTGTTTGGGTTCAGTACATGAAGGCAATGAGTTTTTGAATCGGAAGAAATGGGAAAAGGTAAGGGAAAGCCGGAGAGTAAGACATTGAACAGTAAGTGCCGTTATGTACAGATGCACCAGAAACCTATTTGTTGACTTACTCTGTCCTTGTCAGCTACTATTTTCACTACCGCTAATAGGAAAATTCAGTTTGAAGCTCTGCAAGAGATTGAAGATCTGGGTGACTCCTGCTTGCATCTCTTGATGTGCGGTGAGGCTGCAGAGCTAATTAGACTGGAGTGAGCAAGAATAGGGTAATTCTCTTCTTCATGTTAGAAGAGGTTGAAGAAATGCTAGCCAGCAGATAACATGCAGATATGCCCTTCATGTTAAAAAAAAACAGAAAGCCTCCTTGTGCAGCATGTGAGGATAACCAGTGTGTTTAGAATGCATAAAAAGGTTTTGTAGAGACTGTGCCAGTAGGAGGTGTGAGAGGTTTTAGAAAAAAATTGTATTTTTGACCAACTGCTGACTCCATCAAAAAAAGCATCAAAAAATTCGCAATCATGTTTTATTATTCAACATTCCCACTAATGTGCTGCTGTACTCATTTCAACTCCAGTGACAAAATTAATGAATTATGACTGTGATTACCAGTTTTTTATTTCAATTTGTGACCTCTCTTCAAATAATAATAGTTTTCACTGAAAAATTTGATTATGTAGCCTTGAAAAAATTATATTAGGGTTAGAGACTCAGTGCAAAGAGACCTAAGGTTTTTTTTAAGTAAAAAATATGCCCTCTCTCTGATGACAGTGTATATTATTCAGAATGAATACGGGGATCAGGTTGGAGTGGTGGCTAGAGTACTCACCTACCACACAGGTGGCCAGGGTTCAAATCCCTGCAGAGGCTGATGTTTTTCACAAGGAACCCGATCTCTCCTTGAGTGTCTTGTGGAGGACACTTCAAGTATAGTACTCCCTCTGTTGGATGAGACGTTAAACCATGCTCCCCTTGGCGCCTTTCGTTAAGAGCAGGCTAATGCCGATGCCAGGTTTCCATCCACCCTCCCTTACCTATTCCTTCTGGTGCAAATGACCTTAGCTGTCAGTCGCCTCCCCAAATATCCAATCCAATCAGAATGAATACTTTCTATTTATCTTCCTTCACTATGGCTGTCAATTCATTTCACATGCCTAACCATTAATCTTCCCTCTTCACATTAACTAAGTACAGTCTAAATCACGAGGTATGGTTGTGGTTCTGTCTTGCCATACCGCAACAGAAATTGCCCATACACAACTTATGGACAACGCCTTCGACTTTCATTGCCTGCGCCCCCATTGTCAAGTTCATTGCTGACATATCCTTCATTGCAGTGAGTTGGTCCTTTCCAAGAAGACCTTCATGTCATAAGTATATTTAGTCATGTCCCACAGTCCATAAATTTTTATCACAAAATGTTGATCCTTTTTCAGAATACATATCACTCACAGTCAGAGTTTGAAAAGCATAATAATTTCACTTATTGCCATGTGCTCAGCAGGATTTCAGCACCTAGCTTAGGATTCATCAGGCTTAGTTAACATGGTCCCTGTTTTCCAGGCAGTTATAGTTTCTGACTTTTGGGATGGCTTTTAATATCAGCGAAGGAGAATCTCAAGATGTGAGGGAATCATGTACATTTAGGCACCCCATGCACTGTGCAGAGTGAATTCTCTACCTTATCTTCCAATGCAGGAGTATCAGTGCCCTCATCTTCCAACAAAGTCTCAGACTCCAAAGTGTCCAATCAGTTGAAATAAAAAAAAACTTCCTGCTCGATTTCTACCTCATAACATTTCTGCCTAGGATCCATAATTATGGGGATCGGGTTGGTGTGGTGGCTAGAGTACTCTCCTACCACACAGGCGGCCAGGGTTCAAATCCCTGCAGAGGCGGATGTTTTTCAGAGGAAACCCGATCCCGACTTGAGTGCCTTGTGAAGGGCACTTCAAGTACACTACTCCGTCTGTCGGATGAGACATTAAACTGTGGTCCCCTTAGCGCCTTCCGTTAAGAGCAGGCTAATGCCGACACTGGGTTTCTATCCACCCTTCATCCCTTCCTATCGGTCTCCTCCCCAAAATCCAGTCCAGTCCAATATTCTGGAATAGTGTAGACAAATGTAATTGTTTTACATAGCTTGCAAAAACAATTGTCTTTTGTCCACAGACAGAATGAATAAAATAAAAGTTTATTTCTCATAATTTAAACTATGCTATCAGATTCCATTTGTCCATCTGTCGGATGAGATGCTAAATCGTGGTCCCATTGCCACCTATTGTTAAGGGCAGGCTAATGCCGACGCTGGGTTTCTATCCACCCTTCCTCCCTTACCTATCCCCTGTGGCGCAAATAGTGTTAGCCGTCGGTTGCCTCCCCAAATATCCCATCCAATCTATACTTATGATAAGAAATTGCATAAATATACACAGAATAACAATGTGAAGAAGAAAACTTGGACTATGGATATCTGCAGAGTACAAGCTAGGCATCCCTAACAAAAAATTCAAAATTCTTCCCAACAATTATGAATCCCCCGATGAAATCCACAATATCTGGCAGAGAAATACAGACAATGAAGTGCACCTGACAAAAAGACTTAGACTGAAGGGAGTAAAGTTTCAGTCAACCAGTCTTTCACTCTGACTTCACTGTACCTGTGAATAGAATGGAAACAACTTAATGTTCTGGGAACAAAGTCCACGCTAAGACGTGTGAAGGGAAAGGTGGCTGGCATGTTGTGACGCATTTCCTGGCAGCCTAGAGAGTAAGAGGGGTTTTGGCTTTGCCATATCCTGGTTCTAGGGTGGGGGCTTTAGCTTTCAAGGATTTTTTCTCTCCCAATAGATGATCCTTAGGTTAGCATCTGGATATATCTCTGCATTATTGCCCTTGTTGGAAGGCATTTCCTTGAATAAAAGTAGGATTTCTGGGAGACGTCAAAGCTTGAGCTACTACTGTGTACAAGGATTAGACTATCTTACACCAAAAGCAAGAGGCAATTAATCAGTTCTTCATTACTGATGAGCATTGAAAATCATAATGCAATAAATGATTGATATGCACAAGGAAAATGACAGATTTTGGTTGCTACTGAAGTTCACTTGCCGCCGAGTTTGGCTGTGAGAATTCTCAGCATTTTGCACAATCATAAGTATTAACCAATCAAAATAACTAAAAACAGGGTAATTTTGAAAAATCAAAATGAGTGTTAGTCGATTAAAAAGGCTCATATCCATTGTAGTAGTAAATTTTTCATCTCTTAACAAAAAAACACACTGGGGATGAAACCATCCATGTTAGCATGTTCATAAGGGCACTTTCGACACCAGGCAGAGCTCTTTCCATGCTCGAACGGGCACTAATTTAGCAGCATTTAAAGGTTAGTTTCTATCCCTTGCTCTTCCCATGACTCTCATTTTCTAGCTATGCATATTGATAAAAAAGGTCTGGAGATTTTGTGAAGCGATGTCATGAAATGCTGTCTCAAAATCCCAAACCATAAAAGGATGTCCTTATGAAATTCTGTATTTCCAGTGCTCATAGGCAATATAGAAATACTAGTACTTATATCTATGAGTGGACCAACAAGGAGAATGAATAACAATAGGGTTCTGGAAATCACGGCTGTGAAAGAAAGTGTGAGGACGCATTAAATGGCAAGATCAATCAACCCTCTTAGTACGGCGGGCCGATATATCAGCTTTTGCTTCTTGGGTGATAAGTGCAATGGGCTGATATATTGGCTCATGTGCATAAGTAGTTAAACTTTAGTACACTACTATAATTGCAAATTTTTGGCAATTTAAAAGTATTTTGTGATTATTACCTATGCCAATTTATTCACAAAAAATTGCAAATGGATACTTTAAATAATAACTTCATGATTTTTTTCTAAGATGATACATTTCATTTTCCTAATTACCTTCCGCATTTCTTGCTAGTGCCTCTGGCAGGAGGCAGCGCTAAGAGGGTTATAATGTTAAATCCAAAGTTGAGTTTGGTTTTCATATTTGACTTTTTCTTGATGTGCTACTAAGCTGTGTTAAAAATGCATGAAAATAAGATATGTTTTAAAATTAAGGACAAAGTTTTTGAAATATGGGGTGGTAACGCATGGTACCACTAGGACTCCATGGGATCAATTCTATCCTAAGTTGCTTTGTTTGTTTTTATTGTGTGCATGTCGATCTGTGCAGCTTTAACATGATATCACACTGACAGTGTATCACAATAGGATCATGTGCTTGTAGAAAGATGACATATTGCATAGTCTCATGCAATAAAAAATCAATGACCTTTAAAAAAATCTGAAGTTATCAGGTCTCTGAATGAGGAGAAATACGTCAGGGAAATGCAGCAAAACCTCTACCTTACAAACTCCCGTTAAACAAAAAACTCAGATAAACAAACAAATGCCATTTGTCCTACCAATTCCCCATGTAAAAGCAGTTGTAGATACCTCTAATGAACAAACTCCTGCTTTATGAAAACTCCCGATTAATGAAAGCGAAGATTGGCCCTGTGTTGTAACATTTACCTCTTCATTATGTATTTAGCTAAAACAAAGGTTAATATGTCTATTTTGCGGAACTTTTTGGGTTTTAAAATTAAAGAGGGCAAATCAGAGACTCCATATGAACTAGTCAATCAGAAAGCACCTTCATGTGCATCGCATTTCAGGTAACTTGCGTCAGTGACTTGATATCGGCATGGTTTGCGAGCTGTCAACAGGATTGTGTATCGTAATTGCTAGTCAACTATGTTTATCTTTGGTTGGATGTTGTTGTATCCAGTATTTTCATGTTGCTAAGTGCCACCATCCATGGATTTATTTATTATATACGAATGAGCAAGAACATGGACGAGTATTATAAGTTCTCATTGGCTGTGATTACTGTTGTACAGTGGCAACCCAGTTTCCAATGTACACTCATTATGGTGGTAGCCCTGCCAGCCTGGCCAGTCATGGAGATATCAGTAGTTCACCCTGCATATCATTGCTACAAATTACTTAAACAGATTCCTGAGCAATAACCTAGTAATAATGTACGCAGCTTATTTCAGAAGTAAGCTGCGTATGCATAATAAAGCAATAAAGAAATACTGAAAGAAATGCCAGAAGGTTGTTTGTTAGTAGTTGGTGCTTTCACAATCATAAATGCATCCATAAGAACCCATCTATTCAACTCGACTTTGAGGTTAACCTTGGCACCAGTCGTAATTTACCCAAGTTCTCATTCAGCCAAAGATTTATATTTTGCACTTTTTTGGTTGCTTGTGAATTTTACTCTTGTATTCATGTTTTTGATTGTTGGCATACCTTGGATTTTCCACCGAATTAGTGTCTTGGTCCTGGTGAAAACATGTTGTGGTGTAGGAATGTTGCCCAACCTGAGTATGATACAGTCTGTGGCTTCATCCTCCGGTACTCCCTCTACAAAGACTTCTGTGGGACACTGATGACAGATCAGCTGAACTTCCATAAGGAACTCTGCTTAAGGAAATTTCCAAGGACACAGTATATGTCCTGATGCTTCCTGCAATGCCATCCTGCTCTGAGCTGACGACCTATGAAATAGTTCACATGACCACCTCTAATCTCTTTGCTTGAATCGCGGTCCGAGTTCACATCCATCACAGGAGGCTCAGAATAAATTTTTTCCTGTTCGTCCACCAGATTCTCCTATAGAAAAACCAATGTTTCATGTATTATAATTTTCATGTTGGAAAAAATTGATAAATTATTATTGATAATTTTCATTCAAGTACCTTATAAAACAAGCAACCATCACATATCTCTGTAAAAACAATAATTTGGAGTTTTGACATAATGGGCTTTCCAGATATGTTCTCCGTATAATACAGACTATAGTCATGCTCTGATTCTGCAACATGCTTGTGTTACCAAGTGGTACCACAAAACTATTCTTATAATTCTCTGGCTCAAAACTTACCCATACCATTGCGCTATTACATCAGCCTTTTTGGTCTTTCTTCATGAAAAACAAAGATTACTTAAGTGTTAAAAGATAAAAAAAATGGGCAACCATTGGACTGTATTTATCATAAATGCGTGTGTCCATTTATTTGGCCATAAAAAAGTTCCCTCTCTTCGGATGCACCATTGAAGTCAAATCATGCTTGATTTTCACCACTGCAGTGAGCGTAGTGAGGTTGTGGCTCAAATTTATGATGGTAGCTGATAAATGTAAACACCGTACATGGGAACAATGATTAGGGCACACTTTTTCAATTAGCTTCTTACTGGTACCATACAGTACCTCCAGGACAAAATGGGTTAATGTTACTTCAATCTCAGAGAATCAATTATGTTTGTTTCAGAATCATTGAGGCCATTTAATAAAATCAAATTGAGCAGTGATTTATGATGTGTGCTGCTAATCAATTTTGAAGTGGTAATTCATGATTCAAGAGTCACATAATTTCTTCGTGATTTTCGCTCGACTCTAACATAGAATATCAATTAAAGGCCAGAATCAGATAATTATTTGGAAAGTATTCATTGATGGGGATTGGGTTGGTGTGGTGGCTAGGTTACTCGCCTACCACACGGGCAGCCAGGGTTCATATCCCTGCTGAGGCGGATGTTTTTCAGAGGAACCCGATCCCTACTTGAGTGTCTTGTGGAGGGCACCTCAAGTGGAGTTCTCCGTCTATCGGATGAGACATTAAGCCATGGTCCCCTTGGCGCCTTTCGTTAAGAGTAGGCTAATGCTGACACCAGGTTTCTATCCACCCTTCCTCCCTTACCTATCCCATATGGTGCAAATGACCTTAGCCGTCGGTTGCCTCTCCAAATATCCAATCCATCCAGTATTCATTAATTGAGTTTTGGAAATTGTTGTCGAACTCTTATAAAATACATGCATGTTGAATAAAAGTTGCAGTGAATTTGTGTTGGCTAAATGAGAATATTTTTTTAGAATACTTTTTTGGTATATTTCTTCTCCCATTTGGCACTACAGTTTGTTATTCCTAAATTGATATTTTTTTTTCAGTCAAGCCGGTGGCCTCGAGGGAAAGTCGTTGGTGGTTCAAGCAGACTGAATTATGCCCTATATGTTCGGGGTCACCCACAAGATTTTGATTCTTGGGCAAGTGAAGGGAATGAAGGCTGGAGTTATTCAGATGTCTTGCCTTATTTCAAGAAATCCGAGAATCAGAAAGGAAAATTCCAGCATGATGGTGTGTGAATTTATTCCCTGTCCTCATCTTATATTCTCTTCGGTGAAGATGGGGAAACCAACTCATTATTATATGCAAAATCATTCTGCTCATCTCTTGCTAATCCAGTGAGATGGTGGTGTGTAAAGGAAAAATGAAGGCCTGCCTTATTAAATATTGAAGCTAACTTATATTAAGATAAGGTACAAAAATGGGCTGTAGCTATCACTGGGAAAATGATTCACCTCCATCTGAGTAGTTCAGTGATGAACTCCATAGGAGCCCTCACAGTCAGATACTTTTTTAATTTTTGAGTCAACAGAGACTCTTAGAATCATTCAAGTTGCTACTTAGTACCTACTACTTTCATAATTATTTATTCATTTCAGAGACTGGTTAACCATTGCTCTACGTTCTCTCTTTTCCCTTGCTAGTTCCCAAACAGGAAAACCAAGTATTTACTTTATGTTCATAATGTCTTCGTTTGATATTCAAATTATGTCCTTTTAATTTTCTAGAGAATATTCAGTCTGTGTTTTTTAGTGCATTTTGTGGTGGAAAGAACATTGATGGAACACAATAAGAACATTGCCTTAAATGTGGACGTATCTTTCCTCTTGCTTTCCTCTTCCTTTAATTTCGCGTTTTCCTCTGCTGTATTGTAGTTCAGTGGTAGAGATTCTTTCCCAAGAGTCTCCAAATATAATTTGGGTTGACCCCATGGCAGTCATTCTGATATATTCTGGCTGTGTGTTTTTGTGGGTATCAGATATTCTTGAATTTTTTTCTGAGTTTTTAAGGCTTTTTTATATTAAATTGTGATCTTATGCCTAAGAGTGTGGTTCTTCATAAACTCTACCATCCTATTCATCTTGATTTATGGAACAGTATTTGGATTTAATGATCATTGGCCAGAATGCAGCCCTTGAAAAACAATAGGTACTTGAATAAACTCTCCTTTGAGGTCATTCATGCAGTGGTAACATCCTATAAATACAGGTACTCACTACCATCCGAAATTATGACCAAAATTATTTTTTTAATGAATCCTGAGCTTCTTCCAATATTTCTTCTGGAAATCATGTGAACAGCATGCACCAAGTGTGATAATACCAAAAAATCACAATGCATTCTTTAATCTTTGTTATTAAATCTGGTATATGACAAAAATCAATGCCAAACGTTTCACTTTCATGACTTCGGTTTACAATTAGCCCTAAGGTGGAAGTTACGTCATTTATCTTCAGTTGACCTTTGTTTTTCATCGAGAGGATGCTAATTAGGCAGATGTTTAATTACAACCGAGCACCACCATTCATTCATTTGTTAACCATCAGCAAAAGAGCGAGAACATGGACGTAGTTCAAATCGAAAATGGTTCAGGTTTAAATTGCTGCGTCAACTTATGTAGCTTATTACTGGCATAGCAAAAGGGCTGGTAGGAGGTGCACTAAGTGCTGCATGACAGACAAATTAAAAATCATATGTGGTGGCCATACTACACACCCAGTGAGCATACTGGCATTAACTGTAAATGTGGAAATTGAAGCTGACTGAGCGTCATTGTTGGTTGATGCTTTCATGTGATTGTAAACACATCCATATGAACCCTTGTATTCAATTTGAGATTAAAGATTAAGTCCCAACTGATGACATTCATATGACAGCCAAATTTATGAACATGCCTGCTATACTTGGGATGATTATTTTATGTTTAGTTTACTAAAATGTTTTATACCTGATGCATGTTTTATGATGTTATAGAGTAGCAACAAATAAAGATTATGAAAAACAAAGATAAGAGAGTGGCTATTTATGAAATAAAGAAGTTGCTTGTAATTTAAATTGTGAGCAACTTCTTCATTCAGCCTCTCACTTTAATTGTGTGGTTATGGATTGGTTTGAATTTTTAAAGTTGGATAAACATGATAACCTTGATGCTACTGACATTGAATAAAACACTGTTAATTGGAGAGTGCTGACCAAAATTAAGTAATTATTCCAGATTTTTATTTACATTTCCTGTTAATGGCTATAATGCCATATTTTGATGTGTCAATATCAGTGCATCAAAATACGTTGTGGATGATTAGACATTTAGGCTGAAGCAGTGTAACAAATGTTGGTGGAACATGTTGGCTTTATTCTGTGTTGGACCTCAGTTATTACTTCAGTCAAGGAAATGAAATGGCTTTAAAAGCATTTTAGTGGACAAAAAAGCTTATTTAGATATTTGAAAACTTAAATGTCACCTGGGGAATCCATTTGGAAAGTTGATGTCCTAGAAAATAAGTTAGCAAATTATTCGTGTCTTCTTCTTTTCATGATGTTTCAACTGTGGATACCAATGGAATACCTAGATTTAGCCATGATATTGTCCTCACATTCACTAAATGGTCCTAATTTTAATACATTAATGAACTTAATGTATGCTTACTTTGATGTCAATGAATGTTTTCCTCCTAAATCTTGTTGTCACATGACTGATGATGACACAGTGCTGTCCAAAATGAGAATAACTATACATTGAAGGGTTTGATTTAAGTCCCATAATAATTATAAAAGTAATATTTTTCTTACGATCTCTACATTAGGTCTCTATCATTCCAACGAGGGTGAGTGGTCTGTGAGTGATCCACCTACTGTATCTCAAATGGCTGATAAAATTTTGTTGGCGGCAAAAGAGCTTGGACTTGAGGAAATTGACATCAACAATGGCAGGAAGAAAACAGGTGAATCCATTTCAGCATATCATGAGTAAATTAGTATGCCTACATTTTTTGGGGGTTGGTCAACCACAAAAACAATTGTAACTTCAGAAAATACTTTTTACTCTAACCCTGTATTTATGAAATTACATTCCAACTTTAATAAGAGCCTCAGAAAGAGAAAAATGCTTTGGTACTTGTGGCCATTTTACGCAAGGCACCAAATTGCTCAATATGATGTACAGGAATTGGAAGAATGCTGTTACGGAATTAGAGCTAGGGCTATTTTCCCATCTGTTGTTCATGCATAACACATGCATTTTTTGCGGGCATTCTTGCAATTCACAAGTATACACCATGCAATTGCAATGCACATGCCTTAAATAAGATGAACATTAGAAATTTGGTGATGGAATAACTTTGTTGGGATGGTATACAAATTCTAAGTACACAAAATATTCTCTCGCACTATCAAGAATTCAGGGTATACTGATTTCATTTATTGTGGAGTAATTGCATTAATATGTGAGGTCAGGATTTTGTTAGATGTTCAATGCTTTTTGTGTAAATTTGTACCATGGAGAAAATGAAGCATTGATGAAGTGTGCATTCAATCTTCTTGAAGCTCTTATTTATGTTTACCTAGTGCTCCTGAGCAGTGATGTGGAAGAACTAAATTTACTTAAGCATTCTCTTTCGAATGATGCAAGTAAATGTTGAGCACACTCCCCAGAGGCTTTTCCTAAATGTAAATAACTGCACAGTGACATCAACAGTGAAGTTGCCTTGAAATTTGCAAATTGTTCATATATAAATCATAAAACATTTTACAATGTATTTGTGTGCAGCATTACCTGAAGCACGTCCCTGATCCTTTGTGACTGAAATTCCAGGGGTTGATCACGATTCTAAACGGACACTTTTTATTTACCAATTATTTACTAAAATATTCACTCATTTTTCTTTGAACATGCCCAGTCAGCCAAACTGTATACCTTTTCATGTACCAACTTAACTCGAGATATCCTCCTCTTTGTAAATTATTCTTTGAGTGTAAAATTTTGAAAACAAGCCTATCTGACTGTATTGGACTGCATATGGCAGTACATTTGAGACTATTCTCATTCAAATACAATTCAGTATATGTCGTTACTAAATAGACACACTAAGCCACCTTGGCCAATATGAGAGATCAGCACTCTGTGCCGTGGTCCCCTCAATCATTTCAAGGAACATTCATTTTCACCTGGGTATATCCGTGAAAAGCACTGTTAAGAGCCTCAATCATTGTCATTATTCTGACTGATACTACGATCAGAAAAATCAACCATTGTGGTCATGCCATGTCCATTCCCTTTCATGAGTGATGATCTCGAGCCAAGTGGGGAACCTTTGTGTAGAAGAAGTATTTTTGGAGTGGTTGCATCTTCTCAAACCCTTCTTATCTTTCTGCTCCTTACTGAATAATCACCCAAATACTGCAATCTTAAAGAGAAGGGGCTATTTGAGATGTCTTATATAAAAAAGAATTTTTCCTTCATCTAGGATTCATGTTAGCTCAGGCTAACCTGGAAAATGGAGCCAGATGTAGTTCAGAAACAGCCATGTTAAAAAAGGCAATCAAACGTGGTAATCTTAAAGTGATTGCAAATGCTCCAGTGGAAAAGGTCAGATCTTTTTTTCACCTTTTAGTGATTACTGGTGACAGGGATAACATTTTACTGATGCTATATTATGTTTTACAGATTGTGTTTAAAAATTACAATTCAGCTCTGGGAGTATTATATTGGAAACGGGGTCAGAAATACTTTGCAAAAGTCAACAAGGAGGTTATTTTATCTGCTGGCACTATTGAAACTCCAAAAATTTTAATGTTGTCAGGAATTGGGCCAAAGGATCACCTGAAAAGCTTTGAGGTAAAAATAAATGTCAATAATTTGTCAATGTGCTATTATAATTATTATTACTCATGAATGTATATCGCTGTTGAAGTTTTAGTTAGCAAAGATTATGGAGAGAGCTTTCTCTTCAATTCTTCGATATTCATTTCATGCTGACTTCTGCAACACTCATTTTGGATTAATTATACTGCAGTGTGAAATGAGTTTACTTCATCACCTTTTTTATTGGTGTTTCCAAAACATATTCCGTGGATTCAAATACAGTCACTCACGCACTCAAAGAATAATTAAATGATTTATACTTTCGTGCTGTTAGACATACCACCCTTACCTGTACTCTTAATCGCTGAGTGTTTGATCCTGTGTCTTCTCATAATTTAGCATGATAGTGGTCATGCCATTATAGTTGCAGGAACCCAGCAAGAATTTTTCCAGCCTAGTTAGGTGAAGTAGGTAATGTAATGGGAAATAGATAGGTAATGAAAGGGGAAACAAATTTTTGATCCATGACTTCCATGACTTATAGTTAAGACTTGAAATGCAGGCCTTAGTGGTGGTGGGACCAAGTCCTTGTGTGTGGTTCACCCAATGTGAAAGGCCTAATGAGCTTATTGAGGGTAGTGAAGTTGATGAAGAAAAATAGTTGCCTTCTTGTGGGCATATCCAATTACAGCAAGAAAAGTGATACAATGTTTTGAAGGGTGAGGGATCCATATGGGTGTGTAATGGACCTAATCGTGATGGTCAAAATATGCGTAAGGAAATGTAAGATCATGATTTTATATGTTTTTATGCAGAGTTCACAACTTCATCTGAATTTATTTCTACATGCACCTTAACCTACTTTGTCATTGTCAAGTTTTGTTACATATAAGTATTCAGCTTTTAAAAGGCAAAAATTTCATTCTCATAAATGGTTCTACTGGCTGAAAAGATTTTTAACACATCTACTGTTAATTTACATTTTATTTTATTTTTAATTTTACTTTATTTTAAATTTACTTTAAATAAACATAACCCAGTGGTCTCAAAAGTTCCCAATTGGTAAACAGTACCCATTTATGCATTCAGGGGATTGAGGTCAATTTATTGAGGCATGGTGATGACAATTAGTTTTCATTTACTTGACAGATTCCTATCTTGAGGGATCTTCCTGTTGGGAAAAATCTTCAAGACCACATTGCTACTGGAACTGATTTGGTTCTTTTAACTGAGCCTCTTGTCTCACTTTCATCATTTGCTTCTCCATTTGCAGCAGTGCAGTATTTTTCTGAAGGAACAGGTGAGGCTATGGGAATTTAGCGAATCTTCCTTACATGGATAGAATAATGTCTATTAATAAGTTTAAAAGATAACCAAATGAACCTGATTCTCTATTTTTAAGTGTATAGAGACTGTTGAAAGTTTCTCTGAGGGAAAGAATAAATCCATAGGGTGAATGATCTATTTTATGCATGGACTTAGTCCTATCGTCAGTTGCCCTCGTTTCCTTCCATTATAATGGCAGTAATATTTATTGGCAGAATATTTTCATTTAGTACCCATTGAGTGCTAAGAGCAGGTTATTTAGTTTAGTGCTAAAAAAATTATACAAATTTATACTGTAAAACACTGCAAAGGCTGGTAACCTTGCATACTCCATCTTAACTTACTGCACAAATGCATAGCCTCAGATGCATAGCCAATGTCAATGCATCCTCAGTCAATGCATAGCCTAAGATGGGCAGAGCCACATTGGGCTGCAGAAGTAGTTTAAGATTGACCCATCAAGAGATGGACATGGCAAAATAAACTGGGCAATTGGTATGTGGAATGTGGGAAGTACTTGTGGAAAAGAAAATGAGTTGAATAAAATGAAAATGAGACTTAGATTTTGTGTGATAGTGATACCCAAGCAAAAGGGGCAGAGTGCTGTGACAACTGTTGGCGGTGGGTTAGCTTTTTGGTCCAGAATGTACAATGGTACGCATGGCAGTCAAGATGTAGGCTTGATTCTCAATGAGAGTTCAGATGATAGCTGGAAATGTGAGTTGGTATCCCCTAGATTTCTCTGGGTTCATATGAAAGTAGGAATTCAAAGAGTTGTGCTTGTGGCATGTTTCACACCAATGGGTGGAGAAAATGATCGTCTGAGAGATGTGTTTTGGGAGATACTGAGAGAGTTACTGGATGGATATGACTTTGGTGAGAGAATAATCATACTTCTTTCTCTTCAGCTTTATCCCATCTGACCTTAATAATGTTCATTCGTGGTGCCAGGAGTGGGGTTTAAGAACTGAATAGTAGTAAATTCACCACAGTTCACTTCCTGCAAAATTTATCACACAAAAGCCATACCTACACCGTGGATGGAGTAAACATTAAATCTTAAAATACAGTAAAATATCTTGGAATTACCTTAACTTCAGATATATCGTGGGGAACACACATACAAAACATGCGGTATAGCATTAAAGAAACTAGGTTTTGTTAAGCATATAATAGGAAGGTCCTCAGATGAAAAAGTAAAAGAGAGAGGCTACTTCACTCTGGTTAGGCCAAACCTCAAATACGCCGTGAGCATTTTGGTCCCTTGGCATGAAGATTTAACCAAAAAAATTAACAATATACAAATAAAAGCAGCACGCTTCATTAAAAACTGCTACGAATGAACATATAGTGTTACACAACTGTTAGAGGGATTATGGTGGGAGCCCCTCGAGACTCAGAGGTTGCACGCTAGGCTTAGGCTGCTTAAGATATTCAGAACTGGTGTGTTTCAGAGCGACACAGAGAATATTATCATGACGCCTCACTACTACATTTCTAGGCCTGACAGATGCAATAAAATAAGAGATATACTCTGCCGAACAGATAGGAACAAAAACTCGTTCTTTCCGCACACAATAAGTGACCACAATAAAAACTGAGCTCCACTAAATGCACTCCTATAATACATGTCTCCATTTCATCTAAAAAAAATCTTACACCTTTAAATGGCTGGTGACCTAACACCCCCTCCCACACGCCCATGTGGCGGCTCGTGGGATAGTACGTAGATGTATCCCTAGAGACTAGGGGTCACTGTTCCTCACTCTCCCTCTCCATTCTGTCTGGTCCTTCGTGTCCTCTGATGTTAGCTCCTTCTCCCTCAGGTCTTCCATGATGCAATCTCTCCTTCTCCTCCTAGGTCTTCCTCTGGGTCACCTGCCGTTCCTCTGTAGTTCCATCATTCTCCTCAGGACGTGCCCCTCTTTCCTTTCATCACGTGCCCATACCACTGTAATCTACACTCTTTCGCTTTCTTCGAAGTCTCAAATACCCCTCCCTGCTCTCTAAACTACTCATTCCTTCCCCTGTCTCTCCTTGTCTTTCCCATAGTCCAGTGCAACATCCTCATTTCCACTATATCCAATTTCTTTTCTTGCCTCTTCTTCATGGGCTATGTCTCGCTACTATAGATTAGGGTTGGTCTCACGACTGATTCAAAAACCCTTCCCTTTGTCCTCCTTCTGATCCACTAAATGCATAACACCACGGTTGTCTTTCTCTAGTTCATCCATCCTGATTCAGCCCTGTGATTAATCTCCCTTTCGTGATCTCTGCTTTCTGTGATATACGAACCAAGATACTTTAAGTCATGCATTCTCATCAAACTTACTCCCTGTAATCTCACATCTCCTACTTTTCCCTCTCCACCAAACCACAGGTGCTCAGTCTTCTTCCAACTTATTTTCAGATCGCCTCCCTTGATTGCCTGCCTCCAATGTTGCAGTATTTCCTCTGCCTTCTCCTGACTTTCCTCCACTAAAATGATGTCATCAGCAAACAACCCTGCCCAAAAGGAGTGGTCCTTGACTTGTTCTGTCAACACATCCATCACCAGGTTGAATAGACAACGGCTCAAAGCTGAGCCGTAGGGTGGGATGCAACTGAGAGAGGTTGGCCCTTATAGTGACCCATGAGTGAATGATAGTTGGTGAAAACTTTGAAAGTGTGTGCTTGGAAAAAGGATTATTTCTTTCGAATGTAAGGTTTAAGTACAAAAAAATCTATATGTATTCATGTCTAATGGGTGATTGTCAGAGCATGATTATTTCTTTGTTAAAGTTGAGAGATTGAGATAATTAGCAATAGATACCAGGGTGATGAGGGGTGGAGAATGAGGGAAGGACCACTATTTGGTGGTTCGTAGAGTGGATCTGGGCCGAGAGAGCACAGTGTGGGTGCATGCTTGAAGTAATGCTATCTTTGAAACAGAATGAGACAAAAGTGTCAGTCAAGGGAGTGTGAATGTGAACTGATTGGGTTACATCCCACATCCTATTCATCTGCTTGATCTCCCAACCATGGGCACTGCAAAGCACTGTCACTGCATTCTAAAAGCATTCAGATGTGTCGGCCCTGTTTTATGATGAGCTCAATATTCCTTTAATCATCAACCTATTATCAGTTGAATTCAGCTTAGTTGCACCAGCAGCCCAGGCTACTTTCCACAACACCACTCTCTTTGTGGTGATGCTCAGGTAGTGAAACTGAGATGAAATGTATCATGGCGACGACAGTCAGCAAGCAAGTTTAAACATGCATGAGGGGGAAGTTCTGGAGAGAGGAGAATGAGGAAGAGAGGGGAATAGAGCCGCTGGTGAAATGATTGGTGGAGATCCATCAGAATACCTACATTTATGATTCACACAGAGGTTAATGGGGGCCTTGCTATTGTCCTCAGTATAAAGGTACTCAATCAAACCAACCATGGCCAAGAGATGAGAGTGTCAGATCTTGGCTGTTTGTGTTTCTGTGGTCATGTATGCTTTCTCAGTGATGAGCAATTTCAAGGCAAAGAGTGGTGAAAGGCAATCATGTTAAAAGTTTGGGCACCTCGATCAATCCATCTTTTTAGCTTAGAAATTCTATTGCCTCATGAATTTAAAAAATTAAGCCCTGCTGTAGTGTACATGGACTACAGTTCATAATTTACCTTCATAACCATATATTTTTGTGCAATACAGTCCTTATAAATGTCCAAAGCCATTAGCTGAACTCATTGCTCTATTTTCTGTTTCTGTTCATGATATTTCTTTATGTACTCAAAATATTATTGTGTTCAATTTTTATTTACCTGAATAACATTGTAATTTTCTGTATTTCTATTACAGTTACCTTGCACATTTGTATATATTGTCTAGAACTTTTCCAAGTTAAAGCTAATATTTTGTGCAAGTAGTGTTTCAAAGTTTCAAGGCATTTTCCCTTAACAATATTCTCCATTTCTGATGAAATATTAAACACTGTGGACAGCATAAATGGAAATTATTAATTTTTGTAGGTCCATGGGTTACACTGGCATGTGAAACTATTGGCTTCCTGCATTCTTCTTTTTCGGATCCAAAATCTGATGCACCTGACCTACAAATAATGACAGCACCATTTGGGCTAACATTTGATGGGGGAAGTCATTTGAGGAATGCTGTTGGAATATCAGATGAGGTAAGATCCCAGTCAATACAGGAGTCCTAATGAGGTCTTAAAGAACTCATATGTAGGACTCTTTCAGACTCCATATTATGAGACATAAAGAGGTCTGTAAGACTTTCACTTCCATAGGCCTGGATTTGTGACAAAATTGCCATTTCATCCTGTGGTAACACCCATCATCACCATGGGGAAACCCAGAGCATAATAAATCTTATTCTATTCTACCATTTGAAAGTCCCCATGGTCATATGCATAAATGTAATAGGTGCATTCTACTTTTTGGGTACATAGGTTCCAGGCTCTTGGTAGTGATTTTTTTTCAGTCATATATGTTTTGGAAACAACTGAAAATGCCGGATATTGTACATTTACAGTGGTAACAATAGCATTTTTAACCTATTTCCTGGATTTTCAACCGAACCCTTAGGGAGGCAATTGCTGCCAATTGCTGGATTGCTTTGTTTGGAAAGAGACTTCAAAGGCAGAAGGTGTGTCATTGGTCAAATATTTTTTTGATTTTGAACTCTATTGATACTTTTTGGGTAAGACAGAGCTCTGATCGGTTGTGGGTCTTTCTGTAGGCTGTCAACAGATGACAAAGACATAAATATTTATTGTAAAGCGATATAATTTCTTTGAATTTCCAAGAAATTTTGCTCCAAGGCAGATATTTTTTCCTCAATTTTCCTTCATATGCTTCAAGAGTTAACTGACAGAATAGAGATAAAAACAGGTGCCTTGGGTATGAATGACAGGGTTGTGAAGAGCTTCATGTGAAGCGACGTTTTCAATGAAGCGATTTGTAGGGAGAGAAAGTGATGCCACCACAGTACCAGAAAATTATAGGGTATTGAAAAAATAGGTCATATTTCCTTTCTCAAACCATGTTTATTGCAAGTGTCTGAATTTTATATTAGAGTCATGATCACAGCGACTTTTGAAGGGAGTGGTACTATGATGGATATTATCGTGGGATGAAATAATGAATGGCAATTTCCTTACGAACCCAGGCCTATGGAATAGAAAGCCATGTCACTTTTCTGGCATTTTCTCCAGTTTCAGAAAAATGTTTCATCATTAATATACATTACACCATGTCTCCTTGTAAGTGAACATTTAGCATTTCAAAGAACACTCGACACAAAAATCACAGAAACAAAGTAATATCTTGTCAGAAAATGTAAGTATATGTTAAATAAGTAGAGAGGTACACAATCAAGGTAATGAATCTTCATATTTAGGTAATGTGTACCCCTGTGTAACTTATTGGGGAATTTAGGTAATGCATAAAGCTTGAACAGAACATAATGTTTTTTTTATAAAAATTTATTTTTCTTCATACATATGTACACTAACAAAAATACACTTAATATCTTTTTGTGCATTACACAATTGGAATGATTATAATCACATAAATTAATTGAATTTCCACAACTGGTTATGAGTGAGAGTCACAAAATCCTATTGTAAATTTAACTTAAAAAAATTCTTTTCCATTCCACATCAGTCTGGGACTGACTTTGTATTTCCAAGAAATACTCTCACAGCATCACCCCTTTCTCTCCAAGTAATGTATTACAGGTATCCCCCGCTTAACACGAGAGATACGTTCCGAAAAAGTGCCGTGTTAAATGAATTCGTGTTAAGTGAATTTTTAAAAGCCATAATAAACCGTGTAATTGATTGGTGATACGGACGACAAATAATAAAATTGGACCTAGAAAAGCTCTGCTGGCAAGTTTTATATAAGTTTATTTGCCAAGTAACAACACACATTATTATTTACAAAATTCCAAAGGCAACATTATTATTGTTTCAATTTTCGGAAATTATGGTGTGCCTGATGTTAATAATATGCGCAAGACTGCAAGACCTCGCTACTCATTGAAGTGAGGGGAGTGAATCGCTGAATCCTTAGCACAGCACATATTTCACGATGGTGGACTCACGAATTGGAGGGATAAACCTGAAAGAAAGCACGACTACGACAATTAAACTCAACAGATTGAAGAAGAAAACAAAAGAAAAGCGATTGGCGCTATTTCTGCTAACGAGTGTAGAACGGACGAAGTGTGAGGACAATTTAACAGCAAAAAAACTATGCACATTGAAAAAGTGATGGCCCGACAATACGTAGAGAATGTTATAGACACCTGAGAAGTGATGACGGGAAACTCTGGAGCAGTGATTACTGCCTGGATGCATTAGATGACGCAGGGTCGTCCTCGGCTAGGTAATTGGATGCATTCAAGCTGGAACTTCCAGCTTTTTTGAAGAAAGCATCCAAGGAAAGTTGCTTCGCTTTGCAGCTGTTTTCCTTGTAAATCTGCCAGTAACATCCAATTGCAGCATTTACTTCGCGGTTTACTTTCGAACTCCGTATTTCATCTGGGTCACCGTCTTCGATAATTTTAAGTGCTTCTAAAAGGCAGAATGCCCTTACCATTTCCTTGTTGTTTCTTAGTTCGAACAGCTGTCTCAGATTCTTCAGACATTTCGTCGCTGCAAGACCCTCCTTGTCGAATTTATTTCTCCAGGACGTGAATTAATTCTTCAGTGCTTATCTCGTGTTGTGCATTGAGCAGATCTTCAACCTCTTCTTCGTTCACTTCCTCAAAGCCAACTTTCCTGGAGAAATTAGGGATATCGGCTTCCAAGAGGGAAACACTTTCACCGACGTCAAATCCCTTGAAGTGTACACAATCAGGCCATAAATTTTTCCACACGCCATTCATACAGGATAACGGCAGAGCTGCCCAAGCCTCGGCGATAATGTCAATAGCTTGCTTTATATTGAATTTACGCCAAAAATCTTTCACTGATTGTTTACCACCACCATCTGTTTTTTCGATCAATTTTGAAAAGTTTCTGCGGACATAGTGTGCCTTAAATGTGGCCATTACCCCTTGGTCCATGGGTTAGATATTGGACGTAGTGTTAGGGGGTAAGAACAAGACTTTGATGTGCTCAGAAAAATCAACAATGGGAGGTGGGTGCCCGGGAGCATTATCAAAAACTAATAAAATATTGAACTCAAAATTGTTTTTTGCACAGTAGGCCTCAGTTTCCTCGTTCAGATGGTTTTTAAAATATTCTAAAAATAAACCACTTGTAACCCAGGCTTTTGTATTGGAGTGCCAAATCACCGGTTGAAACTCTTTTGAATATTTTCGCAAAGTTCTGGGGGTTTTCAGAGCGATGCAGAGAGTGAGAGAGCGAGCAGATACACTGATAATGGTTTCAACTTCAAGTCACCATTTGTATTTCCGCCTAGCACAAGGATGCAACGGTCCTTGGCCGCTTAAAACCCAGAAGCAACTTTTTCATCCTAGAGATAAATGTTCTGAATGGCATTCTTTTCCAAATTAAACCTGTTTCATCAATGTTTATCTCTTATTTTGGACTGTAGCCACCATCTTCTATGATTTTTGCCAACACTGCAACGAAATTTTCTGCAGCAACTTTATCTGCCACTGCAGCCTCACCAGTAATTTTCAAATTATGAAAGTTGTAGCACTTCCTGAACCGGTCGATCCATCCTGAACTAGCAATAAATGACTGCACATCTTCTTCATCTTTGCTTATATCCTTACTTAAGGCTTTTTCTTTGATGACTAGCGTACTCACCGGGATGCTGTTCTGATTTTGTCTCTCGATCCAGAGTGATAGCAACTTTTCCATTTTTTCCATGGTTTCAGACCTCGTTCGATTCACTTTTGCGGCGCTTATACTCGTTGCACATTTAAAACTATTTTTAGTTTTCTCGGCGTTGGAACGAATTGTCCGAACAGTGGCCTCATGTAGACCCATGGCACGCTTAAAGTCTGCGATGTGCTTTCCATGTTCAAAACGTTCTATCACTTTCATCTTAGCTTCCAACGTAATAGTCTTTCTACTTCTTTTCCTAGGTTCATCATTCGGGGCAGATTGTACACGTTTTGCACTCATATCTGGAAAGTTGATAACAGGTTTTGAATTTGTACACAGTAAAACCACTGTCCGAGGCGTATACGCCTCATCAAATTCCGAGTGTATACACTCGGAATTTGATGTGCCGTTGAGACATCACTTGTGGCAACTGTCTATCCAACTCGCCGTGTAATTTGATACCATTTACTTCACTGTTTCACTTCAGCACGAGGTTTTTGGGACATCATATGATTATAGCAGCAGCATATTATATAATGCTCACATTCGTTGAGCTAAATGGGCACTGCGGATGCCTTGTACTGAGACGAAATGAAAACTTCGTTTGATTTCACGCGATCCTGTGATACCAATACGGTGGAGGCCGACACTTTAACACATAACGATGTTTAGAGATTAATGCCGTGGTCGGGGCTCAACAAAAGTGAATGAAATGTGTAACATGAAGTTTGTTTTTATTTCATAATGGATTTTTTTCACAGAGTACGGTATTTGAATTGAATTTTTCCACCGGTAGTACAGTGCCTGCCCTTCATCTAAGACAGATTTAGATGTCACATGCACACACTCAGCATTCAACCCTAATGATGATTTGATTTTAAGGGCCAATTAATTCATTAAAATTCTTAATGTAGATGACATCGAATCTTTCTTCTCGTTTTTTCCTTACTTAGTTACTCAAGAAAAAGGAGGTTTTAGTGTATTAAACGCATCTGCAGTTGAATTAAGTGGGAAGTTAGGTTGACTTAAGTGAAAGCAATCTTTTGAGGACCAATCGTGTAATAGCGAATATCGTGTTAAGCGAATTCGTGTAAAGCGGGGGATACCTGTACTTGATGATATTTTACCATGTCTTCTGAAATTCAAACTCTTTGACTAAGAACTGTGAATAAGAATGTGCTGAGCATTTGTGCTAATTGGTAAGAGGGGGCCGATACAGTCAATTTGATCATGGTTTATGTAATTTTTTCTCCACTGTAGCAGTAATCATCCATGCTAATTTTTATTGGGGCATTGTGAGCTAATACACCAGTTGATCTAAAAATGACTCCCATGGAAAATAAAATCAGGAAAATTTTTTTATTTATATACCTACTCTTTTCAAGAGAGCAGATGGATTATTTAAGGGAGTGCTCAGTAAACTTTAAAAGATACATGCTTGCTAGCTGGAGACCAGTTCACAATGTTTTAATTGTCTGCCCTCTGGATGCTGATCAAATTTTTGGGCACACCCAAAGAGGGGGATGGGTGACATAGAGATTGAGATGGGCACTTAACTTAGGTTTACGGGGATGCCACATTAAGGACAGCACATAAAATATTCTGACAATAATAGCAACTGGCAATCTTAAGGTACTTAAGCGTGAGGTACTCGAATCATTGTATTCCTCCATACTTAGAGACAGTGTATAACAATAACATGTACTACTGCTCGTTGTTTTCGGGTTTTCCAACCACGTGCGTTGACATTGGCTGACAACGGTTTCGGTAGCCATCCTGCTACCTGAAGACAATAGCAGGATGGCTGTCCGCTGAAACCACTGTCGGCCAATGTCAACGCACATGGTTGGAAAACCTGAAAACAACAAGCAGTAATGGAAAACGCCGCGGAAACCTTCACGAGAATAACATGTACTTCACATCAGATAATTGTGAGGAATGTGGATATGCAGATATCTTAAGGATGCGAATAGGAAAACCATTTATGAAGACCAAAATAAATGTGACATGAGTAAACAGAGGAATCCTGAACTGTAATGGCACACAGCTGTGGCAGAAAGGCTAAGCTAGATGTTGAGTGAATGGCAATCATTTGGTGCATTTATGGGAGAAAACATGCTAAATTAATAATGCAGCATGAAATTCATTGGAAGGTCTTAATACACGTAACATATTTATTACAGTCACTAGTTATAAGTTTAATGTGCAATGTGTACATGGCTGATATTTTTAATTTGTCTCTGAGTAAATAACAGTTTCCAATTCTTTTCTGTACTATAATCAGTTAAAAACAAGGAGACACGAAACTTCTTGTGTGCTTTTTCTTCTATCTTATTGATAATATTTATTCTTTTATAATTTTCAAGGATGTCAGCTTGCATCCCATTTACCAAGCTTTTGACAGAGTTTAAAAAAGCAGTCTTGTATCAATTAAGAATCTTAACAACTCAGCCAATAACAACCTCTAAATTAATAACAGATTATGAATTACTTGATGACTGAAAGTATGAAATAATCGCACTCTAAAAGAAATTGCTCACAGATAAAATACTGTAAGGGGGCTTCCAATGTTTTGACGAATAACTCTGCTACCATAAACCTTTAGGGCACTGCACACAGTGGGTATTAAAACATCAACAGCTGGACCCAGTGGATGATCCATGAAGATGCAACTTTTGTCTTATGCTGGGAAAAAACATATTTCACTGATAAAATGAAAGCTTAAGCATTTGAAGAATTTTTTTCATGAATGAAGGATGTCAATTACATCCGAGAGATATTTCAAGAGGAATGCATGGATAAAAGTATTTTTGAAAATACTGAAATCTGAATATTCCTCATGTTTCATGTCAAGATGTGGACCAAGTACTTTGAGCCTTTGATGGGTCAGCCTACAGCAAGTATAATGCCAGTACTTCTTCAACCCAGAAGCAGGGGGGAGATCCTTTTAAGGAGCACTGATCCCTTTGACCCTCCAAAAATAAATCCTCAATATTTATCCCATCCAGATGACACAAAAGTTCTTGTAGAAGGTAAGAGGGAATTTCTTGCTAAGGTAATATTATTTGATTTCTTTTCAAAATATTGCTTCTAATGTGAAACTCTTGACATTTTTAGGACTAAAATTTATGAAAAAAATACTGAAAACAAAACCTGTTACTGATTTTGGTGCGAGGTTAAATAACAATACTCTCCCAGGATGTAAATCCCATGAGTTTGGCAGTGATGAATATTGGAAATGCTATGTTCAACACTTGACCCTGACTTCATATCACCCAGTAGGCACTTGCAAGATGGGTCCAAGTGGTGACAAAACAGCTGTCGTTGATTCCCAACTGAGGTGAGTTTGGGCTTAGATGACATATTCCAAAGCCTGACGCAAGTCCAGGTATTCAGTAGTAACAAATTTAATTTGATAGGTCTAGAAATACATGCCAAGGATTGTAGTTCTATTCCAGCCAAGTGCAAAGTGGTATCACAAAATCCTGCTCTAATCACATTTAATTAACACATCCTCCTAGATTTTGTCTTTCAAGTGAGAACATCTCTTTCTTAATGATCACACTTTGGTGAAAATGCTGATAATATATGGAAAAACAAATTCTGCTACTTATACAGAATAAAAGATCACTACTTCAGCAGAAACATGTTCCACCATAGATTTCCTAAGCATCAAAGTCAATGCTCTTCCAGTATTGGGTTGTCATTGCTTTGGTTATTTTAATGAAAATGGTTTCCCTTGCATTCCAACCGGAATCATTGTGAAGGTTGATGTGTCAGGTGGAACTTTTGTCATTTAAAACAACCAATGCAGTGAAAACCCAAGAATGGAGGAACTTCAGGCAAAAAATATAGAGACTAAGTCCAGGCAATAGATGCTTGGATGGCTGAATTGTGCTTTGCGATAAAATTTGATTGATTGCGGCAGAAGCGTGACATCATTAGTGAAAGAAAAAGATCACAATGAAAAGTATACTGCTATGTTGAGCAGATAAAATCAACAATTTTACTGTACATATAAGTAAATCTTGTGGAATAGGACTTGAGTCATTTCATCAAACTAAATTTGATTAACTTTTCATAACTGACCTTATCTTGATGAACTGTTTATGTTTATTCATTGTTATTCACAGAGTGCATGGGGTGCAAAATTTGAGAGTCATTGATGCTTCCATCATGCCAACTATAGTGACAGCTAACACAAATGCTGCTACAATGATGATTGGAGAAAAGGGGGCAGATATGATTAAATCTTTATGGAAACGAAAGGAGGAAGTATGTAAACCTTCAAATGTGAAATCTTGTCCCATGGAATGAAAATATGTAGTACAAATAAAATACTTAAAGCCAATTTATGTTGCTCAAATGTATGTGCATATCGGGATATATACCTGGAACTAAGAAACTGTTATTGTTTCATGAGCAAGCTCTTTTGTAAAGCCAGCCACCCAGCCAGTCAATGAAGTTTACACATTGTGATACAATGTCTCTTACTTTCACAGAACAGCCAGATTGTGAGCTAACAGTTTTTCCAATGGTTCTGTGGCCAACATTTAAATCCTCCAGAGGCACCCTTTTTTTTATAGACATCAAGATACTAATTTGAGCACTTTTTTTTGTTGAGCTTTTCTGATTGTCTTCATTCTCCTGCAACACCACCCAATGGAATCAATGTTACACCAAGGAATCCATCATGCCCTTCCACAGAGTAGTGTAATGCCAAAGGTGAAAATCTCTCTACCTACAGAAATTCTTTTCGTATCCTAATTGTGTACCCATTTAACAGTCCCAGTGAAAAATAACAAAGGATGAGCACGCATTTAAATAAGCCAATCCACATTCTATTACGATACATGAAACAAATGCTCATTTCTCTGAAGCAATGATTATTTCTCTGAAGCAATGATTATTTGGCAAAAACAATGCAAAACTAATTTTCACGACAGCAAAACTAAATTGAGATAAGGATAGTGGGCATTAATCCTTTGAACGCGGCATGACGTGGTAACAATTCATGGTTGTCCTTACACTGGTACTGATGACGTGTTATTACGTCATGGGTACCATGAGTGTTTCAGCTTTCAATGGGGAGCCAAGTGAAAGTTCCCTAGTGAAAGCTGGAACACTCACGGTACCCTTGACGTGATATCACGTCATCAGCACCAGTGTAAGGACAACCATGAATTGTTACCACGTCATGCCGCGTTCAAAGGGTTAACAGACATAATGCACAGTTGTACTTTCCAGTTAGCTTTATGGTAATTACTTACGTAGTTATTATATTGAATCAACATCTATTAGAACCATACTGATCCTCCATGCTCCGAGGGTGCCTTCACAAATTGGTGTATTAACCCATGAAGAAATTCTGTACACTTAGCGTGTGAACAAGTGTTATAGTATAGCTCAAGAGATGTTTCTGCCATCCTAATCAAACACACATTCCCACATCTCATGATATAATTGCTCCAAATTATAATTACTTAACCAATACTAAATTCATTTTTCTTAAACAGGCTTACTCGTCATCTTCATTTCTACTCCAAGAATTCTAGTTTCTAAGCACAATTACAAGACGATGAAGTAATTTAGAGTTGAGCTATGCACTATCAACCTTGTTCGGAATATTCTAGGGAGCTTCCCAACCATTTTATCCTATGAGACATTTAACCAAGGTAAAACTTCAACAAATGAATGATGCTATACAAATAACATACTGGCATAACCAGTCGTAGGGCTTCATACTGATGCAACCAGACTCAATGGCTAAAACTCCTAACACTGATGATTAGTTGCCCATTACACAAAAGTACTCAGGTTTCTGCCATTGCAATCATTCTCTTAAATGAATGATGCATACTCTACCCCCATTCTAAACAAACCTTTCCCATTCACTACTACTTCTTTTCTGTCTCTCAACCTACAATTAAATCAAGTGAATTGAACAATTACTCATCTTTCTATAAAGTAATAAAATGTTATCACTCACATACTAATGTGAAAATTTTCTGTTTCTAAAATGCTTCCAGTGACTACCCTCACTCATATAATAGTTTTAAGTAGAATCTAGGACCAGCCTCAGTGTGTGAGATGAGGGAAAGCCATTAGAATAATTATTCACAACCTTCCTATAACCATATTATCCCTAGCTGATAAGGCTAATTATGCTGCAATAAGGACAAAAGGTCACCCTTTGAAAAGCAACAGTCATGTTTCGGACAAAGCAATAATTCCCTATGGATGGATTTTTCATTTAGTGAACAAAAAGCTTTCGCTTGGAATCAAGTTTAGATAAATGCCGCTAGCATAATTTCTAACTCAAGTCCACCATGGATGCAAGAAGCCACCAAATCATAATTATCAGCATAAAATAGTACTAGATAATCATATCTGACAATTATAACATTTACGGCCAATTAACTACCTAAGGAGGATTTTAAACACAGCAATTAAAAAATACACTCTAAGTACACCACCTCACAGCTGATTCTAATTAGAGCTATCTGAAATGTCAATTACGACGACTAACACAGGAATATTTTGCGAGCGGGTCTATTTAAGGAAAAGAAGATCCCTAGCTCGACATTTTATGAATAAAATAGGCAAATTCCTCTTCTTTCTCATGATTACCTAGCGCCAACAGAATTGTAGTTGGGAGCAATTCATGAAAAATCTATTTTCTCCAATTTAAGCTTTCTTAAGATTTAACCCTCACTTCTGCCAGATGACAGGAAATGCCTAAGTGAGTAAAAATTGATTCACATTACTGGCTTATTTCCTGGTGAATGGGCATGCACCAATGAAGATTGAATCATTAATAGGAGTATGAGTGACGAGTGAAAATAACTTAGACAACAGTCTACTAAAGTGGAAATCACAACCTTTTCATAGAATCCTTCAGAAGTAAATAAATATTTTGATATGGTTAAATAAGTAGGAATCCTCAGGGAAAGCTCAGCGGTCAGATGTGCAGCATACAAAAGTTCTGTTTGTGATTTTCCAATCCAACTTATATACCCCCGAGGAAGTTGCTTACTGAATTGGCACTCATAAAATTAAAAATACTGCTGTGGCTTAATTTATTAGCAAATACTCATTACCTTTTGGCCCAGCCAATAAAAAATTATTTGTAAGCAAGATTGATACAACACCATGGACTGAATTATTTACACCTTAGATTCATTACCCAAAAACATATAAGAAAATCTGACATCATAAATTACTCAGATGTGGAGTTATGGAATGATTAAATTGACCACGATTAGACTTCTGGGCAGATAATGACTTAATGGTCAATAGTTAAGCTCTTGATTTCTTGAGAGGTGTAACTTAAAGGCTCTATGCTTTTTTGAATTGAATGAAAACATGCTTATACCCCAGATTTTTGAACTTAAAGAAATCCAATAAACGTACAATTTGGAAAAATTTTACTCCCTCTCCCTATGTCACTGATAAGTACATTTACACTTGCCCAAGAGCCATCAGGATTGCTTGTATGCTAAAAGATAAGAACAAAATTTACAGCATCCACATGACACATTAAACCCAAGTCCATTATATGCTGTACACTCCTCCAGACAGCACTCTATTTCCAACAATGGAAATTGAGTGGGGGGTAAATGTCACCTCCTCAAATCTTTAGAAAGTGATGCAATTTGGTTCAAGTGGGTTTGCGAATGCTATCATTTCATTATTATGGCAACGGCCAAGTGGGATTCTAACTTTCTTGTTCACAGTTTGTAGTCAAATACATATGCATTAAAGTAATGCTAATGGAGTTGTCATAATAATAACTTAAAATCATAGTATAAAATAACCTACATTTGGATACATACAACATATCCCTAAAAAAAAGATTTAAGTACCATAAAACACCTTGTACAGTTCCCATGAAGTCCCCTGATCTACAGTATACATGCACACAGTGCATTAACTATGGATACTCGCTACATCATTAATTACAAATAAATATAACAACTTCCACACCTATGACATCATTTTGCTAACAACACAGCGTTCCTTGACTATGGCCAACATTAACAGTTGACCAGGATGCAATCCCTCAGCTAATTATAACATCATCATCAATGTATAGCAAAAATTATCAAAAAATAACAAAGCCACTCAGATGCCACATGTATAAGGGGAAAACATACAGTCACTGCCCCTTTACAAAAAAATCCTTGTTTATGGCTGATAAAAACAATTGTGGCAAGACCACTATGGTCTTTTAGATATGCAAGTACAATCAACAGACATAATGTTGCAACAGATAGACCAAAGATATTTCAATTTCTTGGCACTATTATAACCCCTTCCCTATGTTATGGTAAGCAGGAAAAATACACGGACAAAACACAATAATCACAACTGGAAAAGGCAAAAAGTTTACTGGGATATTAAAAATACAGCTTTACTCCATAACAAGCGAAAACAACATTCTTTAAATAACACCAACAGCGCATTCCCCAATCTAATGACCATTTTAAATAATAAATACCACAGACAAGTTTCTTAAGCACCAAATCACATTCTTAAAAACATGTTTCCTGGTAGTAAATATAATAATAATCAATAGAAAAAGCAGCATTGCATCAAAAATAGAAATAATATAAAAAGATTTGTACAAATAGTTAGTGAAGTAGGTAGAGTAACCTGAATGCACATCAGCGATAGTACAATCACTAATCAGCATTCAGCGACGAATAATCACAACCTCAGGCAGATAAACAAGCTGTTGTTCACTGCCAGTAGAAAGAGAAGTTCCCTGAATATGTCAGCTAGACTAAGCCTCATTGGGGTCACAAAACTTCAATACTTTTACAAGAAACAATAAAGCAAGAAAGATAAGCTCCATAAACTTTCTGCCAAGCTTTTTTCTCAAATCCAGAAAATCATTACTTGCAACAGTTCTCCCTGAGGAGCCCAGAAATGGAACAAGTGATATTTTTCAACAAGAAACTTGAGAAATGCCTCACTTATGAAAGGGCAACTATGGTTTTGAAGAGAGGAAGATTCTCCGTGGGTGAGCAGGTTGTAATTGATCAGGGAACAAGCACTAGCACAAAGCATCACCTCATCAGACACATCCATATCTACCCACCCTCTCTTATAATATTTCTTCAATGGAACTAAAGAAAGTAATGATTTGAATTTATGCCATATTCTCAGCCACCTACAATGGCAAAATTAGCCAAGTTAGCATACAATTATCACGCAAGAAAAGTTCTTTTCATAGTGGTTACAGAGCAACACACACGTTTAGGAGAGTACAATTTTGGCACAATCTTTCTCCTTCATTTAACCAAACACTGATGATGGCAAAAAGTGAGACAGCACAGAAATTACCCATAATCACTTAAATTTAGCTAAAATTCACAATATGATCATAATACTAATCATTGTGCAGAACTGGTATGGGATGAAATGAGACTTTCCCAGTAGCAAATTAAAGGCAACCACGAATCATCACAAGAATACATACTATGAAGACAATACCAAAATGTCAAGAGTGGCCACGGGAGAGGAATACCCCCACTAGCTGAGACAGCTATGGTCACAGCAGCAGTCATAGTTCAAAAATAAGGATGAGTCAAATCCAAATGTCGATTCCACCGATTCTCAGGATTAGAATCGGTATCGAGAATCAATCGCCTAAAGTCAATTCCGATTCCATTGATTCCAGATAGATAAATATTTAAATCAAACTTCATTTATCACATCATATTTGTCTCAGGAATTTTGGGTGTAGGCTATCAATTTGCACTTTTTATCTACCTCAACAAGCTGAGGATATATTTGTTAATAAATATACTTTTTGAGTGACTTAATTGTCTTTGTTATTTTATTTCAGCCAATACTTGAGTTTAAGTAATAGTCGTACAATACTGGTATATCAATATCACATCTGTTTATTAGGAACAAGAATCAATGGAATCAGAATCGGGATAGAAAACAAGTGGAATCGACTCATCCTTATATAAAACATTAGTGAGATACATGCACAAAAAATGGCTGTTAAACAAAGTCATCGCATTATGTCTCAGAAACTAGGATACAGGATATTCTGGAGTGCGTGGACTGCATTATTAAATGAGATAAGTTTTAAAAACTTTAACATACAGATTCAAATAAGCCTGCATCAATAATCAACAGTTTTGTACAGGATAAGAAAATCAGCCCAAAATTTCAAAAGCAATCCATCCATCATAAGCTGTCCACATTAAGCTGCATTTATTATTTTTGCAACTTAGTTAACTATTCATGGCACTCCTAATTTAATGCACACAGGAAATAAAGAAATGCAACAAAATAACATTGTATCAGTAAAAAAATGGCGTCAATGACTATGCAGATCATCACCAAAACCAGTAATGAAGAATTCCATCACTGCGAAGCTATCTCAAAATCAGCTCTATCCCAGAAACCTATACACATATTTCTAATCAAATAGAGGGATCAAATGCTTATCAGCCATTTGAGATGTCAATCTTTATGTATGCACATACACTATAACCATTATAATGACTTGTATCTTGGAATATTGCTAATAGCTTAACCAGGAATAGTCGATGAGAAAAATGTAATTGATATTTATTGGCTCCCCATTTAAATACTACCTCCTCCCATCTCTTATTCCCATATTTACTGTTTTAACAAGCTGTGAGTAGACAGCTAACAATATATTCATGTTTAACATATTATCAAAAACCTCATGGCTAATATCTTATCCTTTTGAGTACCACTCAACGAAATATCATCATTACGAGAATGTACTCCCAAGGAGAGTACCAATGATGATACACATCATCATCTTGTAAATAGAAAATGTTGAGACAATAATACCAACAATTCACTATTTTTATTCATTAAGAAGGTAATTTTATCAAAGAAAGAAAGAAAAAATATGAACAAATAAACACTTAGTTAATTTAATAAAAGGCTGAAAAATACCCAATTTATCCATGGCACTTCAGGGAGTTTCCAACGCAAAATCCGTGGCACTGAAAGGGTTAAATAAGTTATGAGGCCCTCGAAGGCCTCTCCACAGAAATACCACCCCAAGTGCACAAACCAACAGTCACTAGTCTGCAGTGAGCTGGAAGGAAAGGCAATGAAGAATACATAATACATCAACCCTAAATTAATCCTCAAACCTCAAAAGCTAACTTTCAGTCCTATAAACCTTGTACAACAGGGCTCTACTGGCTATAACACTTCTTTCAGGTGTAATTATAAATATTGGTGCATAAATATGAAAAAAACACCTATTTCTGCAAAGATAGCATCAAAAATAATAATCCAAAAAGCAAGGGTATGGTGCTTCTTGAATCAGATTGATTCAAGAGGCCAGGGAACTAAACTGAAAAAAATGGGGCCTGTTTGAAAAATATACTGATGAACCTAAGAATCGCCTGAGAGAAAACACACCAATGCTACAGCACTAGCTCACTCATGGTTAAGTCTAGACAATACATCACTGATTTCCACCCTCAAGAGAATGAATATTGGCCATAAACCAGTCAATTAATTCAATAACAGTAGCACCCACACAGCACCAATCCTAGTGGTGTTCTGAAGTCACTCGTTTTGGGAGATAATTGAATCAAGACCCTATTCCTTACTGCTAGAAGTATTCAAGAATGCTCTCATATCCAGAAAATCACACACTTTGGGTTTAACATTGGGTAGCACCACCCCGATTTGAACTTAGGAATCCACTTCCAATAGCCTGATACTTTATTCCCCACACTGCAAAAAGGGGTAGAGACCCAATTTAAAAAAAACCCTGGATGCAGCAAAATATGCCTAAACCTAACACCAAGCAGCAAAATTCTAGAAGCTGGTCGAATATTGGTTGCAAAATGCATGAAATTTGTCCCAACTGCTAAAGGAATAAGTGCTTCCCAGCTATGTGCATATATAGCTCTTAAATCTGATAACACAGAATGGAGCAACTTGCGCTGCAACATAAAAATATATCAAGGAGAGAGGGAGATTTATTTATCAACCCATGAAATAAACTAACTGCTTTCAGGAATACTTTTTTTGCAAGTCCCACCATGCCTCCAACTATGGGACAGTCAAGAATGGAAATGACCTAATTTTATAACAGGGTCAATCAGCAGTTTAAAAAAATTCCATGGAAATGGTCTCATTAAATTTACCATAAAAGAATGCAGTTTTATCACTAACAGAAACAAAAAAAATGACATAGAAAGAAGTTACAGAGTGCACTTACACCATAATGTTGCCAATTGAAATTCTAATATCCCCCCAATGGCACATTACTCTGGTGCTAAACAACATATTTAGCATGAGCAACAGCACAGCCTTCCAATCCCTCTCATCTCTACTTTCCTTACTTGAATTCAACAAGTTGTATGCTGAATAGAAACAGGATGTCATTAAGAACACCATCTAATGGGAAATCATAATTCCAAATAAAACCATACACATCAAACTGTGATCACTTTACAACAAAAGATACTGGTAATGAGACATTTTCATTTTTTTCTGATCTTAGCCTTGGTTCTCAGTTCCAGTTTTTTTTTTGCTTTGACTTTTCCATTTCTTGTATCACAAGATAAGATATTTTCTTCAATTCAATGCAAACCCAGAATAATATAACAACGCTCCCACATCACATCCATGGAAACATAAATTGTGCAACGTCATGAGACTATGCCACATTAGAAAAATAACTGAGAGGATCTTTCATTTGTCAGAAATCAGCATCATGTGCAAACGTTTTTAAAATCATGGACATTATGAAGAAAAAAAAGCCACCAAGCTTCCAAACCAGACCAAGATCTACTACCCTGTGAACCGTGGCATGGGCTTGGGGCAGGGGGGTGTTAGAACACCAGCCGTAAAAAGATGTTGCATGACAAGTCAAACCTGAGAAAAAAATGTTTCAAAAGTTGACAAGAACTTTTTTAGGACAAGTGCATGCAGCTGAAAGTTAAGGATCACATTTGAAATATTTTATCTGTACTGTGTGAACATTTCATTGTGATCAGATGTCAAGATTTTTCTCCTGGAAAAATGACAGAGAGGGGTGAGTTGGAAAAGCCTAAAAATCTTTCTTTTTATTCTAATTATGATAAAAGAAAAGACGGATCACAGTAAAAAATGGTAACCATTGTTTGATGCAACCTGAACTAAGCTAAAGCTTGATATAACAAGCTCCCAATTACATTTGCTGGTTAATTTTTACTCTAAGCTACAAATTCTATTTGGATTCAATATTACATATTTTTTAAATCCAATCTTGAGTCCATATAAATTTTGCACCATGTGCCACCTTGATTACTTCCATTAGTGTCCATACTGTAAAGAACACTTTGTACTATTCCACAATTTTTAATTAATACGATGTGTATCAGAGCTTTACTGCATCGTTGGGCACAATGGTTGCAAAACCTGCATATTGTACCGGATGATGCAGAAAAGCTGTAGATTAGATTGTTAGTTGGGGGAGCATTTGACAGGAGCTCGGGCACCTAGACCTTGAGTGGTCCATTGTGCCAACCCCTTTTTTAACCTGCCTGCCACCTGCAGACAGGGGACAAGAGCGCCATGGTGAAGGTATGAATGGTCACCCATCCAACCCTCATCCGGGCCCAAAGCAAAGCTGTAAAATGGGTCTTGTTCAAATTAAAAATTTTAGATAATTACAAAGTATTCTATTTCATTTAGACACTAATGTTCAGCACTCATATGAAGTGATACCTTTTTAGTCAAGTTTATTGATTTAAGATCCTGGTGTGTCTGCTAGATAAAGGTCTCTCGGATATTCCACTGGGTAAGTATGTCCATGACTCCCAATATAGAGAAGCTTACCCTGTGGAATACCCTAGAGACCTTTATGACGTTTATTGACCATTTCAAGCAATTTTCTCTTCTTATCCTACCTGGGTAAACCATGGATACAGTATTCATGAATACAGGGGATCTATTATTTTTCACTATGTTCAACACTCATTTGGTAAAATATATATTGCTGCATATTCACACTTAAGAAGACATTCTGTGGGAATTCAATTGAAAAGAAAAAAGAAGAAAATATGTTTCGTTACCAGCTGTCATTACCAGTCACAGCTATGATATCAATAGCATCTCACCAACATTGCATGCAGTGCAAGAAGCTATATGCTAGCTTAGTGCAAATCTTTGACGCATTAGTAATTACTCTGACAGTTACATTACACAACCTTTCATCATTAATTTTGAAGTTCAGGCCATTGCTAATTTCCTTAATCAACGAGTTCTAGCTTATTGTTAGTCAATCTTAGTCTTACAGTTAATACTTGTTTGGCATCAACAAATACTAATGTGCATAATTTCCTTTTTTACTATACATCTATTGTGATAAACACTTCAAAATTGATAGCACATCTCTGTTGAGATGGCATGCATTGATTAAGGTTGGAGTCAGATTTGACCAAGTTCAGTAAACAAGAAAAATCTAGAGTCAATGATGAATGTCATCATATCTTAGAGCTTACTTGACTGAACATGGCCCTCACTTCATGGAAAGGAAATTGGATGAGCAATTGAGGAGGTCTTTCATCACTTACTTGCATTAAAAAAATAATTCAAATAAATAATGCATTCCTTTTAACATGAGACTATAATAACCTCTCAGGAACTTTAAGACATTGGAATGTGACATTTCTCCAGGTTTTAACGCAACGACACCATCTTAATAACTAACTAATGTTGTTTTTGCACCAAGGATTTCAGGGCCCATTATTTTTCCCTTTGATTCTGACTTCAACCTCAAGAACTGATGGAACTGAGAACCGAACCTACCCATCCCCAGAAGATACCTCAAAACAAATCAAGCAACAACAAATACTCCCCGCAACAGATTCAACCTTGAGTGCACAATGACTTACAACTTCAAATGACCAGCCTAGGAATTAGTTTCCAAGTACTAATATTCCTTCATAAGTAAGAAAATGTCGGTTGCTACACTTACACTAAGTGAATTGAATGAAGCACATCAACAATTTAAATCAAATGCTAATTAAAGATTTCTCCAGCATCACTAAAACATCATCCTCAAAAGTCTGATTAATAATATGAAAAGGTTTCACTTCACACATTACAATACGTACATTGTTTCTATAACAACCAAGTACTAAGCAAAACGAAAACAATGCTTCTTATGTACTAATTATTCCTGAGGGTTTAATAATTTATATGTTATGAAAGTGCAATAGTATACTTTTAAATCACATGGATTTCATGAAGATCCCCCATTATCACTATATTCGTCTCACTCAATTATTGGCAAAGAGAATGATACTAGGTTAAATAAAGAAGCATTCATTGCTTTCATTCGGTCAAATAGGCTACAGTTCCAAACATGCCAGATGGCAGGCAATATGCATCCATATGAATATTGAGAGACTTTCTTTTAACACAAAAAAATGCCAGCTTCCCAAAATATGACATCATCATCTCAGCACTAAGGATTAAGTGAAGCACTGCCAATGATCTATGTGCCTAGAGTGCTTGTTTACTAAACATGGGAGCAGTTTGATTAATTTGATTTACATAATATTGGTACCATAAAATTTGATTTCTGTCTACTAATTCCTCAATCAACCGTTAAAGTAGTGCAAGTGAGATAGTTCCCAGATCATAATAGAGACCATATTCGATATACATATGCGTTTTAATTTCACCAACTTTGAGACACGAATTAAATATTGCATTATTAATGGTTCAATAAAATAGTTTTACATGACAGAAGTTGTAAGTAATCAAATGAAAATATCTAAATAAGTCTTTAACTTCACCCATTTTTTTCACGTGGAACGTTTGAAACTCCATCAAAACGGAAGGTGTGTTACTGTGATCCCGAAGAATTTACTGCAGTGACAATATGATTAATTTTGAAAAATAGTGGAGAAAACAAACAAACTACACACTGTTGACTTTTTGACGAGATCTAAGTGTAGGAAATGCCTCATTTATAATATAAGGTCTCTCTGGAGTGCATACACGTACCATTTCCCATATATAAGGGCTGGTATTTCCTGGCAAATATCTCGGAAAGTAGCAAGGTAAGGGGTTGAATTTTTTATGCCAATTGAAGGGTGAAATATTCTTTTTTTAAATGAGACTAAATTCATTGATTTCTAAGTAAAATGATATTTTGCTCAAACTACCTTAACTGGTTGACATTGTGATGAAAATTGAATAAAAAATGATTTTCCAATACATGTTTTTTGTGAAGGTAAGAGTTGGACAATACCAGCAAGGTTTGTAAATACAGCACACAAGAGTGCTAATTCCAAAGCTCGCACAGGGAGGATGGTTATAGAGAGGCAAGACAAGACTTTGATTCTTAAGTGAGAATGTAGTTCATAAAGTTAACTTTTAGTTTTCCATAATGGAAAGCAAGCCACATAAAATAGGCAATCACAACAAAGATGATGGTTATGGAGAGGCAGTGGTAGGTAGAAGGGAATAGTGTTCTCAAGATGAATGACATTCATGAAGTATTTCCACCAATGAAAGCAAGCCACATGAACTGGCAGTTGTCAGCAATGCAAAATATTGTTTACACCTTCACTTGTTAAATATCATATGGCATATATTTTACAGTATGCATTCTTTGTTCTTTACCCCATCAGCAAAGAATGACATGTTTTCATAGCACTTTAATAACACAAAGCCGAAGTTATTCGGTCCCATTATCCTCTTGTCCAGTAAGATTGTTGTAATAAGATGAATGAAACTTCTCGGAGCGACCTGATATTATTGGCTGCCACCTGCTTGGCTAAGGGCTACACAGTACATCTTATTGTACAAAAAAATGTATCATAGAACGCACAGGAAAATTAATGGAAATAAAGCAGGTTCTATTTCCCATTCAGTCAATCATACATTATGCTCCTCAGAAAGGTACCACTTTCCCCATGAAAGAGTTCATGCATTCATTTGTACAATAAAATGTACCATTTTACAAGGTCGTAAGAGTAGAGGAGAACTCTCGAATCAAATAATTAAATTCAACCCATTCTGACTCATGACCCCATGCACAATTTGCTACAATTGAAAAAAAGCTGGCAATAAACAAATATGTAAGTGGAAGGTGAATTTCAGCATCATCACCCTTTATTGATTGCTGTACATGACATTGTATGTCGTTAATATCATCTATCACTCATTACCACAACTACTCAAATCTGAATAAATTCTGTGAACAACTACCACCAATTATTTCTTTGATCTGAAAACTCATCCTGTAGTGGGATCTCAAGAAGTTTACTGACGGAATAGAAATCTAATTATTGGTATAAAATAATTTACTGACTTAAGATTAATGTATTTATGATTGCCAATTTTACTAAGAAGGCTCAATGTTTTCATGAATCTTAAGTCTAACTCCTCTGGAAAGAGAGAGTGCTTCCTTCATGTTAGTAATTTCTGAGAAGTCGATGATAATTGAGAGGGCACTTCAGGGAGACTCGGCGGGTAAGGATATCAGCTTCTTGATGATGATGCCATTAACTCCCACACCACCCCTACTAACATAAATTCTGTGTCAATGAATGACCACAATGGTGATGAGGAAGAAACAATCGATTCAAGATGAGTTTCTCACCAAATTGCTCCACAATCAGCAACAACAGTGATTTGTGACTGCTGCAAATAGTTCTCGAAACAGGAAGATCACACCATGACACCTCAGATGCAGACATTTCATGAGTGAGAAAAATTAGGATGGCCAACGTAAATGACAATTTTTACAATGTTTTATAGATAATTGTAGGAAGACAGGATTATTTGTACTTAAAAAACATATTTAAGGCAAAATATATGAGGCAATGCCCCATGAGAAATCTTCATCACATGTCTGAAGAATATTATTTGATAAATTCCACTTTATACGAAGTGGTAACAGAAAACAGAAGTATTTGGATAAAGAATCACTTTGTAAGCAAGCCACTGCCAGCCAAGAGGTTAGTAGCATTAAGCTGGGTTCACATGATGGAAAAGGCAATGGAAGACGGAAAAGCAGAAAGCCAATCACAGGGCGGTTGGGAGGAGTCAAGGAATTTTTGATTTACGGGGGCGAAATGTGACGTCACCATGCCGCGGAATGATGGAAACAAAACAACTGAAGCGGGAAAAATTCATTTGTGCCACAGTAGGAATTTAAAACCATGCTCTTATTCTTTTAAGGCTTTCGTTGGACTTTACTACTATTCAATGAGAGCATTTAAATGGCTGATTAACATGTGCATATAATTACTGTAAATACAATGTCGGCTGGCAGTATTTAAGCTATCCAGCGATGACAATAAAATACTTGCTAGTACGTATATAACATATCCGTAACTAATAAAATGTATAAATAGGAATGATAAGAAAATTTGACGGCACCAGCTTTACCTCCTCACCCCACTTTTTTTAAATTGTGCAGAATAACATATTGAATCAACATCAAACTATAATTTCCTATAAAAAAGTACAAATATCCACACATATACATTTTCAACCTTACCGCTTATTCCAATGGAATTGCCTATTTCTATCAATTTATTTCTTACATGGGCAAGATCGTGATGTTTTTTATGCTTCACTTCCCATATTGAGGTCTCTCTTTGCACATGAGAATTTAGCATTTCCTTCAGTGTTCCCTCGGACGCCATTCCAACCGTGAAGACATGTTCTAATTAGTGATTGTTTCAATCAAGAACAGTGTTCTTGGTTTCAATGCTTCCTGCGATGTGTCGGATACCATAGTTCTATTGTTTGTGATGTCACGTTTTGCTTGCGGATGGCGGAAAATATAAAAAAATTTGATCCGCCAGTTCCGCCTTCCGCAGCTCCACCCCTTACTTCTGAGGCTCCGCCCCTTCACTCGCCTGCCGACTCGTGATTGGCTTTTCCGTCTTCCACAACCTTTTTCCATCATGTGAACCTAGCTTTAGTATCATCAGTGGCATCATGCGTTTAAGATTTTGGTTGGTCAGTGACCTTGAGGTGTTCACTTCACAAGAGTGGGCAGCATAAGCATAAACCTTCATGGGCCATAATGACACCATTATGATCGATCAGGAAGTAAAATACTCACTGCTTAAATCAGTGTCCCCTTAAAATGAGAGCATGTAACTCTTTAAAAAACAAAAAAAAGGCCAATGACAGAAAATCAAAATAAGGAGAAAACTTCATTTCAAGCTAGAGATTCTCAAAGCTAAACAATAACTATGTTGAATACCACCAGCTGGCATTAAATGTCTTTCATAAATCTTTGAAGAGCATCCCAGAATTTTTTTTCAAATGACACCAACATGGGATATTAGGATGCCAAACTTTTTCATTTAGCTTTTCGTGACAGATCATGATGAACCATCAAAAAAGAGGGAATTATAAAGTACAGCATTGAGATTCATTTATCTTATTTCTTTTAAACTGAAAACTATCCACGTTAAGGGATTACCATATATCTTAGAGTATCAATTGAAATTTTATTTTAAGTCACAATTACTAGCAAAAATCCAAGACTCAAGATAAAGTTGACAGGAAATAGCTTCATCTTCCCATTAGATGATTTTCAAAGGAAACCCTTAAAAGCTTATGGTTAAATATTATAACACAGAGTGAGCAACAACGAAAAGAAGGACTAACTTAATAGAAAATTTGTTGATTGTACTCTTAGCTGCTAACATGCCATGTCCCCAACATCTTTTAATGTGATTAACTCTAACAAGTCAGTGATGAGGCAGTTATGCCTTTGTCACCATCTTAGTAGAGTGTACTGTCAACTTCTACACATCCACAGCATTTGTTATTGGACTTGTAGTGTTGAAAGAGACAGTTGGAAATGCTGAAAGAAAAGTGATAGGTCAGTAATACGATATGTGATGTATGCTCACAGCATACGAATTTGCCATGAAACAAAGTATGAACGCCTGTGTGTGATTGTTGTATGATCAGATTCCCTAACACCTGGCAAAGAAGGAGTTGTTTGAGATAAGGAAATGATAGATGAGAGGAGGTGATAAGAAGGAAACACCAGTGATACTTAAAAAAATATCAGAGAATGAACCTTGATTAGCTGCCAGTGTTTGACTTCAATGAAGACCCACCACTGGCAAGAGACCCTTGAAGAAGATAGTTAGGGAAGAGTGAATCATAGCTAGAAGATAAGGATATTTTCAAACATTTGTGCCATAGAAAGAGAGAGTTAAAATATGGTTCATAACAATAATGGCAAGTCTCAACTGACTCATTTGGAAATCTGAGTGTGTGGTGTATCATGATGTATAGAAGCTGGGCGATTTCCAATTTCTTGACAAGAAGTTGACATGCTTACACCCCATCTCACTACTGAGCTAAATATTCAGAATATTTAAAATCATTTAACTCGAAAGTCATTTTCATTGATGGCATGAAATAAAAATTATGCATCACATCAATCAGCACATTTATGGAGATTTACGGATCTAGTGTCACTAGTACAGTAGAAGGCCGCTATAGCGAGTTAGTGCAAAATTTGAAAAATCGCTCATTATAATGCACCCTCGTTATAGCCGTCCAGGTATTTCTGCAATACTTAAGCCTTGAATCCCTAAATCAAGCTTGGGCAAACTGAACTTATGGGCATTTGGTGCAATTTTTTCGTAAATGCATCGAAACACTAATGAAATTTCAAAGTTTACCGGGAAAAAATTGTCAACTAATATCCAATTTATTTAAATTCCAAATTTTCCACTCACTGCAAAATCTATGGTGACATTTAGAGGGAAATTCCCGATGAAATATTACCAGAAAAATATGGCATATCATGGTCAAATAGCAAAACCCCATTTCTTTACTCTTCTCCCTTGTACTTCTCCCCACTCTCCTACTTCTCCCCCTTTTAGACCCACGGGGTAATGTAACGTACGAGCTCATATAAGAAAACAGGAGTTCTTCCATTCAAGTTTGCTTTTTTTCCATTCCAAGTGAAAGGTTGTTGAGAATAACCGAAACTTTGTATACCTGCCCCAGTCTGATGAATGACCCCCGCAGGTTAAGGATCGTGGACGACAATCACGGCAAAACAGACTCGTTAGGGCGGTCCGTCAGAAATTGCCACTCGTAATAACCAACAAACTCAGTATACATTTAACATTGTGACCAACATTGGCCAAATAATCACTCCCTATAATGGCTGCCCTTGTAATAATGGCCTTCTACTGTATAAAACTGGTAAACCCAAGTATTTTTGGTTTTCTTATGTGATATTTGTACAATACTAACACCCTTATGGAATGGATTAATTTCACAAAATGGAAGTACTAAGTGTACCATGCACGGTCCTCATACAAATCTAAGAGCATAAACCTAATGCACGTCTCAGAGAACATTCCCAATACTGACCCTGAATACTCAACACATGGAAATACCCCAATCTACATCATTTAGAGACATCTCCAAGGTATATCATTATCTGCTGAACAAAAGGTAGAAATTTCTTTACTTATACTCAAGCATATTTCAATATAGATATCGAGTATCTCACCATGAATTGACACTATAAGTGGTTAAATTTAGAAACTCAATAGTGTTCCAGCCAGCATGTGACAAACTGACATTCCAGGAAAAGTTTCAACTCTGATTTTCTTATGACCTGCTTCATTCATTGAAGTAGATGGAGAGGGCACGGTGTCATTAGATTCTATCCTGACCACCGAAATATCCACCTAATTGCTTCCCCATGTTCTTTCCTTGCCTTTGGATTAAACAACCAAATGAACAAATAAGCAGATATAAAGAGAGAATATCCACCTTATGCTGAGAATTTGAAAAGTTAAAATGTAACTCTTGAAACAGAGAATGATCTGTACTTTTTCCTATGCATTTAATATTATTGAAATCTTCACAGGTTTTCAACCAGGCAAGGTATTTGCTGGCCAATATTTCAATGGCTGCCTCCATCCTCAAGGCATGTCACTTGGGAAATTCTAGATCATAATATGCAAACCAATGGTTCACGTCAGGTCAAATATGATTGGTAAGTGACAATTTTCTGTCTTAATTAAGGCATAAAGAGATCAAATTGGTGCCCACCAATCAGACATGACCTGACCTGAGCTGTTGGTGAATATTAGGATGCAGAACTTTCCAAATGAGATGCCCAGTGGACAGAAGTAGCCATCGAAACGTCAGCTATCAAATACCTATCCTGGTGGAAAACCCATGAAGACTTCATTTATCTTGAAACATGTACTAGCAACTGTTTCTATTCAATTTTACTTAATTTTTTTGCTGGTAATGCAGATCATTATACATTTAAATAAGTAGAAAATATAAATGAAGAAGAATTTCAAAAAGTAAAAGCATGCTGACTTAAGTTGAATTATCGAGGGGAAAACATGGTAAAATTTCAAAATTAGTGCATCAGCCTGTGAGCACTGAGGCGAGTTGTGGGGGAGGCAGTTGGTGGACTGGTCTCGAAATTGTTACAGTTTCAAACATAGGCCACCATAGGAATCACCCTCTCCATTTATCTCAATCCCTTCTACAAGAAGATCACAAAGAACAAAAAGAGAAAAAAATCATATCAGACGTGAGTACTGGCACACAGTTGAATCTTTCTTCAATAAAAAACAGGTGACAATCTAACAGGACAGAAACACAGGTGACTGAGAATTTTACAATTTAGACATTGCATGACAGCCCCCATTTAAGTTGCACTTGACTATGATAATGTGCTGACAGTTAATTCCAATGTTACTTTCATGAGATGATCTAATGGAGTGGACTTTTAAACATCGAAATAAATCTTGAACTCTTTTACCAACATAAAAAGAACTACAGTAGAAACTGACAAATCGCTAATATTTACCCTACTTAGCTTACAAGTTGGTCACAACGATTACTGGATGACTTAAAACACTAATCCAAATTTGAGAGCAAATCTTAAGTACTACACTGAACCAGGCAACGGTTTATAGGCCTATGGTAAGCTCTGGATGCTTGAATGAGATCAGGCTGAACGTAAGTTCTTTGCTAAATCCATTCACTCCTCCCTCTTCATCAAAATCACAGATCTCTTAGACATAGAACTCCAATCTAAGGCATGCATCAAATGGGCTTTCCACCCTCACAAAAGTCTTAATTACTTCATGCTTTATTGATAAGAGGTTTCCCTTTGCTCTAGAGCACTAATCACTTTGTAACACGCCAATGCACATGCCTTCCATTCATTAAAGACCTAACATACAAGGTATCGCACTTCAAAACTGTTCGAGAGCTAAGTTTATGCATACTAAGGAATAATAGAATGTTGATAATGACATCTGCAATAGTTTTTTTGTTTAGATTTTCAGTTAAGGCATCTTACATGCAATTTGTATAGTTTTTCTTTACTCTGGGATAAAATGTTAACGTTTTTAAATTTGCACTTGTTTTGGACAAATTCTATATCTATACACAAAATATCTGGCCGCGTCTGTGGTGGACCCACACGATGCTACGAACCAGCAGGTTACTGTATGTTTAAGCACCCATGGTTCCACTGATCACTGTTTGCGTGTACTCAAGTGTGCTGATGTATTTTGAGATGCTACAGTAAAATACATGCCATACATGTTGTATTCTACAACAAAATGACATTAATATTAAGGGAAACCAGAGTATCCAAATGTTATAAAACAACAACAAAACATTTTTTCCCCTCCATGATCCAAATACTGAACAGCCTTTTTGTAACAATCATCAATACACATAGATTTTGAAAAAAATTGATCCACACTTATGTTGCACTGAACTAGAATGTTAAAATTAATTAAAACATAAGAGAAGAATAAAGACAGTTTGGAAAAGCTTTGATGTTCACCGACCATATCTAGATGCCGTTGAAATACCCCCTGGAAACGATATTCATTACATCTGTTATTTTAGTTTTGAGTATTCTTCAGAGCATGAAAGACAATCACAAAGCTAAGACCCGAGATGTATTCCATCATTACCACAGCCTACTTCCATGACCATTCTAGGTTTGTACCCAAGAATGTATCCAATCCTAATGCATTGCGGTGCGCTGGTGCAAGTGCCACGATGTAACTACCGTAATTAGCCAAAGGAGAATCTATCATTACAGTATCTACATTACACATGGAATGACATTAGAGAGGAATGCGAAATACTAATTTTCTGGCATAAATTGAAAAAAATCATGTTAGCAAAGATATTGCTCCTTCACTTCCAGAACAATGAAGTTTCACAGTTTACCTCTCAAGAAAAAGCTCATAAAAAGGAACTCGAGCAATATTAGGAATGTAAGAGTAAGACATTAAACCTTGCTGCTAATCACATTTTTCTGCAGAATTTCATTACTCTGTCAATGAAATTCAGCACCTCAAGAGCATAAAGTTGTAAAAACAACACATGCAAATATTACATATATGGATCATGACACACAAAATTTAAGTGCATCAACTGAATCCATAAAAATGATGTTGTGCGAAGGAGTCGCCATTTAAAGGGAGGACATATTCCACATTGCATGCGAAAAATTATATTTTCATTTCTTAGAAACCCTGTGAATAAGTTTGCGGAATGACGTGGTCCACTTTGACCGACTGAAACCTCCTGTGCTAGCACAGCCAACCTCTGCCGATTCTTTGGCACTGCCCTCAGCTCTGCTACCTTTGTCATTCCGCCTTTCACTGTTCGATCTCACACAGACGGCTCCTCGAGGGCAGTAAGCCGATTCACACATTTCAGAGGAAAAGCCAGAGTCAGAGGAGAGGACGCCACTCGACTTGGTGCTGGGTCTCGGAGGTTCACTCTCCGAGGGTGACATTGATGCCTGAGAGTTGTCCACCGTCAATGGCAAACATGGAGAACACATCCGAGGTGATGCACAGCTAAAACTAATGGCAATGGCATCTTGCTTCATTGAAGCCGAGCCGTTGAGTGGTGATGGTGGCAGTGATGCACCCCTCCCAAGCTCACCTGTTTTACCGACATTGCTCTGGGTCTTGGCCGGGGAGGCAACAGCACCATTAGAAGCGACGGAACGAGTGGGCAGGCTGCCATTTGCGAGGCATGGAGAGTGGCTCCTGTTCTCGGCAACCTCGGCAGCACTACCGCCATCCTTGTCCCCCAGATTTGATGATGGGACACCCTCAACGCTGGGACACGAGTCGTCGATGAAAGAAATGTCTATGGTGGGTGAGTGCTGGTGGTCAGGGTGGTGGAGGGGACAGCAGGGATGAGGAGAGCTGCCTCCCCCACCACCCTGGCAGTAGCCCTGGCAGGAGCAATAGGTGAGGGGCAGGGAGGAGAGGAGGTGGGCGGGCTCCAGGGCCTGGTGGGGTGAGGAGGCGTCGATGGCCGTCGAGTGCAGGAGGCAGCCGATCGAGGCTGAGGGGGTGATGGAGAAGGGGGAGGAGGCACTGGGCGTTGCCCTCCCCCCCTCCTCCTCTGAAGTCACACTCCCTTCCGATCCCTTTCGAATGCGCTCCTCAGAGCAGCTGCCCTCCGAGTGTGCGATGGGACGAACAATCCAATTCTTCATTTCTTGCAAAGGTGATTGAATGCAAGAGAACAGTTTATTCCTGTAAAGTAAGAGATGTTGACTGAATAATGATGGATCAAGATGATATGATACAGGCTCATTAAAAATGTGCTGTCTTTTGAGTGTGCTGCATGGAATCATAAGTCATATTCAATGAGTGATTCAATGAACTGATTCAACACAGAAATGAGGCTCATGTCCTGAATACAGGAATGAGTAGAGTGAGAATCGAGGATATAAATTACATGCACCAAATTTTGAATTGATACCATAAGATGACACTGGCTAGTATAGGAGACAAAATCAAAAAGGCAACTGGCATACCTTCACTCCTGGAATGGAACACTAATTTAGAAAAATATTAGATTTGATTGTGTAGAGCATGTAAAAAATCTTACAGTGGAGCAGAGAGGAAAAAGCCACTGCAAATCACTCTAAGTAAGCCCTCATATAGCCCAAGGTTAAGTTCCTTGTAATCATTATGTTTCGCATAATCACACGTAAAGAATCAAAATTTATGAAGGAATATATGGAGTTTGGTTGTCCATTCTCAGCATCTAAAGTACATATAACTCAGCACAACATACTATGGTAATTTAACAGACCAGTATTGACTGAAATTATTTTGTAGTAGTACTTGTCCATTTTTTTCCAGGAGAAGGCATCCTGCATTATTAAAAATACATGTTTCAAAAAAGAATTTGACTAATCAATAAATCATTTTGATATAATAGATTGTATTTATTGCGTGTATTTACTCAGCAAAGCACACTAAGCGCAACGAATGAGCTAGGAAAAGATTGAGAAAAGAAAGTAAAAAGAAAAGAATATCATCATCTTCACAAGAGTACCACATGTTTATGAACAAAATCTGTACTTAAAACAAGAAAAAATCATGCTCAAAGATGTGAAAGAAATACCAGCCTCACTCAGCAGGGTACCTGGATTTCTATCACTATAATATCTACATTATACTTCAGAATGAGCTGAAAGAAATAAATTTTCTCCACTATTGTTAACCACATAAACACTTCAATTCCTTTTTCTGCTTCCAATTTATAATTGCAATGAGAATTTTTTTTCATTATATTCTAAGTAAAACTAATACAATATGTATCGTATGTGAGGGCAAGTGGTGCATGAGTAAATATAGTATGACCACCATGCAACTTAAATACTAAAACTATGGATTCAGTAATAGTACCAATTCCAACTGAGATAAACAAACTGGCTATTCAATGGATGGGCTCTGATATTGTTAAGAGAAAAATTCCAGAAATTTACGTAGTTCGTTCACTGTATCATCATGCTAAGTCATACACATTCCTAGTAAGTATGATGGAGCTCTACCAATACAAAAGCTCACATGAGTACAAGGGAATTCCTATAGACAAATACCAGTCTAAAAAATGATGGAAACTCAGGATCAAGCCCCTTAACAAAATGGTCAAAGTGAAATCACAATCAGATTATTGAAATGGTACACATCAAAAGCCCATGTGATGGGCAAAAAGGTACAAAGATATATTCAGAGATAATCATGATATTCCTGACATTATGCAACACAATAACAAGATAATTGACTCAAAAGAAGGTACACCCAGTCCACCAATATCCTCTTAACTTTAATACCATTTATACCTCACTCATGCTTGGCATTAGCGTGCTCCAAAACTTACATGGCATTTTGTAAAAATTCACAGTGATAGCTGCAAACAAACAGAATCAGAGCCTACAGTAGCCATCCCGGCTGCATTTAGTCCTCAAAAAGGAAACTACAGTCAAAATTCAACACATTTTCCTTGATTTTCTATGGAAACCTTGGCATTAGTAATAGAACCCAGACTGCAGGGCATTCAGCTGAACTTACGATGCCACGAATTGCCATTGAAGTCATAACTTTTTGTACCAAGTACTAATGTTCACAATAAATGATGTATTTCTTCCGCAACAATTAACTAATTAAGATAGATGATGATGTACAGGAAATACTTTCCCCCTACCAATACTCATAGTATACCCTTCATCACTGTTTAGGTTTAGGCAGTGATTTAAGATGAATTGTTAGCTGGGTAGCGCATGTACAGAGAGCACTCAAAACCTCTCAGTGCCCCATTTTCAGAGTGGCACGTATATAACAGTCCATTATGCATGTTCTTTCCCGTATTTTACAAAAAAACTCACAAATTTTTTGTGAAAGACTAAGAGTTTCACTGTTTAAAATCATTACTATTAACATAAAACAGCTAGTTGAACATTGCCTTTTTTGCACTGCAAAAGATGCAATATTTTCATTTTTCCGATGTTTGTCATCCATCTTACTGTGGTTGTGCACCACCAAAAAAATATAATTTTAGTATTCTACGAAAAGTCCTCCATCACAACTGTTCAGCAAAACATAGCCTGGTATCTCCAAGGAACTACTGAAGGAGTCAATAAGCCCAAAACAAAACAAGGTAAACTTAAACTTGTTCAAGAGCTCAGAACTGATGTAAACATCACCATAATTAATAAAATACTTAGTCATTGTCTCCTTATCATTAAATGATAGTATACATTTCAATAATGTCAAAAACTGTGCATTGTGCAATTTTGTGCTTCCTTTGAATCTTGTAGCAATCTTAAAATTTTAATAACATTAATCACTAGTATTTAGTTAAATTTCTGGTTGTATAAAAAATCTTAAGAATCAACAGATGGTTAAGTGTTAATGGAAGAAAATTCACACAGTAAACATTCGATATCCTATTATGACCATTTAGGTTACTTAAGGTCCACACCATTAGAAAATGACGAGAATGATAAAGGGAACAAATGACTTACCTGTTGCCTTCATCATATTCCCCAAACATAGTGCGTGTGTAGTGACAGACAGAGCATTTCCTCTTCTTACAAGATGCAAGATGTTTCATTCCCTTCTTCAAGTGACTATTCAGTGATGCAGTTTGCCTGGCAGCAAACTGCAACTCTGTCACCTTTAAGTTTCACACATGATATAAAAGATTACCATAAACAAAATAAAAAACAAAAAGAACAAGTCATCCCATAACATTAGGGGGAATTTAATTCAGGCAAACAAACACCTATGTGATACAATGATCCAAAAAAATAGAAGGCTATTCAAAGTAAAGACATTCTCGCGGGCTGATGTCTTGTTACAACTGAATTTTTTTAAATCAATTTTCAGCATTCATCGATTGACATGAATAATTTTAGTGAATGCTTGAACCTGATTTATTTAAGGGCTATGTCACAAGAGGTGTGAAAAATGTCGTCTAGGAAGAGTATCATTTAGAGTGATATTTGATATAATGCCTTCGGAAACTTTTGGGTCCCTAAAACTTCACGATGAACACAAATTTGTTTGAACCAAATATTATCCAGATGATTATCATAAAAACCGACAAAAATAATTCACACAGACTACATACAATTAGGGCATGTTATGTGAAATCATGCAGTCCACCATTAACTAATGGGAAAGCTCTTCCATTCTCTAGGTTCCAAAAAATTTACACTGCCAAACTTCAGCCTGGACCAAGAATCAAACTACAGACTTTTGGTTTGCCAGAGCAATGTGCACACCACTATGCTATACAGGCTTCCTGATTTCCCTACATTTGTAAATACATGGGAACTAGATCTTGGATTTAGGAAGCCTGGATAGTGTAGTGATCTGTGCATTGCTCCGGCAAACCAAAATTCCATGGTTCGATTCCCTGTCCTGGCCGGATTTTCCTCCTTTGAATTGGAAAGCCATTGAATGATGTATGAATAATAAATTATGGGTGCAGTAGATCATCGAAATGGAAAATATTAAAGTGTGCATGCAAAATCAGTGCCCTTTTTCATTTCTCACCAGCCAATCATACAGTGATTCCATTGAAAACCAGGATTCTACTGTGATTGAATATACTAAAATTGTATGAAAATCACAACAGTCATACTACAAATAGTTTCAAATACCAACTTCAGTCATAACTCTTCCTTGAAAATGTTACATCTTTCCAGCACTCCCATAAATATAAAATTGACATATTGATCCATTAACACACCTTTTTCTCAAGCCCGACAACTTTCCGGCTGAAAGTGCTCCTCTGCTGGTCCAGACCAATGAGATAATGACCCAACTCTTTGCGTTCCTCACTCAAGCTTCCTCTAAGCAACTCATTCTGAAAAACAGGAAATGCAAAGCTCATCACTATACATCAAGCATTTATTTGTTTTCTCACAATGATTGAATAAGTGGTGACATTAAAAAGGAAGGAAAGTTCTTTCTAAAGCACAAAGAATTTGGAAAATGGACAATCGTTGAGGTCTAACAATATTAATTAAAATGCCAAGAGTATAAATCTGACGACTTATATAGTAGTTTCTCACATAAATGGATCCTGAAATGCATCCATTAAGTGCTTTGGAATATGCTATTGTACATACCATGAAAAACCATTGAGACTGGCAAGCTAGAAATATTTATTTTCAAGAGTGTTAAGGGTTGCATGATTCAATAGGTGAATCATGGACACTTGCCACATCCCCCATATGTGTTTGTCAAGGAAAATATTTACAGTTATAACCTTCATGACATCTGGTATACTCAACCAACTACAAGGAATCACAGATGTTCTTGGCTTGGGAGCAGTGTTCCTTGGATGCACCATTCCTGTTCTGGAATACTGTTTACCCATTTGGTTCACTGCCTCCCCATTTGACTAACATCACTCGATCTGCCAAGATATTTCTTTTCAGCCATTGTCCACCACTGTGTACCCTCGACCACTCCTAACCAAAATATGTACTGTGATTTCTCAGTCTTCTGAATCTCACCCTCAGTGGACAGATTTCAGACCAAGTCTCCACTCAATATCTTGAAAGGTTTCTTCAGATGCCCTGAACTCCCCCTCTCACTTCACCATCTGTTTTGCTCCACTCCAAACAAGAGTCTTTTATAGCTCACCACAGTTCTGCCCATTCATTTCCAAAACATCCCTTTTCCATCCAATCCATTCTCTTCTCAGTCCCCTCTCCAGCAATTATCCTTCTGAGGACCACTTCCATCAAAACAAAATTGCCTCCTCCCTAAAATGCTGTTGTTACTCACATCTATCCCATGAATTATACTAACAAAATGCTGTATACTCAGATGATTTTTTTACCCCTGCAGTTTTTTATTCACAATTTACTTGAGTTAATTAATTTATTTGAAAATACCCCAAGAACAGTATTATCATGGTAAGCTTAAATAAATGAACAAGCAGTTCAATAGCAATGCTAAATTTAGGCGGATAAACAAAGTTTCAATGCCATTGCAAATTATGAACAATGTCATGGGGAGTGTGAAAACACATGATTAGCAGAAACTGTATTATCATTATGGATGAGTATACCCAATAAGATTTTCCTGTCACTGCAAAATTTCACTTTAGTTGGTTATAAAATAATACATTATGAGATATTAAAATTGAACACCTATAAATATCTAGACAAGAATAAGATATTCTATAATAATGCAATATATTTAAAGCCACTTAGGTTGTTCACCATTATTGCTTGTGCAGTCCTAAGATTGTTTGACTGCAGCCCTCCACCCTTCCTTATCCAACCCTAGGTCCCTTAATTCCCGATTGTTCTCCCTTTGTCCTTTCCTCATTATTTGGTCCATGGAACTTACTCCTTGGTCTTCTTCTGAGGACTTTTTCATCAATTTTTCCTTCGATTATGTTCTTCACAAACCCATTGTGCCTCAGGGTGTCTCCAATCCATCTGGTTCTTTTTTTCTGTATGGTGTTCCCTACGGTCCTTATGTCTTCTACTCTTAGGTAAACTTCATCATTTCTTATTTTCTCCATCCATTTTATCTCAGCATCCTTCTCCAGCACCAGGTTTTGAAGGCTTCTAGCCTAATCTGGCTTTCTTTTCCAATGGTCCATGCTTCTAATCAGAGGTGTCATGCTACACAAGAGTGTTTTCACAACTATTTCCTAGTTTGTAGTCCCATCTTCTTCGAACACAGCAGCTGTTCTTTCACCATGGACACTTTCTTACCTCGGGCTGTTCTTCGCTTTATGTCCATTGTACTAATACTTTCCTAAGCGATGGGATGACACTACAGGTGAGGGAATCCATTTGCTTTAAAGGCAGGGACACAATCAATGTGTACGTGTGATGCGAGACGTTAACGGCACAACGGGAGACAGGGAACGCAAGTCAGCGGACACAATCGACGTTAACGCGGCCTGGAGTAACAATTGACTAATGCAGGCGCAGCTAAGAGATCAGGTGTAAACAAGTGTGAAAGTAAATAAGTTGTCTTTGCCAAGAGCTATCTTCAACAGTTGGATGTATCTGCCGACAGATGGCTCCCATTCCCGGATTCTCAGGACTATTCTGATTGGTTTGCCGTGTATGGGACACGGGAAGAGATGAAAGTTGCCCATCTCTCGCATACACGTACTTCCCGTATACGTTGATTGTGTCCGTTCGCTATACATTCCCGTCAGCCATCTTTTCGCATATTCCCGTTGACGGCTCACGTTACACGTACACGTAGATTGTGTCCCAGCCTTTATTTCTCTCCTCTAAAGGTGACTTCTACATTCAGCTTCTCTCTTCCACACACTAAGATTTTAGTCTTCATCTTCTTTATTTCCATGTTTTATTCCTGGAGAACTTGGTCTGTTGATTTTTGTGACATTCAGAGGCCATCACAATTTCCTGCTATGACAGCAATATCGCCTGCAGTGCATTTTTACTTCTTCTCTGTATTCTTAATTCTGTTTACGGTAAACGTACCAATGCCTGACCCATTAAGGCTATGTTCCTGCATTTAAATGCATGTAAAATCAATTTTTATACCCATAAAATTTATTGCAACATTAACGATTGATTTGAAATCTCATTTCTAAGATTATTCTTTTGTTCAAAATATGAACTAAACATAAATATAAGTTTTTTTACTTTTAAAATATGCTTGAAATGCCCCCTTACCTGACCCATGAAATTCTGCATGGCCTTAAAGCTGACCCACGAGAATCTAGTAGCTGACCCTACTAGCTATATTCCTACAGTTATATAAATAACAAATCTTACAGATATAAAACTTAGGTTATAGGTATAAGAATTATCCACACTATCAAAAAAGGACGACATGTATTTTGGCATATATATAATAACAAGAACACAAATACTACATAATTATTAAAAATAAAGTGAGTCAACCCAAGTGTCAGGTAAAGGTGCACCAAAAACCGACCATGCTCCAGTAGCTGACCTGGGGGGTCAGCTTTTAGTTCTTATTATTATATGAAGTTGACACGAACTGAGTAGGTTGAAAACCTTTTTTAGGATAGGTTGCCCAAAAAAAAACACAAAAATATGAATTGCACCATTGCCTGACCCAGGGGACAGCTACAAGTGCATGTGATTCCATCATGGTATGTTAACCTGACACCCCCTTAATAAAATGTAAAACAGCTTCTTAGGCTTATGAAGTAATCAAATCCTATTAGAAAAGTCCTCATTTGCCCATAGAAGTAGTAATGTCACAGTTCATACAGAAATAAGCATAACAAAACACTAACAAAAACCAGCTTACCTCTTATAGAAACCCTTTACAAATGGCAAGAAAGTTGACAGAAGTCGTAGTCAGCACTGAACATCAACTGCTGCAAATGAACTACCAACTATGCTGCCATGTCAACTGTGCTTAGAGCAAGTAAACATTCTGGTAATTAGTTAGAGGGCTAGAGCTTACAATTTAAGTGTTTTTGATTCTTGCTATTACATTTTAAGTAAATCAGGGTCAGCTACAGGTTCAGGGTCAGGCAATGGTACGTTTACCTTAGTCCAATTTACCGTGCTTCTCTTATTGCCATGCTCCAACACTTCTTCAATTTCTTATTCCACATGGTTAGAAGTCTGCAAGTAGACCTGCACTCGAACAATGTCTCTCTCTGGGTAGGCTCTCCTTCCAGATTCACCATCACAATTCTTTTGCAATACTACCAGACTGACTTCACTTTTCGACCTCATTCTTTCTGACTGTTAGGAAAGCAGGAATCTCTCAAATGATTTTGGATTTCACTCAAAAGAGCATGGATGCGCTCTAATGTGCACTTTGTATGGTTAACATATAAAGAATGACCTTTGTCGTATATTATATATTTTACACTGAACGTGTTAATACTAAGACTCATTTCCTTGAAGAAATAAGTCAATGTACATATGTTTTCCTAAATGAATGTACATATATGTTCCTAAATGAATGGCTGGTGAGAAAGGATATGCAATGTCAAATTCTGGTAACTCTACAGCTCTCTGCTAGTAAATGAAATATAAGCATGAAAATCCACAGGGGAAAAATTATCAGGGATGCAAACCAAGATCCCTCAATTTTTAGCCAAGCTGAATCGTTGCTAGTCTTAGTGTACTAAAAATTGGAATTTAAGTAGGAGCTGCTGCTGTTAGAGTCTCTACAACACCTCTACTCCAAATTTTACAACTTTAATGGTAGTTCTGAGTGGATGCTAGACCATTTTCAAACTCAGCTAAACTATCAAAATGAGATATATTCATTTTTGATGCATCCTAAATTCATGTGATTCATAGGTACAATACTTGGCCCACACTGAATGTGTCAATACTATGACTCATTTCCTTGGAGAACTCCTTTCCTAGAATGACTCCTTCCATTAGTCAATGTATACTTTATAAATAGCTTACCTCCTTCTCCAACGAATCTCTCTCAGCAGCAACAACAGCCATTTGCTTTATGACATCCCAACGTGCTGCCTCTAACTTCCTCCTTGTGGCTTCAGATGCAGCAGCTTCTCTTTTAAGCTATGAAACAAAATAAACATAAATTTAAAAACGAGAGAAACTCCACCATTTTCGGTATAAATTAGCAATTGTATGAAATTTGGATTTAACAAAGCAAAATCTTTAGTCCTTAACAGCAAAGTTTTATGCATATATGTTGAATGACACCAGAAACAATACATAGTTTCTTCTGGAACAAAACTATTAGCTATATATATAACAGAGTTTCACATCATAATGAAACTTTATGTCTAGTAAGAATTTGGTTTGGTAATGGAGAGAAGTAGAATCAAAATATAATGCTCTTGAACCATTCCTTCTCTTGAATAATCTCAGCTCAAGTGAATTGGGGAAGGGACTTTAGGTTCACACTCATTGTTTTGGGCCCGATAAAGGCTGATCATAGGGAATCATGTGGGTCTGGGAACCCTGGAGGGAATGTAGTGCCTATCTTTAGCTACTGCACCATCCCTCCCCTCCTGCCTCCGTCAAGGTCGTGCCCAAGCTATCATATGTGCTCCTCTATATGGGCATATATTAGTGCTGAGCGAATCAGGGATTTTAATGTTGAATCGAACCGAATCGAATCTCCCAAAAAATATTTCGAATCAAATCGAAACGAACTTTTTTTTAATATTTGCTAGCGAATCGAATCACCCTAAAAAAATTCGCTTGTGAATCGAATTCGAATCTAAATAAAATGCAAAGTTTATGCAGAGTTAAAGTAATAAAGATTTTCACACTATTTCAGGACATTAGCTTATATATCTATAGAGGCACAAAGAATAGCACAGAATAACATTTGGTCGTTTAAATTTTTGTTTCGCATGAGGAAAACATCGTATAAACAGACGGCGCACCATTTTTGGAATGCATGCGACGATTCGAAGATGAATCTATCAGATTCGAATATTTTGAATCATTCGGTTTCGAAGCATCCCAATTTGCAGGCGAATCTAATCGAATTAAGCCTGATTCGAGTCGATTCCATTTCAAAGCATTCGCACAGCTCTAGCATACATAGTGGTCACAGTACTTTAAGTAGATGCAGACAGAACCTTTGTAAAAGACCTAAGGCAAAACAAAAGACAAAGAAATAAATAGAGAGAAGGGAATTAAGGTTTCGAATTACTGCTTGAGAGCCCTCCCTTGAACTTATTGTGTACCCATATCCTCCATGGGAGCCACATTTTGGAGAGTTGCAAGTTGCAAGTGGTCGGCATCTCTTCCTTCTCCCCCAAGCTTCGGAAAATATTTCCATTTCTCAATACTAACTGGAGAGTCAATTCTTTGATATTTTGGATTGTTTCATGGCGCTCACACATAAAACACTGTGTGCTATGCTTGGGCATTCCAAAAGAACTTGCTTACAATTGCTCATAGCTAAATTTGATTGCTAAAGGTATACACAGTTTGAAAAAGCAACTAAGGCCGTATTCATGGCATGAGTGAAGTTGAATGCCACTGATAATGGTGGCATAAGAGTAGTGGATTGAGATTAACATTGCGAGAGGGGGAATAAGACACTCAGATTTGAGGCTCAGTGCATCAGCCTGTGCACACTCACCAACTAAACATTACAGATAGGTCTGGTTTGTTTTATTTGAATGATAATTGATTACTTTAATCAGATTTTTGCAGAAGAAAAAAATTCAACAAAAGAGTTGCAAGATGCCTAAAAGTAAAGATACCAATAGCTGAGCTCCACAAAGTCTATGAGAAATGCTGCTTTAATTGCGAGATAGTATTGCAACTGGAAGGCTTTGGTACTATCCCAAAGTACTATGATCCTCTAAAACTCCAACGGGAAACTGAAGAAAGCCAGTGAATTTTTTTTGCTTTGACCCTTAAAAAAGCAGGGGGCAGGTGTTACAAGGATGCATGTTGCCCGCAAGTTGATGAGGTACGTCCAGAGCATTTGAGATGATAAGCATAAAGATGCGTCAGTAATGCTATGTAAATACAATACATAGAAAAGCCATATATTCCACTAAAAATTGATACAAGTGAACATTGAGTGTGAATCTGAAAGTGGAGGGATGCTCAAGGCTCACACAGCAACTGGGTGACATGTGCTCACTCTCAGAGCCATACCCTTGTAATTAACTTAGATCATGTACACGATAGATATGCCTTCTGCTTGGAAAAGTGTCTCCAGTCACCCTCAGGTGTATATATATGAAGTCAAGATATGAAGGCAAGGCTGATGATATTCCCTATAATGCCCATGTTAAAGTCGCCTTTTTTCGATAAAAAAAACTGTCTAACTGGGGTTATACATGGGAATTTGCAATTCCAAATGAATGTCCCTTCTCACAGAAAATTACAATAAGCCCTCACATAGCACAGTCTCACATAATGCGATTTTGTTAAGACGCAGTTGTGGTCATGCACCCGATTTCACAAGATGCAATCGTTCTTCTCAGCATGACACGGTTTCACATGTTGTGATCGGAACGAACTCGGGAACCATGCCCCACCATTATTCACTACATTGTTTCAAGGATTAAGAGTAATATTTTAAGGTATTTAACCTTTCAAATCAAACCACATTGCGAGTAAAGAACATCATAATCCATGACATTTACCTCACATTCATCATTTCATTACGATAAATTAACGTTTTGCACACTATTAGCCGTGACATCATCAGCATTGTATGCGTTCGATGTTATATTGTACATGTTCTGTGAGCCTTCGATCTCTTTCCTTCAGGATTTTATGGGAGGAGAGACTAGCAGTAGAATGAAGTGTTGTTGAAGCAAAACAGCTGCAGCTTCAACTCTTTCGGCCAGACAAATGTTTCGAATAACTATTGCAAACAACAATTTAGTTTCATGATCGCATCGCAGCCGCACCATGATTCTACCACAATAGCCCTCGTCATGGCATCCAAGGGCATCAATGACTACCATGGAGGAGTGAAGCAACTTTTGGCAGTGGCCGAGTTGTGCATGGCACCAACACACAATAGGGCCCAAGAAAGAGAGGGTTCCCTTCACTCCCTCCCAGTGGTACTCGACGTTTAATGCATCTCACTATAAGGCCCCGCGGATGACCAGGAATGCATGAGAGAATGGTGCATGGCAGTATCACTTCTATGTTTTCTTCTTCTTCTATGGTGCTTCTATGGTTTTAGCTCTGATATGGTCGAAGTCACATCCGGTGTTCCTCAAGGAAGAGTGATCGGCCCTCTTTTATTCATTATTTATATTAATGACCTAAGTTCTTGAGTTAGCAGTAAAATAAGATTATTTGCAGATGATACAGTTATCTACCGTGAAATGAGTGAAGACTCGGACTTTGAAGCTCTGTCATCGGACCTAAACAACACTCATTCGTGGTGCCAGGAGTGGGGGGGTTTCAACAAATGCACCACAGTTCACTGCCTGCGAAAGTCATCACAAAAATGCCATACCAATACTGTGGGTGGAGAAAAAATAAAACCATCAGTTACAGTAAAATATCTTGGAATTACCTTAACATCTGATATATCATGGGGATAACTCATACAGAACATATGTGGCGCAGCATTAAAGAAACTAGGTTTTGTTAAACGTATAATAGGAAGGTCCTCGGATGAAAAAGTCAAAGAGAGATACTACTTCACTCTGGTGAGGCCACATCTGGAATACACCACGAGCATTTTTGACCCTGGTCAAATACATTTAGCCGAGAAAATTAATAAAATACAAAGGAAAGCAGCGTGTTTCGTTAAAAACTGCTACGAGCATACATATAGTGTCCCACAACTTCTAGAGGGATTGAGGTGGGAGCCCCTAGAGACTAGGAGGCTACACGCTAGGCTTAGGTTGCTTGATAAATTCAGAACTGATATTTTTCAGAGCGACATAGAAAATATTATCATGACTTCTCACTACATCTCTAGATCTGACAGATGTGATAAAATAAGAGAGATACATTGCCGAACAGATAGGTACAAAACCTCATTCTTTCCATGAGCAATAAGCAACCACAATAACAATTGAGCTCCACTAAATCACTCCTATGATTACTATTATTCTTAAAGATTTTGACATATTTTGTGCCTCTTCCATTTTTTTCATGTTTTACGCGCAAAACATTACGTGTAACGTTACTGCTAATAACTATACAAACTGCAAATGAAAATTACCTACAAGGGTGGCATAGAACTATTGAATAGGGATAAGGTATAGGAGGGGGAATAAAAATGGGAGCTCTGGGAAAATCTGCACTCATTCATCAACTAAACATCACAGGAAGGAAGACAGGTTTGTTTTATTTGAAAGAGAATCTGTAACTTTACTCAATTTACTTAGAAGGCGAAAATATTGACCACAAAGTGTTGTGAAGTACCTACAAGTGAAGCTACTCAACTCGAAGCTTCACACCACCTATGAGACATGCTGCTTTAAATATGCGAGTACCACAAATAAAATGCTTCAGTACCAGCTGAAAGTACTAACATACCCAAAATCTCATGCTAAGAGAATAAATAAAGCATCCAACTTTTTTATTTAAGCTTATAAAAGCAAGGTGCACATAATGCAAAGGCTTATATAGTATGCAATGAATATTTTTCCATGAATTCATTCTAAAAATACATAGAAAAAAGATCACCAATATTATTATATTTAAAGCTTCATAACAACATACTTTATCTTTGTGAAATATAACTTTGCTATTTTCCTAGTCTGTTCAATCTTTTCTGAGCTATAACCATGTTGTGGAGTGATTTCAGACAAGCAGGTAAGATTAACAATCAAATTATGTGCAAAGATGTAAATGTCAACATAGAGTAGAGTGCCAAATATCTGTCGTCTGATTATCCGATCAGCATATTATCCATCTCTTGATCAGCAACACCCACCTCCCCAACTCTTCCTTTCAGTCCTGCTTTCCTTCCTCCATCTACACCTACCACCACTTTTATTAGCATTCATTGTTAACAGCCATGCTCTAGTCCCCAAATTGCTACCATTTGCCCACGCGCAAGGTTTTTTGTTGCAATGACTTTACAATTGTATAGATGACTTACATTTCATCGCTCTCTGCTATCGGGTACCCTTGCCCCAAGGGCCTTAAATATTTCAAAACTAAATATGCATTTTCTGAGTGGAAAAAGCTCTCTTTCTAAGAGATATGCTAAAGTAAAGCCCTTTAGAAACTTCATTGTCATTCCTAGAATGATCTGATATAATCATTCATTGCTTTTAGATTCAGAAAAACAGAATATTATGATGCCTGCGATAGTGATACTTAAGATGATGCTTACCTTTTCACATTCCTCCTCCAGACGAACAACTTTTTCTAGCTGCAAGAAGAGCTCTTCTTCCTTATCGTGCAATTCAATTTCAGTGTGCTCAAGTCGATATTCAAGATCTCTTCTCGTCTCTCTTAGTTCATCCAATTCCGTCTATAAAAATAAGGTAACATTGTGTAAAAATTCAAAAATACAATAATTATCACATCCATTTTTAAATACGATTCACATGCTTATACACAGGAAATTTTCTAGTAAAAGTAAATATAACTTAAGGCTCTTCTCATGAGATGGAAATGAACCTTTGACCATCTGTTGAGAGAATATACTTTGAGTCAATATTTCTAAATATTGCTGGATAACAGTTTCACCTTTAACCATAAATACAGAGAGTATTCCTAGGGTAAAAATGTGATTATCTCACCAAGTACACAGAATCAACCAAGCCAAATACACAGGTATTATACAATATTTGATGCATATTGATTCCATGGGACTCAAAAGCATTGTAAAACTATTTATCCCTCAAACCGTGACATCAGTCTCACAGACCACTACGCCTCCTAATCCGTTATTTTTTCCCCTTTCCCTTTTTCGTACAGCTTTGAACCCTTTCCTAGGTTCCTTACTCACCACTGACTGTCGAAGTTTTTAGACAGCCATTTGAGCAAGTATTTTTTAAGAATTCCCAGCCTAAGAGACCAAGATTATGGTTAGCATAATTTTTCATCGCAACAAAGTATTTGGAATGGTAGGTCAATTTTTATTATATTTTATTCCTAATGATGAGAGTTAAAGCACATAAGTCAAAATACTCTTCATTCCACAACAATATGTACATTTATTTCCAAATTCAGGCCATTGAAAGCAAGCCAAGACCTTCCAGAATTTCATCCACAGCAACAAGAACCTCTCTGATCATGAACTCACTGAAAAAATCAAACAGTCGTCAATGGCGCAGCAGACAATTAAATTCAGGAAGTGAAATAACTGATTCTGATGTTAGCAATGATGTAGAGGAATTTGCTTGTGATCGGTGATGATCACTGATCACATAATTCAATTGAATTTGGCTCTGATGATGAGCAAAGAGCAGTTGGTGACAGTTTGCCCAATGAAAGTGATAATTTTCTCTGCAGGCAAAGCTGCTTTTTGTGGAATAGGAGAGTCATCAGGACATCATAGTGGAACATTGTTGTGCAGTAACCTCGACTGAAATCTGCTGTATTAGCCCTTGGTGAAAATGCTTCTCCACTGGAGATTCTGACGGTGACCGACTAAGTGCAAATGAACAAGAAATGCAAAAACCTTAAAAAATATTTCTAAAAATTTGCTAATCAACATGTAAAAACAGCAGAAATGAATTTGCAGACAACTATATATCATCCAAAGAGCTCTTGAGGAGCTATGAAAAAGAGGATTATCCTGTACTGGGACATAGAAAAAGAACAAATGAGAGATCCCACCTAATTTTTTCACCAATAGAGAGAGAATCGTAGGCTCCAGCATTTACAGATTTGCGAAAGGGAAAACAATTGTCACATACTATGTGCCAAAGAAGAACAGGGCTGTTTTATTAGTCTCCTCAATGCACCAAAGTATATATCCGGATGAAAACAGATTACCAGGGATCTGTTTTTTCTATAATTGCACTAAAGGAGGAATTGACATGTTGGACCAAAAGTTTTCAAACTAGTATCTACAGTAGAAACTTGATAATATGAAGCATGACAATACGAAGCTCTGATTTTATGCAGCAAAACTGTCAGTCCCGACAAAAAGCCTATGTCAAATACATGACACTATTCAAAAATATGGTTTCAAAAATACAAAATTTTCAAAATTATGAATCTCGGACCCAGTCTCCACAGTAAAACTGAGTTCGTTTTTACGATCCTTGGGGGGAAATCGTGTCAAAAAAGCTATTTGCTGATGTAAACACCTAACAAATAAGCATTGCCGAATATAATCTATCATTTGTGTAAACTGCGTGAATTGTAGTGCAGTCATCTCTCACAAGTGCCTGAGTCACACAGCTATTTATCAAATTCAAGTCGTGGATTATTTAGATCTTGAGTGACGAGGAAAATGGTAGCTTGAGGGGACCCCTTGAGGAACATACATCCATTGCCAGATGTAGGGGACACTGAGGGGACTCCTAGGCAATGAAATGTGATTATAAATACCATTTTTGATGAAGGGGCCTACTATAGTGCTCGCAGAGTTTCTGTGCACTGGAGAGTTCCTCCAAGCCTAGCTGCCCATGGTAGATGAGCAGCGATTGGCTGCCGGCGTCCAATCCCGTAAACCGGTTCTTAGCTCAGTGCGCGCCCCGTACGAATACTGTTTTAATACTGCCTTAAAGTTCTGTTTATTTATCGTGTAATCACGGTGACCTGCGCCGATGGGGATTACTGTCTAACCTCACTGCGATGACTATTGCAATCACTGCAAGTTTTGACTCAATATCTATAGTAGTTTCTCGTCTAGAGTATTTCTATTCTAAAGGCCCTCACGTCGGCGAGGCATATCGTTCGTTTTGGCCGATTCTTTTGGGTCGCCACTGACAGTATTCGTACGCGGCGCACACTGAGCTAAGAACCGGCTTACGGGATTGGACGCCGGCAACCAATCGCTGCTCATCTACCATGGGCAGCTACGCTTGGAGGAACTCTCCAGTGCACAGAAACTCTGCGAGCACTATAGGGGCTTGTAGACCCATAGGTAATATGTAACCATAAATATGACCCTAAGCCTCTTAGTCTGTAATGGGATATTTAATTGAATGAGTAGAATTTAGTGGGGTGAAAAACTAGATATATGAGGATATTACTCATCTATAGATAAATCCATAGCAGTGCTGACTTGATGTTGTAACTAGATGTGAAGAAGTAAAAGAATATTGTTTGTCATCACAGATGTACAACAATGTGTAAAGACTGAGAGAGTAGACTGAGTACCTCAGATAAATACAGCTGAATCACTTACTTTGACTTCATGATATTTCTCCTCTAGGTAGTAAACCATGTTCTTTGCCTCTTCATACTTCTTGGACAAACTAACGTACTTTTCATAATGCCTTTTAAACAAGACATATCTGGAAGAAAGATTATGAACACATATTAAAACTGCAGGAGAGCTATATCCTATTTTAAGTAAATTTTATCCAATGAATCTTTAGTTAGAAATATTAGGCTGAAAAAGGAAGTCATAAGATTTTACAACCAATAAAATACTTGTATTATAAAAAAATGTAAAAATACTTTAAACTACATGTAAGCACAGTCAGTTCAGAAATATCAAAACAGAATGACAAAGTTGAAAGTTGACTTACAAGGAGGGTGAATTAAGGTTTAGTGTACCTTTATGGAGTATTTAATACATATAATAACAAGAGAGATCATGAGATGTTGGGAGACCTAACAGCACCATTTTTTTTAACAAAATAGAGAGAGAATGCAGAAAAAGTCACCATTTTTTCCCCATTGGCTTGGGTTCATGAAGAATTTTGCGCAATCTGAGTGCATTGTGATACACCATTATCTGTAAGTAAGGCTGTGGCTGAGCATCTCAAGGCATCACTAGTAATACGGGACATGTGAACAGTAGGGTGGGCCAAAATTTCAGTGTCAAAAAGTTAGTCTTGAAACAATGTTTTTTTCCTTTTGATACTAATAAAACATATGCAAAATTTGGAGTCAATCAACTCCTGGCCACCAGCTGCCGCAGGGGTGCCAAACTTTCAATTTTTAAGAACGAGTTTTGTTTTTTTTCTTCCTTTCCCAATGAAAATGGTAAATATTGATATATTTGTCTGTGATGGGTAAATATTTGCTTTGTAAACATTTTGTGATACTGCATCATAAATAAATTACTGTTAGTTTAACATAAATAGTGAATAGTAAATTTAATAAATAGTTTTTTTTTCCCCTCAATAATGATTACCCTACCAAACACTTGTTCACCAAAGAACAGCCTGCAACACAATGGATCAAGGTAAATACCCGTGCATATGTGTATGATGGCACTTTTGCTCAGTACAAGTAATCATTTGAGCAGTCGTTCAAGGTTCATTTCCTTAATATGTCAACTTTCCAACTCCATCGCAAACCGCAGATCTTTCTGGTTTCTTTCGCTTTCTCTCTTAGACCCTGGGGTACTTTGAAGTAAGGCTCTCGATATATCTTGCATTAACATTGGTACTTGTATCAGTGGGATAAGAAGAAAGCATGTCTGCTAATACGAAAGTTTATTTTTGGCCAATTGTGTTGATAAGAAATTGAAGGGAGCTACCTTCCTCACAGGAGGTCAGGTATTTCATCTGTAACTGCACCACATGGAGCAAGAAGAGGAGAGAGTGCCTTACGTAGTACGTGAAATTGTTAAGGGACCTAATGCTTCGTCAGCTAAGGCCTGAAGAGTTTTTCAAGGATTTTGGAGATTCCCACCCTAGAATCTGGAACTGGTTCTTCAGTGGCTAAAGCTGTGTCATCAATGACGAGAGACATGAGAATTAGCTATCTAGTGAAAACTATATGAACTGATTCCACGCCATCTTATACAGATATTTCATATGCATATGATGATTTCTCTTAAGTTTTCCTTAACTTTTGTAATTACTCAGCACCTGGAGGCCAAGTATTAAAAATGTTAGTTTGCTTTCATGGTGCATGTGATCTAAGAGAGACACTTGGTGGTTGGTCACATATAAATGGCATGCCATTATTGTATCCCTCGCAACATACTTGGATTTATTCTGGGATGTAACGGAAACCCACACGAAACCACATCACCTTCCAGTCCACAACTCAGTACACCTTGAAAAGCCTCTTCCCTATTTGGATGTCATTGTATATTAGGTAGCGACCTTTCATCAATACTTCCAATCCTTGATCAATAAAAATGTTCGTTTGTGTGTGGATTTAATGAAGCTTTCTTAGAATTGTTGGCACTTCAGTTCCACCAAGTAACATCTGAGTCTGTTTATAAAATGTAGGACATGGAATTTCATAAGACTTTCTTTGAACATAACTACCATCTTTCGGGGTTTTTCGCACTCATGAAGACATTCCATAGTCATCAATTGTCTCATTGAGAAGAGTTAGATACATTAGCACTAAGATTTATCAGTGACTGATAAATTAAAAAGAAAAATAGAAGCTACCCATCATGACTACGCAAATTCAAGCGATAAGGCCAATAGGCATCCTCACCATAAGCCCAAAAATGCTTTCTTGTTATTCCTAAATGATTCTTTGGATTTTGTAGCTCTATACTACCTGAAGATGCTGAAAAGATTTGGAGCAAATGTAGGGATATTGAGCTTTCTGGGATGGCCATGAGGAATAAATGCTAGAAGATTACATTTTCAAACCTTAAGCCACAGAAAATGATGTGTATGAAAGAGTGGTTGTCCTCTACTCATACTTATCAAACAACGTAGTTATAAATTATTATAAAAAGCAGCAGTCCAGTCTAGTTACGACTAATTATGGATCCTGATGCATAAACAAAACATTCTAATGCTGATATATATGTTGCCTATCTTGAATATATTATTTGGGTGTTATTTAATGTGAGGAAAATTTTTATAAATAATTAACATATTCAGTGCATATGTTATATTCAACTTAATTTAGCTAAAATGCTTATTTATAGCATGTAAAAGCTGAAGGATAATGAGTAATTTAGAGAATATCCACAAAAGTTAATGAACACATAAACCTTACCCTTCATGTTGTCTACATATCCATCAGGGGCTGCCCAATGTTGTTATAATCATAATTTATATGAAATTAACCATCTAACAAACAAAGGAAACATTTACCTATCACAGAGAAAATATATCAACATTCACCATTTATATCGGATGAGGAAGAAAAGAAACCATTCTCACCCTTAAAAAATTGAAAGTTTGGCACCCCTGAGGCAAGGGCTCTGGGAGTTGATTGACTCTAAATTTTATATGCTTTATATTTGCATCAAAAGGAAAAAAAATAATCTGCAAGACCCATTAAATTTGAAAAAAAAAATGGAAAATCTGGTAGTTTTGGCCCTCCCTAGTGAGCAGGTTATGTTTGATGCTCATTCCACTTTTTTTCTACCTCATTGCTCAGAAGCAATGTAAGATCCCCAATCCAATACATGTTCAATGGCAACAACTGTATTTTTTTATTTTGACCTATTTCCTGGATCTCCAAATAACCCTTCAGGGAGAGTACAGCTGTGAAAAGTGGGATTATTTACCTTTTCAGCAGCCAAATATTTTCAAATTTTGAAAATCTGAGAATACATGAACGGTAAGGCAGTGGTCTATTTTATTTTTTTAAATTTATTTAATCTCATAGCCCCGAAAACAGCACATTAAAGGCCTTTTACAATGGGGGATTAACATCACCAACAGACAAATGAAAATATCATCTAATCATTAATAGGTGTTTCTAGATGCTGTTAATGCATTAAAAGAGAGATATTTTGCATTGTGGATGTACACTGTAATTGGTGAGTATCAAACCGGACTCACCTCACATCCAGTACTACCGAAATACCTTAAGTCCTAATGCCACAGTGATCCCTCCATCCTAGGGTGCCCAGTTAAGTAAAGGGACAGAATTAAATTCTAAGGCAGCATTTCTCTCATGAAACCAGGCCCATGGGGAAGAGAACCATAACAGTATCTCCACATTCCTTCTCCAGTTTCATAAAAACATTGTGTCATCAGAGTCCTTAACATCCTTCTTATCACCTCTCATTCAGAAGACTTCAGAAAACCTGAAGACAAGGAAAAACCTAATTGCTCGCTCATACCTGTAAAAATCATTCTCGATCACCATATCCTTTATGCTATCTTCTGGGTCAACTCTATCACAGAGCCCCAAAGGTCTTCGACTATTATTTCTCCCAAGGTCATCCAGGTGGCCCCTGGAGCGGTGACGTCTTTCTGTCCTGTAATGGCCTGCTTGCATCCCACCATCACCATGGAGACCACGCCCAGTGGTGCGTGGGTGGCGCTCATCCCGGGAGAGGCCTACAACCAGCACACTGTCCTCCGATGCATTCTTGCGGAAAGGGAATGTAAGTCCGTCACTCTCCTCAGCCTCCTTATGACTTCCACCGGATGAGATGCTACACTGGCTGGTTGATGCATAGTAGGGTCCTTCGAGGAGGGCATCACTGCTCCTGCTGTGCTTCAGGGGGTCCTTCAGGGTGGCCATGTCAGCAGAGGGACAAGCAAGCGGAGGAGAGTGGCCAAGCAAGAGATTGGAACTTGATCCTGTCGCAACCATGGATCGGCAATTTTCAGACAGACTCAACTCTAAGGAACTTCCAAATGTTGCCGTATGTTCAACGGGGTGCAGTAGCTCTGTCATGTGTTCTTGAATTGGGAAACTTTAGCCACTGCAAAATAAATTATGCAAAAGTTAGACTTTCTGGGTACACCAGAAAACTTAAAAGAAAAAATGTACAAAGATACCAAATATTTAATTTTAAATTATGCAACACAAAAAGAAAAAAAGAAGAGAGATTTCCCAGCATGGTAATCTGACACATGAAGCATGGGTTTTAACAATAGGTAGACTAAACAACTTATCAAGAGACTAATAATTTACAACAAAAGTAAGTATTATCATTTTCAGCGATGGGTAAAATCCAAATCTCCTATTTTTAAAAATAAAATCTTGGATATTGAATCTTGAATCCAATTCCTGCTTCCCCTCAATTATATTTTCTAGTTCCTAACTACTACCAATAAATAAATAAAAACACATTTAAAAACAAATTCAAATCCATTTTTATATATTCAAGTAAATTTTTGAACCCATGAGTTGTTCTAGGTTTGTACAGTACAGGTCATTTGTGTGATACTTTCGCAAGAAGTGAACTGAGGTGCTTTTACTAAGATTTAATTCTAGCCCCCACATCATGTTGTAAAACACCATATCAATAGATTACATGCAACATACAAGAAAGGAATTAAAGAGCACATTGAGAAATTTGATACATTAGGCTGTTGGAGTTCGCTTAATAACATGCAATCACAAAAATTACACAGGGGAAGGAGGGTAGTACGCCCTCTAAATGACTCCAAGTGATCAGCATTTTTGACACAAAGTAAACAAGGTGCAGTTCAATACTATGTACTTCTAAAGCCAAACACATGATGTAACTGGAAATTTGAGACAGTGTAGCTTCATCTTCACAACAAGAGATGTGAAGTTACACTAACTGCAAAATACATAGTCTAAGCTTACATTTTGCGGGCAGTGAGGGAGGAAAACCATCACAGCTCTCATTACTGAGTCAAATGATCTTTAATGACATGTGGTGTTGAGCTCTGCTTAAAGGTAGATTTTGGCGTGTTGCTCTTTGACAACTTCATGCCAAAAACACTTATCGGTTGCAAGTAAGATTATCAGTAAGCTTGCACATCTGCCTTCCTCATTTAATTTACAAAGCACAGAATTAGGACTCAGATCACAGGGAAGTTATGGCTAACGAGGTGATCTTTCACATCTGCAGCGAAATGTTCACGAGAATGTCTTTGGTTCAGGCTTCAAGTGAAATTTTAAAAATAAAACTTGAAAATCTTCGTAAATCAATGTAAAGATAAACATGATTTGAAAGATGTGGACAGCAATCCCTAAATTTAAAAAAGGACGTAGCAAAGAAATTTGACACATCATTTCAACACACTTCACTGTTTTAGCTCAAAGGGGTGGCACAGAAAAAGTTGAGGTTGAGGGCAACATTTTCTGAAAGTAAGTAAAAACAGAGAAGAGGAGGAATAAGAGGATGTGTTTCCAGTATTTTTTTATCAATCTAGAGCTAACCAAATCCATTTCAGCAGTCCGAACCTTAAAAAGAAGCTGAGAAAATAACTAGTTGTTTGCATTCAAGGGTTTGCAGCAAACAAGGGATGGCAGGATTGGTTTAGGAGGAGAAAAGGGCTTGTGTACCGGAAAATAAGAGATGAATACCAGGCTGTTGATCAAGTATCCATTTACATGAGAGCCGATAAAATTCTTCCAATGAAATGCATAGGATACACCCCCAGAGGAACAATCAATGCAGATGCATTGGGGCTTCTTTTATCTGCTCCCTGACAGGAGCATGGTGTTTCACATGAAGGTAAATGCAGCAAAGAGCGAGTAACTGTTCTTCTATTCAGTACAAAGGACTGATCAGAGAATTTTCAGCCCCTTGTCTTCAAGAAATCTACCAAACCTAGGTGCATGAAGAATATAAAATCATGTCTAACTGAACATTAGCACCAAAATATGGCATGGCTATTTGAAAATCTGTAAACAGAGTGCAGAATTGATTGTGATGAGCAGCATCCATCGGCGACTCTAGTGGAGGGGATGGATGTGCAGAAAGTTTTCTCACAATACATGTGTCAAGAGGAAGATGGGTGAGAAAGTGTTCATGATGATTCCCTGTCTAGCCTGATTACCCTGTCTTGAAGATGCTGCCTATGCAGCCACTGATAATGTGAAACACCAATCAACAATTGACTTATTTTGCAATAGTTTGGATTAAATTTATAATATAATAATAATAATAATATTATTTACGGGCAGAGCCCTTTTGCATGTTAAGGTACAAGAACCACAGTAAGCTGTCACATTTAAATACAGAAACACACAAAAATAAACACAATAGGTATGGAGTACATATTCATTATAATATAAATTGCAGGTAATAATACCATACAAAGAATGGAGACAAAAATCAAAAACATCAGTCTAACACACTAATACAGTGTAAAAATGAAAATAAACCTATTTTGTAACACAAATACAGTGTAAAAATTAAAAAATACCTATTTTATACAAGTAATTAAAACCATAATATTTAGCATTGGACCTTACAAAATTTTTAAACATAAAAACAGATGTATTAAAATAATCAGTGTTAGCACAGAACTCATTAGTCTCTCTCAGTATTCGATATAGGGGTGAAAAAAAAGTATAATTTCTTAGTAGGTAGGGTATGTAAAAAAGATCAGGGTTTCTAATGGAAACTATTGGACAATTAAAATTTATGAGGGATAACAGTTCAGAACATTTAATATTTCCATTTAGGATATTATATAAAAATTTTAATCCTAATTGTTTCCTCCTAGAGGAGAGAAGTGGTAAGCTCACACAATTCATAAGCCCCTCATATTCACCATGATTCCTATCCAGATTGAATTTAAATGAGATAATTTTAAGTAATTTCCTTTGAATGTTTTCCAATTGAAGCTCATATTTGGTATAGTATGGATTCCAACATATCGAACAATATTCCAAGATGGATCTCACCAAAGATACATATAATAGTTTAATGCAATTAATACCAGCGAAGTCCCTTGTAACATGAAAGATGAAACCCAACATCAAATATTCCTTTGTGGCAATAAACTGAATATGTAGCTGAAAACTCATTTTGTCATCAAAAAGCACCCCCTAAGTCAGAAATATTTTGGACACTATTTAAAACACTATTGCGAAGAACATAATCATATTTTATGGGAGTCTTCTTTTTATGGTAAGTAAGTAAACTACATTTTTTAATATTCAAGTCTATGAAGTTCATATTGCACCAGTCGACCAGCCTATTCAAACAATTTTGTAATTCAATATAATCACTAGGATTATCAATAGGGTGAAAAATCTTTAAATCATCAGCATACAACAAATATTTGATAGGACTTAAATGTTCACCTATATCATTAATAAATAATGCCTGAATCACACGATCATTTTTTCCGTCCCTTTTAAGGGATAGCTCAAATGATAGCTCAAATGATCGCTCGAAAATGATCGTGTGACTCGAACAAAGTCAGGGATGGCTCCAGCGATAGGGATCCCTATAGCTTTTCCCGTCCCTGGAGGCATCGCTGACTCCACCATTTAGCCAATCAGAGTGCTCGGCCGCAAAGAGCAACTCTAACGCCACGTTTGTCTTTCAACGGAATGAGAGTAGTTAACATAGAAATGATGCAAAAAGGGACAGAAAAAATGATTGAAAAAGGGACGGCCAAAATGATCGTGTGATTCAGAAAATGATAGCTCGAGCTATCATTGTCACGGTCCCTGAAAAGCTATCATTGGAGCTATCCCTTGAAAGGGACGGAAAAAATGATTGTGTGATTCAGGCTTAAGAGAAGCAGTAGGGGACCTAAATGAGACCCCTGAGTAACGCCTGAAGTTGCAGCAAAGGTAAAAGAAGTGGAGTCAGCCAATTTAACTAGAAATTTTCTATTAGCTCGGTATCTCTTAATTAAGGTCAGAACATTTCCATATATACCATAGGCCTTTAATTTAGATAAAAGTAAGTATTTGATGATTGACCTTATCAAATGCCTAGGAGAAGTCAGTATAAACCGTATCTATTTGCCTACGCTTCCTAAGCTTGAGATATGAAGTCATGAAATAACAGGAGATTGGTCGTCGTCGACTTGCCACTAGTAAAACCATGTTATAGACGGCAAAGTCTGATAAATATATTGTTCACAGTAGATTTTAGTAGCATAGGTTGATCACAATTTTTGTATACTCTTCCCTTTATTTTTTCCTTATATTTTTGTCAATCTGAGATTATGCTATAAACCAAATTGTTAATAGCATAGTCTCAGAGTGAGTGGCTGAAAATTAATAAAAATTTTATCAGAGGATTATGCAGTTTTCAATGAAGAGTTTTCCTCTACACCAAGCATCTGAAGGGCAGGATGTGCCAGGCAGCAGCAGTACCACATATATTCTCTCTGAGGGAGGCTCAAGAGTTGGCCAGGAGTGAGTACAACTTATGATGCAAAATGCGGGAGTCGGGTGACAGACAATGATAATTGCATTGTGAATGAGGTGAAAATAAACCAAAGAAAAGTTCATTGCAGCGGGGATTTCGTATAATCACCGTACTCATTAAATGCAGGATATTTAACACCTGCCACCATTGGAAACTCCAAGGGGCCAAGAACTCACTTCATTAATGGCGGAATTTCATTACACGCACAATCATTTTAAATGAGTTTTCCCGTGTCAGTCATTGTGCAGAAAGCAAAATGTAGGAATGAAAAAGTATCTCTGTTTCAACATTGGTTTTATTTGCTATGACCTGGGCTTTGTTGCAATGCGACATCTCCAGGTACAAGACAGTGGACTCTGACTAGACCAGCTTGAACAGTTGGAAATTTCCAGAGTTGCAAACTCACTTCATGATATTTTGTATCTGCATCATTCATCCTTCCTAAATATTGCCAGCACTTCCCAAACCAACCCCCGACCCTTCTGTCCTTCGCCTAGTCCTCTCATCCACCCTTCCCTCCTCCCCCAGCCGATCGTCCATTTCTTGCCAATGCCCAAGTACTTGCCTCCACCCAGTTTACCCAAACCAGCCACCCAAGCTTTCCAACCACTCCAACCCCTCCTCGCCACCAAAGTCTTTCCATTCCGAAGGGTGAATTCCACAATGTTAGGCCTCAAGTCGTTGCACTTAATCCAAAATACAATATGGGATAACATATGAGAAAAATTGAAATAACCAAGACGATAGAAAACCATGCACAAAGTTGTGAAAAGAATGTGAGAAATGTGCTACTTGCATTGCAATAAATAAAAAAGGCCACTACAATAAATTTAAAAAATAGACGTTAACAACAATGGATATAATAGTTCAGTGCAGAGTTACGGCAAATGAATGCTTTCAGGATTGAAAATGTAAAACATATCACGACATAAAACTTATCTTGACAGGAGTCACAGCGCTTAGTCCCTTACGGTAAAAAGTGATATCACAAATAAAAAACACAAATGACCACTTTATTTATTATTATAACGCACACAAAATGCAGACTGAACTAAACTGCGAAATTCGTTACTAATTTAGAAACCACTAAAATTCACGACACTGTCGCTTAACAAGGAAAGGTAAGGTTAAGGAAAATACATATGATCAGGCGGTCGCCAAAAGTGCAATGAACACAATTTTACCGCATATCGCCATGAATAATTAGTTTTTATCTCAAGTCAACCTGAATAAATTGACTTTCACCCAAATTATAGGGTGCGACAGTGTTGGACATATTCCCTCAAAAAACTATAACCCATGTAGGCATCATTCACCTCGAGCGTAATGAATGCATAACCTACTAATAACTGGCTTGTACGTGCACAATCAATTCTCTCACCTATAAGTTTGAAGTCATACCATCGATGGGAGTTCCCGAAGCAAATGAGCATCTTCCCCTTATTCTGACTTCAGACGAAGATACGAGCAAAATTCGGCAACTACAAACATTCTCCACACTCGTTATACGGATGAACTACACAGGTACATTATGACGTGATCCACCTATTTTCGTCCAGGAGATTGGGGCAGTAACGAATAAGAATGAAGCTGACAGATGAAAATAAAAAGAAGACATACCACAAAAACAAACGTTCAATGAGGAAGCATAATGGAAAGCACTGCGATTGTCGTTCACGTAGTTCACATAGATCACCGTTGCCCCGTATGCGGCGCACCTGGGAAAAAATGAAATCAGCTGTTCCGCTATTCGTAAACGACGAGTCAAGCGATGAGTAGAGGCATGCGCGACATGGCCGAATCATAAACAAATATCTCATTAAATGCTTGTTAAGATGTTTTTGTCAGTATATCGCTGTGGAGTTCTGGAGGTTAATCCATTATGGGTACAATTCATTAGAAATCGCCATTTCATGCGCGGGAAAAATCCGGGAGTGGCGAAGAGTTTAAAAGAAAGATTGGAAGGTAAACGTTGATGTGTACTAAGCAAAACATTTAGTCGTCGACTCGGTTACTAATTCTCCTTTTCTTACAGAGAGGAATTGGAGTGATCCTAATATCAATTTCAAAGTGAACATAGGGTTTTCATGCTATAAAGATGCAGGAAACCCTGCTAGAATCCAGCACTGCCGTAGCCGGAAAGCCGATGAATCTTTGGAAAGGCTGGCACGATTAAGAAAACGTAGGTCAAAGTTCCTCAGTCGATTAATGTTTGAAATTGAGGGTAAATGTTCACCTGATGGGATCCACACATTTTTCTTCAGGCGAACATTTGCCGATAGTGAGATGTAAAATTATCATTTTGTCTCTTCTCCAGTTGTTGTGCCTTTAGAAGAAGTGAAAAAGGAGTGGAGTGCCACTGTGGGTCCTAGTCATATCAAACGTATTGCTGAGCATTACGGAGTATTTGAACATCTCTTTGGGGATGCCTACTTTACGCCAGTCGTTCCTCTAGATATAAAATATAAAGTGGACGAAGTTTGCATTCCTTCTTATTATGGGAACGTCATAAAGCCTCCTGAGGTAAGACATATTTTAGTTGCATATATCGGATCCCGAATCATGCATTACTTCAACGCACCCCGTGCTGTGTTGCTTATTGGTCTATCACTAACATGTGTAATATTTTTCCTGAATTGTCTTGTGTATCATTTAAAATGTGTACGGTGCAACTTTAGCAAGTGGTAATCGTCCAAAATGTTTATTAAAACAATAAATTATCCATTTATTTGAAGCTTATAAAGTAATTCGATTTTTTCAATGCATATTTATTACTCAGTTCCTTGTCAACCTATTGGGAACTTAATGTTATGCATGTTTGTCACAGGCCTCGCAACAACCAGATGTGCGATATGATGCTGATGAAGGAACATTATGGACATTGTTACTTACCAATCCTGATGGAAATTTAACAGAGCCTAATGCAGAAATTGTTCATTGGTTCATGTAAGTTGTTCCACCAGCATTGTGGACCTAGGTCTTGATGCAGATTTCCAGGATAGGGGGTAGAATTGTACATGTAACAAAATATCAAAGCCACTTCTATTTCTGTCCTGCTAGATGCATATGTCAAATAACCAATGTTGATATACCACATTTTTCACCGAAGGTGGTGTATTTCGGTGCCAACTCCTAAGTGACTTAAAAGTACTTGACTAACCATACTTCTGTTCTGGTTCCATAAATTTCATTCATCGCTGGCCCAATTGTCCCCAGGTCCAGAAGGAATACCTGCATGCGTGCTCTAGGAGTTAGCACCACAGATTGCACCAATCATAAAAATATTAAGTAAATCATTATCCGAAGGCAAGGTGCCCCAAGACTGGAAAAGAGTCAATCTAACAGTGATCTTTAAAAAAGGAAATTGGAGTGACCCAGGAAATAACCATCCTATATCATTAACATCACTTATATGCAACATCCTCGAGCACATTATCGTTGGGAATGTTATGACGTTCTTGGATTATCGTAAGTTCTTACATAGCTGTCAGCATGGCTTTTGTAAGGGCAGGTCCTGTAAAACGCAGCTTAAGCTCTTCCTTCATGATATCCTAAAATCAGGTGAATTGTAAAAGCAAGTCGACGTGATATACCTTGATTTCAAGAAGGCATTGGACAAAGTTCCTCACACAAAACTCATTTATAAATTTCATTAGTGCAGAGTTATTTAAAAAAATAGTGAATTGGATAAGGGACTTCCTCAATTATCGAAAACAAAAAGTAATTATTGATGGTTTGAGCTCTGATATGGTTGAAGTCACATTTGGTGTTCCTCAAGGAAGCGTGATTGGCCCTCTTTTATTCATTATTTATATTAATGACCTAAGTTCTCATATTAGCAGTAAATTACGATTATTTGCAGACGATACAGTTATCGTCCGTGAAATAAGCGAAGATGTGGACCTAGAAGTTCTGTCACCTGACCTTAACAACGTTTATTCATGGTGCCAAGAGTTGGGTTTAGAACTAAATATGTATTAGTAAATGCACCACAGTTCACTTCCTGCCAAAGTCATCACACAAAAGCCATACCTACTCCGTGGGTGGAGTAAACATAAAATCTTCAAATACAGTAAAATATCTTGGAATTACCTTAACTTCAGATATATCGTGGGAAGCACACATCAAAACATATGCGGCACAGCATTAAAGAAACTAGGTTTTGTTATGCGTATAATAGGAAGGTCCTTGGATGAAAAAGTAAAAGAGAGATGCTACTTCGCTCTGGTTAGGCCACGCCTCAAATACCCCATGAGCATTTGGGACCCTGGTTATAAAGATTTAACCAAAGAAATTGACAATATACAAAGAAAAGCAGCACGCTTCGTTAAAACTGCTACGAACAAACATATAGTGTTACACAACTTTTAGAGGGATTAAGGTGGGAGCCCCTAGAGTCTCGAAGGCTGCTTGAGATATTCAGAACTGGTGTGTTTCAGAGCGACACAGAATATTATCATTGTGCCTTACTACATTTTTAGGTCTGACAGATGTGATAAAATAAGAGAGATACTCTGCCAAACAGATAGGTACAAAAACTCATTCTTTCCACACACAATAAGCGACCACAATAAAAACTGATCTCCTCCAAATTCACTCCCATAGGACATGTCACCATTTCACCTCCAAAAATTTTATATATTTACACGGCTGGTGACATACCACATGCCAATGTGGTGGCTGGCTGGGTAGTATGAAGATGTAAATGGTGATTTAGAGCATCTCAGCCATTGTCTGAAACGATTAAATATATTTTGGTGGAATTTTGGAATTTCCTTTATCCTTAGTCACTGCAAGTAGCAATCTGATGTTTAAGCTCTGTCATTTTTGGCAGGATGGGGTGAATAGGGTTAGCAGTTGGTGTACAAGTGGATTTGAAGCCTTGGGGTTAAGTTGCCATGAGTATAAAACAAATATTGGCACTTCCATAGTTTATTGTGAATGTATCACAAGTAGCAGCAGTTAAGGCCCAGGGGCAATTAACCTGAAGATGGCTTAAGTGATGATTGAACTGTTGTACGTTCACAGGAAATGGTGGAACTTTGTAATCAAACCACAGTCAACCAGGATTTGCATTCTTATAGAAAGTAGATGGTTTCAATTTGGCTGCAAGTATCTTTTCATTCTTATGATTATATTTCAAAGCAGCTGATTAAAATCCTGATCATGTGATGTAAGTAAACTGATGTTTGCATTTCATTTTCATGATTTGCATAATGAAAATTATTCTCATCTCACGGGGCTATTTGACCGTGTTCTTTTGTCAGAAAGAAGAAGTGAAATGGCTCCATCTACATATTTACAACTCATTGTTTTGAGGCAGTCAGGTGAAAAATGGCTTTTTTTTGCTTCTCTTTGCAATTACATGCTGTGTAGCAAAGCAGCTTTCTAAATTAGCTTCATTTTCCTAATTCCTGTATCCTGGGAATGATTTCATCAGGGCATTACAAGAGGTTTTAAATAATGATTGACTTAGTGATTCATAAAAGTAGAAGGGGATAGTACACAGTAGAAGAAGAATCATGCAGTGTCCAGGGTAGAGGTGATATGTAAATTTCACACATAATTTAAATCCAATTCATTCTTCTTGAAGATTGCCTACTATGACACTGAAGGCTCATATTAAAGAAATGGAGAAACAACCGAAATCTGAGCCCTCCCAAACTGAAAGGACAAACATTGCTGTGGTCTGCCCCTAAGGGAACTGACATTGCAGGAAAGATTATATATTTCTCAACTAATGTCCCTAACAAAGGTTAAAAACTTTGAGAAATAGCTACTTTTTACATATGAATTGTCTGTGAATTTTGATCCCTTTGAGGCATGTGAACCATTCCAATTAGCATTGAATTTTTACATACCTTGAGCACTTGAATGTAGTCCGACATGTGGTAGTGGCATGTAAAGTAACTATTATATTGTTATACACGAATGTATTCCACATTAATTATATCCCCATACAGAAACATCCTTCCCTAAAGACCTCCTGCTTTCGGTGAGGCAGTGCCAGTTAAATAAATTCTGATTTGTAATCATTTAAATTAGACCCAGTTTTACCGTAGATTTATCTTTTAAAATACCTTTTTCCATGATAAATAGTTGTCAAAATATATTGCAGAAATATGTTCAAGGGATCTTATTTTCATAGAAAATTGATTAAAAGTATTTCAGCTATGATTTGCAAAGTGGTTTACAGTCCATTTTGTTTGCATAAAATGCAAATTAAATGTTGCATTTGAGCATTACGTGGGATTTTTTGGAGTGGTCTCCCAGTTTTCTCAAAAATTTCGATTTTTGTGGAATTAAAGCTGTGAACTGACGCAAGGATGGACTGAGGAATCTATTTAAACTTTATTTGTTTTTCTGTGACAGCCAAATTTTCTGGAAAAGCCGAAAAACTATCCCAAAATTGTGCTCTGAGGCACCTTGGTGCATGGCCAAGAAATGACTCGGGAAGCATCCCAGATTAGTACCATCACCATTTTTATTAAAGAATCATGTTTACTATTGTAGACTTTTGGGATCTTCTGAGGTTAAAGTTGTGCTAGCATGTTCTATTATGATTGAAGGGCCCAGTAAAAGCCTTAATTTTGTAATTCTCCTTTCTTTTGCACATCAACTCTCAAGTGGAAATATACCTGCCAGTGACCTATCAAAAGGAGAAGTAATCTTCAACTACCTCCAGCCTTTTCCTCCCAAGGGAATTGGCTATCAGAGACTAATTTTTGTTCTGTACAAGCAGGAGAAGAGAATTGACTATGATGAGCTGAAAAAATCTAGTCCTAAGTGAGTTATCATGATTTGAGTTGTGTGCTAATTTGTGATACATTAAATGGCTCAGAATTCATTTCTTATGTTGAAATTCAGAATCATTCTTTCAGAGAGAGTCTTCAAAACAGAGGATTTTTATAGAAAACATCAGGATCTTTTGACACCAGCAGGCCTTTCCTTTTTCCAATCTGATTGGCACCCTAGTTTAACTGACTTCTTTCACAAAGTCCTTGGTAAGAAAATAACTGTGCGGGATACATTTAAGTTAAGCTCTGTATTTGCATGCTTTAATGAAATTCTCTCTTTTTCAGTGATGAAGGAACCATCTTATGAGTATGATTTTCCAAAGCCTTACATAAAACCTCAGGTCTGGTTTCCATTGCGTCAACCCTTTAATTTGTAAGTATTTATATCTTAGGTGACTTTTTAAATATTTAATAATTTTCAATGAAAGTGATTTTTAGAAATTTGTATTTTTGCTCTTAATCATGTCGAGATTATGTATTTTCCATTTGGGACACCATCTAAAATTTAAGAATATGTTGAAGAGTTTTTGTGAGCCTTCAATTAAATATACTACATCTAAATATTCTGAAGGGGGTGCTCTTTTTAGGTTGCAAGTCAGTTGGAGGAAAAGTTTGGATGTTGGTGTTTAGTAGAGTGTAGGCATGGTTTCACACACTATTTTTTTGATTAATGGGGTTATAGATCATACAGCTGGAAATCAACATTTTTAATGAAGGCTTACTTGAGGTCTCACAGATGCAGTTGCTGGGGTTTTTAAAAAACCAACTTTGGGAAAGTAGGTGCTCATCTTAATTTCTGAGGAATATGATTGGGGATGAAGGAGAAGAGTGAAAATGACTTCAAGGGGAGAGGAAAGGAGTGGATGAAGGGATCGGTTTGGTGTGGTGGCTAGAGTACTGGCTAACCATACGGATGGCCAGGGTACAAATCCCTGTAGAGGAGGATGTTTTTCAGATGAAACCCGATTCCTACTTGAGTGTCTTGTGGAGGGCACTTCAAGTGCAGTTCTTAGTCTGTCGGATGAGATATTAAACTGTGGTCCCCTTGGCGCCTTTCGTTAATAATAATAATTTCTTTATATCTAACAGCCGAAGCCAATTACTAGATATGTAATATATGGACGAACACAAACAACCATGCCCAGGGAGGTGTAAATGTCCTACCCAGGCGGGACTCGAACCCGTGACCTTTGGTTTGGCAGGTGTGGACTTTACCCCACTGCCACCGAGGCCGGCTAATGAGATTAAGATTAGGCTAATGCCGATGCGGGGTTTCTATCCACCCTTCATCCCTTACCTATCCCCTATGGCACAAACGACCTTAGCTGTCGGTCGCCTCCCCAAATATCCATCCAATCTGAAAGAAGTGAGAGGATACAGGGAGAAAGTGGGAAAAGTGTGTGAACTGGGCTAGTGAGCCTAATTAGGGCTTAAATAATTGAAGGCTGGTAAGGGATATCAGCATGCCTTCTGAATTTAAGTATTACTAGTATTGTTCAAGTGTTACGTAAGACAATTGATGCCATTTTTGACCCCCTTCCCCATGTAAGATTTTCCCAACCCCCATCTCCCTTTCAGTCTCACATAAGACGTTAGATATTTTAATCTACTCTTCTTTAAATGCTCGCTCTGGTTGACATGGAGGTTACGTAGCCAGCCAGTCAGGCGACAGAATAGGAGCATTGGTGCAGCGGTGAGATTACAGAAAATACTCCATTAACGAGCAGATGCTCCAAGTCACTGCTAAATGTCATTCGGAAACCATAGATTGTTTCAAAACGAACAAAAATCTTACATAAACTAGTTCCAGACCTCCTGCCCTACCTACGTAACCCCCCCCCCCTGCTCCCCAATCCCCATAAAACGTTTTACATAAACTATGAATGGCCCCCTAAGGAAGGCAATAGAAGAATTTAAGGAATCAATTTCACAATTCTGAATAAGGAAATGTCATATATGCATCAAAGGAGCAAAAGATATAATAAATCTTTCTTTAATGGTAGTCTTTTGATGTAGTGGGTAATTTACTGTTAAAATGTATTAGATGTTAATATGTAATTATTGACTAGGTGTTGTTTGATCCTGTGTTGCAGATACTTGGACAAATATAGAGATGAGAAAGAGATAGCCAAAGAGTTTTTGTTGAAGAAGTTGAAGAAAGAACATCCCTTTGAGAAACCAGCTCCTCCATTTAAGTACCCCAATGCATTTCAAATCAGCAGGAAATATCCATCATGGCTTCGGTTGGAAATGAAGAAGGAAAAATTAGGATGGGGTCGTGTAAATGATTATTAGAAGTGATTTTTTATTATGTATCTGAGGATTAACACTACCATGAATATTTTATTCATGGTTGAAAGCCACCATGTATATATGTTTTACCAAGTACTCTGGACTTTTTGTGTAAGTTCTTTCAGGGTAATGGCGCTTTATTTCTGTAATACCAGTTAAGACCATTTCTATTGAATACAAAACGATTAATATCTTGAGATAAAATTATTTTCAACACTTAAATTATCCCTTACCCAGTGACGTGCATTTCTTGTCACACAACCAGTGACGTGCGGTCTGAGAGACCACAATGTATTAAATATTAATTAAATGTTGTTACGATATTTTTATTGCAAGGTTTAAATTTTCTGCCTGTGGTATTAAAACTTAAAAGAAAAAACACAATTTATTATTACAGTCATAAATCATTAATGTTTTTCTAGAGTTGAAAATAAGGTCAGAAATATTGTGGTAGTAATGTTCAGTAATAATTCACAATTGAAAATACTTCATTTAACACTTTTTTTTGATGAAATCTGCAATTGATCAAAACTGCAATTTTTTTGTAAATTCCCTCACACCTTCATATTGGCACAGTCTTTACAAATTTTTTGTGCATTCTAAGCTTGCTGTGTTTTAGCATTTGAAACACAAGAAAAAAGTTTTTCGCTCTTTTTATAAAGGGCAGTGTACATGTAGTCCGCTTATCTAGCTTTTCAACCACTACTGCCTATTCCAAGGGGCTTTGCAGCGTGGGTGGTTCTAGCAGAAAAAACTTCCTACAATCAAAACCATTGGTGGGTTTGAAGCATGGGGTAACTGAAGAAATTGCTGCAATGTTAGAACCATGGACACTACCAGGAGTGTTTGAGGCTAGGACCATCAATGGCACCACAGGAAGATTTCCAGGTTGTTTAATGACTGTGAATGCCTCTTCCATAACACTCAAAACAGGCACTCTCATGGGAAGCTGCTTCATAATGGCTCCAGGCTTGTAGCATCAATAAAAACCTGGCAAGCTCTCAAAAAACAAATTCACCTGCTAAATGTACTATGTCCAAGACCTGACTCCTGATCAACACAGAGCAGTTCAAAACTAAATTGAGCACAACCAAGATAGTCTTTGAGGATGAAGATGGAGCCACAGGAGGACAACTTTGGCATTGATGCAGGAGATGTCAAGCCCATCTCACAAATACCCATGAGATAACCTCCATCCAGCTGAAAAGAGGCCGAGCAGATAATTAAGGACATGGAACAATGTTGTGACAGAACCTTCTAGTAGTCCCTGGGCTTCTACAATGGTGCTGACAAAGAAGAGAGATGGCTATATGAGGTTTTGAGTGAACTATCACCAGCTCAATAATGTGACAAACTAGGACATCTACCCTTTGCCTCAGAAGACTTGTGCTTCTACTCGAGGGTAATAAATCACCTTCAGCATATCAACCTTTGTGCATGCTAGATACTGCAGGAAAGATCTTAGAGCGTATCGTTCCTGACCGAATGGAAGACATTATTGAAAACTTTCTTGAAGACAACCAGTATGGCTTCAGAAAAGGACGGTCTACCCTAGATGCAATTAGCCAGGTGGTCAGTATTGCAAGAGAGGCCATCACCGGAGCAAGATGGAAAGGAGGAAGTAAAAAATACTGCTTGGTCGCAGCCTTCAATGTCAAGAATGCTTTTAATTCAGCCCGATGGAGTAACATCTGTGCAGTACTGGACAAGATTAGTGTACCATGCTACTTAAAGAGGATGATCAAGAGCTATTTAGAAAATTGACAACTAATTTACGAGACAGAGGATGGTCCAAGAAATTATCGGGTTACTGGGGGAGTTCCTCAGGGCTTAGTGCTTGGTCCACTTTTGTGGAATATTATGTACAACGACCTTCTAAGACTAAAACTACCAGAGGGGGCTCAGTTAATAGCATTTTCTGATGACGCAGCAGTGGTCATTGCGACGAAATTCTTGGAGGAAGCGAGATACATCTTCATGGACTCCTACGAGGTGGTGCAGCAGTGGATGTATTCGGTTGGCCTTGAGATGGCCGAGGAGATAACCAAAGCCGTGCTCATCTCTGGCAGGAAAACAGTGGAGACAATTGATCTATATGTGAAGGAGCATGTCATAACTTCTCAACCCTCCATCAGGTACCTGGGAGTGATGTTAGATACAAGGCTCTCTTTCAAACAGTATGTGATACATGTTGTGGAGAAGGTATCAAAGGTTTCAGCAGCTTCAGCCGAACATTGGTGGCCCAAGGCAAAGTCGCAGGAAGCTCCAGGCATCACTAGTGACATCCATTCTCACATATGGAATAGCAGTCTGGGGCGACGTTTTTAAAATAAAGAAATACCTACATAAAGTAGCCACAGTCCATAGACTCAGCACATTGCTGGTAACGTGTGCCTTCCACACTGTGTCAGAAGACACTGTGCGCCGTTGCAGGAATGATGCCCATTGAGGTGCTGGCCGAGGAAAGAAGAAACCTGTATGCCGCAAGATAGCACTCCCCAGCATCAAAAGCACTAAGAAAAAGTGTGAGATGGAGGAGCCTCGAGCTATGGCAAGAGAAATGGAATAGCTCTGAAAAAGGTCGATGGACCAATCGCCTTATTCCTCAGGTGGAAACTTGGGTAAATCGAAACCACGGAGAAGTTAACTTCTATCTCACCCAAATCCTCTCGGGCCATGGGTGTTTTAGAGCCTACCTACATAAATATAAACAGGAGGAATCTCCGGAGTGCTCAGCTGGATGTGGAGTGCCTGAGGATTCGGAACATGTTAATAATGAAGAGCCTCCGTAATGAGGAAAAGGCAAGGAGAAGAGAGTTAACAACATAAATGCCCTCCAGGTGATGAGGAAAGACGACCAGAAAGTGGAAGAGCCAGAAAGGCAATGACCTCCCCCCGTGAAGTAATGCTTTGCGGCTGCACTGTGGGGGAAACATAGGTCACAGGAGAAAAAAGGTTAGGGTTTTAGTTGGTATGGTGACTGGTCATCGCGAATCTAACACTGTGCGTAACTGCATTTCCCCCCTCTTCAAAAAAAACCCTTTGCCTCAGAATGATGACCCACTAGATAAGTTGGGTGGTTGCATGATGTTCTCGACGCTCGATCTTAAGGGCAGTTATTGGCAAGTTGGTTAGAAGCCTAAGGGCAAGAAGAAGACAGCATTCACTATCATCATTACCCTGTGGAAATTCACAGTGATATCATTTGGTCTGAGTGATGCTTCAGCAACGTTCAAATGATGATGGAGAATTTACTCCATGGACTACCCTGGGAGACTTGATTAGTATATCTTGACAATATAATCACACTCGACAAAGAATACAGGAACCACATTAAGAACTTAGAGTGAGTATTCCAATGCTTAAGTGAAGCTAACTTGGAACTGAGACCTTAGAAGTGCAATCTGTTCAAGAGGCTAGCTTTCTCAGCCACGTAGTATTAGAGAAATGAGTCTGTCAATCCAGCCAAAATCTAGGTGATTAAAGACTGGTTGACACACAAGGATAACCACAACATTAGAAGTTTCCTGGGGCTTTGTACTTACTATTGTCCATTTGTCCTAGGTTTTGCCAGCATAGCTAAGCCAAGAAATGAGAGCAATCAGATCCCAGGTGGAGGCGCACACAGGAGTGGAAGAGAGTGGGGTCAACGCTAACCTGGGGAATAGTAGCTCCACACCACCCTGAGGTAAAATCATACTGGGTACAATGGGACTCACTGGATTAAGAATAGTCATCTTAAACTGGTGCTAGAAAATGAGAGAGGATCAACCCATAGAACCCAGCTGATTGTCCCTAAGAAGAGAGCCCCTGAAGTTTTGGAACTGCTCCACAATAGTTCCTCAGGAGGTCAGTAAGGTGTCCCCAAAACCAAGAAGGTTAGATAACAGTTCTATTGGTTTAATTGCAAGGGACTTTCTGGACTGGTGTAGAAGGTGCACAACCTATGCAATGGGGAATGGACTACCCAAGGGCCGCAATAAAGCAGTACAGTCATGAATCTACTGGAAAGAATAGCTATTGAGAGCACTGATCCTTTTCCCAACACCAAAGTTGGAAATAAACCCGTAAAGGTTGTGGTGGACTACTTCAGCAGGCGGGTAGAAACTTACACGCTTCCCAGTCTAGAAACTGACAATGGTTTAGTCTGGTGAATGAGATTGTGAGCTAATTCAGAGTGCCACTCAAGCTATATTCCAACCAAGGGCAAAACTTCAAATCCACAGTGTGTCCCGAGGCATGCAAAATTTCTGCAAGTTGTCTTCAGCTGGCAGCTGCAACTACCATGTGATTTGATGCTCAGCTTAAAACCAAAAGGAGAAATGGATGGAGATGACAATATCTCACATCTTTGTAGACGTGTGTGCAATACATGATTAGGTATATACATTAGAGCTAATATCCATGAGGCAAGCAATAGTATGAAGGAACGTGATGATATTAAAGCTGAAGGAAGTGGGTATCAGCCAGGGAATCTGCTTTTCCAATTCATTCCCCAGCACTGTCTAGACCTTTCCCCTTAGCTACAGCAATTATGAGACAGACTATACAAAGTAGTCTTGAGGATTGATCACATTTTATACAGAGTAAGAAAGAAGCTGAACAGAAAACCAAGAGAGGTCCATTTTAACCATCTAGCACCATTCCTAGGAGAAAATGAAGGCAAAAAAGCCGAGCACCATGTTAAGTTCCTGAGCAGGAGCTCACATGTCTCATTTCAGAAAGTTCTAAAGTTCATCATGATAGAAACTAGACAAGACCTTTATGAGGTCTGAAATAAAAGGTTTGCATTGGCACACTGTATTCCAAAGATGATGTACATGACCATTCTGGGATGGTGCAGGGTTAAGGAGGGGGGGTCAATGTGACAAGTTACTAGGGTGATTTGTTGCAACAAAAGATAAATAAACAGAACAATTCAAATTATGATGTGGTCAAATTATAGTTTTTTCTTTCTGTAACTGAAACAATAATACTGCCTGCTGATTGTTCAATATGTTGCAGTAATGCCTTGATTTTATGAAGTTGGAGTGACCAAAAAGTGAGCCCGATGTAAAATCAAGAGTAGGCAAAGAGGATACAATGATGCAAGGTGTATAATATTTATTTAGGATGTTTTTTGTACATTTTATTTTGAATAGGGTTGGTCCAATCAGATCTGAAAATCTCCAGATATTATGATTCACTGAATAAGGAAATCTGTTCCATATTGACTCAAAAAATTCGGATCTGGATCTGATATTTAAAATTCACGTTCCAGTGAATAATGTGTCCTGTATAAGGGAGCAATGATGTAACCATGCATTTCACAGCCCTCTCAAGCATTACACAACATAACCTCAGGATGTAAAAATAGGTCTATTTCAAAATTATAGGAAGGGGTCAATGAATCCTTAATTAGAGCCAATTTAGTCAATGTACCATTGTTCTGAACTACATAATGCATTGCTCGCAAGATTATGAGTGATACCATTGTGTGACTAGCAAATGCTCAATCACCATCTCAACAGCTGTCACTGGTTATCATGAAAGATGCAAAAAATGCCACCTCCACGTCATATCACCCACTACTAGGAGTGATTAGAGGAAACAATGTGGTGATGGAAAAGCATCCAGCCAATCACGAGTAGGCCAAGAAAGCAGAGCCTAAGCTGGCAGAATGGGCAATAAAGTCCCGTTTCTGCTTGGCACCAACATGAACTTACACCTAAAGTTAAAAACACAGGTTCTTAGATTGCGAGAAAGTATCAGCCATCAACTTCTGCCTTTGTCTATTAGCTCAGCTGAACTTACCCATTTAAGGGTTAATGCCAGTGCATTGCTCTTCCCGAGAACTACAACCTTGTTGCGGTGGATGGGCTTGCATGCTCCAATGACCCCTAGAGCTGAACTAGCAGAAGCGATACTCCTAGTAGGGCCACCCATGCCAGATAGGTCGAAGGCCAGGAGAAAGTCGAATGCTAATCCATGCACCATCTGTTCCTCAGCAAGGCAGCTGCTAAAAGCTTCTGACCTTAGTGATGCCTCTCAAGTGATGGTGTCACATAAAAAAACACTATTGAGAAGGCCATAGAATACCACTCAGTCAAAACCCTTGAAACTACAGATATTTTTATATGAAAAAGATTCCTGGCAACAATGGAACTCAGCATAGTGGGCCAAGTGTTGTGCCTGGTAGCAGAGGGAGTGAGGCCCCAGCAGTTGTCATCACAGGAAATCCTTGCACCAAAGTAGAAGCAAATGCTGAAATGGAGGAAAAGAAGAGGAATGCTACAATCAGAATAGGCTCATGGAATTAAGGACGATGCTACTAGCAGGCAAGTTAGAGAATATACAGAAAGAAATAGAGGTGGGTATAGACATCATGGGTCTGAGCCAAGTAAATGGACTGATAGCAGGGGCTATTGGAGTGATGACTGCAGAGTGATATATAGTGGAGGGAATGAAGGCCAGCATATGGTTGCATTCATAATAAACAAGAAACTTGGTAGAAAAGTGGTAGTCTATGCAGAACAGGTGAGTGATAGGATTATATCATTGACATAAGAAAGATCCAATGAACTTATCCAGGTCTATATGCCTACCTCAAATCATAGGGAGGAAGATGGGGTATAGAATCAGGCAGAGGAAGTAATTGACAGGATACCTGAGAGCAAGCAGCTGGTAGTAATGGGGGATAGGAATACGGAGGTCGAGTAAGGTTGAGATGGGTAGGAAGTAATTGGTTTTGGGCTAGGAAAGAAAATTGACTGAGGCAATGAAAGCTGTCGAGTGTTGACCAAAAAATAATCTAGTAATCATGGATACCTGGTTCAGGCATCACCCTCAATGCAGGTATAGTTCATGGAAGAAGCTGGGAGACAAATATAGGTTCCAGATAGATTATATTTTGGAGAGACACAGATTCACGAATAGTGCTAAAAACTTTCATACATATCCAGGGGAGGATGTGAACACAGATCACCACTCATTAGTGATGAAATGCTGTGTTTAATACAAAAAAAGATAAGGAGAGGCAGGAGGGTACAGACTTAGGAATACAGAGGCATTGACTGGAGCAATGAAAGTAGGTTAATAAAACCATGGGTGGTGATCACAGAGTGAGACTATTAAAAAATGAATGGGGAAGCATGAAAAAAGATATAGTGGAGGAGGCAATAGCAACCATAGGTGTAGTAAGTGCCATGAAAATTAGAAAACCATAGGTGACACATGGAATGATAATGAACATGCAAGATAGAAGGAATTAAGATCGTAAACTCAGAGCCCAGCAAGATGAAATACAGGGAATTCAATGAGTGGCTCCAAAGAGAAACAAAGAAGGCACACGATAAGACATGGAGAGAACAGATCAAATCCTTGGGAAATTTTCAAAAAGAAGGAAGATCAGAAGCACTGTATAGGAGAGTGAAGCATTTGATGGGTGAGGGAAGAGGCATTGCGACAATAACAGACAAGAAAGGTGATGGTAGAGCCAAAATAGTACCAAGAGAGGTGGAAGGAATGTGCCAAAGAGCTTGAGGGTAAGGAAATAAGGCCCAGTAGATTGGATACAAGATGGGAAGAGGACACTGAAAGAGATGGCATCAGGCCAGGTATCCTCGATAGTGAAATCAATAGAGCACTTCAAGACATGAAAAAGAATATGGCGGAGGGAATAGTTAACATCACTTACATAGGCAAGCTTATTTCCTCAGCATTAAACTTCCTTCTTTGATTTTAATTTGAATGAAAAAACATTTTCCTCAAATCTCACATGCAACCCTTTCTTGTTTCCATGTTATACAGTCGGTAACCTTTCACATTAGGCTCATATCCCACAAACACATGCTCAACAGCTTGTGGTTTTAACTTACTCTTGTTCTGTGCCAACCACGCCCCAAAACTGAATACTCTCATGCCAAGAACATCTTTGGTCACATCCTGGCCCTTCCATCACACAGCCTGAATGGCTTTGTTGACAGCTTTAGATGGGCATTCACTTCTAATCACAGAAGCCCTGTTTGCTGCCTTGCCCCAAAATATTTTTGGTAGACCTGACTGCAGTCCCATTTTGGTCAATTCCAGAGGAGGAAAGCCTTTCTTCAACCCAGGAAGGAGAAGAGGGCTTTCTTTTGTTGCAATGTTTACAGCTCACCCAGAAATGTATTTATGGGGTCGACAGTGTGTTTACTATGCACAATGATTTTCGATTACAGAGTGGAGGCCAAACTCACTCATTGAGTGATCTGAAGATGGTATTGAAGACACTCAAAGTCAAATAAATGATGTGGAGTTATTTTTAAATGTAGGAATTAAGAGTGAAGGTTACGTGTTTGGTCGATTTTAACAATTTTCATAAGAAAAAAAAACGAGACATGTTGGCACCATAAAAATCATAGTTAAGCAACAAGGAAAATGGTATTATTGGAAACCTTTGAGGTTTGAAATATTATGATGTGTTTAAATAAAACCAGTAATTATTTAAGTTTGTAAATTAATCAGTTTCCATGGGGAAATATTTCCAAGAAATTGCCATGAGAAAACTTCGGCTTGGACCAGGAGTCGAACCACGGACCTTTGGTTTGCCGGACCAATGCGCATACCACTACACTATCCAGGCTTCCTACTTCTCATGGCAATTTTGGTGGATACAAGGCAACTAGATCTTTTTTTTTTTTTTTTAATATTTCCAGTTTATAATTAGTTTGAATAGGAATGTTCTATTTCGTTAAGAAGCCAAAGTTGTCACTGCCCAGCAACCATTTTATTTAATCTCTGGTAATTTCGAATGGTAATAAAAAATTGAATGAAGTGTAAGTACCACAAACGCCAACTCATCTTCCTTTCCAATACCCCCCACTCACCGACCACCCACCCCACCACGAACAACCAAGCGAGTAACTCGGACTTAGTAGATCGGATACCTACACCTCTCTCTCCTTCCACTTCCCCTCCCTCCTTTTCCCGAGTCATGGGATTCCTCCACTGATGGCAACCGATGGGTCATATATGCACCTTTCTCCCCTTCCCATTTTCCACCTTCCATAGGAAAGTGCAGAGGTGGATGATATGGCCCGGAGGAAAGAACCTTAGGATGGGGGAGGAGGGCAGAGAGAGGGGGGGGGAGAGGGAGGAGATGCTGAGGGGGCCGCTGGGAAGCAACGCCATGGTTAGGCAGCAGTTGGGAGCGGGCTACGAGAATATGTAAACGGAATAAAGAGTATTACTTAGAGTGATTCTGAGTTTCCTTCCTGAAATCTCTGCCAAATCATCAGCGATGCCCCATTGAGAGTCGGGGGTCTTACAGAAGGTTAAATTCTATGGTTGAGAGGATGGAGGTCATTCTAACAGTAGAAAAATGGGGCATATTGTTATTTCAATCCACATGTGATGCTAACACTTTCTAAGAGGGAGGTGCAAAGCTATCCACGGGAAAAAATGTCATACTAAAAATCTAAGACATATTTTTGCAGTATTCCAAATGCAGCCATTGAAATTTGTATAATATTGGCTATGCTAAAAAAATTTATCATTTAATACTTAAAAAGCAAATTGTAGTCCAAGCAATGGATTTTTCTCTCAGGTTATATGGTCTTTTTGTGTACTTAATTGCATCTTCATATTACGCATGTAACTGTGTACCATGCGAGTTTAAATAAACACATAACTGACTTGGTGATTTTTCATTACACTAGAAAAAGGAACTAATTGTGATGGGAATATTTATAAAATTCAGTCAACTCATGAAAAAACTAAGTTACTTACCATAGAATCAATCATTGCATGTAAGTAACCATGAGGATTTTGAAACCACAAGGAATTCCAGATAGCAAAAATACATAAATTCTTCAAAAACTTTGTTTTTAGATACACATATGAAGTTAATTATTCAGAATAAAAAGAACAAGCAGCAGGGATATAGATGAAAGCTGGGCTTTCCACATATTCCAGCAGTTGTCATCAAAAAGAGATCTCGGAGCAACTGAAATGAGCTATCCCTCTTTCATTCTTGTCTACACATTGAGTGACCAGAAGCCTGGGCCCTTCTCCCACCCCACAAGAAAAATGCTTCGGCAGGTCAAAATTTTCCCATTGCATATATTCTCCCTTAGCAGCTGCAGAAAGGAAGGCCCTTGTTCCATTCTCTTTGTTTATTGCTTTCCCGTGAAGGGAGAGTGGTTCGACTGTGTTCACACAGACGTCAACTTCGGAAATTATTTTGTGGTAAGTTTTTTTTTTGAGGAGAGCATAGAATATCCTGGCCCTTGAATTGAACCCATTAAAATCATATGGTGGCATATTTGGCCTCTAGGTGGCAAGGAAATTTCCTCATTTCCTCATATTTTTATTTATCCTGGGTTAGATGGGACAGAACCGTCCCCTCTTCCCCCAACCCAGTTTACATACACAGACACCCATGTCCTAGGCATATTCTACCCAGGCGGGACGGAAATTCAGTGGTTGGATATGTTTGTCTACCTGATGGATTTGACTATCCTGTTCAAAAATTCTGCAAGTCAATTGCTTTGAAATATTGGAAATGCTGCATAAAAATTGATAACATAAGTCTCTACCAATGAAATTCCCATAGTTTCCCAGCCAGATACAACTATCACTACAAAAATTGCAAACTACATAGAATCAAGCAGCTTAAAATCCAGCTTAAACTGTATTCTCCTTCATAAACTACAAATAAACTGGAAAACAACACCTATATCTTTTTGCACCCATTAAACACACTCATTGACACCTTCATTCGTTGTTCATTGATACTCTCTGCTGGTCAACTTTTTGTAATTGAATGCATATGGTAGTGAATTTCATTGGTTTCTCTCATGTACAGAGGACTACCCACCACAACTGTTAATTTTTTCCTCATCATGCATTTAGATAATAAACATTACATCTTCCAACATAAGCCCCTCGACAGGGACTTTTATAATCTCTTGAAAACATTAAGAACCTAGTCATAGCCAGGACACTTAAGATACCTATGACATCTACATAACTGATCCACTGGTGTAGAAAATGTCAGAGATATTCCCATCAGAGAGATATCCCACCCTTCAACTAGACTGTAGATGTCAAAAACCAATTGAAATACGAAGGATTACAAAAATCACAGGTTGGAGTGCATATGGATCTATGAAGACCCTCCACTCACTGTAAAACAAACAACAGAATAAGGCAAGACGGTTATGAAAATATACTTAGTAAAAGGAATTTAATCATCTCCAATGCACAGCATTATATGTACCTATTAACTGATATGTTTAGCATTTTGGCGTCACCATAGGACAACTCAGGTAAGAGGGGCTTGGAGCCAACTTACATACAGTCTTCATTTACATCAGTATAACAGACTATCAACTGAAATAATATTATTAAAGGAATTCCCACATGAAACAATACAGCTAAAGAGAAGAAACTACAACCACTCACATTCCCATTTACACGAATATGACAAAAGATGTACACTTAAAAAATATATAACATCAGACTATAAAAATATTTATGATTTTACAAGAATAGAATAACTTTATAATGGGTAAAATATTCCGCAGCACTGAAAAATGTTGATTTTGACTTTTTTTTGATAAGTGACCATTTTAAATTCTTATCTCAATTTGAGTATCTCAACTGTAGCCACTTTGCAGAGGGTTCTAAAATCTGATGACAAATGAAGACGCCAGAAACGTGTTCTACCCCAGACATAAGCAGGAAAGCAAGGGCTAGATATCCCATGAAGGATTCTTGCAACAGCACGTCCTGTGAAGCTCTGGTCACGGAAACTGCAAACGAGTTGACGAATGTCATCTCGTACTTGTCCTTCATTCGAAAGATTCTCCTGCAAATAAAAAACATGCCACCCTTTCAGTAAATTTAATTGACCATACGATGCCACAATGAAATCACAAAAAAATTCAATAGAGTAACAACTCTTCCAGGAGACTTTTACAGCTCAGATGGAGCCTTCTCGAGTTCCCTCCTAGGCCAATGCCTCTGTAGATGACGTTTCAAAGGCTGACTCTGCCAAGACCTGAAGGTGTTAATGAAGTCTGGACGAACGTTCTAAAGTCAGCCTTTGAAAGATTGGCCATAGGAGCATTCCCCAGGAGGGTAAACCAAGTGGGTTTTACCCAGACCATTTGCTGGGAAAACCCAAAATCACATACAAATAAAACCTATTTAAAAAACACCTCGGAGAGAGTGACCACAAAAATTCAATGGGAAGAAGAAAACATTTAAAAGTTGTATTGGATCAAAAGAATCCCAATGATGTCACATGCAAACTTAATCTCCTATGCATAAATTATCAACTGTACAAAGTGGGCGTAGCATGGAAAATTCCCAAGCAAATGACACAGTAATTTGAATTTTTATCATTTAACTGAAGCCATAAAGGTCTCTGGCAATAGTTTCAATCTGAAACCCATGCTGCAGTAACCAAGGAGCTAAAAATTTCCATAACTGAAATTGTGAAAAAATACACAATTCCAGAGTGAAATGCGAAATAAAGAGGAAAAAACTAAGCATAAAGGAAACCTAATGAAAGAATTAAATAATTCGTTCCATCCAACATGTAACAGCAAAAGTTTCCATCTTGAGTTCAAGCAATTTCAAAATGCAAAACAAGAAATATCTACACAGGATCCAGTATTTATTATTGGGCTAAAATTTAATGAAAATATGGTTAAAAACCATTTAAATAGTAGTTTACTATTTTTATTTGGGTCGGTATTCTTCAGGCTATCCAATAGTGAAAATTAAAACCCTCTATTTTGAATGTGAGAGAGATAAAATGCAAAAAAGCTATCCCTGCATCAACATCAATGCTTTTCTTATTGGGGTAAAAGTTGGTAATATGGGGTGAAAATAATTCCTTCAAATTGTTCTTAGGGTTTTCACAACTTTTCCGATAGATTTTAAGTCACTACCTGAATTTGCACCAAATTTCAATTACAAAGAGGATAGCCTGGAAGTCAAACTAGTGTGACTGACTTGGTGTTTAAGACTTAAATAAAAAAATATAATTGACACAGAGTAAAGTTAATTGCAATGTTAAGACCATCCATAACCAGCTACAGTGGGCACACTTCATGCAATTGCAGGCCACTTGAGAACAAGTTGAATGGAGAATCTGCTTTAAAAATATTTCAGTCCTATGTGATTGAAAATTCATGGTAGTGATATGAGGTTCTAGTGTGCAAAAAAAGTAATGTCTCCAAAATTGTTCATAGCAACTTACCATTGGTGGTATTTCCACTTGTATTTCTCCACTAAAATATTTATTTATATACTCCTTCAACTTCTTACTTTGTTCATCGTCTACTTCATCAGTGCATTTCAGACAAGTTTTGTATGAAACCCTGCAAAAAGGAGGACAGTTCAGTATTACATTCTATCCATGATTGCCACAGTTTATGACATTTCCAACTAGTCTGTTTTGGATTGGTCCACAGAAATAAAACTGGATAAATATTTAACTCGTATATTGTTTTTTTTATCTTTAAAAGAGTAGCTGGGGATAACTTTTTATTATTTCATACAAACATTAATATTTTATGCTTCTTATGACTAATATCTTTAATATCCCATGTCATGTCCCTCATGATTTCGATTGCTCAGTTGGTATATTATGACTTAATCAAAGATTAAAAATAACTTGAAATCCAATTTACTCATCTCCTTGAGCTAGTCATACCTCAACGGGATGCAACCTTAAATGTCCAAGAGACCAATGACATATGTACTAGGGACAGACAGTTAGGGCAGTTTTGACTCTGTGGCTAGATTTTTACAAGCGTTAAAAAAGACATGAACATGACTATTTACTAAGAATTAAGTAAGTTTTACTCACGAGTCCAAGGCAGAAATTATGGTATTCAGTTGTTTTAATGAAGCTTCTTCTTGAGCCAGTACCCTATTGTGCAGTGAATCAAGGGCTTCATCTAATTCTGAAGGTGATAAATTCCCTGGAGCTATGAAGTGGAAACCAAGGTCCGAGAATTCCACTAATATGCCACTTCTAGCCCATCTACCACCTGGACCTGCATGAGTAAGAAAAACACAATGGACTATTGGTTTTCCTGTCAAAGTTCATACCATTCCATTCACAATTGTCAGGCGTTAGCATGGGTACAATTAGTAAATTATATTCTTTCATTTCATAGTATGTAGCCCTTCTTTTATTTTTTCCAGTGCTGCACTCCCTTCTTTGTTTGGGAATTTTCCTATCATGGCCTCTCACATTTGTGCCACTATTGCTGGGCATGGAAATCTACTATCTAAAAATAAACACATATTAAATGAAATCTGCAATTTTTAGCCAAGTTTTGATTTGAAGGTGAATGCTTCATTTTTCCAGAGTCCAAGCATACATTAAGTCATAAATACTACTTATTTCAAAGAAAACTTTTAACGTTAAGATTTAATTCAAAACATTTTACTGGTGAGTAATAACTTTTACTAATAACTGGAGAGTATCAATGTCTTTTTTCAGATACATACAGGTTGCCTGAACTTTCCAGGTGGATGTTAAGTACTATTTTTCCTCAAGATATTCAAGTAGCTGCCAAAGTGAACCTGAGAGCTATGCTGGCGGGAGCGGTAGCTCCTGGTAGGGCCACCCAAGCTGGACAGGTCAAGGGAGATAGGCCAGACAAAAAGAGGTACCCTGGTCCTCCAGGTAGGGGGTTGGGCGTGGATATAACAATCCCACATCGTAAAAAATATTTTGTCATGAAACCTATAAAGAAGCCTCGGAATATGAATGGATTTACAGATGATGAACTTGGGAAACGATCAGGAACTCAAAAACGGCATGCAACACTGACCTTAGCCTACATGGAACGCAAGGACTATGCTGAAAGCTGGAAAAATGGTGGAGATCACTGAGGGAGTACTAAGATATGGGATGGATGTAGTGGCAATACAAGAAGTAAGATGGAACAGAAATGGAAGAGTGGATAAAAATGACTACTCAATGTTCTATAGCGGGCCTAAATTGAGAGATGGACCATGTGGAACACGACTTATCCTTAATACCAACATGAAGCAAAGCTGCTTAGGGTTTGAACCTTTGGGGGATAGAATATGTAAGATAAGGCTCCAAGGACATTTTAGAAACTTATCTATCATCTCAGCTTAAGCAACCACAGAAGATGCTAATGATGAAGAAAAGAATGCTTTCTATTACCGACTGGATAGAGAATGCAGCAAGATACCTAAATATGATGTGCTGATTCTCCTAGGAGATTTCAATGCAAAAATAGGAAGAGAGGCCTTCTTGTAGCATGTAGCTGGAAAACACTCTTTACATACCGAAATGAATGAAAACGGAAAGATGCTAAGCCAGTTGGCAAAAGCTTAAGGGCTATTAATCAAAAGTACCTGTTTTGCACACAAGGATATACATAAGGGAACCTGGAAAATGGCAGGTACAGGAGTGGTCCACCAAATTGATCACGTTCTAGTTTCCAGAAGGCACGCATCTTCAGTCATTGACATAAGGTCTGCAAGAGGCCTGAACTGTGATTCAGATCATTATTTGGTAAAGGCCAAGTTCAGGGAAAGAATTGCGAATGTGGGACGTATTAAAGACCCCTAGTTAACTCCATACTAATTTAAACTGTAAGAACCCAATGACAGAGGAGATAAACAAGAGGATAATGGCCGGAAATAGGGCTTACTTTGCTAATATTAAGCTCCTGAAGTCCACCCTGCTATCTAAGGAGAAGAAAATGAAGATCTATAAGACACTTACCTGACTGGTCTTGGCATACAGAGCAGAAACGTGGACCATCTCTGCTGGAAATGAGCAAGCTCTACCGATATTTGAAAAGAAGGTTTTATGAAGGATATATGGCCCAGTAGCAGATGATGTAACATGGAGGATAAGAACAAACAGGGAAATAGAAAATATCATCAGAGGTGAAGACAGTGAGATTTGTGAAGACCCAACGGTTAGCTTGGCTAAGTCAAGTGGAAAGAATGAGTGAAGAAAGGATGCCTAAGAAGCTGCTACATGGAAATATGGATGGAAAGTGAAAAAGAGGAAGACCAAGGAAAAGATGGATGCAGGATTTGGAGGATCATAAGATGGTGGGAGAAGGTGCAGAACAGAAGAGATTGGACAGGCGTCTTGAGGGAGGCCAAAGCCCATACTGGGCTGTAGTGCCGTGGAAGTAAGTATTCAAGTAGAATGAATGAATTTACCTTGGAATCTTCTTCTTCACAAAAAAGTAAATACATATGTACACTCGTATTCTTCGGATTGATTAACCCATTCAATTAAGAATACTTAAGACTTAAAAAATCACCATAAACCACTTCAAACCTACCTTTTTTCCACTCTAGGTCCTTCAGATTCTTTTTCACCAGCCCACTCTCCCAGCCCATTCGGGAGGCAATTTCAACCACTGGGAATTCAATGCTGTTGCTTTTCTCATGAGTCACTCCTCTTTCAAGATCAAAAGCAACAGCCATGGCTAAGGCAGGGCACTAAGAGGCAACGATTGTAGACATGGAATATGAATTGCAAATATAAAATTGGATGAAAATGAGACATACAAAAGAGCAGAGCATAATGCACTTGGATTCAATCAATCTAAATAAAAACAGGAGTTCAAAGAAGTACAGATGTATATAAAAGATGGCTTACTATAAAAGTACAGTCAGACTATCTGAGACAATAACTTGATTGTAACCACCCATGGAGGAGACCACAAATGTAAGAAATTAACACAGAAACTCTATTTAACTCATTCAGGTACAGAGCCAGCGAATTGCTGGGTTGTCTCCCTTTGCTTTAAGGTAAAGAACCGGCGAATCGCTGGTCATGTTAAAAACATATTTATTCTTTAATTTGTTTATAACTAATGTGTAACTAATGAGATGTGAACAATACACTATTTTTAATCCATAAAAAATGATATAATTTACCCACTGAAGAAACTTCATTCTGAAAGGTGCTCTACAGCCAAAGATAAAAAATGAAACGAAAATTTTCAGAAAATTAAATAGGAACTTAAGGCCAGAAATTCCTGGGAAAATTAAAGAGGTGAATGGGCCAAAGCATCTAAATAATATTCAAAATATTATATCATCAGTACAGAGAAAAATATCAATTTACAAAGAAATTTTATTCACATACTGGACATAAATGGAAAAAAAGTACTGCACATTAATAGAAAAAGGACCTACACACTCTGAAGGAGCCTTAGTAATCTCTTCAATTTTGCCCATCATATCTACAGATACATCTAGTCACTACAAAGTGTTGAGAATAACTAATCTAGATTTAAACTTAGTACCAGTTCACTGCATGCAGTGTTTCACTTATTTTGTCCATCTTGGTATTTTCATTTATTTTGACAAAAATCCTAACAGGTTATGGGCCCAGAGGTTGAGTAAATTAATTCATTGCGTATTGAAATTGTTAATTTTTTGAAATTACAGAATATTTCAAGGGTTCCATTGGTAATAATTGACCTTTTAATGTAGATTATGGAACATCATGGTGCTATACACACAGTTTTTTGTTCCTGATATTTTATGTCTTAACACTTTGAGACCGAGCGCCATCAATAGATGGCACGGCGGACTCCGCCCAGGTCCGAGCGCCATCTATAGAGGACGGGCCGCTGCGCTCAGCAGTCATAAACTCGAGAGCCCCGGTCTTCCGTTTCCCTTCGCTTGGTGGTCTCGGATCTTCACAGGCATCACACTTCAGCCTTAGCCACCACAGGGTACACTTCGGATTCTGCTGCGACTTCTCGTGTTTTACCAGCTGTTGCGCTAACTACGACAAGGTATTTTTATTTAAATATTCTCATTGTGTTTAAAAATATTTTTTCCCCTGCCTTTTTAAATTTCTTTTTATTAACAAAGACTTTTTTCTTGTTCTCATTTCCAATAGGTGGAGATAAAATTTTTTAGGAAACCGTATATTAAAAAAAAAACGTTTTTCAACAGTTTTGAGAAGGAATTGAAAGAGACGGGTAAGTTCGATTATTTGGCTTATTAAATCAATTTTAAAGGTAGTCATATACATTGTATTTACAGAAATGTTATTATGAGATTTTGTTGGTGGCCTAGTGGGTAGAACGCTGGGCTAATGATGGAATGGTCCCGGGTTCGAATTTTTACGCTAAATTTTTTCATTGTAAATAAAAATGTTTCCATTTCTGTGGGATGTGATTTTCAGCTTCCTTTTCATTTTAGAATGAAGCGATCCAACTCCCCTCAACCATCAACCTCGCGGCAGAGGAGTATTTCTCCAGGACATTTGGGTAATTGAATTTTTAGCATAACTATTTAGTATAATACCTTTCTTATTGTATTTATTGCAATAAATATTCATTTATGCTGTATTTGCTTTCATTATTCCAGAGGTGACAGCCAAAAGAAAGAGAGGAGGAGGAGGAGCTCCAGCCGGAATAACGGAGGGAGAAATACAAAAGATTCTGGAAGACGATTCCTTTGGCGAAGACTCGTCTTCAGAGTCGTGGAGTGATTTCGGCAGTGGGGAGGAGTTTGACGACGGGGAGTCGGACGAAGCAATAACTCCAGGTAGAGGCCCAACCCCTACTCCCCACCTCTCAGAGGAGATTCCTCCACCCTCATCCCCTATTCCTTCCACTTCCCATGCACCCACCCCACCGCCCTCTCTTCCCACCATCCCTCCCCAGACACCCCTTGCCTGGTCTAAGGGTGCTTGCCTGCCTGCAGCCCTTCCCTTTCGGGGAAGGGAAGCTCTTCTAACGGCACCCAGTGGAAATAATCCCATTGACTATTTCAGCTTGTTTTTCTCTGATGAATTCTTCCAATTAGTAATCCAGAGGACGAACGCCTACGTGGAAAACATTTTCCTAAATCAGGTGGGTGTTCAACCTCAAAGAGTTACTAATTGGAGCGAATTGACCAGGGAAGAATTCGAAGTGTTTTTGGGATTGATGTTCCATATGGGTACCGTTAGAATGAACAGGATAAGGGACTATTGGAACAGGAATGCTAAATTTGATTTGCAATTTTTTCACCGCAGGATGACGAGAGATAGGTTTCTCGCCATCTTGCAAAGTCTGCATTTTGCAGAAAATGCAAATTTTGGTGACCCTGCTCATATAGATCCCTTGTACAAAATTAGGCCCCTTCTTGACCTTTTCCATAGTATTTCGGAAAAAACATATACTCCAGACAGGGTATTATGTATTGATGAATCTATGGTATTGTGGAGGGGTCGCTTGGGGTTCAGGACATTCATCAAAGGGAAGAGGCATAAGTTTGGAGTCAAACTTTACATGCTTACCGAACCCAATGGGTATGTCCTGGATTTCATTGTGTATATGGGCAAAAAGGACCTCGAGTTGGCCGGACGAGGGCATGCAAGTAAGGTTGTCCATAAACTTATGAAGGGAAGACTACAAATGGGGTATTCATTGTTTATGGACAACTATTACAATGACGTCAATTTAGCCCGTGAACTACTCAGCAATGAGTGTTATTGCACTGGTACACTGCGTGGAGACCGTAAAGGGAACCCACCGGAAGTGATCCGGGAAGAATTCGAAGTGTTTTTGGGATTGCGGGCTAAATTGAAACGAGGTGAGACAATTTGTATGAGTACTGACACAGGGATAAATGTCATGAAATGGAAAGACAAACGGGATGTCCTCTTACTTAGCACTGAATTCGGCAACAACTTGGTCAATATTACCACATCCAGGGGTAATATTGTCCAAAAGCCCAAGGCAGTTGCCGAATACAATAGATGTATGGGGGGCATTGACCGTGTTGACCAACTCATGGCATACTATCCCTGTGATCACAAGACTTTAAAATGGTTCAGGAGATTAGGGATTCATGTGATGCATATAATGCTTCTGAATTCCTATCTCCTGTACCAAAAGTTCAGCTCGCAAAAACTGAGCTTGTACTCATACAGGTTGTCCATCATAGATGCCCTTGCCAAAGGCCAAACGAGAGAGAGTTTGCCCGTTTCACGGGGCCCTTCCATGATATCCATAGATTCTCATTTTCCGAAGTACTGTGAAAAGAGGGATGACAGAAGGGTCCAGAAACGGTGCAGGCAGTGTTCGAAGCAGGGTAAGAAGTCTGCGGTGACTACCTACTGCCCTGACTGCCCTGAAGAACCTGGCCTCTGCTTGGAAAAATGCTTCCAAGACTTCTATCGGTAATCCCCTCTCTACTGCCGAAAATGTAAATATTGTAAATTGTATAAAATTATAAATATTTGAAAATATAACCATTGTAAATATCATAAATATTCAATACAAAGTTGTAAATTACCATTTATGTATGCAATTATTTTCGTGTAAATAGATGTGTAAATATTATAAATATTTGAAAATATAAATATTGTAAATATTATAAATATTGCATACGATTGTTGTATATTTACATTTATGTCTGCGATTATGTAAATATTCAATACAAAGTTATAAATTACCATTTATGTATGCAATTATTTTCGTGTAAATAGATGTGTAAATATTGTAAATATTTGAAAATATAAATATTGTAAATATTATAAATATTGCATACGACTGTTGTATATTTACATTTATGTCTGCGATTATGTACGTGTAATTAAATATGTGTAAATATATTACTAATAATTTGTAAATTGTTTTCCTAACTTATTTCCTTTTTCTACATTACTGCTGACTGTTTTAGTTTCAGATATTTTTGATAGCAATGGAATAAACTATGAATGTATTAGGACATAAATATTTCGGAAAATATATTCCTTGAATTTGTCATTCGTCCAAGTTGGTTGTTTGGGTATGCTTTGTCGGTCGGTCAAAGAGGAAAGCACCCTCGCCGGAAAGAATGGAGAGGGGAAGGGGGGGAAACTCCTAGCGGCCTCGCCTTGTTCTTCCGCTGCTGGCATAACAATAGGTCCCCTCCTGCACTAAAAGTGCCCCAGCGGCCGTCCTTGAGTTAGGAGCTTATCGTAGGGTGTTCACTTACCCTTTTCAACATGAAAGGATGCCGTTTCCGGCAGCATGGAAGTGTCAAATAGGTGCGTGACGGGAGGCGTGTGGATGCGGTCAAGTTTTTGGGGGTGGGGAGGCACGTTTGGCACGTGCTCATAATGGTACATGTTTTTCGTTCTCGAACGAATTCTCGAACGTCATTTCATTACTGTTAGAGGCACCATGATTCAGACCACCTGCAGCAACTCACCCGAGACCTTCCTAACCTTCAAGCGCGCACTTGAAGCTCGCTTTTGGGAGGGTGGAACTCAAGCGCTTATCTGTCAACTCGTGTAAATGCAGGTGTTTTATAATCATCGATACAAATTTACATAAAATCTTCAACATTAGCTATCTAGATTAGCAATTAGAACTTGGTAAAATTATTGATAAAGAAGAAAAAACGAGCTTTACAAGAAAAATTTAAAAAAATAAAGAATTATTATTTAAATAATTCTATGTTAAATGTATTTAAATTTATCAACATTCAAATAAAAAACTATCTCTAGAATGATTCAATAACGATTTTTTAGTAAAATCTGGTTGAAAAAGTTGCCGTACATGATATTCGTAAAATATTGCACGCGCCAGGACACTTGGACTTCGCCAGGATCCGAGCGCCATCTATAGATGGCGGCAAATAAAAATCACAAAAAAACAATAAAATGTTCGAAGTAAAGACGTATTTTGGTCACCATTGGCATAATATAACACTTTCAAGTTCAGATCACGAAAAAAAAAGTTTCGGATTTCGGAAAATTTAAAAATTTAAACTTTGGGCTGAAAGTGTTAAGTGCCTAGAATAAAGGTGTACTATCGCTGTCGACAGCATCTTAAGAAATGCACGAGGAAAATGCTATTCCTGGAGTGAGTGACTACGAAGATTGGAAATTTCAAGAGACCAATTATAATTATTTGGAACACCAAAATTTGTGGAAGTGCATAGAGTCAGATGGTGGTGACGCAGCAACAATTAACACAAAGAAAGATTGGAAAGCAAAAGTGGCGATCTTGGTTTGAACCAAGCTGCTACCTTCACATGAGAAATGCAAAAAACAGTGAAAGAAGCTTGGGAAAACTTATGCCAAGCCAATGAGAACAAGGGATGGGGCAGAAGGATAGGGTGGGATATTCCTACGATGAAATAGAATTTCACTAACTTATGCAAGACTGGTAGAATACGAATAATGATCCATAAAAGAAAAGAAATTGCTTGTATGCAATTATGATTAAATTGACATATTATTGCCCCTAATTCAAAATTTAGTGACACTCACCCTATGTGCAGCTTCTTTGAGTTGTTTTGGTCCTTGATAGCATTGTACTTTGCACTTGGTGTACACCCGATTCAAGACCTTGATCCACTTTTTGGGATGGAGCTCCAAATAGCACAGAAGAGTTTCGATATTTTCTTCAGGTATGTCCAGTGCATTGATGGTTTCATCCACTGAAATGGCCACTTCATGGCCAGGGCAGATAACTCTCTCGGAAGCACTGCATCCACTCACACTCTCTGGGTCCGCTGCACTGGCGCTGCCTTCATCCATCTCTTGCTTGGATTTCTCATGCTTACCTTTCCCATCGCACGTGCATGGAACAAACACTTTGTGCAGAAGTTTACGAATTGTGTGTCTGTCTATGGAGTCACTATGTATGTGTCGTCTCAGCTCATTCAAGTCTCCTCCCTTAGAAAAATAATAAGATAGAGCTCATGTAAAAATAGTTACCTCACGAAGGAATTTAACAAGCTACATGTCACCATACTAGTCTACAGTGATAATTGTCATTGAATCATATTCATTTTGTCGAGACTACCAGGAATGTTTGCCATTAATGTTTCCAAATTTGAACAGAAATTTTCAGGATCACTAAAAATATCCATACTGAGAAAGAAATGAATAACACTTTTCCAAAGTTTTTTATTTGGTATGCTTCATTTGATAGACTTGTGGCATAATTAGGTAGGGCCAACCTCCAACTATGGGTCAACCTTCCAGGGCCAACCTCGAACTATGCCAAAGTTCCATTCATCCAACTAGGTAACTAAAAAAAACCTAATTTATCAAAAAAAATGTTCCAAATCAAACCCATCTATTTTTCCAAAATGCTAATAAGCAACTCTGGCTTTAACACTGATGTCAGTATAAAAATTCATAAGTGATTGAAACTGATAGTTCATTCAAAAGGATGTGATCATCTTTTCAAAGCAGATTACCCATATATTCATCAATTTCCTTAAAGTGAAAAAGCTATCAAATATCAGAATATGTAGCAGGATGATGATAACATACAATCAATGTATGCATCACCTAGGTTTATATATCACAAAAAAATAAGAAGAAAGCTCATTAGAAACCGCTGCTTGAAAACAATGCTGGTTTAATTGAAAAAAACACAGGAGAAAATACTCACTTCTTCATCCATGAACACATGACAATGTGCCGTTAGTCCATCTCTGCCAGCTCTTCCTACTTCTTGCACATAGCTCTCAACGGTGGATGGCATGTTGTAATGGATAATTCCTCGGATGTCATGCTTGTTGATACCCATTCCAAATGCCACAGTCGCCACAACAATACGGAGAGTCCCTGATAAAAGAACAAACACCAAGTCATGCACGTGCACATCTCGGAACAGCTGGCTTAAACTCAAGAGGAATTACAAATCATCAAATACCATTCATAAATGCTTTTTGAACCTTTTTCCGTCTAGCTGCACTTAAGCCAGCATGATACGGCTCGGCATTCCAAGATATTCTGTTCCTTTTGGCATTGCTTTCAGGGCGCTCATCATCCTGTATTGCGAAATAAAAAGCTCATATCAGTATTAAATTTGAGTGATTGAAACATTATTCTAGAAGCAAAAAGACCAATAAAATTGCCTTGTACATACAAGGATGATAAATGGGAGAGTGAATCAAATTATAATGAAGAACAAGCTTCTTAACAGCCCAGTCTCTAGTACACAGTACATCTGAGCAACTAGCTATCCATAGCTCTCATTAAAAGGGACTGAATGAGAAAGAAAGAAAGAAATAATATTTCACTGAAGATTGTGATGTTTCCTCACTCTAAACATAAAGATTGACCAAGCAAAATTATTGTTTGCCACATCCCTCTATCAGCTATCTAAGGGCCAAGTCTAAGAATAAGAAAAATATAGGTAAAGGAGGCAGCTGGCGTTAGTGTAAGTTAGGAGCTTGACATCACAAATTAAGCGGTCCATACCATCCCTATTCAAGTGAGGCCATCTATCATAAAGGGCTTCTGACTGGAGTACAGTTTTTGAGGTAAAATTAGAGAAACTAGTGTGCTGTAGTCCAATGATTAAGATAGGTAACTTGGAGGAAAAATCTCTTGAGGCCCCTTCCATACTTAGAAGGAAAAATAAGTCACTCTCCAGAAGGATTCATAGAGCTAAATTAATACCACAAGCCCGACACGCTAACCACTGGTCCAACTACACCATAAGAGTTCTAATACTCATGGCAGATATTTGCAATTACAGATAAATTATAATAAGCAATGACATGCTACAGAAAGATCAAAATGAATTAGAATTGTATTTAACCTCATGCAGGTCATAAAAAAATACGGCATTCAAATGATGAGTCAACGTCTTCCTCCAATGTCAGTGTCTCCCCTTGTTAGGTTGCCTGATAATCAAGTGAGCATGAGACATCAACACTCAAGTTTTGCCTTGGTGCTGGCTCAATTATTTCTCAAAGTAATTTGATCATTACAAAAAGATAATACTACATGCTTTGCCATGAAACCAACAATGAAAAGAGTAAGAGTACAGTAGCCTACTCAGGAGCAATACCAACTGAAGCTAGAGGGTGTACCCTAATTCTTTTTTAAGACAAATCTTGAGTTAGAAAGAATCGATAAGATTATTTCTTACATTAATGTAAGAGGGATATGCATGATACTCACCCTAAATTGGGTCCTGATAAATGTGGACAATCTTTCACATTCTTGTCTACGAGTGCAGTAAATAATCAGGGAGCTGCAATCTTGGAATCTTTTACCATTCATGAGGGTTACCAATGCTTGATCTCTTGCTTTGTCCTCTGATGCTGTGAGCATTAGATTATTTGGTAGAGGAATGCCTTTGATAATACCTCTTTCTCCATCAGGGATTTCCAGATGAGAAGCAATACTAGATGCAGTTATTCTGGTAGCTGTGGCAGTGAGACCAAGGATTGTTTTCACCCCGAGGTTTTCACGCAGGATCTGCAACAAACAATCTGGTTACAAAACTTCATGTCTGGAATAACATATGCATTATAGGGTGAACACAAGAGTTTGAATTCTGATATTCCCTCAAATTTCCCTGACACCCTAATGAAATTTCAGAGAAAATGTCTCCCTGAAACTAAGATTACAGTGATTCTCACAATTTTATAGTTTCAATGATGTTTGGTGGATGAAACACTAGCGCCATTTCATCCGCCAATCAATGACCCGACAAGGATTCCCCTACACCTCCAACTCCTGTGTTGGTCAGCTGATTCCCCCCCCCCTCAATCACCAGTCGCATCGTCTCTATGCTGGGCCCGGCCTCTTTTGAAACTGACCGCGGACGAGAAAGGACTTGATGTAGTGGTGACTTGTGATCGCCTTCTATACATCAAGAATACGGTATTTAGCCTACGGGCTTGTTTTCAATAGTAATGCTTGTTTGTTATATAAATGTTCTTGCTTGAAGTTAATCAAACTGGCTAAGGTGGTTGTTATTTTCTCTCGTCTCTGCCCACCATGCACAGTCAATTCACTCGCGACATCAAGTTTTAGAAATTTTGTCTTGCAATGGAAAAGAACAAGCAGATACCCTTCCTAGAGGTAAAAATTGAAACATTTATTGACAGCCCTGCAGAAGAACGGATACAGGTGAGCAGTGGTCCTGAAAAGGGCTGCCAAGGAAAACAGACGACACCATGACACCACCTACAGTATTGAAAAATGGAGTGACACCGAAGATCCCAAGGCCAATGCCACTATACCTTACATCGCTGGTATGAGTGATAAGATATCTTCTGAGTACTGAGGAAATAATATCGTCATATGATACAACTCCCTGACCAAAGCATCTAACTTACTACCATGGCCAAAGGACAAAATTCTTCAGCAATCCTACAAGGGAGTCTACCAGGTGCCATGCTCGTGAAGGAGGTCCTACATAGGTGAGACTGGCGGGTCCAAGAAGATGTGCATGAAGGAGCATGAAAGGGCTACAAGAAATATGTAGTTGAGTTTATCAGTGATTGCTGAGAATGCATGGAGCAAGCCTGGCCACAAAATAATTTTGACGATGCCAAATTGATATCCAAGGGTAAAAGATATTATCCTAGGCTAATTAGGGAGTCCATTGAAATAACTTAAGTGAAGGATAACTTTGGCAGAGAAGATGTTTACTGTCTATCCAGGGGATGGAAGAGGATTTGGCAGGAAGATAAGAGCCAATCACAGAGCACAGAGGGAAAAAGACGGCTTATATTAATGTGGCCAAAATGATGCCCTGGTACTTCGACCAGAAAACGCCAGTTGCAACACGGGTGAAACTGTTGTCTCGAAAACAACCTACGCAGTGGAAACCTGAGAAATGGGAAAGCATTCATCTGAACAAGGCGGAAACTTATGATGGAATATTCTGCAGCTAGTATTGACAAATATGTCACACAATTAACTGGAGATAATGAAATATGGGAAAAATCTAAGGTTGTGATTGTGGCTGGATTGATCAATCTAATCTGCAGAATACTATGAGTTCCTGATGTTGTCGCGACAAATGTCTCACCAGCGAGCAAAAATTGAATTGAATAGAATGGCATGGGGTTGTTGGTGATATTTTTGCACGTATCCAAGGGAGAATACATTTGAAATTGAATGATCTTGGGTCAAGCATTAAGGTAAGGGCAATCCTTCTGAGAAGCCATTGGTAAGTGTCAAGTTGGCAACATGGGGGCAAAACATAAAACACTGCTCATCATTTGTTTTAAAAAATAACTTTAAAGTGAGAAAATGACAACTCCCACTCAAAGAATGTGATGTTTGGTAACAACCACATATGTATCAATAAAAAAAAATAAGGAGAGTGGCAAATACAAAGGAATCTAAATTCATGCATGAACCTAAACACCAAGCATTACACTCACCTTGCATACCATCAGATAGGATGGTCTGAAGTTATGAGACCATTGTGAAACACAATGGGCTTCATCTATACAAGCAAATGCAATGGGTGGAAGGTGAGAAAGAAAGTTTCTGAAGGTAATGGTGGAACCTTTCCCACCCCCACTGCAACCAACCACAGCTTCTGGAGAAACTAACAAGAAATGCATACTACCCTTTTTAATTTGCTCAAGAACCTTTTCCCTCTGTTTCGCTGTTTGGTTAGTGTGCAAACACGCTGCTTTCAGGAACGAGGGAAGGTTGAGAACCTGCAAGAAGCAATTTAGCCACATCCTTAATGCATGTTAAGCTTTTAATTGCATAATACTGTTTTTAGACAGACCACATTTATAACAGGGAGTTTAATTGTATCAATTTGATAATAAAAGAGCAAAGGATAGAATCATCTCCTACAACCACAGTCAGGCAAATTGTTTAGCACATTACACACAACAATAAATGAGAACAATCGATCAATCTTCTACAATATCTCAACATTTTCATTAAGATAGAACCACATGAAACATGAAAATCTCACTGAAATATTTATTCCAGAAAATTTTTTTCCATGAGTCATATTCATTATTCAGTGTCTAAGTTTCACTTCTAAGATTTTGCACTATCACAGACTTATTATGTAAGTATTTTAACCACCATTTCTATGTGGGGTGATTGATTTTTATGAGAATTAACTGCAAATTTGAACACATGAGAAATAAAGGGAAGTCTATATTCAATGTATGTACATACCTGATCTTCCATGAGAGACACCAGAGGACTCACCACAACAGTGATACACTTTGTTTTACGGGCATATAAGTAGGAAGGGAGCTGATAGCACAGGCTCTTTCCAGCTCCAGTGGACAGCATTAATAGCGTAGACTGGCCAGAGAGGATGCGCATTATAGCTTCTTCTTGTCCTGGCCTAAAGTCTTCATGGCCAAACATTTGTAAAGTGTCAAAAACTTCTTTTGGCGTATCTACAAAAATTTGAAAAATAGTGACTAAAGTACTTGTGTAGGTGTTAAGTCATCTTCAAAATAAAAAGGGATAACACTATTCAAATAAACTAACCAAAAAGCACTAAAACATTAATCAAAAAGTATATTCATGAAACATACGTACTGGATAAGGAAATAATAATGAATGATGTAGGGGTGAATTGGTTTAGAAAATAATTTTGAATAATGCACTAGTGACACCTTAATAAACCACCGGCACTACATTCTGCCATTTCTGCTGATGATGGAACACTTGGTATTTTCAATTGCCAATGACACATCATACTCTTGAAATGTTCCCTTTTGAATATTTTCAATAACTTCAGATTAGCTCCCTAGATATGGCCTGGAGACTGAGCGCATGTCACCCAAGTTTTTCACTTCACCTAGGGCAACCATAAGCCAGGGCACGCTTGCAGTTCCCTTGCATGAAATTTCAGCGACATATGCAGTTTTCCAATGCATAATGTTTACTTGGAGAGCAGAATGCATGTTTATGCACAGAGTCCCACATGCTCATGACATAAAATATCAACTTGTGGACTAAACTCACCTATATAAGACACACAGTCCGCTTTTATAAGACTCGAAACAAAAATAATCAGTGGCTTTCATTATTCTCCCAGCCGGGGTTAAGGGGATCATAGTGCTTTCCTCTGGTACCAAAGACTTCAGTTCACGATACTCTCTCATATCCATTTCTGTTAGACAGGGTGAAGCTGAGAGGTAAATACATAGCTTCACTTTTAGGCATCTAGAAACTATTACCTTATAGTTTTTTCTTCTGTGATAATCTGATTAAAGTAATGGATTTTCATTTGAATAAAACCAAGCAGACCTCAAGTGACTAGTTTCTTCTCTCACAACTTCAATCGAAATCCACTGCTCAATCCATATGTCACTGTAATCAGAGGCATACGACTTGATGCATGCAGTGAATATTGCCTTAGTTGATCTTTCAAACAATTTTTACCCAGAGAAAATCGCATTCAGCCATTGTAAGTTCTTAAGGAATACCTAAATAAAATACAATTTTTTTTTATGAGTAAGCCCTATAAAAATGATTGAAACAGACGTAAGAATCTCAAAAATGACCGAACAAATACTTACACATACAACGTGAACAAAATGGACTGATGAAAAAGAATTCTCGCAAGTGCTGAGTTGGATGATAGTTAGTGATGGCTGTGAATGACAAGCAAGCTAAGAATACACTCCCCCAACTGATTCATGCACAGCTTCCAGGGGTGCAGCAGACCTTCGGGTTTCCGGGAAGGGCAGGGAGATAAGGAACTTATGAATGACGTGCACCCTTCTCTACGATGATTTCGGGGCAAAAAAGTTGAGCGGGGCACACGGGTTGATACAGCACTTAAGCCTAGGCCTATCTACAGCAAAATGTCTTCTCTACATCATGTTGATGGTTAAAAAAATTGTTGTCCTTATTTCACTGTGCCACGAGTGTTTATCCACATTAGGTCATCCCTGAAGAGGGTATTTAAAATTTAAAATTTACCTCTACAAGAACTCAAAAGGTTACGGCTGCAGATGGATTCATATTGCACCCTAAAGTTCTGCGAAAGATATTTACTGAAATGCTGGGTATTATGAGTAAAATTGAGAATATTTTGCTCTTAAGGACTGAAGTGGTACTGCATAAAATCGAAAAATTATGTATAATCAAGAATTCATCACTGAAATTTCCTATTTTCCAGCCAGGCCTCAGAAACACAATGTAAAATTGCAAAATTACCTAAAATCGAGGTGAGAAAAAATGAGATTTTACTGCATGCATAGTATGACAAAAACAATAACGCTTATTTAATTAACTCACATTTTCCTTCAACATATAAATCAAGGAGTCCTAATATTTATGCTGAAAGCAAAATAAGTACAGAATTCCATATGAATCAAATTGATTACCATGTACATATTCTAAAGATTTTAAGAAAACTTTTACCGATCAAATTCCCTCCATCCAAGAGCTGATAAACTGGCTTAACTTCCAACCCAGATCTGGATTCCTCCATTACTATGGCAAACAACTGTTCATTACTTCCTTCCTTTTCCCCTTCCTGAAATAAAAAAGGACAATTTTTAATTAGGGATAGGTCGGCTTTGTTTTTTGGTTCATGCTTCTACCAGTTATTGAGCAAGAACCAGAACCAGAATCAAAGCCAAAAAGGATTGGTATCAAAATAAGTGGCATAAAAACCAGTTTGAAACCTGTTAACTCCCTGAAAGCAGAGAAAAGCTTCCTATTAAAGCCAGGTAAAATATGGTATGTAGGAGCTTTAATTTTCCCAAATTAATGAAATTCACATGTAAAGAGGACTATATAATTGATTTTATTACATTCAACTTCAATATGTGATGAAATACTACCATATTTGGCATTTTCTAATTGATATATGTATGTCATTGGTAGCTTCTACCTCATACAGAGGTGATTGTCTTTCTATTGCTTTCATGAAGTATGACACGAAAAAATTCGGGACATTTCGCTCATGAATTGGACATTGCTTTGGTTAATTCCACCTTCACGTAAATTACTCTTCATTTGCACCATAGCACAAACTTCGCTCATGAAAGAGAAGCTCTCTTTCAATCTCAATGGGCTTTAATTGGTTTCATCTCCCTCTAGGTGGCTGACGACAGTGAGCTATTTTGAAAAATGGGAGGTACCTGAGCATAAATATAGCTGCAAATGGAATGTACCAACAACATTCTCTCGAATAGAACTATTGTAATGCTAGTTTTCTTTCCGTGATGCTAGGACAGTATCCACCATGAGTGTTTGCACAATTTCTGCTGTCCATTGGCAATCCAGCTTTCTTGACTATTTGACTTTCATAGGCAATCATGACAAAAACATTTTAGGATTATCTTGTTATTTTCAATCTTAAAAATACTCATGTATTGTTACCTGAAGAAACTACTGTTTGTATGCTTGCTTAACAACCAATGTATATGTGATGATTACGAAGCATGAAATAGGTACATATTATCTTTCAACGTGCAATGATAACTGTAGGAGCATTTACAGTAGAACACAAATTTATGCATTTTAAGAGAAACATGTTGTTAATAACAAAAAAAGGCCCAAAGTTGAAAATAGAATCATCATATGCAGATTATACAGTACCTTAGGTAATAGACTGGGAATATATTTTCCTCAGTATCATTCTCCATGACCTCAAAATACTTATTTCACACATCCAAAAAATCTTGCCATTTAGAACTGAAACCTTAGCTCCTCCTAAACTGTTGGCAATAAGGAAAATATGCTGAATCACGCCTCATTCAAACAAGTAATATTGAAATGAAATGACATTTCCTCATTGGGTTTTAAATTTAAAATTCAAAATTTAAAAACCCAGCTGACCATATGTTAGACACCACGAACAATGAATATGGGAAGGATTTTATTTTGGAAATGGTTTGAGTCCCTGGTCTTTCTATGGTCATTGATTGAGCGATGAAAAGATGGTGACATGCAGTCATGCCAACTACCACTGTAACCACGTATAAGCCAGAAACAAATAACAATCACAAGTGCCCACACTAGGTGCTCCTCTCCACTGACTGAATATTAAGAAAATTTAATTCTTTCACATTTAAATTAATTTATGTATACTATTTTACATCCAATTTTAACTTTATGAACACTTTCTAAACTTGGTGGAAATGTTGCCAACACCATGATCACAGACTGTAAATCATTTGAATAGGGAACTAAAAGGTTAGTTATTTTACATTCCTTCATGATACAAAGATACTTTTTGAGAAAGTCTTCTCAAGTAACAGCCATAACTCATTTTAACACATCGTCAAAGACCGCAAAAGTTAGGGGAAACAAAAAGAAATATTTTTTTGCAATACATTATGAGGTTTGAAAATATGAAATTCATAAGCACAAAGTGCCATTTCTTTTGGTAATGCTCACTTTGTATAATCGAGTTTCCCATGTAATCTCAAAAGGCAGAGAATTCTTTTAGATCATTGGCATTGGATTTGCAAGGCAAAGGAAAATCATAGAAATAAGTATACACAAGATACCTCAAGCAACAGAAGTTCAATGGAATATGGAAAAATGTGTTCTACTTCACTCAGACAAGTAGTGTGTCCTCCAAACATTGTCATATAGCAGTGAAATCTGGGTATATGAAGATAACTATTAGATTATGCTAACTTCAGAGGGAATGGGGTAAAGGAGGAGTGCTTGTGGGGAAAGTACGATGATTAGAAACCAGCAGGCGATGAAAGAATTTGGGTTGGATACTCCAGTGATGGACTAATACAAAAGGAGGAAGCTTTGTTGGTTAGGCCATGTCGAGAGAATGGATGACAGTCGTAGAGCTAAACAGGTATGTGATCAAAACAGTCACCATGGTAGTAGACCAGTAGAACAGAAATGAGAGGAAGAGATAGACTGTGAAAATCATGGGTGAATTAGGTAGAAGAGAGACTAGAGACGAGGAATATTATGAGTCTAAAAATAGGAGACGTTGCATGAAGCAATGCAAGAGTGTACGGGAAGCAAAAGTGATATGCACGGATACGTCATAATGAAGGAAATTATTGAAAGGGGTTTTATAGGACTAATTACAATACCTTAATTCACAGACTACGCCTTCCTTGAAAGGTGATGGAGTGATAAATATGAATGTGTTTCAGCACAACAACCAGGAGAAAAAAATAGTCCATCAACTGGATCTCTGAGGGGGGGGGGGTGCTGTAGGAGATAGACATTGAAAAAACCTACCAAAGCCCACCACAGAAATCAAACATGGAGTTATCTATAATTTACTAAAAAAGAAAACTTGAGGAATTGGAATTGATATAACTATGATGAAACTAGACATTTTAGGTATGAGAAATATGATGGCCCGTGATTCATCCAATTCTTTATTCAGGAAATATAAGGAACAAGCCAGGTTGAGGAGGGGCTGAAGAGGTATGGAGCACAGAGGTGGGTAGGAAAGGGTTATGTGTAATACAGAGGGGGAAAACAACACCAGTCAAAATATATTGATACTAAGCCTAAAACACGGGGAAAATTGCACTAACTCAAGCTGGCAGAGGAAGAGCTGGAAGAAGCAAATGAAGAATTGGCAAGCACAATAAAAGGTGATGCAGGTCTTAGTGTAATGGGTGACTGGAATACTGTGGTTGGAGAAAGTATAGATTGTGGGGAAGTATGCCCTCATGGACTTGGCACAAGGAATAAGCCTCATGAAGTTTGACTTGGTTTGTAAATAAATTCCCTTTGTAATATTCCACAATGGTTTTTATTATTCCAACCTAGGTTGCGACTCAAGTTAAGTCATTAACAAGGTTAAGTCATTATCAAGGTATCATAATAAAAACCATTGTGGAATAATACAAAAAGAATTTATCTCATTGTTCACTCTATCGACCTCCATTGATTTAGGATTATTATTACGTGTACGACCTTTCCTCGAGAGAATATCCTATAAAAAGAATTTATTTACAAACCATCGCAATGTTGTTCCACCAAGTGAAGCCTGAGAATTTATAATATATTTGTGAAGTTTGACTTGTGGAGTGATTCATCAGCTATGAGATTGTAGAGTTGAATACCTGGTTTGGACACCATTCAAAATTATATCACACATGGAGACACCTAGTGGTCATAAAAATTATCAGACAGACTTTGTACCAGCAAAAACAAGATCTAGACTGAAAATGCAGACAGTATATCATACTCTTGTCCTGATATATATTCAGACTGCAACTTAGTTATTAGTGTATGCCTATACAAATTTAAAGAGTGGAATCTAAGAATACCTAATTCTGAAAATATAAGAATAATTCTTCACTGTAAAAATAGTCAGAATGATGGCTATTGGGAGGGACAAAGATGTTGAAGGGAAATAAGAATGAAATGAAAACGGGGTTGACCAATCAGAGGTGGATTAAGATCATTGTTTTAGAGGGGGGAGACAGCAAACCCCTCCTCCCTCTTGATCTGCCACTGTGGCCAAATTAAATAAAATGTTGCAAATAAAGAGAGCAGAAAGCTATAAAAAATAACTGATTGAAGGACAAGAATCAATGATTACACAAAGAGGGAAAATTGAAAAGTGATATGACAGACGAAGGTAAGCAGGAATACAAGACACAGGCAAATGCAATTGAGAGCAAATCAAGGAAGGCCAAAGAAATATCCTTGCAGAACGGATGCAAAGAAGTTGAGGATCCAGACATCCATTGACCAACACATCAAGAACCGATCAACTAAGGTCTACTTTACACGTACATGGACAACACAACATTCATGCATAAAGCAAATTTCACACACAGAAGCAAATGAAAAAGGACAAAAAATGGAGACTTAAGCAGTAATTAGTATATCTATATAGACCACTCAAGCATACAATGGATAAGTTTTTAAACTGAGTCACCTAGACAAATTTTAAATTCACTGCAACATTGCAGATGAAAATTTACCATATTTTCCAAAAATGACAACACAAGAGCAAGACAGTTCACCTCATTAGGTTGATCCATGCCTCCAGTATCCCAAGAAGGTTTGGACCCATTTGCTTTTTTGCACATGATGGCTGCTTCCTCTAATGTGGGAAACTCAGATACATCTTCCTCATTATCCTCAGCAGGCAACAGCTTGTCCACTAGAGTCCACAGAAAATCATGCATCCTCTTAGAACCATTAATTGCACAAAACATTAGAATAATAACCCCAAAGAGCCAGTGCAACTTGATTAGAATGCACTAAATTCTAACAAAACAATAACACTAGAACCATAATTTAATTGGCTCCATTTCACATTAGATAATGTTTTCTATAAGTGCATTCCAACATCATCAAATATTAACTTGATACTTAAGGGGATCACAACCTCCTTCAAATCATCCACATGCCAATTATGAGAACAATATACATGTAACAAAGACACTGAGGGCTTAAAAATTTTAATGGAATCAGTAATAGAATCAAAGAAAAGAAGCACGCTTCGTTAAAAACTGCTACGAACGAACATATAGTGTTCCACAACCATTTGAGAGATTAAGGTGAGAGCCCCTAAAGACTCGGAGGCCGTAAGCTAGACTTAGGCTGCTTGAGATATTCAGAACTGGTGTGTTTCAGAGCGACACAGAATATTATCATGATGCCTCACTACTACATTTCTAGGCCTGACAGATGCAATAAAATAAGAGATATACTCTGCCGAACAGATAGGAACAAAAACTCGTTCTTTCCGCACACAATAAGTGACCACAATAAAAACTGAGCTCCACTAAATGCACTCCTATAATACATGTCTCCATTTCATCTAAAAAAAAACTTACACCTTTAAATGGCTGGTGACCTAACACCCCCTCCCACACGCCCATGTGGCGGCTCGTGGGATAGTACGTACAATGTAGATTAGCAAGAACAAATTGAACTTTCAACATGAAATAGTAATAGCTTCTCACAATGCCATTCTGAGGTAAAAACAATGATATAGGCAAAATGATAGGTAAAAATTACAATTTCATCTTGAAAAGTTGATTTGAGGTGGTTTGTTCAGCCCTCTCTACAATATGTCTTTTGAAGTGCCCATTTACTCTACCTTCATTGTTGCACAACAAAAGTTAAGTCATTTGACTGTCAGAAGGTTCTGTTTATTTCTTTTTAACTGTGTCCCAAGCAGCCAGAAATTCTTTTACGTCCTCAGAAGTCACAGTATTTCCATCGTTGTCATCATCCTCCTTCCAACTACCTTCTTCAACCATACTCTTCAATTCTTGGAATTCTTCTTTGTTCCACCCTCGCCTATGGTCGTCCGTGAACTCAACAATAACATTTCCATCAACCTCAAGCTCTAATGTATGACCTATTTCTCATGTATGGGATGCTTTTCATCAAACCAATGAAAATTTTGCACAACTTCTGGCAATTCTGGCTTTGCCAAATATTTTTCGGGTGTTTAAAATCTTTGCTTCACAACACAAACAGAGCACTCTTTGACAATACCACAATGCTAAAAAGACATTCAAACACTGACCTTCCCGCTAAGGTAGAGTGAATAGAGCCATCAGCGACACTGATGGCAGTGAAATGCAGATTCTCCCGGAGTATCAGAGTCCAATGTACATTTCGATGCATATTTTGGTATCCCATTACATTATGTCCCATTACAGTATATTCACCAAGGAGTGTTACGATGTTATTAGTCCCATTTCGTTTATGTAATTTATAATCTCACGATATTCACTGGTCTCCATTGAAGAAGCACATGCACTCTGTCGGTCGGTAATTTGCTCTAACAATTAGATAATATTTGGTGGAAGCGTTCATATTTTTCTAAGTTGGTGAACAAAATTGTCTCTATATTGACTAATGAAAGCCTAAACTTAAATTATCGTAGGTGTGATCCTACTACTTACAGACGTTGCACTATCTCGCAGGAGCTGACTGGCAGTAGCGCTAGTCATCATAAAATTTGCTATAATTGCAATGCTGATTGCAAAGTAAATTCATCGTTAAGTGAACCCATCATAAAGTGGGGGTTGACTGTCGAGTAACTAGAGCCTTGTCCTACAATAAACAACTTCAATGAAATGTTCACAAAGATACCTTTAGCCACTTCTCCTTCACGTGGAAATACCACAAAATTCATAGCATTTCTCTTCCTTTTTCCTTAACCAATGCACAATCAGTGAATAAAAACTATAATAATTAAGTCAGCTAATAACCTAAACCTCAGTAAAGAAGGTCCTAATAAGGTCCCCAAACAATTACACATTTTTTCTTCAGTGGAATGGAAAAAATCTCCCATTCATAAATAATTACTGCCTAATACAATTTCATGCAACCCTCCAACACATACTTATGTCATACAGAATCAGAACATTAAGTTTATTCACTCAGCTAGACTTAGAGCCGCATAAAATCTCAAAGCCTAGAAATAGATTCCTGCATAAAGATTTTACTTTTTCTTTAGAGTTCAAAATAAAATTATAAATGTACATACCCTTCATGCAATTCCTGCTGTAATGACCAACATCTCCACACTTAAAGCATTTTACAACATTTTTTCCACACAATTCATCGCCATCCCGGTTGGCTTTTTTCTTGTACATCATTTTCTTGTACTTGGAAAAAGAAGTATTTTTCTTGCCACGGACATAAACTTTCTTCTTAATGTTGATTTTAACAAAATTTTCATTCACTGTGCCACTGGCTATTTTTCTGCAAAATGGAGAAGGTTTAATTTGCACTGAGCCAATTAGTAAAACTTTACGTGATTAGTAGACTTTACGTAAGAATTTGTCAAACAAATGGGAGGAGCATAATTTCTACACCATATTTAGGTTACACAGGACAGAATAAAAAGGGTGAATTGAGGTATTTCTCAACCATGTATACCATTGTATGAAATAGTAACTATATATTGCTATAATTGAATGGAGAGAAGAAAGATACAATGAACTTCAATTGAGGACCATAAATAGAATAAGAAAAAACCTGACTTGATGAAAGCAATACGTACTGACTGATGAATGAAGATTAATTTTCACACCTCAAAAGGGCAAAGTAGACAATTTTTATCTCTCAAAACACATTGGAGCTCAAAGTATTTTACAAGTTTGGCAAATTTCAAGCTATTCGGGACTAGCCACGGAGTTCCACTTTTATGGAGTCACCCGCAATGCACACATGTGCGAATTTCCACAGAGAAAAAATCATCCGCATTGACCGGGATTCGAACCCGGATCCCTCGATTTCTGGCCGAGTACTTTAGCCAGTTAAGCTACCGAGGCGTCCTCTTCCCCTGTAGATTTTTTTGGTGACCTTTACAGGACTAGATGTTCTCGACTGCCGGACATACAATGTAACAATCAGTCGCTACTGAGCACTAAGCCAAGGGGCGCTAAGTGCTCAGTAGCGACTGATTGTTACATTGTATGTCCGGCAGTCGAGAACATCTAGTCCCGTAAAGGTCACAAAAAATCCACAGGGGAAGAGGATGCCTTGGTAGCTTACAAGTTTGTACAATCTAGAAAATCAATCATTATTTAATAGAAAAATTTCTAGCACCACAGCATTTCAAAACCAGACCCAATGATGGGGTGCTAGTACCATAGCATCCACACTGACCCATAGGAATGGTATGTAAAATTTTCCTAGTTTCCGTGGAGTAATTGGGGAAAGGAGGGATGCACAGATACAACTGAGATCATCCTGATAATCAACTATTTTGCTTGATTAATCAAAAAACTTGACAATCTATGGACCAAATATCTCATGAAAGAATTAAATTTATGCATTATATAAACAATTAAACAGTTGATCACAGCCAAATGTTGGTTTTTCTACAGACATTTCAGAGCTCAGAACAATTCTGGGACTTTACTGTCAAAGTGGCCCATGGGGCTGCTACTAGGGTTAAATCCTTGGCTCTCCTCTGTCACTGATGCTCATGAAACCCATAGGTAGAACTGGTGAAGATAAGCTGTACATTCACCCTTAGGAATGTTTAAGAAGACCATAGTCCCCATAATTATAATAATAATAAAAAAACATACACATTATGAAACAGCCGATGGCATGTGAAGCATGCTTGGTGCCCATCAAACAAATGTAGCAGTGTGGGAAAAATATTGAAATATCCATGTTCTGGCTGTTTTTGTCATTTGATTCTATATTTACTTGTATTTATAATAACTTAAGATTCACAAATTACTTTCAATATATCAATTAATAGGTCAACTTTGTTCATGGTCCTCAGTCAACAATTGGAGATTGGCTGGGATAGACTAGAAGATCTGGAATGTTTTTCCCCAATCTAAATAAATTAAAGTTTCCAATTCCTCCTTAAAAACTCAAATAAGCGTGACCTCATCCCTCATATTAATAAAATTAATCACTCCACTGATGTGACTACAACAAAGTTCCTCGGGCTTTTAATCTCTGATGGCCATGATTGGGCACCTCACATCCAGGTTGTAATCAACAAAATTTCTGAGGGTACATACATGATCAGGAGGTTGTTTCCTATTGTGTCATGTGGTACATTGAAAATGATTCATTATGCCAAAATTCATCCTCATATTTCTTATGGCATCCTGTTTTGGGGGAATTCATCTGCTGCTAAAAGTTTTTTGTCAGCTCAAAAACAAGCTATCAAGGCTATGTATCAAGTTCCTATTCACACCCCCAACAAACCTTTCTTTGCTAAATCTAAGATCCTCACACTTACTCCTATATATATCCTTACATGTGCCTGCTTCGTTAAAGCAAACCTTTCTAAATTTCCCACTAATTCTACCTACCATGATTATTTCACCCGATCAAGACACATTATCCACTCTTATAAATACTCTAGCTCTCTGTCTTAAAGGTCCCAGTCACTCTGCCTCTATCCTGTACAACAAGATTCCTGATGAAATTAAAAATTGTATCTCACTTTCTGTGTTTAAAATGAAGTTCAAACGTATTCTGTCCGTAAAATGTTATTATAGTGTTTCGGAATATTTGGAAGATACATTGTAATCAGCATTTTTGAGCAGGTACCCGGAACCCCTTTAGTTTCCATGTCCCTGCTACTGGCTGCTACTTGTTAGTGTGAACTTTCTGTGCAGCTTACTGATTTTGTATCAAATTCAATTATGACTTAGGTATTAATATCCTTGGAAAGTGTGATCTTGGATGTTTTTTCCTTATATGTGCATTGTATTATTTCCATTTGTTTTACTGACATTGTAGCCATTCAACTGTATTTATTACCAATGGTGAAATATTGTGTATTAATGGCAAATAAAATTAATGGCAATAAAATGGCAAAATTTATTATTATTACTATTAAAGCGCCAAAATTGATTGAGAGTAGTAATTTACTACCATCCAACGAGTAGCAAATTGAAGGAGTAATTATGCGCATAGGGAATCCACCAAATTAATTATGAGAGTTTGCTTTAAATGTATTTAAAAAAAAGTTAATTGAGCACATGGTTGGAGAGCTAATTATCTTTACTTCAAACATCTTCAATTCAATAGCCATTTCTGATTATTCAATTAACATTTAATCCATTCACTTCCAATAATTGTGCCTCCCTACAGGACAAAAGACTGGGCAAAGATTTAGAACACATGAAAATCTAACTTTCAAAAGTCTACAAAGAAAAATGAACTTAAAAGCAAGTTCATCCGAACTTCTACATTCAATGAAGAGGAGGGATCCAGATACTGAGACAGAATCATAATTGAAGATAAGGAAATGAGAACTGAAGAGAGAAGAGAAAAAGGGATAACTAGAGTCATAGATAAAGAAACAGTAACCTTACGTTTGAGAGAATCAAGAAGCTATGAACATAGCAAGAAATAATAAGGAAAAATGAATGAGTAAGAAATTTGGGTTAAATAAAATACACTTTTGATTGAGGTCGATGAAAAATGTGAAGTGGATTGAGGGGCCACACAGAGAGGAGACAATGGATGAGCGGCGATCTCAGATTATACTGCGCTGCAGAGTAAGGAAGAATAAGAGAATGATACCCTCCATCAAAGATGAGAAGAAAAGTTAATGATCTAATTATAATCAATGCACCAGAGGTGAAAAGAATTAGAAAAAATAAAGGTTGGATCCTCATCCAAAAAAATTAAAGCATTGAAATAGGTAAGGTAGGGAACAGTTACTCATATAAGTTTCACACGATAGTTTGTTAAACATTACTTTTTTTAAGTATCCTACCAGTTAAGGTAGGTTTTGCTGAATGTCAGAGAATCTCCTCTTGGTTTTCTACACATTTCACGGCCTATATATCTCTACTATACCCTTTTTTGCCTTGGCATACGATCTATCCTTCTTCATCCCATCCATGAAACTTATTCTCTTTCTTCCCCTTCCCCTCTTGCCCAACATCTTTCCCTCTATTAAACTCTTCAGCAACCCATCACCCTTGATTGCATCCTTCAGCCACCTACTCTGCCTATCCCGGATTTCATTCAAAAGTTTTCTTTCCTCGCCCACCATCTCAAGCACTTCCTCGTTAGTTTTCCTTTCCATCCACCTAACCTTCTCCATCCTTCTCCACACTCACATCTCAAATGCCTGAAACCTATTCTCGTCCTCCTTTCCGAGAGTCCACGTTTCTACACCATACAATGCTATACTCCACATCAAGCTCTTTACCAGCCACTTCTTCACATCCTTGCCCAATGTTCTCGTCATCAGCTCCCTTCTATTACTACTAGTGCTATTCTCTTACATATGTCTTTGCTACTATGTCCATTTTCTTCTAGCGTACTACCTAAGTAACTAAAATGCTCGAGTCTGTGTCTTCCAGCTCTAATCACCAGCCTCACATTCCTTGTCCTAGAGAAGAATCTCATTACTTGTTGTTTTCTTATGGTTTATCTTCATTCCAAATATCCTGCACTACATCTCTAAAGCATCTACCAAAGCCTGCAGTCCCTTCAAAGTCCCACTAACCAGGGTCTGATCGTCCGCGGATCTAACTGACTTTATCAGATGCCCTCCTACTTTGATTTCGACCTCAAGTTCTTCCCATGCCTGTCTTACCATTTACTCAGAATAAATGTTGAAAAGCAATGGCAACAACGGGCACCCTTGCCTCACCCCGTGACCCAGAGTCCTGCAACCCAGGCCTGACACTGATTTCTGACCAAGCCTGACTGTCCAATGAGTGATAGGCCCGACCCGATGGAAGGCATGTCCGACTGAGCCCACTCCGACTTGGCCTGATAGCATGAGTAGGGAAGGGCTTCGGCCCAATTAAACTCTGATGCCAAACCATTGGGCCTGGGAAAGCGGGGAGTGTCTGACTGAAACGATCGGGGCTTATCTTAGGGAATAGCCGACAACTATTCCTCCACATACTAGCATAGTACAGCATTAGCAATGGGATTCCTTATAGGATTCCCAGGCAGTAAGCTTTAAAAAAGAGTAACAATATGGCTAGTGTGCATCTTAAGAGGAAATATCTTACGTGACCTAACTATATATGCCTTAGAAGCCTTAGCAATGGCATGGTGTAACAATTACAAATAATGTACATTATGATAATTACTTATAAGAAAACCAGAATAATATTTCAAATGATTAGTTCCATTCAAGTGCAACTTAAAGGAAAAATCCTGATCTGAATAATAGGTAAGGATTCCATGAGATGACGACCTTGCCTCCCTGGATGCCAGGCCCGACACCCACCCCATCTTCCCATAGTTGCCAGAATTCATTTCTCTTTGATTACCATTCATTTTTCTGGGTAGTAAATAGTTGGGAGAGGACTCCCACCCCGACTTCCTAACAGTGTTTATCATGTGACACCATCACTGGACTACCTTTCATCTGGCTCCTACCCTTTGAACTAGCTGGCATGGGTGGCCCTACTGGGAGCATTATTAATTGCTCCCGCCAGTCCAGCTCTTGCGGTCATTTGAATGCGCAAGCCACCACAGACAGGAAAAAACCTGCGACAAGATAAAAAAATGATGATCCAGATCTTTCTCAGTCTCTTGAGTTATGCACTGTTGTGCAATATTTATCCCAAGTGCTGATGTTCCTGTTTACAGTAGTAGCCAGTAAAGAATATTATCTTTCAGGGAATGCTACTCTTAAATAAGAATAAACCAAAAACTGGCAATTGGCCAGGATGACATGAGAGAGGAAAGAGAGGGAGAATCATGTTCAGATCACAGAATTATAAGAGTAACACAGGGTAGCCAGTACTTACTAATTCATTTCATTCTATTTATGCTAAGAAAAATATGAAGAGAGATGCATGGTGAAGCTCAGCATCAATATCAAGAAAAAACAATCTGAGAACAGCAAACAAGCAAAATGAAATTAAGCAACAGATTAGGATGCAGGAATGATAAAAAAGAATGATTTCATAAAAGACTCAAATCCATCAACTGTATGCAACACAGAAGATAAAGATGGTTAAGAAATACAAAAACAAATTGGCTAAAAGAAAGTTATAAGTCATATAAAAGAAGCAGGAAATTTATTCTTCGCAAATATAATGAAAATTAACGGGGAGTCACTATGGCTTCACCAGACAGAAACAGTAACATTATTGTGGTGAACAATTAATGAGGATTTTTGAAATGTACCAAGGAATATTAAATAAGGTAAGTATTTTGAAGATGAAATTTTACTAACCTATTCTGATTTATCTTTTATGAATGTCATTTGAATATAAACTTGTTTAAGATCTGCTATACTATGATGGATTAAATGGAGGGTATCATCAACTCTTGAAAACAAAATTAAAGTCTACTTACTTTTCTAAAGCCTTCTCTTTACCAGTTTTTTTGGTTGTACCTTCTCCACGTTCTGGCTTAGACTTCGACAAACTAAATGAATCGTCAGTGGCCTTCGATAATTTTTTCAGCACAGTTTTTGGTAATGAAACAACAACATTTGAGGACTCCTTATCACCATTCCCGTCTGATTCCAGAGACAAGGAAGCCCTCTTCTGGATTTTCTCTGGCCTCAATTCTCCGGAATTATCACAGTCTTCAACCTCTAGAGTTTTATCACCCAGTTTCTTTCGTTTCATACATGCCTGAAAAAATGAACTTTTTTGACTGGACTCTGTGTCGGAATCACTGACTAGATCATCATCAACCTCGACGTTTGTTTCCAAGGATGAGGCATTCTCCAGCTTTTCACCCAAAGTTAATGAAGATGTTGGTTCAGGTTGACTGACAGGGCAATTTTCTACATCTGGAATTTTTAATAATGAATTTCTTTTCACCCATCCGTCATTAAGCTCTCTAGTTTTCAGTGCCTTGGGTTCTAATATTGCTTTGTCAATTATACTTATTGAGTTTCGGAAAATGTGCTTGTGGGATGTGATTACTTTAAAAGAAAGGTTTTCTGAAGGATGGTCTACTAAAAAATCCATGGAGTCTTCAGACGGAGGTGGCTCTAAACTCACTGGTTTTAATGAGACCGGATCTTGGGATGAGTGGCATTTCTGTGAGGCCTGCAAAGAAACACTGACCGGCCTTAAATCAGCGTCACTCTTAGACCGTTGAGAAAAGCTACTAAATTTTCGCGGATTCCGTTTGAGATTGAACTTCGAGCCACCAAATAACTTCTTAGACAACTGACTTGAAGAACTGGGTTTCACACCAATTACGTCCGTATTTCCTGCTTTCACACAATTCGGTTTATTTAAATGAGCACCCCAGACATTTGAGTCTTTTATCGCTAGTTCTAATTCTTCACTTGGAGGATTAGGAGACCGGATACTGAGCCTAGATTCAACACCACAATTCAAACTAGCTTGCGAATCTTCAGCCGGCTCCAATGTTAATGACATATTGGAATCACTATTAGCGAGTTCAGATTTATTGGAAAACAGAGCATTGTTTATATTCATGTTCTTAACGTCATCGAAGGTTAAAGCAGAACTATCATCTTCCACGAGCAACATAGGATCTAATATTGTTCGTTGAAGATTTAAAGTTTTCAACTTCCAATATTTTCTGTAAGCCTCCCGGATATCTGGTGACGCTGATTTAATATCATCCTTTAAATAATACACAATAAACATTATTGGAACCGAAAATACAGTGAAAAAACAATCAATAAAGGGCACTGAATGAACTATCTGAGTACTCACTTTTGAAGGAATTCTGCCAGTTGATTTTTTGAATTCAGACTCCCATAATTTTACTTTGAGTTTATATTTTTGGTATTTTACCTTAAATAACGGTTCTTCAAAAGATGCCATGCTGAACCTAATTCATTAAAAATAATAAAACTAGATCAACACACCTACCTACGTGACTATTACATTTTCCCGCTTAATGATGCCCCCAGTAACGCAGAACTTTCTTGTTTTGTTTCTGGATTGGCGGACATTACGACTGCCTCTGATCATTGACCTCAAGAAGTGCCTATTCTGAATTCACGAATTCATCAGTTTTTACTCTCGTTATGCACGTGAAAGTTCTAAATGGGGGAATATGATATTTGCTACTAAGAACAAAACAGACAATAAAAGTTCCCGGGGACAGCAATTAGCAGGACTGTCTTTGGGGTTAAAGGCCCTGTTCAAACGAAGGTCGGGGAGACTGAGAGGCATTTACCTAGCATTCCTTTTTTGATAAGGTACACTACTCTTTTACGCTAATTTCCTTAAAATAAGGAAATTATCTAAAAAATTGGATAATAATAAAAAAGGCAATTGTTCTCGCCATTTTCATTGACTGAGGATCTACAAAGGGTGAGATTTTTTTGTGGAAAAAGGGATTATTTTGCCCCAAAAGTGGCGTTATGTTCCTAAGAAAGGGGTGTTATTTTACTTTTTACAGATAACTTTGTACATTTAACAGTTATAATGTTCTGAAAAAGTATCGAAAATATTATTATTATTATTACGAATATGAAGCTACATAGCTGACTGTAACTGAATTACTGACTGATTCACTCATTGGTAAACATTCCTGGGCACTTCTACAAAAGCAAGACCATTAAAATTTTCATGGGAGGTTAATCATGGACAATCGAGTCAGGAAAAAAATCGAAAATTTCTATATTTATTTCTTGGCTTGAGTCCAGAAAGGATTGTGATTTAAAGGAAACTACTTAGAGATATTAGAAAAAACTATCTGGAAGAAGAATTATAACTAAAATATTCGCCATATTTTGAGAAATAGCTAGGAGAAAAGACTATATACGATGGAAACTCTGGCGAATTTTGATATTACAAACCGTTGTACCGTTGTTCAGGTATTAAAAAGATTTGACTAAATACGCGAGCGTGAGTACAGTTCTCAATAAAAAAAACATCCGTTCAATGCAGCTGAAAGGCAATGGTATTGGGGGAATAGGGCGATATTTGACTGGAGCATGAATGGATGTACAATGATAATAACATAAAAATCCATTATACACCTGTTAGTTCAAGGTTGGAATCGCACAATTATTTTCTTTACTTGTATTTAGTAAGCACCTTTACGGAGTTTCAGGGCTTAAAAAGCATATAGTACTCCTAACCTAGTAGTGTACCTAACCCCCTCTCTCCCCGCTTCCTAACTGTAAATGCCCACTTACTATTGTTACCATTAAAATCAAGAAGCACACGACTGATAAAGACGCTTTTCAGACCACAGGGAAATTAATAAATGGTACAGAAAGCAGGCCGAATTTGGTTGAAGAATTGGAATGGTTATGAGAGAGGTTGGTCATAAAAATTATCCTTTGATCGAGGCTTCATTATAATGAGGCAGACGAAAATTTTTTTCTTCAAAAGAAAAATTGGCCGAAGTAGCTACATAACTGTCTTTCAAGTTCACTTTTTGGTAAGAACTCCATTGTAAGGTGAAACGTATCGATCTGAATCGACGCCAGAGCTAGCTTGCCAGATTATTTCAAAATAACCCGTGAAACGTCCATATCTAAAGCCTTTCTCCACGGGCCTAAATGAGGACATGGTGAAATAAATGGTGATATCATCCATTTCAGACAGGCCTATAATTCATCTAAATCAACTTTGCAAACTCAATATTATTTTTAAGATGCCGTGGTCATTGCCGCTTGTTGGCGAAGAATGTGATGCAACGAAGGTCCTCGATGAAGGTCCATCCTCAGAGTGATCATTGCAATTTTTCCTAGGTTGGAAGAAATTTCCTGCCAAATTACGGTTGATATAAAGGTGTGATTAAAAGCCTGAAAGCCTGGGAAGATCCGGAAAAAGTTGATTCCAGTTGTTTTGGCCTGATATTGATATTTAAAAGATTGCAATCGTATAATATTTTATGAAGCGACACGATACATTTTGCGTTTGTTTTACTTCCGGAGTTTAGAAAATGGATGCTGAAGGGTGGAAAATAGCCTAACCTGTAATTATAGCTCTACAGCTACTCATATTTTATAAATTATAAAGAGGATGTAAATCATTTCAGACCAGAACCCACCCATTTGTCATGCTCGTGTAGTGAAGCGATTGCAGCGCCCAGAGTTGGGGAATCAAGGGGGGTTGAAGAGGCTTTGAGACGCAATCCGAACAGCGCCAGGCGTTGCATGTCACGCGCAGCTTTGTGCTAGCTATTTGCCCCATATAGGGAATGGTAATCCAGTACCTCTAGTGCTAGCCAGTATCTCTATGAATATGTTACACTCAGTCAAAGGAATTGAAATTTTCGCGACCGCGCGGTGGCGGGATTTCTATGAGGATGGTTATTTTTCAGAGAAAAAAGCCCTTGAATCGGGTGAGCTTTGACTCTGGCGCTGAGGCGGATCAAGCCACCGTAAGATTAAAAAAAATCTATTTTCCTACCAAATCGGTCATCCTGAGCAAATGGATTTCTATGCATGAGGATGACTGTTATCCGAGGTAAGTGCCCGAGTCAGCTACTACGCTAAAGCGGAACGCTCGCACTTGGCCCTTTCAAGGTTAACCTGAAAAAATGCTCCATTCCCCTCATGTACAAGTACATGTACATGTATATACCTCCCTCTTGCTCCTGCCTATCCATCATCGCACACGGTGAAACAGTGAAGTATGGTGAAAAATGACAAAAATATTTCAAAATCGTGTTATTTTCAATAAACACCTAAGCTCGCGTTTTTCGCCTACAAAACGTGAATAACGCTTTAAACTGGCATTATCGCAAATGCGAAAAATGTAGGTCTCTATTAATTAAGTAAGCGTAATGAAAAGGCATTGATTTTATTTTTATGAAATTTCTATAGGCTCCCATTTTTTTATATGATCCGCAATACTGTTGCAAGTAATAGAGAAAAATCCATTTTTAAGGCGGGTAATAAAGTTTCTCTGGCTGATAAGATCCACTCATGAAAGATTACCTTTTAGGGGCTATAGGAAGAATAGTGAGTTAGCAACAAACGGAAGTGGATGACGTCGGAAAAAAAGCGCTCAAGGAAAGAGCAACGTTAAATCAAAAGAGTTCATCGTCTTCAATAGAGTCAGAAAAAGTCTGAGAATAAATTTCACGGGGATCGGGTCGGTGTGGTGGCTAGAGTACTGGCTAACCAGACGGGCAGCCAGGGTTTAAATCCCTGCAGAGGCGGATGTTTTTCAGAGGAAACCCGATCCCTACTTGAGTGTCTTGTGGAGGGCACTTCAAGTACAGTACTCCGTCTGTCGGATGAGACGACAAGCCGTGGTCCCATTGGCGCCTTTAGTTAAGAGTAGGCTAATGCCGACGCCGGGTTTCCTGGACACGACAAAGCTAACTTCTGTTTGGCTATAGGCCAGCAGAAAATAGAACTTGCTCAAGTGCCAATATTGGGTGAGAAATTGTCGAGGAGATTGTGGTATTGAAATTGGGCCGGAACTTGGTGTGTGTCAAGGGTACCACAATCCACCCTTCCTCGCTTACCTATCCCCTATGGCGCAAATGGCCTTAGCCGTCGGTCGCCCCCCCCCCCAAATATCCAATCCAATAAATTTCACGAAGACATTTTTTGGCATTGTATGGTAATATTTCTACATTACGATCCTCATTGAAAATTTGGAAGTGCCGAGTGGCTCACAGTTCTGTGAGCGGGCCTGCAAGCACGGGGCAGTCGGCTTCTTTCAGACGGTGTCCGGGAAAGATTCGAGAAGAACGGTCGGGCGGAATCGGCGGGTGCAGGGCCGTGGCCCAGTCGGCACCCGTGGCACCCGTCGCCAGGGACGGCAGCGGTCAAATGTAACAGTTGACATGAGTCAATTTGTACGATGTCATTTTTCGCTTGAATATGTGATTAAGGTAGTTTGAGAGAAGTATCAATTTACCTAGAAATCAATGAATTTGGTCTCATTTAAAGAAAAATATATCATCCTTTCATTGACACCAAAAATTCAGCCCCTTACCACATTACTTTGCGAGATATTTGCCGAAAAATACAAGCCCTTTTATATGGGAAATGGTACGTGAATGCACTCCAGAGAGACCTTATATTAAAAATGAGGCATTCCCTTCACTTAGATCTCGTCAAAAAATCAACAGTGTGTAGTTTGTGCGTTTTCTAAACCATTTTTGAAAATGAATCATATCGTCACCCCAGTAAATTCTTCGGGATCACAATAAACCTTCCGTTTTGATGGAGTTTCAAACGTACCGCGTGAGAAAAATGAGTCAAGTTAAAGGCTTATTTAGATAAGGTTATTTTCAGTGGATAGCTCACAATTTCTGTCATGTAAAACTATACTTTTGAAACATCAATAATGCAATATTTAATTCGTGTGTCTCACAGCTGGTAAAACTAAAACGTATATAAAAATATGGTATCTATCATAATTAGGGAACTATCTCGCTCGCACTACCTTAAGTGAGAGAAAATGTGACGAGGGCGTGAATCGGAGCATATAAAGCGTGAGGGAGCGTGTAGAAGAATGTTGTTCGAACGAAGTGATCATAAATGTCTACGAAGCCAGCGTTTTTCACACGCATGTACACCGCACCCTACTCACTGAAAATTAAATTGCTTTCATTTCAATTCACGGTTATGATGTTTGATGAATTTTATATAACCACTTCGTGCACAACTGGCATTGAAATAATAATGCCATTTGATCATCTTGGTTGCTCATGGTATGTAATTCCATTAAAGTTGAATTGACTGTGGTAGCGATAATCCTTAGAACAATGCCGTAATTAATACTGTCGCAATACAATTACGGAATAATCGAGGACGTATCAATAGTGACTTATACCAGGTATTATATATTATCTATAGTTCACGAAACCCTTCGGAACGTTGCTTGGGACCCCAGAGTTCCACGAAACAAAGTTTTATGAGCATTTCTCTCAGTTATGATTGTAGCATTTGCGTAATAATTCGTTACTGGATGTTATATTTCGTTCCAGATTTTAATTTTTTAGAGAGGGGATAATGATAGGTGCTTGGCCTCAATATATTTAATCTATTATCAATGCCAATCATTGCATTTAACAAATGATGTGGTACGAAGTCACTCGCACGGGTACATATGCATCAGGTTTGAAATTCGCCATGAAAAAGTCATTTGACTTGACCGGGTTACGGTCAAGTCAAATGACTTTTTCCCGCATGAGCACGCCACATAACTAAATAGAAAGAAAGAACATCTCGAAGCGCTCCGCTGGTATGTTATTGACCGAGACAGAATAGGGCATTGAAAGTATAATTTACTATTATAAGCCTTAGTATCGTCTTCGATTCAATTATTTGCTTCATTGCTTCAGCACGTACAATTTTATTCTTGTACCGAGGCGATCTAATATTGTACAAGCATTCATGGGTTTTGTACTGTTCAAGTAATAACGAAACTACTTCTTTCGTCTACATTTCGTCCTCCTTAATTAACCTAAAAAACCTTCACACCACTTGATTCCGGCTCAAATGTACTTTGTTCCCAGACATCCGGCTGTTTTGCTAAGAGCTTCTTGTATCTGTCACTAGGACACGACATAGCTAACTTCTGTTTGGCTGTTGGCCAGCAGAAAATAGAACTTGCTCGAGTGCCAATATTGGGTGAGAAATTGTCGAGGAGAGTGTGGTATTGAAATTGGGCCGGAAATTGGTGTGTGTCAAGCGTGCCACAATCCAATATCCAATGGATTGGCCAGTATATTGGACCGCGACAAACGGGCTTCACAAGTACCGCCTCCTTCGGAGTCCAACAAGGGGTCATTGCGGCCGGTCCCCGAGGGCAACTCGACCAAGAGACAAGTGCACGCGGTGGGGACGAGGGTCGAGGGAGTACTCCGAGAGTGGGCGTGGCAGACGGACGGGTTTCGGGTCGGGTTCTCGTCCCGTGGCCGCCGTCGCCTAGTCGGCACTCGAAGCAATCCTACATTTCAAGGTGAAACAGGCCTGCCGATGGCTTTAAGTGCCAAGCGATGTCACGGAAGAGATCTTTCTGGAGGGACGCTCAACAATTTCGTGTCGTCCATCAAGAATGCTCGGAGGGAGAGAGAGGAAAGCGGGGAAAGTGACCGAGTAATTCGTTCCAGATGAGTGGGCTATTTACCTCGACGTCTGGCGTAACAAAAAAGTAAGAAAGTCTTCATATTTGAAACAATAAATAGAATCGTATTTAATCTGAATATCATAAAACGTATGCAACTCTCACACACCACTGGCTAAAAAGAATATCCTGAAATCCTTTGAAAACTTCAACGATGGATAAAAGTCAACGTATAATTCACTCTTTTCATCCATTAATTTTTTCCTCCATATATCTACGTCTACATAATACCCTGCGAGCCGCCGCATGGGTGTGGCAGGGGGTGTTAGGTCACCAGCCATGTAAAGATGTAAGTTTTTGGGAGAGGAAATGGTGACATGTAACATATGAGTGTATTTAGTGGAGCTCAATTTTAATCGTGGCCGCTTATTGTGCGCGGAAAGAACGAGTTTTTGTACCTAACTGTTCGGCAGTGTATCTCTCTTATTTAATCGCATCTGCCAGAGCCAGAGAAGTAGTGAGGACTCATGAAAATAATCTCTGTGTCGCTCTGAAAAATATCAGTTCTGAATTTCTCACACAACCTAAGCCTAGCGTGAAGCCTCCGAGGGCCTCTTGGGGCCCCCACCTTAATCCCTCTAAAAGTTGTGAGACACTATTCTACAACACATAATAAAGAATTTCGATGACATTTTCCAGTGCATCATAAATTTTAATTTTTTGTTGTGGCCAGGAGCAATCTCATACACCTGTCGCGTCGCTCTCATTACATGCCTCGAATTGTTCGGCACACCCTTTTTTGTTAGTGTAGCCTTCAGTATCATAGTACTTTCGTATTTTACAAGTAGTACTTTTTATCATTGCTCGTAAAGGAATCTTTTCAAACCGTCATAGATCAGTTAAACTTTTTCAAACTCTTTGTCCTTCAAACTTATTCGGCTCACGGCACTTTTATGATTAAAAACATTTGATGGGACTCTTTCTCGCGAAAAACATTAATCGTCGCAAATATTCTAGCGTACCAGTGAAAAAATTTCATTGCAATACTCTTGAATAACGTATCAACAGTGACTTATACAAAGTATTGTATATAATAGTTCGTGAAACCCTTCCTAACGTTGCGTGGCACCCCAGAGCTCCATGAAACAAAGTTTTATCAGCGTTTCTTTCAGTTTCAGTAACTTTTGAGTGGTATATTTAGTTACTGGATGTTATATTTCGTTCCTGATTTTAATTTTTTGGATAGGGAATAATGATAGGTGTTTGGCCTCAATATATATAATCTATTATCAATGCATTTACATGTTCATTTTACCCTCTCTAATACTAGGGCAGGGTGGTATTTTATATTTTTACGAGATACAACGAGGAGATTATCAGAACCTTGAGGGCAGAAAATCAATTTATGTAAATGAAAAAAATTTAACACCGGAAAAGTAATTACGACAAAAATTTTAATTCAATTTAAAAATGAATATCTTCATAAAAGTCAGGCACTTATAAAATTCACCCAGGTCAATTCAAGTATCAATCTCTAAGTTGATAAAATACATTATTTAGTGAATCGCAAAAATTACTTTCCCTCGGTAAGGCAATTTGAGGAGCCCCCTATTAAAATTCTGCCGCGGAAAGTTTTGAAGAAAACGAGCATAGAAAAATTTCTGTAGTATTATCCCCCGATCTGTAACTATTCCTTAACTTGATTTGAAATAACCTGAATCATGATCTTATGTTGCCTACTTGAGCAGGTCCCAGGAGCCACGTTTCTCTGTCTTCTATCTCTTCGTTCTCGAGTCGCCTCCTCTTCCCAATACGAACTCAGCATCTTCCTTTTCCTTCTTTCTCTTACGGGGTTTCCCTCCGCACTCCCGTCCAGCACACCCCGTAGCAAATATTCTATCCTCAAAACATGTCCGATTCAATTTCGCTTTCCCTTTTGAATGATATTTCACAGCTTTCCTCTCCCACTCTCACTAAGACTTCCTCATTCCTCAACCTGTCTGAACACTTGATATAAAGTACTGCCCTCAATATCATGGCATGTTTGTATTATCCAAACATAAATCGTGTGAACAATTTTATCGTCAAGTTTATCTCCTCTAAATTAGCAATGATTAAATTTCCTTCCCTAATCGCATTGTAAAGAGTCGCATATGTAAAACTTCACTGTTTCTCTGTGACGGTCTAGTAGTTTTTGTTGTGTCCAGCGCTAAATAATAATGCACTCTCAGTGTACTGGGTTTTTATTCCGTTCCTAATGGCGAACCACACAACAATTCAGAAAAAGACATAAGCATCATTCATAGAAACAGGTTTCTGAAACATAGCACTCAAACAAATGAATAACGAAATGCATATATTGGATGTATATACTACATCTCCTCCACAAGTTATTTCCGTGTCCGTGTTGGTCTTCTTACTCATGGTTGGTCATTTCTGCCTTCTCACTATACTCCATCAAAGTATTCACCTGGCTAAATGAGTTAAATATGCAGAGTTTAAAAAAAGATTAAAATATCTCCTTACAAAACCAAGCATTCGGGGGTTACTACTACTCTGCGAGACCTTCTGAGAGGGGGCTGGGTCTCAAGGGCTGTGGTGGACCTTGATTCGCTTTTTTGCGTACTACCAGAGGGGGGGCTGAGGAGCAATTGTCACTTCTGGAGATGAAATATTGCATGGTGATGAAACGGTATCCCACATTTGCAGTTCATTGCTAAGGTTCTGCTCTCTGGCCTCACCTTTCTCCGGTACTACTGCATGGTTTCCTTTATATTTCCTGAGCTGGTCAACGTGTACAGTTCTATTCCCAACATTTGTTTGTACTAAATAGCTCGTGGTACTGACTTTTGCCTTGATTCTTCCCCAAATATACTTAATAAGCCCACCTCTTGGGTGACGCACTAACAGTTTTTAAGAGCGTTAAAATATAACTATCGCTGAAAGTCAAAAATATAATAGCAACCACATAAATTCTGAAAATTTCAAAAGTAAAAAAAGTCTTTAAAATCTTCATCTATAACAATCTAAAATCTTTAAAATGTTGGCATCTTCTTTTCTTCTCACCCTTGGTGATTCAGGATTTAACTTCCTCTATCACAAAAACCTACACAGGCGCTCAATTGACGTTACGAAAGGAAATGTGCAGTGAATGTAGGCCAAATGGTTCTAATTACTGATTGAAATCATTTAAATCTGTTAACTTTGTTGGTAGTATTATATTGCGCTGATGATTTGTTAACTTATGTGAGTTTTTATAAGCACTTCGAAGGTACATGAATGACGAGGCAAATTTAACTGTTTATATGAATGAGTATGACGACTTGTATGACGTAAACAATTGACGGACAAGCGCACTGGCTGTGGTTAAGGTGACCGAGGCCACTCTACCTAGAATCATATCTTTGAATTATTTCTATGCCCGGCGACAAATGATATTACTAATCTCATTGATATCTCCTCATGTGCGGTTTTATTTTCATCATTCTTTGGACTGCACATCAAGCATTGACGTACTGTGCAATCAAAAAATAAAACAGAGAATAATGAAGCAGATGTCCTGGCCCCTCCCCAACATAAATCCTGTCTCAGCCCATGTTGGGAGACGCGAAATAAGCTATTCATATTTGTCCGGAGGAGAATAATTTCAATGGAGACAAGGGATACCCACTGATCAACTCCTGGAAACCAGTGCTCAAGAGGATCAGAGAGGTCAGAAAAAGCCAGGAAGAGTCTTACCAATCAGATGCCTCTCAATCCGCTCATATATTCCGGAACCCGACTTACTGCAGCTTCACAATCCTTCAGCAGCCAACTTTACAGACATAGGCTAACAAGATTTCTTTTTGAAATCGGGTTTCTTTATTGAAATGGTTGTTAGCAACATTCTACCTTAGTTACATCCATGGATGTAACGAGAAAATCTTATTATGGAATTAATCAATCAGGTGGGAGCAATTAAGTCAGCATGAGAAAGTAGTAGAGTGGTCAGCCACTAGTGGCGTAGCAAATTACGCGCGTAACAACTGGTAATAAGACCAAGGCGTAAAGCATAATTATAATATTGATAAAAAGAAAATTGTAACAATTATGACTGAATCAGTGTTTATTTCAATATTTATTATGCAGTTGATGTATTTATTTTAATCAGTTTTTATTATGCAGTTGATGGATACTTAATTCATCTCAGGACAAGATTGTATGTATAGTACCGTTTGGTCAAGACCCTGTCTTCAGCGACCCCATGTCGCCCCCTTGGTTCTTTTCGCTCCCAAGGATTATAGCACTTCCCCCACGGGGCGGTTAGCTCCCAGTTTGGGAACCAGTGCTCAAGGCCATTGATCTACATTGTCCATTTCATACTGGGCAGATTTATGCCTCGTTTTCGACAGTCCTGAGTGTCGCTCCACCTTTCCACCATTTCTTAAGTAATCCTTCCCTCACGATCCCACCGACCAGACGCCCGACGTCCTCAGTTGCCGCACAATTTAGCCAACCACACACCCTCCCCTACCACCGCTCTACAGCTCACCAAAAACGCCTTCTTTTCCCTCGACTGCTTCCTTTGGATTTCTCTCGTGTCCGATGCAAGCACCTTGAAAACTCCAAGCTGATTGCCTTCCTCCCATAAAAAAAACTCGACGCGTGTGAATTCCTTCCTGACGGCGATAAATGCTTGGACGAGGGACCCTTTTTGCGAGACAAGAGAGCGAGAGATAGGCGGGAGGAGATAACTTCTCGGTCAAGTGGCCCTGAGCCCTGTCCCCCTTCGGAGGCGAGTAGGTCAGTGCAGCGGAAGCCGCCGAGAGTGTCGCATTCCCGTGGAGACAGAGAGACAATCGGTTGGCCCAGGATACTCGACGCACCGCCACTATCGGACGTACTACCTAAGGCACTGCGTGAGTAACCTCCATCGACGGAAATCAGCTTAGTGCTGCACAAAAAATTTAAGGAGTAACTTGAGGCATCACTTTGTGAAAATTTCTTACGTATATAATGAAGAATAATTACTTTGTAATAACTTCACAGAAAGTGCGAGCAGAACAAGTGTGAAAATAATACAAAGTTATAATTTTTCATCATGAGCCCACGAAATTATCCATGTTAAGAGGACGCATCATACCCTTTGGTAGGGAAAAGTTCAGTCGAAAATCCACAAGATGGCGTCACTCGCACTAGTCGAGGCGTTTTGACGTCAGGAGTCTCTTACTCCAGGATAACTCTCGCACGAGGCAACAGTCGTCGGTAAGTTGTAGCCAAGTCTCCGGCGCGTAAGTACAGGCAGCGCTTATATAAGATCTGTGAAAGGAGACTGAACTAATTGCATCACCGTCCGAGCACATCATGGCCGAAAACCATTCGGGTGGCTTCTCGAAATATACCAATTACAGATTCTATCTTACAACCATGACGGCTGTTACTTAGCATTCCGATAGAGGAGGGATTGATACATCTCCATTAGTTTAAGATATATCAATAATAATAATAGTTTTTATAAAGATATACCCTACATCTTGCCGTTTTCCCGATGGTTTAATTATGCTCCGGGATAAAATTTTCATGTTTCAGGTACAAGCCTCCCTTGGCAAAGGTCTATTCTTTATACTATAAAAATTTCAAGTTGATGACGTGAGACTTTAACAAAAAATCTGGGGTCGGAAATCATCACAAATCCGACCTGTCGAGCGGGTGTGATGCGTCGCCTTAAGACTGAAAAATGGTTGAAGGCTGATTTAGGCGGAAGTACAGAATATTTATACAAATCGATGATGTTCATCTTAGGGTGCCTGTCCCCGTGCACATTTCAGTGCTTCTTTTCGGCACACGGTCCTTTCTCCTTCTCCATCTCTCTCCATTCCATCCATCAAGACAGTTCTCTTCCTTCCGTTCCACACTCACACGACATCCTCCTCTCTGTCACGGCCTTCACCACACCCTCGCCTCTCATTACCTGTTCCAACCACCTTCTCTGCCTTCTCCTAAGAATTTTCCACGCCTCACTCACCCGCCACGCCCAACACTTTCTATCTCGTCTTCCCTCCCGCTCTCGTCTCCTCCTCACCCACAACCTCAATGCCTCCATTCTATTCTCATTTTTCTTTCCTCAGCATCAAATTTTCTGCACCATTAAAGGGAACTACCCATTTTAATTCTCTGCCAACCTTTTTTACGTACTTACACAAGGTCCCGTCATCGCCATCCTCCGTTGCTGAATGCCACCTTCGCTTCTGCAATTGGGTATTTTCCAAAATTTTAATTGAAAGAATACAGATCTTAATACGTTACTTTTACTCCTACAAACTTACGGAGTACAAATATTTTTGAAATTTATTTATTATTTACTGCGATATTTAAGATGAAAATAGTCGAAATCTCGTATTTTTTCACGTGACAGCGACATCTGTTTTTGGTGTGACGTCATTTTCGCAGAGCAAGAGACAAAAGCAAAGGGAGCACGGGTAGAACAGTAGAAGAGACTGTATTTTAAGAAAATATTTTATGGCAAACAACAAATATGGTGTACAGTGATTTTACTAAAACCGCATTAGACAATTTATTCTAGTGGATATGTTTATGGTAGTGCTTTAATGATGGAGGACCACCCATTTAATGCTGCCGAAATTCGTGGAGTAAAAGTCCATAAAATTTAACTACAAAGTTGGTCTGATAATTTGATGAGAAAACTGTTAACCGATTGAATAACTTTAAGCTACAGAATCAGAATATTAAAAAGATTGAAATACTTGGAAAATACCCAATTCTCCTTCTAATGTCTCGACTGCTATGCCCATTTTCGCACGGTGTATTGGGTAACTATGTATAGGGTAAATCGTTCACATTGCTATAGTTCGTGCCCTCCAACCTTTACAACTGGCATCGTCCTCTTAGCCCGGAGAGAATTCATTAATTTTGTTATATGATTATTGATCCTCATTTCGAAATGCTCGTAACACTCTCTTTCCGTATCTACCAACGCTGTAATGCCTTGGGTGATCGAGTCGTTAACGCCTTGGTCGTGAGAAAAATTAACTAACTTTATCATCTCTCCAATTGTCGGCCCCGGTGGCGGCGGGGTAAAGTCCTCTCTTGCTACCCCGAGGGTCGCGGGTTCGAGTCCCGCCTGGGTAGAACATTATCTGCCCAGGACATGGGTGTTTATGACTCGTCCGTTGTTACTGTTACCCACCCGGTGTAAATTGGCACATTGTGCTTTATTGGGGATAGTGAAGATAAATAAAATAAAATAAATAAAAAATTGTAAATCCCACATATAATTCTTCCCGCATCTCTCTCGTAGTTTCCTCTGCATACACATAAAAAAGCAAAGGTGGCAACGGGAAAACCTCATCTTCCACCACGACACACAGCAGTCCGTTGCGCAGGGAGAATTTGTTATTGAAATTAGCACTTCTTCGGTCGACCTCGCGTCTTAAGGATGAAAATTTTGGGGAAATAGGGTTTGTGTGGTGTCGAGAGTGCTGGCTAACCATACGGACGGCCAGGGATCAAATCCCTGCAGAGGAGAATGTTATTTCAGAGGAAACCCAATCCCTACTTGAGTGTCTTGCGGAGGACGCTAAGTGCAGTACTCCGTCTGTCGGATGGGACGTTAAGTCGTGGTCCCCTTGGAGCCTTTCGTTAAGAGCTGTGTAAAGCAGACGCCGGGTTTCTATCCTCCCTTCATCTCTTACCTGTCCCCTATGGCGCCAATGACCTTAGCAGACGGTCGCCTCCCCAAATATCCAATCCAGTCCAATGAAAAGTTTGGCGGAGTTTCGTGAGTGTAATTCCTGAATTTCTGAAAAGTGAATATTCTAAGCGCACGGTTTACGGCCAATACTCTTCCCATTTAAAAGTTTTAAAAATCATTCAATACTGTGAAACAAAATCTCGCTTTGATCAGTCCGATCTTGTTTATTGATTCCGACAGTGGTTTCGACAAATGAAGTCACTGTCAAGGTTGGGACAAATGATGTCATTTTCCTCCAGAAGGATAATGACATCATTTGACTCAATCAATCCTCCAGAAGGATAATGACATCATTTGTCGATACCATGGTTGGGATCAATAAATCAGTGTGGAAAGTACAAAAGGAAATTATATTCCATGTATCGCTTTTCCACCAAGTTAAGCCTGAAACTTTAACTTGTACTGAAATACGTAATGATTTTTGGGTAAAATTTACTCATCAGCGCGCATTTCGCAGAGATAACCGAAGCGACGCAAAATGATGACTGGCCAGATCCAGGGATGTGATAATCGGTAGAAGTCACGGATGTGAACGTCGATGTCACGGATGTTAATGGTGACCAGTGAAGGCCTTATTGTTAGTCAATGCTAGATACGCGGTCACAAGGAAAATGTTTACGTGCAATCAGGAAAATCGCCGTGAACAAGATCTTGCGGAGGCGATTCTTGTAAAATTTGGAGGATACCTCCTAGTGGTAGGATGCGGGCAAAGGTATACTGGCTCTCAAGGTAGTCCTTGAGAATGGATCCTGGCTCCATTGGAAGGGTTAGAGCGGGCTTAGTGCATTGCTAGGCTTCGGATTCTCTCTTGGCCCGCTGGTGAAAATGTTCCGCAGCTGATACTTGCATTCTCCATCAAATATTACGGCGGAAAGTCAAAGAATAGCCACTGAAAGTAACAAAAGGGAAATTATCGGTGGGAAGTCACTTAATAGTAGGGCTTGGACAATTCGTTCGACTACGAAGTGCAATGTTGTCTAGAATCAATCGATACGGAAGTATCGGATCTCACACCCTGAGTGGGGGAATAGCCAAGGGGCGTGTTTTGGTTATCCCGATTCCCCAAAAATTAAATAAATGTAATTTTTTTCCTAAAAACATTAATATATTCTTACCACTGCTAACTTTTACTGCTAATATGAGGATTGATAATTATTTTTTCCGAATAAATATACCACACATAAAAAAAATCATAACCTAAGCGTAAAATCATAGGAAATAAATTGTGAAATATGATCGCAAAAAAATTAGCGCTGTGTGAATCAGCGATTTTCATTTCGAATCGAACCGAATCGAATCTCCCACATCAATTTCGAATCGAATCGATACGATTTTAAAAAAATATTCGTTAGCAAATCAAATCACCCTACAAAAATTCGCTTGCGAATCGAATTCAAATTCTAAATGAAATGCAAAAGTTTATGCAGAGTTAATGTAATATAGATTTTCACTATATTTCAGGGCCATACATTAGCTTATAAATCTAAATAGTGGCGCAAAGAATAGCACAGAATAACGTGTAGTCGTTCAAATTTTCGTTTCGCGTGAGGAAAACATCTTCTAAACGGACGGCGCGCGATCCGGAGACGAGTGCCATGTTTGAATGCATTTAGCGATTCGAAGACGAATCTATCTGATTCGAATAGTACGAATCATTCGCTTTGGAAGCATCCCGATTCGCAAGCGAACCGAATCGAATTAAGCCTGATTCGAGTCGATTCGATTCGATTTCGAAGCATTCGCACAGCTCTACGAAAAATCTATCCGACAATTATCCCACTTGCTATCCAAAAAAGGTTTCAAAACGCACCGGTTTGACCCTAAGTATTTTCCTGGCTACGCCCTGAACCCTCAGGGGTTCTAAGCCGATCTTCCTCGCTCATTCCAGGCGCTTGATTGTCATCGCAGGTGTCCGATCCGACGAGAAGATGGCGACACTGCCCGCCCTACTCCTGCTCCTCAGCTGCGGCTGCTGCATCCCGCCGGCGCCCGGGTTCTTGCACCCCAGGGAGCAGCCGCGCCTTTGGTTCGTGCAGCAGCCGCCGTCGGCGCCCGGCGTCGCCAAGCTCACCACCGTCGTCACGGCCACTCGCGTCCTCACCGAAGTGCACCTCTCTTCGTGCATTGCGTCGACGGGTCACCTGCCACCTTGCCCGGCTCCCGCCAACGATGACGGCGACGAACCCTCGCCGACGCCGCAATTCCGCCTCGAGGCCATCGCAGCTGACCACCCACCCACGGGGTACGCATTCCTGTTCCACCACAGCAGTGGCTCCGAACTTATCATTTAGCCCCTAGCCCATAAAAAAATTTTATAAGCCCTCGCCCATTTAAATTAGTAGTTTATCAAGGAATAAAGGTGAAGGTGATAAATTTTTAATAATATATGGGTCATTCCACGTCAGATCAGAAGTGAGTTGACCCTTGGTGTTACCGATTCGAACCAAAATTTTTGTGTGGGTTTCATCTGGCGTTAAATAAAAAAGTATGGAAGCGTTTTTGGAAAAAAAATTTTTGGCAGATCTAGAGACGATCAAAGTTTCGACCATTTTGCGCTTAGACCTTTTCTCTTTTTGCTACATCTCCTAAACGAAAATAGCTAGAGAAACAATTGACGTCGCATTTTGTTTGCAAAAGAAACTAACAAAACAACAATATGTTATTATTTTTGTAAGTAAACTAAATTTCATTGAAATTGTTTAAATTTTAAATGTTTAAATTTTAATAAGAAAAATATGGCTATTTTTAAATTTAAATTTTTTTTCTAGTTTGACACATTAGTCTTTTTTCTTACCCAAGAAACAAGTTTGGTCGGGGGCAGTGCATAAACAACGGATATATTTAACTTCAAAGATTGGACTACGCCCTCGTTCGCCACGTCGGCGAGGGTCGGCGTTAAAATGATGTGCCGCTGTATTTTTAGAAATTATATCTTGGTCCGTGTAAATACTAGGGCAATACTTTATGAATTAACATTTAAGATAATTTTATTTTAATTTCATTAATATTTTTATTATATAATATTATCAAAAATCGAGACAAGTTACTGCAGTAATCGACACCACACTACCTAAACTTAGCAGTTTGGTCAACTTCATGAACTTTGTAACTCAGCCGAGGAAAAACTGCGAAATCTACAGCAGTAACTTCTCACCAAAGGTTGCGAGAGTTGATAAAGATATAAAATGGCATGTGAAATTTTTGAAAACGCATATTTTGTTGCTAATGAATGAAAATGTTTAAACATTATTATTATTAGTTATTACAGTTTCGTCTTGCTCTGCTGCCGGCTTCGTCGGGCTTTTGAAACAAAAATGGTCTTCTTTTATATAAATAAACAAATTCGTCAGTTGATGAATTTAGAATAAATAAAAATAAAAATTAATTTCAAAGAAGGGATGTCCATATATAAGGGAGTTTATAGCCATCCTCTCTATTTATTATTACTTCTAAATTCATCAACTGCCGAATCTGTTTATTTATGAAATGGAAGACCATTGTTGTTTAAAAATCCCGACGAAGCCGGCAGCAGAGCACGGCGAAACTGTCGCAAAAATAATACAAAAAATACTCGCAGAACCCAAAGGTTACCAGATATACAGCATGAGCTGCGAAAAGCTTATAGTATGAATTTATGTGATTATTTTCAATAACATGTGATAAAATATTAAGCATGTAGAAAAGAAAAAAACATTGCAACAAATGAAAATTTTCTTGAGCAACTCAAATAGTAACCTTAGTATGAACAAAAAAATTACTCTGACGGCACGGATTTTTCACCTCGATGCCTAAAATACATATTAACAATAAAATATAGCTGCATTTAAAAGATGTAAGATATGACAAAGAGGTGTAAGTTTGGTATCTATTTTGTTTAACGTAAAAATATGCATGGGTGATGTTAGAAATGAATGAAACCGGAAGTAGGAGCAGTGCATGTATTTATGACGTTAGGCGGTCAACAATTTCAATTTAATGGGATCGAAGTTTCTATAGCAAGGAGCAATTATATCATTGGGCCGTTTCTTTAGAATGGGAAATATCTCAAGTGAAATACTTCATCTTTCTCGGTGACTTTAGAGATTTTTTGCAAGATACTTATCGCTAGTCCGTGAAATAACAATTAGAAGATTATTTTCAATGCCAGAACTATAATATAATTATTTGGCAGGCGTGTGCCATACAGACTAAAGGCTGGGACACAATCAACGTGTACGTGTAACGTGAGCCGTTAACGGGAATACGCGAAAAGATGGCTGACGGGAAAGTATAGCGAACGGACACGATCAACGTGTACGGGGAGTACGTGCACGCGAGAGATGGTCAACTTTCATCTCTTCCCGTGTCCCGTACGCGGAAAACCAATCAGAATAGTCCTGAGAATCCGGGAATGGGGGCCATCTGTCGGCAGATACATCCAACTGTTGAAGATTGCTCTTGGCTAAGACAACTTATTTACTTTCACACTTGTTTACACCTGATCTCTTAGCTGCGCCTGCGTTAGTCAATTGTTACTCCGGGCCGCGTCGATTGTGTCCGCTGACTTGCGTTCCCCGTCTCCCGTTGTCCCGTTAACGTCTCGCGTCACTCGTACACGTTGATTGTGTCCCTACCTTAACACTTCCAAACTCTGACTTGAGGTTTTTATAATTCGATGCTTTACAAATGATCGTGACAGCCAATAGCTGACTTATTCGTTGAATTCATTGCTATTTGTCTCCACGTAACTATTTATTACCAATCATAAAGGTTAATACTCTGTGGTTTCAGACTTGATGGAGTGGAATCGGAACATAACTAACAATGAATAAGTAGGCAACTTCCACTGGGATAACATTTATCCCGACCGGTTTCGCTTATTACAGCATCTTCAGATGACCTGAAAATATGAAAAGCAAAACCGGTCGGAATAAAATTATCACAGTGGAAGTTGCCTATTTTTTCATACTTAGTGATAAAGGTTAAGATGGAGTAGAATAAATGTTGATGCTTCATCTTTAACAGCGAACGTCAAATCCTCCACAGTCAAATATTTGATCAAGATTTCCAGTGGCTACGAGGAAGAAAGGAGTTTGACCAGGAATAACGATACAGGTTAGAAAAAAGAGACCATTGTTGATGCAGGATTCTCGTTGACCATGCAAGATGGCTATAAAAACACCAGAGAGTGAAATCCAGGTTCGTTCTACGTTAACTTACAGCGACAAAAATTAAACTATTCCTATATAAGCCCGACTCATTTAATCACACATTTTCCAACCATTACAAATTTGAACAAAATGCATACGATCGTTGAGTAATGAAAATATATCCTTCCACTAAACTATGGTAGGGCACAACATGGTCAATACATGAAAATGGTAGCTGCGAGTCCGTCATATTCTTGGGTTTAATATTGTGTTGACGAAATTTTTCACTCACTAGCAAAATTCTCGCTTCCAAATGTCGAGGGCTGTTTATCACGAAATTCTTGAACTTTAACCCTTTCACAGCGTATCTGGTTTTCAACAAGCGTTCTTAGAAAATTTCATTTTACAATGAAAAAACGAAACTCATAGTCGTATTGGTAAAATCTTCTCGGGTTTGGCACCGGGTAAGGCTATTATAGGCCAACGTTTCGACGAGAAACTCTCTCATCGTCATCAGGGCTAAAACTGATGACGATGCGGGAGTTTCTCGTTGAAACGTTGGCCTTTAATAGCCTTACCCGGTGCCAAACCCGAGAAGATTTTACTAATATTATTCGCCGGGAAAGCCTACGATCTTTTATCACATTCGAATTATTTTCTTCCTAATCGTATTCTTCATGCGTTAACTTGGTTCACCAAATTATACCGCACCAGAGGTCGCCACTGCCGCATTCAAATTCGGGGACGTAGCATGAGAGACTCCGGGCGTCTGTCGCGGCCAAAGAAAAAGTTTTTATCTCGGTCGTGGACTAATGTCGATCATCGGGGCGAAGCACAAATATTTGCAGATCGACTTTTGCCGACTATCGCGATGAAAGGGTTAAGCCATGAGGGAAGTGGCCCCCGAGTGTTGAAGTATAAAGGGGGCTCGCGGATCAGAAACAGGGACTTGCTGGTCAGATGCCGAGGGCGTTCTGACGAACATTTGAAGGAATATCTTGATAGAATCTCTCTCTCTACGTGCGTCATTTTTACTTCTTTGTGACGGTGGCGAGAGTTCGATCGTCACACACCCGATTGCCATTCCCTTACCGCATTTCCTTCCCTCAGGGGAGGCATGGATCCGAGGGAAGGTGGATCTCCACCGAGGCCGGCGGCCCGCACCTTCTCCGCCCTGCAGAGCATTTTCAAGCAGATGCTGCACCCGGCGGCCACGCCCCCGCTCCTCAGGGCTCCGGGCGCCGCCGACGACATCGTCACTCGCACCGTATACGTGACCCGACGGACGGGGGAAGGAGTGCCCACCTCCACGTCCACCGTCTCGTTCACCCTCTCCGGATGCGTCCCCTCGCGGATGCCATTCCCTCTGGAGCCGTGCGACGAACCACCCCTGCACCTGCGCGCCGCCGCCATACGACCCGCGGCGACGGAGGCGCCGGCGGTCGCCACGGCGACGCCACCCCAGGCGCCGTCGGAAGACGAAGGGATGCTCAACGGCCCCGGGGACGAGTTCTTGATGGGGCTGCAGGGGAGCGAGGAGTCCGGCTCAGGGGTCCAAGGCGAGTGATGACCAACGAAGCGACCCGGCCCTCGCGCGACATCCACCCGTGCTACTCGTGCCTACCACCCAATAGGTCAGCTAGAGGAAGAGGGTCTGGAACCCAGGTTGCATTTGGTTCCTCATCCCTCTGAGGATTACATGAAAGTCAACCCTCGTTAATTTTACATGAGCAACACAAAACTAATTTACTTCCGTCCCATGGCATTTTTGAAACTATTATTCACTGGAATAGAGACCCTAAAGTCCATTTTTAGTGTGTGTCCTCGTCTCTTGTAAACATTCCATGCGTAAAAACTGTTAAATTCATTATTCTGTGAGACGAATGGTCGTCATTGGAGCGATATTCATCGTTTTTCAATTATTTGGTTCTGAAAGACAATGCGCTGCGGCAAAGAGTTCATTCAAAAGGATGAATCATACCAGTAAGCAGTACCTTTTTTTATCGAGATATGAACCTCAGTATATTATCCACCCGAGCTCATGGTCCCAAGAACGACGTCCACCTCCCCAATGACGACCAATCGGTACACTCAAAGTGTTAATTTTTGTTCTTCTCGTACCTTAAAAAACATATTTAATGATAACTTTTACTTAACCACAAAAAACCTTGATGTTGCATGCACCCGGCCCGCGCGTGAAAAATGACTTATAAAACAAGGTCTATAAGATGTCCTTGAGAACCTAAATATGGGATTGCTGATAATAGGTTAGTGATTACAGTGGCCCCTCAAAATGATATTTGCCCTCATGGTAAAACATATGCTATAAATGCTGTGGCCATAACTAAGAATAAAATAATAACACCTACAAATCATGTGTATATATATTTATATGACCCATAATAGATGTTTCGTCCAATATGAAGATAAATACATATAAATAATATTGAGGCTCCGTTTGCATGTAAAGTTCGAAGTAGTCAGTCATTATTTACGTCTCGGCAAATGTGACATACTCTATAAAAAGCTATGTCAATATTGGCTGTATAATGTATAGCTAAGAATAGCTAAGAATGCCTTGAAGTCTTTTGTGGTTAAGTAAAAGTTATCATTAAATATGTCAATTGAAACAGACCACCAAGTAAATTAAAGGTACTGTTTTATTTACTCGTACATTTTTTTCAAACATAAACATTTTTTATAGATAACGCCAAAAATTTATCCACCAGGCTATCAAATAACGTAATTGCTTTATCGGCTAACTTTCAACTCCTTTTGAGTTCAAATAGCCTATTGTTATAAAGACGACAAATTTATTCTATAGATAGATTTTTCTCCTTAAATTTTAGAACATACTGAATATTGCAATATCGCACAATCAGAAAGGGAATCGAATTTGGAAGATGTTAGCACAATTTGGACAATGATTTGTCCTTGAGCCCAATGTCTGCGTCGGTCCATTAAGTCACTGGGTCGACATATTGCGTCAAAAAATCAAAAAGTTAGGAAAAATACGAATAATGGCTTATAAAACAAGGGCTAAAGCTTGTCTTCGATCTGATGATCGTTAATAATAGAGACGACATCCGATCGGCACGATAGTTTCCGCTTCCGGATATGACCATTAGTCGAGCCTCCGCTTTTCTCTCCCTACGAAACCTTTTTTTGCCACTCTCCGAGCCCTAGGGGTTCAGGATGTCGATTGGTTATCACCGATATGAGGGGAAGTGACAGCCTCCGATTCTATTGAGCGCCCAATGCCCAGTCGAGTCGAATTGAGAGGATGGATCAGAAATCTGACGCGGTGGAAATATAATGGAACACATCGATTCATGGGGCTTAAAATATAACATTAATACTCTTTCTTTATCGTTCCTCATATGGATTGTTGGGTGTAATCAGGACGAGAATGTGAGCAGCTTCTCGATTATCTGTCATCTGCTGCACTGGATTGAAAGAGAGAAAATAGATATAAGCACAAGTCGTTGACGCGTCCTTAAAACCTAAGAGTTAGTTCCTGATGATATGATATATTTTCTATGAAGGCAAACGCGAACGTTGTACATTTGTGTATGACATTAAAAATTGATTAAAAATGAATTATTTGTAATAAAAAAATTCACTAATGCCCACAAAATAATTTATCTCGTTAAAATTGACAATAGTTTACGGATTTATTTGGCTATTTTTACAAGTATTCCATTAACTTATGCTGTAAGAACGAGATCTACGACATGATGCCTGTCGCTCTACCAAATTGTATTTTTCATTAAAAAAAAACTCTGAAACGAACAATAAGAGTTCATACGTTTGACTTAAAAAAATAGCTATTTTAAAAAAAAATATCTAAGGAAACTTACAAAGCTTTCACACTGACATATCACAGGTAATGGGGTAGTAATCTCATACTTTCCTCATTCTCAATTCTTAATTAACTTTGTTCGGGCTATTGTCAATGTCTTTGAAAAGATGGACTCCAATTTCATGATTTGAGGCCAAGGTGGATCAATGGCTAGACTTTAATTGTGCGTAGGATTAATAGCTTACTCATTGCGAAACATTTTTAATAACTAATGGGTAATTAAGTGGAGAGCAATACACATGATGGATTCTTAATCAGGCTTGTCGACCAGCAGCGTAACCACACTGTGCACAGGGCACACTACTGAATTCCAAATAGAGTCCGGTAGGTCAGAAAATGTGGATACTTCTTAATAATTGAGAAGGTTTAACGGACATCCATTCGGATGGACCGCTCACTTTCTTGAGTCATGAAATGAGCCTCAGTCTCTTTTTTATGTGAACTGTATTTGATAATTTTTTTTTATATATGTACCATGAATTTTTATTGTATTTGAAATATTAAAAGTACAAAAAAAGTACAAAAAAGTAACAAAATTGCTACTTGCGACAAATAATAATAATGACAATTGACAATGTTGGCAATGATAACAGAAAAAAATACATGTAAAAAAGTTACAATGTGTTTTTTTTTTAATTTTTTAAATACAATTTTATTTTCAAATCTGGGTCCTGCTAAGCCAAAGGCTTGTCAGCAGGTGCCATCGTTATGGTGATCGGATATTTCAAATATGTGTTTTAATGTTACAAAGAGACATAGTTATTCATTTTCCAACCAATCCTTTATCCTTATTTTTACTTCTCTTTTTGTACTTAATGCTCATAACACTTCTGGTATTTTATTAAAAAGTTTAGGCACAATTACTGCAAAGGTATCATTACCCGATCTAGTATTTTTCAGTGGTACCATATACTTTCTACAAGTTCTCAACCTTTCAGAGTTCTGTATGGGACGGATGTTTTTATATGTATTGCAAAAATAATTATCTTGAATGATAATAAATCTGTATAATTTATCTAGTCTTAATACACCTAAATATTTATACTTATCTTACTTGCTTATATCTTTTTTATCTATTTTTCCATAGAGGGCTTTAATAAGCTTATTTTGCTTTTTTATTAATAATCTATAGTATAAACTATTTGCATTACCCCATATTGTAAGACCATGCCTTAGTAAACTCTCGACTAATCCACAATATATTAATTTTAGTACAGAAAAGGGTAATAGACTTTTGAGGTAGTACATTTGGTATACAATCCTTCTTAATCTTGAATGTACTTCAATCATATGGTTTTTAAATCTAAAGGAATCATCAGTTATTACACCCAGATATTTATAAGTTGTAACTTGCTCTATTATGGGACATTTACAATTCATTAAGTTTACATGTAGGCATTTATGTGTATGTTTGGCAATCTTTAGTATTTTTTTCCCAGAGCTCTTTAGAACAACATGCATAACCTTAGATTTCTTTTCATTGACAACTAAGTTATTGTCATGTGTCCAGTATAAAAAGTTTTAAAAATCCTTTTCCAGCTTCATTTTTGCTTCCTCAAAATTCATATTCAAAATTCATTCATATTCTAATTAAGTAATGAAATTTACCTGAAAATCCTCTTTATATTTGGATTTTGACACATCCATATCATAGACTAGTGCATTATTTACCTAAGTAATGTTGACATATTCAGATTTTAGCCGCACGGGGATACAATACACTGAGTGAGAATATTACGAAATATTTTTAAATCACGTGAAAAAAGAAAAACTGAATCAATAAATTCATTTCTGTAACAAGCATTAAATTTCATATGGTTTCCTCAATCTAGCTTGGAGCAGTTGGCTCAGCGCTGAGAAATAGAGCAACATTTTCTATTCTATATTTTTTATTGAATTTCAATTTTGTATAATCAGTGCCTTAATGGGTTATTTAAGGTAATGGTAAGGTAATTTAAAGGTATCAAGAGACTGCGTCTATCGTTTTTGATTGGCTGTCATTACGCTTATTATCAAATCAAATGTAACATGAATTGAAACTGCCATTAAGTGCTCGAAGGAGGGAGAAGCATATATGATTAAAACTGATCTAAGATCGACTAAGAAGATCATCATTGGAGTGATGAACTTTCAAAATTTTTGATACATTCCAGCATTCCACATACAAACCATTGTAGCGTGTAGTATATTTCCGAAAATGCACGAATAAAAGTCAGATTTCTCATGATGCTGGTCAACTGGAAATGTTTATGTTTTCCTATGGCTTAATATGACTACTTCAAGTGTGGTGTTCAGTAACTACTCACCTGTAAATGGTAGTGAATTGATTATTCCGTTATCTGCTAATAATACTGTTAATGTCGGTTGGTTTCATAATTTTTTTGAAGGATTCATTACCTCTGTTCAGTCATGAAGTCTCCTTATTTAGCCCTTGTGGTTCTCTAGTTTCATTTATTTGAACATCAGTGCGTATAATTGTTGGCCTTTTAGCATTCATGTTCCCCTTTCACGTTGAGTGAATCAAAATAAATTATCGTATAACTTTTCAAGTTCTCCTAACCTGCTTATTAAAAAGTGTCATTTTTATTACACATTACGCTCTGAGTTTTTGTATGCTACCATTCCTAATTCACTGTTAATGAGCTGCAGTTTGTATGTCATTAATGAAATGATTCAGCGGGAAAGCATGGCCCAGGAATTGCCACGAGGGTTAGCGCCTGTTCCTTTCCCCGGCCAAATCACGGATAATGAGAGAAAGTGAAGGGAGCATCAGATATTCGCCGGCAGCGACACCCACCGCAAGGAGTAGGGAAAGAAGAGCATCCAGGCATTCGATCGGAGTGACATTACTCATTCTCTTTAGTTTATTACTCATTATTCATTACTCATTCATTAGTCTGGAGGTGAGATCACTAAAATACTACATCTTAATTCTATAAGTTGTTTCTGCACCATCAATCTTAGTATTTTAAGATTGAAATTATTACGGTAAGCATAAGGTCGACTTTCATTCATAGCAACGATGTAAGATCATCGGTCTCCGTTACCAGTCCAACTGTAGCATCACTCGAGGCGAAGGACGCTTTCGCCAATGTCCCTTTCGCAAGACAATAGACTCGTTATCAATCTTCGTTCTCATTACAAAAATAATGGCCAAGCCGTGGGAATAGTCAGAATAAGTATCAACATTTATTCATTGAGACTTGAATGATATGATTTATAAAATGTTAAGACTTTAATACTATGACTGGAAATATAATTAAAGCAATGACACTATCCTTTGAAGTTGTAGGGGGAATCTATTTGCAAATGTTTCCGCCAGACATTTGTGGCCGTACTCATTCTCTTCTCAGGCATATCAAATTGGATGTTTGAAAATGGAAGTTTGAAATTGATCGGGCAAAATAAATCTGAATTGAATTGTAAGAAAGCGAAGCCTAATGAAAAATACGGGTACGACATCACGAAAAGAATTGCAGTTTAACGACAGGGTTTTCATCACTAGGAATATGTGATAGTTTTTATGGGTGGTGGACCTTCTTAACTCTACCTAAAAACAAATTTGATGCGCTGAATCTCAGTTTTTCAGATAATGCAGGCTCAATGAAGTCATCACGTGGAATATAGATACAGAGCACTTTATATGGTTGTCATAAATACAAAAGAATTATGTAAAACATGAATAAATTAGAATAAAAAATTGTAAGTCCAATAAATAAAACATGAAAAACTTAAAAAAACCCGCCTTGACGTGAGTGGTGCATTATTTCATCTCCCTTGGAATGTTTTTCTTCCTGTCCATTCGAAATCCCGGAGAGGCCAATTATTTTTTAGAAACGTCAATCAAAAGACAATACGTTCCGGCACCGCTCCTTGGAGATCTCTGGGAAATCGGAGAGTCCTCTTCTGCATTCAGCACGGTGTTCAGAGCCTTGTCACGAGGCTCGTATTCGCAGCTAACAGACGTGAGAAGGCGAAAATCCGCCCGACTGGTGGAACTCCGCGAGCAACGAGGGTAAATTCGAGAGAGAGAGAGAATGAATTCCTTGGGGACGGTTCATCTCGCGTCCATCTCGTTCGGCACTCCTCACCCGCTCCACTCAACCTCCACTTCCTCTTCCACTTCGTTCGCGTCTCCGTCGTCGCCGTCGGCGGCGCCGGGAAGCGTCTTGGCGTCTCCCAACGTCGACAGCAGCTGGGCCTCCCAGAGGAGGGGCGGCGTCCTTCCGCTCTGTCTCCGGCCGGGGTTGGGAAGTGCGGCCGACGGCTCCAATACCCCGGAGGCGTCCTCGCCTTCGTCCGCCTTGCTCGCGTAGATAGCCTCGTACGGGGGGTTCGGTATGCTGTGCGGCCCCAGGTGGGGCCCTGCGTCCGGGTGTAGTCCGTAGAAGAGGCCGCCACCGTAAGGGTGTGGTAGGTCCGGCCCGCCCAGTGGGAACACAGGAGAGTGGTGCACCGGTGGTGAGTAGGGGTAAGAGTCACAGTGCTGGATCTGGGACGCGTCCGGCAGGCAGTTCTGGGCCACTAGCGTCGCCCTGACCTTGTCGTTCACCTTGGTGACCACTTTGGTGAGCACCTTGGTCTTGGTCAGCAGCTCCGTCACCAGCCGGTGGTGGTGGTGCGGGCCCAGGTAGGGCTCTCCGTGGTGCTGCACGATGTGCCCGCCGCCCCAGTGCCCACCGCCCCAGGGTCCTCCGTGGCCTCCCCACCAGCCGGCGTTCCCCACGGTGCCAACGATGGCGTTGGCCAGGTTGCCCAGTCCGAGGAGATTGGCGGGATTCATGGGGTGGGAGGAATGGGCCGGGTGCAAGGGGTGGGGTGGCTTGGAGTCGAACAACCCCCCTCCCATGGGAGTCTTCGTGGGCGACTTCTTCGTCTTGTGGATATGGTGGTGCACGTGGTGGTGCTTCTGACCGAAAAGACTCCAGCCCATGGGCTTCATCATCATGGGCTTCATTTTGCGCGGGCTCGCGGCGTCCTCGCCTTCGTCGTCTCCGAGGCGAGCCCCAGGCTCCCCATGTCCGCCTTCATCCCCCGCTCCACCCCCACCTACCTCCTCCTCCTCCGGCTCTTGGCGCATCGCCCTCGCCGCCGCCCGCGACCGGAAATCCCTAAACGGGGGAAAAAAGCATCCGTAAAAGAGTGGATTGAGTGGCTCTTCGCAATCGAAGGACTAATTTTCAGTCACTCATTTTTACCTCGATTTATGGCCGGTTGGAAGAACATTTAATATGGAATCAATAGTTTTGAGATCCATAAAGTTATAGATTTCATAAATATTTTCGGGTTTCAAGAACACATCTACTAGTTACATAATGTATTTATTACCAGTCAATAGTTTCGAATATTCGATCAAATCTTCCACCATCGGATAAAATGTATGAATGTTTAACCTATGAATAATTGTTAATGCATATAATAATTAGTCAGTAAAAGTAAATTATCTGGTCTTTTGTCTCAAAACAACTCATTTATTTAGTAATTAAGTCTCCGAGAGGTTGATTGCGCATCCGCCATCTTGGCTACTTATGAAACTCATAACTCCATGCTATGAGTCATGAAACCAATAAAATTTATCGAATGTTCCTGCAACACTTATTGAGTGGTTGCTATGGCTTATGAGTCCCATACCTTTATGGAATACGTATGTATCGTTCCTGTAACTGGCAATAAGACGAGGAAACGCGTCGTTTTCCTCCACCCTGCCAAAAAATTCTGTAGTACAGTTTCCTTAAAATACTCCTACAGAATTTCTTAAAAATTTCTATAGATATTCCTTAAAGTATTGAAATGCCATTTTACGGAATTCCCTACGAAGTTCTGCAGAATACCTTAGGATGTTCTGCAGAATTCCTTAGGACTTTCTGTGGAATTCCCTACGAATCTCCATATAGGTCCTTAGAAAAGGAACTGGGTCAACGGAAACCTCACATATTTCCGTAGAGTTGCTAAATTTCTACAGAACCACTTGTAAGGAGTTTTTGCTCTTTTTTTTGCTCTTCAGAAAATTATTCTACAGAACATATGGTCTGTAGAATCAGGCTCTCACGTTCCTTTACAGATCCTTAGAAAAGGAACTAGTTCTGAAGAAAAAAGAGTCAATTTCTGTATAATTCCTTACGTTCTACAGAACAGCTTCTAAGGAATTTTTTAGCAGGGCAGTCTTAACTGGTACCATGTTTTAATTTTATTTTCAAATTTAAGCAGTAGTGAGAATAATAAAGAAACTATAGTTGTAGGAAAACTATTGAGGAAAAACTTTTTCATCTTTCACTTCTCCGCAATAACCCAAGTACATATTTGTGACTTTCACTTGACATATTTGTTTCGCTCGGTGAGTAGTCTGGAAACGCCAATACAAACGATGCTTTGCTTTCAATTTTACATGAGTGTTATTATGATTAAACATTCGTATTTAAAAAAGCATACGACCAACTCACCGTAACATTTACAACGATATATTCGTGTCCGAGCTTGCTCATTTATTTGAGGACATAATTAATACTATCAGTATTGTATGCGAAGTAAGGTAAGGGACTTGGCCTAACGACATCAGCAAACTTAAAAAAAATACATAAAAGATAACTACCAGATAATCAACTTCTCCAGAGGGTCTTTTAGGGTCAGGTGAGAAGTGCATGAAAGAATACGGATCGTTTGGCTGCCTAGACGGTAGCGGAGCGCCATCGATGGACAAACGTATTTACTTTGGTTTTCACGACAAGAATATATCTAATCAGGGATTATTGAACGATATTAACAGGGATAGAACTTTAATTTAGAAGGATTTGGACTATTAAATTTGTTAAGAAAGACTCTTTATCCTGGACGCTAAAATAAATCATAAGGTTTTTTCCTTCTTCAACCTCACCCGGCTCAATATCCATATGCAGGTGAGTGCGGTTCCTTAGACAATGCTAAATGAAACACAGCATCAGTGCGAGAAGATACTAATTTATGAGATAGAAAAATAAACAAATATTAAAGAAAATAAATTGTGGAAGCTGTCAGCCCAACAAGTCTTCAAAATCGGCGGAAACAAATAAAAGAAAAATAGTAAGATTCTGTATCTAGAGAGTAGGAACTAGTCTACGTGTCGAAGGAAAAGGCGACGAAAGGCCAAGGTTTATCTAGTAATCGTTGACAGGTTAATCAGCCGTTTCGCTAACTTGACGTTAATCGAGAGTTTGGGTTAAGTATGGGGATCTGACTGTCGGATAGTTGGAAGTCATTGAAAGAGAGTATTAACTTCACTTTTCATGCCAAAACATGTTTAGCCAGAGATTATGGTCCGGAATGAGCGATTATGTTTAAGAGGACGCATCATACCCTTCGGTAAGGAAAAGTTCTGTCGAAAATCCACAAGATGGCGTCACTCGCACCCGATCGAGGCGTTTTGGTGTCAGGAGTCTCTTACTCCAGGATAACTCTCGCACGAGGCAACAGTCGTCGGTAAGTTGTAGCCAAGTCTCCGGCGCGTAAGTACAGGCAGCGCTTATATAAGATCTGTGAAAGAAGACTGAACTAATTGCGTCAACGTCCGAGCACATCATGGCCGAAAACCATTCAGGTAGCTTGTCGAAATATACCAATTACAGATTCTATCTTACAACCGTGACGGCTGTTACTTAGCATTCCGATAGAGGATGGATTGATACATCTCCATTAGTTTTAGATATGTCAATAATAATAATGGTTTTTTATAAAAATATACCTTACATCTTGCAGTTTTCCCGATGGTTTAATTATGCTCCGGGATAAAATTTTCATGTTTCAGATACGAGCCTCCCTTGGCAAAGGTCTATTATTTATACTATAAAAATTTCAAGTTGATGACGTAAGACTTTAACAAAAAATCTGGGGTCGGAAATCATCACAAATCTGACCTGTCGAGCGGGTGTGATGCGTTGCCTTAAGGCCATCGATAATACAAAATAAAATTCTCATTGAAACCGAATTAAGAAAAGTACTTTCCGTTTACAATAAAAACAGTCGCAAAGGGACATATGCCGCAGCACAGAAAAATGAAATAATTTTGTTCAAAAATATCATGAAAACGTTGATTTTTAGCAAATACAACAACTATAATTGCCAAATCGTTTAATTTGTATTGCATACTCCTTTTTCCACTCCTCTATCTCATTTTCTCATTACTCGCGTCCCTCAATTTTATGTCTCGTCATTCTCTCATTTACAGTGGACATGCAGGGAGGCATCAACGGAGCCAAAAAAATCTGAAAACATAATGGGCAATGAAAAGAAAGCCCTTTATTACACTCAAGTCGACGGGAACATATTATGAAAAAGTTCTGGCAGATTTAAACTTAATGGTTGAATGCGTAACTTTGTGGAATGTTACAGCAGACATGACGATAAAGAAAAATCTCTTTAGTATATTCCACACTTAAAACTTTTATTCCTGACCTAGGTTTCGATTGCCTTGCAGGACCTTTGAAAATGATTGCAAGGCAATCGAAACATAGGTCAGGAATAAAAGTTTTAAGTGTGGAATATACTAAAGAGATTTTTCTTTTTCGTCATGTCTGGCAGATTTGTATCAACAAAGGGCTTAACACCCGCACGACCAGGAGACCTAGAAACACATCCCATCATGTTTTATTCGCAGTCGAAGGAGGGAAAGACAGCCAATCGTAGGAAATGGCGGACCCAACTCACCCTGCTTCTCTCGGGTCGTCGGCGTCCAGTGCACGGTGCGTGAATACGGAGTGCTGAAGGTACGGCCCTCCGTCGGTGGGATCTTCAGCCGCGGGGCACGAGGGCAGCGACGGCACGGCAGCGGTGACGCACATTGGAATCGTGTGCTTGGTGCTGGTCACCTGCGGGCGAGGAAAGGGATAAAGGAGGGGTCGTTTTTAAGCCATTTACGAGTTGTAATGTCGGCCAAGTTTTTGGATCTACCAAGACATTGACGAGAGTTGGAGACGGCGATCGAAAACGCAGCCGTCGTTTTCCCATTATCCAATAGTAAATTATGAAGCTTAAAAAATGTTATATATCAACAGAATTGGCAAAAATTTGTTAGTAGCATATTTTTCCTAAACGAGGGTAACATAATGAGTTTTTCCAAGACCGAGAAGCTGAACTTTATCTGTGATTTACTCAACTTTAGAGTTAATACTCAATAAGTATAGTAGTTCACTTATGTATCAACTAGAATTAGCACATAAATTTGCACCATTCGCAGGAATTTCCCGTATTATGTTTTAAAGCGATGCAGCAAGCGATGTACATGCACAACTACCATCAAATTTTAGCCAATTCTCTACTCCGCGTGTAAGAAGTTCCAACTAATGGATATCAGAAAATTAAGAAATCTCCATTGAGTTCAGTTTTTTTTGTTAATAGACATAGTTTATTTCTATATTACAACTACAAATATGCACAGAATAAGTGCCGCTTTCAAGAGTTAGTCTCCGAAACTATTAATTGCTTCATAATTGACCTATGTAATACCATAATGCTCTCTCAGCACTACGCCTAGCTCATCAAAATCTGAGAGTAATATTTCATGATTTTCGATCGAATTATCGGTATTTAATGAGAGAAGGATGAATAGCTTCGTTATTTCCACATAACAGTTACTTTCACCACCGATATACACACATTTTTCATTTCCAAGCTCCCGTTTTGACTTGACAGAAGGTAATCCCTTCCCCTTGGAAAGCATTTCGTCGAATATTTGGCTGATGGCCTGGCAGGGGATTAAGTTTACTGCGGCCAGAATTCACTCAATCAGGTACTATTTCGGAATTTTTATCCGTTTGCAAAGTAGAAGTAGACGTTAATCAATGTCAAGTCATCGCGAAAAATGTATTTTCGCATCTATTCTATGGAAAATGGATACATGGCTGGAAGCTTTAATTTGGATAGGCCATAAGTGTCTGCTGCAAACTCATCCTGACGTCTTACGCACACTGTGTGACTTGGCGGCGAACTTAAATGACTTGGACTGTTACAGTTGACGGGTATTTCGAGAAATGGAGGGTACGATCATAGGAATGGGGAATACCGAAAAATGATACGTGGGCTTATCTGTGGGGAAATATGACCACCCGCTTTACGTTTAAACTCGGGCAGCAGAAAAAAACTGTTGCAAAGTACTCCTCCTTGAATCGCCGCGTGATTGAATGGAATAATATTCTAGAGGAACCTATGAAAACAATACGTAAGAATGAGTATCTTAAATAGTTAGTCGTGTGAGTAAAACGAAAATCATATAAAATATTTTGTTAGTCTTCCTCTTTATTTAAACAAATGGAAGTTTTGTCATACCGAAAGAATTAATGTCGAATTGCTATGTAAACATAGGTAAATATAACGGAAAGAAATGAAGCGGTTGACGAAAGAGGAAAGAGTCGAATGAAAAAAAGCAGTAAAAGCAGACTACCTTAAATTTGAACACACACTGTATATGGAACTATCATTCATGACATTTCATCGGAATGTATGTACGTACGCCCCTCAAGTACGCTACTCAAGTACGCTAAATTCCACGCGTCAGACTTTATTTAAACAGCATGTATTTTGCAGAATATTATATTTGAAATGAGATAGGGAAATAGAGATAGGGAGATAAGGTAGCAATTTTTACAAACCCACAATTCACATGGAATTGAATGATTGGAACAGGCTATGCGTTAAAAGGACAATGAAGTAGAAACTTAAGAAACCTATCTACACCTTCCATTGAGTTAATAATTAGGATGAAAATTTACTTTGAAGGAAAAATCAATCATTAACAGAAAAAATGCCTTCGGGGATGAAATTGACCTGTTGTACTTAAAATTTCAATATATATATTTGCATAAAACAGACAAGTGCGGAATGAAACGCGCGTACTTTCCAGTTTTCACGTTTTGGAGAATACTATTTGTGGAACGATCCTCCATCCCTGCTAAAAATTCTGTATAGTTTCCTTATAAGTACTTCTACAGAATTTCTTAAACTTCTGCAGATATTCCATTAAGTATTGAAACGCCATTTAACGAAATTCCCTACGACGTTCTGCAGAATACCTTAGGATGTTCTGCAGAATACCTTAGGATGTTCTGCAGAATTCCCTACGACGTTCTACAGAAGTCCTTTGACACTCTGTAGAACTCCTTACAAGCTCAAGGAAACCTCACATATTTCCGTAGAGTTGCTTAAGTTCTACAGAACAGCTTGTAAGGAGCTATTTTGCTCAGCAGAAAATAGCTCTACAGAACATACGTTCTGTGGAGTCAGGCTCTCATGTTCCGTACAGATCCTTAGGAAAGGATCTGTAAAGGAGCTGATTAGTGAGAAAGTTCTGAAGAAAAAGAGTCAATTTCTGTAGAATTCCTTACGTTCTACAAAACAGCTTCTAAGGAATTTTTTAGCCGGGATGTATTAAGCAATAGGTAGTGGTGTACTGTCCCTGATAGGCCCGGGCTCATGGATCGCCCTCTTTAGTGTTCATTCTGGAACGCAGAAGAAACAGAGGGAGGCCATGGGTTTATGATAAACACCCATAAATCTTTTGATTGTTCTACTCGCGCAAACCTGGCCAATTTTTCTTCGTTTGGCCTTTGCGTGCAATCTAAATGTGAAATGATGCTAAAAAAATAACGTCGCGTAAAGTTTAACGTGATTAATTATTTAATAAAGTTTAACCCAGGCGGGATTCAAACCCGTGACCCTTAGATTAACAGGCGAAGACATTACCCCGCCGCCACCGAGGCTGATTAATGACAAGGATAAGAATTATGACACACACTCAAACAATGACTTGGATGTGCGTTATATTAATGAATAGGTTTGAATTCATTCTTAAACGCAGAAGAAACAGAGGGAGCCCACGGGTTATGATAAACACCTATAAAACTTCTCATTGTTATACTCGTGCAAACCTGGCCAATTTTTCTTCGTTTGGCCTTTGCGTGCAATCTAAACGTGAAATTATGCTTAACAAAAGGACAGAAAATTACATCGCGAAGGTTTTACGTGATTAATGAGGAAGATAGGAATTACGACATCCACTGAAACAATGACGAGAAAACAAATGCAGTAATACAAATACGGAGGGACGTCACCGACCTGTATGTAGTGCGTCATGGTGGCGTAAATGGTGATCACGGGATGGTGGTGGTGCCCCGGGTGGTGGTGCGGGTGTTTGAAGAGAGGGTGGTCCTGGGCGGGAGTCTCAGGTCCCTCCACGACCTCCGCCGTTCCCTCCTCCCCGTTCCCCCCCTCTCCCTCTTCCTTCCTGCCCTCTTCATCCCCCCTCCCCTCATCACCCTCCTGCCCCACCCTCCTCTCTCCCTCGTCCGTCCTCCAAGGATATTCCTCCAGTCCCTCCGCCTCCGGGTCGTCTTCCTCCGCCTCCGGGAGGTCCCCTATCTTCCCGCTGTCCGCGCGCCACGACCCGAGGGCCGCCTTGAACAGGTCTCGGAGCGGCCCGATGGCATCCGCCGGGGCGGCCAACGAGCACAGAAGCGCCAGTAGAGTCAACGGCAGGAGGAAGGAGCGGCCGCCGACGGCGGGCCGGGGTCGCACGGTCAGCAGCATGGCCAGATGACGAAACTGAAAGACAAAAATAAGTAAAAACTAATTAAAGATTGCCTGGGCTAACACAACTATGCTTCGCGGAATTCCAGTTCAATGATAAAAATCTTATTATAAACTAGAATCAATTAGCAAAGGTTTAAGGCAGTATGAGCCAAATATCATTTCACCTAGAAATCAATGAATTTGGTCTCATTTTAAAGAAAAATATCTCGCCCTTCTAATGACACCAAAAATTCAACCCCTATCACATTACTTTCGGAGAAATTTGCCAAAAAATACCAGCCCTTTTACATGGAAAATGGTACGTGTATGCACTCCAGAGAGACATTATTTACAAAATGTGGAATTTCTAACTCTTAGATGTCGTAGATAAACTAACAGCGTGAAGTTTGTATGTTTTCTCAACTATAATTAAAAAAACAATCATATTGTCACCGCAATAGGTTCTCGGGTATCACAAAAAACCTTCCGTTTTGAAGGAGTTTCAAATGCACTGCGAGAAAAAAATGAATCAAGTCAAAAGCTTATTTAGATATTTTCATTTGGTTACTTACCATTTCTGTCATAGAAAACTATATTACTCCACCATTAATAATGCAATATTTAATTCATGTGTCCTACAGCTGGTGAAATCAAAGCATATAATTCGAATATGGTCTCTATTATGACTAGGGAACTATCTCGCTCGCACTGCCTTAAGAAGAACAATGTATCAACATAGCAACGAAAGGGCAACAGTTCTGTTTGGAAGTGGGTATGCGTATTGCAGGGATATTTTGTCAGATTTGGACTAAAGTTGGCAGATGGAGTCTCAGAAAAATAATGTGGCGAAGACCCGCTTGTTGAGGGATATGGCGAAGCAAAAAGATTAAAGTTGGAGGCAAGAGGAAGAGGACCGGAACGACAAACAGAGAAATCGAGGGAGGAAATGAAAGAAAGATAGTCTGCCCAAGAAGTTTAACCTCTACTGTAAGACTTGAAACGGTACTGCAGACAGGATCATCCCTATTGCCCTGAATAAATACGCCAGGGGAATGATTTGGATGAATATTCACTGGATAAAAGAGCTGCTTTTCTCATTTCATTACCAGAGAAATATCTTGTGGAAATACTTTATTACTGTTGATGCAAAATCACACAACGAATATACACGGGTGCTGCGCATTCAAATGGAAGTTATTTATTATAACTGTCCAAAAATAAATCCTTGATTGAGAGCAATCAAACGATTTCGCGAGCTTTGTTTCAAGTGCATCGAAGTTGTGTAGATATGACGGAAAGGAACACTCGTGCAATTATTTTACTGAAATTGAAAAGTCAAATGCTGTCAGGAGATTGCAAATTATTTATCTGTCATTTCCAACAGGGTTATGAGATGGGATGTCAGAGAGTCAGTGATATCAGGTAGTTAGAGCGAAAAACCATTATACCAAGAAATCAATGAATTTGGTCTCATTTAAAGAAAAATATATCACCCTTCCATTGACACCAAAAATTCAACCCCTTACTACATTACTTTCCGAGATATTTGCCAGAAAACACCAGCCCTTTTGCATGAGAAATGGTGCGTCTACGAAATCCAGAGGCCTTTTTTTTAACAAATGAGGAATTTAGAACACATAGATCTCGTCAAAAAAATCAATAGTGTGTAGTTTGTGTGTTTTCTCAACTATTTTTGAAAATTAATCATATTGTCACCGCAGTAAATTCGTAGGAATCACAATAAACCTTCCGTTTTGATTGAGTCTCAAACGTACCGCGTGAAAGCAAATGAGTCAAGTTGAAGACTTATTCAGATATTTTCATATGATTACTTACAATTTCTGTCATGTAAAACTATATTATTGCTACATTAAGAATGCTATACATTAATTCGTGTGTCCCACAGCTGGTGAAATTAAAACATATAATTCGAATATGGTCTCTAGTGACAACGTCTGACTTATTATTGAATGTAAAAGGGAACAAAAAGTATGAAAATCGGAAAATGTGACTAGATTCCGTCCAAGGTGATTGCACACTTGCATATAATTTGGCTTAGCAAGAAATGAAGTGCACCCAATTTTTTACGTTGTACGATTGAAACAAAGCCCACACAATGGATTCTTCGGTCACGCAATTCCCAATCCCTAACTGCATTGGGCGTAGTTTCTGATGGGCTGCATTTTTGTCTACTGTGGTATTTTTTTGGACACACTTGGCACATGAATCACTATCCAAAATGACCTTATCATAAAAGTGACACACAAAACTAACATCAGCAAGAAGTCCAATGAAACAGGCAGAAAATCAGTATCCTTCTTCAATTACATTCTTCTTGCGTGCAAGACTAAAGTAGTAATTTTTGATAAGGAGAATGGGGAGAATAACTGTGCGATGAGGGCGAATGGTGAAGTAATTGAACAAGTGGATGATTTTGTGTACTTAGGTAAGATGTATGCGAAAGATGGAAGAATAAATGAGGAGATAAAGAGACGTGCGAATGCTGGAAGGAAAGTGGTAGGTAGCATGTGGAGCATATCAAGGAATGAGTGCCTGTCTGAGGAAGCGAAAATCGCCGTGTACAAAAGTGTACTTCTCCCCACTTTGTTGTATGGTAGTGAAACATGGGTATGTCAGGATAGACATAATAGTAGACTAAACGCCGTAGGTATGAGTTATCTGAGGAGTATTTGCGGCAAAAGTAGGATGGATAGGGTGAGGAATGAGTGGGTAATAAATGAATGTGGGTGAAATGCTCCAGTAATGGACATATATGAGAGGAGAGTGCTTCGTTGGTTTGGCCATGTTGAGAGAATGGATGAGAGTCGAATAAGGAAACAGATATATATGAGTGAAATGAATGGTGCGAGAGGTAGAGGTAGGCTGAGGAAGTTGTGGTTGAATGTAGTTGAGGAAATTCTTAGGAGGAGGAATATTACGTGTCTTAAAAACAGGAGAGCGTGTATGAAGCAGTGTATGGGGGTAAATGAAGCAAAAGAGGTTTGTAAGGATAGATCAGTATGGAGTAAGTTATTGATGCAGAGTTAGGGGAACAAATGTGTGTTTGTGAGTGAAACTTAGTGACTCTGCCTACCCCGGAAGGGAACGGCATGATTGGTATGTATGTATGTATGTAACATTCTTCTTGACACCAGCTAATTTAAAATAAATGAGTCTATAATCTCACTTAGATTCACGATTGAAAATAAATTCACTCACAAGAAGTATGTTTGATATAAAAATAGTCCCAAAAACGTTTTTCCTCGTAAAACTCGAAGCTTGGAGACAACAAAGAGAATAAAAATTGAATATCTGACGAGTAAGGAAACTACTCCATTAGAGAATCGTTCTGAAACTCAAGAATACCTCCAAAATTAGCATGCGTAAGAAATTACAAGCGGTAAATCTCCTATATTAGGGGCTACCAAATACAATTTTGCTCAATCTAGTATAATAATTTGGACCAGATAAGTATTCGCAAACGTATTAATCACGATTGAGTTCAGATACGACCGGATAAGAAATTTAGGATCACTTTAGTGTAACATATTCAATCACAGAAAGTGACTCATACATCTTTAAGTAGAATAGGTTAAGTGCTAAACACCGTAATTTTTTGTGCCACTCTTGGTAAATGAACGGGTTAAGAAAAGTGCTTACAATGAATTGAAACACTCGCCATTGGTCTAAATAAAGAATCGATCACAAACGCACAAAGCACACCCATTATAAACGTACGAACGAGCTTTCGCGGCCTGAAGCTGCGTTGGCTACGACACACGGAATCACACGTAAAAGCTCATCCGCAGGTCACACATGAATAGAAGTCATTTCACAGTTCTTTTAAATTGGTCTCGAAAAAGGAATCACCATTGAGGGGGCCAGAAAGTAACACCGGTGGAATTCGTGGGATATTATTCACACGCCAAGAAAAATAACAAAGCAATCACCTATAGAGCAAGCACTATCTCTGGGTGGTTCTCTGTCGGAGTCTTCCTGGAGACTTCACAATTGAAAAGGTCGCAAATTCCATTCGAACTGTTGAAACACACGAAAAATGTTCTCGGGGAAATTAAGTGTCGAACAAAAAACCTAAATTACACACAGTACTCACACGCCCCATTTCAGTCACCTGCGTGCAACTAAGACGTTACGGAGGAAGAGGATCAGCTTCGGGAAAGAACTCACCGGAAGATGTATACATACACTAACTTGCTCGCGAAGGAGCGAAGTCCGCGGTCCTAATGATTTCGGCCCAAGTCGACTTCGGCAAAGGGAAGGAAACGCGGGAGAAATGGGAGAGAGGGACGGTAAGGTGTCGTAGTTAACCGTGGCGAAACACTGATCTTCTCCGAGTGCAGGGCAAAAAACCGTCCGCGACCGTCGAGGATTGAACGATGGGTAGAAGGCGGTGTCCAGAGGGTGTGAGGTTGTGGAGGAGGGGGAGGGGGTGGGAAGAGGGCGAGGGGCGAAGGCGTAGTGGCCAGCGGGGGAAGCAAGCTGAGCTGAGCACCTCTCTTTCACCACTTACCTTCTTTGTCTCTCCGGGAAACTCCTCCCAATATCCCGGGTAAGTAATTTTCTCACTCTCCCTCTCTCACCGTCCGTCTCCAGACAAGGAATAAGCGCCAGAGTGATTCTGCTTGTGTATATATATAAAGAGAACGATTGGCACATTTACGGTTGTTTATCGCGGGCCCTAATCGCCATATTCCGCGGAAATAAATAATAAACTGTGCCCCCGTTCCCGCATCATAACTTTATTTTGATGGGTGTTTGCTCGAGATGCATCCGAGAAACTGAAGACAGGGTGACCCATTTTCTAAGTCCAAACTACGCCAGTTATATTATAGAGGACCAGACTGAACCAAATGTCAGCTAATTGAATGTCCATGGCTAATTACCCGCGAAACATTTTGTCTCAGTGAGACAAATATCATTAAACTAATTGACACAGTTAATCTTTCAGGTTGAATGCAGGAAGGGGATGGACTTCCGACAGTACTACCTACACCTAAATACCATCCTGTGAGCCTTCACTAGTTCCTGTAGGGCAAGTAATGAATAGGCTGAATTTTTGACGGATAGAACTGTTTTTATGGAGTGTAGGAGATTTTCATGGAGTGTAGTGACTTACGGCAGAGAAACATGGACAGTCAAAAAGAAAGATGAAAAGTACTTGGAAAGTTTCGCAATGTGGTTGTGGAGAAAAATGCTTAAAGGTGAAGTGGACGGATAGAATGAGAAGTGAGAAAGTACTAATGACAATAGGAGAAGAAAGGAAACTGCCGAGGGAAATGAAAAAGAGGAAGACAGCTTGAACGGGACATATATTACGCCAAAATTGCCTTTTTAGAAGAATTATTGAAGGAAAAACAGAAGGAAAGCGAGGAAGGGGAAGAAGAAGAATGGGAATGCTCGATGACATAAAAAATGTCTGAAGTTACAGGCAAATGAAAGAAGATGCTCAGGGCCGACTGCGACGGAGGGCATTCAGTTGAAACCTGTCAGAAGACAGATTCGGCTAAGAAGAAGAGCTGTTCAGGGCCGGATTTGCGGGAGGGCCACTTGCGTCCGGGCATAGGCAGGGCGCCGCGTCGGGGCGCGATAGGAAAGGGAGTACAGGAAGGAGTAAAAGTAGTATAGGGAGTAGGGAGGAAGGGAAATATGGAGTCTCCATTTTTAAGGACCACAAAAACAATAGAAAAATTAAAAACGCCGGAAGTCGAAAACAAACGAGGGGGCGAAGGCGGGGGTAGGGCAGGGGGGGATCGGAAAATCTCTTGTCTAAGGCACCGCCGTCTGTAAATCCGGTCCTGGAGTACTGTTTCAAATACCACAGAAAGGGCGTACTCCATTATCATAAAGCATTTCACATAGCACGATCAGCAATATTGATACTAAGATACTTTCAGTTGGATTAAGGTGGGAGCCCCTAGAGACTACACACTAGGCTTAGGTTGCTTGATAAATTCAGAACTGATATTTTTCACAGCGACATAGAGAATATTATCATGACTCCTCACTACATCTCTAAGTCTGACAGATGCGATAAAATAAGAGAGATACACTGCCGAACAGATAGGTACGAAAACTCGTTCTTTCTGCGAACAATTAGCGACCACAATAAAAACTGAGCTCCAATAAATACACTCCTATAATACATGACACCATTCCATCTCCAAAAACTTACACCTTTACACGGCTGGTGACCTAACACCCCCTGCCACACGCCCATGAGGCGGCTCGCGGGGTATTACGTAGATGTAGATAACTGCTGGAGGAGTACGAGTAGTGGGGTGATGTGCAGATGGTTGTAACAGACCATGAGGGGTGCTGATGGCTGTGACAGAGGAGAGGGGGCGGGGCCGGCGGGGAAGGAGGAGGAAGACAAAGCAAAAAGACTCGGGACTTCGACTATAAAAGATTGTAGAGGGGTCAGTTTCGACGGCCTTCGTCAGAGAGCTGACCGCACGCAACCAAGTTGTAACGCCCCATGAGAAAGAAATTGTTTCGAAAAAACACTTTAGCCTGCGTGCCACGTTTCTTCTCCAAAAAACTTACAAATTTATACGGTTGGTAACCTAACACCCCCTGCCACATACCCATGCGGCGGCTCGCAGGGTATTATGTAGATTTTAATGTAGATGTAAGATACCTAAGCCGGGCTTCCTTTGCAACTTTTCCCAATGGACTAATACCTCCGACTTGAGCACCGCAATCATTTTTTCCTGAGTCACTCGAATGCGCCACTCACCCCTTTATTGACATTCATTTCATCCGAGTATAGTGTAACACAACGTAAGTACGTTAATTGAGATTAATTATGATTCTGTACGGTAATTTATTAATGGGCCTGATAGGCCTTTTCTGAGGAAATAAATAATAAACTGTGCCTCACGCTTATTGACTTCATTTTGATGGGTATTTCCCCGTGATCCATCTGAATAAAACCGACGAAGGGCGGCCTATTTTCAAGCACCAAACTGTGCCAGTTGTACATGTGGACCAAACTAGATCATACGTAGGTTAGTGAATGTATCGTAGGGATTTATGGGACAAGTGGGTGCTGTTGTGTGCATACCTTTGCAGAATGCTTTTGCCAAAGACTGAGCAATAGACGAATAGGCGAGCGAATCGCGGAAGAAAGGTTTAAGGTAGTTTGAGCGAAATATCATTTTACTTAGAAATCAATGAATTTGGTCTCATTTCAAAGAAAAATATCTCACCCTTCTAATGACACCAAAAATTTAACCCCTTATCACATTACTTTCGGAGATATTTGCCAAAATATACCAGCCCTTTTATATGGATAATGGTACGTGTAGATACGCACTCCAGAGAGACATTATTTACAAAATTAGGTATTTATAATACTTAGATGTCGTAAAAAAAACTAACAGCGAGTAGTTTGTATGTTTTCTCAGCTATTTCTGATTATTAATCATATTGTCACCGAAATATGTTCCTGGGTATCACAAAAAACCTTCCGTTTTGAAGGAGTTTCAAACGCACCGCGCGCAAAAAAGAGTCAAGTTAAAGACTTATTTAGATATTTTCATTTAATTACTACCAATTTTATGTCATATAAAACTATATTACTGCGCCATTAATAATGCAATAATCAATTCATGTGTCCTACATCTGGTGAAATTAAAATGTATGATTAGAATATGGTCTCTGTTATGAATAGGGAACTATCTCGCTCGTACTACCTTAAGGAAGAGGGGTACGAGAGAAAATGAATGTTAGCCCGAGGGTGCAGCGTTTTTGGTGCATAACGGGAAAACTCTCCCCCGCATAAACTTGCGGAGTGAAACTTGGGGAATACCAGACGAGGCACATAGATCTGCCGAGGGTGAAGGGCTAACATTCAGCTGGGGGAAAAGGAGAAAGAGGGGGAGAAGTGGAACGAGAAATAAATGTGGGAAATGAAACACGTTCGACACACCAAATATACGTGTGTAAGGAGAGTGAATGTTGAGGGGGGAGGGAAATACGGAGAAAGTCAGGGGCGGAAGAGAATTTTAAGAGCACGGCCCTTAGGGACGAGGGAAAGTGCTTCAAGTAATGCTCGTGAGAGAGAGAGAGAAGCCAAAATTGAACGCATGGCATGGGGTGACGGAACGAAATTATTAATAAAACAAAGCCAAATGCTCATTATTGAACCTTCTAGGAAACTAGGACCTCTTATTCAAAATTATTTGCTTACTATGTACAGAATTATGTACGAAATTATTAATAAAACAAAGCTAAATTCTCATTATTGAACCTTCTACGAAACGGGGACCTCTTATTCAAAATTATTTGCTTACCATGTACAGAATTATGTACGAAATTATTAATAAAACAAAGCTAAATTCTCATTATTGAACCTTCTACGAAACTGGGACCTCTTATTCAAAATTATTTGCTTACCATGTACAGAATTATGTACGAAATTATTAATAAAACAAAGCTAAATTCTCATTATTGAACCTTCTACGAAACGGGGACCTCTTATTCAAACTTATTTGCTTACCATGTACAGAATTATGTACGAAATTATTAATAAAACAAAGCTAAATTCTCATTATTGAACCTTCTACGAAACTGAGACCTCTTATTCAAAATTATTTGCTTACTATGTACAGAATTATGGTGGGCTACGAATCGCAAAAGGGGTAGTTTCTTTCATCAAAGAAACTACTTCTTTTGACTCTTATGTGCTTGAGTAAACTGGAAGGGAGTATATTGAATAGGTCGCAAAGAAAAGTATGCATACATATATCGCCAAATATTGAAATGGTCGTAAATGAAACTAAAATTTCAGTATTTGGCGCCGTTACCTACAGTATTAGAGATTAAGCTGGCGCCATTAAAATTTTAACGGATCAATTTGACACAAGTACATCACCGCATGACGATGAAAAATAAATGGAAAATTTTGAATTTCATTCTCAAAGTGTTCGCTTTCTCGAGACAATGGCTAAGATTTAATTAAAATATTTAACCGGTGATTCTGCAGATCAATACCTGACTGCAAATGGTATGTGAAAATGGCATTGAGTATAGCGTATATATTGATAAATGGGGGTTAAAAACATCTAGGATTAAAAAAAAACTTACCAAAAACCTACTAGCACATTAGAATCTACCAGAAAAAATGACGCGAATGAATCCTGAGATCATCTCTGATATCAAACCCTTTCTGGTCTCACATGATATCGAATCTGTGCAAAATGCAACTGACTTCTTCACTTTCTTCCACTTCAACACAACAGATAAGAAGTCCTCTCTCAAAGCTCTAAGCTGACTATTCCCACTTCACCCTCCATTAATGGAGAGCATTTTAAATACGTCATGAATGTATATCCTCCTTTCTGTTTTAATTAGATGTAACGGTTAAAAATCACTCGACCGATGATCATATACATAGATACATAGACGGTATAGATCGCACGATTTACATACCACCAAAACGAATACCGATGTTCTATTTCGATGTTACATAATTGTGTGACAGTGGTGAAGCGTCATTATATTCGAATTTGGGTCAGCACAAGAATGCGATACCGCTACTTCGCATGGCGGAAATGAGAGTTGGTCTTGAATAGGGCGTCAGAGGAGATTAAGAGTCAGAGGAGGCACCGGTTCTAGACCGTTATAACATTAATCGCTTAATTTCTTACTTACTTCCTCTAAGAAGTAAGTAGGAAATAGGCAAACATTCAAATTCAATAGGTATGGATCAATCCACATTCGACAGCATTTACCTGAGTATATTTGAACCTTGGGTGAATTTTCTTGAGGACCCAAGGGCTTAACGCGAATTTTCTCTACTCCGAAAATTACGTAGATAATTTTGTATCTACGCTGTTCTCGGATACTTTAGTAGGGAAGAGTGGGGCCAAGCGGAATGGTTAAGCTTTACTTCATTAGCAGTGATAGTATGCATGTTCTGAACAAGAAATTTTAGTAGTATCTCTTACTTAAATTTGTTATCTACCATAGCGGAATTTAAGAACGTGGCTAATGCATGTAATTATTCACCATGACTTTTTTTTTCACTTTACCCCGGGAGGGGCAAAGTGAAATTGTTTACGAGTCAAAGAGGAATAGTATTTAAGCAAAGTGAAATACGGTTTTATTTGTGAAATAAATATACCATATATTTGTTCCACACATTTATTTTCCAAAGAACATTTAAAAGAAAATGACAGGACTAATGCTATTTAAATTCAGTGATAGTATGTTATATAAAAAACTAAAAGTCTTTCTTTACTAAAGGTCATTTATTCTTCTTGTTTACATTGCAATTAAATGACCACAGTTGTGCTAACTGGATAACTTAGCCAAAACTGTAAAATAAAAATGTAGTTTGTATCCATTAACATAATTTGCTAGGGGCAAAGAGAAAAGTTTCACTTTGCCCCACTTGGCAATATTTTAGAAAAACAAATTTTTAATTCATAAATATGTCGCATGAGAAAATAATTTTTACATCATAATAACTATTATAGAAGGAATTTAATTTTAAATCCACATTTCTTTCACTGTCCATTATAAATTGGTAGTAATTTTGCTAAGATCTAAAGATAAATATTGCAATAAGTACGTACCTTCTTGATAAATCCTCTACACAATCCAAAATAGACTTCAGATGCCCACCAGATTGTTGCCTGTGTTTCATCATTCTTTTTTTAACTAGTTTGAAAATTACTAGAAGATGGCAGTAGTGCTTGAAAAAATATAAGAGTATTTATTTCACTTTGCCCCGCCATTCCACTTTGCCCCACATTCCCCTACCTACATCATCCTCAGAGAACAGCCGTTATTAGAAAAAATCAATTATGCTCGCCAGTTTTGACGTTCTTCTTTGATCCAAAGGGGAAGTGGACGGCTCGTGAGCTTAATTGGCTAAAGCACTAGGCCGGAAATCGTGGGATCCGTGTTCGAATCCCGGTCAGGGCGGTTGATTTTTTTCTCTGTGGAAATTCGCACATTCTTCTTTGAAGTCGTTGGTTCTCAGTTTTTTTTTTGAAGTTCTACCGGAATGCTTGATGTGGACATCTGCGTAAAAAAACATATAAAAACCGCTCCTATATCAAGAGTAATTGAAATACATACCTCACAATTAATCAAGAACTGTGGTTGATAGGGGTCAATTATCTCTATGATAAATAATCAGATGAGATTGGCAAATTGTCTCGCCATTTTCAGAAATATTTGCTAATTTGGTGGCTTCTTGGCATCTATCTTTCATATTTTTTCTTTGGCATGTGAATAAAGTAGAACGCCGCTGTGTAGTTTGCTAATTTTCAGCAGTAAACTTTAATAGGTTAAAAGTCTGCAGTGTTTCTCTATCATAGCCATGAAGTGCCCGTAGGGCTGAGTCATTGCAGATTGTAATATCGCTTTGCGATATGGAATTTGCATCACTCATTTTCCGTCTATCCTCGCCCTCTTCATTGGATTGAATTGGATATTTGGGGAGGCGACAGACGTCTAAAGTCATTTGCGCCATAGGGGATAGGTAAAGGAGGGAGGGTGGAAAGAACCCCGGCGTCGGCATTAGCCTGCTCTTAACGATAGGCGCCAAGGGGACCACGGTTTAACGTCTCATCCGACAGACGGAATACTGTATTTGAAGTGCCCTCCACGAGACACTCAAGTAGGGATCGGGTTCCCTCTGAAAAACATCCGCATCTGCAGGGATTTTAACCCTGGCTGCCCGTGTGGAAGGCGAGTAATCTGACCACCACACCAACCCTACCCCCCTCGCCCTATTCATCTTGGCTTTCTTCCGCGAGTGTTGTGGGAGGGGAAGTGTGTGAAAAGGCCAGTGGCGTCATCGCTATTCCAATTCTTCGGGCCAAATGTGAAGCTGGAAAGGGAATTGGGTTAAGCAGAGCGGTGTGGGTTGAGAATACGGGGAGTTCCCTCTAAGAAACAATCGACGGGCGTGGGGCAGGGAATGAAATCGCCGACACGCATTATTCACCTGCGCGTGGAAATGGCGAGCTCTGGAGTCGAGCGCGCGTGGAGAGTGACGGAGGAGAAAGAGGGCAATTGCAAACCCTGAGGGTTTGTAAACCAAGCCAAATGATTGAATATTAACTCAGCAGTTGGGAATCCCTAGTGGAGATTGATTCGTGGAAGTAAGAGGAGAGGGGCTTGGAATTGGCTTGGACCCAATTGATCTACGTCGGATCCACGTTGACTTATATAGAGTCAAATTTTAATGACAGGTAATTCCAACGCTCTCTCTCTCTTCTTTTTGCCAATGTTCCCTTTATTCCTTCGAGGATATTGAGGACCACGAGCATGCAATTTCTTCATTCCGCTTCCATCAAGAATACCTTAGGTGAGGTGGGAATTGATTCGGTCATTTGAGATCTCAAATGACCGATTCAATCATTCTTACGTTTTTAGTAATCGGGCGTATCTTTGGATACAGTCATTTAGTCTAGAAGGATTAGCCAGAGTACGCTTGCGTGGTGAACGATTTTACACAACGAGAGTCGATAAAAAAAAAGTTAATCGAAATGGTTCGGCTTCGATTACTGTCACCGGTATTCGATGGCGATCGCCGTCGATGAGACGATAAATTCACTGACGTCGATGAGTCATCAACGTCAATGAGTCCTCTAACTCATCGGCATCAATGAGTCGATCTCCGGATGTTCATGAGATGTAGGAAAGAATGTTACGTCGTCCGCTACTCCGTAGCCATCCGTGCCAATGGAATTGACATTGAAAATGTTCGATTTTCAGATTTTAAAACTTTCATTCCTCTGGTGAGTTGAACACTCCTGAAAAATATATCGAAAATCTCTATAATTTTGCAATGTGGAGTCTGGAGGAAGGATCTTTGCTAATATCTAAAAACTAACTCCCTTGGGACTCCTTTTTTTTTTTACTAACTCCTAGTTATGTATAACCCAAAATTTTGGATTGGAAGTTATAAAACGTAGCAGATTTATTTTCCGACCCCAAACAAAATGAATATAATACCTCACAATTCTCTTTATGGCATTAGCTTGCCAGCTAAAGCTTTCCAAATTTATGAACATTTTTACTAGTGAAAAAAATGTTGATAAAAACTTAGGAGTGATCATGAATAGCCATGGAGTTTTATTTCAGAAAAAAACGTAATTAGGTTGGTAAAATTTATGAAAAATATTGGCCGATTCCGAGATGGAGAATTCGAGGAAAGTTAATTAACAATTATTTTAACAGTAAAAACAAAAAAAATGGAAAATCCAATGAAATAAATTTTAAATGGTATCACTACCAATAAGCTTAAAAATGATGCATATATCGTTGCTCTACGATATATAGAAGCGGAGATGTAAGTAAAAACATGATTCAGGGCACGCATTTTTTTGCAAACATTTGAAAAAATGTAATACGCATAAATCAAGCGAAAATCTTCTTCTCAAAACGATTTCATATTACTTCGTTTGAGGTCACATGCTACCCGTATAAGAAGTTTGAGAAAAATCTGATTCCCTAAGGGACAATCGTTTGTGAATTGATGTGGAATGGTCCATATCTTTTAATGAGTTCCATTGCGCCACTTAGTTTGCTAAATGATATAACGTGTATGAGATTAATGTGTGTCTAGTAGTGATGGGTCTTTCATGAACGATTCGTTCAAAATGATTGAATCACCAAGTGCGTCAAATGACTCATGATTCATTTCGGGAAAATGATTCGATCATTCAATCATTTTGTGTTTCCGTCTGCCGTGTGATTGAATGTGATATTAAGTGGAAAAACATTCACATGTACGTTATCCGTTATGTCTAGTCATGAAATTTCAGAGAGATATCTTCATGGGCATAAATCCATTAATATTTGGTCAGTGAGTTTATGTTTGTATAGCATAGTTAGAGACAAGGCGCTCATTTTAAAAACGATGAAATTAACCCTTGTTACAATACCAGCGCATAATTACAGTTGGTAAACTTGGTAAGAATTTTAATTACCTGCTCAGTTGAAAGCTCCTAATTGAATGTAATTCAATACTGCAGATCAGAAAACATTCATGCACATTAATTTGTGTAGTCTGAGCTAGCGATTTAATTTTCATGTACATAGCTTGACATTATTCTTCTCGAATTCAGAGTCTGTGACAGTTTTGCCTCTCTAAATATTCTCGTGACTGTAGTACTTGGAAATCTTCAATTTAATGCGGATCCAAAATTTGTGGAATATGGAAATCAATCAGCCTTCCTAAATTTCTAAACACGATAGTAATTATTCGAAATCAATTATTCAAATAGATTGATGGCATCAATTAGCATCATTGGAGTTTTAGAGTCTCTTCAATCTTGATTCATTCGAGTCTTTCGATTCACGTGAGTCTCGTGATTCATCTAATCAATCTGACTTACGAGTCATAATGAATCAAATGATTGAATCAGTTGATTGAATCTTTTAAGTGACTCGAATCAAAATGATTGAATCAATAAAATGATCGACTTAGCCCATCTCTAGTGTCTAGTTTTATCAGTGGCTTATCTGATTGAAATGCAAACGGGAAATACTAATACTTGTACTATTTTATGGAAGATTAAATGGGCAAATACCCGTAACTGGCATCATGGCAATGAAAGTTCGAGCAGCAGATGTGGATAAATATGACCCGCAGGGGAGGGGAGGAGATGTCGAAGGCGTGTTCACCCTAAAACTTATCTCGGTTGCTCAGATACAAAATTCCTAAGACCTGATTATCCTTTAACAAACAGGTTTATTCCACAAAAACACATATAAAATATCCTCACCCTTGGTTACACATTAAATAAATATATATCTTGAATATTTACCAAAAGTAAGATAAATCACCCATAAAAACATTCATTAACAGTTTATCAGTATTATTTTTATCTTTAAAATGAAGACACTTAGTTTTTTCCCACCAATATATGAAAAAACACAATTCGACCAGTTTTGGCCTTTTCAAGCCATTACCAAGGTTACGAAGTAAAATGCCGTGAGACAGCACAGCATATATAGAGAAACCTCAAGGAGATGGAGGTGGTTAAAAGAAGGGGGGAGGGATGAGAGGTAAGAAAGTTTTGAGGAGTTGATTGGGCAAAACTGCTGGGAAAGGAACAAACGGGTGGTGACGCCAGGCTCAAGGACTACGGGGATGGAGGTGGGGGTACTGGCACAGAGAACAAGGGTGAGGCGGTTGAAGTGATTATGTCATTGAGTAGTTTATCACCATGCACATGATATAATATGACAAAATTTCAAAATTTTCCAGGAAGCCCAACTTCCCCTCTTGTCACAAACGTGCAAGAGCTTGGAGGTAAAATTGGATCTGTGATCCTCATCAATTAAATGCTCAGCAAAATTTATTTATTTATTAATTGATCAGTATTCGTAGTGAAACTAGGATATCAATTGCTGAGAACATACGTGGATTTAGATTATCCAATATTTATCTCGTTATTCCTTCGTAAATGACATCCATTTCATAATTAATCAGAAAAAGTGTAACTATCCCAAATATACTCATGCATCAGGCTACTTCCCTCATGTCGATATAGTGGGCACTGCTCTCCTGATGAATGGTCCCGGTTCGTGTCCGTTCAGCCTGTCTCTGCTATCTTTCCGTTTATACAGGGTTGATGGGATTGCCACACGCAAATCTGCCTATCATCTGGTACTCGTGCACTGATAATCATTTCCCTCTTCTTTGGGCTTGCCCCTTCCTTAACGACCTTTTGCTTATAGGGTGATTTTTCTCCTGGAGACCGAATAAATGAAGACTCCCCCTTAGTACGCTGTATTTATATCTAAAATTTTGTCCGCGAAATATTGTTACTCCACGTGTATGCCGCGTTCCCTTTCAGGACTGTCGGACGGTATTCTTATAGAAAGTGTCCCCTTCAATTGTCGATGTAGTTTGACTCCCTCATCCGATATCCATTTGTGGGCATATTGTTATTTATCAATTTTTATTATGACGCGCCCGCGAGTAGCCAACCCTCTGTCCACATCGTCGGAGCGCCAGTGATCTGAAATATCCCAGGCCATGTTCGATTACAATTCATGAAATTAATTATTAAAACGTAGGTGAAGCTCATGCGGTCGATGATCCATACGACCGTGGCAAACCTGTCGATGTTTAAATCATTGCTACCACCTTAAAATATATGTGGACCCCAGAAGTCAAGGGGTCTAAGTGACATTTTTGAAAAAAATAAGTTAGGTACCGGAATGGGATGTGAAAATATTAATCTTTTAGGTGGTAAAGGGATCCATGTGATTTTCTTGACAGGTGCTGCTATTTAGGGTAATGCCTCTTAACTACTTAGTGGGTTGTACCAAACATTTTCAACTTTGACTTAAGTTTTCTCTAAACAATGGTTTTGTTACTTAGACCCCTTGACTTCTGGGGTCCTCATATGTAAAATAGCTACGTTACAAACGCCACATTGCTATATTTGATTTTATGAGTGCATTTTACACGTAGCATACCGTCTGAATTTTAGCAATGGCAGGTAAGAATACATCGAAACTCAAAACTCCAACACTTCAACTTTCAATAGTTAGAATCTCTAATTGGTAATGGAATTATTTTATATGCTCGTGGCTGTCTTAAAATGAAGCTTTCCAAGAAAAAGGCAACTGTACAGAAAGCGTTCAGAAAAAAGGATGAGGCCAATCGTTCGTGAGCCCATGCTTAGATCAGGCAAAACAAATGATGGGAGTGCTGCGAGACATTTTTTAAAAATTCTCCCAAACTGAATTTACCGGCAATGGTGTATATCGACGGGAGGTTAGTTTCCAGCTTTTTGCAAAGACCGACATAATGGTTTACGCCGACCACCAATTTACCATTGACGGTGGTGTGCGGGTTCGAGAGGTGGCAATTATGGGCCAACTCTCATCTCACTTTCCCCTTCTTTCTCACCACTTCCGGTAAATCCACTCTTTAAAACCTTCCAACACCAGTCAGAGACCTGAGTGGACGCCGCTGGACGTCATCCTTCGTCTCCATAGTCGCAAACAGCACGAGACAACGACAGGGAACCGGCTGCTGAGTTGGGAACGGCGGAACGGCTGCGGTGATGGACGCACCACAAAGTTCCGACTCATGGTCGTCTGGATTTCCCCTTTTTGTAATGTTACGATTCTTCCTAGAGCATTCATCTGAAGAATCACTCCTCGCTATTGTGAAAGTGTTGAAATATTTTCATATTTTCAGGACCATTCCGTAAAATGTCCGGAGAAAAATTTACCGTACTTTCCTTTTTTCTATCTTATTTTATACCGTACATTACTATGATTCCACTATTCCATTCGATAGATTCAGTATCCTCGCAATATCCTCCACATAAAAACCTTCGTTAATCAGTTTGAACCGTGCACCTGGTCCCTCCACCACCCTACCCCTATTTTACCGAAGGAACCCAGCCCAGGAATCGACTCAGCCTTTACACGGTGGGCGAGACGAGAGGGCGAGTGTCAAAAGGGCCGGGGCAAGAGCCCTAAGGTATAAATACAGGGGATATGCCACAGACTGGGTGATTTACTCAGGTGTCTGGAAGTCGGGACGGTCGCAGCAGAGCCGTGGGAACTCGACGCCACTGCGCCCTCAGCACCATCCGCCGCTCGCCGAGAGAGAAGTTCCCGATCTCCCTTTTTTCTCCATCTTCCTCACCTTTTCCTTTTCTCGCGACCCTTTGGGGACCACCACCGACGTCTTATTGTGAGTCAATTTATTAAAGTTCTTCGTTTTGTTGAATCCGGCCTATTTTTTTGTTTTGCGCCAACCGATCCGCGGGACAACGCCTCAAGTTAAAACATTCACAGCTTGAAATTGGCGATATCTAGGAAATCAGGTTCACAAAACTTCCGCAGCCAAACGGAGTCGAGTATTTCCAATCCCGGACCGCGCCGCTCGATCGAAAAATCGAATTTACTTTCTGTGTCGCAAACTTTTCCCTGATTTTTGAAGAATAACGTTTGAATGTCTTCAATAAACACTCGGATGAAGTGTCTAAGTGCACATATTTCTTTTACCAAAGAAATGACTACTTGAGTAAAATTTTTTCTGAAAAAAGCGTCAGCCATTTTGTGACGTAATAGCTCACAAATATCGATAAAAATCTCGGAAACTTACGCAAAGTACAGGTAAAGAAGCATATGGGCAGATGATAATATTTTTAATTTATAAAAATTCTTCCATTTCTCCTTACCTCTAACTATTAAGATTTTCGAAGAAAAATGAAAATGAGCGTTTTCTTGGAGATTAGGTCCTGTTTAAGCCTCCCTATCATAGGAAAGACCCATTCCATAATCAGCAAGTAGGCCTTTCCATAATCAGTAATTACTTGTAAGTATATGAGCCAAGTTTCAAGATTTTACCTTAAAAAAATTTTGGATTTTGTCCGGCTTTTTTCGATTGCCGACCACTGTGCGACGGTACGGCCACGGATGGGCACTGGCGGGCGGGTGACGAAGCACAAATAATTCCTATCTACGGTGATGAATTCATCGTCGGCGGTGAATTCATCGACTCATCGATTTCGATCATCGATGACATTCATCGTCACAGACGCAGTTCATCCAATCGCGATGACCAAATTCATCTTTGATGAATTCGATGAATCGGCTCATCGCGCAAGCCTAAGCCAGAGTGTAAGCCGTAAAATATTGTGCTTTTTTCCACCATGGGATTTTATTCGTTGAAAATGATATCCATTACGGGTATACTTTCCAATTATAGGAAAAGAGGAAGCGCATGCGATAAGCTGGGGGAAATAATGATTTGTAGCATTCATGGGAACGCTTTATTGTAACACAGTAAACGGTTTATTGTAATGGGAGATTCGAACGCTCTGATGAGGGAAAAGGCTCGGAGAAAGGGGAAAAATGGACAGATTAGGATGTATAATCGCGGCGAGAAAGATATCAATACTGTCAGAGAGATATCTTTGCACAGAGACACGATTGAAATGCCATTGCCGGCTCAGGTACAGTTGGAATGTCCCAGGAGCCCAGGAAAGAGGTTCTATTAAGATGCAGATTATGCAGCACAATCAACTCGCAGTTTTCCTGATGCAGACAAAGACTTAGACGACAAAGACGATGGAGATAAAATGTCACATAGAATTCCTGGTACTGATAACAGAGTTCGAAAGTGGGAGACAAAAGTGGAAGAAACAATGCCAAGAGTATCCTGAAAACATTGGATACGAGGGAGGAAACTGAGGAATTATAACACGGTAAGATCAATGAGAAAGTCGGAAAAAATGTAATGGGAAAGTCACCAAGTAAACTGTAGGAATAGTAAATGCTATAGGAATTAACTAGCAATAGACTAACAGGAGGATGATCAGGGAAATGAAAAAAAAGAAGGAAGGTAAGAATAAAGAAGGATATTACACTAAGTTCCAAATGTTAATTTCAAAAAAATAATGAACAGGGGAATTAGCAATAATTTGGGACGGGAAACAAAATGGCGAGGGAAGTATTGCGGGGGTGTATCAAACTGGAAGATGAGATAACAGTCAGGGGGTGCAAAAGAAATGGTAGTGCCGATGATAAGAGACAAATAAGGAAATTTGATGTTCGAACCGAAAGAGATTCGGGAAAGCTGGAAGGAATTCGTATTTGCTCAGCTTGGCAAAGGATATTACTTCAGTTATTTATGAAAGAAAATGAGAGATTCACAAGTCGTCAAGGATAGCATGGAACGAACACTATTAAATGAATGAGCTATAGGGTCCCTTGTGGTTCGAGCTGTTCCGCTTGGTGTCAATCTGCACCACTACACCACCGCGGTTAAGCCCACACCATCCACTTCTCCTCCGAGACTCTACAACTCTTTCCCTCCCTGTACCGGCGCATGGTGCCCTGCCCTCGCCCCATCACCCTGCGTCCAGAGGGACAATTGTCACTTCACTGCCTCTCGACCTCTTACAACGGATCTCATAGTCTGGGATATTACCGATAATGTCCACAATTATGCGCAGGAGTACCACACAGTAAAAAGTCGATCTGATTTTAAGACAGAAAAGAGAACTGATGTTCAGAGGCAACATTTTTAAGGCAGTGTCAGTTGAGTGTCACAGCCATCTCCTAGTCTAAGAAAATGGTAGATGCAGAGCTGAGAGTCAAACCAAGAGGCACTGGTTGTTAGATAGACCCATGTTGGATTAAAGACAGCCCTGGTCTAACAGTGAGGTGGACCCATGTTGAATTTAAGACAGCAATATTTTTTCATCAACATTCACTACCTATGGTTATGCTACCAAATTTTTAGAAACTACAAGCATTAGAGTATTTGGCAACTAATAAATACACGTAGATACAAGAGATATAAATATTTTTTCTCAAATTAGCATTAACAAGATTTTTAGGCTATAGCCTCAATTTTACTTATATTTTATTGATCCATCTATTTCAAGTTATAGAAGGTGGTTGTCGTTGTAACATAATGAAAGGACTGTTTTGTGCGCCTATGATGAGTAACACTTGTGAAATATAGCTCAAATCAACTTGGAGGTCAAGAGGAGTCGTACCCGTGCGGTATGCATGTTCTCGGGACCTCGGGCAATGGTAATGATTTCTGAGGAAAATTTTTGGAGATTGTAATAACTGTGACATTCTACGAAGTGTATCGTTTGCATCATGGAGTATCACCGCAATATTTCACAAGTAACACCTATGACTAATGAACTAAATAGTTATTCCACCAAAGGCTATCGCAGAGATAAGAAAGCTACCAGAGTAAACGTCAACAAAAAAATCTCGAGCCTCAGCTCCAAGCACCATTAAAATTGATAAGACACTTTTCGTTCTCGCTTCATCATAATGCAAGGGAATCTCATTGTTCAATTTCGCCTTGAAACTACTCTTCTTTCCCGATCACTGAGCGCCACCCGCGGACGTCTCCTGTTGATCTCGGCATTCACAACTCCCTCCCCTACTGGGCTATCCCTAATTCCAAATGTGACACTTCCCATGAGCTCTTGTGCTATTTTTACCTTTATTATATTATTTCCCACATCAAAGAGAACGTGCTTTCCTACGACTTACCAGAATTTGACTCAAAAGAAGATTATCTCTTTTTACGGTGCACCCACCTCAAATATTCGTGCAGTGTGCGGAAATATCAGAATAAAAGAACTGAAACTGGGGATATCGCTCGGGAAATGTTCAGAAATTTTGGGATTTGGCAAAATATCAAGAGGAAGTAGATCAAATGGACATTATTCTAATGGGAGGATATGGTGCTAAGTACGCGCGGAGTAGGAAAGGTAAGGTCCACGTGGACGTTTGAGACTCTACTCCGACGACCTTGATAATAGTTGTAAAATAGCCGAAAATAGAGTAAAATTTTATACTGTCACTACCATTATTATTTTTCCTTAACCATGAGGGCGGTATGACGTGATATCACGTCATGGGTACCGTAAGTGTTCCAGCTTTCACTACACTCAAAAAAGACGTTGGGTGAAGCATCCAATTTTAGTTGGATAAGAAAAAGTTGGATTGAATATCAACTGCTATCGATACGACAGTCAAGATGATTGGACATACCAACCAATTTAATTGGATAGTCGCTACTTGGTCGGCGTACCACCGTGTTGGTTCGTACAACTCACTCGAGAAGCCTCTTTATCAATAGTTGGATCGGATTGTCAGCCGGACTAAGCTTCTACTTCAGAGTGCTCTAGTGATAACTTCTCAAACTAGTTCGTTCCTGGCAACCTGGGCTACTTCGCCATTTTCACTTCCGGCATATCCCGTGTTCGTGCGAGTTGCTGTTATTGTAGTGTGTGTGTGTGGAATATTGTATCGGCCTTCATTGAATACTGAAGAGGTTTTTTGAATATTGAATCTTTGTTGGAGGGCTACATGGATGACAAAACAAGAGAATTACTCAGAGTATTGAGCCTGAACTGACTCATTGATAAATTTCAACGTAAGCATGGCAATGAAGAACAGATATTTTGTTGTAACATTTATGATTCTGTCTTTCTGGTTTAATTTTTTGTTAAAATATTGATTATATTATGATATTTAATGTTAAGATTGCACCTGATATTCAATACTAGTCAAGTAAGAACTGTAGAGATTGCATAGTCTTGAAAGCATATCAATCACTTTCTACTTCCACTACAGTTGGATGTGAGACCCAACTACGAAGGCAGCGGAACCAAGAAAGTTGGTCGGTTCAGCCATTTCCGACGTGTCTATTTAAAATGGCTGCCACAGCTAACTAATTGGATGGCGCCCCAGTATCCAGCGAAGTTGGTTACGACAGCCAATTCTCGGGTTCCTGCTGCCGACCTTTTCTTTCAGTGTAGGGGTCTAGTGAAAGTTCCCTAGTTCAAGCTGGAACACTCACGGTACCCTTGACGTGATATGACGTCATCAGCACCAGCGTGAAGACAACCATGACGTTATATCACGTCATGCCGCACTCAAAGGGTTAAACTATTCAGTTCCCCTGGTAACAATCAGAAATTGATGTGCCAACCATACAATTTACCTTCAATTTTCCGCTATTTTACCACTTCTATAAATCTCGTACCAGTGAAATCTCAAGCGTAATGCGCGGACTATACGCTCTACTTTTGCATATCTTTCTAGTCTGTAAGCCAAAAACGTGTAACAGTTTCCCCCAAAGGGGAAAAACCAAGTCCAAATATGATCGATGTGGAGTACCAAGCTAGTTTAGAACTGCCGCATTTTTCATTTACGAGTAGAATCTCATGTCCTTAATTTTTTTACCCTCTGTAATGCTTTAAGATTTCTTCATATTTTATAAACTAATATGTCACTTGTCACATATTTGTATTAGCTCCCCAAACAGAGAAAACGAAGTCTGATTATAATTGACTTAGTGCGCGAAGATTTATTGTCAGCTTTTAGAAAAGACAGGGTTTATCCTACACGTATAGCAATAAATTAGCTTATTCTTCCTATTTACGTCACATTTATCATCACAAAAACTCATTTTCATGAGCAGCTATATGAAATAAAGCAAAAAACAAACTTTAAGAACAAAATCAGTAAAATTTGAAAGTTTTCTTGTTTGTATAGTTTTCTTGAGTCGGAAACTTGTTATTATGAAGGAAAAATGTTGTTTTAAAATTCTATTGCAACAATTAAGAAATGTAGGATGAAAAAAGAAATCGAAGGAAATATTTTCCACCATGTCTAAAATGGTACTTTTCAGCATCTCTCCTGTGTCGTTATGTGTTCTTGAGATATTACCGATAGAGTAAAAGTCAACATGGTTTAAAATATTAAACTGAGACGTAGCGTATTCGTCGGGAAGAAATCAGACGGAAGAATTGAATGATCATCAGCGATGCAGAAAACCGCGGACAAGGAAGTTGAAGAGATGAAGAATTGCTGGGGAGTAAGAATATTAAAATATAACATGGTGGAAACCAATTCTTTCAACCAATCTTTCAACCAAACCAACAAGTCTTTCAACCAATCTCATGATGAAGTACCGACCTCAAAAATAATGCCAGGTGAGCACATTGCCAAAGGAAATAATGATGTGCCACGAAAACTAGTCAAGGAAGATACAAATAAAAGACACAAATACTCGAAATCTAGGCTCGTGAGATGTAATGGATGATCTGCTGAAATTATTTTGCAATCTAACGCAATTCATATATTGTGCGAGGTACTTTATTCCTAACTTGAATCCTTTCTTATATCCTGTAAATTAGCAATTTCATTCTTCGAAATAGAGGGAGAATCAAAATTGAGAAAAAAAAGAAAAAATACGTCACATCTATCATCACAAAAACTCATTTTCGTGAGCAGCCATATGAAATAAAGCAAAAAACAAATGTCCTCCTGCATAATAAATTAAACAACAGCTAAAAAACTGTGATGAAGTTATTTTAAATTGTCCCCGTCAAATTTACTACGAAACAAAGATGCTCGCTACAATGGTCACGACACATTGATTGAGAAAGAACGCTAGTCCAAAAGTTGCTCTTTTGACTCACTGCATGGGCCCAGATATTTTTGGAACTAGGTAAAAGTAAATAGTGTCACATCTTACTAAATGATAAGTTTATTTATAAATACACGGCTCACGGTGGGTACAGAAAAATTCACGAATACGTTAAGCACAAAATAAGTTAGCGAATAAATATTTTAAGAGACGCAAATGATCTTGCTACTCGGCAGCCTCGCCCTCGGGAGCTGCTTCATTCTGCTTCTCCTCCTGGCCGTCATTCCTCGAATGGTGGTGGTGCGGTCCGCCGGAGGGGAACAGCGGGTGCAGGGGCGCGACCTCTCCCGCACCATCGGGCTCGTTAATGATCTGGACCTCCGTTCCGACGGGCGACACCTCACCCGAAATGGGGTTCTTGACGTACTGTGGCTTCACCACGACAACCTGTACGTGGGACCCAGAGCCGTCTCCGTGGCCATGACCATGAGGGCCTCCTCCGTGGACACCGTTGCCCCCGACGACCGCACCACTGGAACTTCCGCTACTAGCCCCGTGGGCGCCGCCGCCAACAATAGCTCCATGGGCACCGCCGCCAACAATCGCTCCATGGGAACCTCCGATGACGCCACCATGAGCACCACCGCCAGCGATGTATCCGTGGGCGCCTCCTCCATTGGCTCCATAGGCACCGCCGTCAACAATCGCTCCATGGGAACCTCCGATGACGCCACCATAGGGACCACCGCCAACGATGTATCCGTGGGAACCTCCGCCATTGACTCCATGGGCACCACCGCCAACAATAACTCCATGGGAACCGCCGATGACGCCACCATGGGGACCGCCACCAACAATGTATCCGTGGGCGCCTCCACCACTGGCTCCATGGGCACCGCCGCCAGCAATCGCTCCATAGGAACCTCCGATTACGCCACCATGGGGACCACCGCCAACAATGTATCCGTGGGGGCCTCCTCCACTGGTCCCATGGGCTCCACCGCCAACAATCGCTCCATGGGAACCTCCGATGACGCCACCATGGGGACCACCGCCAACGACGTATCCGTGGGCACCTCCACCATTGGCTCCATGGTCACCGCCACCAACAATCACTCCATGGGAACCTCCGATGACGCCACCATGAGCACCACCGCCAGCGATGTATCCGTGGGAACTTCCGCCATTGGCTCCATGGGCACCTCCGCTATTGGCTCCATGGGAACCGCCTGTGGCACCCCCCTGGGCACCGCTGGCGACAAAGTAAACTGGAGAACCCGCACCCGCATGGGCGTGCGCTCCACTGGTGTGGGAGGCACCAGCTCCGCCGACGTGGGCGGCAGAGGCCCACCAGGGCACGTGAGCGCTGCTATGTCCGCCGCCCGGCACGGCCACGAAATGAACCACGGAGGGGACCGCACCTCCGACGGAAGGATGGACGTGGGCCGCGCCGCCGTACGGGTGCGGGGGGACGTAGGGAGATGGGGGTGGGGGGAGGGGGGCGTGGGGAGCGGGGCAGAAGGGGATGTTTGTGTCTGCGGGGACGCAGTTGTGAGCGACGAGGACGGCGGTGACGCGGTGATCGACCACCTCGGACACTTTGGTGACGTAGAGTGTCTTGGTCACGGTGTGCGTGGTTTGGCCGAATGGCAGATGCGGGAGGGCGGGCAGGGGCGGGAGGGTGGGCAGGGGTGGGAGTGTGGGCAGGGGCGGCAGAGTGGGCAGGAAAGGTGGGTGCCGGGCGAACAGGTTCTCCATTAGGCGAGGGTCCGCCGCCTCTTCCGCCGACGATTCCAGCACCACGTCACCGTCCCTGCTGCTCGACGCCTCCTCGTGCTCTTGGGCCTCGCCGTCGCTGATGCCGTAGTTGCGGGAGACAAGGAAGAAAAGGAAATTAGGGGAAGAGGCCGAGGATTCAATGCTTTCAGCTCAATTACTACCATCCGTAAACAACTTCACCTACATCTATATCTACGTCATACACTGCAAGCCACCCAATGGGTGTGTGGCAGGGGGTGCTTCCACACCTGGCATGCATGAATTATACGGTAGAACACTGAAACTACATTAAAACCAGCGCACCACACATGCAACGCGCCAATTAAAAATCTATTAACCAAGAAACATTCTATCGTCAATCGTTCCAACATGCAAGGGACACAAAGGCTACCTTTGCATATTCAAAATACCATGCATTAATAAAAACATCAATATTTACATCATGCATAAATAAGAACGTAGGGAAAATAAAGAGAAAAATCTACAGTCTAGCTAATGTCACTATTCGCACTATTCATGACGACGATCACAGCTGTTATGGTCCCGAATGGTACGCGGAAAAAATGACATTTTATACCTATCGATTCTACAATCTATCTCTCTAATTTTATTAGCGCGATCTAATCTACCGTAGTACGAGAGGGTTATTAGTATGTTTTTTACGTCGTCAGAGAAATGTTTTCCTGAAATGTATCACCTAGTATATACTTAACAACCGAAAACTTTGAAATACACCAGATCCAAAGTCACCCGGAAGAATCATCTCTTCCCGGAAGAATTAATCACTCTCCTCCAGCATTTCAACATCTGATAAATACACGGCGGTCTGTATGGGGTTTTGCCGGTTCTCCCATACCTCGGGTGAATGCCGGACCATTAGCCATTCCGGAATAAAAGAGAATCACAGACCAATGTTAAATGCTAAACTGCTACACGCTTGTATATAGTAATTAAATGTGCATATCGGTAATCAAAATATTCAAGTATTGGTCCACTAATATTTTTATTATTTACGACCCGGGTTTCGTCACAATATGGCATCTTCAGGTCATTATGTGACGAAAACCGGGTCGTAAATAATAAAAATATTAGTAGACCAATACTTGAATATTTAGATTTCCGATATGGAGAGGTTCTACAAAGTTAAGCCTGAATTTATTAGTTATGAATGTGTAAAAATTTCATTTTACTAACCCTGAAGAGGAATTATTTTCTATAGCGGGGGCTATGGTGATGTATTAAATATTATGCATGTATGTAAATATGATATTATGCAATAACAATAAACATTTTGACTTGACTTTTATCGTTACAAATAATGAACTATGGCACTTTTAACATTACAAATACCATGGCATATGCACTGTGTTTGGTATTCGCGCCACTAATTTGTTGTATTATTGGCCACTAGAGTTCAAATCGTGGATATCCTATTACGCGACGTATATCGGAAGTTTTCTTTTGTTTTTTTGCCATTTCTCTTTCGGTTTGTGAGTGATATGTCAGTCGCTCTGGTGATGTGGGAGAGAGAGCGTCTCGCCGACCAAGACGCCAAATTACTACCAGTCATAGAAGACAACGCGGATAAGTCATGAATTGCACAAGGCCACTTAAATTACTATAAAACAGTCTACTATTTTGTGTTCTGGTTTTCATTTCTTTCTCTCATGTTTCTCCCAATTTAGGGCGGAAAGAAAGAACACACTGCAACTGAATAGAAGAATAAATGTTGCTGTCTGATCCTAACTGAACCGGCGCAAACTAGACACGTAGTCATGGATAACTGAACTGACTATTCTCTCCGGAACCGATTAAGTTAGTTTGAGCGAAATATCATCTCACCTAGAAATGAATGAAAACGGTTTCAATTTAAGGAAACATTTCTCACCCTTCCAAAGATAAAAAAACATCAACCCCTCACCGAACCACTTTCCGAAATTTTTGACAAAAATACACTATCCCTTTTCCTTGGGAAACGGTACGTGTAAACATTCCAGAGAGACCTTATTTAACGAATGAGGCATTCCTAACACCTAGTTCTCGTAAAAAAATTAACAGTACGTAGTTTGTACGTTTTTTCTCGACTATGTTTGAAAATAAATCATAGAGTAACAGCAGTAAGTTTTTTTTCAGGAACACAATAAACCATCCGTTGTGAAGGAGTTTTAAACGTACCGCGTGAAAAAAAATGAGTCAAGTTAAATACTACTGTGGATATTTTCTTAATTAATTCGAATTTCAGTCTCATAAAAAATAGTTCGTTGCACTATTAATAATGGAGTGTTTAATTCATGTATTAAACAGCTGCCGAAATGAAAACGTGTATTTCGAAGGCGGTATCAATTATGACTAGTTAACTATCTCGCTCACATCTACCTTAAATTAACCGATGGCGTAAAATATTATACAAACACGCTTTCAAGCAATCGGAGAACTCAGTGGTAATGTTGGGTTTATTTGGTTCGTGCACCGCTACGCTCTTTTTCACCAGTGTGGGAAGAATCTGTTCAAAATTTATCCGAGGGAATTTCTAGAGAAGTAGGAGAAAGTATAAATCGAATAAAGATAGTGAAGTCGGATAGGTTTACCGATGGCTACACGCCATTGAGCCAATTATCCAAGGAACTACAGTCGTCATTAAATACACTAGAAAATCTAGAATGAGAGTACTAAAACAATGGAAATATCTGTAATGAAGATACCGAGGTGTATAAAAAAAATATGAATGCACTAGTGCCGGAAGTGCAACACTCCTCAGTAGTTAGTTACCAGGAGGAGAATGGGAATATCATTTAATTGAAGATCCCCACATGAGCGGAAAAAGCTTTCTCTTATAGGGAAGAACTAAAGAAAGAAACTAACAAATTGATGTTCAGAAAAGGACGACGTTCTGACTGAGAGCTAAATGTTGTATGGTGCACAAACCTCTGCGCTACAGAAAAAGAATTTGGGAAAATTAAATGCGTATGACGCTGACACGGAGGAGGATGGTGAAGTAGCGGTGGTCATGGAGGCAGACAAACGAAGAAATGCCAGGCATTGTAAATGAGGAAATAAATCAGCCGGAGTGGATTGGGAAGAGGCAGAGAGTGGAATACTCCTTCATCCACTGATTCCTACTCCACTTTAAGCACGGTCCAGCCAATCTCCAATGAAATACTGTTCGTGTAACCAACGATAGAATATCTTCATCCTTGAAATGATACGCTACAAAAATGTCATTCCTAAATTCACTTCGTACACATCTTTACCGAGTAAGATTTTTATTTCTCAGCAGTAGTGCGGGTGCACGTAATTTTGATGCTTTCCCTGGCACTCTCTGAGCGCAGTAATTAAAATCAAGTCAGTTTAGAAGAAGAAGGAAGTCACACGCTGAACGTTTGTTAAGGAGCAATCCAGCAAAATGATCTAACCGCATGACAGAGGATGACAAAAATCAACTCATTTTCAGATGGCTGGACAAGTGGTATAACGTTCGGAGTTACATGTTCTTTAACAAAACACGCCATCTACCAGTGAAGCATAAACGTGTTCTACTGATCGATTTAGGCAGTTTGAGCGAAATATCATTATACCCAGAAATCAACGAATTCGGTCTCATTTTAAAGAAAAATATATCACCCTTCTGATGACACCAAAAAATTCGACCCCTTACCACATTAATTTCCGAGAAATTTACCAAAAAAATACCAGCACTCAGATGTCGTAAAAAACTAACAGCGTGTAGTTTATATGTTTTATCGACTATTTTTGAAAATTAATCATATTGTAACCGCATAGGTTCTTGGATATCACAAAAAACTTTCCGTTTTGGAGGAATTTCATACGCACCGCGTGAAAAAAATGAGTCAAGTTAAAGACTTATTTAGATATTTTCATTTCATTTCTTACAAATTCTGTCATATAAAACTATATTATTGCACCATTAATAATGCAATATAAAATTCATGTGTCTTACAGCTGGTGGAATTAAAATTTATAAATCGAATATGGTCTCTATTATGACTAGGGAACTATCTCGCTCGGACTACCTTACACTGGAACACACACTGTATTTGGAACTATCATTCATGACATTTCATCGGAATGTACATACGCTACTCAAGTACGCAACTCAAGTACGCTAAATTTCACGCGTCGGACTTCCTTTAAACAGCATGTATTTCGCAGAATATTATATTTGAAATGAGATAGGGAAATAGAGATGGGGAGATAAGGTAGCAATTTTTTACAAACCCACAATTCACATGAAATTAAATGATTGGACCAGGCTATGCGTTAAAAGGACAATGAAGTAGAAACTTAAGAAACCTATCTAAACCTCCTCCTGAGTTAAGAATTACGATGAAAATTAAATTTGAGGGAAAAGTCAATCATCAAAAGAAATAAATGCCTTCGGAATGAAATTAACTCGTTGAACTTAAAAGTTCAATGATAAACATATTTGCATAAAACAGAACAAGTGCGGAATGAAACGCGCGTACTTTCCAGTTTTTACGTTTTGGAAAATCTAATTTTTGGAACGAGCCCCCACATATTCAGCAATAGGTAGTGGTGTACACTCCCTGATAGACCCAGGTTCATGGATCCCTTTTTCGTGTTCATTCTTGAATGCAGAAGAAACAGAGGGGGCCCATGGGGTTATGATACACACCCATAAATCTTTTAATTCTTCTACTCGTAGAAACCTGGCCAATTTTTTTCGTTTAGCCTTTTTGTGCAATCCGCACGTAAAATTATGCTAAAAATTGCCAGAAAATAACATCGCGTAAAGTTTTACGTGATTAGTGAGAAAAATAAGAATTATGATACACAAACTGTGATTTGGATGTGCTTTGAATTAATAGATAGATGAATTTTCATTATCTTATGTTGGATGCTCCGCCTGTTCCATCATACACAATATCCCAATAAGTTACAAAGTCATCTGTGGAGTCATGTAACCTCATAGCGTCATTGTAAGAGATTTACGCGTTTATTCCTATTCCTATATTATAATTACTATTTCGAAGGCCATATCGCCGATATTTTGGATAACCACGAATTAGGACGATACTGCCGCCCATAGGTTATTCTTGAGAAACGCGGAAACATGAGAGATCCGACCTCTTTATCAAGAGCTGAAGATTGAGACAAACAAAGGAATGCCGTTTCGTTAATCCATTATCCAATGGCTGACTCACCTAGTTTCCTCCTGACCCTCCGCATCCGACTTCACGTGATGGTGCACGCCGCCGTGTTGGTGCGGGTAGTTGTAGTGGTGCCCGTATCCGGAGGCTTGGGGCGGGAGGCACGGTGGCTTCACACCGTAGACAGTCATGCACACTGGGTGCTTAGTCTTGGTCGCGGTGATCTGACGAAGAATGACGCGGCCGCGAGAGAGGAGAAAAAAAAACTAATTAATGAACAGATTTTTGATGGAGTAGCAAGCGACTAATATTATGGGTGATCCATTATACAGTGGAAACATTCATTTAGTAAACTGAAACAATCACTGACAGCCAGGGGCGATCCCAGGGGGCAGGGGGGGGGAATAAAGGGAATACATCCCCCCAAAACTTTTTTGAGTTTTACAAAACAATTTTAACTAGACGTAGTTATCAAATACACCATTAAACACACCGATCACTGATCTGAAAAATATAATAGTTACTGTAGTAACATTCCCCTCCGAGTCCTCGGCAAGCATCGGGTCTCATTGCCGTCATAATGGTCGAGGACTCGAGAGGGGTTTGGAAGTTATCGCAGCCACGTCCGACGCCCATCGGATTGGTGGCTACGCTGCCGTTGGGTCGTGCGTGCGGAGTAGACGGAGGGACCCAAGTACGTATTTCGGCCCTCTGCATGCGAGCTGCAAGTGACTCCGCCTGTGCCACGCAGGACGGAATACACTTGATGCCCTCCAGCAGTTCCACTTTTTCATTCTCCACTTATTATTATTTTCGACTTATCACACTTTCTCAGCTGGTTTACACCAACTGGAAAATTTCACCTATCCAAAAGGTGGATTAGGATTAGGCTCGGATGTTAAGGGAGAGAATTCACCCTATCCTACAGTGTCCGAACATTCCTGGCCCAGGAACCTCCTCACAATCTGGCAAGCCTGTAGTAAAACAGCTTTTTGCCGGAGGTTAGATGTTTTTGGAAACTCAGCTTTTCAATTTCTTTTTAAAACATTTTTGATAACACTCCCTCCGCAGAGATTATTAACGGGTGGATACTGACTACTTTCAATTTCCAAATATTTTTTAATTCACTGGCCAAATTTTGATATTTTTATTTTGTATAATAGTTATTATTATGCTCATTATTATATAGATATGATGATGTAACGGTTATATAGTTTTTTTAGGATGATTGAAAATTTCCATAATTTAATGTTAGTCTCCCTCCGCCCCGCCCCCCCGAAATAAATTCCTGGGATCGCCCCTGCTGACAGCGATAGGAAACTACCCCCTCGATGACCCCCACGGCCTCGTGTCATGAGGTGGCTAACAGTCGTAAAACTAAAGTCGTAAATAGGTATTACAGATTGTAAATTTTTGTTTTAACGTATCGTTTAGATTATTGATATATAGACTGTTTTGCATTTACCTCGCTCATTTGTTATTTTTCTTTGTTGACTTGAAAGTTGTTTGTTTCTTTTTTTATTTTAATCAGACTTTGTATTTTGTTTGGATTCTATTCCTCATGAAGGCACGTAAACTGATTTAATGTTCTAAGGGACTTTGTCCCAGGGCAATAAAACTGTTTCCTATTCTTTTCTATTCTAAAACTAACGTTTTGTTTTAACAAGACAGATAATGAATGAAAGAGCATAACTATAACGACAGAGCCACTCCATAACCTTTAATAACTAATGTTGAACGCATGAAAGGGAATTATAAAGGGCCACCTTTATAGAAATGGTAACAAACTGAGAGAACATTAGATATTATACAGTTATGATAAAGATTTCAAGGCTTTGGAACATCAAGAATAAATGTTTATTGGGTCAAAATCAAGGGTGATTTTGCTTCCCGCAATTCGACTGAGAGGACTGGCATTTACGCGCTAAAGAGAAAATCTTGGATGATTGCTTCGGATCAATTTTAGACTCTGCCCCCCCGTTTAACCTCCCCCTCCACTTTCAAATGACGCGTGGGGTGGAGATTAGGGAATCCACAATGGATACAGGTCTGGAGAGAATCTTACAATTCTATCATTGAGTTGATTTTGATATTCATTTTGATTTCAGCATTTCAGCAAAGTTTATAAATTAATGATTGCAACTTAGTATTTCTGTAGAATTTAAAGAAAGTTGAACAATGGAGAAGAGACTACGGTAGTTTGCTACAGATTATTTCGCGAAATATGCATATTTTTATTTCCGAGCAAATCCTATGTCTTTAGTAGGTCAGGGACTTAGGTGAAAACGGACAAATTTTGCTTCAGCTGTACGGAGAAAAATAAATCGTCAGGAACAAGCAAACACGTATGATAGGGAAGGATTTCGTTAAATATGCTGAAAATTTGATGCGAACAATTGTGCTCTTAATTTATCTTGCCAAGCGATTCGATTAAATCGTATAGAACATTTCGATAGTTCATAATACGGCAAATAGCATGGAAGAGTTTGGTTAAAATAATAAAATAATTCGGTACCTTTTTCAGTTTGATAATTTTCAGCGCAGTGATCATTACTTCTATGAATAAGTTGCATGCTTGCTTACGAGTATCGACTTTTTATTGTTATTAGAATGATTAATATATATATAAATGATTAATATATATAAAGCTACAAAAATGACAAACTGAATCATCATAACTCCTGGGAATTTCTAATTGAACTTGGTGGGTGAAATTTTCAGGGTGGACTTAGAATCATGTGTCGAGTTGGGAAAAAATCGAAAAAGTTTAAAAAGTCGATAAGGCTTCGATTTATAGTAATCGATAGATTTACATGGCATTATACGGGAAAAATGAAAAATTTTAGTGCGGACCTTTTTTCTTTCGTTCATTAAAATATGAAATAATTGAGCTACAAGACTGATTCTTTCACAAATATGAGGCTGAATGTTTGAAAAATCTTATTCTTTGCAATCCATTCTTTCCTACCTACCGTAAAACTGATATTTTTATTTTTTTATTTGGGATTTTAGAAATTTTTTCACTTTAGTTGATATGGATATATTTCTCCATTGTCGCCGGGCCGAGTGTCAATTCGAGGTTTGGAACCCGGCGAGGCGGGCCAATTTCAAGGGAGGGTTAGATTTATGTGTCGATATTGTGTAAAAGTTAAAAAAATCGTTTAGGCTTCGAGTTATTGCAATCGATAGCTTTACATATATGAGTTAGGTATCCTGAGTGCATGTTATTTAGTCTTCTTTATACCATTTTTTGCACTGCTAAGTACTGGGTATACTTTCTTCAACTTTTTCCTGGCCTCTACCGTAGCTTTGATGACCAATTTCAACCAACCAAGCTTCATGATATTGTAGTTTTCATTAAAAAAAACATGCAGTCCATGTATAAGATTTGAAGAGAAAAATTGAATATGAAAATTAGCATATTAAAAATTTCGATTCCGGTCGAATTTATACAGTAAAATTCTTCATGTGAGCTCTTATTAAGTATGCTGCACTGAAATGAAATATCTGACGTAGAAGAGTGTCTTATATGCCGTCAAATGAGGTTATGATGATCTTCCAGTGGTTCCACGTTCGTTTCGGTATACTGATTATAGTATTTTGAAAAGTCGTTAATAACCGGATGACATACAATATAAGTTTGTACTAGAGCTGTCTGGTATCCATACCTCATGGGGCGCGTATTTCATTTTCGAGAATTATACTTTTCTTTGCTCGCATGTAGCACGCAGACTTGAGAGCTTTCATTGTTTTTTTCCTTATTTAAAAGAGTATCATCATATAACACTCCCCCCCCCCCCTGCTTGCAAATTGCAAGCACCCATTTACTCGTTTTAATTATAAAAATAGATTAGTTTTTTCGCTTTATATAATATTAGCATCTATAACAGTTTAACTAATATCCACAAATTAATCAAAATAGCTAAAAATCTTCAATTAAATTAACCGTGTAGTCTTGGTGGTTTTATCGAACTACACCTACTAAAGAAATCTCAAAATTTAATGTTTCATATGGACTGAATTATCCGGTGAAATTTATCAATAACTGATACTTCCAACCAAACTTTTTTCTCAGTGTGGCATTGGTGTACCCCCGGCAGTTGGCAGAGATGCAGCGACACGTATCATCCGACTTTCATCATCAAATCATACGACTAGTTGTTAATACAGGAACCATTATTTAGACCGATTAATGCCAAAAAACCAACTTGGTAAGATGTATATATTTTTTTAAAATCTTTATCAACGTACATACATTACTTATGAAAACACGTATCACGCAAAGTTTCGCGGAAATCTGAACATGAACAAAAATCTTTCCGATAACCTCAATTTTCGGCGGATTTTCAAAAGTTCACAATTAGATTTCAACCTCTAACACTCACCTGAACGATGACGGTCTTGGTCTTGTGCACCACGTTGTTGTGGTGGTGGTGGTGCTGCCTGCCCTCAGATCCCTCGTCGGACGTGGCCTCGCTGGCGGCGGATGGTTCTTCTGCGGCCGCCGGGACGTCGTCCGCCCTCTCCGCGGCGGCGGCGACGACGACGGGCGCCGATTCCGCCCTCGAGAGACCACCGAGGCTCAGGAGGCCCTTGAGGCTGATGGCGGTCGCGGACGACGCCAGCAATGAGAGCACCAGTAGAGCGCCGAGTGGCGCCGACGATCGGAGCCTCATGGTTTACGGGAGCGTTCTACTGCACAGTAAGTTCCCTGTAATAGATTAATTTTTACCGTGTTACGCCGCGCGACTTGAATAACGAGGAATATGCAGACCATGCTAAAACAATTCCTCAGAATCTGTTCTGTGGAACGTAAGGAATTCTACAGAAATTGACTCTTTTTCTTCAGAACTAGTTCCTTTTCTAAGGATCATTCATTGACAATGTTTGAGGTCACCGAGACTACCCACGGCAATAACTTCGTGATTGTTCTTATTAGTGGTATCTGTTGATGAAAGTGATAAAATTACACCATACTGATTTGGGTTTTTGGCGAAAAATTGCCATTTTAACACGCAGTCAGCCATATTGCATAAGGTACATATTGCGTAATAATTGGATTGTATAATTACGGTTTTTCATCCAAACGATAAATACAAACAAACGAAAATGACACCTTGATACTCATTAGCAACAATTGCAATAATTATAAATGCACTATTTGTCGTTTGGATGAAAAACCCTAATTATACAATCCAATTATCACGCAATATGTACCTTATGCAATATGGCTGACTGCGTGTCATCCAAAAGTGCACACCAACGCGAAATTCCGCCGAGGAAAAATCATTCGCTGTGCAAAATACCCTACTCCATCTGCCTATTCCTAGGACATCTCTCACCAAGCGCTCACCTTTATTTCGCCTCCAATCCCTTCTAAATTCACTCCCCCACACTATCGATCCTTTTTATTTATCATGTAACAATTTCACCACCCAAGCTATATCCCACCTGTCAACAAATTAAATATTTCCCATTTCCATGTTGGGCTCTCGTTGTTTATTTTTATGCTGTTATTGTGTTTTTGTCCACTTTCATGTTTTTTGTTATATGTTTCACTGTAAATTGGCGCTACTGCTGTATGTTAACAATTTTTTGAAATAAATAAATAAATAAAATGATTTTGTCCTCTGAGAAATTTCTCGCTGGTGTGCGCCTTTGAGCAGTGTGGGGCGTGGACATTTTTAGCAAATTTTCAAGTGAGTCGAAAAGAAATACTGTCACTACATTTCATCACGGCGCTTCTGTTTATGTGTAGCCACACCAGAAATAATGGAAATAACTTGAGAATTGTTTTGAATTTTTTCCTCGATTGAAACATGCATATGACTTGAGTTGTCGGTACTCGAAATTCAAACATAAAGATATTGAAACACGTATTTTTCCCTAATATTTGACTCGGGATTACACCTTGATACTCGTTAGCAAGAATTGCAATAATTATATATGCACTATTTCTCGTCCGGATAAAAAACCGTAATTATACAATCCAATCATTACGCAATATGTACCTTATGCCATATGGCCGGCTGCGTGTTAAAATAGCAATTAATCGGCAAAAAACCAAATCAGTATGGTGTAACTTATTCACTTTTATCAACAGACACCACTAACAACAACAATCACGAAAAGTTTCACATGAATCTGTACATAAAAATCGCTCCAATTATCTTAAGAGAGGACAGGACTAAAGGATTGGATGAAAAGAGTCAGGACTAGTGCTGAGCTGAAGAATGAAGTCATCCATGGAAACAAGGGCCTGCGGCTGTGAATCATAATAATGTTATTCCATACTCCGTTAGCCCCTCCTTAACCGATAGATCCCCTTGAATGATAATAATAATTACACATTTTCACGCGATAGTATTAGACTGAAAACTTTTCACCTCCCGGTTGTTTGCATGACTGAAGATAAACAAATGGCCCCCAAGGTACATGGCAACCTAACGGATCCTGCACGGAAAGTATAAGAGTTAGAAGCTGTGTTGAATGCGAAATCTCCATCCAACAATGTTAGTTTACAGGGTATCTGTGAAACAGTATATAGCAGTAAACTAGTTCGTGGTTCAGCGCATGTCTGGAGAGGAGGCACTCCTCCGAGAGGTGGCTGGTTAGTATATGCCACGTGAATGTATATTAATGTTGAATGTGATGAAAAAAGTCGGCGTGTACGGCGTTACCAGTGCTCGAGCACGGGGGAAGGTGTGATAGAGATATGGACATCTGAACGGCTTTATTGGAACAAGATTAAGCGCCTTCAATCATAAGAGACCAACAATCTCGATCGTACGGAACACGACATGGCACTGAACAATGTGATCTCATAATAATGACTGGCGCGGAGAAATATGAAAAAAAAATTTCCCGCAGTGAAGACTGCACGCACGGTTCTCGAAGCTTACACCCGAGCAGTAATTATTTTAGAGGATAGTTTCAAGTCTTGCTTGGTGGAATTCCTTGATATCAGGGATAGAAGAATTAACTCTGCAATTCCACATGGTAAGAGATTAATTCACGACCGGTTTGGCCGCAGCGCAGCATCATCAGGTACTGCTGCACTGCGGCAAAACCGGTCGTGAATAAATCTTTTACCATGTGGAATTGCAGGGTTAATTCTTTTATCCCTGAGAATCGATTTAAGTTTAGATTCTTTGGGGTCGCCCTAAACTAAGAAAAAATTACAATGGAGTTTGATATGCATATTTTTCATTTCCGAAAAATCAATATCTACAAATAAAGCGTTTTTAAGACAAGAAAATCTTAACCGAAAACGTGTTTTTAACCATGCAGCCGCTTTCCTTTGCTTAGGATACTAATGTAAGAGACACCGTTACATGGGAGTCGCCTGTTTAAGTCACAAGCACACAAACATTCAACCACTCATCCACCACTTAACGCGAAAAGTAACTTTCTTTCACATCAGTTGATCTGAAATTGATACTAAGAAGGGAAGTTGGTTCGTTTCGTTTGCCATTTGACCAACTGTGAATAAAATTAATCACCAAGTCCAGCATAAATGCAGAGCACGGAATCGGATTGGTGCTGCCCGAGGCGATTACAGTAAAAAAGCGACTCTTCATGGCATTTTCGGAGATTTTAGAGGAATTAGCCTCGTATGACACTCTACTGTGCTGATGTTTTGTGTAAGGACCGTAAAATGATGATGAAAGAAGTTGCTTTGCTTATTTTTTAAGAAGCTATTCTATCACTCAGTTAATGCCATACACTGCGTTCAAAAATTGGTATAATAAACCCTTTAAGATGTCTCAACAAATAATGAATAACCCGAATTATAGATCAAAAAAATGTTGCTTTTGTATTCTCAACACTGCTGGATTAATAGGAAATAAAACTAAAACAAACGATAAAGGAACCTTACTGCTCAATTACAGTTAATTCTAAGATATATAATTCTGAGCAGAACGCAATGTCAAAGGTCGCTACGGACTGACTACTAGATCCAGGGTGCATATGAAGATCAAATTTTTAATATGAAAAGGCTGACGCAAAAAAGAAAAAACCGAACCTTAATTCGAAGAAAGATACTTGAGCGATGCCACAAATAAATTTTGATAAAATGTTGTTTCGATTCATACCTTCCGAGAAATTAAAAACCCTGATTTACAAGAACAATAAAGGGCAAAGAGTACTGGGCCAAACATAGGGGTTTTCACAGTTTTAAGGCATACTATATGTTTCATAAGCATTTATATTTACCTTTAAAATTTAATAAATAATAATGTACCGCAATAATATGGCTATTTTTGGAGAAGGTCCAGTAAGTCATAGAACAATTTTTAAAATATACAATGTAATTTTTAATACCACACGTCCTATCGCTTGACCGATTCTATCATTGCTGAATTAGTCACAATTAAGCCCAGAAAGAAAAGAATTCGGCAGATATACTGAATTCAAATAGCAAGTTTCTAAATTATGGATCTATTTAATTGTTTTTACAAATATTTTTTGTTAACCACACCCTTATAAGATGTTATAAATACATAAAAGCTAAAATATTGAACGACAGTATCGTAAATTAGACTTTCCGTCATTCCATCCAGTTTAGCGCTGGTCACTTCTCTCACGGAGAAGGGTGGTCTACACAAACACTTATTTACTCGCGATTAAACACGGTTTATTCGCGTAACTCTCCGAAGACAATCACGTCTCCCTTAACTTTCTATTTCTTCCCCAAAATCCCACCGAGGCCACAGTCTCACTGCGGAGTCATTTCACTGAAGAATGGCTAAGACAAATTAAAAATACACTGATCCGTAGATTATAGAGAGAAATCTTTTGGCATTCGACCACCAAATGAAGAAGTTTGCACAAGAGGAATCATGGAGTGGCACTGGGAGTAAATTTCTAGTCTAATTTTAAATAGCAGAGCGAGATTCGAAACTGAAGAAGTTTTTACGCTCATTCAGAGGAAAGTTTCAATTTTTCACTGCGACAAAACAGCAAAAAATATAAGTAGCAGAAACATCAATACAGTTGTTCACTGATAAGCAGCGAATTTCATGAACATAACGATAACTGTCTAACTCGAAATGTGCTATCACTTCATGAGGGCCACTTTGAAAAAAACAAATGATTGGGAGAAGAATGTAGTTAATATTTGTCGATAATCCTCGTTTGGAAATCAACGACATCAAGAACAATAGCTCATATAAATGGGTTGGATTGAATAAATCAGTATATTACAGGTAAAATACCTCACCTGCCACAAAACATGTAACAAAACACTGACGATGTATGAGTACCAAGTTAAATTTAAACATTCCTACGAAGACGGTCTAAAATATTCTAGCATGGGATTAACTTTCTGAGATAGCTTAAATTTAAGAGTTAGGCAAAATTCAGGGAATAGACGCCAGATTCACGAAAGAAAGCGGCAGACCAAGAGTTATTCACCAACTGAAAACGAAGTCATGCATAAAATGCATGAGCAAATATTTCGCTAACTATTAAACAACGCACATCCGTTCATGAGCCCCTGATGGAGAGAAAATATGTCAAGCCCAGCGAATATGTGCCATAATAACATTTTAAAAATCAAAGTGATGAAAAATAAAATAGCTAACACAAATATTTACATAGCTGCAGCAAATTCTACCGCAGGTCAAGAGAGAAGATAAAATAACTCAGTACTTCCTATTTCATTTAATACTCTCGTTTCTATGTTACACGAAAGTTTACGGAGACGATATAATAATCAAATCGTATCAAGGAACAGGATAATAACGAAAACATAAAAAATAAAAATATCCAAATGACCATAATGCATTAATAATGGAAATATCCAAACGACGATCATGGAGTAGGAATGATTTAATTTTCGCTCACTACACGGCTCTATTGAGTTTAAAAACAAAAGCATTCACTTGCCTCTGACGGCAATAGTACATCATCATTTTTATAGATAAATTTGACTGCCTTAAAAGTAGTGTTCGATCAGAATTAGTTTCTCCATCGCGTCTCAAAGCAATGGAGAAAACGTTTTCGTATGCACAGGGTGATATTAAAAAATCTACGATATGAATTAATTCGCCTCTGACTTGAAATTGAATCTGTTAGTAATATTTGACCCGTCATGCGCACAAAAATAATTATGTGCATTAAATGCAAACGAATTCCCGGCTAACCATGACATTATAGAACAGTAGCGAGAGCACGCTCCCTGGTCGAATTTTTTGGACAGCCAGCGAAGAGGAAACCGGATAGAGAGAGAGAGAAATCAGTAAAAAAGCCGAATTGATCCCCATAACTACTGTTCTCACAAGATGGTACGGATGCCGCAAATTCTTTGCGGGCACGTAGTTTTACACTTTCAGGAATACACCACGGATTTAGGTTCGATATTTGCTGAGGCAGATCGCACCCAGCCGCTTGGACAATGGGATCGTCAAATTCTACCGCAGGTCAAGAGAGATGATAAAATAATTCAGTACTTCCTATGTTATTTAATATTCTCGTTTCTAAGTTACACGAAAGTTTACGGAAACGATATAATAATTCAGTGCTTCCACAGTGCACTTGTAGTAAAACGTGAGCGACGCACACCGACCGTTCGCCACGCTGAGGGCGAGAGAGGAACTCACTCACCTGTTCTGTGAGACCGCTTCTGTTGTTCCTTCCTGGGCCTTTCTCAACCGCACACTGTGAATGTCGCGGTGCTACCTCACTTATTTAAAATATCCCCATATCCGCGGAACGGAACGCTGACTATATTTAAATTCTTCGCCGGCACATTCAGGCGATTTGAGCGAAGGAATGGGAGGAGGAGGAGGCAAGCAACGAATAGATAAGGGATCTGTTGTGTATTTGGGCGATGGAATGCGAGGGGTGTTTCAGGGGGTGGGCTGGGGAACCAATTAGGCGGCCCCGTTAGAGAGGGGGTCGGCGCCAGGGGCCTCTACCACTCATCGGCGGAGGCGGCGGGACGTCGGCGCAGGCGAAAGTCGCGGGCGGGGGAAGAGGCGAGCGAGGGCAAGATCGCGTAAGAATCCGTGCCGTTACACGTCTATATTCGACCGAGGGAGTGATTCAGAAGGGGTCACCGGAGGACGGAAGGCCACTCTTCCGCGGTTTAGGGCGGGGCGATCGGAAAGAAAAACCCGAAACTTAATTCGAAGAAAGATACTTGAGCTATGCCACTAATCTTTTATTAAATGCTGTTTCGATTCATACCTTCCGAGAAATTAAAACCGTGACTTACATGGAAAATAAAGGGCAAAGAGTACTGGCCCAAACATTGGGTTTTTCACAGTAGTTAATGCATAGTATATGTTCCATAGGCATTCATATTTGCAATATGTAAGTATAAAAAATAATGTACTATGTAAATAATGTATATAATATGGTTATAGCTGGAGATGGTCCAGTAAGACATAAAAAAATTTGCTCAATATACAATGCAATTTTCAATACCACACGCCATATCGCTTGACCGATTCTCTCATTGCTGAATTAGTCATAATTAAGTCCCAAAAGACACTGAATTCAAATAGCAAGTTTCTAAATTAGGGATTAATTAATTATTTTTTAAATATTTTTTAATTAATACACCCTTCTAAGATGCTATAGAAGCCTGAAAGTTTAAATATTGAACGATAGTATTGTAAAATTGACTTTCCGTCATTTTATCCAGTTTATTGCCGGTCGAATCTTGCAGGAATACGCCGCGAATTCTGGTTCGATATATTCGAATGAATCTTATCAAATACACTTTCTCTATAGTAAGATAAGTAATATGGGTGGGGGGCGGATCGGTTCTATCCGCGGGATAGAGTGATAGGGAATACCTTCTTGCCACCACTTTTCCTATTTTACCAGGAATTATGGGGTGGCGGCCGTCCTCTCCATCCGCAACCGTATAAAATGGATGTTAACGCCGCACACTGCATGCTTTTGGAGTTGATTCGCCACACGAAGTAACTGTACTTGAGGTACTCCTCGGACAAAGCTTGGCGAATCGGGAACGGCGAGGTGTATGCGCTAGGTATTTCCATCCTTATGTTATCGTTTTCTCGGCATACATTATTACTTAAATAATCATGTGTATTCAGAATTTCGGTAATCCAATGGATATACGGTTACCAGGCATTTTTTTCATACGAGTCCTCGTCACACGCTCAATGGTCGTGTTCACGTAATTAAGGGAGTGATATACGTCTCTATAAATTCCGAGCACCATTAAATGGAAAATCGAATATTACTTCGCTCCAACGAGGAAGTAGTAAAGCAATATGGAAAATAAATAAGCGTTATAAATCAGTGGATTGGGTGTCGGAGTCGTATAACTAAGGGAGAGTAAAAAATAAATGGACCAGCTACATGAGTGCGAGAAAAAACTCTTGACATGGATTTGTCATAGTAGGTTATATAGGTATTTAGATATATTTGTGAATACTGCCAAACTCTAATAAACAATCAGTACTTCACCATTTCGATCGTCATACATCGTGGGAAATAAAAATTTTCATTAATTACTAGATATCATGTATGGAATATTATTCCTTCCACTTGCGCGGATAGTGCGTAAACGAAAATCATTTCTCGATATAAGTGAGCAATGCGCGAGTGACAAAAGATCGAAGCGATAAGTTAGACTTGACATCACTTCGATTGATCGCTTAGCCTTAATTTTTCACAGATTGATTATTTATTGTAATATAATTAATATTGCAATATTGATTTTCTTTAAAGAGAATGCGAGCTTTACACCCAACGGTGTTGACATTCATTTTTGAGGATTAGATGTGCACTCATTCGAGGAGTGCCCTCGGATTTCATTACATATAAAATCAATGTCTTGAATGCAGTATGAAATTCGAGGGTAATTTTATTTGATTTATGGTTTCACCATCTTAATAAATTAATATCCATATCAGTCGGTACAGCTTTTAGAGTGTAATAGGTTAATAGGCACGTTTAAGAAACATAGCATACACCATAATCAATCATACGTAGGGCGTTAAATAGAGCGTTCATTGGATTGAACAGTGGATGAATTTCATAGCATCCCTAAACGTTTTTATGGTGGAGAAAAATGCTCAATGCTAATTATAAGCGCATCAAATGAGAATCCCTGACATCATTTCTACGAGCGCTTCAATGCTGACATGACTGACAAAGACGGGAGATCCTCCTTCCTAACAAGTAGTTCCACTAGCATCGCTTGAAGCGATTGAAACTTCCTTCCTCCATCAATTTTCATTACTTTTATTAACGTTTACTTGTGATTCACAATAACTATGCAGGTTCTATCATGTTTTAGATCTTTAGGCCGGAGAGAAGCAAAGTGGCTGTGTGGACTTATACATTTAAAAAACAATACGCAAAATAGTCAAAAAATGTTTCAAAGAAAAGGATAAATATTTAGGTAATGAAAAGGTTTAAAAAGCTTAAAAAAACTACAATTTCAATATCAGCGATAATTACTCAGTGAGGTACCTAATGAAGCGTAAAGAGACATGTGCATTTAGTCTCCCAGACATTAATTATCAATCACGCATTATCCTCTTAAATATGCCATCTTGCCTCCCAAGCTATGTCTCTCACTTTTCCTCTGAAATTTAATGGGGGCCATAAATTGAAAGAGGTTAAAAAAGGAAAACGAGGAGGAGCTCTACATGGTGAGTCAGGAAACCGTGAAATGAGCGAAGACGCGGACTTTGAAGTTCTGTCATCGGACCTTAGCAACGTTCATTCGTGGTGCCAGGAGTGGGGGTTAGAATTAAATATGAACAAATGCACCACAGTTCACTTCCTGCGATAGTAATCACCAAAAATGCCATAACTATACTGTGGGTAGAGTAAACAAAAACTCCTCAGATACAGTAAAATATCTTGGAATTACCTTAACTTATGATGAATCGTGGGGATTACACATACAGATCATACGTGGAGCAGCATTAAAGAAACTAGGTTTTGTTCAACGTATAATAGGAAGGTCCTCGGATGAAGAAGTCAAAGAGAGATGCTACTTCGCTCTGGTTAGGCCACATCTCGAATATGCCACGAGCATTTGGGACCCTGTTCAAATAGATCTAACAAAAAACATTAATAAAATACAAAGGAAAGCAGCGCGCTTCGGTAAAAACTGCTACGAGCGATCATATAGTGTCTCACAACTTTAATAGGGACTAAGGTGGGAGCCCCTAAAGACTCGGAGGCCACACGCCAGGCTTAGGTTGCTTGATAAATTCAGAACTGATATTTTTCAGAGCGACATAGAGAATATTATCATGACTCCTCACTACATCTCTAGATCTGACAGACGCGATAAAATAAGAGAGATACACTACCGAATAGATGGGTACAAGAACTCGTTCTTTCCGCAAACAATAAGCGATCACAATGAAAATTGAGCTCCACCAAATATACTCCTATAATGCATGTCACCATTCCGTCTCCAAAAACTTACACCTTTACACGGCTGGTGACCTAACACCCCCTGCCACACGCCCACGCGGCGGCTCGCGGGGTATTATGTAGAGATAGAAAACTTCTGGAGGAGTAGGATTAGAGGGGGGATGTGCAGATGGTTGTAACAGACCATGAGGGGTGCTGATGGCAGTGACAGGGGAGAGGGGGCGGGGCAGGCGGGGAAGGAGGAGGAAGTCAAAGCAAAGAGACTCGGGACTTCGACTATAAAAGATTGTAGAGGGGTCAGTTTCAACAGCCTTCGTCAAAGAGCTGACCGCACGCAACCAAGTTGTAACGCCCCCCTGAGAAAAAAATTGTTTCGAGAAAACACGTTAGCCTGCGTGCCACGTTGAGTCTTTTGCAAATTAAATGGAACTCAATCGGTCCATTAAAGAGCAAACGAGCTGTAGATCCATTTCCTTTCGGCGAATGATATTCTTGATGGTGAACTATAGCACTGGAACGAAAATAAAAATAGCACTAGGCAACAAAAAATTGGAAGAGAATAAGATGTCGATGCAAATATGAAATGGTCAGTCATCGCAATGCATTGGGAGGCATAAAAAATTCATGAAAGAATTTGGCAAAGCATAAGTAGGGCGTTGGAAGTTCTCAAAGAAATACCGTATTTTACCGCATAATCGTCGCAGATTTTATGCCAATGTTTTTCGCTAAAAAGTAGGGTGCGACCATTATGAGGGGAAATTTAAAAAATTGCGTCGGTATTAGTTATACATAGGTCATTTATTACGTACCTAACTGCCATTTTTTTCTTTTTCATTTGTTAAGCTAAATTTCCTTTTTTTAAGTTCATTTTGTTTATTGTCATCTTATTTTTGTCACATTATTTTATATTTTGTTTATTGGCATCTTTAATGTTTGTTTTTCTGTTAGAAGAAGGAATTCAGTTCTTTTTCCACATTGCTAAATGACAACGTTGTATATGTCTATTGTTAGCAATTCATATGACAACTTCCCTTTTTTGTTTCCTGATTGGCTTATTCCCATATTAATTGTCTTGCACACCACTGTATATCATTTATATGTTCCAAAGGAGTTCACTCCTAGAACAATAAACGAGTTTATTATTATATTATTATTATTATTATTGCAGACCTAGGATCTCATGAATGGCAGGCCTACATTAGATACAATGCATTAAAATTTTAGACCACAAATCGACGCTATTTTCTTCCTGTTTAGCTGTATTTGTGAATGGCAGGTAGAAATTTATGTCAGGTAGAGTGTAAAATTAGACAAATTTTTACTTTTACAGCGAGTGTCGTGGCGAACAAAATTAACACGCGACGATTATACGATAAACAGTTGTGAACCTATTTTTTGGACTGAAGAAGTAGAGTGCGACGATTATGCGGTGAAATACGATTGATGGACGGTTAGAGAAGGGATTCCCAACATTTTCCGACTGGCGCACAGTGGTCCCAAATCCCGTAAATCTGATAAAACCCATAAAATAACGCTACTGCTTATGGACTTTCAACTGTTGGTACCCCTGTAATTGTACCTGAATAATTTTGAATGATCATGATAGAGAGTACCTACTCTTATCTAATCTGATTAGAAATTTACTTTACAAAATGAGAGTTGAGCGAGTCACTTTCGCAACACCTGGCGCATCGGAACAAGGAGTTCAAACGCGCAGAGCTCTTCTAAGGATTGACCGATATCAATTTTATAATATGAGAACTCCTCGTAGAGGTAAGTAAAATAGGATGAACTTTTCGAAATTGGCGTTGGTAACTAACAGGAATGGTAAATTAATCATAGATTCAGTTGTATCCTTTAGGAAAGCTCTATGACTTTCCACATGGTACCGCCTTCGAAATACTTCTAAGTTTCTTAGTAGATTTTTTCTTTATTAAAGCAGCAAAATTTTCTGGCGATTGCTGTCAATTTGACTTTTGAGTATTTTATTTCCTTTCATGTCCGATTAAAGCAAAAACAGGGCATTTCCCCTGAGTACTTTTAATGAATTCAGATTTAGGAGTGCTAAATTACTTTTGACAAGGATTTTCAATAATATTCCATATTGGAACGCTAAGTAATTAATTTAGCAGAGACTAATGACTCATACACAAAGATGGCCAACGGCATAGGATGGAGAAGTCAAGGAAAAAACTACTTCTTTTAATATCCACATGCATATCTCGTGCAACGCAGCCATAGCACATTACAGAAGGATCCATGAATTATATTGATTACTGTATACGATGGAATAGTTCTGACTATGGGCTTTGTAACCCAAGATCTGGCAAGAGAAGGAATTAGGCTTCTGAGGTCGTCATCCGACGAAATCCCTTTAACGAAAAGCGTAAGGAAGGTAACTTAATAGGAACCTGGAGTATGAGAACATCACAGAAGGTAAGATAAGATAAGATAAGATAAGATAAAGTTTATTTACTCTGGGACCATATAATCCCATGAAGCACAAGTACATGGCATTTACATTTGTTTATATTTTAAACTGCTGATAAGATTTACAAACAACGTAAATTAATAAAGTAATAGCTACATAATGACATGCAGGAGACATAATATTAGAGGTTGGTATTGTCTCTGGAAAAATTACATAAAAAGATTAAAGGCATAACACTCACAATGCTTTGTATAAACAGTCACTAATATTACACAATTTACAAAAAAATAAATCAAAGAAATAAGTAAATGTTACATTTTATATACTAATATTTAGAACATAAATATTCTTCCAGAGCTCTCTTGAATGCATACACTGATGTCAACGTCTTTATATTCTGAGGAAGAGAATTCCACAATTTACACGATGATACATAAAATGATTTATTATAAGTAGTTGTTCTATGGCATGGTATTATTAAGTTCGAATTATTTCCAGTCATTCGCTTTTTTTGTCCTTATTATATACATATTGGTCATATAAATACAATGGAATCTTTACATTTAATAATTTAAAAATAAATACACTCATTTGCAGCATACGTCTTTCTTTTGATATATTCGTGAACACCAGCGAGCAGTAATCTATGTGTGTTAAAACTAAAGAGGTTACCAGCTTTTGGCGTAGCAGAAATGGTATTAGGTGTCTGAATTGCTTCAGCTGATAAAGTGTTTTCGAAACTTTATTAGAAATACTATGAACATGTGGTTCAAGGTTGTATTTATAACAACACCGAGATCGTTCACTTCATCAACATAATCAAGTTGTACTCCTTCAACAGTTACTTTAGGGAGGCAATCAAAGTCAAGGGAGTTTATAGAGAAGGTAGGTAAATTATAAGGAATAAAGAAAGTACGCAGGACAGTACTATTGATATACTGGGGACATGTGAAACCAAGTGACAAGGAAATGGAAAAATTAGTATTGATACTTTCAAATAATATAAAGCGAAGGCGATAAGTGTGGAAAGAAGTAATGGTACTAATTCTAAATTCCAAAGGGGGCGGAACAAGTATCTAGAGCTTTTTCGGTAAATGAAGGACTAATGATGGTTAGAAGCATACCTACCGATCAGGTGATTATACAAGCATACTAACCAACACCAAGCTCAGAAGAAGTGGAGATTGTAGAAATGTTTGAGGGTATTGTTGAGTTGAGAAGAATGACATAGGACAGAGATGATGAAATCACAATGGGAGATTTTAATGCTGCTATTAGATCTCACAGTAATATGGAAACCACGGGGGAAATCTGCGAACAGTACAACAAGGTCATCAAAAATACATTGCTTGAGGAACCGAAGAGAAGAAGATACACAGGGAAAACACCAGGAAAATAAATAGGTATCAGATTGATTATATACTCAAAAAACAACGGTTCAGGAACCAAGCAAAATCCAGTCACAGTTACCCAGGACCGGATGTAGACAGTGACCATGAAGTAGTCATGGTAAAGTGTAACTAAAAGCTTAAGAAAATTAAAAGAATGTATAAGAATAAATGGCCACCGGAAAAAACTGAAGGGAGGAGAAACAAAGTTTGAAGAGTGGTCGAATGAAACAGCTGAAAATGTGAATCAAGCATGAAGAGGAAGGAAACAATGAATAGTAGAAGAAGCGGATAAAGCCCTAGGAAAGAAGAAACTTGAACCTCGGGAACCTTGGGTGACAGAGGAAATTTTAAATCTCATTGAAAAGAGGAATAAACTTATAGCAAGGAAAGGAAATGGAAGGATACAGAAAAGAAAATAATAAGATAACAGACAAATGTAGAAAAGAGGAGGTAGACAAAAGTATGGATTAAGGAAATAGAAGAGCATATCAAATAGATAAACAAGATCTAGTTCACCGGAAAATCAAAGCTCTGCAATATCAGGCAAGAATATGGTTACAAACAAATGTCGTGACGACAGATTATGTTATGGGAATGATATGGTTAGTTTCGATGTTGTTTCCCTTTTCACGCGGTGGCTAGTGCTATTTTTATTTTCGTTCCAGTGCTATAGTTCACCATCAAGAATATCATTCGCCGAAAGGAAATGGATCTGCAGCTCGTTTTCTCTTTAATGGACCGATTGAGTTCCATTTAATTTGCAAAAGACTCAACGTGGCACGCAGGCTAACGTGTTTTCTCGAAACATTTTTTTTCTCGAAACATTTTTTTTCTCATGGGGGCGTTACAACTTGGTTGCGTGCGGTCAGCTCTCTGACGAAGGCTGTCGAAACTGACCCCTCTACAATCTTTTATAGTCGAAGTCCCGAGTCTCTTTGCTTTGTCTTCCTCCTCCTTCCCCGCCTGCCCCCCCCTCTCCCCTGTCACAGCCATCAGCACCCCTCATGGTCTGTTACAACCATCTGCACATCCCCCCTCTACTCCTACTCCTCCAGCAGTTTTCTACATCTACATAATACCCCGCGAGCCACCCGTGTTTCCCTTTTCTCGCTGAAACCTTTAAGCTGCTGGAGGAAAAATTTGACAGCGGGATGGTGAAGCTTTTCCATCATACGCTTACATCCACGTTTTTCAAGTACAACTGTGGGTACTATGAAATGGCAGATGGAGTTGCGATGGGATCCCCTCTTTCACCTGCTATTGCCAACTTTTATATGCAGGACTTCGAGGAAAAAGCCCTTTCAACAGCTCCGTTACGTCCGAAGTGTTTCCTAAGATACGTGGATGACACGTTTATTATATGGCCTAACGGACCGGACGCTCTTAAAATATTTTTAGACCATATGAACAACCAACATCCTAACATACAGTTCACTATGGAGATAGAGGAAAATAATAGAATCGCCTTTCTCGACGTCCTCATCTACCGAAAAGAAAATGGAAAGCTGGGGCATAGCGTTTACCGGAAGGCGACGCATACAGATTTGTACCTAAATGGCATTAGTCACCATCACCCCTCTCAACGCAGTGCTGTCCTCTCCACTTTCATACATCGTGCGAGGTCAATATCTGACGCAGAGAGTCTTCCTGCAGAACTGGACCACCTTCGGAAAACCTTCCGACAAAATGGATACGGAGAGCGGCAAATTTTGATGGCCTTCAAAAAGTCCCGTGAAAATTCACGAAAATCGAATTTGGAGGTTGACCAGCCTAAACCTACGGCCAGGGCCTTTTTGCCCTATGTATCTACCATATCCGGGAGAATTTCGAGGGTTCTGAAGAGGTACAACATCGAAAGCATCCATAGACCTATGGCCAATTTAAGAGACCGCCTTGTGAGGGCAAAGGACCCAGTTGGCCTCATGACTCCGGGGGTATATAGAATCCCATGCGACATTGGTGAAGTCTACGTGGGAGAGACTGGGCGAACTATATCCACTCGTCTGAAGGAACACCGTAGGCATTTCCGGCTTGGTCAACCGGAAAAATCAGCAGTAATTGAGCATAGCCTGAGTCGGGACCATAAGATCATTTGGGATGACACGACTGTTCTTTGGCGATCCGGCCAATTTTGGGATCGCTTAACCAAAGAGGCGATATAGATAAGGTTGGAGAGGAAGAATTTCAACCGGGATACTGGTTACACGATCAGCAACTCTTGGAATAGAATTCTGAGAAGAATTCAGAACGCCAGAGCTAAGTCCCCACTGGTCAACGGTCCTCCACCACAACAATCGGGGCTCGACCAATCCCGCCCCGCCTAGCGCCCAAGTAAACAGTCTTTTCAAGCTCGCATCAGTAGCCTTGAGAATGGGTAACGAGTCGGAACCCGAAACGTCGGCTGCCTATGACTATCTTACCCGGTGGCGAGCCCGAGAAATGTACACTAAAGTTGATTCTTACTTACGTTTTTGGTTTGCAGTAAATAAAGACGGTGCAAAGGCATCGAGGAGCGCCAGCGCCTGAAGAATATGGACTAAACTGCCAAGGACAGGGTGTTGTTCGCTCTTAGTACAGTATCGTCAGAACCCATTGTAACAACAGACGTCCCATCAGATGGAGCAGACTTCACAGATGTTTTACAGGAGAGGGTGATCACTTTGATATTTTATGCTCTGCATATGCTCAATTTCTTCGTTTTCATGATACAGCAATCTTTAAAAAAAGATATCTTCCCAATTCTGACTAGTTTGTTTGTTTTGCAGGCCTGGTACATCTGGACTTCAGTTGATTTAAGGCCAGGGCCAGCACCCTGTTCAGACACCTCCGTCGATGATAGTATACATTCAACCTCAAGGTAGTCTTTAAAATTTCCATCTCCGATTTTCATAATTTTTTACATGCTGCATATTTGACCTTAGTTAATAAAAATCCAAATTATTTGAGCGGGAATTATAGAATAAAAGAGGCCCTCTATCGATTGTCTTAATTAAAAATACACCTTTCCGTCCTGGTTTTTCCAATAATCGCGTTTGAAAATAGCTATATTTACATTACGTAGTACAGTAGGAGCGGATCATTGGTACATAAAATATAGTTTAGAGTGTTGAAACTCATGTCGTTTTTACAAAAAACGGATATGACATAAACAAGGATTTATGAAACTGATTAGTGCAAATATGACGGTAGGTTACCGACTTAGTTTTTGAGAAATTCAATGATTATTATCGAAATTTTATCCGAGGCATAGTAGTTAGCTGATCAGTCGGTCATACATGTGGCAGCGTTGGAAGTGAACTTGCTCATACCGTGGGAATTCAAACAGAGAGGCACATTTCAGAAGCTGTAAATTATTTGTTTGAAAATATAGTACCACCTCGATCAATAGCGAACATCGGTCAAAAAACGAAGGGCTTCATATAACCCAAACAGGCCCCGTAAATATTCTTAAAGCATTTTGTTGACACATAATAATAATTAAAATCACTTAAGAAGGACTGATAAATGCGGCACCTACAGCTAAAATTAACGCTTGATATTATAAGTATTGCTGAATAATACAAACTAGTTGTTTTTAAATCCTAATGTATACCTTTGTGATTTTGAATTCACGTCTGTTCATCGTCTTAGGCAGAAGTAGGCATATATACTTGAATTATGACCTTAAGTAACATTCCTATTCTTAATGCCATTAGCCCATTATCTATATAAATTACTTTCTTTACTCCTTTTTCCATATCATGTCTCACATGTTTGAGCTCTAGCGTCTGAACGGTCGATCTGATCGAAATTCTGAGTCAATTTTTTGTAGGCATCGAAACGTTCGTTCAAACATTCAATTTTTATCTTTTTGGGGGAGAAAAATATTTTTAAAGCGAGTTACGATGATGAAAACAAAATTTTTAAAAGACTTTAGTGAAAAAAATATGAACAAAGAAGAAAAACATTTTTCCTCTTCAGAGAAACGAACCTCACACCTTCCACTTCACAATCCACTACCTTTCCTCTCGTCCACCGCTATGATGAATATAAAGGTAGTGTAGCAGCAATTAAAGTATAAAAAAACAATGTATTAATGCGTTATAGTACTGATCTCCATAATAACACCATTCAGTGATCAATTTAGTCCTGAAAAGGACTATTATGTAGTATGAAAACTTCTAAAAAGAACTCATTTAATGTGTTTAAAGTAGGAAAGCACTTCAGTTCACGCACATCAAACACCAGTCACTGAGGACATCAACAAAGTTCAGTATGGCATTGCCAAAGTTTTTAGAAATTAATAAACCTTGAAATAAATGTAACTGTAGGGTTTACTTGAGAAAATATTGTAATATAACAATCACATGATTTTTAGATATTTCTGGTGATATATATTGCTGAAAAGGTTTCATAAATCTAATTACTTATTTAGTCATAATCTCTGCACGACTCCATTCTCGGTATTCCATTAAAAAGTTTTTTCGTAGAATGGTCTTCTTAATATTCATTTTTAATGCGATATTTCAGCTTTCCTCTAAATTAGACAAATTACAAACCATGGCAGTATTCTTTTAAAGGCTCCTGTACACAACTAAAACATTCGGGATGCCGCTAGAATTATGACTCAGTCGCGAACCAACCTCCTTAATGGTAGCGTTGTTACGATGGATCAAATTTTTCGCCTGGAAATAGACGCTCAACGCTAACTTGGATCGAAGGAATAAATTGAACTATGTTAGCAAGTTGCATGAAAAGTTCTTCATTTCTGGATTTCTCCTTTTCCCACAAATTTTGTTTACATCTTTCCTTTATCTAGGTAACCTTATGTATTCTTCCTGTTTATCCATAATATTCACTGGGTTCTCTCCGGATGATGATTTTCTTGTGGCGGCATTCTCCGCGTTTAAGTAACATCTCTAGGTCATTGCCGGGCATGACATCACTCACACTCACGGATTGTGCCAACAGAGTCCCCTGGAGCAGCCTTACCCGGTCATATAATTTCCTTACCCCTATTTCGTCCTTGCTAGGACAAAACGTTGAATCACCGATCAACATATAAGGCTGCCATGAATTCATCACGGGGATCGGGTTGGTGTGGTGACTAGAGTACCCGGCTACCACACGGGCGGCCAGGGTTCAAATCCCTGCGGAGGAAGATGTTTTTCAGAAGAAACCCGATCGCTACTTGAGTGTCTTGTGGAGAACACTTCAATTACAGTACTCCGTCTGTCAGATGAGATGCTAAACCGTGATCCCCTTGACGCCTTTAGTTAAGAGCCGGCTAATGCCGACGCCGGGTTCCCATCCACCCTAGCTGTCGGTTGCCTCCTCAAAAACCAATCCAATCCTATAAATTCATCACATTCCTACAGCTAATTCTCTCTCTCTCATTCTTGCTACCCACGACTCGTTTCGTATCGTCATATTTCGTCTTTAAAATTTCAATCTTGCGCATCATACAAACGCCCCAGCAACCTTAATCTGTCTTATACTGCGTTTGTAATTTCTTTGTCTCAACTATCGCTGGTTCAAGAGCTTTCTATTTTCGATATATATTACCACTCGGTGGTGGTTTAATAAAATTCTGCCCAGTTAAAAAGTTCCTCAGAAGCAGTTCTGTAGAACGTAAGGAATTCTACAGAAATTGACCCCTTTTCTTCAGAACTAGTTCATTTTCTAAAGATCTGTACATAACATGAGAGCCTGACTCTACAGAACTTGAGTTCTGTAGAGTTATTTTCTACAGAGCAAAATAACTCCTTACAAGCTGTTCTGTAGAATTCAGCTACTCTATGGAAATATTCTGCAGAATGGGGAATTCTGTAGAATGTCGTAGGAATTCCACAGAACGTCGTGGGGAATTTTGCAGAATGTCCTAAGGTATTCTGCAGAACATCCTAGGATATTCTTCAGAACGTCGTAGGGAATTCCGTAAAATGACGTTTCAATACTTTATGGAATATTTACAGAACTTTTTAAAAAATTCTGGAGAAGTATTTATAAGGAAACTACACAGAATGTTTTAGCAGGGCGGATCAAATTTTCTTGTGTCATGGGAAATAATGTTGTATAATTCGTCAACCTCCATTATTCTATCCAGCATTAAATAATTTGAGCACCACCAAGTTAGGCTATCCAAAACCGGATTACGTAACTTTCTGCCTCTTATTATTGTTACGCGCGGGGTCATCGAATCTTCGACGGGTTCGGGAAGGTTCCGGAGCAGGGTAGCAGTTGCGAGCCGAGGGGAACCCATTTGGATGGAACCTTCGAGACCCGTGGAAGGTTCCAGAAGGTCGGCAGACTGGGATAAAAACGCGGCGCCTGCAATAAATTGTGTCAGTCCGGTGAGCGTGTTAGGAGGGTCCGTGTTTGCCCGCGGAGGCCCGCCAGTGTACGAAAGAGAAAAATAAAAAGGAGAAAATAGACCCTAGGTGGTTTTCCTTTCGTATCACGATCTCTATCCACGGAGTCGTTACATTACAACCACATTTGCCTGATAACTAGGAAACCTTCAACATTTCTCACGGAGTGAGCTCCATTTTATTATAACTTTTCATGCGCTTCATTTTATTTTAACTGTTCGTGTGATAACGAATCATTGGACGGTATTTTAAGGTAGTTTGAGCGAAATATCATTTTACCTATAAATCAATGAATTTGGTCTCATTTCATAGAAAAATATCTCACCTTTCTAATGACACCAAAACTTCTACCCCTTACCACATTACTTTCCGAGATATTTGCAAAAAATAACAGCCCTTTTACATGGGAAATGGAACGTGTATGCCCTCCAGGGATACATTATTTACAAAATGAGGTATTTCTACCACTTAGATGTCGTAAAAAACTAACAGCGAGTAGTTTGTATGTTTCCTCAACTATTTTTGAAAAATAATCATATTGTCACCGCACTAGGTTCTTGGGTATCACAAAAAACCTTGCATTTCGAAGGAGTTTCAAACGAAGCGCGCGAAAAAAATGAGTCAAATTAAAGACTTATTCAACTATTTTCACTAATTAATTACAATTTCTGTCTTATAAATCTATATTATTGCACTATAAATGATGCAATATTTAATTCATGTGTCCAACAGCTGGGGGGATTAAAACGTATACTTCTAATATGGTCTCCATTATGACTAGGGAAATATCTCGCTCGGACTACCTTCAACGGTAAATAATCATCGGTAACCAAACTATCGGAAGTATTTTTGCAAAAAAAACTTCTGACAGAATTATAATGAGAATCTTTAACGTTTCTGTCATCTTTGTACTTCACGTACTGAAGTTTCAGAGGATTCCCTGGGAGTAATGATCGGTCGGCATGTTGTGTAACCCAGGAAGTTGCTGATGGTACAGGGATATCACTCCAGCCTTTCCATCGTAATTTTGCCACACGTATGATATCCTCTACACGGAAGTGATATTCTTGGAAAAATTGAAATAACGGAGCTACAAACGTTCATCATACAAAGGTTTAAAATGACGTGCCCGCAAATACTTTCGATAAGATAGTATAGACTCCATTCAGCAAGAGAATGTAGCAATTTGATTGTTTAGGAATTACCATTCAGTAAACAGAGGACTGAAAATCTATCTGTTAAGTTGCTGATAGTCTTTTTTTCCTAAAACATGAATTCTTTGAATAACAAAAGGCTTATACTTTTAGCTCAGCATCATAATATCCCTTCCAAATCAACCAACTGCGCCGTGAAGTCATCGTTGAATCCAAAATAACAGATTGTTTGGGATGGAAATTTTTGATACCACAGAAATATAGTAAAAATACATAAGAAAAAAACACTTCAGCTACTGATTTCAATAGTAACTGTCACCTTAAGGTAGTCCGAGCGAGATGATTCCGTAATCATAATAGAGGCCATATTCGAATTATACGTTTTAATTTCATCAGCTGTGAGACCCACAAATTAAATATAGCATTATGAATGGTGTAATAATATAGCTTTCTATGACAGAAAATTTAATTAATTAAATGAAAATATCTAAATAAGTCTTTAACTTGACTCATTTTTTTCACGCGGTACGTTTGAAATTCCATCAAAACGGAAAGTTTTTTTGTGATACCCAAGAACCTACTGTGGTGACAATATGATTAAATTTCAAATATCGTTGAGAAAACATGCAAACTACACGCTTGATTTTTTGACGAGATCTAAGTTGTAAATTAAGTCTCTCTGGAGTGCATACACGTATCGTTTCCCATGTAAAAGGGCTGGTATTTTTGGCAAATATATCCGAAAGTAATGTAGCAAGAGGTTGAATATTTTGTGCTATTAGAAGGGTGAGATATTTTTCTTTAAAATGAGACCAAATTCATTGATTTCTAAGTAAAATGATATTTCGCTCAAACTACCTTAATATGGAGTTTTTGTTGTGGTTACCAGGGAAACTCCTCATTTTTTACCTCTATCAGCTTTCGAGCCATTTACTACGACGTTACGGCCCATAGCAGGGTCTGTGCGTGGGATCCACACACGTATCGGTTTACTGTAGCGTATTGCAAATCTAAATAGCTTTTATCCTCGGATAATCACACCTATGTTACAGGTTAAATAAGTGAGAAAAATACGATTAACGTTCTCCGCCGTCTCCCGATCTTCTCAAAATCACTATTCTTGCATTTTTAGAGCGCGTGGCGAAAATTTTGGTTATAAACAGTTGGTAAAACTGGAGGCTAGCTTTTTGGATATTAACTGCAACAACGCATAGGAAAGATCCAAGAGCTCTGTATCCTCCAATACCTTCGCTGATGGTCTAACTCTTTCGTGGCGGCAGGCACGATATTGTGGGGGTACAAACTGAGCTGTCAGAGTCATCTTTTTACAGTGAAAGAGTCATCTTTTTACAGCTTCTGATTACCAATTATGGGTTTTTCCATGTTAACTCAACCAAGTTTACAGTTTTCAGAATTTTCAAAAATACTTAAACATGAATGTCTCTATTTTTTTGGGATATGATACTTGGTATCCACCTACGCATGAAAGAGAAATCTGTCCGCGTGCAAAATTGAGCATATCAATCATTATCGCTCAGGAAAGATCCAAGAGCTCGCCTAATAAAAAAATTAAAATTAGTGATCAAAGCTCATGAATATTTCGTATGATACATACATGCTTTTTTCAAAGAAAACTCAGCAATATCTACTTAAACATTACCTTGCAAATTTTCGGTGGCTTGCAGGGTAGTATGTGGATGTAGAAATTTTTTTTTCAAAATTTTAATTTCTGAATTGGAGTATTTTGGAGCATTCCTGATGGCGCGTGAACTCGCATCGTGCTTCATGAAAACACTCGACGGGGCCATGGGTTTATAAGTTTGGGACAATAATGCAGAATATTGTCCCAACTTGCAACACAGTACAGACATCAAAAGGGCGAAAGTGTTACGTAAAGAAAGCATATGCTATCCGCGATCATCAGGGAAGCCATTGAAATAAAAAAAGACCAAACAACAAACAGAGAGGTTGGCTACCGACTCCCTAATACGTGGAAAAGACTTTTGCAAAATTCAAGTATAAGAAATTCTGTTACATAATAACCGCCGAAGTTTGTTTATTTATTTATTTATGATTGTTGTCACGACCTGGTGTGTCAGTACACCGCATATACCTCCTAGTGGTGGGTCGCGGGCAACAGTATGCTGACTCTCAAGGTAGTCCTTTCAGAAGGGATCCTAGCTTAAGCAGAATGGGGAAAGCGGGCCTAGGGTATTACTATGCTTTGGTTTCTCTTGTGGCATACTGGCGAAAATGAGCCAAAACTGACCAGTAGAGCGCCGTAACCAGTAGCAGGGAAAGCTGCACGTGGTGCGGGTACTGCGAAGGCTGGTAACCTTGCATGCTATATTTCAACTTACTGCTAAACGTCCCCTAGATTGCTCTGGGTTCGCATGAAAGTAGGCATTAGGAGAGTTGTGATTGCGGCATGCTATGCACCAGTGGATTGAAAGAGTGACAGTATGAAAGATGAGTTTTGGGAAAAACTGAGAGAGGTTTTGAATGAATGTGATCCTGGTGAGAGAATAATTTTACTAGGTGACAGGGTTGGTGTGAGGCGGAATGCATCTGAGAGAGTGGTTGGGCCTTTTGGTGACCCCCGAGTGAATGATAATGGTGAAAACTTGGTGAGTGAGTGCTTTGAAAAAGGATTGTTTGTGTCGAATACATGGTTTAAACATAAGAGAATACATATGTATACTTGACAAAGGGGCGATTGTAAAAGCATGCTTGATTTTATTGTGTATGATGAGAGATTGAGAGAGTGTGGGACACGCGAGTGATGAGGGGTGCTGAATGTGGAACAGACCACTATTTGGTACTCTCCAAAGTGAATCTGGGCAGAAAGTGGGCACCAAGAAAGAATGTTGCGCGTAAGCAGTTGAGAGTAAAAGTGGAAAGGTTGCTAGACAGCGAGGTAAGAATGCGGTATGGTTGCATGCTTGAGGATGCTTTATTGTTGAAGCAGAGAGAATGGGACGAGCATATCAGAAACGAGAAGGTAAACGATGCGTGGGAGTGTTTAAAAGGAGTGATTGTGGAATGTGTTGAAAGTGTACGTGGAAAAGGAGTGGTAGGAAGAACGAAAGGTGATGCTTGGTGGAATGAAGAAGTGAAAATTGCAGTCAGAGAAAAGAAAGAGGCGTACAGGAATATGATTGCTGCCAAATCTGAGGAAGAGCGTACTGAGACATGTGAGATTTACAGAAAGAAAAAAAATGAATGCAAAATCGTTGTGAAAGGGAGCAAAGAAAGAATGCGTGCGGATGAAGCTAACAAAATGCAGAGTGATTTTGAATGTAATAAAAAGCTGTTTTGGAAGTGGGTAAAAAGGGCTAAGATTGGTGAAGGTAGGGGAATGAATGCGGTAAAGAACATAAGTGGAGAGATCATGTGGGACGAGAGAAATATCAGGGACTGCTGGAGGGAGTATTTTGAAGAATTGTACAATAACATTGCAGGCGTTGAGGATGAGCCTTGTGAAGTGGTTTGTGATAATGTGATGATGGAAAAGGATATCAGTGAGAAGGAGGTCACAACGGCTGTGAGAATATTGAAAAATGGGAAGGCTGTAGGCATAGATGGGATATCCAGTGAAATGGTGAAATGTGGGTGTAAATTACTAATTTGTAGACTGCGTGAAATATACAATTTATGCTTACAGGTTTCTATTGTTCCAGCGGATTGGAAGAATGCTATCATTGTTCCGTTGTAAAAAGGGAAGGGAGGAAAGACCGAATGTAATAATTATCGGGCCATTAGTTTATTGAGTATCCCGGGAAAAGTGTTCAGTAAATTAATCGAAAGAGAGGAATATTACTTCCGACAAAATATGGGGTGTGCAGTGCGGGTTTATGCCTGGGAGAGGATGTAGTGACCAGCTTTTTTGCACTTCTGCAAGTGATAGAAAAATGTATGAGTGTCCAAAGGAAAGTGTACTGTGCGTTTGTCGATTTAGAGAAGGCATATGACAGAGTAAATAGAAAGAAATTGTGGAAGGTTTTGAGAGACAATGGAGTGAATGGGCAGTTATTGAATGTTATGATGGCGATGTATGGCAATAGTAAAGCAAGTGTAAGAGTTAACGGGGCTCTGAGTGATTGGTTTGTAATAAATCGGGGTGTAAAGCAAGGATGCGTAATGTCTCCATGGCTGTTTAATGTATTTATGGACAGATGTGTTAGAGACGCTTGTAGTGCAAACGACGGTGTTTTGATTGGAAATGTAAACGTGCGAGTTCTTCTAAATGCGGATGATGCTGTTTTGATCTCAGACAGTCAACAGGGATTACAGAAGCTCCTAAATAAGTTTTGTGAATCAACGAAGATAATGGAATTGAAGGTAAATGCGTGCAAGAATCAAGCAGTAGTTTTTGATAAGGAGAATGGGGAGAATAACAGGAGGATGAGGGCGAATGGTGAAGTAATTGAACAGGTGGATGATTTTGTGTACTTAGGTAAGATGTATGAGAAAGAAGGAAGAATAGATGAGGAGATAAAGAGAACTGCGAATGCTGGAAGGAAAGTGGTAGCTAGCTTGTCAAGCATATCAAGGAATGAATGCTTGTCTAAGGAAGCGAAAATTGCCGTGTACAAAAGTGTACTTCTTCCCACTTTGCTAAATGGCAGTGAAACATGGGTACGTCAGTACAGACATAAGAGTAGTAGACTCCTCAGATAACTCATACCTTGGGTATGAGTTATCTGAGGAGTCTTTTGGCAAAAGTGGGATGGATAGGGTCAGGAATTAGTAGGTAATAAATGAATGTGGGTTAGATGCTCCAGTAATGGACGTGTATGAAAGGAGTGTGCTTCGTTGGTTTGGCCATGTGGAGAGAAAGGATGAGAGTTGAATAACGAAACAGATATATGCGAGTAGAATGAATGGTGTGAGAGGTAGAGGTAGGTCGAGAAAGTTGTGGTTGAATGTGGATGAGGAAATTCTTAGGAGGAGGAATATGAGGAGTTTTAAAAACAGGAGGGCGTGTATGAAACAGTATATGGGGGTAAATGAGGCAAAAGAGGTTTGCAAGGATAGTTCAGTATGGAGGAAATTATTGAAGCAGAGTTAGGTGTACAATTATGTATTAATGAGTGAAACATTTTGACTGTGCCTCCCCCGGAAGGGAACGGCGTGATGGGTATGTATGTATGTATGATTGTTGTCTCAGAAAGCCTGGCGAAGCCGGCAGAATAGCCAAGCGAAACTTTTGCTGAAATAGTAATTATTACGCAGTAAATTCAAAGGAAACTTTTATCCAAATGCGGAATATTCTTAGTCTGTGCGTTAAATAAATTTAGGAAAAAAATGTCTAGCATCGAAAACCTGTGAAAAGTTTGAGATAAGCGAGAGTAATCTACCATATTTCCTCTGATTTAGTTTTCCATGTGTATGATTCTGACAGGCAAAACCCGAACATGTTCTCACATGGGGTCAGTATATTCGGGTTTTTCCCGCGTTGATTCATGTTAACGGACAACAGTTTCGCTAACGTTACAGCTATCGTCGTCAGGTCTTGAACCTGACCTGACCTGAACCTGAAGTTCAGGACCTGACGACGCTAGTTGTAACGTTAGCGAAACTGTTGTCCGTTAACATGAATCAACGCGGGAAGAACCTGAATAAACTGACCTCAATAAATCACCGTGGAAGCCTCCGTACCAATGTTCTCACATGGTTGATACCCACAAAAGGAATAAAGATTGGACTGGTGACCAGAATGAATAATGTAACGGATAAATCATCCATTTTAGTGACAGCCGCACCTTTTGCAGCGCGAAACCGCGGAGCGCTTGAGGAGCTCTCTGTCCGTTTCAGCGCCCACTGCTCTCGCTCGCATGTAGCCACTGCCTCGGGAGTTGAAGTTACGCGCAGGGGGTTGGAGGGGTAAAGGTGAGGAAAGGGGAGGATGCATTTGAGTTTAGCACCGATCCACTAAACGCCCTCGGTCGTGACCGCACCCGCATCACGGTGGACACCCGCCCACGACGACGGCGCGATAAAGCGATCGAGATCGCGCTCATTCGGGCGAAGTGACTGGCGGTGGAAAGCGACACGGATTCCATTAACTCACTCGGGGGAATAGGCTAGGCCACAAACATCGCGAGGCTACGGTAACTGAATGAATGCATTAGATATGAAATACAACAATTTCTCGCGGAGTTGTTGCTGGCACTGATAGGGAAACATGATTCATGATGCGCTCGGCAAATTCGAGTTGAAAAGATGCGATAGTTAATCTGATTGGATTGAATTTTAGGGAGGCGACCCACAGCTAAGGTCATTTGTGCCATAGAGGATAGGTAAGGGAGGAAGGGTGGATGGAAACCCGGCGTCGGCATTAGCCTGCTCTTAACGAAAGGCGCCAAGGGGATCACGGTTTAGCGTCTCATTAGACAGACGGAGTACTGTACTTGTAGTGCCCTCCACAAGACACTCAAGTAGGGATCGGGTTTCCTCTGAAAAACATCCGCCTCTGCAGGGATTTAAATCCTGGCCGTCCGTATGGTTAGCCAATACCCTAGCCACCACACCAACCCAATCCCCGATAGTTAATGCATTGGGTGAGATATAATTATCATTATTTTGGCCATCGTTCCAATTCTTTTTTTCGGCCACGTTAGAACCTGCATGGTTTTGGTAATTCATCGTCATTAATGAGGAAAATTACAATCAATTCAATTGACGGTCTCTCAAAGTATCGTAATCATTCATAGGGACAGAGGGTATTTACGTAGTGTGTCTGAGAGTGGGGCTCCGATGTATCGCGACTTTCAATCAACAGTGATCCAGTTTTCCAAGTAACAAGACAAATTTGCACAAATTTTTGCTGTCCAAGTTTCATAGTGACTCTCACGTCATGATTGCTCTCATAAACCGTAACCTTGGCTTAATTAAACCTTTTCTTCAACTTATACATCTTCATAATATTGTCAATGCAGCTAAAAAATCTCGTTAAATGTTATCTCATCTCCTCCAGAATTTCTGCATCATCGGAAAAGCGTATCACGCTGATTTATTCTCTATTCACTTTCAATCCTATTTTCGATTTTTTCTTGTTTTCATTTTTGGCTCTTAAAATATAAATAATGAAAACTGTGAAGGACAAGAACATTGTAGTCGTACCCATTCTATCACTTCTTCCTCCTTCGCATTACCGCCGCAGTTTATCACTGACAGACGTATTCCATTCAATTTGGAATCTGCATACTAATCTTCTGTCATTAAATGGATCTCTTATGCTCTTCACTGTAGTAAGCATTCTATTCCAATCCATAACGCTAAACTATTATAACTTGACTTAACTTAGCTTAACCTTTCAGTATTCATTATCTTACACAAAATATGAATATTTGGCTATTTCTTCCTTCCACTAAGCCTCCTCACACAACACAAACAGCGTAACCAAGGTATCCTATATCGATAGTAAACCAGGCCTTACTATTGGCTAGAATGAAGAGAAAGTTGAGAAATGCTCAACTCCAAGACTACGCCAAGTCGAGTTAAGCCACTTTAAGTTGTTGTGAACCAGTGTGTCGCTTTCTTACGGACTAACTCTTAAGTCACGCCAAGTTAAGTCAAGCTAAGTTGTTGTGAACGGGGCTTACTCTGAATAATAAGTCGCAGGCTCCTCCTCTGTCTTTACTTTTTCTAAAACCTTACGAAGTCCCCAGAAGGAAATTGATTTTTTTCAACCGACATGCCGTAAACCAGAGAATTTAGCAAATAATCCGTCTGCTCTAAGCGGTTAATAATAATAACTGAAATACTTCAAATATAAAAATAAATTTAAATGGAAAATCACAACAACAGTCGCACTTTTCCACAGATTTTAATTGTAATGTATATACAGCACGTTCCGACTCACGGGATTAATTGGCCCGTGTCATGAAATATGAGGTGATGACTCCGTGAGTAGATACGCTTTGTAAATTATGATTAAAATCTGAGGACAATTGTGATTGTTGTTTCTAATTATGACGAATTTCCACAATATGACCCCTCTGGATCTGAGGATATCTACCCAATCACAAACTATCTCAAAGCAAATTTCAAATGAGTAGCTCGAAACATGCTATGCAGCCGGGCACCCAATTACTTCATGGAGCTACACGACAAATAACGCACAGTAATTCGGTGTACATCAATTAAAAGTGCTATTAGGGTCATAAGTTTCAAAAGTCTTCTCCATGACTACTTCCTTGAATATGTGCGTTTGGAAGCTAATGCTGGCATTAACTCACGTTAGGTAACTTCACTTTGTAGAATCTTATAATTGATGTGTAAAATTCAGTTAGCTTAAGCTGTCGCAAACTAATCTGTTCCCTTAGAGGTGTCCCTAAGTTTTCAGCAACATTTTCAGAACTTCGACCGAGTACATCCCTGGGCAACCTACCAAAATCAGTATTTTTAGATACAGAGAGTAATGCAGGTACTGATGGCGCATTTTCATAGAATAATGGCGAGGCAACTCGTCGTTTTCACGCCGAAATTAGGAATTAAGGTGGTGCGAGAGAGATAGTTCCCTATTCATAATAGAGACCATATTCGATATATATGCTTTAATTTCACCAACTGTGAGACACATGAATTAAATATTGCATTATTAATGGTGAAATAATATAGTTTTACATGACAGAATTTGTAAGTAATCAAATGAAAATATCTAAAGAAGTCTTTAACTTGACTCATTTTTTTCACGCGGTACGTTTGAAATTCCATCAAAACGGAAGGTTTTTTTGTGATACCCAAGAACCTATTGCGGTGACAATATGATTAATTTTTAACAATAGTTGAGAAAACATACAAACTACACACTTGATTTTTCGATCTAAGTGTAGGAAATGCTTAATTTTTAATATGAGGTCTCTCTGGAGTGCATACACGTACCATTTCCCATGTAAAAGGGCTGGTATATTTTGGCAAATATCTCGGAAAGCAATGAGGATAGGGGATTGAATTTTTTAAGTCAATGGAAGGGTGATATATTTTTCTTTAGAATGGGACCAAACTCATTGATTTCTAGGTAAAAATGATATTTCGCTCAAACTACCTTAAAATGATCTCATCCTACCGCCATTATGCGTGCGGAGTTGAGGATCAATTGCTGGGAAATTCCCAGACGAAACGGATGTATACCGGTTGATTACCAGTCAACCATTTGGACCAACATCCACCCTCCCCCCCTCTGAGACGGCCTCTGGAAAGTCGCCGACTGCCCCTCCCCCGCCCTCCAACGTGCCTTCCCACCCTCTTCTGTCGCCTCCCACCTCATCCCACGCCGCAGCGACCGCTGAGCGCAGAGCGGCGATCGCCCACGGCCGAGGAGGAGCACGCGAGGCGCCGGCCGCGGCGCAACTGTCCTCGCATTCAATCTTCCCTATAGATGGGTAACGGCATGTGCCGGGAGCTGCGGCCGGGGGCAGCGAAGTGTCAGGTGGGCCCGCCTCGCCCGGCGTCGCTCCCCGCCAAGACGCTGCAGGGCGCCGTCCCCAGGAATAACGCCAAGCAGGTCAGAGAAAGGGAATTGCGAAGGTGTGAGGGGTAGGGGGGAATAGGTGTGGCTTGGGCGAACATTCAGATGGGGCGAGATTAAATCCCCGAAGCACCCGACGCGCCAACGGTAAGTAGAACTGTACAGAAATGCTCACGGGACTTTTGGCTCCAGGCTTCATTCACCTGCAGAGATATCCCCAGCTCGGTAACTAGAGTGAAAAATATGGAGGGCTCAGATTAGAACCGCTAAGGAAGCCGGCGTTGCCACAGACCTATTCTACAGAGTATCTCTTTCTCATGCGTTAAGAAGACTGGTCATGATAGTCGATTTCAAATAGTGCTGTGCGAATCAGGGATTTTCATTTCTAATCGAACCGAATCGAACCTTCCAAAAGATATTTCGAACTGAATAGAAACGAACTTTTTTTTATTTTGGTAGCGAATCGAATCACCCTAAAAATTCGCTTGCGAATATAATTCGGATCTAAATAAAATGCAAAAGCTAATGCGTAGTTAAAGTAATAAATATTTTCACAATATTTCAGGGCCTTAAATTAGCTTATATATCTATAGCGGTACAAAGAATAGCACAGAATGACGTAGGGTAGTTTAAATTTTCGTTTCTCGTGAGGAAAACATCGTCTAAACGGACGGCGCACCATTTTTTGGAATGAGCGCCATGTTTGAATGCATGCAACGATTCGAAGACGAATCTATCAGATTCGAATATTTCGAATCATTCGGTTTCGAAGTATCCCGATTTGCAGGCGAATCGAATCGAATTAAGCCTGATCCGAGTCGATTCGAATCGATTTCGAAGCATTCGCACAGCCATAGTTTCAAATAATAATTATTGTTGTAATATTTCCAAATTTCAATATTTTCATGGGCTTCCATGTGTGTTCATCAAGTTGGAATAATATATTTTAAAATTATTTCAATCGTTACAAAAGAAATACATAGCATGTACCAGAGTAGCTGTGACTACATATATAAAATCCTAAGGGCAAATTAAGGGTAAGCAAATTCAATGGCAAATATAAAACCACCCGCTTACTAAGAAATTATAGCATATAAATTATTTTTAAATTTATGTCGGAGTTTCCAAAAGTACCCTTTATTACGTAGAACTGGAACAGTTTCCAATGTTATCTTTTATTGATGTTCGTGGGGAGCTGAAAATGAAGTTGAACACCGAAAATAATTGTCTAACATAGTAGTTGACAACGGAGTAGAGAAGAGCATGCATTACTCCTGAATTAGATCAGGGCATATTTATTCACCTCATAATACATACATACCAATCACGCCATTCCATTCCGGGGTAGGCTGAGCCACTAAGTTTCACTCATAAATACATATTTGTACCCCTATCTCTGCTTTAATAATTTCCTCCATACTGACCTATCCTTGCAAACCTCTTTTCTTCGTTTGCCCCCATGCACTGCTTCATACACCCTCTCCTGTTTTAAGACACGTAATATTCCTCCTCCTAAGAATTTCCTCAACTGCATTCAACCACAACTTCCTCAGCCTACCTCTACCTCTCGCACCATTCATTCTACTCTCATATATATCTGTTTCCTTATTCGACTCTCATCCATTCTCTCAACATGGCCAAACCGACGAAGCACTCTCCTCTCATACACGTCCATTACTGGAGCATCTAACCCACATTCATTTATTACCCACTCATTCCTGCCCCTATCCATCCTACTTTTGCCGCAAATACTCCTCAGATAACTCATAACCACGGCGTTCAGTCTACTCTTATGTCGATCCTGACTTACCCATGTTTCACTACCATATAGCAAAGTGGGGAGAGGTACACTTTTGCACACGGCGATTTTCGCTTCCTTAGACAAGCACTCATTCCTTGATATGCTCCACATGCTACCAACAACTTTACAGACATAAAATCGTATGGGCAAATTCAGAGTGAGTAAGTTCAATGGAAAACATAAAACCACCCGCTTACTTAGAAATTACAGCACATACATTGTTTTTAAATTATTTATGTCGGAGTTTCCAAAAGTCCTCATTATTACTTAAGAGGAGAGCAGCTTCCGATACTATCTTTCATCGATGTCTGTGGGGAGTAAAAATGAAGTTTAACACCGAAAATAATCGTCTTACATATTAGTCGACACCGGAATTCAGACGAGCATGCATTACTCATGAATTAGACCAGGGCACATTTCATTCACCTCAAAAACAGACATTTCTACCATTCGCGTCAATTTCTCAACTGACTTGAATCCTCATCCAAATTTACTCACATTTCCCTCTGAGATCATTCATTTGATACCCTCTTTTCTTCTGATTCGGCTGTCCTTCAAAACCTTCTTCCACACTTCTGCATCAACTCTACTTCATGTTCTGTTTGCAATTTCATTGGGCGCTTTCTGTGTCCTGATTCAAACCTAGTTTTTCAACATCCTTTGCCAAGTCAAGGTGCCTAAAAGACAACTAAGTGCTGTTATTTGGCAAATAGGAATATAAAATAAAACGAATCATCAACGTTTTAAAATAGTTTTTCTTTCATTTCCATGATTGAGGTTTTCTATCTTACAAAACTGAGCCTTGTCTTTTTCCTCTAAATTATGTTTTGACTTATTCCTCTCTTTTAAAAAGTCACCACGTGTCATGCTAAAGCTAGGAATTCTGATGGCGGCACAATATGGATCTTTCTGAATTTCATAGTGGCACTCAGTGTTCTCCGATGTTTCCAGAATCGAATGACACACAGGATTCAGTTCTGCAACTCGCTCAATTAAATCATTTATCGCCAGAAATCACTCAATATTGAGAAATGCTTAGATCCACCGAATGTCATTAGCCAGCACTGGAAAAATTTGTTTCTATGTCTTTTCGAAAGAAATATTACTTGCCACTCGACAGTTTTCACCATACTTAGAACTTTTTCCAATAATATTTCAGCGTAGCATTGGTTCCGTCAAGAGAAATGAGTGGATCACGAGGGGAATGAGACCAATGCCAAATGACTGCTGCCGAATCGATTTCGGTAAAAGAAGACATGAGGAAACTAACAAATGAATGCATGCACTTGAGACAGAATGACTGGGATCCTTAAATCTCTCGGTTGTTTAACTCGCTAATAGATAAGAATAGAGTTATGATGCTCTTGATAGAATTGAGATTATACATATATTGATAGAGAAGCCAGTACCGAGCAACAGAGCTTTAAGCCCCTCTGAATTTAGACATTGGGTCATTCAACGTCAATTCGAACATCGAGTCGCCCATGACCTCACCGATTTTGACCGTATTTTCAGGATATATTCCTTTTTACTACATTGTTGAGTCTGTACATTTGTTTTGTAAAATTCGCATCCGTTGTTTAGTTACGGGAGTATGAAAAATTGAGCTTCTCGATAATATGTGTTTGATCTATCTACGATATTTCCAGAAGTTTTATGCATAGGGTAAGCAGATTAACGTTGTTTAAAGAAAAAACTACAGCACACATCATAGTAAGGTAAAATAGGAATTTCGTCCAAGCTATTACACTAATTTTCATTTTGAAAACTTCAAACGCGATATTTTCAAAACAACTACCCCTTCGATTTCGCTCAGATTTTGATATTTTTTAGCTAAATGCCTTGTCTACATAATATTAAAAAATTGCAAACGTAATTTTCCTTTTAAGGGAGAAATTAATTATTTCCGTCGGCATTCGTGTTGCACTTTCGCAACTCCTTCGGCAATGGGGCGATGAATTTGCATCGTACTGTGATGAAATATCTCCCTCGTATAGTTTAAACCGAAAGTGCTTATTTAAAATGAAAATATAAGAGGTTATCATATCACAACAATGCCTAGGCAACTTTGTTTCCATCTCGACTAATCATAAAAATTTGTTTCTGCTGAGATCTCTCATTGTTAAAGTAGTAGCTTTGGAGCAACTCCATTGTTGAGGCTCTACAATCACAGGTCGTCGGTGAAAAAACAGTCCGTACAATAAATAAATCGAGTCCTAATTAATAACTTCTTGGTAGTATGAGCATAATATCGTAAAAGTTACCTTATAAGAATTTTAAATAATATATTTTCAGTATTTGAATGCTTTTCCAACTCTTTTAAATGGGAAGGAAACGTCAATACACATGCCGCAGTCTATCTGTTCGGGTATAGGCCAGGAAAATGAAATAATAAATATTTACTCACGATTTCATCGCGAAAAACTCAAGGGGGTCGTAATTGGAAGAGTCCTCTCATCTCATGATTCAAAAAATGTTATTGATTCACGTTTTATTTAAACCATTATAGGATAAAAATCAGTTTTCCAATGTACTTGGAAAACTATCATCGAAGAGAAAAGTAATACCCAAAATAATCGTAGGAAATAAAATTATCTATAAAATGAGAATTATTAAACTAACTTCGGTTAATAAAGAAAAAAGTAATTCCAAAAAAAAACAAAAAATGGCTGCTTTTAAAAGTTGTTTATTTTTTAAATTAATTCTACCATTTAACAATCATTTTACCATTTACCAATAAAGAATAGTTAATTATTAATTTTACCATTTTAACAATCGTATGAAACCTGTTTATTATTTTAAAATTTTCTGTTGAAATCGTATGAAACGTGAAATAATCGTATGAATGAAGTAGAAAGGAATTTATCCTGAAAATATAGTAAAAACCGGTGAGGTTAAGGGCATTTTCGAACATTTTTTTTGTCGTTTTGACGTGGAATTACCCCATTATGAGTACGCATTTTATTTGCTCGCTCTCTAAGCTTGCACAATCGCAATACTCACTACAGGGTAAAGTAAAATTGGCAGAGGATTTTGGAAGATGCGAGGACGAGATTGATTTTTTGCCAGTGCTCCCACCAGCTATCTCAACGGTGGCGTTTATTCTCGTTAGAGATGTCTTCAGCACGACAAGCGCGGGATATCTGCGATGAGCAGCCTAACACAAGAGGCACGCTCGATTAGCACTCGTAGAGTGTGGCTGAGACGGGCGGCGGAGGCGAGCGGGGAACCCTTCCCAAGCTTGTGTAACCGACGCATTTCGCAACGAAATATTGCCAACATGCTATCAGGTATTACTACTCTCATTCTTTGGCCAACACGTAAGTAAGATTTTTCATTAATATTGTTCTCAAGGTACGGGTGGTTCAAAAGGTTATACTTCCTCTCCAGCTTGGCAGAAAAAAAAATGTGAGCAATTACAGCCGCTTAAACGCATCATGGGTGATACCAGAGAGTAAGAAACATATTGAGTGACAAAGAGATAGGGAGATTCGGATATGAGTTTTTAAATAATACTTTGGCCGATAGACGGAACAGGTGTATGGAAGTTGCACGATAAGTCATAATAAATGAGCTTTGGCACACGGCCACTTCATTTAGTGTCGCATAACTCACATGATGTTCTTATAATGATTTCGGTGCCTGGATGTTTACTAATTGACCCATAGCAACGGAAACAAATCTTATTGAGTCGTGAAGACCAAATAAAACATGTATTTTATTGTGCCGAGCGTCGTCTATAATGAGACACGCGATTACCAAATACGGAGTCGACTGTTTACCGATGTATCATAGCAACGACAAAACAATTGATAATCGATTAAAAGCACACAACAGCCATGGTAAATCCACCTCCGTATGCTGATGAAAAATCACCGAGTACCACTAGCGCCTCCAAGTGGCCTTCTCCGTAAGCCAAAATTCTTCCTCCCCTAAGGTGGTGGCACCTGAGAAATTCTTACCAAAGCTCTCAAAATTTATGTCCAAGTTTTAGCATTGCTTTGCCACTCTATATATATACTTGCTCCATGGTGATACGATCGCTCTTAACTATGTAACTGTCCAATTCTAGCTTTATTCCGACACAAATTGACAAATGACCACCCATGAACTCACATTATTTTACATAATGGTTTGAATATCGGAACTTGCGGAAAAGCCTGCACACGCAATCCTTGTTTTGTGATTGTAGGCATCCATTCATCTTCCAAGTTAATGCATGATTCCTCCAAGATTTCGAGAGCGTTTTCCCCACTAGGACGTGGCAGAGTCTATGAATTGGCTTTTCAATTTGATGACGACGCATAAATTGAAAGATATCCACTACCACAGCTCATATCACGTTAAAAGGAATCACTACTACGGGCTTCTAATATATTTCTGAGGACGCAGAGAGGAGGGCGTGCCTCAACTGACGTTGGCATCGCTGACGGGACGTGATCGCCGGCAAGGGCGTGCTGGAGGACACCGCACGGAGCGGTATTCGGATCTTTTTAGTATCAAAACCTGATGACTGTAAACGGATAGAGAAAGGAAGAGAGAGACATGAGCCATAGAAATGAGATGAGCCATCAAGCATTATGAAGATTGGTAATTGCTGAATCTCGGAAAAATAAAGCGACTCACTACTGTCGGCGTCAAAATGATATGCCGCTGTATTTTGAAAATTTATATCTTAGTCCCTGTAAATGCTAGTGCAATACTTTGTACACCAATTTAAAGATTATTTTGTTACAATTTCAGCAGTATTTTTATTATATGATTAAACCAAAAATGAAGACACATTAATGCAATAATCGATACCGAACACCATAAATTTAGCAGTTTTGTCAACTTAATGAACTCTGTAACTCAGCCAAGGAAAAACTACGCAATCCACAGCATTGACTTTGCACGAAGAGTTACGAGAATTGATAAAAATACACAAAATGGCAAGTACAAATTTTTATAACGCATATTTTGTTGTTAATGAGCGAAAGTGTTTAAATGTTTTAATCTCGTCCCACAATTTGCACAGTATCAAAAGATTAAAGCTACGGTAAAACTTTTTAATTTATTTGAAAATTTTCTATGATCCAAAATCTGTAAAAATGTTGTTATTTGTTAATGTTAATAATTTTAATTGATACTGCGTCGCCAAACTGGAGGGCGCCGCACGGCTACCGGTCCCACAGAAGAAACGCAGGGAAGGCAACAAAGCCCGTCGACTCCTGTCATACTGCAGCGCAAGCAAATATGATGGACAGAAACAACTCCTTAAGTATTTCTGAAGCTCGCGTTCGTTCATCACATTGACAGGTGTTAAGGGTCTCCCCACGGGGTCTAAAAAAACCTCCCAATTGGTCTCAAGCCTTCGTTTATAACCTGGTGGGAAGTAGTGGGAAAAGGAAAGGGGAAGGGAAGGGAAAGTTAGCGAGCCACAACCCCTTTGAGGCTGACACCAATGAGGTGGATTGAGGTCAAAAGGACCTCAATTGGGCCTCCGCCTCCCCGAAGTACTCGTATTATTTTGGCTACCCAAACAACGTGAGACGAGTTGTCGTCAGTCTCGCTTTCGCGAAAACTTTCCGCACATCTTTGAGAACCGGAAGAGCCCGTTGCCCAAAGATTTGGGATTAGGTGTCTCCCTGGCTCCCTTTCCGGGTAGACGCCGTGCGGTCTGCCGGAGTACGTCATCAAGTTGGGGACCACCATGGAGGTTCAATTCGGACCAATTCTGGTCAAAACGTGGGTACATCCCTCCTCTCAATACCCCTCGTCTACCCATTAATCACATTGACAGTAAAACCATGATATACGCAGCAAAAGTTTTTCTTCTCAGATTTGTGTCATTTCACGAAAAGTTTTACCACTAATTAGCTGGCCACCGCATCAAAACGTAATGTGTAAAAATCTTCCAATAAAACACAACACTAATATGTACCGCAGGAAATATTACTTTTGACTTAGAAAAACTGAAAATATAAAAACATGACATGTGAACATAACAATTTATACGAGCAAAATAAAAATCAAAGAGAATCTTGATAAACACATGCATTCATCTAGGGCCAGGAAAATAAAATGTAATATTGAATTATTGGCCTTGAAAATGAGAGTTAAATCATTGAGTTTTGGAAAAATTAGTACATGTTTTTTTAAAATATCATGTATAGACAAACGTATTTTATATGGTGAAAATGAAATCTACGGTAAATACCACCTCGGACCAGATAAATACCTTAAAGATTATACTTAACACTGGGGGTTATGTGAAGGTTAAAACTCTTTTGTTCGCAAATGAGTCACAGGACAGAACGATAACTCAACAATTGTAAGATTAAGAAATATAATGAGTAAAAGAATAAATTTGAATTTAGGGGAAAATACCACCTCTAACTCATTTTAATGGTCAAAATTGGAATTTATCGAAGTTCTCATTGCGTGCATGAAAAAGTTAGTACCCCTATGAATACAATTTATAAAAAAAATTGGCAAACTACTTTCCTCCAAAATTCGATGATTTGACCTTCATTTTCAAGGTCAAAAGTTCAACATTAGTAAGTAACTTTATGCTTTCCGAGATTTTGCATAAAATGATCTACATGTTGCTTCATGGCTCACCTGCCTGTCTCATTTCTTACAAAAGGTTTTGACTCTAAAGAGATCCAATTTTTCATCCAATCCAATCCAAAGTTTTTGACTCTAAAGAGATCCAATTGCCCACCACTAGCGCCGTCCGTAGACCACACGATTAGCCTTCAAGTACGTACGGTAAGCATCAGCAATACATCCTGTAAGTATAATAAAGTAGACCATATGGTGACACTGAATTAAATAGGCTAAAACTATCATTTATTGGTCGTTCAATCCTAAGATTGCTTGATTGCAGCCCTCCACCCTTCCCTATCCAATGCTAGTTCCCTTACCTCCTGGTATCTCTTTCAATGTACTTTCCTATTTATTTGGCCCTTAATTAAATCAATGTGGAGCATAAAATGAAATGCCGCCAAGGATTAATGACGAGCGGTGACACTCTCTTTCTCTCTTCCTCCGAGGAATCATTTTCTGAGGCAAAAAAATTAAGATAAGCAGGCGGGTGAAAGATCAAAGGTCTCGGCGTTATATATTATTCGCGTAAGTGTCCCAGGTTTTTTGACGAGCAGCGTAGAAAAACTCCGACAGCGAAGCAACCAATTCCTCTATCATAATCCTTTGATGCCACGAGGCGTATTGACTAACGCATTCCATTAAATGAGGAACGAGGAGTCTAAAGGTGAGAGCTGTGTGATAAACTGAAGCGTCGGTACATCTACATACTACCCCGCGAGCCGCAGTATGGGCGTGTGGCAGGGGGTGGTAGGTAACCAGTCGTGTAAATATGTAAAAATTTTTGAAGTGAAATGGTGACACGTACTATGAGTGTGTATTTAGAGGAGCTCAGTTTTTATTGTGGTCGTTTACTGTACGCAAAAATAACGAGTTTTTGTACCTATCTGTTCGGCAGAGTATCTCTCTTATTTGATAGAATCTGTGAGACCTCGAAATGTTGAGGAATATGATAATATTCTCTGTGTCACTCTGAAATATTTCAGTTCTGAATTTCTCAAGCAACCTAAGCCTAGCGTTTAGCATCCGAGTCTCTAGGGGCTCCCACCTCAATCCCTCTAACAGTCGTGTAACACTATATGGTCGTTCGTAGCAGTTTTTAACGAAGCGTGCTGCTTTCCTTTGTATTTTGTTAATTTTTTTGGTTAAATCTTCATGACCAGGGTCCCGAATTCTCGCGGCGTATTCGAGGTGTGGCCTAACCAGAAGGAAGTAGTATCTCTCTTTGACTTTTTCATCCGAGGACCTTCCGATTATACGCTCAACAAAACCTAGTTTATTTAATACTGTGCCGCATATGTTTTGTATGTGTGTTCCCCACGACATACCTGAACTTAAAGTAATTCCAAGATATTTTACTGTAAATGAATATTTTATGTTTACTCCACCCACGGTGTAGGTATGGCTTTCGAGTGATTACTTTCGCAGGAAGTGGACTGTGTTGCATTTACTAATATTTAGTTCTAGACCCCACTCCTGGCACCACGAATGAACGTTGTAAAGGTCAGATGACAGAACTTCAAAGTCCGCGTCTTCGCTTACTTCACGGTAGATTACTGCATCGTTACTGTATCACTGTAAGATTACTTACTTTGTTTCAGAAAAACATCTGATCCATTTAAAGTATAATAACGCTATGATAAACAATTGCTGATGAAACTATTTCGGATCGCATGATGATAAGACGAGACTTCATTGCGCTCTGGTTTTTAACCATCACTAATCATCTTTTTAAAATATGAAATCTTGTTCATTTTCTTGCATTCCAGGTTTAGACGTGTTGCCTGTTATGGCTTCACCATCGTAGTCTCGGTATCCCAATACTTCTTATCCCTTTTAGGTTGATACGCCAATACCTGTTTGGGAATGCTATCTAGAGGCTAGCGCTCAACACACGATCATTCCATATTTCTTTATAATTTGTTGTTACGTTTTTCACTGGTTGTGCTTCTAATTCCTCCCTTAATTCTTCATTTCTTATGTGGTCCAGTCATGTACCAGCCAGCCCATTAAAGATCTAAGGAATTTCATTTCTGATTTTCAATCAGTCTCTTTTTCTAAGTGCCCAAACTTCTGATCCATCGAGTGATGTATAGTCATTATTTTTTATTTTATTTGAGTTTCTCTGGCAATTTTGCCTTTCATTGCTCTTCTTAGAGTTCCACATGTTTTTTATGTTGGTGGTTTCATTTATAATGCGTTTTTCTTCTTCGTAAGTGATATTGCATCCAAAATATTTAAAATGTGATACCAGATCTCATTTGTCATTTTCTATTAGTATTCTGGTTTGGATTGGGTATTATCCTAGAAATGTCATTGTCTTGCTTTTTTGAACGGAAATTTTCACCTAATGATCTGCAAATTAATATTTTATGGACAGCCGGTTGTAAATAGCCTTCATTTTCTTGAATTATGACTCTGTCATGGGAAAATAGCGTTGATTTTAAAGATTTGTTTCCTATCTGTATTCCTGGTGGTGTAACATTCTTCCATTCCTATAAACAGTCATCCATGTTTATATTATATAGTGTGAAGACAAGATAATTCTTGGCTAAAACCTTGATTGGTCATAATTTCAAGCGTTTGATTTTTACCGATTTCTGTATTAGTTATCATTTTCATTTTTTCAGGAGGGATTGAATGGTTTCAGTTAAATAAAATGACTATCCTCATTTTTCCATAATGGACCAAAGTTTCTCCTGATGAATGTTGTCTAATGACTTATTGTAATCTATAAAGGCTATATGTATCTGTAGTTTAATCGTATGCAATACGTATTATCAGTTTCACGCTCAAAACATCGTCAATATGCCAACCGATCGTCCCTGGGGAAATGCAGGGATATTTCTCCGAGGAGCAAAACTTCTGCAATAGTTTAGAGTCGTTCATTGGTGTTTGTACAATGTATATTGTAAGCTGCATTTAGAGGGCTAATACCTCGGGAATTTCCTGACTTATGCCGTTCACCTTTTTTGAACGTGGGAGTTACTTTTGCAATATTCCATTCACCTGGTATTTCAACGCATGTCCTGCACATATTATAATATTTTAGCCATTGCGGAAGTAAATAATGGACTGCCATACATAATAAATGCAGAGTTAATATCCTCTGCGCCAGATGATTTTCTCTTATTTGTTTTCTATAAAATGTTTAGTAGTTCTATCATACTGATGGGATCTAAACAAAATGTGTCTGTTTTTTTCAAATACAGCTGCTTCGATTAAGGTGCACATGAGCCGTTGGCAATGCTTAAACTAATCCTATTTAGATATTCTCCTTATAGAGCTCTCTCATGTAAATTGTTTATATATATATTCCTATACAGATGCTTATTAGATAGGTATTAGATAGAGTCCTATTTATGTGCTACATCACTTTCTGTTTTGTTCAGTTGCTATGACATTTAATAAGCAAAGTACTGCCTGCTGTATAAATATGTCGTTTATAATACGCAACATGACATGAAAATGCAGAAAAATTGAGCCCTTAGTTGAAATGCATTACTATGCGTGGAATCAAACACGCATCCATTTAAATCGATAAAAATTGGAGGATAATGAAGTTTACTTGCGTCTAAACCAGCACTGTCAATGATCTGACGGATTTAATCAATCCCTTATATATTTTTTCTCTCTTCCCTCCAAGGTTATTCAACAATACACGCCGATGGGACCGAAGTCACCGGCTTCAAAGTTTACAAATCACACCTTAAGGTAAGGAACAATGCCGACGCAAGGAGAATAGTAATTGAAAAAAATAATTGAGTTCAAGTACATTTGGGAAAAGGGTTGTTGTAGAAGAAAGAAACCTTGTTGAGTTTTTTTTTCCAATCATTGCATTAACAAGCGATGTGGTACGAAGTCACACGTACGGGTGCATATATACCAGGGTTGAAATTCTCCATGAAAAAATATAAGTGTATATGCACCCGTGCGATTGACTTCGTACCACATCATTTGTTAATGCAATGATTGGAAATTTGTCAATTTCGTCGTTTTAATAACGACAATGTTGGGTTTATCCACCGCGTGGCTTTGTAAGCACGACTTCGTATCATGTGCTACAATGTGGACTTGAGGCCTGTACATCTGGTTCGCAAAAACCCCCCTCGCAATTCGCATTGATGGAAGATGGCTTAGTGGTGTAACTGGCTAACACACCTGACCGGCAACTGGGAGATCAGGGTTCGTATCTCGGTCAAGTCAAATGATTTTTTCATGACAACTTTCAATCTTGTTGAGATTTCTTTAATCACAGCTTCATACAAAAATAAATTTTCAAGAGCAGCTCAGAAAGAATAAGCTATTATCACAGAGAATTCAGGGATAATTACAAAACTTAAAGACATTCAAAACGTCCAATTCACGGAAGACATACTCAAAACTAACAGTTTTTCCTCACTAAATTATACTGAATTAATTATTTACCAAAACTTTTTAACGGCATATACGCTGATGTGCCATTTGATACATATGAGGTCTGTTTGTTTGATTTGCAGTACAACGTACTAAATAGATATAATATATTTCATATTTTGTATTATTTTACATTAATATAAAACAAATTTTCTAAAGTAATTGTATCAGCTATCGTAAATTTACTTCTAACAGTCCAAAATAACTGAAAAATAACTCATAGCAGTTTTTTATGGCGTGCTGATTATAATAAAATCTGCAATATACAAAAAGCATTTCATAAAAGTTTATGTCTCAAAGAATAAAAATGTTTGCATAAACGTCACCACCAAATTATTATCTCGTACATGCTCTTACACATACCTACGCTAAAACAGAAAGACCACGAGCTGCAAAAGGAACCAAAACAGTTCAAGTTACTTCCGCGATCCCATTAAAATTTTAAAAGATTCATCCACAGTTTCCGGCCTCTTTACCAGTGGAACTTGATGCGTTGCCCTCACTGAGACTTTGCGATATTCCCTTCTCTCGACTACCTTACATTTAAAATGGTGTGAACCGAGTTTGAAGGATTATATCTCGAAAACCAGAAAAGATATTTTAAGCACCTGTACGTCAAATTAAAGAATACAGTTCCCTTAGTTGGTTGATAGCAAATAGTTTTGTAAATTTTTGAGATAGTTCGGGTTTATTATGATAAGAACGGAAAAACGGCTCATTTCTCGACCTCCTAAACGAATGCTAAGCGTTTGGTGCTTTGCTATAATGAAAATAAGAAAGTGGGCTAAAATTACTGCAAACATGTTGTATCTAAAGCCATTTAATTATGTTCCATTGAGATTACACACCCATAACAAGTTGATGAAAAAGTCAAAGACAGATGCTACTTTGCTCTAGTTAGGCCACACCTCGAGTATGTCGCGAGCATTAGGGACCCTAGTCAAATAGATTTAACCAAATAAATTAATAAAATACATAGGGAAGCAGCAAGCTTCGTTATAAACTGCTACGAGCGTACATATAGTATCTCGCAACTTTTAGAGAGATGGAGGTGGGAGCCCCTAGAGACTCGGAGGCTACACGAGAGGCCTAGGATGCTTGATAAATTCAGAACTGATATTTTTCAGAGCGACATAGAGGATATTATCATGACTCCTCACCAAATCTCTTGATCTGACAGATGCGATAAATTAAGAGAGATACACTGCCGAACAGATAGGTACAAAAACTCGTTCTTTCCGCGAACAATAAGCGACAACAATAAAAATTGAGTTCCACTAGATACACTCTTATAATTCACGTCACCATTTCATTAAAAAAAACTCACACCTTTACACGGCTGGTGACCTATCACCCCCTGTCACCCGCCCATGTGGCGGCTCGCGGGGTATTATGTCGATGAAGATGTAGATAACTTTAACCGTTTAGCTACAATTAAACAATTTACGGAAAAACATTACCCCAAAGAACCGCGCCCTCGTGAAAATCACCGATTGAGCCATTTTCCCAGGCACTAATGTCAATATAATGAACCAACAATTTCCATTTGAATGAGACAATTGTAATATAATTCTCCCTTCTCCCTTCCTCCCCCGGCAGCGCTCCGCCCCCGCCGTCTGAGCCCCCGCCACCTGAGCCTTCGCCGCCACCACCGCAGCGGCCCCCGAGGCGGCGACGCCCTCGACGCAAGGTCCAGCCTGTGCTGCCACCGCCCCCGAGGTTGCACTCGGCCCTCTCGCTGCCCCTGGCCGGCCTCTCGCCGCCGCCCCCGCTCGAAGGCTCACCCTCGCCACAGCGCCAGCAGGAGATCCACAAATACCTGCGCCGGTGCCACTCGTACGGGGCGGTGCCGGCCCTGATCGAGGAAATGGTCGCCCGACTCCCCTCGCCATCCTCCTCCTCGTCCGCCTCGCCGGCCCTGCCCGTCAAACGCCTGCCCGCCTCCTCCGCCACGCCGCCCCCCTCACCCTCCTCCACGCCCCCGCACTCCCCGCACCACCGAACGCCGCGCTTCTTCATCGGCGCCCGCTCCGCATCCTCCTCCTCCAACGCGCAAGACCCGCCCTCCCCAGGAGGCCTCTACCTACGAGGACTGCCCGCACCCGGGGACGCCTGGGGCGCCAGTGCCAGGAAGGACGCCGACCCGCACCACCTGCGCGCCGGACTGAGGAGGGCCAAGTCCCAGGGGGCGGTGGGAGGCCCCTCGGGCCCCAGGGGGCGGCATCGGGGCCACGCCGTGGCGCCCCTCACCGAGCACGTCATCGAGATGCTGCCAACGGCGCCGTCCGGGCCTCCGGTGCTCACGAGGACCCTCTCTTCACCGGCCATCCGGGAGGGCAGGGAGGAACCGCTGCTGGAGGCCCTAGGGGAGCGGGCCCCGCCGGTCACGGGCGACGGGCTGGCGGAGGCCTTGAAGAGGAGTCTCCGGGTGCGGCGGACCCAGCAGCGGTTGGCGTCGGAGGCGAGCGGCCAGGGGAGGGAGGTGGAAGGTGATGAGGAGGAGGACAGCGATTGGCTGGAGGACACGCCGTCGCTAGGGGAGCTGGAAGACGCGCTGGCGCAGATGCTGGAGGAGGAGGAGTGGGTGCTGGAGCTGGAGCGGAAGGCGACCGAGTTGAGCGGGGGCGTGGTTGGGGAGGAGGCGGTGTCGGCCACACGGAGGGACGGGGAGGAGGAGGCCATGAAGAGGGTGAACACGTTCATGGCGCTGAGCGCACTCACCCGGGGAGAAGACTGAGGGAGGTGGGGGTGGAAAATGGGGGAGAGGGTGGGGAGGGAGTGGATGGAAGGGTCTGCAAAAAAGGAACGACGCGGATGAGTCATGGACCGGCCACTCCGACGATCTCGATCGATGTCGGTGCGTCGAGAAAAAGTGAAATGGTCGCTGATTGGAGGGGCCGCGAGTGACGCACGATGAGCAAATTTTGTCTCAAATGTAAACTTAACGGATGGCACATGACTTTAAAGTGTTAATTTTCTCATTTCAGCCAAGAGGTTGGAAGTTTTGAAGGCGTGCAGAGCCATTATGAATGATTTTACACTTATAAGTGTGCAAGGTTTAGCTTGAGAGGTCAATTGGACTATCATATAATTTATCGTTTTTATAACTGTTGAAATGATTAGAAGAACAGTGTCACAATTACACTGTGTTGGAATTGGCCACCTCAATATTTATACTAACACTTGACAAAGCTTTAGATATAGCTTCACTTAAAATGATAAAAATGTGTCCAAGTATTACACATACATGCAAGTAAAATATAAATGGCTAAGCGGCAGGAGACTATGGAAACATTAGTACAGCTTAGGACAGTTCAAGGCAAGTTCGTGACTAATTTCATTTCTAAGGAATGCAAATAATAGATTCACCATATTTAGATCTTCGTGTGACTACATACGAAGTAAAAATTGGTATTTCCTTAAAACAATTAAAATTCTTAGAGATTCCTTTAATTCGATTCAGGAAAGAAATAAGATGGGCATTTGACTACCTTTGTGCACTAGGTGAAAACACTACTCACGGTTCATTATTGTCATATAGAGTTAATTCGAAGGAAAATGCGAACTCGCTCGAAATATTCACAGATAAAATATAGCGAACACAAAAAAATTATAGTAATCTAACTTCACGCGTGTGATGAACCTACGGTCGTACAAATCTCCATAATATTCAGAATTTAAATAGTCAACAACAGCGGCTCCATGTAACACATCGTATAATTTAATTAAGATTCCGTCCATGATAACAGCGTAGTCGAAATACGCTGATTTGGGTTACAAAGCAATTAAGAGTAAATATTGTTTCCGCGATCGCATTATTTTTAACAAAGCCCATCATCGTGGATTCGAGTGATTCTAAAGTGATTCGAGTTCGAGTGATTCTCTATCCCAAACGGCATTGGACGAGTTTTCTGACTGGCTGAATCTCCATCAACGGCGAAATCACGTATCTTAAACAGAGTATAGAAGTCAAATACGGCCTCCTTCAGGTAGTGCGAGCGAGATAGTTCACTAATCATAATAGAGACCATATTCGAATTATATGTTTTAATTTCACCAACTGTGAGACACACGAATCAAATATAGCATTATTAATGATGCAATAATATAGTTTTATATGACAGAAATTATAGTCATTAAACGAAAATATGTAAATAAGTCTTTAACTTGACTAATTTTTTTCACGCGGTACGTTTGAAACTCCTTCAAAACGGAAGGTTTATTGTGATCCCGAAGAATTTACTGCGGTGATAATATGATTAATATTTAAAAATACTCGAGGAAACACACAAACTACACACTGTTGATTTTGTGACGAGATTTAAGTGTAGGGAATGCCTCATTTTTAATATATAAGGTCTCTCAGGAGTGCATACAAGTACCATTTCCCATGTAAAAGCCGAGGTATTTTCTGGCAAATATCTCGTGAAGTAATATGGCAAGGAGTTGAATTTTTGAGGGCAATGGAAGGGTGATATATTTTTATTTAAAATGAGACCAAATTCATTGATTTATAGGTAAAATGATATTTCGCTCAAACTACCTTAAGCTTGTTAGACAATGTAAAGCGGGGGCGCAAAATTTTGTTCTCGTGTGTCGTTCAAACCCTTGTGGTTGGATCTCTACCTCCCCTTCCTCCCCCCACCAATTCTATCGTTCCTTTTCTTCCCTACAGGATAGAAGTGGTTCTGTGGGGTGGGGGGGGGGAGGGGTTTGGTGAGAATTGGGGGAGGGGGAGGGGAAGGGGAAGTGATGTCGGATATGGTGAGAAGGGGGAGGAGGGCGAAAGGGGAGCCATCTACGGGGATAGGCCGTCGTCTGAGTTTTACGACTCTCGGAGATCGGAAAACGTGATCGACGCAGAAGAAGGCGAAGAATGGCTAGGGAGATTTAAAACGAGGTCGGGCGAATCAAACACGCCACCTCTTCCACTTTCTCGGGCCATACTCCTCCTGGTCAACTGGTACAAGTTTCTTCAGTCTGTCCACCCCTCGGTGCGTGACGTTGGTGAACTAGGGGGGAGGAAAGACATTATGTAACACTGAGATAAATTAAAAAATATGTCCATATTTAAAAAAGTTTCTTTGGGATTTTTAACTCCCAAACTAGAAGCTGGAAAATGAATGCATCCTTTCAGGATATTACCCAATGATATCTTGATTGTTAACAGTTATATTCCTTTTATGTCACATGAAAAATGTAACAAATTCAAGTTGAAATTAAATTTTTTACAAGTATTAATTCATGTGCTTTAATAATAAATGTATATATTCTTCATTTTATCAAATGCAAGGTTTAATACGATTCTATTTTGAGTTTTTTTCCGGCAAAAGAGAAAAAATCTACGCAAAATTATGCCACTACAATTATTGTCATGTTAAACCTATTCAGTCCTACCGCTCTCCGTCTCGAGAAATTTTGTACATGACTTATTAAAAGACATATTTTTGGGATTATATGAGGTGGTTATTGCACAAAAAATATTGAAACAATAACACCAACACAATGAAACGCAACCAATGTACAGAATACAATACAGCCGTCAAAATTAAAATCTGATGCGTTATAGACTTCCAAAAAAATAGTTACCCTATGTTGCAACCATGACTGCCAGGATTGGATTTTGATGAGGCGACCGACAGCTAAGGTCATTTGCGCCATATAGGGGACATGTAAGGGAGGAAGGGTGGATAGAAACCCGGCGTCGGCATTAGCCTGCTCTTAACGAAAGGCGCCCAGGGGACCACGGTTTAACGTCTCATCCGACAGACGGAGTACTGTACTTGAAGTGCTTTCCACAAGACAATCAAGTAGGGATTGCGTTTCCTCTGAAATTCATCCTCCTCTTCAGGGCTTTGAACCCTGGCCGTCCGTATGGTTAGCCAGTACACTTGCCACCACCTCAACCCAATCCCCTATCATGATTGCCTTGGGATTGGAGAGTCTGAATAATAAACAAATAGCTTTTTCCCTGATCAACCTTCGTTGTCAGTAAAACTGCAAATCACTCCGAATAACTATCTTCAAGAGTAACAACACATTGAAAAGGACATCACCCCATGAACATAGAGAAACCGAAAAACCACTCACGGATAGCTCTTCAACTTCCGCTTACTACATCTCAAAATGGGAAATTGTGGACTAATTAGGATACATAAAATATTAAGGAGAACAGATAAGTAATAGGTAATATAAAGTTCAAGGATCTCTGAGATAGACATATTGAAAATACGACTAAGCTTTCGATACCTTCCGGAGGCAGTCACAAGGGGCAAAAGTCTTTTCGTGAACTACAACTTAAGAGAAGCATGCGTAGCGTTGTTTAGCGCTAGGTCTGAGAAATTCTCACTGAGAGTTGCTAATCAAAGAAATCAGGAGCATTAAAACAAGATGGACAAATTCGCGATACACCAGAAAGCGGGCCGATTGCTCCGCAAGGTGCTAACTTGAGTCGCCAGAGGCGACCGCCATATCCCACTTGTATAATTGACCCCATATCGGTGAGGAGCATTTTATTTGAACATTCAATGCTCGACAGAAGCCATAAATTTTCCATGGCCCAAGATGTCACGCTGAGCAAGTACTGAAAGCCATCGATAAAAAAAAATCAGGCCATGCATGATCCTGGGAATGAATGAGCAGGAATCTAATTTCATGGAAAAAATTCACATTGTACAAATTGAACGGAGTGAATTACTTTTCCGAGAGAATAGAGCTTTCATGATGTGAATGAGTGAGTGCTATGAATGGGTTTTGTTCCCAAGTCACCAAAACTATACGCAGGTATTCTACGTGGGTTGCTATCATCGTTGAAATTAAAGAGGGAAGTGGAATAATGCATGTTTTCATTTTTCTCCGCGTGTATTACTTCCTAATTATGCCTTTACACGAAGGTATATGACCTCGAGACAAAAGTAGAAGAGATATAGTTTAAAATCATGGGAAGAGAAAATTGTATCACCATCACTCAGACGAGATAAAGTGGAACAGAAACTTGCATAAAACATTGATATTATACCGTGCGCTATAATGAATAAAATTTATACTCCGCGTGTTTCGGCTGTCATCCAAATATTATCAGGTATATTAAATCTAATGTATATCATATGCAGTCATCATCAGGTATAGGTCTTAAGTAAGGATGAGTCGAATCCAAATGTCGATTCTCGATTCCACCGATTCTCAAGATTAGAATCGGTATCGAGAATCGATTGTCTAAAGTTGATTTCGATTCCATCGATTCCAGATAGATAAATATTCAAATCAAATTTCATTTGTCACATCATTTTGTCTCAGTAATGTTTGGTGTAGGCTATCAATTTGTACTTTTTATCCACCTCAATAAGCTGAGGATATATTTGCTATTTGTTGATAAATGTAATTTTTGAGCGACTTACTTTGTCTTTCTTATTTTATTTCCGTTAATACTTGAATTTCTATAATAGTCGTATGTTACTGTTATATCAATGTTATTAGAAATAAGAATGTGTTATTAGGAATAAGAATCGATGGAATCGGAATCGAGGATCGGGAATCGATTTGAAAGAAACGGAATCGGATTCGAAATAATGTGGAATCGACTCATTTCCGAGTCTTAAGTATATTGCCGAAACATGAGCACTACAAATATGGTTCAATGAAGTGAACAATACAGTATCAGCCTATTATCAACTCCACATATGGAAATACAAGTATACTTCGGGGCCTTGCATTAAATTATAATTCAGAGAATGTGGGAGGAAAGACAAGCCATGCGCAGTGTGTGTAATGATGCCGTTCCGCCTTGAAATCGCAGAATAAGAATGTTTTATCTATGCTTGAAATAAACATTCGCGGGAAATTCGGAGTAAAGAGAAAGGTGAGTGTGCCCGCTTATAGGAACGTCCCTCGACTTAATGGAGTTCTTAAGCTGGAAATCGCAGTGATCTACACGAGTAATATTTCAAATACACGAGTAATAGAGCATTAATATTAAACCAAAATTATTACCGCTCCCTGAGTTTTCAATTAGTTTATTTTAGCACCAACCATTACACTTTAGAATACATTGTTTTAATGATTCCTTCGCTTCTCGTATCCACCTTGAGGCGACTCCGACCTCATGCGAGTCAAAACAAAACTGAATTACGCATTCTCATTTTTTTGGGCTTAAAAATCCTGCATTTTACCAAAAACTCAATAAATACACGAAAAAAAATTAAAGAAAAGAGTGTGCAAAGCATTCCACGATTATAGTTTTGATAACCACATTTGTCAAGTCATAGGTGCTGATTGCGGCACCTTTCCTATGCAACGGATGCATTTTGCCTTAAATCACGGTAATAATTCACCAATAAATTTAAGAAATAGGAGTTTAGATTCCAGTATTCTATTTACTCTCTTCCCTAGGACTTTTCGCTCCGCATAAACGGTTTTTATTAAAAGCCTTACTTAAGCCTTTGAGTGCGGCATGACGTTATATCACGTCATGGTTGTCTTTACGCTAGTACTGATGACGTGATATCATGTCATGGGTTCCGAGAGTGTTTCAGCTTTTACTATGGGGCCTAACGAAAGTTCCCAAGGGAAAGCTGGAACGCGCACGGTACCCATGACGTGGTATCACGTCATCAGTACCGGCGTAAAGGCAACCATGACGTGATATCACGTCATGCCGCACTCAAAGGGCATTCTCGTATAAAGAGACATTTTTCAATCTGAGCAATGAGAATCCATGTTAAAATCTCCATTTCAAATATTATATTTCAGTAAAACAAGCGTAGCAACCCTCATATTTTCATCACAGTTTATAATAACACTTCAAAGATGCTATGATTACGTACTCAGCACTTCTTTAATGTGTGACCCAGAGCCACCACAATGACGCCGGGTCCATCCGCATCGTGATCAGAATGACTTGCATTTTTGCGGACTATTACATTTCGAGGATTTAGTAACTCTGTGATACTTCGGTTATAATATCTTCTGGAAACAGTGATACAGCAAAGGATATTTTCCACCAGTTTGGGGCAAAAATTTATCCGAAAAATCGATAGGCACACTATTTGTACAGCCGTGTGTACAATGTACAGCGACAGAAAGTCGTTATTCATCCGAACCTCATTTTACATTAAATCAAATGGAGTGTGTCAGAAGAAGCATAGATAATCTAGCAGCCATTGATGATCAATGGTCTGATTAATGCTCAAATCCTCGCAACTTCTTTGCATCTGAACCCTCTTGGCCGAGTCATAACCCATGACGAAATATGGGCGGGCGTGCCCGATGTATCTTTGACGCCTGAGTTACCCTTGAAGGTCAAGGGATGACAAGAGGGATCTGAAGACCTTTAACGTCGACCTTGGCACCTTTTTAAACCTATGATTCGACAGGTTTGTGGCGGCGATTCACTTTCTGCCATCCCTGTGACCTTTTGACCTTGACTGTGCCCTTCCAGGGGTCACGGTTGCATTTTCGAACTTTTTTTATAATAATAATTTTATTCCTTAAGATGCAATTGAAAAAGAAGAGAACCATATGCAAAATAAGGAATTTAGAAACCCTTTTAAGACCTTTTTCACGCTTTAGGGTTGCCGACTCACTGAACATTTTAACTGGTCTGTGTTACATTCATTTGGTACATAGCATTTGGATGCTGGAGAACAATTAAAAGAAAGAACAAGCAAAAAATGAGAATGAACAAAGATGAAAATGTGTATACTAGGAAACTGCACAAAAAGGAAAATATACAACACTCCACACATAGACTCGCATCACCGTCATGGGTAAGCGGCAAGCTTTTATTCCCCAAAAGCAAGCAAAAACTCAACCTCCCCATTTTGCGACAACCAAGTTCTAGCTGCTTGACAAAACTTCCATTCACTTTCTGCTTTTGGGGACGAATACCTCGATGGCAGGACTCTGAAGTTCTTCCGCCGTGTTCTTTCGTGCCAAAAAACCTAATAATTGAAAGTTTCGCAAAATAATTCTGTCTCTTCTGTATTTTGAACAATTTAACACTGAAAGCCCATAAGGCAACATTTGGATATTTAGTTGAGCCCTATTTTTGGGGTCAAAAGGTCATATTTATGAAATTTTGCTTAGATTCAACAAAACTTACAACCTTTTTCTACCCTGGTACCCTGGTACCGAATTTCATCCATGTGGCGTGAAAGAAAGTGTCCAAAATTACAGGTCAAAAATGACACACGATCAATGAGACGCACTGTATACCAATGGGTATGTAGGGGGAAGGGAAGAAGAGGGGGTTGGAGGCTGCGCTGGAGGGTCGAGGGCGGGGAATCTCCCCTACCTACCCCCCCCCACCACTCTCTCGCTTACACACTCCGCCGGGAGAACGATTTCGCACGCCATAGAACTTGAGAGGAGCTCCGGGTCTTGCCTTTTCAGTTCAAAACTTCGGCATTAACGAGTACAATTTACCGTTTGAGGTTATCTCACCATGTTCTTCCTGGACATCTGCTCCCTAAAATAGCTCTGCGGATTACGGTCTCCGATGGAGTCGTTCCCGAATACTTCCGCCTCGTTTCCCTCGCCCACTCTTGTTATCCACGCTGCCAACTCATATTACCTTCGCCACTATTTTGTGTCATCATCGATTGGGTATTTTCCACGCATTTCAATCTTTTGATATCCTGATTCTGTTACTTAAAGTTATTCCATCGGTTAACAGTTTTCTCATCAAATTGTATTACTTTAGCTTTTGAGAGCTAAAGATAGTTGAAGGTTACGAATGTTCCCGAGCACGCTTCGATAACAACTGAATGACCTGCGACGCTATTTGCGCTGTTTCCATGCAGACCTCACCGTTTTCACTGGGTGAGATCGAGCGCGGTAAAATTCCTCTTGGATATTTTCTTGTCATTTGATGTGCCTTTGGATTAAGAGTAACGAAGCTCAAAAGATTTCGTACTGTCTACTAATTTTTATTTCACCTCTTGCTACACGTGTTTCGACTGACTAGCAGTCATCATCAGGCAAGACTAAAAAGTTATACTTTAACCTTTTTATTAAATTCCGTTTAGCGGATTTGAACATTTTCTTGAGCTTCATTACTGATTATGCTGTTCTACGATATCTCGCCTGAGAAAGTGGAGTTTATTCGTAAAGCTAGTACAGCTTACAAGGCGAAGTTATACTTTAAACTTTTTATTAAATTCCGTTTAGCGGATTTGAACATTTTCTTGAGCTTCATTACTCATTATGCTGTTCTACGATATCTCGCCTGAGAAAGTGGAGTTTATCTTTGCAATAAGAACTAAGGGATATAGATGGTGTTTTGTGCCACAATGTTCAATTGAATCGGTAAAATCACCGAAGAAAAATTTTTTTTAACTTCAAAAATATTTTCACTCCGTTTTTAAGTTTTTAAGAGTAAAATTAATGTATTAAGATCCGTATTCTTACAATTCAAATTTTGGAAAATACCCAATTGTGCCTCTCTAACCTTACTTAAATATCCCACCACAGTATTAAGTAGACCTTGAATCTGTCCTATTTAATAGGCTTAAACATTGGCCTTCATTTTATCATCCCTGGAATAAAAGGACTTATTAAAAAAAAATGTCCTCCCATAACTTTTCAGTTCTAAGCAGATTACTTTTTCATTACTTTTCAGACGGGAAGAGATAAGCTCTCAATGACAAAATGATGAAACGAGCTGAAACAACAGGGTGCTAACGAGAGCGGATTCTACCCAGAGTATGAAAGAGAGAGGAACTTTTTTCTTGGACTGATGATAACCGACATACTGCGAAAAAAACCCATTCAAAGTCATTTCGGACGAAATAGCAACATTTTATGGAGCATATAAACTCTCATCGAGAAGTTCAGATTGCTTTTCACCAATCAGTACGGGTCTAAGGCATCGAAAAGATAAATTCTTGCCTCGAGAAGTCATTTTGAAAGTGTTTTCATTCCTTTACTGCGCGAAGTGCTACTTTCGGAATATCCGGACACAAAACATATATTTTCTTTAAAAATATACCATTACTAAGGAAACCTTCTATTTCAGGGTTCAAAAGGCCGGCAGTGAACTCAAAATGAGGCACAACCGATGGGAAAGGTCACTGTCGTAAGAAAACCGACCCACTATTTGCTAGATAAAACCTGTTGCATAGTTTTACGAACGTATTTCATTCACAATAGGATCTGAGTATCGCCTAAGCCTTCCCATTTCACTTAATCCGCCATGCCCAACTCAACACCATAGACGTTGTTTTGGTGACCTTTTTCGCATGATGTGTACTTTTGTGACTTTTTTTTAAGGGTAGTGCATGCACACATTCAATAAACAGAGAGTTTATGCTGTTAATATCATTGGGAAGAAAGTAAAAGTCAACTTTCGAGGTAATTTTTCGTTAGAAAAGTGCATTTTCAGCGAATAAATGTAATATCGCTCCTCATTTCGTATTTTATCACAATGCTGTGGAAGAGGGGAGAGCAAGGGGGGGGGGGCAGTTTCTAGAGGTACGCCAGATGTCACCCCCAGCGATGTCGGAACTACTTTCGTCAGAAAGGCTTTTTATCCGCGAGAAGTTATGAAGTTAGACCAGAGGACTTCGTGAAAGTAATGTTAATCCAAACCCCGGAGAAGAAGGAGTCGTCAGAATAAATGGGATCGAGAACAACCTTTTGAACAGAACATGCGGCAACGAGACAAGAGTAAGCGAGTAATCGTCTAGAGCAGGGGTCTCCAAACTTTTCAGCCCGAGGGCCGCATTAACTATCAAACAGCAGTTTGTGGGACGGCTACACACTCGAGGTCCAAATAAAAAGGAATCAAAATATGGATGTTGTTTTTAATTATTTATTTAATAATATTTTATTCAGTTATTATTGGGCGGGCCCGCGGGCCGTAGTTTGGAGACCCCTGGTCTAGAGTGACGACCAGTTTCAATTTAAGAAGGGGATAGTGACCTGGTATGTAATTGAGTTGCTGAGAACACGAATAAAAAAAAACCTAGAGCATCATCAAGAATTATTGCTTCCTTGATGGATTCTAAGAAGGCATTTTACGAATTGAATTAGATAAAACAAAATGAAGATATTTATGGCAATAGGAGCAGATTGGAGGGACTAGAAAATCATTAGAAACATATTTATTGTCCAAGCGACACGCATTGGGGTGGCTAAAAGAGAATGAGGGTGAACAGCTATGAGTCATGGGGAAAGATAAAGTTGCATTTCCGTTTAAATTTTTTGTCGTGGAAATATTAGGAGAGGCTTGCGAAGAGCTAGGTGTGGGAATAAATGCAGGGGGAGTGGTTTATTCTCGGTTGAATTAACTGGCGACCCCGCGTTGGTAATTCGATCATCCAAGGGGGATAATATAACAGGCATTAGTAGATGAATCACAAAATCAGTGAGTGAAACATGTAATGATTATTAATCATGAGATTTACAAAGGTGGTGGTATTTTCTCGGAACAATACGGTTTTTGGGCAGACGATTCTTCCAGTCTGTATCTGCAAGGCATTCCATTTTTGAATAAAGTAAACAGGATAAGAGCACTCCAAAATTTAGTAGAAAAAAACCGTACAGGAACTTTTTAGGCCTTATCACGGGAGAAATCGTAATTCTACTTGACGTAGTTTTTTTTACAATCCTTCACCTGGATCAGAAATAGAAATAAATATATTGATGATGATGGAGTCTCTACAAAAACATTAAGCAATGATAGTGGTGAATTTTCTTCCTCACCATTCTTGAGCCAAGTATTCATCCATTTTTGAATTCAACAAAGCGACGAAATTGACATCTTATTCCCTATAGAAATGAAAGTGTCATTTTTTTGTCACCTATGCAACATGGCAAAAATTGCTTTGAAAAAATAAAGTACTCTAGATAGGGAATTGTGCTATTCTGCCACTAATAGTGACAGAGATTTTATGGATCAAATGGTTCATATAATAGCAAGATAATACAAATAGCAAGTTTAGTGCATTTTTATAAATCTAATGGACGTGTGAAGAATTGCGTCCAATGCCATTTTTAGTTAAATAATAAACAGTGAAAAGTGAATAAATTGGACCGTCGGAATAATTATAACGTCAGGCCACAAAACTTAATAAAACAAGCAAGACAAAACAGACAAAGAAACACATAAACAAAAAATAAACAACCTATAATCTTTTCTATTGATTGTAACCTATATTACTCATTTAGATGTGTTTCAAGTCCATTACATTTTAAAAGGATACCGTATGTAGGAAATAAACGATTTTCATCATTTCAAACTGCCACTTTATGCTTCACGGCGATCGAGCGCCTTGTTGGCGCCGAGATTCTGTTTACGTTACGAAATAAAGGAATCCGAATGAAGAATATGGGCTCTGATAAGGAAATTTTGTTGTTTTTATTGAGTTATTGCAGCTCCTGAAGATGAAGCATAGGTGTATTGAGGATGGGAGCCGCTATTTTCTGGTTTCAGCAACTTCCGATAAGCATCAGCTTCTCGAACATTCGGCTCTTCCTTCACGTCCTCATATTTTGCGATTGTTCTCCACAAGTAGCCCATTGATGTTCTTCGCTGACTTCATCAAAAGGCGGCGTGGGGGAGAATTCCATTCGGCAATATTACCGAATAGAGTGTTGAATAGCCTGTGGTTGGCTGCTTTCCCAGAGGCGAGATTACTAGTGCCCTAGAACCAATGAAATAGTAATTTCGCGTTGAAGGGCGATAGATTCAGACATGTTAACGATCATAAACATTGCGGTAACAATTTTAAGTTGATGTTTTTGCATTCATTACTCTTAAATATTATACTAGAATAGTGTCCAATATATTCTGATAAGTATTTGAGGTTAGGTACGTAATGCGCAAGCGTAATAAGCCATTTCAGGTAGTGCTCCATTCAATTTCGTCATCTACTGTTCCCATGTAGAGCTGAGACAATAGAGAGCCCAGTTTCATTTAACATTTGAGTTACTACGAAATATGCTTAAGTTTTTTTTATCATTTCCGAGATAAAAACAAGAGGAATATCAATATCGAATTTAGTACTTGTATGAAGTGATATGAAAAAACTCAGTGCAATGAAGCCAACTGCCAAAAATAATCATGTAACATAAGCATCGCAGTTAAAGTGACTGCAAAAGTTAATGAAATTATTTACTAAATTAAATAAATGCATTACTTTTTGCTTTGCAAGCACTTGAAACTCACGTCACATGGGGAGGCTTGCAAAACAATTCCACAATTGCCGTAAATTAAGCGAGCGTTTCGGTGTCAAGTACCCACTTCATTAATATGGTGCCGTAAACTAATATCTCTCTTTCCTGGTGGACAGCTCTTTACCATTTTCTGAAAGGTTCTCAGAAAATTTACATACCATGATGCCTCTCCACTGCCAAGGATAAAAACTCATAAATATTAAAGGGAATGCGTTTCTCGGCAACAAATGAAGCCCTCTGAAGCAACGGCATCGTCGCGAAAATAAAATTAGAGGGATGCAAAACAAGGCACTGACCTCCAGCGGAACCAATTTTTGTCTTTTGTTCGCATGTTACGACCTCTCTCTGAAACTGAAACGGTTAGAAATTGTAATATGATTACAAAAGTATTCACGCGCTCCATCAAAGGCTAAAGTGAAAGAGCATTTTTTAAAAATCATTCTGATCCAGTCTCACCACATTTTGAAGTCTTTGGACCTGAGCATCCTTAGGAGACGTGGATTATGCATTTATTTTTCCCGTAATGCCGAATTTTTACGTCATTAACCCATTCGTGGGATAAAATAATATATTTTGAGTCAAAAACATAAAAACTCAGTATATCAGGGTTGGGGATGATACAGAAAATTGCAAGGTGATTGTTTTCAGCTACTTCCTTAAAAGAAAGTAGTCGTTCTACTATATCAGCTCAAGAAAGTAACTCTCAGCCACTTTCAAATACCTCTGATTACATATTTGAAGTTTACCACTTGCTCACTTGGTGTATCTATAACAACCAAATTTTGCTGTCACGCCTGTTTGCAAATAATCATTGTTGTAATTTTAGAGGGATTGATGGTCATATTTAAGACAGGCATAACTTCATTTCACGCGCTTATGCTCTGCTGGAGGTTCTGTGACGAATTGGCAATTGGGACAATAACATCAGCGAAGGCAAGACACGGAAAGAGCACGAGCTGCATGCACCCTCCAATTTCCCAGCTAAAAAGTTATTCTTTTGCGTCAAAGTCGGCATACTTCCATGACGACATCCATAAAGAAATCAAACGGATAGGGAGACAGAATATCGCCCTTTCTCACACCTGCAGGGGTTAAGAATATGCTTGATGAAGCAGTTGCTGATCTTAAACAGAAAATTCAACAGATTCAGGCGAGAAATCGTGGAAGTTCTTCATAATGTAAGAGAAACAATTGCACCTTTCCACAAAATTGATTTAATGCGTAAAACGCGTTTCGGCTCACAGAGCCATCATCACGTACAAGACCTTGTCTTGTACCTCATGACATACCAAGACAAGTCTTGTACCTGATGATGGCTCTGTGAGCCGAAACGCGTTGCACGCATTAAAACAATTTTGTGGAAAGGTGCAATTGTTTCTCTTACATTAAACAGAAAAGCTCATCTCAAATTAACGGGACAGGACTTCCACTTGATGAGCACATCTGTTGATTTTGAATACTAAGGAATTGTTAAATATATAAATGCATTCAAGTTGTGCGAATAAATTACCGATTATCAACTGGTCTAATAATGATTCTGGAATCGAGAGACACTCTTTGTCCATATGGTTAACCCCACCGACGAGTATTTGTCGTCTTTGTGACTGTTAAATTTATAACTCTCAGCTACCAGGCCATGACCTTGGTTGTATATTCTCCTCGGGTCTTTTTCTTAAAGGCAAGTTTTGATTAGAGTAAAGTAAAGGTAAGATTTGATGATGATGATTGAATGATCACTAACTGCCGAGTTTTTCTAAGCAAATTAAAGCTCTTATCCACAAGGACATTTGTTGCCTCGTTGTATTAACATCAGTTAAGTTACCATATCTTCCGTATTTTAAAAGATAGATATGTGCGATTTGCTGCAATGAATTGAGAAATAAATTTACTAAAAGTTTTATTCTTGCACATTTTTTGACCTCTCCGAAATTAAGAGCGCTATCGTATTTTTTTTTGTTTGTGAGGAATTTAATTTCGACGAATATTCGAGAGCCTTCTTGAAAATACGAAATAGCATTGATGATAGCAGAACAAGAACAATAAATATCTTATGCACCACTGTGAAAAGTTTCAAATCTCCTCAATCGATACTAGTCATTGCAATTGGGTGTTTTCATTGTGATTGAAGGATACTTATGAAAAAATGTTTACGTTGCCATAGCTCGGTAACTAAGGAGTTGCAACCCCATGTTGCTATGATAAAAATGCTTAAAATCACCTCCCCTACCACCTTCAGATGTTTAAAACTTTCCTCCTGAATTACCCTGTACATGGCATATTTGGATAGTCATAGATTTGATTTCACTGTTAGCTTCCCTTCAGTTCTAGTGTTTTGGAGCGAGAAAACTTACGATAAAGATGTAAGGCTCAAAACCGTTGTTAATTATGCCAAAGTATGATAAAATAATTGCATCGATAATATCGAATTTTCTAGTTTTTCCGTAAATGAAAAGAATAAGGTCTATGAAACATTTTGGAGGGTAGTTTTCAACACTGAACACCGGCATTTATGACCAATTCCCATGGGTAATGTGTGAGCTCAACTTTGGAAATATCACGACAACAAGTATGAAAAACGTTAAAGCTGAAGCCATTATTCCCCTAGTGAGATATTGTCATCATATTCGTTACCAAGCTTCAGTAACCGCAGGATTTCATCGACAGCTTGTTCAGTTGCTTTCACTGAGGTGCACGGAACTATAGTTATCTGAAACACCCTAAGACTAATACAATTGACTTCTCTGTTTGAGTAATACCACTCTTGACGGCTCCATTAGACATCTTATTACAAATACGGTAGATGAATAGGATTAAATTGTCTTCTGTGTGCAGAAATCGCTATTTACTTATGTTGTGTTTGCCATCAGCCAACACGCCTACCACGCGGGCGGCCAGGGTTCAAATCCCTGCAGAGGCGGAAGTATTTCCGAGGAACCCGATCCCTACTTGAGTGTCTTGTGGAGGGCACTTCAAGTGGAGTACTCCGTCTGTCGGGTGAGACGGTTAAGCCGTGGTCCCCTTGGCGCCTTTCGTTAAGAGTAGGCCAATGCCGACGCCGGGTTTCCATCCAATCTTCCTCCCTTACCTATCCCCTATGGCGCAAATTACCTTAGCCGTCGGTCGCTGTCCAAATACCCAATCCAATCCAGCCATCAGCCAATGGGATTTTGATATTTCTACGCCACAGTGGGTGGTGATGAGATACGTAGGACTAAATATCCGATCTTCGATTCCGTATTCCCCCGTTTTGGGTGAAGATCGTCACCTCATCCGCCTACAGAACCGGAAATGGGTGATGGACGGCCGGAGTGATTTCACCGACGATCGCTCATCACCAGTGATACGAGTTACGAGACTACGACCCCAGGCGTTAAAAGCACGAACTAAAGTGACGGCGTGAAATTTAAAACATAATAGGCACACGAAGCAATGGGTGGTTTCCATTGTAGGTGTTAGTGTTCGCGCACACCGGAACAAATCCGCGCATTCAATAGCGCACAAGGACGGCGTTCGCAGACCAAATGTTTGGTAACTCTTCCACTCTGCGGTATTCTCTGGGCGAATAACAGTCACGGCCGAATATTTCTAGAGAAGTTGTAGAAATTCGTTCAAAATGATCTTTTGAAAACGTAAGCGCACCACCTTAGAGCAATTTAAAACTCTAGAGTATCCACGTCTGACGCCGTAACCTAAAATGAAGAGAAAAACTTGACAGAAATCTAGTGCGCCATTAACAAGGTTCTTTTGAAGTTCTCTGTCGGCGCTGGTGGCGGCGGGGTAAAGTCCTCTAATGCTAACCCGAGGGTCGCGGGTTTGAGTCCCACCTGGGTAGAATATTATCTGCCCAGGACATGAGTGTTTTTGTTAGTAAAAAAGAGTTAATTGTAATAAATATGAATTCAAGATGTTTGTTTTAGTTCATACAGATTAAATAAATAAATAAGTTTATCCCAAATCATCCTTGCTTCCGATCTTTTGGTAAGTAGCGAGCATATCCAGTGCGGAGAGCCCGGCGAGTGCGCTGTTGTGTTGAGAAGTGATTGGCGCACGAGGTCAGATGGAAAGCTCCCAATGTTGAGCAAGTGTCGCAACTGAGAAACGAAATAAGCGCACTAGGCTGGTTCGGTCACGTTGAGATAATGAATGGGATTAAAGTCTCCTAAATTACATATCTGCTAATCTTTGAGTTCTGCGAGTATTTTTCGTATTATTTTTACGACAGTTGCGCCGTGCTCCGCTGCCGGCTTCGTCGGGCATTTTAAACAACAATGGTCTTCTTTTTTTATAAATAAAGAAATTCGGCAGTTGATAATTTAGAATAATTAAAAATAAAAATTAATTTCAAAGGAGTGATTTCCATATATAAGGCTGAGCACACTACGTTAGAGGAAGGTCACGCCATTAACATCGAGGCTTCAAAAGTGTTACACAAAGAAAGCAGTTACTTCTCCGCGGCTTATAAGGGAGGCGACTGAAATTGAAAAGAGACCCCAAAATGTAAATAGAGAGGATGGCTATTAACTCCCTTATATATGGAAATCAATTCTTTGGAATTAATTTTTATTTTTATTAATTCTAAATTCATTTACTGCTGGACTTGTTTCTTTATAATAAAGAAGACCATTGTTGTTTAAAAAGCTCGACGAAGCCTGCAGCAGAGAACGGCGTAACTGTCGCAAAAATAATACTCGCAGAACCTAAAGATTACCAGATACACATCATGAGCAGCGAAAATCTACAAATTAAGTTCTCCTAAATTACATTGGATCGTATGCCTGACAATAAATACAAGGGAAGTCGGGTGGGGATCGCGGGTGATTTCGGTGGAAGAGATTGAAAACGAGGAGATAGCGCGGCAGGCCATTCTCCGTAAAGGAGCCCATAAACCTCCAACATTGCATTCGTCTGCACTCGCTGCTGGGCGTGGATTCGGATTCTCACACCTTAAACCACAAAGCTATACTGGACTGCACTGGCAGCCGCATTCACTTAACCATGCAAGTACAAATTCTTCACATCAGATACAAACTAGAGCGGACTTTATCATATTTGTATGTACATTCTTCCTGAAGGGGAGGAGATGTCTAACAAGCTAACTACTACGTCCGGAGTCAGGGATGTGTGAAGGAGTGAGAAAAGCGGCGAAAATGACTCAACCGAAACAATGTCCCCGCGGGAGGTATGCACATTAAAACGATCCTTATTAAAACATTATTCCTCCCCCATCGCCGGCTGATTTCTGACCCTAAATTCCTTCACTCTATCATGAACGGGTCCCTCCGCTCCGATCATTTTCTCTCCTGTTTTTCACTCCGCATCCCTGCCCGCACCACTCGCGATGTAAGTCTGTTTCACACACCCAAATTCCGCCTCTCCACCTCCCAACGTTCCATTTTATACCGCCTACCTTCAATTTTTAATACCCTTGCCAACAGTCACCCCACCCTTGACCTCTCCTCCTCACGCAACATCTTTTCTTCCCAACTTATACGCATTGTGTCCTCCTCTTCTTCATTCCAGCCACAATAATTGACTTTTTCTTTTTCTTGTTGCTGATTTTTGCTGTCATTGTTTTTACTACATATTTCTGTATTATTTTCTAACTTATTTTTTGTATATTTAAACCCATTGCAAAGGCCCTAGTTGCTGCTTTTGGCGCTTTAATATATAAATCTATAAATAAATATTCTACGCGTGAAGAAAGGTTTAATGTGTACCAACAAAAATTTTACAAACTTTGTGGACTTCTTAACACCATTAATCTCTCACTAACTCTTCCCTCACCTCATTCCTTTTTCGTGCCAGCTCCGGCGAAAGTTAAGAAAACGAAGTCTCTCGTCATGTGTGGCAATTTTCACTGAAAAACAAATTTCATTCCAGAATCCCTAAAAATGAAGCATACACATATAAGCGTTGGTTAGTTCGCCAAAGTAAGACAGAAAGAAGTGGGAAGCAAGAATGGAACACACGATAATGAATACCTTTTAGAAATTTTCAGAAATGTGTTCGTTCGGGCCACAATTCAAATTAGAGGTGAAATAGAATCGGAAACGGCGTCGCCTGAAATTGATGATGAGTATATAACCGATGTCTTCCGTACATTTCAGATTGGATGAAATCCTTGTGAAAGTAAATATTCCAAAGAACAATGATAATACTTTACGCTTCATACGACAGTACTCCTTCATTTATAAGTTAGTTGCAAAATAGCCCACTACCTCACCTACAAAAGAAATAAAAATTAAAGTTCCATGACCGGTTACAATGTATATCCTCAAAATTATCAGTGTCTTCGTACATTCTATAACAAAACATGGGTAATAGATTCAAACGACTAATAGCCAGTTGCAGGAACGTAACATATGTATTCCATAAAGTTATGGGACCCATAAGCCATGGCAACCATTCAATAAGTGTTGCACAAACATTCAATAAATTCATTGGTCTCATAACTTATTGCATGGAGTTATGAGTTCCATAAGTAGACAAGATGGCGGATGCGCAATGAACCGCTTGGAGACTTAATTACTTGATAAAAGAGTTGTTTTCAGACAAGTGACCAGTTTGTTTACCCTTACTGACTAATTATAATGTGCATTATCAATTATTCATAGGCTAAACTTTCTTAACTTTTATACGGAGGTGGAAGATTAGATCAAATATTCGAAGCTAGTAACTATTGGTAAATAAGTTACGTAACTAACAGATGTGTTCCTGCAACCCGAATATATTTATGAGTTCTATAACTTTATGGATCTCATAACTATTGATTCCATAAATAAAAGTTCTTGCAACCGGCCATAAGTTGTTGCATTTGATGACGCTTATCACCTCCAAATTACCATTATGATTTTAGCGAAGAGCTTTTACAATCGTAAGTATTTTTTTAGCATAGATTATCCTATAATATTAAACGACCAATCTTTGTTTGTGTGTTCACATGTTTGCTCTTTCCCCCTCCAAAACGGCTCAAACGATTTTTGTTAAATTTTGCATGAAAAGGTTTTTTGATGCGCGGAATCCAGGTCTCATCCTTGTAAAAAAAAACTGCAAATTTCAAATTATATAGATACATTGCAAAGGCCGTATCATGAGTCTCTTACTTTTATACTTAATATTACTGAATAAAAAAATAGATTGATACACAGTTTCATTTGTTTTTCACATCTTCTATCATTTCACCTTCTAAAAGTATTTGTAACTTATATGATTATTTATTTTATTAAATTCACAAATAGAGCTGATAATGCTACATTAGACATTAAACATTTTCTGATATGTTCACATTTGTTTGGATGTGAACGCTGATGTAGCGTGTGTCCGTGTGAATTAAATGTGGAGGGAAAGATGAACATTAAATATTGAGTGAATCTGAGATATATTGAGTAAACTAACAGCTACCTTAAATACTTCATTTTAATCAACCGTGTCGCTGAATTTTGTAACAAATTCATTCGATTGATTATTTGATGTGCATTCACATTGGTTTAAGTTCTAAAAAAATCTACTGAGCGAAGCTCGGTCAACTGGCACTTCTTATTAAGTCCAATGATAAGTTGAATATGAAGCGAAGATGAGACGATAGACGATTCTTTTGAAAGGTCTTCACAAGGGAAAGCAGTTGATAACGGGGGATTCAAAACGAGAGAAACGGAATAGTTGGCAGCCCCTATAAGACGCAGTCACTGAATTACCTAAACGGGTTAAAACGAGAAGAGCAATGGAAGCGGAACTAACTCCCGGAGGGGAAAATGGGAGCGAGTAAGCCGGGAAGAATGGCTGCCAGGGCTGTTAAAAGGGTGCAGTGGACACTTGGGGGGGGGTGGGGTGGGGTGGGAAGGGTTGGGAGGGTTGAAGGGGAATGGAGGGAGGGCACAGCTTCGGAATATTTAGCCGCTAGAGGTCGACGAGACGGTGTGAGGGGGGGGAGGGGTGAGGGCCGGGTAGGGAGGGGAGTCGTTAGAGGAGGGCGAAGGGGAAGTCACGCCCGAGGTGGGAAGACTGCGGCCCTCCCGCGACGGATGGACTTGCTACGGCGGCACACGGGGAAGCCGCCATCCCGCATTTCCTCGCTCTCCACTTGATAGCATTACTACGCTGCGTTATACCCAAAAGAAGCCTGCACCTGGACGAAGGGTTCTAACCATGGGGAATAATCTTTGGATCGACATACTATATGCTATTTCCGTCATTCAAAAACATTGAAATGACTAAGTTTGATGGCTGCGGCTTCTCCGCTATTCATCTACATCTACATAATACCCCGCGAGCTGCCGCTTGGGCTTGTAGCAGGGGGTGTTAGGTCACCAGCCGTGTAAAGGTGTACGTTTTTTGGAGATGAAATGGTGACATGTATTACAGGTGTGTATTTAGAGAAGCTCAGTTATAATTGTGGTCGCTAATTGTTCGCGGGAACAACGAGTTATTGTACCTATCTGTTCGGCAGCGTATCTCTCTTATTTTATCGCACCTGTCAGACCTAGAGATGTAGTGAGGAGTCATGATAATATTCTCTATGTCGCTCTGAAAAATATCAGTTCTGAATTTATCAAGCAAACTAAGCCTAGCGAGTAGCCTCCGAGTCTCTAGGGGCTCCCACCATAGTCCCTCTAACAGTTGTGTAACACCATATGTTCGTTTGCAGCAGTTTTTAACGAAGCGTGCTGCTTTTCTTTGTATTTTGTTAATTTTTTTGGTTAAATCTTTATGACCAGGGTCCCAAATGCTCGCGGCGTGTTCGAGGTGTGGCCAAACCAGAGCGAAGTAGCATCTCTCTTATTCGATGGTCACACTCATACATTTCCCCCCCAACAACAGTCGTGAAGGTAAATAATTTGTCTGGAGCGTATGTGTTCACCCTAAATATTAAGGCGAAGAAAATGCAAAGGTTACGTATTTTATTCCCGACATGGATATAAGAATCCCAGTGCCTGTCATACAATTGAGGCCATTGACTTGACGGATAAATGTCACCTCATCAAATGGACCACCATGAGCCAGTGTGCGATACTAGCCATTCATTTTTCGTCAAGGGACACTCCTATTTCAATCCCATATTCAGTAAGGGACGCACAAATTCATTACGTTTCAGGTAGGCCCAATCCTTAAGGTTCTTGAACTTATGATGTTACGCATTGGCAAAACTTTGAATTTTTTCTCTAAACCAAAAAATTACTTATGGCTGAACATAATTTTATAGTATGACAACCAAAGTAGTAAATAACATTGCTTGAAAGAAGTCTGAAAAATGCAGCTATTCTAAAATTGCCAAAATACGAATAAATAGTGTACAGAAAACATGGCCATTAACTTGACAAAGAAATGTTTCATTATTCTATTTTATTCGTGCAATAAACGAATGGATGCTCCACCACAAGCTTTAAAATAATAATTATCATATCTTACGCTATCGATTTCTTACCTCAACAATAATATCACATCAAGTATATCCTTAACCGGCTGAGGTGTCACTAAGTAGAATAGAGCTATAACCTAGACTAGACTTTTAAGACATTTTAGCGACTAATCCATATGTGTCATTTAAAAAATAATACATAGTAATAACTTCTGTTGGATATCTACGGCAAAACATTTTAACCACGTAAATGATATTTACAACACTCTGCAATCTTTTCTTCTTCAGTGTTCAACCCTGGGGTTGGTTGGCAGCAGTACGCCATTCCTCTCTTCTGTCTGCTTTTCTCTTCATTTCTGTGTATGTGGTGCGACCCATATCATTCACAATCTGCTGCATGAATGACATCCTTGGTCGTCCCCGGCGATTCCTTCCCTCTATAGCTCCTTCTGCTATTGTTAAAACGATGTTGTCGTGTCTTAGAATGTGCCCTACGAGATGGTCTCTTCTTGTTTGGATATGCCTCCACAGGGATCTGGTTTCCTTAACTCTTTTCAGTACCTCTTCATTCGTGACTCTATCTTTCCAGCTGAGCTTCAACATCCTTCTGTAGAGCCACATCTCCAGGGCTTCTAGCCGCCTTCTCTCTTGTTTTCTTATTACCCATGTTTCGCTCCCGTATAGGGCCACACTCCAAAACGAATGCTTTCATCATCCGTTTCCTTATTTCCAAACTAATGTTCTTGCTGGTGAGTAGGTTCTTTCTAAGATAGAATGCAATTTTGGCCTGATGTATTCTCCTTACAATTTCTTTCTGGCTTCTACCATCTCTTGTTATTCTGCTTCCCAAGTAGGCAAATTCCTCTATTACTTCTAGCTTTTCTCCCCCAGTTCTCATTATTGGGGGTTCATATTGTTCTTCATTACTGCAAACCATCACCTTGGTTTTGCGTTTGTTTATTCTCATGCCATACTGTTTACAGAAAATCCTACCCATTGTGTTGAGCATCCTTTCTAGATCTTCTTTGGTCTCTGTGATCACAGAAATATCATCTGCATAACGCAGCATATCTATCTTCTGTCCATTAATTTTAATCCCCACCTCAGTAGTTTCACGAACTTGGTCTGTAGCTTCCTGGATGTAAGCATTGAATATAAGAGGAGAGAGAGCACATCCTTGTTTCACGCCTTTTCTAACTTTTGCTTCTTGCTTTTGATGAACATTCCTTATCACAACCATTTCGTTCTTATATAAGCTGAGTATTACCCGCATGTCTTTATATTTTAGGCCTGCTTTATTCAGCACTCTGAACACTCTGCAATCTATTCGTCGTAAATAGATTTCTTCATACAATTTTTTCAAAGAGTTGTTGATAATTGGACAGTAAATCGAGGAGGAGAATAGGTGACAATACTTGCTTCATCGAGTAATTTGATTAAAAATTTCAAAAAATGGATGGAATTATGTTCTTAGGTTACTATTGAACTTATCTCTCCCTGCGTTGAATTCCCCTTCACTGATGCACGTGAAGACGGATACGGCAATCCGATGACTGTCGAAGAGAAAATCACTAGAGCTGAACGCGAGAGTTTCCACTCCGATGTTATATCCATGGACAATCAATTCATAATAAGTCACAGAGCGATGCCAGAAATGGAAACTGTCAGTGCTTTCCGATATCATCATTTTACAAGGAATCAATCGTCGCTCAATGATAATTAACTTCAAATAGTTATAACTAAACTTCAACTAGGAAGGAAAGAGCATATTCAGATGTCGGAATTATTAAAACTGGAGCATAGCTTTTTCTCCGTTCCTCAAGGTTAGATCCACAAGATTAAATGTACAACATGTCACATGCAATACACAAATGACTAATTTTAAATATTAGTGCGGTACATTATAAATGCTCCTGTAAGACGGTGGATATTATTGCTAGCATAAAATGTGGGAATTCATGAAATATTCCATTGCCAATCGAAGCAATTAACAGCGGTAAACATGATCGAGAAACAAGAAAAAGCGATGGACGCGAGAGAGTAGGAATTTACCATAAATGTTATATAACAGAAAGAGCAAGCGGTTCTATATCTGATGCAAGACTGTGCGTATCCGCCAGCCCCCTCAACCCTCTTCAATTTCATTTTCATGCCACACGTTTAATTTTTGTCGTGTAAGCATTTCCTTTCATGACCTTTCCTAACTTAATGATGGAATTATGCTGACTATAAAATATTTTTTTTAGAGGTCTTTTAGTTATTTTTTTATTACTACTGCTACCTAGAACGCCTGAGCGGTCAATTTGACCGCATATGAAACGCGTGAAGACATATGTCTTTTCATTCATTCATCAGTCAGCAATCCGAAGATTGGTTTGACGCAGCCCTCCACTCAATTCTCCTATCAGCTAGTCTTTTAACACTTGCATAGTTATTCTGTTTTACGTCCTTCATCACCTGCTCAATGTATCTCATGCGAGGCCCTCCTCTGCCGTTCTTCCCTTCCACCAGTCCCTCAACGATTATTCTCATCAGACCATCGTGTCTCATGATGTGGCCGATTAAGTTGTCTCGTCTTCTTCCCATTGTTTTCACAAGACTTCTCTCCAACTCTTCTTAAAACTTCCTCGTTACTATTATGTCTTTTATCTTTGATAAACGCCACAAAAGGAGATCGAGCGGGGAAAGGAAGGCCCAGTGAGCATCTCGAAGACATCGGGCAGCTGCTGCTTGTGAGTTACTTTCAGATGAATCTATTGGTGCCGGCAGTATTGTTGAGATCGTAACAGTTTGCGACGCGAATGAGAGCAGCGGGGTGGAGAGGAGGAGAGGGCTCGGGGGACAGTGGCGGCACTTCCGGTTGTAAATCAGTTGAGAAGGCGAAGGGGGGAGGGGAGGGAGGGAGAGGGGAGGAAGGAGAGGTGTCTGGAAAAAAGGGATGGTGGGAGGAGGAGAAGGAGGAGGAGGAAGGGAAGGGGTGGGTCGTAAAGAGGGGGGTAGTAGAGTCGTCGGCGGGAGGAGCAGCAGGAGAGAACGCCCCCTCCCCCCACATCCTCTTCTCTTCTCTTCCTTGACGGCGGCGGTGGTGGCGTAAAAGATAGAGGATTCTGGGGGGCGGTAGGCTTGTGCGATGAGTCGATTCATCGAATTCATCGACGATGATTTTAATCATCGCGTTGCGATGAACCGCGTCAATGACAATGAATGTCATCGATCATCGACGTCGATGAGTCGATGAATTAACTGACGTCGATGATTGTATAAATGAACTGACGTCAATGAGTCGATGAATTCACAGATGTAGATGAGTCAATGAATTAACTGACGTCGATGAGTTGATAAATAAACTGACGTCAATGAGTCGATGAATTCACCGATGTAGATGAGTCGATGAATCCCTCCCCATTTGATGACAATTATTTGTGTTGCGTTGCCCGCCTCTCTACCTTTCCCTCGGCGATGAATGAATTCATCGACTTATCGAGGTCGTTGAGTTCATCAACTCATCGACGGCGATGAATTCATCGAATCATCGACGGCGATGAATTAATCGACTCATCGTCGTCGATGACAGTCATCGAAACCGAATCATCTCGATGATTTTTTTTCATCGACCCTCGATGGGCAAATTCGTTCATCGCACAAGCCTAGGGGACGGTGAGTGGGCGGGGGAGGAGGGCGGGGGTGGGCGGGCGGGCGGAGGCGGGACGAGATTGAGGCGGCAGAGGGAGGCGATGGGCGAGGCGGGGTGATTGGGAGGGGTGGAGAGGAAAGGGGGAAGAGGGTGAAAGGAGGGGAAGAAGGCGAGAGATTTCGGGCGAATGGCGGCAAGTGGGGTGGCATGAGGGGGGAGGAAGTGAGGGGGAGGACACAATGCCGTGCGATGCTCGGGGTCGTTTCGGGCGATGCACGCAGAGCGTTTCCCCTCTCTCCATCTCCACACTCCCACCCAACCACCCCTTCTCTCCCTTTCAACCCTCCCAATCGGATCTCCAACCCGCCAGAATGTGTTTGCGGGAAGGGGGGGCAAAGGGGGTGGAGAGGGCAGCGGGAGGGGGTTGGACAGGGGGGGGGGGGAGGGGAATGGTGATTGAAGAATAGAAGGCGGAAGGACACTCTCGCACTACGCGTGAAATGCAGTGGAGTCCGTGTCAGTTGAAATCACTGAAATGCGCGAGATTGAGAATAATATGGGATAGAATGGTTTAGACCACCCTGCTGAAAAATTCTGTAGAGTTTCCTTATAAATACTTCAACAGAATTTCTTAAAAAGTTCTTTAGATATTCCTTAAAGTATTGAAATACCATTTTACGGAATTCCCTACGACGTTCTGCAGAATACCCTAGGATGTTCTGCAGAATACCTTAGGATGTTCTGCAGAATTCCATAGGACGTTCTGCAGATTTTCCCACGATGTTCTGCAGAGTTAACGTATTTCCGTATATTTCCGTACAGTTGCTGAAGCTCTACAGAACAGCTTGTAAGGAGTTATTTAGCTCTGCAGAAAATAACTCTACAGAACATATGTTCTGTAGAGTTTGGCTCTCATGTTCCGTACAGATCCTTAGAAAAGGAACTAGTTCTTAAGAAAAAGAGTCAATTTCAGTAGAATTCCTTATGTTCTACAGAGCAGCATCTAAGGAATTTTTTAGCAGGGCAGTGGTTCCCAAAGTGAGCGCTACCGCTCCCTGGAGGGGGCTTAGCCACCCAATATACATGTCCGGGGATTAGTAAACTATCTCTCTGTTGGATTTTAAATAAACAATAGTTCAATCGTATTTGCTTTAGATTTAATTTTATAAAAATCTTGCTTTGTTCATGTAGTCCATGACTTTGGTTATGCTTAACTTATGGCTGGGGGCGCTGGGTAATGGTTTGTGGAAAAAAGGGGGCGGTAGCTCGAAAAAGTTTGGATTACACTGGTTTAGACGAAAAACAAAAGAGGAAAGGAAGGAGGATTGCCTGATTAAGGAAAATTAATAATATCTTCCTCCCTCAACCCAATCACGAGATCAACTCCCGCACCCTCCGTTTAGAACGATGCGTTCGACCGCTGACCGCCGTCCCGTCGACAGCTGATCCATCCGATATCATTCAGCGGTAAAAGCGAAAGACTGCGAACGGCTTTCGTAATGGGAATGTCACGGACGGACTAATGGACCGGTTTCCGAGACAGAGCGCGCGATTGCGCCCCTCGCCCAAAATTAGGCCCAGACGTCGGCCGACGCTTACGGAGGGGACATGGGAGGAGGGGAAAGGCGAAATTAGGACCACCAACAGGATCCCCCCCCTTCGGCACAAGCAGACGGAATTGAGATCGAGGATGTTCCCGAAACCCTCACTCGGCCGACCCTTACGGAGATGGCGGAGGAGGAGGGGAAAGGCGAAATTAGGACCACCAAAGGGCCTTCCCCTTCGGCACAAGCGGACGGAATTGAGATCGAGAGTATTCCGGAAACCCTCCCTTGGCCGACGCTTTCGGAGTATATGGGGGAGGAGGGGAAAGGCGAAATTAGAACCACCAAAGGGCCTTCCCCTTCGACACAAGCGGACGGAATTGAGATCGAGGATATTCCCAAACCTTCCTCAGCCGACGCTTTCAGAGGGGACGAGGGAGGAGGGGATAGGCGAAATTAGGACCACCCAAGTACGCCCCCCCGTTTGACAGAAGCGGACGGAATTGAGATGGAGGCTATTCCCGAAACCCTCCCTCGGCCGACGCTTATGGAGGGGACGGGGGAGGAGGGGAAAGGCGAAATTAGGACCAACAAAGTACACTCCCCCCTTCGACACAAGTGGACGGTATTGAGATCCAGGATATTCCCTAACCCTCCCTCGGCCGACGCTATCGGAGGGGACGGGGGAGGAGGGGATAGGCGAAATTGAGACCACCAAAAGAACCCTCTCCCCTTCGGCAAAAGCAGACGGAATTGAGATGGAGGATATTCCCGAAAACCTCCCTCGGCCGACGCTTCCGAAGGGGACGGGGGAGGAGGGAAAAGGCGAAATTAGGACCACCAAAATACACCCCCCCCCCCCTTCGGCACAAGCGGACGGAATTGAGATCGAGGATATTCCCGCTTTTGGAGGGGACGAGTGAGGAGGGGAAAGGCGAAATTAGGACCAACAAAATACACCCCCCCCTTCGGCACAAGCGGACGGAATTGAGATCGAGGATATTCCCAAAAACCGTCCCCCGCCCCGCCGCGCCATTTCACCCCCGCGTGGCAGTGGGAAAGGCCATGTAGGGGAGGGGTGGGAAAGGCGGGGGTGGTGGGGATGCTGGGAGAGAGGGGGAGGAGGGGAACATTGCGCGTGCCCCGTGGTGTGTGTGTATGTATGTGTGTCGCCGTCGTCTCGGGCGCCGCGCCGCATGCACGGAGCGAGCGTGTGCCAGAGTTGGTGCACGGGGAGCAGGCGGCGCGTCGAGCGGGGGTGCGGAGGAGAGAGGAAGCGGGTCCGTGTGCATGTGTGTCGTGGAGAAGCGCGAGAGGAGCGGCCGCGACATCCGAAAGGGAGCGGCATCCGAAAGAGAGCGGGAGAGGGCGCGGAGGGAGGAAGAGAGAGGATCGGAAGGACGGAATGAAGAAAGCGAGAGTGATGGAGGAGGACGATGGGGGAGAGCAGAAGGAGACAAAAGACGATCGGCGGGCGACACTCTCGCACGGAGGAGAAAAGAACGCGGACGACGAAAAAGGAAGGATGTAGACGCCAAAAGGGGGGGAAGGGGTAACCACTGCCCCCCCATCCCTTCCCGTGGTGCACATCGCCTTCCCACCCCGCACCGCGATACACGCGGTGCCGCGCGCGCGCGAGAGAGAGACAGAGAGGGATCGAGGCGCGGCAGGAAAGAGGCGAGAGAGCGAGCCGCGCTCCCGACAAGTGCGGCACTGGTGCGGGCGGACGGTGCCCACCCGATCCTCGCATCGGCCAGCTACTCAAGACGACGCGTCGGCACCGCTCGACAGGCGTGCGTCGGTGCGAGGATGGGTGCGGGGAGGCGCGGCGATGCCACATCCACGAGGGACACGCGGCGAAGCGCGGTTTTTGTGGAGAGTGTTCGGAGTTGTCGCGCGTCGGGGACAGAGAGTGTGTGCAACGAGTGTAAACAGAGCGGAAGTGAGAGTATGCGATGCATAAAAAGTGATACTCCTCCCTTTTGGTGAGTTTTTTCGCGAGTGGGGGTGGGATGTGAAATAGGGGGGAGAGGGGGGCGTGGTTAATGGGGTGGAGGCACGAATGGGTACGGCGGTGGGATGCCGTGTTCATCCGTTGCACGGCGAAGAGGTGACACGAGGCGCAGGAGGTTCACTCTCGCCGTCGTACGCGGGTGCAGAGAGGCGCGGGAGGGAGGACAGACGGCGGCGCACGTGCGTCAACGAGTGCGGCACGGATGGCGCGCGAGCGGCGAGTCACGCGCGTGGTGCAGAGAGGGAGAAAGAAAGACCGCGCTCGGTCGGTCGGCCGCTCCTCGTGCTCGGCGGAGAGATAGTCCGAAGGACCGCGCCCCTTTTTCCCCTAACACACCCCGCCCCCTTCTCTACTCCTTCCGCCCCCTCCCCGATGCAAACAAATCGATATTAACACGGTGGTGGCGGAGGGGAAGGCGTGCGAAGGTCCGGAGGTGGGGGGGGGCGTAGGGAGGCGAAACCGGAAGGAGGAGGAGTAGGAAGAGGGGTGGGGCTGGCACATTGGCACACACGCGGGCAGTTCAGTTTTCGTGGGGGTGTGGGTTGGAGTACCCCCCCCTTTTCATCCCTCTCCTGCAGGGGAGGAGGCGCGGCACCGTATTGCAACACACATATAATAGGGATTGGGGGGGCTTTGGGGGTGGGGGGGATGGATTCACGTGGGTCTCGCGCGCGGTCCACCGCCACACGCCGAAGGGGAGGTGATGAGGGGGGTCGGGCGGGATGCTGCCGCTGAGAGAGATGGGGGGGATGACCGGCCCCGCTTTTCCTGGGGGTGGGAGGTTGAAAGGGAAAGTGGGTGGCGAGGAAAGGGGTGTGGCGAGTGGCCGTCGAGGGGGCGAAGGGAGACTGCTTGGAGGAGGAAGAGGGGCGAATGAAATTATTGGACAAGACGGGCATGGATTCGCAAAAAGGAAAAAAAATGTACCCACTGGCGCTCATCCCTACATCGAGGGGAGAATTATATTGTGGACTGAAAAATTTCACCCCTCAAAATTTCGGGACGTCTTCGGAAAATGCCAAAAAATTGTAATAATAAAGATGAATTGGTTTGAATGGCCCGATATTTCAAAAAGTAACCTTCTCCCCGAGTGTTTCGAGCCTTGAGAGCCGCGAGAATTATCGAGAAAAGTAGGCGGGTTCGGGAATTGATCGAGAATGGGCGACGAATTTAACAGATACAGGTTTTGACGATAAAAATCAATTTTTATCCTATGGAGAATGTTTTCAGTGCTTCAATTGTGATAAAACTAGGTAATTCACTACTTCCGGGTACGAGGAAGTGATATTTGCTAAATGTTATTAAAATATTTAATCTTTTGGATATTTGGCGTTAGCGTTGGTGCAAATTTCTCTCTTTCTATTTTTATCTTCCCATTTCCCCAGGAAAAATTCAGCGCTTTATAAATCGAAGCAACAGCACGGTGAAAATAGAGACATGAAAATATAATTCTAAAAGCAATACTCCATTAAGTTCACCGTCAGTTTTTCGGCTCTTGTAGGAAACATATGGGAGCAGAAACAGTCGCTAAATTTATATGCTACGCAGCTCTAAGATACATCTTACGTCATAAATATTGGAAAATGGGTAACATTGTACGCAGACAGTCCGTTAAACTCACAGAAGACAAACTGAAATGAGGGTATCTTTACAACGGAACCGCGACCATAATTTCAGGGTTTGTAAGGCGATGACTCGAATACACAGCTCTATATTACATTCAAACCTGAAAACATGGTATCATTATAAGCTCGGACACAACAGCCGACTATCAAAAATTCATCTATCCATTCAGAGCATACTGCCGGAGAAAAGGTTTTGACAGAGTTAAATCTTTTGGAAAGGATTATTAGCATCGGGTCACGATTACGAGTCAAAAAAGGTCAGTCAGATTAAAATTGTTCGCGCCAATAACCTAACGGTTCACTATATCGCTGTTCTTCAGCCAATTTTAGACAAAGGTAGGCATTATATATAAAACAGTCACTCACGTGAGAAAAAAAACAGATAAAATATATTTGGGAATTCATGTAATCAATGTCTCCGATGGATCCCAAATTAAAACTTCCGGAAATCGTGTGTGACCACTATCGATTGACACCTTAAAAGTTATTTTGTGGCCAATTCCGCAGTTCTTTGAATTCTTCCTGAAATATCGAAACAAAGGACAATAGATTTAATACGGATCCTCATATTGTCTCTTGGACATTATGACTCTGTTTTCCAAAAGTCGTTGCACCAAGACCCAGGAGTTTTCCAAAGCAAAAAAAGCTCTGTTGCAAATTCAATGGTGTCTCATTAAAGTCTCACATTCAAAAATGCACAGCAGAGGAAGCAACGAGTGAGTGTACATGCTCGAAGAGAAAGGGTGGAACATATTAATGTTCAGCAGAACATAATAGAATTTTTCCACATGAGTTCTCATGATCCTTGCATTAATCATCCGTCATCAAGGATGAGTTAAATTAAATACCCGGGATATAAACTGTATGCATCAATACCGTGAGCGCAAATGTATATTTGCCCGAGGATACATACACTCGATCATAAAGAAAGACACACGTCGAGAAGGAACAGCGCGCACAAGAGGAGGAATGCCGTGTAGTGAACATGAATAAGAGAAATTCGTCGCAGCTCACGAATTTTCACGGTAGTTCAGTTTAACGCACCCCCAGATGCATAAACCAATAGAAACTCTCCTGAGAAGGTCTGAAACAGCGCTCATATTTCAATTACATTGCTATAACATTAAGTTAACCCGTTTTTACATCTTGCAGCAAGTACTAAATTTTACTCTACTATTATCCCTAGACGAAAATATGAGCATATCCTAAGACTTCGACCATTCGATTATGCGGCTGATTGGTGTCGAGCTCAACAGTTACGACTGCATGCAAGGTACAATTTCAAAATAAGCGCCATTGCTTAAGGAGTCCCCTTGCAGAAGAGAAAGGAAGCTTCAAAATATTATTTTTTTTCTGCCGTCGAGTCCCAAGGAATTCCTTGTACAACCGGAAACCTCTTCCCACAGTCAACTACGACGTTTTAGATGAAATATGAAAGGAGGATGTTGCCAAAAGACATATGACCATGTGAAAACTCATAAGATAGACATAGGAGACAATGCCGCTTATCATCTACACAGGAAACAAGGATGATTTTCGATCTCATTGGATTAAGGATTTGACTAACGGGACGGACTGATTGATTTCTTTCAACGAGATGAGTAGCATGGCTTTATACGGACATTAGTGTGAGCGGACAATAATCATTGTTTTTTCCTTGATTACAGCTATTCTCTTTCGATTCCATTGTCGGCTCTACGCAGTGAATCCCTCGCCAACGATTCTAGCAAGTGAAGTTTCTATGTTAATCCCTCTTATTCATTCCGAAGTCGCGTATTCTCATTGATTGGATTCGACAGAGTCGCATCAAAGCATTTTGAAACGTTAATTTCGTTTCTTTCGTAAAACTGCCGTCAACTACGCCCCGAATACGCTCAGAGCTGATATTTTTCAGAGCGACATAGACAATATTATCATGACTCCTCACTGCATCTCTACATCTGACAGACGCGATAAAATAATAGAGATACACAGACGAACAGGTAGGTAAAAAAAACTCGTTCTTTCCGCGAACAATAAGCGACAACAATAAAAATTGAGTTCCACTAAATACACTCTTATAATTCATGTCACCATTTCATTTCCAAAAATCCTCACACCTTTACACGGCTGGTGACCTAACACCCCCTGCCACACGCCCATGCAGCGGCTCGCGGGGTATTATGTAGATGAAGATGCAGATGTAGATGAATACTAGTTCGAGGAGGAAAGAATCGGCAGGGGGCTTTAGGAAATGGAGATCAAGAGACCGCCACACTGCCCGTCCACCGCGTGCCAGTCGGATTCCCATCCGACGCCCCCCCCCCCACAATTGGGGGCTAATCGCGACAAAAGTGTCCCTCTCCGCCCCCCTCCGCCCCCGCGGGACGACACAAAGCGGGCGCCTACCCCCCTCTTCCCTTGCACCGGGACGAAGCTTTCGATTTTCCGCGGTCAATTAATCGCGGTGACCCTGCATCGCACCACCCCCGCGTGTGTGAGTCAGCTTGTGACCGTGTGTGTGGGTGGGTGGGTGCCGGTGGGAGGGAAGGGGAGCAGGGAGGAGGAGGAGGGAGGAAAGAGGGAATGGGGAGGGCAGGACAAAAGGATCGATGCTCGACGCCGAGAGAGAGAAAGACAGAGAGACAAAGAGATAGAGGGACCACGTGGACTCCTTAAAACAACCACAAAAGACGAATCTGGAGATCAGGTTTGTCGGAGGAATCCCTCCTTTTGATTTCCACCGCGGGGACTCGCATGTGGAGATGCCATGGAGACGGCGACCATCTGAAGTCCCAAGTGTGATGATTGGATCTCGGAGGAAGGGGGCGGGGAGCGCTGTGGATCCGGAAACCACCCCCTTCTGAGCCCTAACTAGGCGGGGGGTGGCTCACTAGGGGGACACGGGGACGGAGATCGCACGTCGTGCCCCCGACGAAGGAAGGTCCCGCCGCCACAGCCGCCGCCTCGCCTCGCCTTCGGCTCCGCCTCCTTCCACCGCACGTGCGCGTCGCCTGGTCATCCATCCCACTTCCGGATCCGCTTTGCGTCCCTTCCTCTTCCGTCGGTAAATTTTCAATTTCGGAGACTCTAAATTTGCATTTTTTTTACACACACACACACACTCTGAATGAACTTGGCTAATGTGGATATATATATATTTGGGGTTTTATGCATCCATGTTTTTTTTCCGTTTCGATGGTTACTTTTTTTGTTAATCACGTGATGAGCCTGGATTTTTACTAATTTTGCACTGAATTTAGGAGTAGCATTTTTTTTCCTCGGTCTTTTTCTCCCACACGCTCTTTGTGTAATCACGTCCACCAAAGCACGAGGGAAATTTTTATCGCTGAATAGAATCGCAGACGGCAATTCCTGATCGTAATAATCTGCAATGCTGACGATTTTGGGTTCTGTCGTATGGTCGGCAAGTAAGGAACGTGGACATAAATGGTCGCTAGGCACAGAATGCAATGGCAGTTTGGACTTATGCCATTGAAGTCGCATGGCTTCGATACTAGAGGCACATTTTATTTTGGTTTGACATGGCATGTATGACCGCATGTAAGCATTTTTCTAGTTTTATTAAATAATTCACAGAAATTTGAATTTTATTTCTTTAACATCAATGTTTTCTTCCTCACCCATAAATTTAGTTTACCTAAAGAGTATTTCAATATGTGTTTAACAATATTTAAATGTTCCATTATAGATTGGAAATATGCTATTAATTTCAACAGTGGAATTTTGGAGGAAATCTTCCAAAGATTTTCAGATTATCTCACACAGATTTTATCCCAAACTTATATGCTAACTGCATGGGAGTAAAGAATACCTCCAATTGACTTAACATTCGTAAAGACAGGGAAATTCTTAAATCCAAATCATAAAATATGCATATTTACTTTAGCTAACACTTTACCATCACACTCTACTGTTGATATTTCCACAGACAAGTTAGGATGGGCATTATCCAATGTCCCGTGGGTTATCCACCAAACCTTGAAAATGGTAACAATTGACGTTTCCTTGAACACTATTCAGTAAAGGAAAGGAAAAGGTCACCAGTAAAAACTCAGTGATTTGACGTATTTATTCTATGAGGAGCCACAACATTATTTTCAAAGACTATGGGAAATTTCATCGCATCTTGCGCAGGAAATCACGGCCTGCTCACCCACCCACCGCAAGGTAGCACATAGATAGCAAATGATAGAGAACGTGTCTTTAATCCTTCAGCTGCGGAGAACGTACTTGTACGTGTGTACGGGCAACTGCCAGAAAAACGTACTTGTACGTTCGATCCTCTCTCCATACCTGCTCTCCGAGCTCCTTCCTATCTTTATGGCCCAAACTCTTTCTACCAAGAGGGGGAGACAATTGGCAATCCTCATTTCCTACCCGAACGAGTCCCTCCCTCGCTTATTAGCGGTTGCATTCCATTGCCATGAGCCTTTCTTCCTATTATCCTCGAAATGCGCTCTGGTAGTCTTAGCAGAGCGCAATGCGAGTAAAAATCAACGGATTTCCTTGGTGTTTGGTACCAAATTAAACAATAAATTATAAGCAAACTTCATACGATACTGATTTTGTAGATTTTCACCTATTACAAAAATTGGCCAAATTAACTGATGTTCCATTAATCCGACCCTTACAGGGTGGGGCCCTTTCCGCAGAACCTCGGGAAAAGGGTCGGGAGGGGATTGCAAGGGTCTTCTACTCTCTCTGCCCCTCGCGGCAGAAAAGAGGGGTCTAGCCTCCTTCGAATATTTCCCGCACACAGTGGAAGACTTGCGATCTAGCTTCCGCAGCTGAAGGGTTAAGTGCTTATTTCAATGTTTGTCAACTAAATTTCATTTATGACACTCATTAGGGTAGTAACTCCCTTTCTTCATTTATAACTGCTTTAAATAGACGCCACCCCCTGCAATTGATTCACGCTCATCGGACCGAAAACTTGAAGGAACAACATTGATGTACGATTCGACAAGCAGTCTTAATGATCAGAAAACTTTACCCGTCAACCACTTATTTAACTAATCAGAAATAAGAGGTGACGAATATCTGAGGTTCCCACATCATAACAAAGCATTTGATCGACATGAACAAGATAATAGGATAATGAAAGCATTGGTGCATATTAGTGTGACTCAGAAGTATATCCGCGTCAAAAGGGATTAGAAATCCCTAAAGAGAGAGGATGTTACACTATCCTAGGTAATGACATAAGTATTGTCGAAACATAGGTCGGTGTGTGAGAATAAATTATGAGAAAACACAGCAAAGTTCTTTTCTTGACATTGAGCTATTGATGACCAATTTCCACAAGATTTCACCAGATTCATTAAACTCTATCATATTTGGTTGGCATTTTAATAGGGGCTAATGATGGAAGCATTATGTCACTAACCTTTTGTTCACAGTATTTTATTTCCAGAAGTCTCCCTCAGCCATCGGAAAAGTCCCATAGATGTCAAATATTGACAAAAGGGTCAACCCCAAGTAAAACGCGCGTTTATCCATGGTGCTGTGGGCGAAATGTCTGAAGGTATTACCAAGATCCTTATCACCAGGACTGTCCATTAAAGATAAAATATTTTCTGCATAATGACGATACCTAGGTCAAAATAAATTATACGTTTTCCGGTGAAATTTTATGTAGCTTTTATTGCTTTACTTACGCGCTAACAGAGGAGACTACATCATAGATTGAATCTGAGTCCGCACCCAGAACAACTGCGTGCACTGGTACATCTGTTTAAGAACTAATCAAAATACATCTCGCATTCTCTCAGACACTCCCTGACGTCTCTCCGAATTTTTAATTGCGATGTGCATTTTAGTGCTTTGAGTGCTAGCCACAGGCTTTGTAATAAACTAGCCAACAAGCGCTTAATACTTTCCAAAACCATTCCTTGGCCCTTGATTACTGAACTCCAAGCCCATTTTTATATCACTAAAATTATCTATCTACAACAGAAATTTAAAATAAGCCGATAGTAAATGTTCGCCTGACAGGTCCACCGATTTTCCTTCGTTACTCACTTCCCAGACGTTATGCAGCCATCATTTATGTCTTATTTTATCGGCTCTAGCAAGAAAGGAAAACACATTATCTACAATTATATCACATAGCATATCGAAAGTCTAATTGGTGAGGACGAGAGATACTACGAGCACGACAATGAAACTGACTGGCATAGAGAGACTGAGATAGAAGTTTTATAAACAACTTTTAAACATCCTACAAATAAAATATGATGTTTTAACCTCATCAGCTTCAGAAAGTGTACATAACCATTTTTAGTAGCCATAAAATTGATAAATGGTGATTCATTTCAAACAACAGGCACAATTTTTAGGGTACAAACTCTCACCATATGGCTTAATTCTCGCAACCTTAAAAACGGTATCTTACCACGGTCATTCCGAGAAAATTGTCATGAAACCCATCCATGTTCCCTGCTGGCACAGAAGTGACAGTTTATTCGATTTTGATGTCAAAATTACATAAATAACGTGTAAACGGCTTCAGGCGTTGATGCCAATTTTACATAAACGCGGCGCCAACGCAATATCAAAATTAGCGTCAAATACAACCAATTTTAGGTAAACGGAGCAGCCAATAGTAAATGAACGCAGTTCATTTATTTACGACAGTTGGCCACTCCGCATTTGTAAATATATTTTCCTGTTTGTAAGAAAATGATGAATTCGTTAAACAATCAAAATATTAGCTCGAATCCAGTTCCGTGACAGCCACTGTTGTGAAGATACATATAGAAGTCATTCCCGTGGCTCACCGAATTGTTAAGCAGATCTTTTTTCCGCAGCGAACTGGATATCAATTTCTTACGGCAATAAATGAAGCAATCATCACCGAAACAAGATGCTTTTCATCGCGGAGTTTTGGCTTAACTTGTAAAAAACTACACAAAAACACATTTCAAACGTAATTTCTCACTAGGAAACAAATGAAAAGCAAGAGGTAAAGCGAGCAGGTTATTCCATGAGAGGGTAGAAAAGCTCAATATGTCGATAAGAAAGTGCCCATGAAGGTCAGTTTACGAGCAAAGTTTACGCCAAATAATATTAACATAAAGCTTTATTGAAATATGAGTAAGGTATATTTTCTGCTTCATAGACTTTCAAAAGGCCTTTGATTGTCTGGTGTGGGAAAAACTATTTGAGATATTGGGAGTTGATTGGAGGGAGAGACGACTGATAAGTGAACTGTATATGAAAAAGCAAGCAGCTATGAGGGTAGGGAACAGCCGAACGGAGTGGTATAAGTTGGAAGAGGTGTGAGGCAAGGATGTATTTTATCTCCTACACTTTTTACCATTTATATGGAGGAAATGGTTGAGAAGTCTTGGAAAGAAGATAAAGGAGTAAGCATAGGTTGAAGAAAAATAAGAACAATAAGATTTGCAGATGATATAATATTATTTGCAGAAAGTGAAGATGATTTGAATGAGATGCTTGATCGCCTAGCACTAACAAAGGAGGAATATGGACTCAAAGTCAATAAAAAGATAACTAATGTAATGAAATTGGGGGAAAGCAAGAGTTGAAACATCTGGAGCAGGTAAAACAATTCAAGTACCTGGGAACTGAAGTGACGGAGGATTGGAAGAGTGAAATGGAGATAAGAACAAGAATTGGTATGGCTAAGGAGGCATTTAGGAAGAAAAAGGCTATAGTAACTAGTAAAATGGAGCTGCATGTGAAGAAGAGAATCGTCAAGTGTTTTGTTTGGAGAGTGTTTCTGTATGGTGGGGAAACGTGGACGATGACAGAAAAGGATAGAAAAAAGATAGAGAGTTTAGAAATGTGGATTTGGAGGAAAGTGCTTAACATCAAGTGGTCTGATAGGGTTTAGGAATGAAGAGGTGTTGGAGAGAATAAAAGAAGAAAGAAAACTCTAAAATACCATTGAAGATAGGAAGAAGAGCTGGATGGGACATGCACTGAGAAAGAAATGTTTGTTACGAGATGTACCGGAAGGAATGGTGGATGGAAACCACAAAAGAGGAAGAAAGAAAGATGATTGTTGACCTGAAGGATGGAGGGGGTTACAGAGAGTTGAAGAGAAGAGCAGAGGACAGAGAGAGATGGGGGCACCAAGGACCTGCAAAAGCAGACAACTAATGATGATGATATCATGCCCATTCGATCCAGATAGCTAATATAACAACACGTTTCAAGGGATGTCTATTAGTGTTCTTCCAGCGAGTCGTTCAGAGAATTTAATTTATGTAATATCGATACCCGCCATGATCAGTATCCTAATATATGTATTCTCCACTACTCAAGTAATTAAAAACTGCCAGTTACAGCCTACAAGCACATCGATTTTGAACCAATATTTCTTGATGAAGCGTTGACACGGAACGGGATCTGAGGGTCGCTCAACGAAGGGTCAACCATTGACGTAAAATTGAGCTCAACGTCGGATCAACGGTCTTGCATCAATCGTTTCCCTAAAATTGACCTAACGTTAATGTAAACGGATCCAAATGTTCCATCAGGATTGTTTTCCAGCAATTTTATTGAACGTTTTATGTAATTTTTGGTCACTGATTTACTCAACTAGTTGTGATATATTGAGTCATGTAGTTTGATTTATCTTGCTTGTATTTTATTTTTGAAGTGGTTTCTTGCGAAAATAAATAAACTACGAATCAATTGTTGCGTACTGACATTGATAAGAGCCCGTGTTTGCTTCTCAGAGTTAAGTCATTAAATTTTTCCTTACCGACCGACAGAGAATACAAAAGGAGAAGGGAGATAAGAATGTATATCTGTTTCTGGGTAAATACATCCGACAATATAGATCAAGGGATAAAGAAATAAGAACTGACGGTAACTGCAGACAACCCTAATGGGTTTTGTAGAATCCTAGCCGCAGGTAGACAAGGACAAGCCGCAATTATTGGTCAGCCCAAATTAAAACCTATAACACTTATTCCAATATTTCATGATTCATTATATTTTCTCAATTACTACGTAATTAATGTTTCAGTCAAACTCGACATTTTCCAATTCACTAAAAAATTGAGACATTTTTGATAATGTTGATAAATCGATATCATGAAGTTTTTATGTTCATTTCATAATATTCCTCTATAGTAAAAAATATGGCCATGGTTCATTTTATTGAAATTACTCGCTTTAGATAAGTGCTAATTGCTGCACATATATCTCTATCTGGTCATCACGAATTAATGACTTTTTTTTGCTCTGAAAAGAGAGGCATCCATTTTATTCAATTTGAGAGAATATTAATCCATAGAAATTGCATCAATTCCCCTCATCTGTTGATCCATTTTTATTTTTACGGTTCAACGAGGTAGATGCAGCGTCCATGCAATCTACAGCCAATATAAGTCAGTCCATCTAAAAATCAGGAATTACTAGAAGGAACGGAGTGGAATACGGTGAATTGAATAAAAATTGCCAGAAAACAATAAGCGTACATTAGATTGCAGACTCGGTAATTTAACCAAGCAAAATAATCAAGCGTTGGGATCATAGGAAAGATGTCAATTTGAGGTAAGTAATAATTAATTGTTTAGACAAAATATAAAGGGTAAGTATATCTAATTCCCTGAAATTATATGCAGTAAAAGTTGCCGAAAATAACCTTGCCTCTCGACTTAAAAATATCTGAGTAGTCGAGGTGTGACGTTGCAATTTAGGCGGAGAAATAGAGTAGCAATAACTGTAATTATGCAATTAACTTGAGTATTGTAAACCTAAATTCTTTCAATATCGTTTCACCTTTTAAAAATAAAGTGAGGCGGAAAAAAATGTGAACTGAGAATTAAAGCAAGCAAGTTTACCTCATTTATCATAAATACTTATCATTTATTAAAAACATCATCCTCATATCAAGCCAAACTACCCGGTTTCTTTCCTTTCTTTTTAAAAAAATTAAATTAAATTAAAAACTTTCTTCCTGGTTTGGGGATTATATTCCTTAAATAGTGCGCTTCTTTTTTTAGAACAATCCTTTTGGGTTAATGAACAGAATATTTAGCATTGAATAATGAATTAGGATTGCAATTCAATGGGAGGGATGATAGGGCAAGTATCATGAGAGTTCGATCAAGAATAAGGAGTTAGGTTCTAGAGATGCAGGTAAGCTACACTAATCAAGACTGCAGATTTTGAGGAACGATGAGTCTTTCACCACATTTAGTCAACGTGAATTGCCTCTATTTTTCACTTTAGGTGGCTCTAGCCTCTGAATTACTCATTCCAAAAAATGCTTGTAGCTTCAACGTAGAATCTTATAAGTGAGTTTTTTTAACTGGAGTGAAAAACGCGTAGGGTTTCCCACTGGTTTTCCAGTAATTCAGCCTAAAATGTGGAAATTTTAACGTTAGCTCTTATTGAGATCGCTACTAAGATAACGGCTGAAAAACGTCAGTTTGGACGAGTAAGCCTACTAAAGCATGTAATTAGAACTGTTTTTAAGAAGCACAAATTCCAAGGAAACTTATTGACAATAAAATATGGGAATCTTCCCACCAATTTCTTAAACTTATTAGCTACTGACTTACTTAATGAAAGTAAAAGTGCAGTAGTTTCATAAAAATTACGCTGCAACAGTCTCTAATGGCTGGAAAAATGAGGTCCTTAAAATTATTTGTGGAATAATCTGCATATTTGGTGCCGTAATTTTGGTTTTGAATTGGTAACATGTTTCATTACTGAAAGCAGGATCTTTGAAACCAAATATATAATAATGAGGCATATAATATTTGTTTTACTCACATCATTGAGGTAGATTGAGAGGGCGGGTGCCATGGTGACCAATGCCAAAATATGTAACGAGGGCGTCCGCCATATTTCTTAACGTCGATTTACCTTTAGAGCAGGCTAACGCGCCAATTTGGCAGTTTCAAATATTTTTATCATGAAACAATAGGCTTTTTCTATTTTCCTGTTTCATACATGGCCATCCGCCATCTACAACAAGAGAATACGATTGTTTTAGCTTAGATTGTTCAGTTGGGGAAGCCTTCGACAGGAGCTCGGACACCTGAGTTGTCCATTGTGCCAACCCCATTTTTAGCCTGCCTGCCACATGTACACAGGGGACGAGAGCGCCGCGGTGAAGGTATGAACGGTCACCCATCCAACTCTCGTCCGGGCCCAACATTGCTTACCTTATGTGATCGTACGGGAACTGGTGTTTCAAAGAGGCCAAACCTTTGCCCATTCTTTTAGCTTAAAGATAGGCCTTAAAAGACGAGAAAATCCTTATCCGCCAGCAACATAAGATAAGATTTTCCCGTCGACTATTGATAATTAGTCGCAACTTCTTACTATTGCAATTGAAAGGACGCAACACATGGAGTTCCAGTAAATTTGAGTCTACCAGGTTGTCAAACGATAGAATCATATTGGATGAGAAAAGCGTTGCGCCTCGGTCGTTATGAATGTCGCAATTAGATAGTAAGTTATGCGTGGCATCACCCTACGTCTTTTAACCGAACCAAAAGTACCATGTGACGATACCTCTCAGAGTTTACAAGAAGAGGCCAAAAGTGTTAACTTCAAAAGCTTTTAACGCAATAATTGAAGGGTACATCCACCAGCACTTACCATCTTATGAATTCACTAAGTGCCTCGTTCCTCAGTTTTCTAACTCAAAAATCTCACCGTTCAGTGGTATTAGTGGAATTATGTTTGTAACAGGGAAAATTCATCGATTTTTTAAAGAATTTTGTCGTTAGGGCCATTCGTATAAAAAGGAAATGTGACCCTGATTGCAAATAAATTTCCTCGTAAGTTTTCTCACGCAGCGATTTTGAAGAGCAATGCATGATTCGATTCTTCCAAGTGTCAATAGCTTCAAAATTTAAACTTCTACTAGCAGAAAGCTAGCCTGCGCACTGGGGTGAGTACCCGCAGGGGATAAGGGTCCTAGTCTAAAAATAGCTTCTGGATGAAAATGTTTATTTTTTCATTCACTGTTCTCCTTTGTTGTTTTTAAAGCCATTTGAAAAGGAGAGCACTGTTGGTTTCTTTTGTTTCAACATTTACACTCTTCCACTCTCACTTTTGGCCTTTCTCCCTTGTCACTGTGTTTCCCAGCATCTGGTTGTTGCAACCACAACCCAAAAATATAACTTACACCTTTGCACGGATGGTAACCTAACAACCCCTACTACACGCCCAAGCAGCCGCTCTTTTGGATCTTATTTAAACCAAATAAATACACTCTTTTTAATTCATGTCTCCATTTTATCTCCAAATAACTTAAACCTTTGCACGGCTGGTGACCTAACCACCCCTGCCACACGCCCAATAAAAATCCAAAACTACTACCAAAGCATGAAGACAGAGATTCCACATTCAACGCACCAAACCTCACTCTTCTAGCTCAAAAATTGGCCGAGAAAGAAACAAAACGGATACAGAATGACTGACGCTACAAAATTAATATATATATAGATTCATCTCGAATATATTATGAGAGTTATGTTTTGTAAAAAAACGATTTATTCTCTGATATTTAGTCACTTTCTCCCTTAACATCTTCCAATTGGAACGGAACTTGCTAATAACGTGACAAGTTGCACAAAAATAATTACAGCCATATTAGCCTTGGGTTCCCCTGCCCTGCGCTGTGATGTTTCGCGTTTGTATCCTTGAAGTACCGCTACACGTTTTAGCTTAAATGTCGCGCGGTGAAGTCTATTACACGGGGTCTTGCAAACCCGCTCGACGCTATGCACTCGGAATACGCCCCCGAGCATCGCATACGAAATCGATGCTAAGAAAATTGGATTAGTGCCAGTTGTTAAAAGGAGCTCTCTTGGGAAATCTTTGATTACCTAAACAGATACGGAAGAGCGTGGGATCCAAATATCAAATCCCTCAGTTCACATTAAATTCCTGCACGATTGCTTAGACAGGCTCCCACATCCCGCCTTCTAGATATCCACTTACACAGTTCACTATCGGAGGATGAGATGCTTCAAGACTGGAAAATAGCCCGTACGTTATTCCTTTATTTAAAAACGGCAACAAATAATATCCAAGAATTTAACGGCCAATGTCATTGATATCCCTTTCCTGAGTGGATCGTAAGCACATAATTTTTAGTAATATGCTTGAGCTTCCCGGACAGTGGAAACATCTATGAAGACAAAACTACTTACGAATAGTGCTTAGAAAATCCAGCATAAGGAATATGTCTCGATATAGTTCTGATTCAGGAAAGCATTGAATGATATCAAAGTTATAGTAAGATACAAAAGGCACACATGTGCATTAAACAATGAGATATCGAAGTGGGTACCTGAACTAGCAGATCACATGCAAAGAGTTGTGCAAGCAAGATTTTTAATTAGATTTTTTTCTGTAAATGCGGAACTTTAAGATATCTCTCATCTTACAATTTTCATTCTTTATATTTCTAGGAGAGGCTACCTTTTACCTTAGAAGATTCACGGCAACGCAGTTTTAGCGTAATATGTCGCTCCAATGCATCTTCTGCTATGTCGATGGAGTATAAGTAAGTGTGTAGGATCGTATTTTGGACCTGAGGCGGTGAATACACATTCGCAATATTAAAGGTTACGTCTCAAGTACATTGTGAACGCCTTCAAAGGTAAACGCGAGAAGGAGTTGTCATTCCACCTCTGCAAATGGACCTTATCCTTTATAACACACTCAACAATTTGCTGGTTACCCTCTGCGATCATAAAAATGTGAATATCCTAGAGCAACATAATATTTCGGAAAGAGTTCATATTACGGGCGGACTTATGATATGTAAATAAAGGCTACATACATGTACATATGCCTCTCATTTATATAAGAAATATTTGTTTTTTTTTCAATTTTTAGTCTGAATAAGGGTATAATGAAAGGTACTTTCCTTAGTAAAAATACCCACTTAAGGGTCTTTAACGTTAAGAATCACGAGTACAATATTGTAATAGAAATAAACACTTTCATCAATAATTAGTTTCATGCGCAAAATGCAACCACTTTACATAATATAACAGCGGGGTAGAGTAAATCAAAGAGATTTCAAAGTTGACTTAACCAGAGCTTTTCTTAAAAAAATTTTGCTTCATTATCGTGAGGTATCAGTAAATCATGTCAAAAACTTGCTGTTATGCCTCTCCGAGGATCTCCATCTACAGGCCAGATTATGGAAATGTGTGCGATGCTTTCAACTAGCCAGGAAAGTAATCATACGAAGATGAAAATCATTCAATTCACTGAGGCTGAAGGCTAATAAATGGCAAGATTCCATAAAATATAGGAATTTGTATCTTTCTCAGAAAATTTAGAATATGCATTTCACTTGCACTTTAATGTATCACACAAAAAAACTAATCGAACATCATATGTGAACAAACATATTGTATAAGTATTGCATTTGACTCTCTTAAGTAAAAACGGTTCAAAAGTCGCTTCATCAATGTGTGTGTACAATTTATACACATGTAAAACCTTAGCATCCATATACAAATAGGTTTATGTAAAATTTTGAATGAATAATCAGTTTATGATACCGACAGGTGGGCCCTTATCCATCCATACTACATATCTAAATTGTTTTGAAGTATTTATATGTAAATTAACGCCTGTTTTTTTTTTAATAAAGAGAGCACCTCCGGCATTATAAACAAAATGAATATAACCAATCCTACTCAATGTTTCGCTCGGTCTGACGAAAATTTATTAAGACTGAAATAGCATCACACATTTGTATTTTCTCAATGGGTTTCATTGCAGTCAGCCAATTTCATCGCTGAAGCAACAAAATCAGGTCCCCTAGAAATTTGAAAATTACAGGGTTATTGTCCTGTTTCAGTCATTTTGAATGTCGCATTCCTCACTGCTGTTTTAATTGCATAACTACTACATCTTATTAAGACGATCAAAACTTGAAGGAAAAGTTGAAAAAAACAAAACAATGCACTTAAAAGGGTGATATTCTGCTGAAATAGTAATAGACATACACAATGTGAGAGGTGGTTACTACACACATATATTTATTGATATGTTATTTTCGTGATTAAAGGGCAATTCACATTTTAAAATTGAAAATAAATTTTTAGCCATAATTAAAGGAGCCGAGGAAGATAGAGCTATCAGTTGCCGATGATTTATTCAGCTCTCACCTAAATTAATGAGCAGTACTCGCTAGTTTAATAAGCGAATTTATAAGTAGTACCAATGTTCGAGTAAAAAACCCCTGAAAGCATTGAAAATATTAACATTTCCCATTCCCGTTCACAATGACAAATTACATACTGAATCACGGAGTTGGTAAAGTTCACGATGATTTTCTCTTTGATTCTCAGGGTAATATGTCATGCTGCAACCGAGTTACTCCGCAAAGATGACCATTCAAAATGACAATTAAAACATAAAAAGGCTCATCCTACCATTCACTGGAAAGGTGGAAAGGTTGGATTGGATATTTGGGGAGGCGACCGACGGCTAAGGTTTGCCATTTGCATTTGCGCCATAAGGGATAGGTAAGGGAGGAAGGGTGGATAGAAACCCGGCGTCGGCATTAGCCTGCTCTTAGCATTGGTCCTCCAGGGGGACCACAGTTTAACGTCTCATCCAACAGACGGAGTACTGTACTTTAAGTGCCCTCCCACAAGACACTCAAGTAGGGATCGCGTTTCCTCTGAAAATCATCCTCCTCTGCAGGGATTTCAACCCTGGCCGTCCGTATGGTTAGCCAGTACTCAAACCACCACACCAACTCGATCCCCTTTCATGATTGCCTTGGAATGTTTTTTTTGGATTGCCTTGGAGAGTCTGAATAATAAACAAATAGCTTTTTCCCTGATCAACCTTTATTGTCAGTAAAACTGCAAATCACTCCAAATAACTATCTTCAAGAGTAACAACACATTGAAAAGGACATCACCCCATGAACATTGAGAAACCGAAAACGCTCACGGATAGCGCTTCAACTTCCGCTTACTAAATCTCAAAATGGGAAACCGTGACTAATTAGGATACAAAAAATATTAAGGAGAACAGATAAGTAATAGGTAATATAAAGTTCAAGGATCTCTGAGATAGACATATTGAAAATACGGCTAAGCTTTCGATACCTTCCGGAGGCAGTCACAAGGAGCAAAAGTCTTTTCGTGAACTACAACTTAAGAGAAGCATGCGTAGCGTTGTTTAGCGCTTGTTCTGAGAAATTCTCACTAAGGGTTGCTAATCAAAGAACTCAGGAGCATTAAAACAAGATGGACAAATTCGCGATACACCAGAAAGCGGGCTCTGAAAAACAACCTCCTCTGCAGGGATTTGAACCCTTGCCGCCAGTGTGGTAGGCGAGTACTCTAGCCACCACACCATCCCGATCCCCTTTGCATTTCTAATAACATGGATAATGATAACTTCGCATACGTTTCATAGTGTCGATATTTGTGTGCTATAACGTACAAAATGGCGGACGCTTTTCTCAGGCTAAAATTTATCTAAAGTTATCATTATCATTGTTTTTAGAAATATGTGCTTCGAGATACATCATCCGATTGTTTATTGAATACATTTTAAAATTATTCTGCAAAAGTCTTCGAAAAATATTTGCGACGCCGAAAGTAAAGTCGATTTTTCGATCGCCTGTCGCGGCCCGACTCCGCAGCAGCGAGGCCTGGAAATACTGACCGCGTTGAATTTTTTTAAAGCTGTGGCGTTAACTATTTGAAGTTACAGTTTCAAGTAAAACAGGTTGTTATTGATTACCAAAGGTCCTATACTGAAGATATCGCGAGGATATATTGTCCAGCGTATGGATCAATAGACGCATAGCTGTAGTAAATTTGTATCTCTTTGGATACTTTACGGAATGAACCTGAAAATTATGAGCGTCTTGAACACTTGAGAAAGTATTCTCTCAATATTCCGGCATTGGCCTGCATGGTTTTCAGAAAATGCACCATATGTAGGGTTCTTTTTCTTACTCTCCGTCTTCCCCACTCCAACTACACCCTCCGTCTTTGGGCGCAAGCTTTTTGTTGCCCAATCTAAAACGTTGGTAGAAGTGTTCTCGGAATCACGAGTCATTTTCGTTGCGACACAATTCACTGACCGAAGAGTCAATCAACTTTCCCAAAACTATAAATCAGTACTTGCCAAGGGCTTCTACCGCGACTGACATTTCCCGATGATAAATTCCTTTGGTAGTCATTAAGCGACGTGATTTCTTCTTTGGGCTTTTTTTATTTTTCTATTAATTTCTCAGGTATACTGAGAAAGCCCGAAAAGAAATATACTGCTTCGTCTGATTTATCTTAAAGAAGATAAGTGCAAAATTCTAAAATGTCATCCTCTAATGCGGAGGTCGCATTAGAAACATATCTTACTTAAATGGAGGAAGAAGATATTTCAGCAGTTCAACATATAGCGGAAGTAACGACAACCACTCCCAGTAGGGCAATGAGAGTTTTGTCCGAGGGGACAAAAAGCTATAATGCATTGAGGAAGGTGTCATCTAAAGGCGCTGTGTCTCTAATAATCACCCTGGAGCTAAGTTTCAGAATAATACTCTAAGAATCTGCGCTCTTAGATACGGACTGGAACTGTATCCCACCTATGACAGAGTATGAAAATCAAAGAGCGAGGCATACTCCAAAGCGATAATCATAACTTAAAATAAGAGCGTAGTGAACCTTCAAGCTTTCTTGAATCACACGGTGTCGCGGGTCCTGGCATACGTTTCCAACGCTCAAACATTTAGCGATGAAGTAAATTGCACATTAGTTTGCAAGTACGGATTTTATGGAAGTTCGAGCTATGCCCAAAATAAATAATTGTGACACGAGCAGATTCATCAGATGAATATAATTAATTAACTCCCTTAACTATAGTTTTTGCCTAATGACACATAAGGCAAGAGATTCAATTGTACCCAGTTTTATCTTTGGCTAATCTGATAAAACTACAAACGGTAAATAATAATACTTGCACTATTTTAGGTGAGATTTTATGGGAAAATCCTAAGACATATGATCATGGCAATAAAATGCTTATCATCGCAATATTTTTATATCTGATTTATTCAGTGCATATGCCCTAACGTATACCGCATCTTTTGGACTTGAAACAAGAGCAGATGAGATCAAAACTCACGCAAGAACTTTTCATAGCTATAATCCCTATTATGCTGAAAAATAATCTCTAAATTGAAATAAAATATCATTATACGCTCATGGTTGTGCATTTTTTAAATAGAGCTTTTCAGAAAAAAGGCATAGAAGTATTATAGCGCTCAGAGTAAGGATGAGGTTAATCGTAAATGTACCCAGGCCTGGATTAGGCAATACAACAACGTGTTTTTATAAATCTCCAAAACTGGCTGCTGAACTAACAGACGACGGTGTTTATCGAGTTATATGTTCTGAAATAGTATGAGTCAGTGTCATATATATAACTTCGAACAATTACTTTTGAAAACTCAGTAATTACTTCATTTTGTAAGTAGAGTAAGTCTGTTATCGGGGTTGAAGTATGTAAGTCCGCCCAGGACTCCTACTGATATGAGAATGTTTAAATAGAAGGGATTACTAGAGGAGAAGAGGAAAGAAAAGAGAAAGGAGGGCGAGTTACCAGCTTTTTTGGAAAGACCGACATTATGCACAATGCACCGTGGTTTACGCCGACCACCAATTCACCATTGACGGTGGTGTGCGGGTTCGAGGGGTGGCAATTATGGGCGAACCTCCCTCTCCCCTTCTTCCTCACCACTTCCGGTAAATCCACTCTTTACACCTTCCAACACCAGTCAGAGACCTGAGTGGACAAGACACCATTCTTCGTCTCCATAGTCCCCGGCAGTACGAGACAACGACGGGGAAACAGCTGCGGAATTGGCCCCGGTGATGGACGTACCACAAAGTTCCGTCTCAAACCGTCTGGATTTCCCCTAATTTTTGCAAAATTCTGGTCCTTCCTAGAACATGCATTCACTCCTCGCTATTGAGAAAGTGTTGAAATACTTTAATATTTTCAAGACCTTTCAGTTAAGTATCCGGAAAAAAAAACAAATTTACTATGATTCTGCGTCCTCTGGTTCATTCGGCTGATTCAATATCCTAGAAATATAACTAATAAAATCGGGCTTGACTTTTTGGCACCTCTCCATATCGGAAATTAAAATATTCTAGCAATGGTCCACTAAAAAGATTTATTCTTTACGATTTCCAAGTAATATCTTCAGTGAAGGACCATTGGTTATCAGTGACAACATTTACCAATTTAAAATGGAAAATTTGATGAGTTAACGTCACTACGACTGGAAAAAATCTAACGGAGTCAGTATGTCCAGGCCTCGCTGCTGCGGAGCTGGGCCGCGACGCGCGTGATCGAAAAAGTGAACCTAATTTCGAGGTCACAAACATTTTTCCAAGATTTGTGCAAAATAATTTTTAAATATCTTCAATCAATACTCTGATGAAGTATCTCGAAGTAGATATTTCTTGAACCAAAGATAATGACTACTTTATGTAAAATTTTGCCCAATTACGAATATGGACGTCATGAAAGGACCGTGCTTCGTCGGTTTGGTCATTTTGAGAGAACGGATAACTGAACAAGTACCACACAGGAGTGAATAGTGGGATGAGGAGGGGTGTTCCGAAGAGTCATGGCTGAATATGTTGGAAAAGTCTTTTACGCGGATAAATATTGGGAGTCCTAAGAGTATGTAAGAAGAAATTAATTTACCTGGAAGCCAAATGGGCTTGGAAGAAAGAGGATGACATTATTAAAGCGGGGCCAGTTTTGCACATCTTATGCTAAGCATCAGTTGGAATTGTCCGAGCCCAAACAAAAGTGTAACGGCTTGATTGATGTGTGAGTAACATTATATTAATAGAAGCTTTTGCGACATCATATTCAACCAAAACCACATAGGATAAAAAAGAATGTGTATCTCGTCTAATAAACGCTATTTTCCTCCCGCTTCAGATTTATTTCAAAATCATAATTGATCGTTCTACTCTGTGGTTTCACAATATTAACGACGCGTCGATGTCTCTCATTATTCAATAAATACGACTATTCGACAACAATGGGTATTAATTGAGAGGTTTCGTCTCATATGTACACAAAGCTACTCTTAATAAGACACAGGGACCCGACTAAAGGACATTGGTCATGACTTTTTGGAACCTCTCCATATCGGAAATTAAAATATTCTAGCAATGGTCCACTAAAAAGATTTCCTCAATCCAACAAGCATTTGTACTTTTGGGACTCAAATTTTGCTTAAACTTGGTATATGGGTAGCATGTGACCTCAAACGAAGTAATCAGAAACATTTAAAAAAAATGAAAAAAAAAATTTTTACGTTATACATTCTCAAAGAACCACGGATTGTCCAAGCACAATCACACGCACCAATTAAACACCTTTGTGTTTAAAGTTAGGCTTTACCACGTGGACTGTGGTGCTTAGCGCTCGCATACGGGTACTTCTGGCAACATATGCACGGTACCTATGAGGACAACTTTCTCCTTAAAACCCCCATGAGATTCACAGTGGAAGAGGACTTTTGGGTAGCATAATTGGCTAAAGCACTTGGCGCGAAACCGAGGGATATGGGTTCGATTCCCAATTCAGGTGAATGATTTTTCCACTCTGATTATCACATAATTTTTACGTTGCTTCTACGTATTTTTTATTTTTCACATTTTTGCTAAAAATACGTGCCCTGGTTCATGTGTTGACTTATATCTCGACTTTTTTGTAGAGCAATTGACACTGTAGAGCAACAATAATACCTCTTTTTAAAGCTCATTCTCCTATAAATATAGAGATTTCAGTTAAAATATGATTTCTGTCTATTTCCAATTTTTGTTTACTTTTAGGGTTTGAAATATTGTTAGTAAGCCACACGTATGTACGCAAAAAGAGAAGGTGATAGACAGGAGGGAGGAGGGTGATGAAAAGAACTGCACATCGGGAAAATTCATAAATAGGTCTTCGTCATTTTTTTCCACCTCGATACAAATCCTAACACCGATGATTAAGATTCGCGGCACGCGAGCATCTCACATCCATGGCTGAAGGTACGCTTATTTCGGGTTTATGAACTCTAGTGAAAATGTTCTTCCCACGACGACGCATAAGTTTCTCCACCGACGTCATCCATGTCAACTAAAATAAACAAGGTAGCATTAAATTCACTTGAACTTTTCGTCAGCATTAAATCGACGTTTACTCTGAGTTATTGTTAAGCACTTTGCAGAAAATCAAACCCTGATGGATTCAAATGCACGTATTGCTCCAGCCACGAGTCCCCGACTTCAAATAATGGCGCTGACATGTAAAAGAACGGCCCAAAAAAACTCGCTCACTCATCGCTAACGAGACTCCGCGTTCACCAAAATCCTTTCCCTGGCTAACCTCCTTCCCTATCCCTCATGATATGTCAGAGAGGTATCAATTCACATAAAATTCAATACATGTAGCCTCATCATGTGTCACATTCTATTTGGGCACCAAATATTAGCGTCTTATCATTTTTATTTCGAGATATTTGCCAAAAGATACCAGCCATTTTCCATGGGAAATGGCGTTCCCGAGAGACTTAATAAAAGAGATATTTAACGCATACACCTCGTCAGGGGTAATCAGTGTGGAAGTATAAATTAAATTCAAACACACTTGCTCAGAGGAAATGTTATTTATCGGTCTGGAGATAGGATTCAAAAATTACTACTTTTGTCTTGCACGTATTTACCCTCAATTATATTCTCTCTGTTGATTCACAAAACATATCTAGGAGCTTCTGTAATCCCTCTTGGCTCTCTGAGATCAAAACAGCATCATCCACATAAAGTAGAACTCGCACGTTTACATTTAGGAGAATGGAGAGAATAAATGTATGATGAGGGCGAATGGTGAAGTAATTGAACAAGTGGATGATTTTGTATACTTAGGTAAGATGCTTGCGAAAGATGGATGGATAGATGAGGAGATAAAGGGACGTGCGAATGCTGGAAGAAAAGTGGTAGGCAGTATGTGGAGCATATCAAGGAATGAGTGCTTGTCTAAGGAAGCGAAAATTGCCGTGTACAAAAGTGTACTTCTCCCCACTTTGTTGTATGGTAGTGAAACATGGGTATGTCAGGATAGACATAAGAGTAGACTGAACGCCGTGGTTATGAGTTATCTGAGGAGTATTTGCGGCAAAAGTAGGATGGATAGGGTCAGGAATGAGTGGATAATAAATAAATGTGGGTTAGATGCTCCAGTAATGGACATATATGAAAGGAGTGTGCTTCGTCGGTTTGGCCATGTTGAGAGAATGGATGAGAGTCGAATAAGGAAACAGATATGTAAGAGTGAAATGAATGGTGCGAGAGGTAGAGGTAGGCCGAGAAAGTTGTGGTTGAATGTGGTTGAGGATATTCTAAGGAAGAGGAATATTAGGAGTTTTAAAAACAACAGGGCGTGCATGAAGCAGTGCATGGGGGCAAACGAAGCAAAAGAGGTTTGTAATGATAGGTCAGTATGGAGGAAATGATTGAAGCAGAGTTAGGTGTACAAATAGGTATTTATGAGTGAAACTTAGTGACTCTGCCTACCCCGGAAGGGAACGTCGAGATTAGTATGTGTATGTCTGTTTGGGATAATATTAATTCTCAACTATTTTTAAAAACCTACACCGACACACCACCGGGCGAGATGCCACATTATCGAGTCGCAGGGGGTGTTAGGACATGAGCCGTGTAAAGGGGTAAAAAAAGAGGATTTCGTAGGTGAAATGGTGGTGTATTATGGGTGTGTTTTGAGTGGAGAAGAGTTTTCCTCATTGATCACTTATTATGCGCGAAAAGAACGAACTCCTCCACCTATCTGTTCGGTAATGTTATAAACCTCTTATATTATGGCTTCTGTCAGACCTTGGGATTTAGAGTGGTGTCAAAATGATATTCTCTGTGTCGCTCTGAAAAAAAATGTTCTGAATTTCTCAAGCTTAACCGCCTATCGCGCATTCTCCGAGTCTCTTGTGGCTCTCAACTTAATCCCTCTAAAAAACTGTGTAAAATTAAATGATTGTCCGTAGCAGTTTTTGACGAAGGTCAGATCTTTTCACTGTATTTTATTTAGTTTTTGAGCTGAATATTTCCGTTCAGGGTTCCAAATCCTCGCGGTATTCGAGGTGTGGCCTAACAAATGCAAAGTAGCATCTCTCTTTCTTGTGCCGCATATGTTTTGCAATATTTTTCCTACAACATGCCTGAAGTTAAGGTAATTCTAAGGTATCTGACTTTAGATGAAGATTCCATCTTTACTCCACCCACAGTGTAGCATGGTGTTCTTGATGACCTCCGCCAGAAGTGTACTGCGGTGCATCTACTAAGATTTAGTTCAAGCACCAAGTCCTGGAACAAAGAATGAACGTTGTTTTGGTCCGGTGATAGAAATTCAAAGTCCGTATCTTCGCTAATTTCGAGGAAGATGACCGCATCGTCTGCAAATAATCTTAGTTTACGGCTAACTCGAAGACTTAGATTATTTATGCGAATGATGAATGAAAGGGGGCTGATAACACTGCCTTGGGGAACACCGGATGTCACTCTAGCCACAAAATGAATCACCGACTCATCGATGTAACTTTTTCAGAATCGAAAAAATACCCTCGGTTTGATAAGGCGATTTCGGCGTATGGCATGGAAAAAGTGAGTCAAGTCAAAGACTTATGAACTTATATTTAGTTAATTACTCTAGTGAGTGACGGTTAATTAAATTTAATGTAAGACGAGTTTCAAACTATTTATACTATTATATATTTTATACTTTCTAGTAATCAAATGAAAGTTTTTGCGTTGTAAATGTTAAAAAATTAACATTATGCTTCTTTCAGATATTTTAATTAAAAAATAATATTTTAATGTGATCTCTAAAATGAAAAGGAAAAAATCTTTCCAATTCTTTAGTAACTTTGTGGTATTCCATATTTCAGAGAATTTAATGATAACATTTACAATACCACAGACTTAATCACTGCTCCTGACTTTCAACCCGCATCCACACCACCCTAATCGCTCACCTCCACCCCCCCCTCAACCAAGCTTGAATATAAGGCATTGTAAACCCGGTAAAAAGCACCTGAAGATGACGCTTAAGGTAGTTTGAGCGAAAAATCATTTTACTTATAACTCAATGAATTTGGTCTCATTTTAAAGGAAAACATCTCACCTATCCAATGACATAAAAAAATTCTACCCCTTACCACATTACTTTCGGAGATATTTTCCAAAATATACCAGCCCTTTTACATGGGAAATGGTACGCGTATGCACTCCAGAGAGAGGTTATTTACAAAATGAGGCATTTCTAACACTTAGATGTCGTAAAAAAAACTAACAGCGTGTAATATAAGATTTCAAATTTTCCTCAGGCTTCACACCAGGTTATACAGTGTTTAAGCTGGAGAAATGAAACACTGTGTAACCTGGTGTAGTTTGTATGTTATATCAACTATATTTGAAAAATAATCATATTGTCACCGCAGTAAATTCTTCGGGATCACAATAAACATTCCGTTTTTATTGACTTTCAAACGCACCGCGCGAAAAAAATGAGCCAAGTTAAAGACTTATTTATATATGTTCATTTTATTACTTACAATTTCTGTCATATGAAAGGATATTATTGCTCCATTAATAATGCAATATTTACTTGATGTGTCCTACAGCTGGTGAAATTAAAACGTATAGTTCGAATATGGTCTCTATTATGACTAGGAAACTATCTCGCTCGGACTACCTCAAGCGTTGAAACCCGGGTCGTGTAATTTTAAGTCTGCGGTATTGTAGGTAAATGTTGTCATTCAATTCTCTGAAAAAAAATCTCGCTCAAAGTACCTCCAGAGGGGAGTTTCTCATCCTTTCTCAGGCCTTTTTGTGGGGGGAGTATGAGGGGGTTGAAGGAGATTAGGCCGTAACGGTGAAGAGGCGCCTCCGTCGACACCGCGCCGCAGCGCCCAACGGCGGCGCCCGTCGAATGCGGCGCAGATCGGAAGGGGGCGGGTGGAAGTCGGTAGTGGAGGGGGGCGAGGCGGATGGTGGGGAATGCCTTAATCCGACGCCCATTCGGCCGATGCGACGCCTACTCGTAATCCCTCCACTCACGTGACGCGCTCTCGTCACATTACCCGCCATCGCTCGGCACTTGGCATCGGGAGGAGGACGAGTAGGTACCAAGGGATACAGGGCATTGGGCATCAGGAGAAGGAAACAGCGGGCCTCCGAAACAGTCGAGCGTAGTTCGACCGAAATATCATTTTACCTAGAAATAAAAAATTGGGGCTCATTTTAAAGAGAAATATCTCACCTATTCAAATTCTACCCCTTACCACATTACTTTCCGAGACATTTGACAAAAAATACCAGCCCTTTCAAATGGGAAATGGTACGTGTATGCACTCCAGCGAGACCTTATATTAAAAATTAGGCTTTTCCTACACTTAGATCTCATCAAAAAAATCAACAGTGTGTAGTTTGTGTGTTTTATCAACTATATTTGCAAACTAATCATATTGTCACCGCAGTAGGTTCTTGGGTATCACAAAAAAACCTTCCGTTTTGAAGGAGTTTCAAACGCACCACGCGAAAAAAATGAGTCAAGTTAAAGACTTAATAAGATATTTTCATTTAATTAATTACAACTTCTGTCATATCAAACTATATTATTACACCATTAATAATGCAATATTTAATTAATGTGTCCTACAGCTGGTGAAATTAAAACGTATAGTTCGAATATGGTCTCTATTATGACTAGGAAACTATCTCGCTAGGACTACCTCAAGTCCTTTAGATTCCGTGCATGATTATAGCACAGTTGAAATAAACTTGATTTGGTTAGAAAGAAAAGTAAACACTATTTTCGCGACCGCATCATTCAAACCAGTTTTTCAAGCATTTTTGAACCTCCGTCCACTCGCTCCACAAACCTTGGACGGCCCCCAACCGCATCAACTGGTTTCTATGTCTGACTTCACATATGTGAACTAACTCAGGCCCGAATAACAGTACTACATTGAAAGGATAGCGCACGCCCCCTCTTTTGCTATATATAATTGAAGGATCTCCCACCAGTAACGTTCACAACGGACCGACAACCTGGTGTAATTTAAAGAGCCAAACTCTCAGTTAACATCAAGTCAACGTGAAGGTTGGGTCATCGTGAGAGTTAACTTCAACGAGACTACATAAATCCGTGACTTCACGTACTTCTCATAATATAGCTCAACACAATCAGTACTTCACAAAACTGTTTACAATTAAGAAACGCAGAAAATTGTTAAGCTTTGATATGACGCGCAAGTGACTGGAATTCCTTCTCCGTTTTTTTGGGATACTACGCTTCAAACTCGGATTACGCAATTTTGAAACGGACAGTATATTAGAGCGACCAAATTTAAGAAACTAGCCTGTTCTTCTGATGGCTTTTGTTCAAGGTCTCTAAATGTAATGTTTTAAATCCTTTTGGAGTATATTTTCCAGTTTATTCGCGAAAGAAATATTTCAGCGAATATAATGGCTAGATTAATTTTCTACCGCTTATCTATCCCCTCAATTCTGAGAACCGTAATTGAGAAATAAAAACACAGCGCAAAGTGTAACGCGCATAACTAATCAGATCATTATAATCAAACCTTCCTCAAGGAATTCCGCAAGCCACGGAAAACGCAAGCAGCGGTTACATCACACAGTTTCTCTTTGTAAACGCAGCTAAAGGAGAGGAGTCGCTAAAAAATAATCCGTGCAACCGATAGGCTCGTAAGTCAGCGATGTTGAAATATTTCCGCCTATGAATTTAATGGAATGCCTCTCGACGGAAAAATATCGTCTAAGAAGCTACGCGTCAGAAGATAGCCAAATAAAACAATCTTGCACTCCACGTTCAAATCTGCTTTAAGTAAAACATTTTGGAGGATTCAGTTCCATTAGAGTGCCAGTTTCTGGTAGGAAAGCGTCACAAAAAAAGGTAGGAGTCAGAATGGAAATTCACCGTAATTAGAAGAATACATTTACATCATCTACATCTACGTCATACCCTGAAAGCCACCCAAAGGGTGTATGGTAGGGGTTGCTTCCACAACAGGCATACGGCAGAACACCAAAATTACATTGAAACCAGCATACCACACATGCAACGCGCCAATTAAAAATCTACTGACCAAGAAAGACTCTATCGTCAATCGTTCCAACATGCAAGGGATACGTAGACTACTACTACAGATTCAAAATATCATGCATAAATAAGAACATCAATATTTATATCATGCATAATAAGAACGTAGTGAAAATAAAGAGAAAGGTCTACTGTCTTGCTATTGTCACTATTCGCACTAATTATGACGACGATCACCGCTGTTATGGTCCCGAATGGTACGCGGAAAATCATCTGCTGGATGAGCTGGAGAATACATCTGCTGGATGATACGACGCGGCCCAAATCCTCCCAAAAAACCAACCCTTTATCATTATTTCTAAAAGGCGCGTTTTCGCAGGAATATCGAAATGTAAATAAAAGAAACAGTGATAGTGAAAAGGGTCAGGATGAGGAAACCCCACTCATGGTTTGAGGAACATCTGCGCCACACAGAATGTTAATAGAAAGTTTTCGCCCCCTTCTAAGTTGGGTAAACACAAGGCGACTTGCTAAGACAATAGTCGGCCCAGGGCAACTCCAGCAAGGAACCAATAAAAGAAGAAGACTCGCTCGAATTACGTGTCTTTGAGAATTCTTCGTGCTTCTTGGTTTACAAACATAGGAGGGTTTGCCTCGAGACCTTGGTGGGCGATCAGAAAAAAATGCAGTGGGATGCTGTAGTAAATAAGAGCTTCGCGTCGGTAGATTGAAGAAAGAAAGGGAAAGAAAAATCAACTTGAAGGTCACTAGTACGCAATAGAGGCACTCGAGTCAGAGGCTGGAAACCGGCCATGTTGGCTAGCCCGCTCTGGGTGCTTATGTTTATAAAATGTTAAAATAATCATTTGATTATTGAACCATTAATTTTATTACATTTATTTGATTAATTTTTTAATATTTTATGGTAAATAATACTTGTATATAAGCAGATATTACGTTTTTACTGTTGCTAATAAGCAATGTCTACAATAATTCGTGTTGCGCCCTTATTGACATGACGCATATTCTTACGTCCCCTAGCCCTTGGTTCTAGTACTACCACCGTTAAGGAACACCACTCGGTGGGCTTGTCAACCTTTTTTTGGTAACGTCTTCACCTTTCATCGCCTTCCCTTTTACAGCCAAGCGATGAGGTACCGACACAGAAAACGGCACCGCATCTTCCCTAATCCTGATGCGATACGCATTCTTCATCTTCCCGAGGCCCCGGTGCAGTGCTGCGTAAACACTTCCTGGACACATTGTGGTGCAGTTCATCGCATCTAGCCAGGAAAGCATCTTTAAAACAATAAACGGCCCCGCCTGCTAAGGAGTTTGTCTTAGTTTACTCGACTCACACAGATATCTCCCACGATTTTCTTTTGTTTCCTTATCAGCACCGCCGTGAACTTTCTTGCTACCTCTATCGGGTGAACGACAGCTCCGAAAAGTCGCTTCGTAGCTGGTACCAACTGATAACGTGGATAAATACGTCATAATAAGGTCGTTCCTATCACACACACACATCTGCTCCGATGTCGATCTTGAGTAACATGTTCCTGTCGTCGTCCTCGACGTCAACTCACCGCGGTTCGAGACCGATGCTGACCATTCCCATGAAGCCAAGTCCTCTTCTGGTTGGCGGCGATCTTCCACACTGTAGACAGACGGTTGAGATGTTCTTGCCCGTTCAACAAACGGAATCCCAGTGTCCATTCTTTTTACACTTGTCATAAGTGTACCTCTTCGCTGGACACGAAGAAAATTTGTGTTGGAAAATGCTTTATGGTGCATACGGCTTATCTTTATCAATTCTTGAGCCTACCTTTTTATTTTTCTGGCATTCAATCTATACTAGACTTTAATTCTTTCCCCTGTGACCACTCCTAGGCATCTTGTTTACTGCACTAGTATGGTATGAAGCAGCAATATTCTGTCCCGCGCTCCGCTCTGAACTGCGTACCACTGTGTTTTGCTCACGCATAAGTTTTGATCAACAAGCAACAAAGCTGCTGGACACTCTAAAAGACTAAAGAAAAACCCAAGGCAACAGCCGGTGAAATTTTCTACACTTGAAATTTTCTAAAAAAATTGGTACTTTTAAAATAATGCTTTGAGGAGCTGGATGCCCTGCGTATCATGAAAAAAACTGAGCCCAAAAATGTAGCACAGACAGACGGGATTAAAATGAATCAACGCAGTACATTTAAATACCTTGAGGAGGTCCTACAGCTACTGAGTCAATACACCCGCAGAATTCTATGTTTTCGTTAGTATTGATATAGCACTGATAGCGAGCTTTAGCATTCGGAAATCAGAGTCAATGAACTAAACACACAGATTTGTCGGCCAATATGTTTCAATTAGCACTTTCCAGTCAAAAAGGAGCCGACAGCAGCGCCATGTTTATCGCAATGTCACATTTTGACTTAAATCATTATAGTACTTGACTAATAACTCCAAAAATAACAAAAGCTAATCCATCTATAAGGTATCTAATCTCTCATACCAATCAATTATTTGAGAGAAATTGCTTCCTACAAACTGTCTTTCATGATAATTCCACTGATGAGAGCTTTAAATTTAAGCTTTTGAAGTTAGCGCACACCGGAACGCATAAGCGCAATATAGCGCTCAGGAACGAAGTTGAATTGAACAATATGCACTGGAGATATGCTTTGCAACTAGCCGATACGTAGCATTCTGTGGGTGAACCATAGTCACGGCCGAAGATTCTGTGAAAAGTTATTGAATAAGTTAAAAGTAAATATTTTAAAACGTAAACTTTCTATTACGGAGTAGGTACTTAGTTAAAAAAAACACTGCAATACCCATGTTTGATGGCTTTATTGAAAAAAGACTCGACAGAAAACACAAATAACATTATATACGTTCTTTCGTTGTTTAGCGCATGTCAACTTTGCTTCCGATCTGCTTTGAATTGTCTGTTTAACGAATAGAAGACAAGTTCCCGGTTGTGTTTCGCAGAGAATAGCGAACCAGAGCGAAAGGAAAGCTTCCTATCTTGAATGGATAAATGGTATCTTCCTCCAAGCATCAGCCATTCCAGCATTAAACGCCATTAATATCAAATCTAAAGCCTGAATCACACGATACTTGACCTTGTACAAGTCGGAGGATGCTAGTTAGCATACTAGGACTTGTGCAAGGTCAAGTGTCGTGTGATACAGACCAAGCATACTGGAAATCCTGCATGATCGCTAGCATACTAGCTGGTATCCTTGTTGTCGTAATTGGTTCGGCACAAGTTTGATACTTGCTCCTAGTAGAACCTAGTAGCCGCCGACCAATCACCTTTGCTCTTTGCAATATGGTCGTCAATTTTTAATGTCAGCGCCTCCATAGTCCCTCGTGACAATTACAATTTCCCGCGATCAAATAAACAACTCAAATTTCACCACAATACACAATGGCAAGGGTACCTGAGGCAATTGAGGTTTTAATCGATAATTATGGTAGGCACTCGTGCGTGTCATCTTCCTTCGAAATCGTCAATTTCGGTCGTCAAACTCCTTCCGGGACTGTACTAGATCAAATATCTACTAAACAGACCTTGAACAAGTTCAAGTATCGTGTGATAGCTCCTAGGAAGATTTCAAGCATGCTAGGTTTCGTACTAGAAATCCAGTACTTACTAGCATCCTCGGACTTGTACATGGTCAAGTATCGTGTGATTCAGGCTTGATTTACAAGGAAGTGGTAAAGAAAGCTTTGAAATTGTTGTGTGCAGTATATATACAATGGACTGGATTTCCTTTAAATAGCCAATGTACGAGTTTTATGACATTGAAGTCATTTTAGCGGTGGTGCGGCACTTGCTCTCTAAGGAATTCCAGCGAGATGCCACGCACAAGTAGACACGCCTGCAAGACGATTTTGCTGGTCGCCATCTTTGAAGGCTTGTTCGCACTAGGCTAGTGATTTAGTTGAGTACCGAGTAATTTAGTAACTAAATGCGTCAGAGCAAAAAAAATTTAGTCGAGTGGATTAGCAAGTTATTTAGTCGAGTCGATCCATTTCGTTCTATTTATGTCGGGCGAGTAGCGCCCCCCCCCCACCACGCGTCACTGCTCACTCGTTCATCGGCTAAACAAGTCCAAACCTGTCGTTTTAGTCGAGTTCATTATCTGCCGCAAACATGTCGTTTCGCTGGAGCGAAGAAACAAATTTAAAATTTGCTCCTAAATATGTACAACATGAATGCTTGTGGAATGTTAAGTCCCTACATTACAGAAATAAGCAAATGAAGCAATCTGTATGCATGGATTTGGAAAATACAATGCACATACCAGGATTTGGTGAGAAGGAAATAAAATTGAAAATGAGGGACATCAGGGTAGTGCATACTTTTATTGATAGCCATTACCATAAGCCTTACCAGCCCATTCACTTTATTGCGTTGCAGCCCCTTCATCTTGCGAAACACGACTCACTTGTCAACTGTACTCGACCGTAGTGCGAATGATTTTTGGAGGGTAGCGAGTATTTTAGCCACTAAAATACTCTCCACCAAACAAATTACTAGCCTAGTGTGAATCAGGCTTGAACCTCGGATTCGCCTCATTCGCGAGACTTCGGCCGTCGTCATGCAGCGAGCGAGTCCCGTAAATTCCCTCGGGGGTCCCGAAACCAAAGAGTTTGGCTAGACTGCCGGAGGGTGGGGCGTCCCTCCGCTTACCCCCTCTCCCTTCCCCTCCCCTCTCCCCCTCCCCTCCGCACACTTCTCGGTTTCCCCCACTCTCTCAACCTGGCCGGGACTCTCAGGACGAACCAAACAGTAATAGACCGCAACGGCCTTTCACTATCCGAAGCCAAAATTCGCTTCGAGTGAATCCGAAGAGTGAATTGAAGGGCGAACAGCGCAGAAGTACGATGCCGACAGAAACCCAGGCTGCGAAGAAAAAGAACTATCGGCATGAAGTCGGTGACGCACTCGAAGGCGTCCAACGACATTTGAAGTCGGGAATTTTGATGCTTCAGAGATCGAAAAATAAACATTCATTTACAATAAGGCTGGGCAGACAATGCTGAATATTGCAAAATGAAAATCCTTAAACTGTCATGAATGCAGAATGTTAAGTTTTATTTCACTGGCCCCGATAACATCAAAGCCTCAGTCACTACATATAATGCGGGAATATTGAAATAAATTTGATTCAAGGACATCCAAGCAGGTATTTAGAGCTGAAAACTATTGCCGGGGAGCGAATGGGTTGATTCGTGTAAAGTTAAGGTCTATTAGCAAATGAGTCTATGAGCTGCCGAACAGATAGGTACAAAAACTCGTTCTTTCCGCGCACAATAAGCGACCGCAATAGAAAATGAGCTCCTCCAAACACACTCTCATAGGACATGTCATCATTTCACCTCCCAAACTTTTACATCTTTACACGGCTGGTGACCTACCACCCCCTGCCACACGCCCAAGCGGCGGCTTGCGGGGTAGTATGTAGATGTACAGATATTTAAGCAGATTTAAGTAAATGAACATTCGAGTAGTATTCTAGTCGGAGTACCAAATATGAAAAATGTGACAAGAAGACACTTAGCATATTTCTCCCTCAATTCTTCGCATATGGTACGTAAAACTCACTTCCATTCCCCTGAATCGCTTTCAAAAACATAACGAGCTTAAAAGTCACTCAATTACGATTATTCAATTTTTTTATTCGCCAGCAGCATCATTAGACTTCATTTGTACCTTAAAACAAGAAGTTGAGCTGCTATACCATGCATCGAGGCAATAGCACGTTATTTCCCAACCTTATCCCGGAAGACAAAATGATTTTAAAACGTCTGCGGTGTTATGCGACCAGATAGGATCCAGATGAGAACATCATGGATCCAAAGTTTCCACAAGATATTTTCAGAGCGAGTTTAAATTTAAGAAATACATGCAGCAATGCTGTACACGGAGCCACGAAAGCAAGTGAGAACTTATTTTAGATGAATGTTAGTGAATAAGTATGAGTGGAAACGTAAAGCTATCGCTCAATTAAAAGCTTAACCTCTTCAGTCCTGAGACGCATGCTTTCACCATCATTAAACCAGTTGCATTAAACCAGAATAGATAGCAAGCTAGATGGCACTTTGAAATATGGTACTGGTGGGGGATGCTGATGATAAAATGGACGGACAAAATAAGAAATGATGAAGTGTACAGAAGAGTAAAAAAGGAGAGGACCATATGGTACACCATAGAAAAAAAAGAACAAGATGGATTGCACACGCCCTGAGACACAATGGGTTTGTGAAGAACATAATTTAAGGCAAAATAGAGGGAAAGGTCCCGAAAGGAAGACCCAAGAATAAGTTCATGGGCCAAATAAAGAAGACAGTACATAGGGGAAAGATACCAGGAGGTAAGGGAACTAGCATTAGATAGGGTAAGGTGGAGGGCTGTAATTAACCAATCTTAGGTTTGAACAGCCAATGATTATGATGACTCTCTCTCCCAACTTACTTTGAAGGACAAAGTTCATCTATGTGGAACCTAAGTCATAATTGCTACTTTGTTCATATAAATGCCGAAGGAAAAAAGATCTTAAGTCCTGAGGAAGAGAAACTAAGGTCCTCGATTGTGGACTGGCGGACTGAATAGGATAAACTAAAAATCGTAAGGAAAAGGCCTTTTTCATCGAAACAATTACCTCAAAAGTAAAAGAATGCAAAAGTAAACGAATGAATTTCATTCATTAGTTATTCTTTTACTTTTCAGGTAATTATTTCGATGAAAAGGCCTTTTCCTTGAAAACAAGCAGAATGAAAATGTTTTGCTACAATGATTCCATTAAAGGGAAAAATGGAAGTGTATAAAGGTAGTTTGATTTTAGAAGGTATTCCTAATCAACGGCATAAGCACGGCATCAGATGATTCATCAGATTATTCATTCAATAAATCTGATGAATTATCTCACGCCACTGATTACGGACACCTTCCAAATCAAACCACCTTTATGCACTTCCATTTTTCCCTTTGATGAAATCATTATGGTAAAAAATTTTCATTCTGCTTATTTTAAAGTAAGTTTTTAATACAAGCACTGCAATAATTCGCTCGGAAAACTCAATGGTACATTGCAACGACAAAAAACTATTATTGAGATACTATACAAAGTCTATGACTCCTCAATAGCTCCAGGATAAATAAATAATTAATGATAATGGTTTCTGTTATTCCCATTAGAACGGATTAGTATGTACAAAAACATAATCCGTTTTTTCCCGAGAGATTATAGAATGCACGCTGGAAACAAAAAGAGATCCTAAGCACATGTTTACCGACCACATTTACCGCAATTACATTAAATATACGCCCTAAAGATATTCAGATTTTGAAGCAGGCGTGTGAAAGATTTGGTGTTAGGTTTTGGCCCATCTACGACACATCCTGCGACGCATCTACATATTGCAGTGCAATATGAATATGTACGAGTATGGTAATCGGGTGAGGGCTCATAAAGTACGTTACTCGCCGAACGTCCTGCTTATCGAGTCCTAATGGCAGAAAATAAGTTCCGTAATCGGTTGTCAAAAAAATGGCATCTAGCATCTATTCATTCGTTAACCTAATTCCCTAATTTTATTCTTACGATACTCTAATCGGCAATAGTGCGTTCGCTAAATTATTTAGAAGTATTCACGGAAAACATCGGCTTACTACACTTGAACTTACTTCAAAGAATTGGCTTATATATTGCCTAAATCTAATGTGAATTCCCATTCGAGGTTCAGTTGAAGACTTTCGACGATAATAAGATCACAATGACATTCTCTGACGGATGTAGGCGATCTTCGTAATACGCGTTCAAAACTACGTTGCAATAATCCCATTTAATGAAAGCGCATACTGGATGAAGCCCAACAAGGAAGAAATGACATAGTCTCCATACTTAATCGCCGTATTTACCCATTACACTTTTAGCAATTATCCTATTCCTAATCTATGATTTATCTACCAAGTATGCATTGAATTTACAATATGAGATATTTTTACATTAACTAGCTACACTATATGGACTGAATTTCACATTTCCTTTTATTGTCCTTGGTAGACCAAGTGTCATTCTCATAAGTCGCAAAATCGCACATAGTTATTTGCAGCCCTCTCTAATTCCCTGCTTTTTACTGATTCAATGACAGCCATCATGTTTATCTGGTTATTTTCACGTTTGATATGGGCAGCGTATATATCCTACGGTCTTCGTCGCGGGATTTCCCGTGCCATTCTCAATTCTAACACGCTCTTTGAGAGTCCGTTGTGTCCCGCCCCGGGTGAGGTCAATGCGTACATCTAATCTGGATGTAATCTTCCTCAGAGCGGAGACCTCTGAGCACTCGAGTCGCAACTGGAGGCCTCACCGAAGCAAGAAGCTAACGTTCACCCTATCTTCCCTGTTGAAATGGCAGATTGCGCGCTTCGCCGCGGCGGCGCCGCAATCCATAAAATCAGCGATCGACGAGAGAGGTCTACATCTACATCTACATCCTACCCCTCGAGCCGCCGCATGGACGTGTGACAGGGGGTGTTATGTCACCGCCCGTGAAAAGGTGTAAGTTTTTGGAGATGAAATGGTGACATGTATTATAGGAGTGTATTTAGAGGAGCTCAGTTTTTATTGCGGTCGCTTAGTGTGCGCGGAAAGAACGAGTTTTTGTACCTATCTGTTCGGCAGAGTATCTCTCTTATTTTATCGCTTCTGTCAGACCGAGAAATGTAGTAAGGCGTCATGATAATATTCTCTGTGTCGCTCTGAAACACACCAGATCTGAATATCTCAAGCAGCCTAAGCCTAGCGTGCAGCCTCCGAGTCTCTAGGGGCTACCCACCTTAATCCCTCTAACAGTTGTGTAACACTATATGTTCGTTCGTAGCAGTTTTTAACGAAGCGTGCTACTTTTCTTTGTATTTTGTTAAAATGTTTCTTGATGCGGCTCCTTCCCGTGAGCGGCGTGTGTGCATTTGTGTGCACGGTCACTTAGGGCATGGTGTCCCAAAGGATCCTGAGATGAATGTAATATCACAATTACATAATTGATTGCCGCCCCTCTGGACGCACAGCAATTCTTGCCTCGTCCAGCGAAGCCATTCCCTAGCCGAAATTCCATCTCAACAGCGGGTTAGTTAAATTCGATGGTTTCGGGCTTAACTTTGTGAAAATCCATTACGAAATCAACAATGACTTAGTAACTTTTCACAGGTATATACATTACATACAGATATATATTTCACAGGTATTATTGATTTCGGGTTAGATAAAATCATTTCAATTATTTCACCAAGAATAACCAAAGCACTACCGCACTATGGGTGCAAATAGAGGCGATTTAACACCAATTTATTGAAGAATAAACATCATTTTCTCTGTAAATGCTCCTAAAAATGTCATAATGAAAATAAATGACGACTCGCAACGGAAAATAAGAATCGAAAAATAATATTTTAGTTTCATCTACAACCTTTTTATTCTGGTCGCTGACGACAACGCGTGAATAAAAGAGATTTAAATAGCCTAATTCCGATATCTCCTCCAGTTAATTAAAAAATTTAACAAGGGATCAATAATTAACCTCCAACATTTAAAAATTATCAACGAGGAATCAATAGAAAAATCGTGTTCTCACTCTCTGATAACATTCTCGCGTACGTATCATCTAGATTTTTGATGAGTTGCGTGGCCTTTGAGGTCATCCGAGCGAGATAGTTCCCTAGTCATAATAGAGACCATATTCGAATTATACGTTTTAATTACACCAGCTGTACGACACATGAATTAAATATTGCACTAATAATGGTTCAATAATATAGTTTTATGGGACAGAAATTGTAAGTCATTAAATGAAAATATCTAAATAAGTCTTTAACTTGACTCATGTTTTTCGTGCGGTGCGTTTGAAACTCCTTCGAAACGGAAGATTTTTTGTAATACCCAAGAACCTACTGTGGTGACAATACGACTAATTTTCAAAAATAGTTGAGAAAACGTACAGATTAGACACTGTTAGTTTTTTTACGACATCTTAGCGTTAGAAATACTTCAAATTATAAATTATGTCTCTCTTTGGTGCACATAGGTACCCTTTCCTATGTAATAGAGCTAATATTTTTTTAACAATATCTTAGAAAGTAAGGTAAATGTGGTAAGGGGTTGAATTTTTGGCGTCATTGGAATGGTGATATATTTCTCTTCGAAATGAGACCAAATTCAAGTTAAGTGATTTTTCGCTCAAACTACCTTAATGGGAAAAATTCGCATTTCCAATACATCTGAGTCACATGAATACAATACAGAATAAATATAAAAAAGTTCACGGCACAATGAACCCAATTTTCCTTGATATATATGCTAGAATTGAATTAATATCTCGAGTAGGCATACGAAGTTTCATTTTAATTTTCCAGTCTATCGCAGCCACTAAATAACTCATAAGAGAACACTGATAAATTCAAAATCACAACATAAAATTTATGTACTCTCTCTTGGCTTGATTGGCTTGGCTTCAGGCTTGATTCGATTCGACTCGCCTACGCATCGGGATGCTTCTAAACCGAATGATTCGAAATAATCGAATCTGATAGTTTCGTCTTCGAATCGTTGCATGCATTCAAACATGGCGTTCATTCCAAAAATGGTGCGCCGTCAGTTTAGACGATGTTTTCCTCACGCGAAACGAAAATTCAAACGACCACATGCCATTCTGTGCTATAATTTGTGCCACTATATAGATGTATAGGCTAATGCAAGGCCCTGAAATATTGTAAAAATCTTTATTACTTTAACTGCGCATAAGCTTTTGCATTTCATTTAGATCCGAATTCGATTAGCAAGCGCATTTTTTAGGATGATTTTGGATTGGATTGGATTTGGATAGGAGGATTGGATAGGATTAGGACGCTACCAAAATTAAATTAAAAAATTTCGTTTCGATTCGATTCGAAGTATCTTTTGGGAGATTCGATTCGAAATGAAAATCCCTGATTTGCACAGCACTAACTAAAATACGTGGCATGATTAATTCACGAAAAAATTCAAACACGCGGCATGTTGAAGCAACCTGTGAGAGCACGGATGAAATCCTCATAAACTGGATGGAAAGCTCAATCAAGGAGAAGATATTTACAATACAAGAAAAACAGCCATCGAAATAACATAGCAAAAGCAGATATGCGAAATATCACGCGTTTCTACAATCGGCTTTTAATACTTCCCACTATGAGCCTCAAATACGGACTCGTTGTAAAATTTGTGTTGGAGTTGTAAAATCTTATTTCGTTTTATTTATATTTTTTAATTTTTTTATATTAAATTATTAATTAATAAAAAATTTAATAAATTGTTAATTAATAAAAAATTAATAAATTATTAATTTAAAAAAATTAATAAATTATTAATTAATAAAAAATTAATAAATTATTAATTAATAAAAAAATTAATAAATTTTAAAATAATAAAAAATATTAATAGATAAAAAATTTAAAAAAATTTATATTTCGCTCGGACAGCGCCTTGGGTCACGGCCTTTAGGATTAGTATAAATGGAGCCAAATCAAAACTTCGAAAAGAAAATCCGGCCGCAGCAGAAAAGCAGTGTCATCAACACCCGATGCATAATACACCAAAACAATGTACCAGTCTATGCAGCTCGGTATCATGACCTCCCCATCTCCCTCTCAACACACAACAAAATCCAATCGATAATGGACATCGGTATCAAGGGAAAGATGAAGCCGCCCATTAACATTTACGACCAAGATCATACTCCCGAAAGTACAGCTATTCTAAACAGGCAATGATCGCAGAGCGCATTTCATTTGGCTACCACACTCTTTACAGATCACATTTGCATTCAGTCTGAGCATACATTTTAGAGGCAACCGTGAATGAATGGCGTCGATGAAATTTATGGAAATGACAAAAGTAATGCCCGTACTTTCGAGATTATGGGCATTGTTTGAAGCAAAACTGAATGACTACTGGTCTTTTTAGCCAATCTTTAAATCCCAACGCCGAATGTAAATAGACGGTGACCCATTCGACGCAGTGGAGCAGAGAGAATATGTGCTGGGAATCGTTGCGGCAAACCAGCGACCTTAATGAGTCGTTTAAAAATAATGCGAGAGAGGTATTCCCATGGGTTCCCCCAAACCGAAGGACGATGATGGCTTCCATAACGGTCCCTATAACAATCTTCCTTCTTCGTCCTTAGTCTTCACCGATTTGGAGAGAGCGTCCGCCTTAAGACATATGCCACAGAAGAAATGGCTCGCAAAGGTGTGACCTACATATACAGCCACCTTTTAGCACCAAGATATTGAGACATTAAAATTAACAAAAGTCCCGTTCCATCTTAAAGTCAGCGGGCGTCGGCTACGGTGCTTCATCGCTGGGTAATGGGTTAAGGTGGGAATCACGGCTGCGTCGACACTCAAATGACGGGAGGGCACCCGGCTCGAGGCAGCTTCATGTCCTCCCACCGCTCGACGGCGAGGCTCTGCGGTTTCAAACGCGAAAATTGCGGTGAACTGCTAAACGGTGAGAGAGGCCTCGTGTCGACCGACACTCGTGCATCTCAGCGCGGGCGTGACCAGTTGCCTCGCTGTGGCGGACATATTGGATGTCCACCGCAGAGCATGGATGCGGCTATCCGAGGCTGCCTCGTGCAGATGAGGCTCGCTCCGGGGACGAACCTGAGAGGGCAGCATCAACTTTGGGTACGGTACGCTCTCCTGCAAAAATTCACGCCGCAGGAGTGGAAGCAATAAACCCAAATGAGCCTTTGCCTAAAATTTACCCAAGCCAGAGGCAATATAATTATGGCTTAATGACCCTAAATTATGTTTTAATAAAGAAATGAGTTTTTTTTCAATTTAGCCATCATTTTACGAATGCATGGTCCCAAGGAGGAGTGGAATACAGATATGATTATCTCTTGCTTTGACTATATCTACATCTACGTCATACCCTGCAAGCCACCCAAAGGGTGTGTGGCAGGGGGTGCTTCCACACTAGGCATGCATGAATTATACTGCAGAAATTACATTGAAACCATCGAACCACACATTCAACGCGCCAATTATAAATCTACTGACCAAGAAACATTCTATCGTCAATCGTTCCAACATGCAAGGGATACAAAGACTACTACTACAGATTCAAAATATCATGCATAAATAAGAACATCAATATTTACATCATGTATGAATAAGAATGTAGAGAATATTAAAAAAATCTACAGTCTAGCTAATCTTTCGATTCGCACTATTCATGACGACGATCACAGCTGTTATGGTCCCGAATGGTAAGCGGAAAAAATGACATTTTATACCTATCGGTTCTACAATCTATCTCTCTAATTTTATTGGTGCAATCTAATCTGCTGTAGTACGAGGAGTTCAATAGTATGTTTTTTTTCACGTCGTCAGAGAAATATTTTTCCTGAAATTTAGTTAAGCGGTTAAGCCTATAAATTAACCTACGCTGCGATTGCGATTCCCATACCAATTCTTCTAACAATCCAGACACACTACTAAACTTATCGTAGCATCGTTTTACAAACCTAGCTCCTCTTCGCTGCACGCGATCTAATTCTGATATCAACCCCGCTTCATAAGGATACCATACACTGGCAGCAAATTCCAGACGAGGCCTGACGATTGACTACCTATTGACTTTAAAATTCACAGGACTTATGGTGTGAGCGACGTGCCTATCTAATGTGAGGAGCAAGAGACCACCGACCATTATAAATGCGTGTCCAATTAAATGGTCAAACCTCAGACGGAACATTCTAGTTTGAATATGTGATGATGGTTGACATACCCAAATTGAAATGACAGGAGTTCCGTCCAACAGTTATTGCTTAGTTTCTCGCTGTGACAAGCAAAATGGGAGGAAATGGAAGCACCCATTACACGTCAACTGTGACTTCATATGCATCTTCCATCAGACGTCAGGGAATCTATAATTTTTGTTTTTTCTCCTTTTTGTTCTTTGGCACGCTAAATTCGGTCATATTACCCTCAAAAGTATGGCAATCTCATTTAATCAACGATGACGGCTTTTACATAGTCAGCATAGTAAAGATCAAAAATTGTCTTCCACTTTTCTATAGATTACTCTCCTGGTCTTGCTTAGGAGGCAACAACTCCTGTTCCAGTTGATAATTATGCTAACGCTAAAACTTTTAACCATTTTCTACCTGTTAACTGGTTGGATAATGGCTTTTGAAGTTCGTTCGTGATAGTCAGATGAAACGCAAGTCCCTCCACATCTCATCATCTCAATCCATAAATTTGTTCTCCGTTTCTAAGCAATGAAAAAGCGAGCTTTTCCCTTCATTTTTGCGCTAAAAACTGATTTTCTATTTGGAGATACATTTACCATCTTAGACAGCGTAGGATTAGATTTCAAGTAATCAAGGGTGAACGAACTGTACTTCTTTGACGCATTCACAGCCGCCAATTGTTTCTTTTTGACTGCATTTTTGGCATATGTCACATCTTCTTTCTTCATGAATTAGGTACCTGTTTTTATCCAGGTCAAAAATGCAAAAATTTATAAGTTCTCGTTGATTTTTCTTGAGAGTAATAGAGAAAAAAAGACAGGAAATATATAAAAATGAGATGGTCAGACAGATAGGGATGGAAAAAAGATAAAGGCTGAGAAAGACAGAGGTTGCATGAAAACCAGAATGTGTTCTCCTCCGTTGGCGCACCGATAAATTAAAATTGCTCTCTAATACTTACGTCTTAAAATCATTCGCTGATAGATCATTATAGCCCAAAAATACCCTCGGACGTAAATTTGGAAAAAAAATGTTCAAGAGGAACCTTTTTCTTCTGGTCAAAAAAATGGTCCCAATATCGTCAAAGCGATATTGAACACTCATCAACAAGGCGGTACTAGGAGCAACATACCCAAAAACAAAAATATTCACCAAGATAAAATGATCTCATCCAAGTATGCCAAGCAATTTAATGGACTAAAAGAATTCTGAAAATATCTGAGGTTGAATTATAGGCAAATTCCCGACGGTGAGATCCTTACTAAAATGAAAGTCGTCTAGCTCCAACACATCGACTTAAAGTTCATTCTAAACACGATATTTGTGCCGCTGTTTGTATGACAAAGGAATTTTGTTAGCTGGTTACAGAGCGTAGCCTCTATTTCCTGATTTTTTTCTGGAGCGATAGCAGGAACAGGGGAGATATTAGATACACACGTTTACCCTTTGTACTTCTATGGATATTTCAAGCCAGTTAAAAAATAAAAACTAACGATATGCCTGATTCAGACGCATATTTAATAGTCCGAATTTTTATTCCCTTGAGGAATGCACTGAAATGTCTTCATCCCTAATCCAACAGTTGAAAATACACATATGATATTAGTCCTCATTCACATCTTCAATTGTCGGTCAATACCTATTAGAACATTCTTCCCAGTAGCAAACACATTTTAGCACGTCAAATTTTACATCTGATCCACGCTTGTTATAATTACATAAACAGAAAACGGTACGGCAATCCATTGTTTTAATTGTATTGTTCCACAATACAATATTTTTTACTGTCAAGCAGTTTTATAACTTGAATCCTACATATGTGCTCCCCAGTATGTCAATAGTTCGGAAATCTTACAAAAGAATTAATTCAATAATAGATACAGTCATCTAATAATAGATACTCAGTAAAAAAACTTCATTCTACACATATTTTGAGTAGTTTAATGATAGAGTCTCCTAAAAATTACCTTTAATCAGCATCTACTAAATAAATACGTTGATCATTTCTTCGATAAATTTCGCATTATGTAGGTTACACCACATTGAAAACCAAAATAAACACCCATCAAACATCTCAAAAGTACATTTGTCTATTTCCCTAAGTGAACAGCATTTAGCCTCAATAGGAAGGAATACTAAATATGAAAATACGAAGTTGTAAACTGTGCATCTATTGTTGAGTAACGGAACCGGTACGCTCTCTTTCTGAATAATATAATTAAGTACTTATAAACTGAAGTCACCGAGAAATACGACATTGCAGAACTTCACTTTAAACTTACTGGACGAGCTCAAAACTGCAGGTGAATACTTGGGCGCTGATGATCAACTCGTGACTCAAAGAACCCGATTGATGCAAAAATATACTTACTAGTGAGTATCCTACCTGCTGCTAACATATCAAGAATGCATTACCCCCATCCGCATCAGTAATCCTAAAACTTTTGCTTAAGTAATCCTAAAATCCTAAAAATATGTGTGTCAATCAAAGGTAGCTAAAATGTTCAACGACACTTCGTCTTTTTGAGGACTGTTATCAAATCGAGTATATAGGAAATACAGAGAAGAATGAATTCTACACTCTCCAAGAATAGTGTCCCTCTATCTCAAATATCAGTCACAGTTATATTTATCGTACCCCCGTAGAATATGAATTAGTGAAACCCTCTTTGAATATACTCGTGAGTAAAATAAATTTAAGACGCCTTGAAACCGCTCTGACGGTCACTTTTGGAAGTTTGACGCTTCTGTTCGGAATTACAACGCCGGAAATGGGTTGAGGAGACTGGACACAAGATGGACGGGGTCGATGATACAAGTGAAGGAAAAATGATGACTTAGGGATGTGTCCATGTCTTTCTGAGTTGAATGGGGAAATTAATAGTTGTGGGATGTCGTATCTTCGTCCTTGTACTTGAATTTGTCAATCCTCATCAGTCTGTCCTGACCTGTTTGGATTTTGCTCGTTTCTTCACTCTCACAAGGGGAGTGTCAGGTAGCCGGGTCTCAGATTTTATTCAAACTTAGTAGTTGTACAGACCGCTGTATGTGGTTCATAAATCATCCCACATATAGGGTTATATAACCAATAGTTTAAACAAAAAAGGCCTTTAAGAATTTCAATATTCCCTTCAGACGGGCCTCCCACATAACTGACAAGCTGGACGGGTGGTTGACGTGCTCGTCTCCGGTCTAGAGACACAAGTTCGATTCCAGTACGGGGTATGTTTCTTCCGCTTTTTTTTTTAGTTTTTCTTTTACGGCATCCTACAATGCGTTCAAGATTTTTTTTATTTTTACTCGAAATATTATTTTTGCGCGAGGCAAATTTTTCATTTGCATACACGACGTCAGGCTTTAGTCTCTTTTTTTCGGTCGATGGCAGCCTTATAATTATGTCACTTCCTTATCTTTTCACGACGTATTTCCATGATTCCATCATGCACATGATTTCCATTTTCTTTAATTATTTTATAATACTGTCTTCATATTTTTACAATTCAAGCATAATTCTTAATAATATTCAAATTTTTCGTAGCTTGTCAGTTATTTGGGTGGCCCGTATAAAGGGAACTTTGAATTTTTTAAAGGCCATTTTCGTTTAAACTGTTGGTTATATAACCCTATATGTGGGGTGATTCATGAACCACATACAGCGGTCTGTACAACTACTAAGTTTGAATAAAATCTGAGACCCGGCTATCTGACACTCCCCTTGTCAACCGAATTGTCCCGAACGACGAGTGATGCATCAGGTTGCATCAGTGACATTTTAATAAAGTGATTCTATTGCCTCGCCCTTCAAAGCCATACCCCACTGGGGTATTACCCCAGCCGGAATCCCATCTCAACATCGGGTTAGTAAAAGTCATTGCAATCATTTCACCAAAGAATAACGTCGCACTACCACGCTCTGGGTGCAAATAGAGGCGATTTAACACCAATTTATTGAAGAATAAACATCATTTTCTCCGTAAATGCTCCTAAAAATGGCATAATGAAAATAAATGACGACTCGCAACGGAAAATAAGAATCGAAAAATAATATTTTAGTATCATCCACAGCCTTTTTATTCTGGTCGCAGACGATCACGCGTGATTAAAAGGGATTTAAATAGCCTGATTCCGATATCTCCTCCAGTTAATTCAAAATTTTACAAGGGATCAATGATTAACCTCCGACGTTTGAAAAATTATCAACGAGGAATCAATAGCAAAATCGTGTTCTCACTTTCTGAAAACTTTCTCGCGTACGTATCGTCCGGATCTTTGATGAGTCGCGTGGCCTTCTTTAATGGGCAAAATTTTCATTTCGAATGCATCTGCAAATCCATATGCGTGTCTTAATATGGGATGCATTCCATTCGATTTCATGACAAGATGTGGAAAATCCACGATTGAAAGCTGTGCTTGACTGCCCTGAAAAATAGGATTCACGCGTCAGTACAAAAACAATCCAGATGTTTCGTATAATTCTACTCCGAATGAGCGCGAGAGATTAGCACCTCTTTGGTCCATAATTCTCTTTTTGCTTTAATTTTTCCTACTCTATCCCCAGCATCTCCCCGTTCCAAATCCTGTCCACGGTCGTATTTTTTTACGTCAAGGTGTTTATTCACACATCATAATTATTCATACATCATAATTACACGCGCGAATATTTAAAGTAAAACGTGCAATAACTTAACAAATACAGTTCCAATTTTTAATTTTTACCTTAATCTCTCTGATTTTTTTAGTTCACTCATATTATGTGGTATAACATTGAATTCTTTTGGCACAACAACCTTAAATGTACTACAACCGTACTTTGTATAATGCGGTGGTACCAAATAATTTCTTTTTCGTCTAAAAATTTCAATATTTTTCGATGTACGTGTTATTTCATAGTTATTACAAAGAAGTTATCTAATATTGTGATATACCTGTATAATTTATCCAAACTTAGAATGCCTACCATTTAGGTTACTCCTCTTTTATGAACACTTTATATGAACTGTTTATACCTATGTTTCAACTTTGTGCATTTTCCAATTTTCATACAAACGCGTCAAAACGTGTCCCAGACGCCGCAAGAGCGGTTCCATTGTGCCCCAAATTTATTGTCCGGAGTGGCATCTTAAAACATCGGAAAAAAAATTACAGCGCAGGGAATTGTCAATGCCTTCTTTCGCCAATCAAAAATGAAACTGAGGATTCCATCGACAAATAATTGTTCACAAAAGTGGAGTAACCCAAATGGTAGGCAATGACCCCAGCCACTGCGCTGTGCGTTTTAACAGAACGCTTTCCGGGAGTTCATTTGGAGAGCACTGCAAGCATAACGACAAATTTTAAGTCAAATTGGAATTCAATGATAACTTCCGAAATAAAGAACCAATACTCACAGCGATATGGGGTCGGGCGTTGCTTTTACATCGATTTGCATGCATACAAATTTGAAATAATACACAGTTTCTGGTGTCTCCTAGAATAAACTTAGCCACCACACTCTTGTAATTATGTAAAGCTATTACGGGAAGAACTATGTCCGGTACAGAGTAAGCCATGAGCCTTGATTTAAAAAAATGCTAGTTGCAGTTTATAAAGGAGCAAATTTATGCTAAACATAATTCATATACTCCGAATTATGCATGACGCAACACGGCTATTGATTTCTGATAAAGTCTTCTCGGGGTTTTCCACCAGATGAGGTAATTGTTGGCCGAAGTTTCTATGGCTACCTTCGCCATCGAAACGTCGGCCAACAATTACCTAACCTGGTGGAAAACCCCGAGAAGACTTTATTTATATCATACGCCAGGAAAAAACCAAATCATAATGCTATTGATTTTTCATCATTACTAGTTGAGCGAATCAGGCGATTTTTTTTGTGGAAAAGGAGTACAGATGCCATGATCTCACAATAAGTTTTTGTTCACTTTCCACAGAATTGAATTCACCGACCAAGGTTTTGACATGAGCTACGTCATTTTCAAGGTACAATTTTCACCTAATGCAAGCTTAAATATATGTTTTTGAACGGGTCTGGAAGGGGGGGATGGTGGAGGGTAGGGATGGAATGACGTAAGGTATAGATAAATGACGTATTCAGTGGGGAGGAAGGGTGAAGGAACAGAGGGGGCTTGTTTGGAATAGGCTGTCTCACAAAGGACGAGTCAAGTAACATTGATAGCGATGAATGTTCAGGATACAAATAATCACTAGCAATGGGTATATTTTTGTTTTTACATGCTGAAGAAATTTCATACAGCTCCATGAAGTCGAGTTTTTTCCCTTTACATTGATTGTGTAGAACGGTAGCATTAAATTTACTGCAGTGGATATTATCCATGAGGTGTCAGCAAAATATGACTTGGACACACATTTGAGCCAGCACTTTATGTGTCCATTCATCCGGGTACTAATTGTCCGTCCACTATGCCCAATGTACAAAGCACTATAATTTGGTGCATCATAGGATAATTTGTGCACTCCACTCTGGTCCTTGTGATCATATTTATATTTTGAGTTGAATAGTATATTCCCAATTGTTACGCGGTTGTAAAAAGATATATTTAACTTCTCCTTCGGGAAAACGTTATAGTTTTATATGACAATGGGCCGAAAAATGGTATTTCGCACCACGATTTAGCGGCACGTCAACACAAGGTTGAAGTGAGGGCCTCAGTAAGTTTGGTGTTTGTTGACGAAGGGTGCCAATTGTTTACGGCTTCTGGAGATTTTCTCTGTTCGATTTTAATTGTCTAGCCGTAAGAAGCTCACCCCATCTTTGTGATGGCCTTCCAACAAGTCAGAGGTTGTAGCGTGGTCTGAAGAAATGCATGGAATTTTGCGCCGATTTCTCGTCCCGCATATCATCCTTCATCTGTTCGCGCAGCGCAGAACTATAAAGGGCCCCAAATTGGGGTCTGCGCTGTCGTAGCCCGTGGCGACAACGTGACGCGGAGCTTTAAAGGCACCCTTAGCTTACTGCCGCCGTCCTCGAAATTAAATTCAAACACGGAAAGTCCTAAGAGAGAAGCTTCAGGGAAAAACCATTTTGGACAGAATGCAAAGCGAAAGCATCACAAAGGGCTACCATGAGGAGAATGCCAACGAATGGGTTAATGGGCGGAAGTAGAAATGGAATGATTATTAATGAAGACTTCTCGTGTGTGTCAGTTCTTTGTCCAGAGGACGATGGGCGAGTGGCACGTCGAAACGTCGGCCGTGGAGATACTGACCCGGAGCAATTTCCCAGGAATCTTCATAAATATCACCCAACAGGAAACCCAAAGATCCTTCAGTAAAATGGAATGGTCCCAACGATATAATGAACTTAATATAATGGAAGAATAGTTAAGATTTGATTTGATTTATTTGCTATTTATTGCATTGTACATAGATAAATATACATACAAATAATTACGGGCAGCAGCCCAATTAAATGATATTAAAAAACTTATATAAATGGACACTAAATAATACATTTTAAATTCTATAATAAGTATAAAAACAACATAAATACACTTCTAAAGTTGAAAGTAAAACATATTATGACAAGGCATTTAAATTATGGTAATTATCACATGTTTACGATTTTATAATGATTTGTTTAACGTGCACATATATAAGATGCCAAATAAAAGTAACATTTTTTTGGTAAAGATTGCCGGGGATAAGCTTCCAGGTGGAGTATGAGGTGTAGGAGGACTGAGGAAAAGATGGCAGGACAATGTCAATTCAAGAAGTTGCAAGCGGGACAATGCAGAGATGGAATATTCTGAGCATGTGAGGAAGGAAAACGGCGCGGGCCTGGGAAGAGTAGTGGGAAGAGGAAGAAGCATTGAGCGCGTAGGTCATGGAGCGCCCGATCACCACATCAAGCGTACCACCAGTTCACACGGAGCGGCACTTTTCTACTTCGAGGAGGCATTTCCACCCTCGACGACTCGTTCTGCACGGCACGTTCATGAAAGGGACCATGCCATGACCACAGGATGGCCCTCGGCCACGGGAATCGGCGAGGCCGGGAGACCATAACAGCCACCGACGAGACTTTTAACTAAGTAGCTATTGTGGCTAGTCAGTTGATGTCCTGCCCAACGCTAGTTTCCTTCTACATCTACATCACCAACTTGCACTACAGCGAAGAAAATTACTTTCCCCAACACGCACCACATAATGGATATGCTGCTATTGCTACAGAATCTAACAAAACAATCTATAATTTAATTATGTAAATGTGACAAAGGAATCATGCAGGTAAAATGCATATCATATTGTTAGCACTACTCGACAGATTAAGAAACATGCATGAGGGTGCATATGAATTAATCAGCTACACTACCTGTCAACTAACCTAAATCAAAGTCTCAACGCTGCCATTATGGCGTCTAATCGATCGCGGAAAAAAACGACCTTTTAAACCTCTTTGTTCTCCCCAATTTCTCTCTCATGACGTGATTCACCGCAGTGTGTAACCCCTCACAAGACATTGACAACTTCCTCCGAAAATAAACTAGCCCTATACTCACTCAAAAGATTGTGTGTAATTCTCAATCGACGGTCCGAAAGCACCTAATCCTCATCCGCTACTATGTACCAACAGTGGGTCAAACGTGTTTGCGGTGTGACTCTTGTATCTATGTGCATTTATGTAGCCGTTAAAAGCACATATAAAACCATCTTGCATTGGTGGCATACCTGTAATGAAGCGCAAATAGTGAAATATCGATTCCTGACAAGTTATGACAGGTTTATGCGGATGCTATAGTGGTCGAAGTTTCATTTATTTCTAATTAAGTACAGTGTTTTTCATGTCGCGAAAACTAACCCCCTGCCACACATCCCTTGAAATATCTCGCAGGGTATTATGTAGATGTAGAAGGAATGAGTCCCGAGGGAGAATAAACATTGAATGCAGAAAAGAGAGCACCAAGGTTACTGTCGGCGCGTGTGATTCGGCTAGGCGTTTCGCCTAACGGGACCTCTCACTTCGTCCATTATAAATATCACTCGATTTAAATTAAACGCGCTTATAGATGTTTTGGACAATAACATATTGGAAACGTTCAAGGCATGCCAATTGCAACGAGACCAAGAACGAAATCTCACGATGCCCCAGTTTTGAAATGCAATAATTTTAAATAATTAATAATAACTTTATTTCTATGAAACATACAAAGCTGAAACTCGCAAAATCTATAGAAAACATATCTATCCTCCATTTAAAGAAATATAGTTGTCATTGAAGAACTTGTGTTTTAGTTACAACGTGTCAAAGTCGGAGCTTTTCCCGCGCGCCGTAAATAACCGGTACTTTTTACGTTATAACTGTAGTAAAAAATATAACAATTGATCAAAAAATTGTTATTTGCCATTAAAAAACGTAGAAATGAATGAGAAAAATGATGGTGTCGTTAGGTTTTCTGTAAGTCTTTTCGTTAACTTTTTATTTGTACCCAAACTCGAGTGCACATAATTTCTGCGCCGACAGTAGACAGAATATGCGAGATTTCGTGACCACAACAGAATCGCAAAAAGGTACCCAATATATAAAAATGATCAAATAAGTATTCATAACACTCCTTCACTCACAGTGTAAAGGACATGTAGGGTGTCCTGACGCCTGCTGCAACGAGCTTGTTGGGCCAGCGTAACGCGGCATGGTTGTGAATGTGGAGAGATATGAAAGGCATCAGGCAATCAGTTCCCATAATGAATTACTGATGATATTGATGTTTACAAGACGTGGAGTTAATCTACTAAAGATGATTAGCCTGCTTTACGCATCGATTGCTCGCCCGAATGAGTATTAACTTCGTCAAAAGCTTTCGTCGCGCAGATTTTCGCTCCCTTTGACCTCCTCCTCCCCGCTTGTCCCTCCCTAAATAAAGTCACATGCGAAAACCTAAAAACTTCACGCTCATTCTAATGACATTCAATTTCATAGGACCGCAGTTTCCCACGATGAAATGTACTCCCAATGAATTGGAAATCAGGTCGTTCGGGATCTAATTCTGCGTAATTTAAAATATCAAAAAAGGGAATCAAAGGAAACGAAGAAATTCTTAGCCGAAGAGATAGATAGAAAGAGATTCATTGGATCAATTATTTTCGTGACTGAAACAAATGGACAAGAGAATATCTACCACAGTAATAAAAAGAGCACTAGGTACTTTTCCATGGAAGTTTTTATTTGAATCGACTAGTTTCAACGCGAGTAAAAGTAAGTAAGTAGTGAGTAAAAGCACCATAGAAAGAAAACCTAAATTTATAATAGAAAATGAGGAAATTGAACAAGTGAAATATTTCTATATTTAGGTAAAATGCTTACTGAGGATAGCAGATGTTGTGCAGATATAAAGAAAAGGGTGTCATTAACAAAACAGGCCTTTCAAAATAAGACAAACCTTCTAACAGACAAGGATATGAATATCGAAACTCGGAAAATGTTCGCAAAAACATTCCTTTGGACTAGATTTCTCTATGTTAGCGAGAGTTGGACCCTCCGGAAACGGGAAAAAGAGCAATTTGAAACAGCAGAGATGTGGATTTGGAGGATGCTTAAGATAAGCTGATCGGAAAAGAAAAGTAATGAAGAGGTTTTAACGGAAATAAACGAAAAGGGAACCCTACTCAACACCATGGAAAATAGAAATATAAAAATTTTTTTGGACATCTCCTGAGACACAATAGATCTTTTGTCAATGTGATGGAGGGGAAGGTGCTCGGGGAGAAAGGTAGAGGAAGACCAAAGTTACAGAACTTGAAGAGGGCGCAAGAACTGATGGGGACGGAAAATGATCGGCAGTTTAAGAGATTGGCAGAAAACAGGACCATTTGATTGCAGCAACAAGGCGGAGCCTTCAGTTAAAGAAGAAGCAGAAGAAGTTTCAACGCACGGGCGTCATCTTCAGGTGTATTAGGCAACTGGTATGGCTTCAGGTATCAGACGACTATGCGTTGGAACTAGTCCCACCAGATAAAAAATTCTGTGGAAAAATATCTAGGGCTCTTTTCATCGCTGGAAATGAATTTCCACGAAGTCGCGCTTGCATTCACCACCCCCGGAATCGCCCAGGAATGAATTCCCGAAAATGACAAGTGAACTGGCTTTTCTTTTCAGACAGACATTCAGACGAGACATTCAAAGATGGAAAATAAACGAATTGGACGTGAGAAAGTTCATTTGGTAGCCATGAGACTATAAGGTGTCTTGAACCAGTTGCAGTGGCAGCAAAAACCTTCTCTGCCTAAAACATTCTTCTATCTGCAGAGAAGTGTTCCCTAATCTCTAACTAATTCAACTAATGCCATAAAAATATTTAGTACAGGAATTGTAATGAGAAAAACTCCCATATGACACTACAAATCAATCATATCCTCTTACTTTGCAAAAATCGCGATGAGCACGAGTATTGGCATGAGCATCTGAAACCTTTCACTTTATCACGAGGCTCTGAGTGCTCTCCCCAGTGAGTTACTAAAAGTAATTGGGACAGAGGCGCGGAAATAAGCTGAGAATATTTAAATACCCTCTGTAACGGATGATTGCGAAAGGGAAACGTCAAGTAACAGTGACGACCACATTGGCCCAATGGGTCGGGTAAACGGTAAAGTTGGTTGGGGGATTTCGGGACGGGGGGATATCGGGGAATGCGTCACCGCGAATATTTGGGAGACTAGCTTCGCCATCTTGGTTTGATCTTTTCGCGATCACATCATGCTCTGTCGATAAAACAGGAATGAATGTTAGAATCTGATAAAAGCCCTCGCGGGCATTAAGATTCACACCGGAACATCTTACGAAAAACATGGACGGAAGATAAAATGGAGCTCCTACATCTAATACTTGCTATGCACCGACAATATTTTAAATGTTTTCTAACAATTAAGGAGACATCTCCCTAAATTCTCAACATTCCAGTAATCTGAAAGGAGTGCGAACTCATTCTATCTTAAATTATCAACACGCTTAATCAAAGCACGACCTTCTCAATCTCTTTTTGAAAGGGTTGAGCGAGCAGATCGAAATTCGAGTCAAGTAGGGTTCAAAAAAGAATGAAGTTCAACTCCACTCGAGAACATTTATGAAGCTCGAGTTGAGTCGATTGGTTAATCAGTCATTGAAAAAAAATGGTATACCATAGTCATGAATATATATTATGGATTAAAATTTTTGGAATCGTTGCCTAGGTATTGTGTTGCCTCAATTTCCACATTCAGTTCACTCAGTCCTTGGCGCCACTTAGAAAAAAGTCTTCTCAATCGAATCGTAAATAGCCGTTGTTGACTGTTGTTAACGTAAGACTGAGGTGATTATTCAATAACGATTGAAGAGATATAAACTACTTGATGGTTTGAATAATAGCTGACTATTTTTGAGTCCTAACAGTTACTTCATAATTGCCAGAGAGGAAATATTTACAACAGGAAGTGTGTAAGAGGCATATGAAACTTCCATCGTGAGCCTTTTCTCTGGTGTAAGGATCTTTTACTGTAAATTAATATTCAGCTACATGTTTTTGGTTTATTACCTGTCTTAGGAATCAGAAGGTATGATCTAGATAGATTGATGTGGATGTTAATGTGTAACCTACTATACATGTGTGGCCTTGGAGTAGGGTCAGCAATCTCTCCTTTATTTAAATATCTTTCTCGGGCTTCGCACCGGGTAATGTTTTCAAAATCCGCCGACGTTTCGAAAAACGACTTGTTTTCCATTTTCAAGGCACGTGTTATTTCCGCCGTGACCGCTATAACACTATTTTAAACTGGCCGTTGATGCCCCAACAATGAAGGTTGCGATCCCTATGATTGGCTGAGGTGTTCCGCTGGCCGTTGAATCATTTTCTCGTCTTGATAATACATTTGATCACAGGCTACCAGGTATTACTCAGTTGGAATCCGGTATTTCTATAAAAGTTATGCGGATACAATCGTATCTCGATGGCCTCTTTGATAATGCGGTCCCAGTAACGGTGTGCGCGGCAAAGGATTTTTGCATTGGTCCATTTAATGGCATGGTCTTCGTTGATGCTGTGTTCCGCCACTGCCGACTTCTCTGGTTGCGCCAATCTCAAGTGCCTACGATGTTCTTTAAGCCTGGATTCAATTGTTCGACCAGTCTCCCCCACATATATTTTGCCACATTCACACGGAATCTGATATAACCCTGGTGTCTTCAAGCCGGTGGGATCTTTTGCCTTAACCAACTGGTCCCTTAATTTAGTGTAACGTTTGATAGTCACTATTTACACGTTCCAGTTTCCTTTCCATTCCTGTCCTATGACGCATCCTGCGCATGCGCTCTAATCTATTCCGGGTGGCGAGACCCGGAATAGATTAGAGCGCATGCGCAGGATGCGTCATAGGACATGAATGGAAAGGAAACTGGAACGTGTAAATAGTGACATATTTAATTATTGATGTTTATGTTGTTAGGGGGTTGTTGATGAGAGGAGAGAGAGGATTGTTGGGAGGGAGAAGACAAGGGAAGGTGGCTCGAAGTAGTGAGGCAAAAAGAAACTGTATCTTTAAGAAAATAAAGAGGATTTGAAACAAAACAAACGTCTGACGTTACAGACGTAGACGCGAACCCACTTTTCTGGCGACGAGGATGGGATATTCATCACGGGTTTGAAAAAAATAGCCCGTGGAATGTGAAAAGACGCAGGGGCCGGATTGAGCGTCGTGAATCGGAATCGGAGAGCGACATCCTTTTGGGAACTGACTAATTGTATCTACGGTTGCCGGTTCGAGGAAGCAGACTGGAGGCAGTATTTGCTTCAAGGAGAGTTGCAGAAAGGCGCAGCGGTGTGTGACGAAGTTGGAGCTGCGAGCTGAGACGTCTTGGTTTTTTTTCCGTCGACGGCTGGAAGTCGAGTTGCGGAAGGAGTGGACGGGCTGCAGTTGATCGCGTTGATGTGGCGTTTTGCTGCGGAATAGGTGAGTACCCTTTTTTGCCAGATGGTTGAGAATACTGGGTGCTGTTTCTGACTTCCACATATTAGTGAGCTGTTTAGGTGATAGATTTGTGAAAAAAAACTTTAATGATGTCGTATTTGGCCAGAGCCCCTAAAGATATTTTGTGCAAAATCGCATATGAAGTAGGAGCTGACGTGGGGAGGGAAGCTAGAGTCGTAGAGTACAAACAAGCGATAGTAAAAAGTAAAGATTATGATGAGGAATTTGTTAAAGAGATGCTGAAGTTTTTGACAGAAGAGAAAAGATTGGAACGGGAACGGGAGGCAGAAGAGAGAAGGTTGGAACGGGAGGCGGAAGAGAAAAGATTGGAACGGGAGGCAGAAGAGAAAAGATTGGAACGAGAAGACGCTCGAAGACAGAGAAGATTTCAGTTAGAAATGGAGAAACTAAAATTTTCCCAAACCAACTTAAACCGCGAGTGTGATGGATTGGAAACGGAGATCGCTCAGAGGATATTGCCGAAAATAGATTTAACTCGGCATATCGATAAATTTGACCCTCACGGGGAAAACATTAGTTCATACCTTGAACGTTTTGAAAGGCAGGCTGATAGGGCATAAGATCCCGGAACACCAATTAGTATTTTACTTGACGGGGTTACTACCAAACGAGATCAACGATATAATTTCCCGAGAACCTAGAGAAAAAGCTGATAGTTATGAATTCGTGAAAAAATTACTTCTTAAGAAATACAAATCGAGTTCAGAAATGTTCAGACAGTTATTTTACAAGCAGTCTAAATCAAATGGTACGGCGTAGAGTGATGTAGTACGTAAATTGACTGATTATTTCCAAGGATGGATTGAAGGCATGAATGTGAATTCTTTTGAGGAGTTAAAAATACTGATGGTGACTGATCAAATGATTAAGAAATATCATAAAAGGGAAACTGTGGAAGCGATAGTAAATTTTTTATCGCAAGTCCCTGACAGAGAAACGAAGATTGTTCAGGACAGCAACCCCAAAGATCCCAAAGAATGGAAAGAAGCAAGCGCATTATCCGAACGTTTAAATGTTTCTCAGATTAGTAGTCTTAGGGAGTTGTTGAAGATGTATGCAGAAATATTTACGGATAAACCTGGTATAACGGATATAATGCAACATGGCATCGAGTCTGTCGATTATGAGAAGGTGCAAATCAAGCCATATCGCTTGTCACCACGACAAGCAGAGATTTTAAAGAAATGAGTGAAAAAGAAGGTGGATGTGGGAATAGTCGCAGAAGGCCCTTCCGAATACGCATCGCCAATGATATTGGTGGAAGTGCCGGGGAAGGACCCGAGACCATGCGTGGATTATCGAAGATTGAGCAAAAAAATCAAAACACAGTATTTCCCAGTACCGAATGTGGAGGAGTGTGTGGAGAGAGTAGCTCGAGCCAAGTACATCACTCTGTTTGATTTAACTAAGGGATACTGGCAGATTCCCATGACTGAACGAGCAAGTATTTACGCTGCATTTATAACCAGTTTTGGAACTTTTAGACCATTGCGAATGACCTTTGGATTGAAAAATTCTCCACATGATTTTTGCCGTATAATGACTGAAGTGCTTGGAGAAATTTGCTGTGCCGTACATTGATGATGTAGCTGTATATTCAGAAACTTGGGATGAGCATCTGAAACATCTCGAAACAGTACTGACTAGAATCAAAAATGCAAATCTAACAATAAAACCTGGAAAATGTAGACTCGCTCAGCATTCTGTGAAGTATCTTGGTCACATAGTGGGACAAGGAAAACTATCACCGGCAGGTACAAAGATTCAGGCTGTGAGACAATACCCGACACCGAAGACCAAAACGGAGATAAGAAGTTTCCTAGGATTGGCGGGATATTATCGAAGGTACGTTCCTGATTTTTCTCGAATAGCAGCACCCTTAACAGATGCAATAAAAGGAAAATCCCAGAAAGGTAAGATAGAGTGGACTAAGAAATGGAATCAAGCATTTAATAAATTGAAGGAGATGCTGGTGGCGGAACTAGGGATTGGAAAATCGATTTCGATTTTAATCGAAAATCGATAATCACACTCCGATTTTTGATTTAACCGTAATCGACTTTTTGTTTTGAAAAATCGTTCAAAATCGATTCTAGCTGATCAATTTTCGATTTTTAGCTTGCTACAGCATTTGAATTTTGCCCCCTCGCTTTACTCGGCGCCACGCTATTTCACTCTGCATCGCTGGTGGGGGAACCTCGGTGGTGCTTCGGACACCGGCAGGTTGGAGTTGCCAACTGTAGGGCTGCGGATTTTTATTACAATAATTCCAGTCTAGGCGGAGACTCACACTCGGAAGTAATACATTGTAGACCGCAAGACGAAGATTAGAAATGATAATACGCGTTGACATTGTGCCTTTTTTGTAAACGTTTTCTCGATAAATCGCTTCAGAGCACTCGTCTTCTGCAAAAAAGATTCGCCCAGTCCGAATATCGTCTTCGGCGCATGGGTTACTAATATATGTGTAATTTACTTGTTATATTACCTATATGTATATAATTATCTGTTATGCATTACTACTTTCCTGCATACCTTATCAATATCTTTAAAATAATAAATTGCATTAATAAATTTTACCGTATTCAGTTCTTATCCCTAGTGCTTCCATTACCCCATATTTCGCATTGTGTTAGAACAGCACATCCGTACTTCAGCAGACAATTACTTTACTATTTAAAAATTTCGATTTCGATTTTTCGATTATTTTGGGCAAAAGATCGAATTTTTAGAAAATCGAATTTAACCACCGAAATCGAAAGTCGATTAATCGAAAATCGACTCTGGATTTAAATTTCCAATCCCTAGCCGGAACCGGTGCTTAGTGCACCAGATTTTTCCAGAGAGTTCGTGTTGAAAACGGATGCGTCGGATTTGGGAATTGGCGTGATTCTTATTCAAGCAGATAACATAAACACCCCATTTTATACATGAGTAAGAAGTTCAATGAAACAGAACGTACGTTTAGCACCATCGAAAAGGAATGTGCTGCAATGGTTTGGGGGGTGAAAAAGCTTCACGTTTATCTAGATGGCCCCAGGCCATTTAAAGTAGTGTCGGATCACAATCCTTTACGATGGCTAGATAGAACGTCAGGAAGTAATCCAAGGCTGTTGAGATGGTCATTGATGCTTCAACAATACGATTTTGAGGTCGCACACCGGCCAGGGTCAGCTCATAAGAACGCGGATGCGCTAAGCAGGCCAATAGGCAACATCAGATAGTTTGGAAGTCGGGAACCGTGTTCGGGTGTGGCGCCGTCTGGCAAGGGGTACTCCAACGGGATCTCAGTAGGATTTTGTCCGGTGATGTAAGTGTTAAAACATCCCTGGACAAAATTCTTCAAAGGGTGGAGGAAGACTGCAACGTTTGATATTTAATTATTGATGTTTATGTTGTTAGGGGGTTGTTGATGAGAGGAGAGAGAGGATTGTTGGGCTGGAGAAGAAAAGGGAAGGTGGCTCGAAGTAGTGAGGCAAAAAGAAACTGTATCTTTAAGAAAATAAAGAGGATTTGGAACAAAACAAACGTCCGACGTTACATTAGATGGTGGCAGATGGATCGTTTTAATGTAAAAACGATACAGAATGCGGTGAATATTTCCCGATATAGTGGAGACATAAGGGATCAAAGCTTTCGAAACAGGTTTTTTAGGTAGCTCTCCTGCGCCACTCTCCTGGGTTTCACCGAATCTTCTTAAGGCTTTAAAAATCTGTTGTCTCCCAAAGCCATTCTGCAGAAATGTCCTTTCTAGGTGCTGAATCTATGGAGATACGATTTCACCCGCATAATTTTAATAGAGACACCGGATTCCAAATGAGTAATACCTGGTGGCCTGCGATCAAATGTATTAAAAAGATGAGAAAATGATTCAACGGCCAGCGGAACACGTCAGCCAATCATAGGGATCGCAACCTTCATTGTTGGGGTTGCCCGACAAATATCTGGTTTGTTTCCTCACGCGCCGGTGCAAATTTATACACCAAAGAGATTTACAACCCCGTCAAATTTTTTGTCAAAAATTGAGGCGGTGACACGTTGTAACCGGATAACATACTGGACCGAACATTTGGATGTGCTAATTCATGTAATCAAATAATTTTCTCATGACGCGTATTTATTTATTTATTCCTTCTTATTCCGCCAATCTAAGGTCGTATACTAGTCACAGCATATTTATTCATTAGCTCAATAAGAGAATATTGGCATGAAAACCCATTAAATAGGTGAGATGTCGAACCTAGACCTCCGTTTAGCGGGTGAGATATACCCCGAGCTGAATCACCAACCCAATAAAAAAACGAACAGTTGAATTCAAGATTTTTCTCAAGAATATCAAAAAGTCAATTCAAACATTCTTTTAATTTTTACAAGAGGAGCTTATCCATGACCTTTAGATATCGAAATTTTGTTGGTGATTGCTTTTTATGCTTACAATTGTTATGTTAATTCTCATGCGTTAAGTTTGTATAATGACCCATCATTATAATCTACAGGTCAAGGAGCTCCCTATGATAAGCTGCAAAATAAGTCGAAAAAATATGTTGAAATTATTCGGTGCCGATGCTAGAATATTTGCTTTCATTTTCGGAAATCGCATTTTTAGTACCGTTTAATTTTTTCGAACTTCGGACGCGTTCATACTGTTCGTACTTAAGTGACGAGCGATGCAAAGATGTATGTAACTATTACGATCAGATTTTCCCGTATCCACAGAATGCTAAGGGTGAAAAAATTATGTACTATCGACAAAATGCTTATTATTAAATAGTCCTCTGGTAGTAGGTCCACATTTGATTCTTGATTCCAGCTCGACTGGTGAAAGAAACACAGGACGCGTAATGAAAAAATGTTCACGAAAGGTCGATCACAGTAAACATCCTCATGTCCATCAATTTAGCCAATATCAAAATGATTTTAATGTAAACTGGAGATGGGCGGGATAGCTAATGGATTGGACTGGATGATTACTGTTTCACTAGCAGTTGCTCCCAAAATGTGATAAATATCGATTTGAGAAAAATGCCGAAATGAACATGACGATATGCCGAAAGCGAACTCGTGATGATTTAGGAAGTGCGAACGATATTTTGAGAGTCCATACTAAGCTCCGAATTTATAAGTTCCAAGATGGCTTCAGACTAATTGCGGTTTCCGAGGCTTTCCTCAGTGTTGCCAGTCATCCATGATGTCTTTAGTAGTTCCAGCGAATGCCGCATTCAGACGAGCGAACATTTTCAAGTTAATTTCTTCCACCACTGTACGTGCATAGTTATATTCGTTCCAAATTAAAGTTTCATTAAATTTTCTCGACTCACGAAAATGTACGTATTGCTGGTCTCGACTCACAAAAATGTGCGTATTTCAAATCTATATTTAATTGTAAAACACGCGAGCGTCCGTTGTAATCTCTGTCGTTACGCGCCATAAACGCGATACGCAGCGTTTCATCGGATTTAAAATTCGTCGCCAGCTTGACAGAAGGTCGTTCAGTATCGATATTAATCTTCCGTTGATGCCTACGACAATATCTAATCGAACGACCGTGACTTGAACGGCCCCACGCCATTATACGCGTTTACTTTTAGCGCACTGTCGCCACAAGTCCATAACCCCATGATTACAGTTTACCTAAGGCTGGTATTCGCAGACGGTATAATCAATCAATGATTTGTGGATCGACAATTATTCATCAATCATTGATTATTTAGATCACGTATTCATAGAAGAAAGCAATCTCCAATTCATGACTTTTTAATTATTTAGGTTAATCCGAAATCGTCGGATTACTGATCGATATTTTGTATATTTTAGGTTGGTATGAGGAATTGAAGCGGCAGCATATCTTAATCGTAACCATGAATATACACATGGATTGTTAACTCTTCGCCAGAAAGTGCTGCCTAGAATTTTGCACGTGAACAAACAATTATCTTCTTTGATAGTGGCGCCGCCACCGGTACTAGTAAGGTAAGGCGATGGTTCAATTGGAAATGCAGATAATTGAATATAATTTATCATTATTTGCCTGCCAGTAACAATAAATATGGAGCGAAATAAATATAGAACAAAATATAGAACGAAATCATTTAACCACAATTCAAAAATAACCATTTTTGAATCTAAGTCTATTATTGTTATCATCATGGTTTACTACTGTTGTTTACTACAACTCCATCACTAGTGTTCATTATGTATGAATTCACCAGCATTAATATCCTTATAAATGATCAATTTCTCGTAATTTTAAATATATGATAGGGAACATAAGCTTCCGTAAATCTTAGAAATTCACTATACATTCAGAGATTGTACATACACGCGACTATCACTACGTTTACCAATCGAACTCAGATCGATATTAACTTAGGCCGAAGAAGCAACTGAAAACTAAAGCGATTTTTCGCCAAGGAGGATCGGAAGTTAAGTTGTTTAAGGTTTTTTGGTGCCTTTGATCTTACAGCAGCTATTCTATTGGCATCTGAAAACGTGACAATTCGTGTTTTTTTGGTTCGGTGGGTAAATTGACTTGAGCACGTGGGACACGTTAATGTAGGAGGGATTAATAGCACATACAAGGGAGGAGAGAGAACCGGTAAGGGCGTTATCCCATTGTTAACGAAAGATGCCAAGACGGTGAATCATCCCATCTGACACTGCTCATTAATATACTAGAGACCCTCAAGTCAGGGACTGGAAACCAGCCTTTTAAATGACCCGCTCTGGGTGCTGAAGTTAATCAAATTGTCAGTTAACCACTTGGATATTTTATTATTAAATTATTGAAATCAAGGAAACTTGAGCTCTTTGGCCTCGTAGAATTGACAAAATAGGGTGAGAATATAGGACTATCAACCTTGTGTTGCTAGTGTCTTTTCCCTTCAATTCGCTGAAGAGGGCCACCTTGTGGCCGAAATACGCGTACACCCTCGTCTTTTCCTGTTTCATTCCTTTGGCTCATCTCGAGCCCGATTCTCCCATAAGTTGGGCCCTGTTGAATGTGTGAGTGAGTGGTTTTGTGAGTGCTTGTGAGAGTGATCGATCTGTGTGTTTGTGATCATAACTCAGGCATCCTTAACGGGTTCTCTAAAGCCCTGTGTAGGGTTGGGAGGGCAATTGAGTTGAGTGATTGGGTTGAATTCTCAACACAAGTCCCTCATTTCGCAGTTATTAATGTTAAATCCAGAGGACTCTGAACCTTGGAGCAAAATTTTTTTTTAAATTTTGTAGATTAGCGTCTTCATCGATGGCTTTTCCTTCATGATAATCCCTATCGGTATCAAAGAATATTTAGGAGAACCTCTGTGACCTGTGATTTCAGGTAGTGTGTACAAATATACAATGCAATTCAACCACGACTGAACAACCAAGAGCAGGTCCTTTTGTGATAATATTGTAGAATTTATTCTCCCCGTGCATCGAGGATATATATTACACAGCAATTACCACCAAGCTTTGAAATTAACCTTTAGGAAGTTCACACTTATGAGACGGAATTTCTCTAGATTCGGCTCTTTAAGAGTATGCAACTTTAGCACCATCATCAGTCAAATAATTGTCTGTAAATGAGCGATACTAGCTTAAATATTAGTTGGTAATATTCCACCAACCTAACTACACCATTGGCAACGCACGTGGATTTTTTTTTAAATTGACCACTTCAAAATATCGCCACTAATCTTGAGAATATCTTGTCTACCCATGAGCCCAAACTAAAATGACCTCAAAAAAAGATTATGATCAGGCGTAAAAACCGTAGTTTTCAGGATATTATAATTCAAAATAGCTCAACCAGTTTTCCGAAGGTTAAAACCGAGCCTCATTCTTTCGAAAGAAGTATCAAAAAAAGAGTTAAACACTGGTTAAAACTTTGCTACACATACGACGGAACGTGAATTTGAATATAACCTTCAGTTAGCAGCAGTTACGTCGCTCCAATCCGTTCCTTGAAAATCTAGACGTAACATTTCAAACTCTGGGTATCTCGACTTCAGGGTTTTAGGAGCATGGAATGCCCGTATTCACCTCAGCAATCGAGTTGACACGACTGCGCCGCTCTTTCCCAGAGGGCGCGCCCGTAATTGGAGTCGTCTATCTGAGGGCGCATTCGTTTACTGTGACAGACGAAGGGAAAGGCGACAATTGACATGCGTCTCACGCTGCGGGCCCTAAACCCCTCCTAATCCCCGCCTCTCTTCCCCCACCTTTGTCTTCCCTCTCCACCCCACCCCAGTCCCGGCATCCCTCCTTTCCCGTCTCATCTGCTCTTTCTTTTAATCCCTCACATTGAGAGAGCATTGATTTCCATCGGCCGTCCGGAGGAAACCTCGGAGCCAGCTCTGGGGTCAGAAGAAGTCATTCAGATTTTTTTCCCGAATATCATTCAAGCCACAAATCGCTCACAAACGGAGAATTCGAGGCGACAAATTAAGTGCCCAACCAACGCCAACATTTTTCACAGCCCCCTTTTTGGGAGGAAAGGCTAATGCGGCGATGAAACCTTTAAAAAAAATCAGACAGAACCTTGCATCTTAAGCTCGAATCACATGATACTTGACCTTGTACAAGTCGGAGGATGCTAGTTAGCATACTAGGACTTGTGCAAGGTCAAGTATCGTGTGATACAGACCAAGCATATTGGATATCCTGCATGATCGCTAGCATACTAGCTGGTTTTCTTGTTTTCGTAATCGGTGCGGTACTAGTTTGATGCTTGCTCCTGGTAGGACCTAGTAGCCGCCGACCAATCACCTTTGCTTTTGCAATTTTTGATGTCAGCGCCTCCATAGTCCCTCGTGACATTTACAATCATCCGCGATCAAATAAACAACTCAAAAAGAGACGTTTCAGGCGCAATCTGGTGGAATGACATAATTAATTGTGGAAAATTCCCAATTTTCATTAAATAAACAACTCAAACCTCACAACAATACACAATGGCTTGGTTACCTGAGGCAATTGAGGTTTTAATCGATAATTATGGTTGACACTCGTGCCTTTATAATACCAAATCACCTGTATATCATAATGAGGCCGTAAGGGCAAAGGCTTTAAAATAAAGGCATTGTGCAAGTTCAAATATCGTGTAATAGCTCCTAGGAAGGTTTCAAGCATGCTAAGTTTCGTACTAGAAATTTAGTACTGGCTATCATCCTCGGACTTGTACAAGGTCAAGTGTCGTGTGAATCAGGCTTTAGAATACCTAATACAGTAATGTAGGATATTAAAATGCCGCACTTTTTTAATGTCTATATCAAAAGAAATAGCTGAACATTCTTTCTCGGGCGTAGAGACAAAGAGAGTATCGGAAAAGTAGATACAGAGGAGGGAAGCAAAAAGAAGAATGATGGATTTGGCATTTTAGGACGGTGCTAAGGGCAGGTAAGCTAACAAATATGACGCAAGAATTAGAGGAGGTAGTAACAGACATCATGGGACTGGGCGAAGTAAGACGGAAATATAGCAAAGACTACTGGAGCGATGACTCCACAGTGACACGAGACGGAGGAAATGAAACCTCGAATCGAGAAATCGAGACCTCGAATCATAAAGAGGAAGAGGTAGATGATTTTTACAACCAGCATCAGGACATAATTGGTAGCATATCTGGGAGCAGGCACTTGGTTTCAATAGAGGAGGAGAACGCGGGGATGTCTTACTCTTATATTATATTATTCATCTCATCACACTCAATGTAGACTTAAATAAATGCTCATAAAAACCCTCTCAAATGATGATCGAATAAAAAATTATGGCATTTGGCGTCGTTTGCCAGAAAAGTTGAATAATAAGCAATTGGCTTGTTCCGCTAAATTTCCATATATCTGGAAAACTTTAATTCAAATGTCATTTATGGTTCCAGATTCGTGTTTATAACTATTAAAAACCTAGGAATAGACAATAATACCATCAATTTACTTGAAAATTCGAGATAAAGCTGTATGTTTTTAACTTCGCCGCCATCTTGGATATTACGCTTTAGGAGTAATTGTAGATCTGGTAACAAGAATTTCCGTATTCAGCAGCTTCAAAGCATAAGGATACAACCTTTGGATGGCTTGTTAAATGAAATGATTCTTGAAGAACTTTTTTCCAGACTCTATCCTAGACTATTTTTCGCCGCGGTCATTTCTCCTCCTCAGGCCATAATGGCCCCTTTCCCGCCAATCTCTTCATTCATCCATCCCCGCGTTCTCCTCCTCTATTACAACCAAGAGCCCGCTGCCAGATATGGTACATATTATTTCCTCATGCTGGTTGTAAAAATCATCTATCTCTTCCTCTTTATGATTCGAGGTCGGTGTATGTTCCTGGATAATGACTAAATTCGTTGGATCTGTTGTCAGCTCAGCAAGTATTATTTATCCTATCACTTACCAGTCACAACGTAGCCTACATTTCCAACAAGTTTCCCGTTCGTTACGAACGCAACCTCGCGCCGGGGGGTTGTGTTTGAAATCGCTCGAAATGATCCCGAGTACGTAACTAAGTAGTCACGTGACAACAACAACACGCCACAACAACGGATGGGTGGATATTTTGGTAAGTTTTACCCACACGAATGGATAACTTAAGTACCTGATATGTCGTTCATCCGGTGTCCTTAATCGCGACAACTAGCTTCATTGACGATATTCCCCCAAAAAAACTTTATGTAGACGGCTGCGTGAGATTTTTTCGAGTGGTTTGAACGAACTATAATCTCAAACCCTTCGTGGTTGTACCGCGTGACTACTTAGTTACGTGCTCGGAATGATTCTGTGTTCAAACACAACTCCCCCTGTCTTTCATTTCCTCCGTCTCGTGTCACTGTGGAGTAGTCATCGCTCCAGTAGTATTTGCTATATTTCCATCTTACTTCGCCCAGGACTCTCACTTACTTAGATCGTATGGATCTTGAAAGGTTGTGGGAATGGCACAGGGAGAAGGGGGAGCTCCTGTACCGGATATCCTTGTAATCATTCATTTCTCACGAGATATTTACTATCCTCTTTTGGAATCGATTTTGAATATTGATTACGCTCGAAATAATTGAAAAATTTACGATTTCAGAAATGCATTCGGACTTCAAAAGGGGACTTTTTCGGAATCAGCAAAGAAGCTCTCCACAAACGGGTGAAGATTCAATGGGACGAAAATATTTAATTGGAATCAGAGTAGAAGTTTACAATGCCACAAAGAGTTCATGCTTCATCAAATATTTAATCACGGGAAAATATTGCCAGAAGCAGCATACTCAGCAATACAACCATAAAGAGGAAATTTGCGCCACTTACTCCCAAAAAAGAAGTCTGAAAATCCACTCCCGCGACGCCATTACGTCAACAAAAGCTGACAACTTACTAGAGAAGTGATACACGTCAAGTCGGCTCCGTTCTGCATGAACTCCGAGGAGCACTTTTCTTCACGCACTCACTGGTGTAAGTTAACTATTGTACACCCACACAACTTATGTATTCGACCTCTTCACCAAAACTCAGCCTTAATTTAAATGCCGAAAAAATTTTAATTCCGCCTTCAGCGGTTATATTCACGTGAACAAACTTTCGGTCTCTTGTAACATAGGAAAGGTTCAAACTCATGAGAATTTTCACGAATAAGGTCTAAACAGATTATTACATTGTAGAAGATATCTGTTTAGACATAATTATTGTAACTAGAGCGGAAAGAAAAAAAACCCTTCAACGAGTACTGTGAAGAAATGGTGAGTGGGGAGAGATGGAGGTAGGAAGAAAGGTGGGAGGGGAAAAATACTCAAGTCTATAATTTTGTTGGCGTCAGGATAGGAGAGAAATCAAACCCACCCACAGAAACAGGCACCAAGCACTCCAAGATATTAACAGAGGAAAAAATGACACAACTTAAAAAAAACACCTTTTTAACGAAGACAGAAACGAATACAAAAAAATAAGATTTTTATATGGTCAATGCTTCATGATAACCTTATTTTATAAAAGACTACTTTAAGCGCCACTGGAAACATTAATATTTCTTGTCGTCACACTTGAGATAGAAATTTTCAGGTCATAATATCTTAGGCAATGAACTACTTGTCTATTTCATTCATAAACGTAAATTTGAAATCAATTCCAGTTCCGCGCATCAAAATGTCGGGCACACACTAAGAACATTGTTACAAAACCCAGACACTTGAAGAACAGTTAATGGCGACGAGTCAACAATCAATATATATTCATGGTCAAATCTCAGCAGTATAGAAATTTCTGGCCGACAGTAATCAAACAACTTCCATAAAGAAATTTAGCAAATGGATTATAATAATAAACACAGATGAAAACAATTTTAATAAAAATAAAACAAATATAAATATTAAGAACACAAGAATTTATTATATTTCTTTTCTTTAAAAAACAAATTGAATGAGATGGGGATGGAATTTATATTAAATCAATATAAATTCTGCTGAGTTTACCCATGTCTGCTTTCCTATTGCGTTAGTGTCAAATATGATTTGCACCATTTCTTAGATCAACTATATACGCATCCATCGTTGCCATCAATTGTTTACTGCTTTCTTAAACAGTATACACAGCATTTGCGTAATCTATACGATATATGTCTTACAAAACTATATTCTTCGTTTGAAAGCGCATATATTGTCTGGTGCAAAAGAGTACCTTAACTATAGTAATGAAGAGCAAGGAGAAGGATAAGTTGGAGAGTAGACATGAGGCCGAAAGGGTTACAAAGAAACACAGACAAAAATCAGAATCCAATGACGACAAGACAAATAGGTCGGCTGCTGATGCTGCAAGATACTGAGTGAAAAGGCTAAACGAATCAATGGAAGAGATAGATACAAGGTTGTCTGCTGACGCTGGAAGATTTTGCGTCATCACATTTTCAACTCACGTACAAGCAAAGCACGCTTCTTAGCTGGAGACATAGGATATTTTTCGACGAAAGATAGTCGAACAAGCAGAAGAATGGTATGTTGCGTTGGTTTGGAGTACACCATATAAGATTTACGGACGAAATCATCGGAAATTCAAGTCGTTAGGATTTTGTCAGACTTACGAGTCGCAGAAAATACGAATTCTCGGATTATGTCCAAACAAGAGCTTCAATTATAATAATAACGAATTATTTCTGGGAACGAATTTATTCTGGGAAATTCTAAATTCCAAGCAAAACTTTTACTGTCCAAATATCACAAATTACGTCCCTTAAAACTTACGCGCATTATGAAATACGTCTATGAATAAATTATATTCATCCATGCATTATACCAAAATACGCCATGCTGAGGAGGATTTCAGAGTAATACACACGGCATGTAATTACACACTTTCTCACGTAAATAACATTTAACAACGGCCATTTACGATTCAACTGAAAAGACGTTTTTCTAAATAGCGCCAAGGACTGGGTTAACAAAATGTGAAAATTTATACAACACGTAGCCTAGGCAACAATTCCAAACATTTAAACCCATTATGTATATTCATGGAGTAAAGTACGCTTATTGGTTGGAGATATTGAATTTATTTGGATGAAAGAATATTAAACATGCAGATAGAAGACAATATTTTGTTTGTCCGTGTACCCCATATGAAATTACAGCGAATATAATGGAATATTCGGGTCATTAGGTTTCGACACACGCACGCGTCGAAGAAAATAGGTTTCTTGGATTATGTCCGAACAGGAGATTCGAATATTAAAATAACGATTCTCACACATGGATATGTTACATTTTTGCATGCTAAATTTTAATCTCAAATAATCCTAAGCATACGAATTTTACTCATTAAAAATACATCGGTAACGGAATGAAAGTTATCTTTTCATGCGTTTCAAGTCAAATTCCGTCAAGAGTGACGATGGGTAAATAAAAAAAGGCGATGAAAGGAGTGTGGCATTTCTTCATTGACCTCTTCAGTTGAATATCGAAAATATTTCCAGACAAAGCTGATACTCGAAGCTCGAATACATGACGAATGGAACTTACAATTTATCGAAGTAAAGACCAGCCACGTCCAAGCAAGTTAAATCGTCTCATGCTCAGAAAGGTTTCAAATTTCATTTCTTTTCCCGTGATCACTATGAGACATGGTAGCTGCCAATGAGGCTTTTAAAACTAGGGTTAGTCCAAAGAAGTGTCGAAAATTAGTTTGCGTGCTCCCTAAAGTTTCTGAACCTTCTTAGTAGTACTGACATCACGTTTTGTATGATTCCCGCATGAGTCTCGTATCTGTGTGCATTTATAAAAGGGCGTACTGTATAAAGTAGGGTGACCAACTCTCCCGTATTTCCCGGGATCCCCCGTATTTGACCCTGTTTTTTCACGATCTCCCGGCTCCCGTATTTTCTGTCTCTTTGGGTGAATTTCTCCTGTATTTTTTCGTCAATTAAAATCATTCAGTTTTAACCATTCAAACTTTGTGCACACGATCAAAATTCATTTGAACGTGCCATGTTCATAATGACATGAAACGTGCATATAATTGTTTTGATTATGTAGATATCGAAGTGTCAGTGTTAAATATTTGTAGGCATTTTTCCTGTTCTGCTAAACGAAGCGGAACATTAAGCTCATTTTTTTTAAATTTGTTGATGTTGAATGGACTGAAGTCCTTCGTAATGTAAGTACTAGATGGTTATCCCTTACATCTGCCGTAAAAAGGCTTTTAAAAAATTGGGAGCCTAAAAAAAGCTATTTTAAAAGCATAGATGATTCAGACTGTCCAAAAGTTTGGAGACGGTATTTCAACAATGAAAATCCAGAAGTAGAAACAATTGTTGAGGCTCATATTAGTTTCTTTGTGAATATTGGAAACGTTTTTATTCAAACAGCAAAATATTTGGAGAATTCTGATCTTAGTATTATGGAGTCCCATGAAGCAGGACAGTAACTTATTTGTAAAGTTGGACAGAGATTTGAAGATCGATACTTCGGTAGTGCTACTCACAAAATGTTAGCTACTGTTCTCAGTTCAAATTTTAAATCTACATCTGAAAGCAAATTCCTTGAATTTTATGATTCTTTGTATTCTTACATGCTTAACAACTTTGATGGCAGTTTAAAGTGTTTAATACCACTATGTCTTAAAAGAGAATTAACATTCGATGACATACATGACGTTGTGGAGTGTATCCAACTGGATTGTGTGAATGAAGATGAATTGTATGAGGAATTTTGCAGTTGTAAGGATGCAATAATATGTGCTGTGTCTTTAGAGGGTAACGCTAGGCAGAAATGGGAGGCGGTTTTCAGCTTAAATTTGAGCAATTTAACTTCTGAAAACTTCGGAAAGTTAGTAGGCTATGTTACGAGCATACCAGGTAGTAATGCTCATACAGAGAGAGTATTTTCTCTTATGAATAACAAGTAGACAAATGTAAGGAATAGGAGCAGTACGTAGCTGATTAAATCAGAAGTAAAGTTGCCATGAACTTCACGTATTCTTGCACTGAATGTTTAGAATTTACTAAAAGTGATGGAAAACTATTGTCTGAAGTTATATCTGTTGGAAAATATATTACGGTCTTCTTAACGCATAAAAACAGTGTTCTTTTCAAATTTTTTTTACAAACACTGCATCGCTTTTTTCTTTTTTTGTGAAATTTTGCCGTGTTCTAAATCTCCCTTATTTTTGGTCAAGATTATAGAAATCTCCCTTATTTTCTTCGAAAATAGTTGGTCACCCTAGCATAAAGACAAATTGTTTCTGAAGCATTGGTGGCATTCCTTCCACTGTAAAAAAAAAAGAATTTGTAACAGTACAACAAGAATCGCTGGAAAATTTTGGTTTCCTGAGTTTTTGCGATAATTATCACTGTTCTCTTCGAATTGTTCTAACCGCAAATTTCGAAAGAACTATGGCACATGAATTTTTTTGAAAGAAAAGTTAGAAGTCGTCTTCGTTCCTTAAGCTGCCCTGATAGTACGAATAGCCTCTGGATAAACTGCATCGATCAAGAAATGTCCTGCGAGTGAGAGCCATTCCGATCAATCGCTGCACAGCACGAGATTAATCTTTTTTTTTACAAAAGGACGCGATCATTTCGAGAACAAGATCAAAGTTATAACCAAATTAATTAACTTAGGTCCATACAAAAATAGTGTAGCTTTTGATCGAGTTTTGAAATAATACGATAAAATCCGGACGTGGAATCGTACAAATAATAGTCGTTCTCACTACAACTAAGCTTTCTTAAAAAGCAACTTAATTTGTATTGAGACTAGCCTAAAAAAAAGAATATAGCGTGAACAATAATCCGTTAATGTGGCATAATCAGTCATGATACGTAAAAAAAACCAATGGCAGCACCTGCTAAAATATTGGCATTACTCGGTATAACAGTTTGCACGATCAAATAAACTATTATATATTTACAACACGTACAGATATTGATTGCAGCTCTTTGTAGCATGCTAGCTCTTCTACGTGGACCTCTTAGCTTGAAAAACCAACAAACGAGATATTCTCAAAATGTCCAAGGAACTTGAGCTAGCCACATGTTATGATTGAAATTTTCCTATACTTCTTTTCCTTCCTCCTATTGTGCTTACATTCAAACATTTAGCTATTTACAAATTCAACAATTAGGTTCCCTCTTTGTAAGAATTTAAGCCTTTAAGACTTCTTCAGCTACATTTTCTTCTGGTTCTATCATTGCCATGAAATTGAGTATTGCCTCTCTCACCACATTTCGTTTCTAACGATATTTTACGAAAAGACTTTCCGCATTTACATCTTGCTCCTTGTGCATCTCGCTCGCCTGGGGCAGCCTCCGAAAGAAATATGAACATATCAGTATGGCAAGAAGATTGAGAGCTCAGGCACCCTCTTGTGGTTGAAGTAGCCTAACTCTGGTAACCCTTTGCGTGCGGCATGACGTCATATCACGTCATGGTTGTCTTTACGCTGGTACTGACGACGTGATACCACGTCATGGGTACCGTGAGTGTTCCAGCTGTTACAAAGGGGCCTATTGGAAGTTCCCTAGAGAAAGCTGGAACACTCACGGAACCCATGACGTGACATCACGTCATCAGTACCTGCGTTAAGACAACCATGACGTGATATCACGTCATGTCGCACTCAAAGGGGTAACCTAGTCTTGAACCTTTTGGCAATCCACCCCGATATATATAAATAATGACCATCCTTTGATGACTCCTCTGTGATTGAAAGAGATCCTGTTCCAGTCACCATAGATTCATCAGCTGCGTAACAAGATGTTGAGGCTAGCAACAAATTTGAACGTTTTGCAGGGGAATTTTCGACTCTTATTCCACTGGCTTTGAGAAATGTTCCCGCCAATAATCCTTCGTTTGTGGTGATTTTACTTTTGGCTTCAGACAACACCATAGTTTTGTACCAAAATGATCATTCTCAATCCCATGAGCTCATTCATCGGTGAAGGATTTCTATGACGGTAAAAAATCATCATTCGACGCCATGAAATTCCTAGGGGTCATTGATAAAACCTTTCAAAGCAGTTATGGAAGTTTAAATCCTCCACCGGAATGGTAGAATAACTTTCCTTTCAATCTATACCATGTCCCATTCAAGCTTCAATCTATAACAAGGCAAGGCAATAATTCTCACCTGGGCATACAAATGCACTCAAAAGCACTTTGTAACACCTTTCCTTCCACTGGAATCTTGCTGTTGAATAGAGAAAACCACATATTGATCTTATCATTGAAACTTTCCGCCTGCAATCGTTCTACCTCATCGCCAATGCCTCCTTGCCGGAGAGCAGTCGACGTTGAATGTGACATGAGCAGTGCTGCCAGTCTGAAATTCTGTCTCGTATGATTTTTCACGGTTCACGTGAGGCGGGGATAATTAAAAGACAGTGGGTATTTCGGTTCCTGCTTTACTGATCAACTCCCTGACTGGACTGATCAAAATTATGCCTTTTAATTTGAACCTGGAGTCCAGGAAATGGTTCCTTCATGAGGTCTGAAGCCACGGCGAACCAATAAACCTTGTTTTACATATATCAGCAAATCCATGAATTATGCACCGATACAGCGACCGGATTTTGATTTTAAAAAAATCGAGCAGCACACCCTCCCAAGTTGATTCTAAACACCTCAAGCCAATGAACCAGGAAAAACGCACTGTTAGAATAGTTTTTTCAGCCTTTTTTGTCCAAAAAACGAACTAAAAAATTCAGAAATTCTTCGGGTTATTCAATGTTCTCACATGTTCTCTCATTTTTATGAAAACCAGAGGACTTGAAGGAATTCAGCAAACAATCATACGATTTCCGTAGATGATCTTCACTAGAATCGAGGCCGAAAATGAATGACGCGCGTGTCCATTTCTGGTCAATGAGGGGCGGGAAATTGCCGTTTCCCACCCGCGCAGCCAAAAATGGCCATCCTTGGACGCATTTTTGGTTTCAATGGTCTTCAAGATCATCACGGGTACTTGTACAAGTCTTTTCGAGCTTTTCAAAGTGTTGTGTGCGCATTAAAAATGAAAAAAATTTCCAATTTCAAAATTACCAAAATGTGACCAAGATTTAAATCCACCCTGTACCCTCCTCAAAAAAGGCATAAACCACATTCACTGGCCCAGAATTCACATAGTGGTTTTTGGTCGTGAATGACCATTTTCGGAGGGCTGCATCGTATTCTGTATGTCCCTCAAAGGACTCCGAGTTCTAAACCTGAGTTGGTCCTTCATATTCCACTCCTCAGTGCTTGTAAATACCCAGTCATCAGCTACGAAAATTTGTCGGGCCCCTGCTGGTCATAGAGACTGATTTTTGGCCATTTAGCTGCCTCTAGATTTGGTTCGTGACGTTTGGGGTGTATAATTGTTCTCTTCTGTATCTCAAGCGCTATTTTAAACCTCTTGACTCGTATTTGCTGGGCCAGAAAACCCAACCTAGCCTCGGCATGACAAATGGTCATTTTCGTCCAAATCTGTAAATTATTTCAGTCGCCCCACATGGTTCGAGTCATTCAAATTGAACTTTTCTGACACTCCTTGCTTCGTAGCACTTCCAAAGTTTGAAAAACCTACTCAACACGGCAGAGAGGACCACAATGTGGTCCAAAATGGCCATTAATAGACAATTATGCGTCTTTTAAGTTTGGCCAAATGTCTGGGGGGAATATTTCGACATTTTCTAGCTCCTTGAGCCATTAAGGATCTATACAGCTAGCTATCAATGCGAAAAATCAATAATCAGCCTTTGGTCGAAAATGCCGATTTCCTGCCAGGTGGCCAAATTTTGGTTCAGTTCACATTTGAAAATAACTCCTGCTCTGCTCTGGAGACTGCCCCCATAGCAAAAGAGTCCGTTAAATACATGTGAGAACATTGAATAACCCGAAAAATTTCTGAATTTTTTAGTTCGTTTTTTGGACAAAAAAGGCTGAAAAAACTATTTTAACAGTGCGTTTTTCTTGGTTCATTGGCTTGAGGTGTTTCCTAAGGGTCCAAACTAAAGGAAGAATCAACTTGGGAGGGTGTGCTGCTCGATTTTTTTAAAATCAAAATCCGGTCGCTGTATCGGTGCATAATTCATGGATTTTCTGATATATATATATATATATATATATATATATATATATATATATATATATATATATATATATATATATATATATATATATATATATATATATATATATATATATATATATATATATATATATATATATATATATATATATATATATATATATATATATGCAATTTTGCTTTGTGTGGACTATTTTTCTTCAAATAAGAAAAATGAACCAGGTCTGTTTGTTAGTCACTAAAAAATTATTTTAACAGGCCTAAATTATGAACGGCACGCAGAGGCGACAATTGAATAGCACACTCACTTGAGGATAGCGAGACATTTATTTCGTCGGAGATGTCTGCGTTCATTTTCCGATGGAAATCGACAAACAACGGGTTATATCCACAGGGAGAACAACTCAAACGCCACAACAACTTGTATCTGATCTGTGGGCCAATTACAATCAACGAAAATTATTAGAACTGGTGTTATTATCTTCTGGCTGAAAGTTGATGAGACTTCCCCTTCCGTCAATACATCTCCATCTCCCTGTTTTCTTTCTTTTGTCTGCATTTGGACCGAGCACTCGAAAGTTTTAGATTGAAATTATGACCGGGAAATAAACATTTTTTTTAAATACTCACACGGTCAGGGAGTTACATTTGGGTGAAGTTCATTCCACCTTAAAATTTCCTTCATCATCATCATCTCCATTACAATGATGGGAGCAGATAAAAATTCTATTTGGATTTCAATCAGCTGAGTTTCGCTGATGATCAAGCATTGTTTTTTTGTCGGTCAGCCAAGGGGTTGTGGTCAATTATGAATTCGTAAGAGGTGTAAAATGAAGATAAACCATAAATAGACGAAATAAATGAAACTCTTAAGAAAGAAGAAGGCTTACCTTACCATAAGGGCGGGAGGGCGCAAAACAGAGCAGGTCGAGCGTTTTACACATCCGGGTAGTATTTTGGAGGAGAATGGGTTCAGTGGTTGGGACATAAGATGTAGACTTGCCGTGGGTAAAGAGGTATTTTCGAAGAGGAGCACTTATGGTGTGGCCTATTTTTCTTTAAATAAGAAAAATGAAACAGGTCTGCTCGTAAGTCACTCCAAATTCTTCTAGCAGGCCTAAATCAGCAACGGCACACAGAGGCGACTACTGAATTAATTTCGTCGGAAATGTCTGAGTGGGTATTTCGTCCCACACACAAATTTCCGACCTCGGAAATCGGGTTGGTGCGGTGGCTAGAGTACTGGCTAACCATACAGGCGGCCAGGGTTCAAATCCCTGCAGAGGGGGATGTTTTCCAGAGGGTACCCGATCCCTACTTGAGTGTCTGGTGGAGGGCACTTCAAGTACAGTACTCCGTCTGTCGGATGAGACGTTAAACCGTGGTCCCCTTGGCGCCTTTCGATAAGAGCAGGCTTATGCCGACGCCGGGTTTCTATCCACCCTTCCTCCCTTACCTATCCCCTACGGCGCAAATGACCTTAGAAAACCTATTAGAATGATGGGGGTGGGGGGGGGTCTGAGCACATACGTGAACAAAAGGCTGGAGAAAACTTATATGGAGCGTGGTGCTGTATGGATCGGAGACTTGGTCATTGCGAAGGGAGAATGTATTTAGGCTTGAGGCGTTCGAGATGTGGGCGTGGAGAAATAATGTAAAATAAATAAATAATCCCGAACAGTTGCTTAGGTAACAGTGACAATGAGTAAACCTTGACAAATGTTAATGGCGTCAAGTGTAATTTAGTACCCTATATTTTTCTGTCATTTATTCGCAGTGGTATGAAAATGTATTTTAAGCTTTATAATTTCAAATATGTTAAAGAGTGACACTTTATTGTTACCATATTATTACGTTGAACAATATCATGTCCGAGTCTGTAGGTTCATCTTTATTCCCTAATAAAAACTTTCCCAGTCCTCTACATTTCAAACTGTGTTCAAACAGGTGTTTTTCGCCAAAATCTGTATTCAAACTGAAGTCGAATCGAATTCGACTGTATTCCAACAGGAAATGGAGATGCCATGTCTGTATTCAAACTAGTGTCGACTACCGTATTCAAAATGACTTCTACTTCAAATCCACTTCTATCTGTATTTAGGCAGTGTATTCAAACTCGATTCCCATGTCTGAACTGTATTCTAAAAAACCTCAATCTGACGTTAACACTTTAAAATCATCATTCTAACTGACTTCAAAGTGTTATCAAGGGCATTGCAGCCAAAATAATTTTTTTTCCGAAAGATATGAGTACTGAACCTTATTTTCAGTGTCCAGTTTTACGTAAGTTTTAACTCGGTGAGTAAATATACGGTAACGCACGGTAATTAAAGCCTTAAGTTTATTACCATATACTATTAGTTTAACAAAATTAATCCAAATCGTTGCTAAAAAATTACTGTTACGCGTCTTATTTGCTTCTAAGGCCAATATTATATTGCATAATTGCCATATAGGTACTGCTAAATATTACGGCTTAAATGTTGATAATTACGTTCATTTCATGCGGAATAGCTTTAAACAAATATAAGCGGCATAGTTTTTGGTAAAATATTCAAAGCTTGCCGTCAAGTTATGGTATTTCTAAAAATTTCTTTAATTTAAAAAGAAAAAAAATAATAATTATTATTATTGTTTTTTTATTTTTGATTTATTTGTAAACTGATGTTTAATTCTGAAACTAAAGATTAAAAATAGAAATTAAAATTCATGTTCTTACGGCCAAGGTTTATGATATCCCATTGAATATTCCAGAACAGCTGTCTAGGTAGCAGTAACAATGAGTAAACAAATGACAAATGTTAATGGTGTCAAGTGCAACTCGATACTCAATTTTTTTGTCATTTATTCGCAGTGGATTGAAAATGTACTAAAAGCTTTATAATTTAGAATATGCTAAATTGTAACGCTTTATTATGACCATTCTGTTATTTTGAACAATGTCATTTCCATGTCAGTAGGCACCTTTTTCGTTATATATATATTTTTTTTCTTTTCGAATTTTTTGTAAACTTATGTTTAACTCTGCTATGCAAAGATTGAAAATGGAAATGTAAAAATCCTTATACTTTGTAATCTGCTGTTCTTTATTACTGTACAAAATCGTCTCATAGCCTATGACAATAAACGGTGTAAAAATAAAAGGATGGAGAGTGCGAGCTGGGTGGCGAGAAAGATGAACGAGGAGGCATTGGATGTGGTTGGAGGGGAGAGAAAATTTGTGGAGGAGGTTCGGAGGCTAAAGAGGAGGCGTTTCGGAAAGAGAGGGAACGTGGAAGAGAGTAATAGAGGGGAGAGCACAGGGCAAGCGTGGAAGAGTATGGGAATTCTGGACGAAATGAGAAGAGGGAGACGATATGAGGAATTTTAGATGGAATGAAAAATAACAAAAATGTACCAATCAGCAGACAGAATACTCGAATGAATTAATTTCTCTCACATCTAATGGCAGGTCATCCAAAGGAGGAAAAATGGAACGAAGAACCAGATATTGGGACGGTGGGGATCGGGTTGGTGCGGTGGCTAGAGTACTGGCTAACCATACAGGCGGCCAGGGTTCAAACCCCTGCAGAGGCGAATGCTTTTCAGAGGAAACCCGATCCCTACTTGAGTGTCTTGTGGAGGGCACTTCAAGTACAGTACTCCGTCTGTCGGATGAGACGTTAAACCGTGGTCCCCTTGGCGCCATTCGTTAAGAGCAGGCTGATGCCGACGCCGGGTTTCCATCCACCTTTCCTACCTTACCTGCTCCCTATGGCGCAAATGACCTTAGCTGTCGTTCGCATCTCCAAAAATCAAATCCAATTAGGACGGTACGGTAAAAAAGTCCAATAAACCACCAGTCAGTTAGTAGAACACTCGAATGAATTAACGTCTATTAAATGCTTCGATCCAAATTTTCCTTCGACAGGGATTAGACGGGAATCTAAAATAGGAAATGCTGCGGCTTCAACCCCGAACTTACAGTTTCACAAAAAAACTATTGGAACAAATTTTCACTTTACACCTATTGCCTGACACTTTTTGTATAAACACCGCTAATTTACTTAAGATAACCCAATGAAACCCCAGGACACAAACCATACCAGTTTAATTCGAAAGCACACGAGGCAGAGCCAACCGAACGGCGAGCTTCAAGAATACAGTGACGTCGCGCGACTCGACGGAAATTGTTGCTACGTTCAGCAGAGATCACAGTCTGTCTTTACTCGCCTTGAATAGAGATTCTGACTATGATACAAAACAGCTTCTACACTTGTTTTAAACATGGGATGTACTTTCGAATTCGTCCTTTGATGACCACCATTGCGTGGGAAGTCGAGTCTTTAGTTTCTCTTTCGTCGAGTTTTTAGTTCATCGCCATCGACGAAAGACCAGCTGGCCCACCAATGGCTTATAGTAATATAATATCGATTCCTCAGTGTATACTTGGTTTTGTTCATTAGTACTCTTGGCACGTAAAAGCGATTTTGAAACATATTTTTGTGAAAATAAGGGCAAAATATCCCATATGTTTAGGTTAACAGGGAAACAGGAACGCGACAGATTTAACAAATGCTGTTTCAATGGCAGGTTTAATTTATTAATGTGCCAAATGGCACTTATATATACACTTGACATGCACCGCGGTTTCAATTTTTCAACAATAATTGTACACCCACTATATTGAGAAAATACAGCTAGTCCTTCAATATTGATATCTCTCTTAACTCGTAAACAACTGTGTTCAACAAAACGCATTATACAACATAGCAACGTAAACATAACAGCCATTAGTATAGATAACTCTTTATATATATATAATTCTTCCGCACGTGTGTATGTCACTGAATTCCTCCTAAACGGCTGGACCGATTTTGATGAAATTTTTTGCGTGTATTTAAGTGGGTCCCTGAATGGTTTAGATTTACAAATGGTCCGGATAGGTGGCGCTGCGATCGGGTTCTAGGAATTTTTTTGACGACGTTTTTGTGGCGACCGTAAATGGTGCCATCATCTTCTATATTGTTGCCAAGGAGGCCTTGATGATTTGTTGATGTTTATGTAACTAAATCAGAGGACTGAGATTGTAGTGGACATTGATAAAGGCTCTAATAAGTTGATTTATTAAACGTGGAGATCTCCTCACCTACCCATCTCCACATTGGTGACCCCGACAAGGAGAATATATAGTCAACATTTGGTGAAAATGGTTTTGCCGCGCGACGACGATCTTCAACGCTTACGTGAAGAAAACGCCCAACTCCATCAGCAACTGAATGATTCTGATTCAAGACGCAGCCACACAGACACCGAGCAGAACCCGCCTGCGGTTCGTCGCGTCGCCGTGAAACTACCACCATTTTGGCCCGAGAAACCGAGTTTTTAAGTTTCACAGGCGGAATCTCAGTTCGTGCTGTCGGAGATCACAAGCGAGGTAACGAAGTTTCATTACGTTGCCTCACATTTAGATTCTCGCGTGGCCTGTGAGGTTGATGACATCATCACGAATCCTCCGTCTCAGAATCCTTATTCGACTCGGCGATCGAAGCTTATAGAATGTCTGTCAGCCTCTGAGGAGCAGCGCGTTCGCCAGTTACTTTCGGACGAGGACCTCGGCGATCGCAAGCCTTCCCAATTCTTGCGGCATCTTCGCTCCCTCGCCGGAACGACCGCTCTTCCGGATAACCTATTCCGACAACTTTAGCTGAGGCGATTGCCCCCGCATGTCCAAGGAATCCTGACTGCCCAGGCGGAGTTACCCCTAGACAAGCTGTCGGAGCTCGCTGACAAGATCATCGAGGTGTCAACTCCTCATATGGCCGTCCATGCCGTTTCTCCTAACAGCATATTGACGGATGATAAGCTGTACCTAGCCATCGAGGGTTTGTCAAGACAAGTCGCGGAGCTGTCGGTTTCACATGGTCATCGATTCCGGTCGCGCGATCGTCGGTGGTCAAAATCGAGAAGACCGTCGCCCTCTCGAGTTGGTAGATGATGTTGGTACCATAACCCCAAAATTCACCCGCCACCCTCTCCCCCAATATTTTTTAAAAGGAAAAAAAATCATAAGTTTATGAATAATTGACCGTTAAAACCTTCTGAGAAGTTCATGAATAATTGACCATCTGAGAATAATTTATAGTTATGTTTGTGTACCATAGGTGGCGCTGATGTCGAATTCTGTGTTATTTGACGTACACATCAATACATGCGCGAGTCGTCACACTTGCGTCGTAGCTTGGCGTTGTTTTGACGAGACTAAAAGATTGAAATGTCAAATGTCACTAAGTATATAATTTATCGAAAATTCGAATATCCAAAAAACGTTTGCTGAACCCGCTAATGGCTGGCAAGCTAACGTTTGGGCAGGACAACTTCTGTCGGGTCCGCTAGTTACTTAATAAAAATCTACTACAGATAAATGCACACTTTTAGTCTAGATGGTTTATATTTGTATCTCCTCTTTACTTATAAGTTTGTTTTTAAATATTCCAAGTACCTACCAAGTGCAATAATTGATGTTGAGTTATAAACCAACATAAAGTATAGCTATCGCTATTAATATCATTCTCATTGTGGTTGTTCAATTGACTGCAGCACTTTCACTTTAAGAACCCGATGAAGTGACTGTGGCCATTGAGATATTGAGGACATCCCAAGCTTGTAAAGAAGTGACGAAATACCACTGATATGATGGCTTTAACGTAAGTATCCGATATCTGGAGTGGTTCATGTGCGTCACGCACATTTTGCAATATAATGTGATACTGGCATTAAGGGTTATTAATGTCTCCTTATTTTCATTCACAGACAAAATCCATCAGCTCATTGGTCATTTCATAGTGAATTGGGTTAGGGACTTTCTCAGTGATCGGAAACAAAAAGTAGTTATTGATGATTTTAGCTCGGATATGGATTGACTCCTCAAGGAAGCGTGATCGGCCCTCTTTTATTCATTATTTATATTAATGAACTAAGTTCTCGAGTTGGCAGTAAATAAGATTATTTGCAGACAATAGGTACAGTTATCTACCGTGAAATAAGCGAAGACGCGGACTTCGAAGATCTGTCATCAGACCTTAACAACGTTCATTTATGGTGCCAGGAGAGTGGGTTAGAATTAAATATCAGTACATATACCACTGTTCACCTCTTGAGAAAGTCTACACAAAAATGCCATACCGATATTGTGGGTGGGGTAAATATAAAATCCTCAGATACAGTGAAATATCTTGAAATTACCTTAACTTTAGATATATTGAGGTTCACGCACACACAAAATATATGAGACACAGCACTAAAGAAACTAGGTGCTGTTAAATGCATAAAAGGAAGGTCCTAGGATGAAAAAGTAAAAGACAGATGCTACTTCGCTCTGGTTAGGCCACATCTCAAATACGCCACGAGCATTTGGGACTATGGTTATAAAGGCTACACCAAAAAATTAATAATAACAGAGAAAATCTGCACGCTACGTTCAATACTGCTACGCAAACATAAAGTGTCTAACAACTTTTGGAGGGATTTAGATGGGAGCCCTTGGTAGAGACTCGGAGGCTGCACGCTAGCCTTAGGATGTTTGAGAAAATCAGAACTGGTGTGTTTCAGAGCGACAGAGAATATTATCATGACACCTCACTACCTCTCGAGGTCTGACAGATGCGATAAAATACTCTGCCGAACAGATAGTTACAAGAACTCGTTCTTTCCGCGCACAATAAGCGACCACAATAAAAACTGAGCTCCACTATATACACTCCTATAATACATGTCACCATTTCACCCCCCAAAACCTTATCCCTTACATATTTACACAGCTGGTCTCCTAACACTCCCTACAACACGTCCATGCGGTGGCACGCAGGGTACTATGTAGATGTATCTGCTATGTCTGCCATCATGAGTATGCATCAAATTACATATTTATGAATGGCTTGTTGTCCTAATTCTGTAATCAGACCAACATTCAAGTACTGAATAATTGAATGAGCTCATTGATTCATAATTTAGATTTTTTTTAAATTTACTGTAAACGGGCAACTGCCCGTGAAATAGAAGAAGTAAAATTGGATCTTATGTTGAATTTATGTTTTCTTACCTCTGTTTTGTACACACACTTAGCTAGCGCCAACCTCAAATTTAGTTGTAAGTTTCTTGAGACAAAAACAATTAATTAACATTTTAATAATGAACGTCCCTCAGCATGGGAAACCAACATGGGATAGGGTTGAATGTTGAAAGTCCAAAAGAATAAAAGTGTCAGTACGGTTTGCAAAAATATGAAGACATACAAAAGGTGTTAACTCTTGCGTGGTAATAAACAACATGCACTGGGAACAAACTCTTTTCAGCATTTAACAATATGATTTATCATTCGAAACTCACTGAGATATTCCAAAATCGTCTTAAATAAAATCTTGTTAGGTTTTTACAATGAAATGCATCATTTGAAATTTATTGGAATTTTATGATTTGATCCATTGTCACCAAAGTTTTGGGATTTTACGGTAAGAATCATTGCTTGGACATTAATGTGCTTTTTGAATGATTTTCAATGTTTATGACTTATAGGGAAAATACGATGAAAACTATAGTGCCCATGATTGTTGTTGAATTTGGCCGACGTTTTTTTACAGTGATAGTATAGTGCATGTTGGCATGGGCGTAGCCAGGATTTATGTTGAGGGGAGCAGGACATCCATCTGTAGCTGTAGTTTTGTGTTAGGGAGGAGCAGGACATCATCCTGTCTGGCTCCGTGCATCAGATTTGGAATTAAATGTCTCGTTTATGTGGGAGGGCAGCTACCCCGCCTTTACCTTCCCCTTCCTACGCCCATGCATGTTGATTAACCTTTTGACCTGCTGTCCACCTTAATGCAGCTTTTTGCAGATTCTTGCTAAGGCACTCATGAATTTCTAATCATTTCATTTACAAATGATTAGGTACAAAGTCACTTGCAGGGGTGCAGTAACTCCAAGGGTTGAAATTCCCCATGACAAAATCATTTGACTTGACCGGGATTCGAACCCGGATCTCCCAATTGCCGGTCAGGTGAGTAATCCAGTTACACCAATATCTTCCTTCTAGGCAAATTTCGAGGGGATTGGTCGAAGTTACTGGATAACACACCTGACCGGCATTGGGAGTTCCGGGTTCGAATCCCGGTCTAGTGAAATGATTTTTGTTATGGGGAATTTCAACCCTTGGTGTTAAGGCATTTATAGCCGCAGTTCTGCTAACTTTATTAGGGTGCATTGTAGTATATGTTGGTGATAACACACCCTTGAGGTGGCTAGCAAGATGAAGATAGGTACTCGATGGAGCATCTTCGCCAGGGTAAAAAGATGCGATTCCGAATAAGTGACTCCAAAATCACTCTTTCCAATGAGCAGTATTGAATTTCTGATTTCAGGTGGCGTCGAAACTTCCCGGCACGGACGATTTCAAGCAGTGATTGTCCAAACGCAATTCTTGTGCAAATGCAATTCAAGAACTGTGTGTGGACATCAACGCTTGTGATGTTGATGCAACCGGTAGGGGGAGTGGCGCGAGACGGACAAGCCGAGGGCGGAGGGCGCGGAGGATACGGAGAGACGCCGTCGATCGGCGCCGCCCCGAGCGGAGGAACGCCGATTTCCCGGTGACATCCTAAGTTCCTCTGGCGACGGCTTTTTATCAGGGAGGCCGTCGACAACTATGGTCAAGTGTGCCATTTTGGTTGGATTCCTCCTCATCAGCGATCATCAATCCCAGCATTGGTCGGTCGTATGGCTCTCCTCATCACACTCATATCACTTAAGGTAGTTTGAGCGAAAAATAATTTTACTTAAAAATCAATTAATTTGATGTTCTCTCGGGCGTCGCACCAGGTTACACAGTGTTTGACTGCCAACGTTTCTGTGGCTCGTTTTTGTGAAGCCCGAGAGAACTTCATTAATACGATTCGCCAGGAAAATTTGAAATCATATATCAATGAATTTAGTCTCATTTTAAATTTCTCATTTTACCAGTTTTTTTAAAATGTATAGATGTACATATTTACTCGTGTGATGGAGATAAGATATTTTGATGCGTTGTTTATATATCTTCATTCTCGCTTCAGAAGTGGCCTATGTGTCGAGTATAGACCTTCGGAAGATGGCTAAAATTAATCGTTGGAATTACTTACGTGTTATGATCATGGACATGAAATTTCCGTGAATGTATCCCATATTTATGTTACGTTACATAATGTTATGTTGCGATCTAATGACATTAGTAAATGGTCAATCTACTTGTGGTAATGATAATGAAATATTCTTTATTCGTGGGTCTGGTGATGGCATTTCTACGCGCTCGTGCTATGAAGCATTTTTTAAATAATAATAGCGTACAACGCTCACGTGAGACTTCACTGCAATGGCGCGTTATCGTCAATTTCTAAAGTCATAAACTTTTATAATGTTTTAGTGAATTTACTACGAGTCCTCATGGAGAAAATTTGACTACATTTGAAAAATTTCAATTCATATGGGAATAATCATTCCACAATAATAGGCATTCATCGCGGACGATTATTAAGGCAGTCGATTATTAAGAAATATGATAGTAATAATTGCGCCACATAGCTCCGTACGGGTAGCAGTTAAATTTTTGATAAATTTTAATTGCACCAATCAATGATAACAAGAACCAGGCTAAAGTTGTAAGCCGTGAAATGCCCGGATGAATTTTCTCGTTCTAAGCCAATCTCCAGTTAGCCAAAGATAAATGCAATTTTTAAAATGGTGGAAGACGGATGGTAATCGAATAAAAAACTTAATTTTTATACAATAACGAATCTTTTAACTTAATTATATGCTACAATTAAACATTTCCCTAAATATAACATCTGTGGCGGAAAACAAAATATTCAAGTAATGGTAAACTAAATATATTTATTCTTTACGACCCGGGATTCGTCACATAAGATTACCTGAAGATGTCATTATGTGACGAAACACGGGTCGTAAAGAAGAAATATATTTAGTTTACCATTACTTGAATATTTTTATTTCCGATATGGAGAGGTTCCACAAAGTCAAGCCTGAATTTATTAGTCATATAACATCTTTATTGATTACAATTCTTTTCTCTTGCAAATAAGATGGCTTCTCGAGGGAAGATGCGAATTGATGGTAAAAATCCAAGCATTGAGTTTTTAGGGCAAAGTTTTTTATCGGTCACATAAATGTTTCAACATTACATGATTATGAGTTATAACTACCAGAATGCATTTACAAATGATTTATTCCATAGACGTTCTCACTCTGGAAAAATAACGAATATACTATATGGTGAGAAGATCACATACTTGGGTCGAATTATATCCAACAATGCTAAAACGGTCAAACAGTTGGCGCCCGTTGAACTTCGGCGGGAGAGAGAGAGAGAGAGTATGGAAATCAAGAACCAACTGTAAAGCAACTTCCAAACTTCAAGTATTATCAAATGACATCGCGGCGGAGATTACAATTTCGTATGGTATAATAAAGTATTTTCATGTAACTTTTGATCTCCGGTTTGACCTCTTTCATTTCAATTTCCTCTGCTGAATACCTGTTCTTACGTAACATTATCATAGGTTCTAATTTCATGAAAAATTCAAAGGCAAATTCTATAGGTACATGAGATGCAGAAATGTACCAATTGTTCTATTGGATTAATTTCGTTAAGTTATCGTTTTTCGTAAATAAATGATGCCAATATGAGGAAGCCTGTGGCATTTCAGAGGGTGGAAGAAAAATATTAAAATAGTCGCAAACATTCACAAGAGGCAATATGACGAGCTAAATGCAGAAACTATGAAAAAAGCCTGTCTACACAGATGGAAAGGTTTAGGTAAAAATAAAAATCTCACTGTAATTCGCATATATTCACCATCGTATTCAAAGTAAGACAAAAAATCCCGGACGCAGGTACTTGTTATTATAAGTAATGGTAGCGGGCGTGACTTCGTGGAAATCCTTCATAGTAGGAGCGTCTGAAGAAATTACAACTTGGCTCTTTCCACATGAGGTTTTATTGTTCCCGACCATGGTTTCGTTAGTTACAGAGTAACATTATCAAGGTAAAACATTTTTTAAAAAAACCGAATATATAGGAAAGTTTAGTGGTGGGGGAGGTGGTGGGAGGGTGTTGAGGACTGGGAGAGTTCAGGTGCAGAGGGGGAGGTTAAGGGGGGGTAAGGGTTAGGTGGCGGTTGGGCTCGGTGCTCGGGTATGCGTCACTCCAGGCGGGGAGGGGGAAGGGTTGGATGAGCAAGAAGGAAAGTGGAGGAGGGGGGAGCGAGAGGGATAGAGGTGGTCACTGACGAGGTGTGAATCAGCGTGGCTTAAGATTTCCAACTCCTCCAGGGCGTCTAATCTGCGTCCTTTCTTCTCTACATGTAATGTCGTAGGAATATTAGTAGGGTTATTAATTATAGCCACAGCGGCGATTGGAACCGTTGAGCCCAATGGAAACCCAACCATTCCTCGAAACGTAAGGTCTTGAAAGGGTTTAACGGGTGCAGCACAAAGGACTCATGTAAGGTGCGAAATTTTACTAAAGCGATACAATACGCATACCGATACACCCTACTTAATAGAAAAAAAATGTGATGCTTTGAATTCGGATAATGTAATAGTTGTTGAACGCACATCGATGGGATTGGGATATTGTTGAAATCTTACTGAAATTCACCAATACCCGTAGCTGGTCGCGCTATGGTCTTTTCCCCGTACTTTCTATCTTAATGCGCACCATCTTACGAGGACTTCCGGGATCCAGTTCATATTCTATGTATACCTTCCACACACTTTTTACTTTGTGTCACAATATCCACACATCATTCGCTCGAAGTTTGTGGCGAGTGTAACTCTCCAACATTCAGTTCGGTCTTTCTGACCATAACGCGAGCACTCACGCTATCTCGTCGGCCATTTTGACCAGGGCACGAGCAACGGCGCTGGTGAAAATACGTCGAGGAATATATTTTAAACCCTGAGTAGCTTTTCTAATATAACGCTCTTAGCCTGTTTATAAGCATTTGATGAACTAAATGAAGTGTCACGGCCACACTATGAGAAAATTTTACAATTTACAAGCAAAATTTCCATATTTTAGCAGGATTTTTCCTGAGGAATCGAGGCGTGACAAGTAAGGAAACATCGTTGCAGTTTAAGATTTTAACTTATATCCAGAAATCTAAGTTATTTCTGTTTGAAACACTTTGCTTGAAAAGTAAATTTGAGAATAATGAACGTGTAGTTATCATGTCGGATTCATCGACTAAAATTTGTTATTTCTCTGGGCGGAATTTTATTTTTAGTGCACTAGATGGACCCGTACGAGGAAAATCAAAAAATTGCCAAATTCATGTATGCGATTCATTTTTAATATTCGTTTCAACGAGCATGTATCTCCCTATTACGCAAAGCTGGGTTGGTTAAAATTGAATCAAGGAAGAACAATTCAAAAGGCATTAATGTTAATCAAAGTACTGAACCCGAAAACCCCTTCTTATTTATATGAAAACTTGATTTTTAATGCCCAAACTAACAAGAGATCGACCCGTATACAAAAACATTTTACATCCCCAAATACCGCACAACAAAATATGAAAATACTTTCCACATCTCATCCTGTAAATCGTGGAACTCGTTGCCTGATAGTACTAAATTTTCTAGGAATGTCTCACAATTTAAAAGGAGTATGGATGACTTTTTGTCTCCCACATGTTCTCTCGCATCTATATGAGAAGACAAAATGATATGAGATGATATTGTTACATGTTACTTGTTCACTATAATCATTTGCTGTTTTTCTGTCTTATAAAATATTCGTTTGTTTGCTTTTCATTTTTTCTTATTAATAGATATTTCAGATTGTACATATTTGTTTTAACACACTATTTCGATTATTGATTTTGAGGCTGTTTTTTCATTTTCATTTACCTCGCGCATTTTATATCTCTCTGCTGACTTGAAAGTTGTTTGTTTTCCTTTTTTGTAAGGCTTTGTATTTTGTCTTTGTATTCCACTCCTCATGAAGGCATGTAAACTAATTCAATATCCTAAGGGACTTTGTCCCAGGACAATAAAATTGTATATATATATATATATATATATATATATATATATATATATATATATATATATATATATATATATATATATATATATGTAGAAGTAGGAAAAGAGGGTTCCAACGAAAAGAATCCAGCACCGGTAGACCACTCTAAACCCGGGCATGGGAAGTCGGAACTCCTCACCGCAAGCCACCACACCGCACCGGGTCGATCCTCTAGGCCGCTGCCGGTGCGTCGCGAGGAGTGCACCAAGGGCACAGCCTATCCCCCGGATTGTGGGACGTGATTTGCTCCAGGAACTTCTTTGATGTTTCCAAAGCCGCTTCCCCGCCGTGACTGACACAAACCCCCCCCCCCTACTCCCTTCCACTAATCCCTCCCCTTCCCCTCCCGCGGATCCAAAGCGGGGTCGTGATCCCGGTACTTACTCAGCCACGGATGCTCTCGCGCCATCGCATTTGTTCACTTGAGTCGGCTGGAGCGACGTTTGAAGTACTGATTCGCGTGAAACGAGGCACGCGTATTCTCTTCAGTAATATTTATAGATAAAAGTGAATACTATTGCATCACACCGGTTAGGTTGTATGGGCAATTCAATTCAAATTTAGCACGTAACCTCGTGACAAATGACATATAATTGTAATAAATCTAATACATGGGTCCAGAATTTATTCTAAACGCAAATATACCTTTTTATTCCTTATTATTGCTGTTGCCAACAAATGCCAAGAAGTCACGCCGAGTACTATATTTGAAAACGACATTATTAAACCATAGTGTCGCCTAAATTTCAAATTTATGATATAAAACGACTTTATTTCAATCCACACAACATTTAATGTAATTACGACCCGGGTTTCAGAATGACCATTTGTTCCCGACGCATTCCCCCCTCCTAAAAATAGACCTCCCCCAACCAAAAACCGTTAACCGCCCTGGTCACCTTATCCGTCCTTCACAGTATAATCCTGTAATAACGCACGCTCCTTCCTTTTACATTGTCCTAACTTCCCCTCCCCATCCCCTCCTCCACTTTGTCCTTCCCTACCTTCTACCACATATATACCCGGCCACCTTCGATGGCACGAAGTTGCTGAAACCCGGGTCGTAATTATAATAAATATTGGGTAGATTGAAGCAAAGTTTTTTTTATAATGGATATTACTCACTTCCACAAAGTTAAGCCGGAGAAAATTACTTAAATTTCAAATACCGCGCTCTCTAGTCATAAAGATATCTCTAGTCGTAACATGCTCTAATTAAGGATTAAAATGAAATAAATGTATAATTCGTGGATCATATCCAATATGATGAGCTAAAACGAATTAACAGATATACTTTGAAGAAATGTGACCCGAGAATTTGTTTCGATTAACTTATAAAATATGATCTCTGTGTCCCGCAATTACAATCTCCACTCGCCTTATTCTCGCGACGGATACATCGCCGATTTCGCACTGAGTGGGATACGTATATATGTATGGGAAGTGTGCTTTTTGGCTGCGCATGAAATTTTAAGATATACACGTACCAAACGACAAAAGTAAAATCGGTGATATGCATATTATATTTTTATATTGAATTAGATATTTACCGTCCTTACGTATATACAATTAAGCGGGCTCGGCCGCCATTTCAGAGTCCCGAAAGAACGCCGAGATTTCCAGTTAGCTATAAGCTTGACTGTTTCCGCTGAAGCACAGGCGTAAAACGAAGCTTTCCAAAATTTGTGGCTTCATATTTGACATAGCATCTTAATAAGATACCTTAATATAAAGGCAATCACTCGAGTTTATTACACTTATCCTGAATTCGTAAATCCATCATGCCGCAGAAATCATTTAAAAAAGTTAAGTGATGTGTTCCAAATCTATAGGTAATAGGGAAACTGGGACCGGAAAGATCATTTTCCAACTCACTGTACGTATATCGCTTATTTTAGTTTCAAAATGGCGGATTATTCCACCGGTACCTTTGCAAGTGGAAGGGGGGGAAGTAATCGCGACCATTCCACTCATCGCGCGAATAGCAATCAAAAACTGCTCCTAATGTACGCTCCATTTAAAATAGAAACCTCCCATGGATCGAATTCACAGCGGGGAAGTCAAAGAAGGAGAGCAATTTTTAGCTTGAGTCGGCAACTGAGGAATTTCATTTTTTGTCGTGGCTCGGGGTCATCGCGAAATCGGTTTCTGTCTGTGTGTACAAGCCGCTCTCATCATGGGCTGTCGATGCGTCACGTGACCGAGAGGACGCGGGAAATCGACGAAGTACGGCATGCGGTAAGGGTTGGAGAATGCGTGACTTCGCATGGAAAGTATCCAAGTTCGAAAAGCACTAACAAATGCTATTACGCGGAAGGAGAGTTACTTTCTCTCACAATCGCATACGGAAGGTCCGATAGTAAACTGAAAATATAAACATGGATTCTATCGATTGAACGGCGTCCCGAGTCATAAAGCCTGCGGGCCGGAAGCGTGCGGCGTACTAAATGGGCGGCTCTATGACGTGAAAATACCCCTCCCTTCACTTTTTTTCGTGATATACGTGGCCTCGCACAGAGGATCGTCCTTCCAGTGGTATGTACTTCTCTACGGCTGTTAATTCCGCAGAATAATGCTGGTATTGGAAAAGGATTTCTTTAATATCTCACATTTACAGTGATTGAGTAGTTAAACACTTTACTGAACACTTTTCCTGGGATACTCAATAAACTAATGTTCAGTAAAAGTGTTCAGTAAAATATTAATCGAAAGAGTAAGGAATATTACTTCCGACAAAATATGGGGTGTGCAGTGTGGGTTTATGCCTGGGAGAGGATGTAGTGACCAGCTTTTTGCACTTCAGCAAGTGATAGAAAAATGTATGAGTGTCCGAAAGAAAGTGTACTGTGCGTTTGTCGATTTAGAGAAGGCATATGAGAGAGTAAATAGAAAGAAGATGTGGAAGGTTTTGAGAGACTATGGAGTGAATGGGCAGTTATTGAATGTTATGATGGCGATGTATGGCAATAGTAAAGCAAGTGTAAGAGTTAACGGGGCTCTGAGTGATTGGTTTGTAATAAATCGGGGTGTAAAGCAAGGATGTGTAATGTCTCCATGGCTGTTTAATGTATTTATGGACAGATGTGTTAGAGACGCTTGTAGTGCAAACGACGGTGTTTTGATTGGAAATGTAAACGTGCGAGTTCTTCTATATGCGGATGATGCTGTTTTGATCTCAGAGAGCCAAGAGGGATTACAGAAGCTCCTAGATAAGTTTTGTGAATCAACGGAGAGAATGGAATTGAAGGTAAATGCGTGCAAGACTAAAGTAGTAGTTTTTGATTAAGAGAATGGGGAGGATAACTGTATGATGAGGGCGAATGGTGAAGTAATTGATCAAGTGGATGATTTCGTTTACTTAGGTAAGATGTATGCAAAAGATGGAAGAATTGATGAGGAGATAAAGAGACGTGCGAATGCTGGAAGGAAGGTGGTAGGTAGCATGTGGAGCATATCAAGGACTGAGTGCTTGTCTAAGGAAGCGAAAATTGCCGTGTACAAATGTGTACTTTTTCCCACTTTGCTATATGGTAGTGAAACATGGGTATGTCAGGATAGACATAAGAGTAGACTAAACGCCGTGGGTATGAGTTATCTGAGGAGTATTTGTGGCAAAAGTAGGATGGATAGGGTCAGGAATGAGTGGGTTATGAATGAATGTGGGTTAAATGCTCCAGTAATGGACGTGTATGAAAGGAGTGTGCTTCGTTGGTTTGGCCATATTGAGAGAATGGATGAGAGTAGAATAACGAAACAGATATATGAGAGTAGAATGAATGGTGTGAGAGGTAGAGGTAGGCCGAGAAAGTTGTGGTTGAATGTGATTGAGGAAATTCTTAGGAGGAGGAATATTAGGAGTCTTAAAAACAGGAGGGCGTGTATGAAACAGTGTATGGGGGTGAATGAGGCAAAAGAGGTTTGCAAGGATGGGTCAGAATGGAGGAAATTATTGAAGCAGAGTTAGGTGTACAATTATGTATCAACGAGTGAAACATTTTGACTGTGCCTACCCCGGAAGGGAACGGCGTGATGGGTATGTATGCATGTATGTATGAGTAGTTAAACTCACCCTCAAAATATAAAATCCTAATTAATATACTTTCCTCTCATTGCAATGTTTTTCTACTGTTTATAACCTATGTTCATCCGCTCTGTATAACTAATATGGCAGAATGAGGGAATGCATCTTCCAATGTCTACATTTAAACACGTCCACCACTTAAAGAATTCCTTAGATTTTATTTGAATCGATAAAATTTGGAATTAAATTAATAAATATAGGTATTACGTTTCGCAATGAAAGAGTTCTCCAAATTACAGTCTCTTAGGTAGTACATAAAAGCATGTGAGCTTTATGATGCAAAAGTCTAAAAATTTCGTCAATTTTATTTTATTTAATCAACACGGATAAAAATACTCCTCTAAGTAAAAGAGCGATTTACATCTACATCTACGTCATACCCTGCAAGCCACCCAAAGGGTGTGTGGCAGGGGGTGCTTTCGCACCAGGCATGCATGAATGATATGGTAGAACACCGACATTACATTAAAACCCGCGTACCACACATGCAAAGCGCCAATTAAAAATCTAATGCCCAAGAAACATTCTATCTTCAATCGTTCCAACATGCAAGGGATACAAAGACTACTACTACAGATTCAAAATATCATGCATAAATAAGAACACCAATATTTACATCATGCATAAATAAGAGAGTAGAATATATAATGAGAAAGATTTACTGCCTGCCTATTGTCAATACTCGAACTATTCATGACGACGATCACAGCTGTTATGGTCCCGAATGGTACGCGGAAAAAATGACATTTTATACCCATCGGTTCTACAATCTACCTCTCTAATTTTATTGGCGCGATCTAATCTGCCGTAGTACGAAGGGGTTAAGAGTATGTTTTTTACGTCGTCAGTAAAATGATTTTCCTGGAATTTATTTAGGAGGTTAAGCCTATAATTTAATCTACGCTGTGATAGCGATTCCCATCCTAATTCTTCTAACAGTCCAGACACACTAGCCAACTTATCGTAGCATCGTTTCACAAACCTAGCTCCTCCTCGCTGTACGCGATCTAACTCTGATATCAACCCCGTTTCGTATGGATCCCATACACTAACAGCATATTCCAGATGAGGCCTAACGATTGAAAAATAACAACGTTCTTTCACTTTCTCATCACATTTTCCGAGTACTCTCTTGATAAAGCCTAGCTTCCTATATGCTTGACCGCATATTTCCCGAATATGTTTTCCCCAAGATAGGTCGTGAGTAATTGTGACCCCTAAGTACTTAACAGACTCGGCGTGAATAATTTCCGTATTTTTAATTCTGTAAGCCCTACCTGGCCTATTTTTCTTTTTCCAAAAGCTGACTGCTACGCACTTTTTTATGTTTAGTTCCATCTGCCACTTTTCGCACCAAGCATGAATAGCAAGTAGGTCGATTGTTAACGAGTCGCTATCTTCGGAATTGTTAATATCCCTATACACAGCCGCGTCGTCTACGAAGAGTCTAAGCTTACTTTTAACGACGTTGCTAATATCATTTATGTACAAGAGAAATAAAAGTGGACCAATTACACTTCCCTGAGGAACACCCGATGTAACGCTAACTGTGTTTGACATGATACCGTCTATGACAACCCTTTGTTCCCGCAATTTAGAAGCAATATTCGAAAATTTTCCAGCTTCTTTGTAACATTTGAGGAAACCATATTATTACAAGTGAATTGCTGCATTTGTATGTCAGTCTTCCAAGTAGTTGAAATAAAGGCTGACCGTAATGGACTTCTTCATCCCCGATATTTTACATGCTAAGGTTAACATTTCATAAAACTGAAGGTGCAAAAAATAAAACAAATTCATGAAAACCAACTGCAAACTTAATTTTTTTGAAATGAATTACTTGTACATAAATGATATTAGCAACGTCGTTAAAAGTAAATTTGAAATTGAAATGGATTAACATTCGCACGTTTACACTGTGCACCCATGCATTATACATTTGGTGTGGTATTATAAAGTTTGTTTCGAAATTCTGCCAGATTTTCCGACTCTGGAAACAGACAGCTAACGGAAATAACTTTTCAAATTTGTTGGCAAACCTATTCCGGCCCCATGTTCGCCACACACAGAAATGACTGTCTTCTCAGAATGGATTCCTTGGTCACAAGAGTGCGCTCTCCCGATTCCCAAGCATTCTCTTTACCAACGTAAACTTATCTTTGAAAAGTTTATCGATATCAGAATTGTTTAATTTCATCGCGGAATTCATTGCATCCAACTCAATGGCCCCAAAAAAATTAAGGCTGCAGTTGGTTTTCATGAATTTGTTTTATTTTTTGCACCTTCATTTTTATGAAATGTTAGCCTTAGCGTGTAAAATATCGGGGATGAAGAAGTCCACTACGGTCAGCCTTTATTTCGGCCAATGACATGCTCCACCAAAAGCTATCATTTTTATTACTTTACTGTACACATTTTTAAGAGTCGGAGAATGGCGATAACTCTGGAAACAATTACAAACACACGCAAAAACGACGATGGAAACTATTACTTACTTACTCCTCGGCGCTACAGCCATTGTAGGGCCTTGGCCTCTCCGACGATGTTAGCCCTGACATCACGATTCCCGTCATGCGTTCTCCATCTTTTAATTCCCATCTTTCTCAGATCAGCCTCTACATCATCCAACCATCTTTTCCGGGGTCTCCCTCTCAATCTTCTACCACCAGGATGACGACGAAATATCTTTTTCACCATCCTATCCTCAGGCATTCTCTCGACATGTCCTAACCATCTTAATCTATTGCTCTTAATTTCTGTCACTATGTTAGGGTGTTTGTGGAGTTCCTCGAGTTCTCTGTTTCTCCGTATTTTCCACTGTCCACCTTCCTTTGTGGCACCATAAATCTTTCTTAGTACTTTCCTTTCCCATCTTTTAAGTAGCTCTTCTTCTGCCGTGGTCATGGTCCACGTTTCTGAACCATATATGACCACAGGTCTAATCACTGTTCGGTAAATCTTTGTTTTCAAGTTCCGACTGAGGTTGCGTGACTTGAGCACTTTCAATAAAGCTCGATAAGCCCTATTGCCTGCTGCAATCCTGGCTTTTATTTCTTCATGTACTTCGTTACCCTTTTGCCACCAGCACTCCCAAATACTTGAAGTTGTTACATCTCTTATACTTATTCCCATTTAATATTATAGATTTATCTCGAACAGTAGTACTTTTCCTGGAAGCGAACAAGTACTGTGTTTTGGCAGAGTTCACTTTTAGCCCAACTTTTCCTGCCTCCATCTCCAATCTCTCCAGTCCTTCCTCGAGATCTTTTAGTCTTCTTGATATCATATTGACATCATCATGATGGAAACTTTTGGTGATTGCTAATTTTGAAAACTACGTTAATAGTAATAAATCCACAACGTTGAATCTGCGTAGAAATACACTAAATGTTCCAATGATTACCTCTGGACCTTTCGTTTTCGTTTGCTCGTGTATTTCTTGTTTCGTTTGACCGCATTCCGCCTCTCCGTAACCCTCATTAACTCCTCACAACCTTCATAATTCCTTCCGGGTTCCATTCCTGTCGCATCTTAATAAATGTGCCCCAACTGAAATACATACACACAAGCTTAACGCTAGTTTATAACTTATGCAATTTTAAAGCAGATATGTTCCGACTTCAACAGTATAAGTCTTTCCCCATTTCACGGTCCGCGATAAAAATGTGACAGTCGGTCACTTTACTACTTTGACAACCACTGCAAATACTTCGGCAGTCAAGGACCCCAACGACTTAAGCTACGTTTTCATGGACGCGTCAGACGCGCACGCGCGCAACGAGACGCGTCATTTGTTCGCGTGAACCGTTCACATGCAAGCGAATCTACGCGTAGGCGAACCTACGCGTAGGAGGTTAACCTGAGCCACTTCTGGGCTTCTTTTTGTCCCTCACATACTTATCCCGGAGGGCTTTCCACCGAGCCGACACATTTTTTGCTGTAAAACACAATTATATTACCACCAATAACACGTGTAAGCTTTGAGAATCATCGGAGATAAAAGTTGATCTCACCTTCCACTCCAATGGATACTCCTACCTCCCTCCACGCCTTCTCCCTTAGGTTTCTATCCTTGTATCGATAGTCCTTATAATTGTACGGGCACGTGTACCTCTCTCGGATTTCGGAGATGATCATTTTATCCATGGAACCTACTCTTCGCCGGTCAGTCATGTTTCTGATTCTACGCGTTCCACGCGTTGAAAGCTGAAAATATTTCAACTCAGGCGACGCGACTCTACCCGAACATACGCGAACTCACCCGTAGAAATCCGGGCTTCTGGTTGGCTGAAGATCTCGCTTTCGCGTCTCTTCGTCTGAAACGCGTTCATGAAAACGTACCTTTACTCTTCTCGTACGCAAGGGAGATAGACTTCCCCGAGGGCAAGAATTCGCGGTTGTAGTAGGGTATTATCATTTCGCCTCCCCCGAATCCCTGCTCGTTCACATGCCGCACGTCCCCTACCTACCGGGCATCGCTCCGGCACGACCCAAATCTCAACCGCGTGCCGGAACTGCGCCAATCCATCCCCCGAACGAGAGCTTCCAAGGCGCTCCCGCAACGGTGACCCCCTCCCATCCACCCGATCCCTACTAGTCCCACTCCACTCCCCCCCCCAAACCGCCGATAGGATACAGACAGACGATCCCCGCTCACTCTCCCCGATTACTCAAGATCTCGAGAGGACGTGATGTCGTCCGTGAATGAGGGAAGGAGCCCAATCCAGGGGCGGAAGGGGAACTGGGGTGGAAGGAGGGGAGGGGGGAGGAACTGACAGATAAACACGCGGGGATGAGGGGGTGGGGGAGGCTCCCTCCCTCCACACACGTCCATCGTCGGCTCCCGCTTGCCCGCAATGAACGGTCGATGGACGGAAAGCACGCCGAATACACACAGTTTCATCCATTTATAGGCAAGATTAAGTAAGATCACTCACTTTCGTCAGTATCACTAGGTGGTATTCCATCATTAAATAAGAAAGAGGACAACTTATACTAAAACCGCTAATTTTTTGAAAAATTAGTAGTTTTAGTAAAAGTTGTCCTCTTTCTTATTTAAGATTAAGTAATCGAAAAATACTACTTGAGTGGCAAGTCACTACTTTATGGACAACATTCTCATGAATTCTTCTCGTAGTGATGATATTAAAGCAGGTGATTTCCACATGGTCGCTTTCGCGGAGTTTTTACCTGACACCACCACTTGAATAGATGCCTCGACACAGTCAGGCGTCTTCTTTGCCGCCATCTGTCCGAAAGAATTTAAAAGACTTTGGAAGATTACACGCCATAACTAAATCACATTAATGCCCACGGTTTCGAAATGATTTCCTCAAAGGGTGGTCTACGACAAGATTAATGCTTAACTAGCTTAGCTTAAGCTGCCACCTTCGGTCGCAGTTAAGCCCATGTTTGTATTTTACTCTCAAATAAAGGTTCGCTTTCTTTTCCTTTCTCATTACTTCTTAGTCTTTGAATAACCTGATTGTAAGGTGCCTAATTGAAACAGTTGCCCAATTTACTTCTTCTGTCATCATAATTCGGGAAGCATTTTTGAGCTTTATCACAAACATTCTTTTCCCAACAGCTTTTATGCCAATTCTTCAACGTAAATTCAGTCGATCGGTCTCCACTTTTCCAAACTTCTTACCCCGTGTAACAACAATAAATGGGCTGTTAAATGGTGTTTATATAACAACTTACACAACAATGGGTTCACTTTCAGTTTAAACAATAACAGCTTAGAACGGGTATACAAAACAACTGTTTATACGCGGTTTGAACTATAAGTGCCCTTTAAGCACACAATAGTATAGAGGCGAACTCCATTGGTCTACAGATAAGTCAAGCACTTGCGCTTGACGGTGATGTCTTCAATTTTTGGAAGTTGGACTTGAACGTATATCGGCAACAACACTCGAAGAGAAAGGCGAGTTTCTCATTCAAATTCTAAAACATTGCATTTGCTCTTTTTAAAAAAAATACTATAATGGATGGAATGGATGTGGATGATGATGTACTTACACCGAAAGAAGTATCAGATGCTTCTCCTTAGAGTAAGAAAATGACGTTCTTCTTCCAGCTGTACCTGAGATTATTGAAGTTACTTTTTTGAGGGAGTTTAAGGAAACGTCTTAAACTCTGTAATCAACATTTTGTATACTTTATGTTTGCTCTTATATCTTCTTTTCGTTCACTTTAATTGCTTCACTTATTTCCGCCTTGGTTACCCATAAGGCTCATGTTAAAAATTTTACTTCTTGAAGTGAGTAAAATAAAATTATTTTTCCCAAAAATGAACCGTTTTCAATCATATTTTCTCGTCCAATTTAATGCATGCCACCATTTTGTCAAAATCGTTAGTCGTTTCCGAGGATAAAATGCAACAAATACACAGAAAGAGCTGAAATGAATCGGCATCAAAACACGAAGAGAAACGCGAACTTCTCATTCAAATTCTAAGCCTTTTCATTTGCTCGTTTTGAAGCAAAGCGAAAGTAAAACAAAGTATGCAAACCACCAATTGCCTTTCTTTCAATAAATAGTTTTTAAAAAGTCGAATTTCCTCGTTTTAATGCCTAAAAATGCTCGACTTCTAGTTCTCTATGCATAAATCAGGCGTTTCTAGATCTCGGTCACCTGTAAACTTGTATGTGAAATGCCAAAAAATCGTCCTCCCCACGGCTCAAAACTAACGCATCTATAAAAAAATCACAATAAACATTAACTCATTCGCCACATCTCAAGTCTGCGCACAGCCAACGCCGAAACAGTATAACGTGGATTGGCATATCTTATATACGGTAAGCATTGAAAACATCCAAACAATACATTCCACAATGTTCATAAGAAGCTTTGAATACTGGAATATTCCCTTCTAATCATGAAAAATGGCAGTTACGACGATTGGCTGTACCTCTTAGATGTAGGATACTTCCTAATTTAACATCAAACCCAGTACAAGTCCTTGAATCCTTATCTGATGATCACCGCATTGTGCCACGAACTGCCAACCTTACGGTAAAAACGGTCTAGCGTAGGAATGCATACAGCGAACACTCATTCCATGCTGATGTAGCCAACAGTATAATTATAGCTCACGTCGTAATTTTGTACATAGTTTCATATCATTTGTGTTAAAAGCCACCGACGACGCTGTCCCATTCCAGTTGGATTTCCTCGAAACACTGAAGAGAAAACGTGATGTCAAAAATATAACGATTAAGTCGCCTTTTCAACATGTTCATCTTAACTTTCTTCCTGTTCTTGATAAATTATGAAAAAAACACTCTCCACTAAAATTTCAATTACAGTCAACTTCATCCCTTTTAAAAAGACAAATACGGATCCAGCAAACTTTCACTCTGAAACTCAAAGAGAAAAAAAGCCCGCGAAGGTAAATACACCGCAAGGAATGTCCTCAGACCATTCGAGAACAACTTCGGAGGTTCGCTTTGCAACCCCGGAACTTACTCGTCCCAGTTACTCATTAGATTTTCCAGGAAATTTTACCATAGCAATGATGGTCATGTAACGGTGGATACCGCGAATTCAAAGGATTTGTGACAATCAGTAAGCCTTTACTAGGCAAATTTTCATCTAAGTGTTTTTGCGTCACGAACTGAGAATACGACGAAAGGTCTAGGTTCGAAAGCAATTCTCAGAATTCGCCATCAGTTTTTCAAAATTCTAAAATTATTTATCTTATAAATGAAAGGAATTAAGGAGGTTAAGACGATTTTTATTTCTACAAAATTTGCGCGAAAGTTTTCACACGTGATATCTATATATATCTATGTATGATATTGAAAAAAAATGCATAATACGGACTCGGTATTTTAGCAATTTAATATCATTTGAACTCGTAGCCTTAAGGCGCATGGCCTGTAAATCGAAGTTCCCTTCTAAATACGAAATAATGCATTTCTTATTATTATCGTTGCCAAAAAATATCAATACTTCACGCCGAGACCAATTATTAAAAAGATACATACATATATACATACATACATCCATACCAATCACGACGTTCCCTTCAAGAGTAGGCAGAGTCACTAAGTTTCACTCATAAATGAATATTTGTACACCTAACTCTGCTTCAATAATTTTCTCCATACCGACCTATCCTTGCAAATCTCTTTTGCCTCATTTACCCCCATACACTGCTTCATACACGCCCTCCTGTTTTGAAGACTCCTAATATTCCTCCTCCTAAGAATTTCCTCAACCATATTCAACCGCATCTTTCTCGGTCTACCTCCGAAAAATAGCAATATAAATTCGTTTACATTCCGAAAACCGCGCTGAAAACTCTTGTCCTAACATACTGCGCTATTATGGAAAAATTTAAAATATAATTATTCTAGCATTTTCATCAAATTGACGGAGTAGCGAGTTTCCACGCATAAACGGATGCAATCAGATAACATTTGGTCAAACAGATTCATTTCGTCTTACTTGAAAAATTATTAAAATGTGAAATCAATAATGAAAATGACATAGTAACTTTTCACAGGTTGTTGTTTATTTTTACGACCGGTTCCGTTGCATAGGCAACATCTGAATCAATTTTTTAAATATATTGAATCGATTTTTGACAATGTGTGCAAGTCAACTATATTCATCTAATAGGCACAAGAATGCATGATGTCGTGCCATGATTCCAAACTTGTTTAATTAATCTCAACACATAAAGGGCTACAAAATCAGACAATCAGGAAATTTATTCCCAGAATCTAACTGTGCAGAGCAAAAGTTTGAGATATTAATTGACCCTGCTTCTTGTGCTGTTGCATAGGCAACATCTTCACCTGATGCAACGAAATGCAACGAAACCGGTCGTACAAATTAAAATACCTGTGAAAAGTTACCAAGTCATTTTCATTCATTGATTTCATAATGGAAGTTACGCCCGAAACCATCGAATTTATTAAACTGGGCACTGGACGACCCACGATCACCAACAGCATTATTAATGTTATTGTTAACAAATTGTCGTAGTGTCATGTTAATCATCTTCACGGATTTGAAGAAATTACTGTTTAAACTTTAGTGTTTTCTTGGAGGATTTAGCCTATGTTCGTAATAGTACAGTTCCTAAACGAGGTTGTTCTTAGAAATGCCGAGTATCACTTATCTTTGGTAATGGTATTATTAACATTTTTTGGTAGTTTCATTAAAATCGTATTCAGGGATTTGGAGAAATTATCGTTACAAATTTAGTGTTTTCGACGATGATTCTTCCTATGTTCGTGATAGAATAATTCCTAAACGAGGTTGTGCTTAGAAGTTCCGAGTGGTTCACTCAAGAGCTAAATGCATATTTAATAACTTTTGGCAGTTTCATCAGGAAATTCTTCAGGAATTAGGAGATATTAAGGTTTTAATTCGTGGTTAACCGTTACTGTTGGTAGCACTGCCGATTTCATTTAGTGGGAAAAAAGTTACCCTGCTAACAATTTACTTAGAAGCTGTTCTGTAGAACGTAAGGAATTCTACAGAAATAAGACTCTTTTCTTCAGAACTAGTTCATTTTCCAAGGCTCTGTACGGAACATGAGAGCCTGACTTTACAGAACATATGTTCTGTAGAGTTATTTTCTGCAGAGCAAAATGACTCCTTACAAGCTGTTTGATAGAACTTCAGCAACTCTACGGAAATATGTGAGGTTTCCTTGAGCTTGTAAGGAGTCCTACAGAGTGTCTAAGGGTTTCTGTAGAACGTCCTAAGGAATTCCGCAGAACGCCCTAAGGTATTCTTCAGAACGTCGTAGGGTAATTCCCTAAAATGGCGTCCCAATACTTTAGAAATATCTACAGAACTTTTTAAGAAATTCTGTAGAATTTTTTAGCAGGGTAGTGGGCCAACTTCGCCTTGGTGCGAGCACCGAGGAGCGAGAGTGTCGTCGTGATCGAAGTCATCGAAGTCCAAGCACCGAAGACGAGCGAACGGTCGGTCGGTGGGGGGTGGGACCGAATTCGGGGGGGCGTGGGAAGCGGGCTGCCGCTCGCCGCGATCCTCAGTCGCGATATCACAAGGGGGTGTGGCAGGGGAGGGAGAGGGCCTACCGAACGAAAGACCCGCCCCCAGAAAAATATCCCTCCCCCGCCTCGACGGCAGGGAGTCTGCTGCTGCGGCGGCCGCTGCTTCCACCACCACCCCCCTCCATGCACCGCACTCCACTCCCCTCCTCACACACAAGCACACACAGACACGGCTTCCGCCACAAACCTCCCCCCCCCCCGCAAACCCACCCCCTTACCCTTCCCCATCCAAAACGGTGGCGACCCTCGCCGCGTGTGCAGTCGCGTCGATGCAATAACTGTCACCGCCGTAAATGCTCTCGAGATACATGCTCCAGCATCCACGACGGTCGAGAGAGGGAGGGAGGGAGTATCCGCTCCGGGTAAACCGTGTTCCCTGCCAAACCGCGACTTCAGCGCCGAAGGAACGTAATTCACTCACTCCGACTTTACTTCGCCTGTGCGTCAAACCATATCCCAATAGGCGTCACGGTCTGAATCTCGGCCAACGATATGCATCATGTGGCTAAGATTTCTGTAAATAGATCATGCTATTATTTTACGCCAGAACAATTTTGCTGCCTTAAAATCTGATATATCGTGGGGATTACACTTACAGACCATATGTGGCGCAGCATTAAAGGAACTAGGTTTTGTTACACGTATAATAGGAAGGTCCTCGGATCTAAAAGTCAGAGAGAGATGCCACTTCGTTCTGGTTAGGCCACACCTCGAATACCCCGCCAGCATTTGGGACCTTGGTCAAACAGATTTAACCAAAAAAATATTAAAATACATAGGAAAGCAACGCGCTTTGTTAAAAACTGCTACGAGCGTACATATAGTGCCTCACAACTTTTAGAGGGATTAAGGTGGGAGCCCCAAGAGACTCGGAGGCTACACACTAGGCTTATGTTGCTTGATAAATTCAGAACTGATATTTTTCAGAGCGACATAGAGAATATTAACATGACTCCTCACAGCATATCTAGGTCTGACAGATGCGATAAACTAAGAGAAATACACTGCCGAACAGATAGGTACAAGAAATCGTTCTTTCCACGAACAATAAGCGACCACAATAAAAATTGAGCTCCATTAAACACACTCCTATAATGCATGTCACCATTCCATCTCCAAAAACTTACACCTTTACACGGATGGTGACCACTGCCACACCCACAAGAGGCGGCTTGCGGGGTATTGTGTAGATGAGGTGTAGATGTATATCTGTGTACGCCCAATTGTACGTAAAAATGACTAGTACTCTTCTTGAGTATTCGTTTTTAATTATGCTTTTTTTCTGATCATATGGGATGTAATGTGGTGAAAAATGAAATTTTGAATTATTTTTACTATTTACTGTTGGTATAGGAGACTTTAAAGGCGGATTTCTTATATTTGGGCTTTGGGCTGCTTACGGTGGGCTATGGGCTGAGTGCTAGGGCCCTGCTTGGAGTACATCGCTAGTATATGGGACCCTAACGAAGAAGAACTAGTTTCAGATATAGATCGAATACAGCGGAGGGCAGCTAGATTTATTAAAAATTATGATAAACATAGTAGTCTTACAAAATTGTTGAAGGAATTAGGGTGGGAACCTCTATCCGATCGAAGGGAGAAATACAGGTTAAATCTTTAACGAAAGTTTGATTTAGACTATTTTTTGCCAGACGTTCAAAATATTTTGCTAGAGCCACAACAAGGTGTTTAATCTGCCGTGCAGCATTCTCCACGTCACGCCATTCGCCTCGTCATAAATTGCAAAATATTTAATAAAAATTTTAAAAGTTAATTTGTTCATATTAATTAGGAACCTAATCAGTGTACTGTTTTACATATTGCAATGTGGATGATATTAGAAAAGACTGTATTTCAGGATTCGCCTTATGGAATGGTTTGCAGCCAATGCAGGGTTATTTCCTCCTTTGTGTTTTGTTTGTGAATGCATGTACTGACCTGAGGTGTAACAGCAGAGGTCAATCAGGTTTCTGGGTGGGGCAAGTAATTATTGTAGCATTTAAACGTTGCTAGCAATTGCGTGGTGGCCTGAGAATACACCTTAACATTGTTTTGGTGAAGAATATGGTACGCCTAACTAGCCGTAAAAGATGGCTGATCGCAGTTACGATTCAATTTCTACGCAATTCCAGATAGGAAACTCTTTCTCCTCTTGTTCCTTGGTCTTTCTGCTGAAATTCGTTATCAGGTCCCCAAAATTTGAAAGCTTTTAGCATTCCCAGCAGGTTTCTCATTTTATCAGTCGATGCTCCTTTGGGGCGGCAAATGTTGCTTTCAGTAGCGTATTATTCATATTTAGTGTCGTCGCGTTTGTTTAAACACTTTAACTTTGCTCTACATATTAGAAATTGTATCCCCTGACGTCGCGAAATTAGGAGAGTTGGGAATCCGAAGCAACTTTCTGCCGGGCGAATGAATGGTCAGCGCTCGACGGCCGACCTGAGAACTAATCGGACAGTAAGGGAACCTGCTTCTAGCTGCAGACGCCGAGGGCTAAGGGCTAGGGTAACTAAGGGTAAAGGTAGGGTAAGTGATGGCGTGGGCCAGGATACCCGTCTCCTGCATACTAGCGTTAACGCCGAGCTTGGCAGAAAAAACTACCGAGATTTTAACAAAGAGCTCCGAAGAGAAACGAGAAGGCAAGAAATGCATAGTGGAGAAAAGAATTCGATTTTTAAGAAAATTTTCAAAAAAAGGAACGATAAGATACCCTGTTTACAAATTGTTTAAATGAAAGGTTTTTTTTAAACCACGTTTTTAAAACGGATTAAAAAGTATAAATTAATTTATCCCAGCACAATTCAGATAGTCCTGAAATTTTGTGATTGTGAATTTTAATAGCTATGAAAATACCTGTAAGATTCAAAGCGAAAAACGAGGGATGCATGCAATAGATAACTGATACATGAATAGTTCACCTAAGTCACCAAAAATTTTATTGCAGAGCTAATTATATGAACTGTGAGTTTTCTCTACGACAATTACTTCATACATTCCTCACTAAAATCTATTTAAATGATTATTTTTATACTTTAAAGGCCTTCTCAAAAACGTTTTTTTTATTTTTATCTAAATAATTAATTTCACATGGGGAATAATTCTATATGCGGTTGCTGTAACCGTTCGCTTTTGCATCAGTTATTCTTAAGCATCAAGAATATTTCACTTTACTGATTTTGTTAATTGATTGCTCTTCATGTTCCTCACTTATTTTCATAATTTTTTCCATCTCCACTCTAGGAATCGCTTATTTCATAATTCTCACCTTAAGAACTTAAGTACAATTTTTTTTAAGTACATCTAAATCTACAATTTTAACTTAAATTCAATTCGCACTGAATATTGACATGTTTCATACTTTTCCTACTATTCTTGAATAGGGTTCTTAATATTCTTAGGTCCCCTGTAGTCTCCATGAAGACTCTCTGTGTCATTCATTTTCATATTTAGATTTATAGATGTATGTACGTATGTCATTGAAAAGGATTCTAGCTTCTAAAAAAAAGAGCAATCGAAACAACCACTACGGCATGTAGGCAATCCTGTATACAGTTATGAAGTTGGATAGCATGACACACAGGATACGCTCGACCATGCTAAAAAACGGAAAACTCAACGTATTATATTAATATTATATAATATTGTTGGATTGTCATCCAGTTCCGAGCTATGTTTTACGTTTCAAGTCTCTAACTCATCGGAAAGTTAGTTTAAAATCGATTGAAAAATTTGTACCGATCAGACAACATCCGGACAGAGTTCCCTTTAATCGGGTTATTCCCGTGTTGATTCATTTTTATGGACAACAGTTTCGCTTGTGTTACAGCTAGCGTCGTCAGGCCTCCGTATCAATATCCGGACAGACAAGAAAGCGAGTAAATAAAAATATGGTAATGAAAAGTAAAGCAATTTAAGGGCAGTAGTAAGGGAAGTGTAATCGCAAGGTTAACAGACATGACACAAAAGTTGATAGCAGATCCAAAAGAGATACAAGAGAGGTAGAAGGAATACGTCGAAGGGCTATATGGTAAGGAAATAAGACCCAGTAGGTTGTACATATATAGAAAGGGAAGGAGACATCGGCAGAGATGGCATCGGACCAGGTATCCTTGATAGAGTAATCGAAAGAGCACTAGGAGCATAAGAAATGAAAAGGAATAAGGCGGTAACAATAGTTAACATACGGGCAGTTTCCAAACAGTATGGGGAAGAACGGAAGAGGGAAACTTGTCGCATTAATTCGTACAATTTAAGACGTTGGAGTGTGGGCGGAGGAGTTCACGAAGACAACACAAATTCTGACACCGAATAAGAGCAAGGCAAAAAGTAGTGAGGACTAGAGGGCAATTAGCTTAGTATCCCAGGCGGCCAAAGTAATCCTTAAAATTAAAAATAGAATGCTAGTGAGCAAGGCTTAGAATACCTGAAGGATGGGTTAAGGAGAGGGACGGGAACGCGGGACGCAATCGGAGTGATGAGGACGCTAGAGGAAAAGAAACCCAGACTGTGGGGAGGATGTTTTTGCTAGCTTTGCAGATTTCTACAAGGCGTTTTATAGGGTGGACTGGGCGAAATTAATGGAAGTGCTGAAGAAATTAGGGGTCGATTGAAGGGACAGACGTCTCATCAGGAATCTTCATACGAACCAGACGGCGCGGGTGAGGGTAACCGATGGAAACTCGGGATGGGCCGTGATAGGACGGGAGTGCGGCAGGGATGCCTACTATCGCCGTTGCTTTTTAACGTATATTCTGAATAAATAGAGAGGGAGGCATGGGGAGAGATGGCGGTAGGAATGAAGGGAGGAGGGGATCTGATGAATGCAGTGAGATTTGCAGATGTTCAAGCATTGGTTTGTCAGCCAAGGGGCTAGGGTCAATCGCTACGTATACCAATCGAACCCAGATCGATATTAACTCGGACCGATCTGAACATCCCAAGGTGTATAGAGAGAGGGAGGTGGTCTCAGCTAGCCGAGAGCCGGGCGCGTGACGTCACTGCAGTCCCGTCGCCTCGCAGCAAACGGGCAGAACCGTGACCACCGAGAGTGTCTTTAGGTGGTCGTGGCAGAACACGGGGAAAAAGATCGCCGTTTTCCTTTGCGAGCGCATTATCGTAAATAAAATAAGTGAAATGCGTTTTCACGGCGTGTAATAATATCAAGCGCATTCGAATGGATTTTCCGGAACTCTAATTACGATTGAATTAGCTTATACATTGGCCAGTAAAAATATAAATAAACTTTCGATGGATGTAGACTCTCAAGTTACCCAGTTGACTTTTTTTTGAACACCTGCCTTCTGTATTTAATAATTATTTCCGTTCTTTAAATGCATTACGAAGATAATGATATGACGAGCTAAAAATTTAAGATATAATGAAATAAATCCCGGTGTACAATGGCATATTGAGTATCAAATTGAAAACTTAGCTGCTCGTTACATATCACGCTCGACATGGCGAATTTCAGTTGTTAAATGGAAAGTAAAAAATAAATCGCAGAACCAAAAAATTATTGAAAGCGGAAATAAGAATACATGGGGCTCCAATCAGATTGTTTAGGGATTAAAATGGAAAAAAAATACCAGCAGTAAAGGAAGGAGGATTTCTTTCGCGTAAAAAAAAAGGATTTTTGAAGAACTCATTTACCGATTTAGATACGTTTGAAGCATTCAAAAATTGAAAGAACATCATAGATGTACCAAAATTTTGTTTGTTAAAGGATTTTGAAGAACAATTTGTATAAAAATTGCAAATGAGTTTCGAAATATTAATAACATCAAGATTATATTCATATATCTCACACAGAAACTCGAGAAAACACCGAGTGGATTTTTACATAATAATTTCGAGTACAACAACTCATTGAGAAAAAACATAGTGAACGACCATGAGATTTATGTACTAATTACATACTTCAAAAAGACATGCTACCCTACCACAAGTAAAAATTTGGGAAGCTCTTGAACCATATTGGTATTACATGAAACTTACAGGAAACATGTCGGTAAAATAATAAAACATACAGGTTCAAAAATTAAGTTACCTCCGGCAATAAATAGCATAATATATACAAAAGTAATCCATTCATCAGGTATACCTAGGAAATGACCTTGTTCATTTACTTTCTCTCTTCCTTCTGAGCTTATCTGCAGCTAGCTTACTGTTTAAGAATTTAATTCTCATGTACACTCTTTGAAGTACAAAAGCCCTAAGGACATCACTATCGATGACTATCAATGATCACCCTCTTCTGAATTTTACGAAAGTTTTGCAACGGTCAGTCGCCTGACAATTCTCTATATTTTGCAATACTTTTGGAAGAGAGATTCAATGAATAACACATCGTCTTTCCATCTGTCACTTGGCTCGATAAGGCCACCAAATAACAAGTGAGAGATCCAAGATGGTAGAGCATGCCTGTGGTCGGAGCTAATCCGTGCAGTGTGGTGGCCCAGATCTGGGTGCTCATTTCTAATTTCTTTTGCTATCCAACCCGCTAAATAATGAAGACCATCTCTGGATGCCTTCTCCATAACCTCCAAGACCATTTTTCATCAGTGGCAGAATCAGATTCAGAACACTCACTTGATGAGATTATTTCCCTGGGAGAGCATCTCCCAGGCCCATTTCCTTTAGCAAGTTAATACCAGCAACTTTCACCACTTCAGCTACCGTGTACTGCTCATCAGTGCAATCGGTATTTAATTTGCATTGGAGAACACCCTGATTCTGCCCCAAAATCATCATTCTCATTTAGGCGTTCATTGGGGAAGGGTGATCATGCAAAGCGGCTCCGAGGGTGGGTGTCTGGTGCTTATGTGGTCAGGAGGGGGTGAGGGATGGGCTCGTCACAGTCGTGTTGCGAGATGATGAGGCACAGGAGGGTTTGGGACAAGGCGTGTTAGTGCGGTCGTAAGTCACGATCATGTCACAGGGAGGGGTATTGGGAGAGTTTGGAAGAGTAGGAGGGTGGATGGAGGCGTTGGGCCTCAGATATAAGAAGGATCAGCAGAGGGAAGCGGGATTGCTACAGAACGTGATTACTAACATGTCTCCATTTTTACACATTCTTAAAATATCCATTTGCTCCAAGTCGTCTAACTTGGGACTCTTCTTTTCCATGTGGAGTACTGATTTGAAACTATTATAGTGATAATGTTTAAACACGTTTGGCAAATAAAGAGGAAGGATTATTGTTTCTCCAGCATGCCTCATGCTCTTCAGCTCTAGTTTAGAAATTTTTCCGTTTGCCCAATTTATATCACTCTGCATGACTCAAAGTAATTTTATAAACAGCACTCTTGAGTAGAGGATCAACCATATATTTTCCGGGGCTGATCAAGTTGTTCAAATGGCTGCCTTTTTCAACCCTTGCCTCTGAGGATGATTGTAAGTGAACTGGTGTTTTTTCTGATGATTATGTCCAATGAAAAAACCAAGATCTTCGTTTAAATATTTATTGTGAACTTTACTAAGTTTTGAAATTTCTAATCCCAACCACAGTAGCTGACATTGACATGATAGCTCGTAAATATTGCTTTGAATAAGCTTTTAAAAAGTCTTTTAAATACTTCCAATGCCCATTTATTCTTTATAAGTCATTGTTTTCCGTCATCTTCTTTTTTGTTTGAATGGCATTGGAAAACTTCGCTATCACACCTCATGAGAGGCAATTGTACTGGATGATAGCAAACATGATTATTTTCTGTCAATATTACAGCAGAGGGCCTAGTACAACCCGATGACCACCAGTATTGTCGAGGTAGACAAATGCTTGGCGGAACCACTTCTACCTCGACACATGGATCCACTACACTGGTGGAATGAGAGGAAAACATTGTACCCTCATCTGTATACAATCACGCTGCGGCATCTGTGCATCAGTGCCATGAGCATGCCCTGTGAACGCCTCTTTTCAAAAGCAGTGTTTACGTATTCAGAAAGGAGGAGTTGCATAAATCCCTCTAAGTTATCCATGATATTATCCATCAATTCCAATTCCAAGGAGGGTCAAGAAAAATTCAGTCTGTGACAATTGGTCTATTCTCTAAATCGTCAAATCAGCTTTTTAACTCTTAAAGAACACATTCGTACAATTGAATGATATCTTGATTCACTTCCTCCAATTGTCTGATAGCAGCAATCATTTTTTCCACTCTATTTGTAAAATATCGTGATATAATTTTTTCCAAAATATTAGAAAAATTAGTGAAGCTTAGATTGATTAAATATCTTGATAAAATTAAATTCTTCAGTGGAAACCAATTTGGATTTAGAAAAGGTAGATCTACTGAAGAAGCCCTGGAAAAATTTCTCTCTCATGTTTATAACTCTGTGAATAGAAGTAAACGAACAGCAGGATTGTTTATTGATATTCACAAGGCCTTTGATACAATTGACCATAAAATTCTCTTGTTCAAACTTGAGAAAGCTGGGATTCATGGAATACCTCTTCAATGGTTCCAGAGTTATCTGAGAAATCGCTCCCAATGTGTTGTCGTTGATAGCAATTATAGTAACTATAAATGTATTAATTCTGGTGTCCCTCAAGGCTCAGTACTTGGTCCAATTTTATTCTTGATATATGTAAATGACCTGTGTGACTATAAATTTAAAGGCCTTGTGACAGCATTTGCTGACGATTTTGCCTTATGTTACAATGAGATAACTTGGGAACAAGTTAGAAAAAGTATGCAAACTGATCTAAACTATTTAAGAAAATGGTTTAATTCAAACAATCTCATTATGAGTGTGCATAAAACGAAATATGTATGTTTTAATGTTTGTAATCGTTTCACATTTGATTAAAATAATAATTTTATTTATATACCATAATGTAAACTGCAATCCTGATTCATGTTGTGCTCCTGTTGTAATGTCAGCAGCATGTTGTGCTCCTGTTGAACGTGTCAGCAGCATAACTTATCTCGGTATAACTGTAGACCAAGCTTTAAAGTGGATGCAACACATAGCCTCTGTAACAAAAGTGTTGCGGTATATGTTAGCAAAATTTTATCTGCTTCGTAACAAATGTCCATTAGAAAATTTGAAATTATATTACAATGCATTAATAAACTCAAAATTAACTTATGGCTTGATTGCATGGGGAGGAGCTTATTTTAACTCTATTAAGCCAGCTATTATCTTGCAAAAGAGGCATATCAGGATAATGCTAAATAAGAATCGTCATGAGCCATCCTTTCCACTATTTCAACACTTGAAATTCCTCCCACTTAGGCATTTGTACGTGTACAAAGTACTTAGATTGTTTTTTCTGAGGAGTGGTGCTAAAATTCCTGTCTCAAATAGGCCAGGTTTATGGAATTTTCGCAGTATATTGACACCCTTGCCGAGGCCCAAATTGTCTCTGTACAGGCGAAGTTTTTTATATATTGGGCCTAAAATGTATAACATACTACCATCTGAGTACAAATGTGCACCTAGTCTTGCTTCTTTTTTAAAAAATGTTAAAAACTGGCTATTTACTTTTGAAAAAATCGAAGACATATTTTGTTAAATAAAATTATTTTGCTAAATAAAATTATTATTTTTGTAAACATACTGTTAAAAGGAATTCATTTGAAATGTTGGTATTTATAATTTTTTTTTCTTGTTCTAAATATAACAATATATGGTCGTAGTTCTAATTGATGGTAACCTCAACACAGGTTTGCCTTATAGGTTACCTAAAGCTCCAAATATCTAATTATGTATTCTTTGTATTTTTTCTGTAATTATTCTTTTGGAGCAATAAACATAAAAAACATAATTGATACTTTTGAAATAGTGACGGTTTTCTCGGAACTTATCTCTCTAATCACTTCAAATAATGATAATAAATTCTTTGTACTCTCAATCAAATGCCACTCATCTGTGGAAATTTAAAAGCTATTGTCAAGTCCCATTACAGCTGGTACGGAGACTACCAGACTCCTATTTGTTAGCATCTTGTTTAGCATTTCGTACGTAGAATTCCATGGAGTAGGCACATCTTGTTTTAATTTCAAGGTGGAGACTCCCATCCACTAGCTTGCTACTTGCCTTTGCGCTTTGTCTAAAGAATTGAACTATTTCTTTAACTTTACCAATTACATGTTCTATAACTTGAAGTCCTTTCTGAACTACCAAGTTCAATGAGTGGGCATAGAAGGGAGTATGTCTCCACTTGCATAGCCGAATGGCTGAGGTTACATTTGCAGCATTGTCGGTAGCTACGGCTGCAACTTTATTCTTAACTCCCATTCTGTTGCGACATTCAATAGCCACTCAGATATATTTTGTTTGCTATGCCTTTCCGGAAATTCGGTTCATGCCAGTAAACCCGAGCAAAGTTTTATTTTGTCATTGATGTAATGAGCTGTAACTGCTAAAAAACTTAAATTTTCTCGCGATGTCTATCCATTCATCATCAGAGTCACAGCCAGGACGGATTGGAGTGTTGTTTCTAACTTTCCCTGCAAATCATTATATATAGCTGGTATTAGACTATTGGATAAAGTCTTCCTTGATGGAAGCTGGTATCCTGGATTAAGCATTCTTACGAAAACTTTACATTCAGGATCATCTACGAGGCTGAAAGGATGAAATTCCTAACAAATCATTTTTGCCAACTGTATATCCAGTAACTTGCATTTCTTTAAAGGGATGGGCTTAATTATACCCACGAATGCAGTCATAGGAGTTTGACTTGCTGATTTTGTTGTTATAGAAATGGTTGTCAGTGGTAGGCGAAGAAACTCTGGGCTCTCGTGGAGGTAGCATATCACCCAAATTATAATCTTCTTCTTCCTCCAGAGTAGGGCTTAGTGCAGTTGTCAGGGATGACAAAGTCGACGACTTGGCACCAGAATGTCTTTTTAGTGGTACTGTGAGAAGCCTTGACTTTAGATGTCTCTCTAGATTACTAGTCGAGCCCCCAACAATACTGATGAACCCACGGAAGTATTTACTTATGGCCTTATTACTGGCAGATCGGCCAAGGTGCAGACAATTGTCACATTTTTCATTGAATACATAGTTTTATTGTACATCTTTCTTGTAATCATAGGAGTAGCCTTATGTAAGCCATTGTAATTGGGTCATTCCACGTCAGATCAGCAGTGAGTTGACCCTTGGTGTCTCCAATTCAAACCAAAATTTTTGTGTGGCTTCCATCTGGCGTTAAATGAAAAAGCGTGTAAGCGTTTTTGGAAAAAAAAGTTTTGGCAGATCTAGAGATGATCAAAGTTTCGACCATATTGTGCTTTTTGCTATATCTCCTGAACAAAAATAGCTAGAGAAACGGTTGACATCTTATTTTGTTTGCAAAAGAATATACAGCAACAGTGTGTTATCAGTTTGGTAAATAAATTAAATTTTATTGAAATTGTTTAAATTTTAAAGGTTTAAATTTTAACAACAAAAATACAGCCACTTTAAAATTTGAATTTTTTTCCTAATTTGACATGTTGGTCTTTTTTCTTACCTCAGAAACATGTTTGGTAGCGGGCAGTGCTTAAACAACAGAGATATTTAACTTCAAAGATTGGACTACGCCCTTGTTTGCCACAAGGGTCGACATTGAAATGGTGTGCCACTGTACTTTGAGAATTTATATCTTGGTCCGTGTAGATGCTAGTGCAATACTTTATACACCAATTTTAAGATAATTTTATTTTAATTTCATCAATATTTTTTATTGTATAATATAAGCAAAAATGGAGACATGTTATGTACTGCAATAATCGACACCGCACTACTTAAACTTAGCAGTTTTGTCAACTTCACGAACTTTGTAACTCAGCCTATGAAAAACTGCTAAATATACAGCAGTGACTTCTCACCAAAGGTAGCAAGAATTGATAACGAATCAAAATGGCAAGCGAAATTTTTAAAAATGTACATTTTGTTTTTAATGAATGAAAATGTTTAAACATTATCCAGTCCTACAATTTGCACAGAATCAAAAAGTTAAAGCCAAGGAAAAACTTATTAATTTATTTGTAATTTTTCTGTGATGCATAATATGTAAAAATGTTATTATTTGTTAATGCTAATAATTTCAATTGATGCAGCATCGCCAAACTGGACAGCGCCGCATGGCGACCGATCCGACAGAGGAAGGGCCATTCAGCGGGGGGAAGGCAACAAAGCCCGTCGACTACTCCTAAACTACGAATCAGTTATACTGGTTGATCTTCTCTTGAATCAATCCCAATGTCCATTTATATTCTACTGAATCATAGCTGGACCAGTATCTTCTATGAGCTATTTGGAATAAGTAAGTTTGTAGAATTAGCTGAGCACAATTTTCAAGTAGAAACTCAACACCACCATCAGCTACGAGATTGGCTGATTTTTAACAAGGTGAGGACGCAATATGTGCAGCTGTAAACCGTTAATGCATGGATAGAAAAGAGATTACAAGCCAAACAATCATTATCTTAAAAACATCCAGAGGGATTGTATTCATCCTAAGTTTAGTTACGCGGTAACCTTCGCAAAAATTTACTTAACCTAGCAAACTCAAGTAGACATCTCTAACAGCAGGGAAAGTGTTGCTTGGGGGCACGAGTTCTCCCTCTGTCATAGCTCAACATATGGTGGCAATGAAACCTCCAAATATTCAAATAATTGCTGACGTAGTATCTCACAGAAATTTAGCATGTTAAAATCACTGAGTAACAAATCTCATGCGAGTAGATCGGGCAGATTCCGAAACGAATGAACAAAAAGTGAGGCGAATTGAATACAGACATACTTTGTAGTAACAGTATAATAATTCTGCCATTTACTGACAAATATTTCCAAAGACAAGCATGAAAGTTTTGGAGGGAAAGAACCTACTACAAAGATATTGTCACATTGAGAAACCAAAGGGGTACATAAGAAGAAGGGGAAAAGCCATCCATAGGCAGCATTCCCACTTGATCTTTCAGGTGCTGAATGGCACGGCACGGTGGATAATACAGTAGAATGCCGTTCTCTTCAAGCCGACTGCATGTTAAGCCATGGTTACACGATAAAGTACCCCATACGAGTTAATGGGTGAATGCATGAATGTATGAATGAATATGAAAATTCACCGTGTAACCACACCAACTTGTATGAATGCATGAATGCAAGAACAGGAAAATAGAACCTGCTCTATTTGGTTCATGCATTTGTACATGAGCTTGTACATGAACACTTATGGGTTAATGTATCGTGCAACCAGTCCATCATACATGGTGATAAGTCAATTCTCACACTGCGCTCGCCACAAAGTGTAGCGGGTGCATACTGATATACTGACACACATCTTATAGTGGGAGCATATTATAATCAGAAAATTGCTGTAATAAAAAAGGTAAGTATAATAATGACATTCCCATAGCCTTGAAAAAAAAATTAAAATAAATGTTCAGGTTCGAGTCAGCAATAATAGGGTAAGAAAAATACTGAGCACTTGTTTATTTGGTGATGTGAGAGATCCAAGTTCACACCACAGTCAGTCATATTTTTATCCAAGTAGTTACTTCTTCATTCAAAATTGCAGCAAATAGGAGTTTCTGATTTATGACTTCACCAACCAATCAGCATCATTTAATATTCATTTGGCTCTGATGCATTAACTACATATCAATCCTTAAAATAATCACATCTTACAGGTAGGTTCAGAGTCCTTTTTCTGGGGTAAATTATTTTTGCTGCTAGTGAAATTCTAATGCTTGGTGAAATTACACCACATATTTTCAAAGAAAATATTACATATACATCCTCAGCGATAGCAAAAAATATGTTTAGATAAGGATATTCAATCATTGCACATACTGTAAGAACTATTTAATCGCATCATATTTAGATGGGTAAAAACTATTTTTCAGAAAATACATTTCAGTAATTATATTAATTCATCATTCACCTAACATTAGGAAACAAAGAGTCAATTGTGCTGATTACTGAGATTTGCATAGAATATGACTTCCATTCATGTTGAATCCACTCTGTCCAAAGGATGCAGCCAGATAATTGACAACAATGACATTACGAAGGAGAAAAACTGATTGAAAATCTGAAACAAAACAAAGCCTCAAGTTGAATGGCCAACATCAGCTCCATCGATAAATAAATATCAGCTTTCAGACAATTTTCCTCAAAAGAGCTAAAATTATTCTTCACTACAGAATAGACAAATACAGTGATTTTCATAAACTCACAGATAATTGAGCAGCATACAGGGAGTTCCATAGATTATCACTCCTTTTCTCCAGGTAATTCATTTCTTTATTAAAAATCCTAGGGGTTTGATCAAAGCTTACAAGAGATAAAAATTAAAAGCCTGCAGCAACATTTAGCCCAGGATCCAATGGATTGCTAGCCCCCATGTAAAGTTGATATAAAGAGGACATTATCACCATCATGCAGTTCATAATCCAACTGGCCCTAAAAAAAAATGACACTATTATTTCAGGGTCAAGAAAAATGATAAGCATCTATGAATACAAAAACTGTTTGGAGATACTACAGCATAAAAAGATGAAGAAAATCTAAGATACCATGAAAAGCATACACCACTAAGAACAACTAAAGAACAAAGCTTATTCTTTCTCGGTGAGTGATAGGTTTGCAAATAAGAACTAGGTATTTCAGTTACCATATGGAAGTGAGGCTCCAGTTCATACCCATAACCATAACTTCAAATTCAAAATATGTACCAAGAGAGACCTATTTATTAATACTTAACCCCTATGCAGAAAGACAGCCAATTACATGGATGTGTACACTTTAGCATGTTATTCTCGCACACATTTTGAACTAATGACAATTTACACATTTTGTAAGTAGAATTTACTTTAATACCTTACTATATACATCAAATGCGGACATAATTGACAGCCCAACAGCTAGCATCAAATAATTGCATACAGCAGCCTCATTTAAGGATCAGTAATCTTAAAATACTGTCTTAGTTGTTCACTCTATTGGCTTTCTTTCTTGACTACATATTTACGTCTCTGAGATAGAAGGTTGCCAAGTTGAAGATAGTAGAGAACATGTACTGATAATAGTTTTATTATCGTTAAAAAGTAAACAATCCTTTTCAGAAGAAATGTAAGCATTGACAGACAGTTTGAGCTTTTAATAAATCAATTAACTCACAATATATAATGAACATGAATCTTCTCACTGAGATATTTACTAAGAACACTAATGTACATATTTACTGTAGGTGTCAAACTCTAATATTATAAATAGTTTCCTGAGGCAGCCAACAATATCCTGTTGTTGAGTTTTTACTTTCAGAGAGGACAACAAACCATTCTAACTGGGAATACCCTTTGGCCTGACTTAATTTTCATAAATAAACTGAAAGACATGAAGGGTTATTTGACACTTTTTTCTAATTCAACCCAAGAGTTGCCATAATATATAATGAACATGAATCTTCTCACCGAGATATTTACTAAGAATACTTATGTACATATTTACTGTTGGTGTCGAACTCTAATATTATAAATAGTTTCCTGAGGCAGCCAACAATATCCTATTGTTGAGTTTTTACTTTCAGAGAGGACAACTAACAATTCTAACTGGGAATACCCTTTGGCTCGACTTAATTTTCATGAATAAACTGAAAGACATGAAGGGTTATTTGACACTTTTTTCTAATTCAACCCGAGTTGCCATTGATGCAAAAAGCCTAAGAATGCTTACAATGGTCACATTATTTTGCATTTCAACCAGAATTACACACACACAACCTTTTAGTCACAAGGGTCTCAGGGCTCACTCTTCACTCTCCACTTTTGGGAGTGCACACCAAGAGGAGGTTGTAAAGAAAATCTGCATACCCTTTTCCTTCCCCTGGGTAACAAGAAGTCACTCTTGGGGAGCCAAAAGAAGGGAAGAAAGAGCCTTTGAAGGTGGTTGTGGGAGTACTTGGTCACTGCATTTTGTCCCTTCTGAGAGGGTGCCAGGTGAGAGTATGCGAGTTGTGGCACACACGAAACACTTGTCAGGCCCCTGCATACAGTGTGCCATCAGTTCCTTTTTTGTGCAGATGGCCAAGAGTTTAACGAATTTGACTCCCATCAAAAGGCCTTTTGCAAAACCTCATTTCAGGTGCGTGTCAAGCAGCAAGTGGTAAACAACTAGAGAGAGATGGTCTCTAGATGATTCTCTTCATCTGAGATGATTCTTGAAGTTTCACGGGAGCTACTTATTTGAGACTCAACCGGAGACCTTAGCCCAAGAAAAACTCAGTCTGTCATGTTCAAGTGATGGAAGTAACCTTCAAGATTCCAAAATTGGAGATATCCGAAATCCAACAATGAATCAGAGAATGAATGACTCTGGCATTTGCACCAGTCACCATTCCATGAATACCATCTCCAGTGTGTGTGTTTTCCAAATTATTCTTTCATAAATAGCTCATAAAATTTGAATAATTGATAGTATAGATGACAGATGTTTCTTTTTTGACTGCGACTAGTATCTTCGGTGGGTGTAAAACTCATTTGCAGCATTTGGATTTCAACATAAACATAAAAATTAATTAAATTCATTCATAGTCCCTTCCGATGGATTTATTAAATATATTTGTGCTGTTAACAGAAAATTAACTACGCATAAGGGCAATGCAAATGCATCGCAGTGATAAAAGTAGCTAGAAATGGAGGTAAAAATGCACTGATATGATATTTATTATTACTAAGTAATATTCCCCAAATAACAACATAAATCCCTGGAGATAGCTCCGGAGGTGACTGAGTGGATCGGCATATCAAGTGACCAAACTCCAGCTGGGAGACGTGCCAGTCAAATTGTTTTAAATTTTGCATCAGGCCATACACCATATGCCAAAAGAAATGTACAAGAAACATCAGTGTTGAGTGCATTCTGGTAGCTGGTAAATGATTTGCTCAAGAGCCATTCCATGTCAAATCAACACACCCAATTTACCTCACCACTTTAGATTTTGCTAAAATTTAGTATAGTCATAGTGGGTGCTCAGACTAAGAAAAATACCAAAGTTTAATTTTTTATCTCAAACCGTTTCTGAAATATGGCTATGAAAAATTTTCAATAACTGGCCAAAAAAGCATGAATGGATTTTTTGTTTAAATCGGTCCAGGGGCTGTCCCAATTGAGCTAGAGAGCTGGGAAAGGTGTCATTTTGCAGCATTTTGTATGCTCTTTCCATTGATATACAATACAACATAGGTTCTAATAAAAAAGTTTTTGCAAAATACAAATTAAAATTTTGATTGAATTTTTTTCCAAAAAGTACATAATTTAAAATTTTCAAAATACATATTTCCAAAAATACTTAGTACTGCTGTAAATCACATGGCAAAATATAAATATGGGATGATGAGGGGTTCATTGTTAAAAAAATTATTTCTGTCTCTTGTTTTTCACTAATAGCTCCGTTTTGACCAAACCTACCTTTAACAAATAGGAATTAAATTAAAATATACAGACAGGTAACTATACAAATAACAGAAATATCAAAATATCATGTTCTTAAAACAAAACCAATCAGAATATTCTATAGTTAAATTAAGTTAATAGCTTACTTTAATTTTATACAATTTAAACTAATGACCTAATATATTGGTAAAACAAAAATATTGAACATGGGACCTATAACTACAAATTTAAATAAGGTATGAAAAAGTGTATAGGTATTGATGTAATGGTTCTGGTCCAAACAGATTAATCAAAAGGTACATTCCATTTACTTGAGCCAGTATATGCACGTTGAGCAAGTTGGTTCTCCTGTCTAGGCATGCAGGCTGTGAACAAGTTGAAACAAGTAAAGTTGCCTCCAGCCATGCACTAGCTGTCTGTACAATCATTCAGTGGCTAGAGCCTTTGCTGAGAGGATGTGTGAACTATAAATTGAAGGAGAGTTTTGGGTGATTTTTGTAAATTGTAATATCAATATGGAACCTAGTAAAAAGTGTAGTACTTTAAGAGTGCAGTGTTATAATCCTCTTAAGAAATCAAATAATTTTATTAGAGACAGAAAAAAAACTGAGAAATAACACAGCGTGGATGCCAGAGTTATTTCCACAAATACCTAATGGCTCTATGATTTGTGATACATGTAGGAAAGATGTAACCAAGTAGAAAAGTACAGAGCCAAGCATTGATAAAAATGCTAAGATGAAGATGCTTCTGGAGCTGAGGTAATCATCCCGGACAAAGACCCAGACTTCACTACAAATTCAATGGTACTTCAAACACTAAACACATCACTTCAAGAACTAGGTAAGTCCCCAATTGCTAAGAAAAAATAACATCTAAGCACCATGCCAAATCAAAAGTGAATAAAATCTCGTCAATGAAAATTGGTCTCAAATGAAAAAACGGAAATAACTGTTTGTTGCTGCTGAAACTTCTTCGTCAGATAATGATACCTATAGTGATGAATCTGTTCTCCAAAACCTCAAAACTAACTTATTTAATTCTACAAGTAGGGCAAAAAAACTAATGATTCTTACAAGTATACCTGAAAAGTGGAGTATCAGGAAGATAATGAGTGAATTTAATGCTCCTAATTACATTGTTCGGCAATCCAAAAAGATTTTGAAAGAAAAAGGATTTATGGATGGTCCAAACCCAAAACCAGGGAAATGTTTACCAATAGAAACTGTCAAAACTGTACATTCATTTTATGAAAACGATGAAGTTAGCCGGGCAATGTCAGGTATTAAAGATTGTATGACTGTTAGAGAACCAAATGGAAATAAAACAAAAATATCGAAAAGACTTATTTTGTGCAACCTTAAAGAAGCTTACAAACATTTTAAAGACAAGTTTCCAAACATAAAAATAGGTTTCTCTAAATTTGCTGAGTTGAGACCAAAACATTGTGTATTAGCTGGACAGGGTGGCAAACACACTGTTTGTGTGTGCACAACTCACCAAAACATAAAATCAATGATAGAAAATACCAAACTAAATACAGTAACAAATAGCAACTTAAGCAATTACAAGCAATGCATAGCAAAAATGCTTTGAAATCCATCATCAATTGATTGCAACATGGGAAATTGTGAATATTGCCCAGGAGAAAGTGTAATACGTAAAATTTTAGAAGATTCTCTGGAAGCAAATTTGATTGAAAGAGTTCAATCCCGCCAGTGGGTGTCAGTTGATCGCTGTAACCTGGAAATCATACAGAAAACTTCCAAAGAATTTTAGATTTATTCTGTCATAAGATGTTCTCTTCGGTTCGGCATGACTTCATTGCCAAGCAACAAAGAGCATTCCTCAACTCCACAAAAGCAAATCTTAATGAATCGGAATTTGTTGTTACATGTGATTTTTCAGAAAATTATAGTATAGTTCTACAGGATGCTCAGAGTTACCACTGGACAAGCCAACAGGTTACTATACATCCTTTTGTTATATATTACAAACAAGAAGACAAAATTGAACATGTGAGCTTAGTCATTGTTTCTGATTGCCTGGAGCACAATACAATTGCTGTTTACACCTTTCAAAAGAAGCTAATTTCATATCTAACAAATAAATTTCAAAAGCTTCCAAAGAAGATTTACTATTTTTCAGACGGTTCTGCCGCTCAATATAAAAATAAGAACAACTTTCTGAACCTTTGCCTTCATGAGGAAGACTTCAACATAAAAGTTTAGTACATTTTTCAGCCATAGCACATGGGAAAGGGCCTTGTGATGGAGTAAGGGGTTCTATTAAGAGACTGACAGCTCGTGCAAGTTTGCAAAGGCCATACCACAACCAGATCCAAACACCGCGAGATCTATTTGAGTGGGCAGTAGATAATATAACAAAAATAGATTTTGCATATTCCACTCAAAAAGATTATGCTGCTTCAGAAATGTTCTTAAAAAGCCGGCTTGAAGAAGCGTTAACAACCAAAGGAACACAGCAATTTCATGCATTCATTCCCAAAACTAAATCAAAATTATTAGAGAAACACTTCTCAGATGATGTGAATGGCTGGGTGAGGGAGGTAGCGACATCACCGGACAAACTGAGGTAGCAAGACATATCAGGCTATGTCACCACTGTGTATGACAAAAACTGGTGGCTTGGGTACATTTTAGAAAAAAATGAAGAACTTGATGAAGTGAAAAGCAGCATTGAAAATAAGCATCATGTATTTATTATTTTGTATTCAATAGTTTTGGTCCAAGCATCACTTTTTCATACTTTATTTAAATTTGTAGTTATAGGTCCCATGTTCAATATTTTTGTTTTACCAATATATTAGGTCATTAGTTTAAATTGTATAAATTAAAGTAAGCTATTAACTTAATTTGACTATAGAATATTCTGATTGGTGTTGTTTTAAGAATATGATATTTTGATATTTCTGTTATTTGTTTAGTTACCTGTCTGTATATTATAATTTAATTCCTATTTGTTAAAGGTGGGTTTGGTCAAAACGGGGCTATTAGTGAAAAACAAGAGAAATAATTTTTTTTAAGAATGAACCCCTCATCATCCCACATTTATATTTTTCCATGTGATTTACAACAGTACTAAGTATTTTTGGAAATATTTTGAAAATTTTAAATTATGTACTTTTTGGAAAAAAATTAAATCAAAATTTTAATTTGTATTTTGCAAAAACTTTTTTATTAGAACCTATGTTGTGTTGTATATCAATGGAAAGAGCATACAAAATGCTGAAATATGACACCTTTCCCAGCCTTCTAGCTCAATTTGGACAGCTCCTAAAGCGATTTTAAAAAATTCTGTACATGCTTTTTTGGCCAGTTATTGAAATTTTTTCATAGCCATATTTCAGAAACTGTTTGAGATAAAAAATTGAAATTTTGTATTTTTCTTAGTCTGAGCACCCACTATGACTATACCAAATTTTGGCAAAATCTAAAATGGTGAGGTAAAATTTTGATCTAAAGTGTGTTGATTTGACATGGAATGGCTCTTTTGGACTATACTGTGAAGCATACTGTGTCATATGGCAAGTTTGAATTTCCCAAATGGAGTTTATCAAAAGAACTCCTAAAATTTATTGTGTAGGTGTAAACTAGAGGCATACTGGAGCAATGGCACTTATAAAAAGTTGTGGGGATTAAGCCTGGGGATCTCACATATTCTCAAACATAATGCCTACAGATTGCTTCTCGAGTGTAATGAAACATGATTTGATTCTAGAGCTAGTAGCAGTCAATCACTAAGGGAGAACAAATTTCCTTTGGCTTCTGTGCCATGAATTATATTTATTTCCAATTCCTAGGCATGCATAATCCTGCCAAATGTGTGACAGTTGATTAGCAACTTTATCTCATAATATGCAAGTGCCCATTTAACCCAGACAAATCTTGAATAAAGTTCTGGGAATGGCTGACATCTAAACAAAATACTGCCTAAATGCATTTCTGTACTGAGGAAAAAAAAGAAGATAGGTCCTCAAATCAGGCATTTGGAGAATATGCTGTGTTATGCTTGATTGAGCCTTTAAAAAATTCAGGCATTGACGCCATTTGCAATAATTATTTCTCATCCATCCCGCCAGCAGAAAAAGTTTTTAATTTATTTCTCTTGTTGGTACGATGAGAAAAAACAAGAGATTTGCCACCTTTCACCTACAAAAACCAGGACATCCATGAGACAAAAAGGCATAGAAATAATCAGATACAAAAGTTAACAAACCACCAAGTAAAGAAGAATAAAAACGTCCTTTTACTAAGCACAATACACTCCAATGTCACTATTTCTGTAACAGAAAAAAGACAGCCAGAATCAGTGATAAATAATATCAAAATTAAGTACCAGTAGATATAATTGATAGCATGAGTAGAAAATATTCCACTCGATAGGTAATGAGAAGGTGACCTATTTACATTTTTTTAAATATCTTAGATTTTGCATCCATAAATAGGTTAACCCTCCGTGACTCGCGCCCTATTTACTAACACGAGAACTCGCATGGAGTGTTTCTGACACCCCCCTCTTTTTTCACTTTTTTATCAATCATATTGGTCTACTTTACCCCAATTCCTGTTTTTTTAGGTATATTTGTAACTTCTGCGCATATTTGTTTCTTAGATATAAATAATAGTCTTATATAAATAATGTGTAGTACTTTTAATGTTATATTTTTAATATTCACAAGTATTTAAAATACAAAATAATCAGTCACAAAATAATTCACAATTAGGTTGTAATCAAAATACCATAATAATTTCATCCATTTGGCAATTAAAATTGTAATATATGGATAATTAATTGGAAACGTTACTTGGTTCCATTACGATTTCTCAATGGTGGCTCTCTCGCCATTATTTTTCTTCTCGAAAATGTTACATTGCAAAAAGATATGATCTGTAAAATATTACTCAGAGTAACTTTCGAGTAATCCTCGCATTCTCTATATGGTCAGTTATCAAATAATGGTTATATGAAGGAAGAAAAAGCCTTTAAGACTTTAATATACCTGCTTTATTGGCATGAATGCATATTAATGACCATGAAGCTTTATTTACATCTATCAAAGCGATCAAATGATATGAATAATTTTTTATGAAACTGGATCTAGCAGTTTGTTGAAGAAAATTTTTAGTAATCAGAGACGTACGTATTTTCAAGTGGGCGAATTCAAAATAATCTTCTAGTCATGAAAATCCAAAGCGGCCTGGGTAACGATTCATCTTTTTGGAAATAATTTACTGTATACCAAAGACCTACAAGTGGTCGGAAAAATCCAGACCCCTCCCACCTTTGTTTATTTCTCACCCCCGTGATCGCGCCTGCCCATGAGACGGCTATGACCGACCATCCTGGTCATTTGTCCTCCCGCCACGTGGATGGCTAACACCTGCTAACACAATGACATATGCCAAACTTGGGGGAGAGTAGGGGAAGTCTGGGAAATGCCAAAGCAAGGAAGGTCAAAACCCCGCTGAATAAGATGACTGGAAGCAATGAAAACGGTTCCCAAACAAAGAGGTGGTAGTCCAGCCGGAGGACGTGTACAGAGAGGTCTGCACCCCTCCCCTTCTTACCCTCTCTCCCGCTGAGAGAGTTGAGAAGGAAGTCTCTCTCTTTCCCTCGCACGCAGCCGAGCCAGGGTCATTCGGATTTTGTACCCGCCTGCTGGTACTTCCTTCATCTGGGTAGAAGGTTGTGGGACGTAAGGACCCCCCAACTCTCTTCGGTGAAACCGTAAGCCAGCAATAAATCCTTTTGTCGTGGCGGTCACTGTAACCAAGTGAAGGCGAACAGTTTCCTCCCTTTTGGCAACTCAAATGTGAGTTTTGGTCATGCGTCTTTCAATGGGACCTTTTTTTGTTTTACTGTGTATGCTAAGTACGTTTTTTATAAACACAAATTTTATTTGTAAATCCTTGTAATTATTTACCAAAATTATTTTTTCTTTACCTATAGTTGTATTTGATCAATTTTAGATTATATTATTTGTCAAATGACCCCAAATATTTACAAGTTGGAACAGCTCTAACATGAATAGAAGTTGGGAAAATATTCGGTGGACAAAAATAATATACACAAATTACTTCATGAAACTATTTTTTAATGTTTTCCAGGCACTCGTTACACACATTCAACATATGCGATGTGCAAATATTCTTTTCACAGAGTTCACAACATAATTTAGTTTTTGTCTTTTCCTCTGGGACAAATTAAGCACCTTCCACTTGCTCTCCTCCGCTTTTCCTGCGGCTCTGATGTCGATGGCTCTCCATATTTCTCCAATTTTTCCCTAAATTCCCTTGGCAAATTTTTTGTGAACCTCTCTCGGTAATAAAAGGCTTTGTTAAACCTTTGGCAATTTCTCGGAGAAATGTTCTCCTATTTGTCTTTATTTCGGGATGAATGCTTCTAAAAATAATGAATGCATTTATGCCTAATGTATTCAGCAAATGGTAAAAAATAACCATTGGCCATCTCCTTGTATTCCTGGCAACACTATAAGTAGCGCACATTTCATCTACCGTGTCGACACCACCTTTTGTTGAATTATAAAATGATATAATTTCCGGTTTTCCTTTTTCACCTGTGGATGGATCTATGCTGATTTCGCTGTGCATACTTGAAATCATTAGTACGTTCTTCTTTTTTTTTTGGAACATATGACAAGAGTCTAATTTTTTCTGAAGACAAAGATGCTGCTACACTCCTCTCTATTTTTAACATCAACAATTTCAGGGGGAAGCTCTACCTTATTCTTCCTAATGGTCCCCACCATAGTCAATTTTCTTTGAAGTAAGTCTTCCAAAAGTGGCACACTCATGAACCAATTGTCAGCTGTGACGTTCCTTCCCGTTCCCAAAATTGGACTGATAATCCGTTTCACAACTTCCTTTGGGCTGTTGTCTACTCTAAAAGGATCATCTGGCTGAACTCCAAGATAAACCTCCATGTTTTGCGTGTAATAGACAGTAGCATCCACAAGAGAAAATATTTTTATCCCGTACTTGGCTGGTTTATTTGGTAAATATTGGCCAAACGAACATCTACCCCAAAAAGATATCAATTGCTCATCTACATTAGTAAACTCACCTATGCTGTAAAGCTCTTGAAATTTGCGAACAAACATATCAAAGACCTCTCATATTGGAGCCAACTTATCCGTTTTTCTCCTGTTTTCTATGTCTCTGACATCATCAAATCGCAATCATTGCAGTAACAATTTAAATCTCTGACAATTCATGGATGCCCAAAATATCTCCACACCCAACTATCTTGATCCCACATATCTTTTAAATTTTGGCGACCTGACCTGTGTGCCCCTAAATAAAAAAGTAGCCCAATGAGACCTGATTTCACATTCGTCCGTAGGCTTAGCATCTCTTTTTCGAGAATAGCTCTCCGCTTTTTCTCCAAGTTGGATATTTGTACAATGGACAATGACATGAAGGATGTTTTCATCAAAAATGATATCAAAGCAATCTAATGGTGACCTTATATCATTCTTATTTCCCTTGAACCCAGCTGTCTGAGATACAATGTTATGAACTGGTGTTCGAACGTTACGTCGTGGCTCATGAGTACTCCATTTTGTCACACTGTCCTTTCCAATCAAAAAATTATCATTTGCTCCACTTGTATACTCAGTCTCTGAATCACTGATGTCCTGATTGCTTGCTGTGTCGAGCTCCGATTCCTGTGCTGAAGCTGACGAAAATTCACTGTCTGAATCAAATTCTTCTTCATCAGTCAGTTCACTCGAAAGCAGAAGAGCAGTTTCAATGTCCCTCTCACAGCGTAAGTAGGTCATCTAAGAGCAAAAAAATTTACTTAAGTTACGGAAATATTTTATATGATTAATCCAATTTTACTTTATCATTCATCAGGGGGGAAAAAGAAGTAAACACTGACCTAGAGTTATTTGCAATATCCGTAACCTTCCCACAACCAACTGCTTCCGGAGGTAGTTCTAAAAAAAAGCCGGGATAATTCATTCCACAAATGGTACACACAATAACAGGAGTATCTCGTTCAGTTCCTTTATAAGATAAAAGGAAAATACAATGGTGAAACAAATGCTGAAAATTTATGAAACGTAATGCAGTCTCAGTAAGCTCAATAATAAAGATTTATCAAATTTCAAAATTTGATAAATACCATTATGTAAAGTAAAAATACTTACCAAATACAAGGACATGTAAATTTTGACAGTAGTCTGTAGATTATGCTCTAAACCAAATAACAAAAAAAAAAACTTTCAAAAGTTTTGGATAGGTTTGTAAGCACTCGCAACATTCACTCCGCAGAGATGCGCATCTTCTTCACAAAAGCGTCTGATCTCGGCTGAAAACAGCAAGAAACTAACTATTTTCGAAGGAGAGGTTAAAAACATCCTTAACTCCAGCTACTGAAAGGAAGGGACCATAAAACTTGACCGGGAAAAAACCCCACCAAAAAAAAAAATGCTGGGGTGTCTGGGACACCCCGCGCGAGTCACGGCGGGTTAAGTAGAAAAATTTCATTAAAAGGCTGGTCAAAGAAGTGATGGGGATTTCATTGGAAATGAAACCCTTTACCTCCCGTGACAAACAAACTAGACTCCTTACACCACGAACTTCAACAACACTAAGAGCTGAAAAACCAAGCCAAACCAAAAGTCAAAGTTGCTAAAGTAAATCAACAAATATCAAATTTTCATGTAAAAATATATTTTGAGGGAAAAGCTCCGAGAAAATTACAACCTGTGCACAATATGCCATGAATTGAAATGAATATTTTATGAAATGCTCATGAAAAAACCAGGTACCAGGTCCAAAAGTTCATAATATTTTCATTATAATACTGCTTATTTTCTATGCAAATATTTTAGGTAATTGCAGAGTCATATTTTGATTCTATAAAGATAAATGGCTAGTAGCTATCTAAAACAAATAAATTTATGAATATTGTGTTCCCGTTTCATCCCAACTGATTTACTGCTGAAAGTCATTACAGGAGAGAGTTAATAATTATTAACAGATAATTAAGAATATTGGTCAGTAAGTTGAAAAGAAGTCTTGATAATTATATTTGATAATAAAATCAAGCATCAGAGAAAAAAAGGACCCTTTAATGATAAAAAATATTTAGGGGGTCATATGACACCTTCCTTCTCAGTAGGCTGAAAATCCCATCCTGCTAGGGTTAAGCTCTTCCTGGCCCCTTTACTTGGAATACTCTTCATCAACTGACAAACAGGTAACACAGAATAGAGGTGGGAATTTCGGTTCATTTTGTGGATTCGGTTCATGGGATTTGATTCGTGGCAATGATTCGGTTCTTTAAATCGTTCATAATGAACCGAATGAACCAAATCCACGAGTGAATCTCGAATCCATGTGAATCTTGAATCCATATGAATCTCGAATCCATATGAATCTCGAATCCATATGAATCTCGAATCCATGTGAATCTTGAATCCATGTGAATCTCGAATCCATGTGAATCTTGAATCCATGTGAATCTGTCGACTTACTGCATTTCAAATATTAGTGTGCGAAATAATATACAAAAAAGGGAAGTGTGATGCTCCAATTCGGAAACACAAGACCTTTGACAAGGTGTTTCAATGGTATTTAAAGAAGAAAGAAAGATATTTATTGTTCTAGGACTCTTGTCCTCTAAGAACAAATACAATTTACTTATACAAATTCAGAGTAGATTTAAACATGGAATTAATTAAATATAAAATCATGAAATCAACTCAACTTACTCATTGTGAGCAATAAACTAACAGGAAAATATAACAAAAGAGTTCCATTTTACAAAGAAATCATATCATCACTACACTACTACAACAACAACAACATTATACAAAGAAAAGCATATGATACACAACGTTCCAGTGACAAATCACAGAACCAACGAGGAAGAAGTTTTAGGAATAGCAATAAGTACCATGATGAAAAGAACAAACAACCAAAGAAATATAAGAGATACACATTTTTCTTCAATTTACAACCAAAGAAATATAAGAGATACACATTTTTCTTCAATTAACCAATAAGTTATTATGGGGCAGTAAGTAATAAGTTATAGACTTTTGCCTCGAACGATTTCAAAAACCGAGTATTTTTAACATCATCTGGTAGATTATTCCAGAGATTGGATGCTACAACCTGGAATGACTTCTGGAAAGAAGTTGTGCGATGAGCGGGATAGTAAGTTGGCATCTGATCTTGTAGTCATAATAGTATTTTTAGGCTTAGTTTTAAAAAGATTATGTAAATATTCTGGATTTTTATAAAGAAACAATTCGTAAAGGAACGCAGCGAGGAAATATTTTCGTCGTTTTTTAGTGGAAAGCCATCCGATTTCATTGAGGTATGGCGATATATGTACATCTCTTCGAAGGCGGAAAAACAATGGAGGATATTAACATTTTCCTGGTTTCAACAGGTAACAGTTCTTTGCTTAGTTTTAATTGATACACAATTTTACTGACTTTGTTGGAAATGTCATGGACATGATTTAGCCATGAGAGATTATTAGACATTGTCACTCCTAGATTTTTTATTGTGCTTGAAAAAGGAACATTAAAATTTCCCAGTTTAATGTTAGGTAGGTGAAATGTTATTTTCAGGGTTCTTATTGAACGATTTGGATTTGGCGGATTCGGAAAATTGCTAGCAGAATCTTCTACACAAATTGTTCATATTGAACGATTTGTGTGGAAATCCAAATCGTTTAATATGAACGATTTGGATTCGGTGGATTTGTATCTTCCACACAAATCGTTCATGTTGAACGATTTGGATTCGCTAGATTTGAATCTTCCATTAAATCGTTCATTTTGAACGATTCGAGTGGAAAACGTAGATTCAATTCATTCGGTTCATGCCATTGAATCGTTCATTATGAACGATTCATTCATGAACGACACAGCTCTAACACAGAATATTCGGCTGCATTACATGATCAACTCGAAATAAATGATTTTTGTAAATACACACTCAGCCCATAACTGACCTACTCTTTATCCTATGCCTCTGCTAAACTTGAAGGGTCTGCTCAAATATCCTGCACACTACTTCCACTTCATACGTACAGCGGACACCCCAGCATATTTATTGGAATAAAACACAAAACCAGCATCAGCCTAAGATCCAAAAATTCAGCTCCCTCACTCCCACAGACTACAGAGAGAAATTAGTTTATGCCTTCCAATTGGCTACAAACTGTCACACCCTGATCTGTCCTTGGTACCAAAGCTTGGTACTGGTCATCCTGAATTATGATATCCTTCCTTATTATCTTGCCAAACACAGTTACCTTCACATTTAAAGCCCATTTCACACTATTCAAGATCTATTGAACAATAATTGCTTCATAAATTAAAAAAAAGAAACAATGATCTGAGAAAATAGAGAGATCATTGCAATACAACAAGAGACACTTAGGTAAGTTACGAGGTGAGGAATTGTTCTCGTTTTCCTTTCGTCACTAGAAATATTTCATTTTTAATGCATAACATACCTAATACCTCTTAGAGCTTACGTAGGCCTTTCATAATTCAAAGAAATCCAGCATATGCACGATAAAAAGTATAAATGTTACATTTACCAGTTATTTAAACACCAATAGGTAATAAAATAAAATATGAGGTGCTTCCATAAGGAACCGTCTTCATTTCTGCTATACGTTCAAATGTCACAACTCCAACCCCATTGGACAATACAGTTCAAGACCATTCATGATTCAATAGAAACTAGATCTGTTCAAGATAAATCTGATGGCAATGTAGCCTTTCAAGAGCATTCAAGAGAAGATGTCATTCCATCCTTCCCATCACGACATTTCAACTGACATCATGTCTATTCAAGAAAGCTTTATTAATGAGTCTTGAATCGAGCTTGCCAAGAGTTTGAATGCGTGAAACTTAAGTATGGATGTAAAGCTTAGTCCATATCATTTACCAGCACAGTATACTTTCCCTAAAATTTTATTGGAACTATGCATCTCACCACAGCACAGCATCATCAGATATGTCAGGTTTAATGATACTGTGATGCACTTAAGACTGGGCGGTTAGAAAATGAGGATTTAAATCCAGCGTGCACTTATGAGATAAGAATGTAGAGATGGATGGAAAGAATACTCTACCAGCCAAGATGTAGGGCAGAAGGGGTAATGAAACTCATTGGAGGATATTAGGTAGCAGTGACACTATGAAGTGAAATAGGCTGGAGGGTGAATTAAGGGATGATTAGATGTTTAAGAGGGTGGTGTTGGAGAATACACAGGGTAAGCAAGGCAAGGGGAGTAGAAAGAAAGGAATTTAGGACCAAGTGGTTGGAGGCTAAAGATACGAGAGTTAGGTGTAATATATTACAGTAATGTTTATGATTAGGATATTGAAGGAAACATGGTAAGGTTGGAGATTAAAAAGAAAGAAAAAAAACATCAATGGTATTTTGTTATCACAATAACCTTCTGGTTGGCACTGAGGTCTTAATGTTGGGATGGAGACAACAGTCTCACTCACCAACTAAGACTTAAAACAGTACACGGGAAGTAGCACAAACAAAATGAAGCAAGACCATTTGGTATGACTAACAACATTTTTAACATTGAATCGCTTGTACATTGTATTATACTTAAGTAAGTGACCAAGAATATATCATCAAATCCTTTGGAATTTTTAATTTGTGCAATAATTATCAAGGTATCAGGCATTAATATAGATTTACTAGTGTTTCAAAATGTCAAAACAAATATTTTTTTAGGCATTTCAGAAATTCAAAACATGTAGCTTAAACGTTTCATGAGGTGTTGTTTAAGCTAAGACAAGCTCCTGTGCTACCCTAAAAATTACTTACCAGGAGTTCCCAGTCCATATCATTAACAAGAACAAGTATCCCAGGCCTCCTAGAAATCACAATAGGAAAATAGCAGATAAGTTATGCACATATGAAACTAATTCTTTTAGCATTGCATGCCTAAAACTTGCGCGTGAAAATAGTTATAAGAAACAATAGCAGTTTTAAAAAAATCGCAAAAGTGACCACCAGCAGTAATTAAGCCATTCAATGGCCATTTTGCAATTTTAGATGATCCCATTCAATTATTACAATGAGTTTACCATGAGACCGAGGGCAGAAATGAGGAAACGGAATGGGTAATTACCAACACAACATTCCCTGCCATCATTACCTCGGACAACATTCAGGAATGTATAAAAATTACATATAAGTTCCGGCCAGAATCAACCAAAGGCTACTCTGCGATAATATAAGGCCATATAGACTGAATTACGATGTGCTCACTGATGAGAGGTAAGCATATGAATGCCGTTTGAGCAGGTATATATAAAAAGGGCTACATCACTCACACTGTATCTTTTTGCATAAATAATTCCGGCCTTTCCTTAAGCATGTTTTCTTTTATCCACTGCAGCAGTTTCCTTATTGTCCCTAGTAAGCAATAAGATACTTGGTTAGCAATATTTCAAACTTGAATAACAATAAAAATATTGATTGATACTAACAATGTTCCGAAGCAACTGGTAAGACGACATCATGCTTCTTCTTCTTGTCAAATAACAGCTCAGCACCCCCACTAACATTGAAGAATAAGATAGTCAAAAGCGATTAATGCATTACCTCCACGCTCTGACAAATTGTCAATAAACATGAGGCAACACAAGTTCCCACTTTTCGGAAACAGCTGAGAGCCAAATTCGATAAATTTTTGAGAGGCAGTAAAGGCAATTCGCCAATAGTGAAAATCAGACACTACACGACTTAAAGTCAAAACTCACCTAAATTCGACAATCACATTTAAACCCGCTGAATCATTAGGCGTACCCATAATGATGACCTTCAACAAGGACTAACAAAAAATCTAGAGCGATAAAACCAATAGCGTTCATAAAACAATACGTCGGAGACGAATACTCTTCGTATTTTGTGTATAGTAACTTGGATGAAAACACCGCATTATACGTAACACGTTTCCCGGTTTCCCCCCCTCCAGTTTCGAAACGTGTAATCGATTACAGCGTTTATCGACCACATCAGTCAACGATTAAGTTATCGATAGGTTCACGAGGCGCGGTTTTTAAGAGAAATTTAATCCAATAGAAATATTTTTTACATTCAGTTCTACTCACACTCCGCACAATCCGATCTAGGACTAATGAGAGAATTATGTTCCACTGTTTTAGAAACTTAACTATACTGATTCCAACCTTAATTTGAAAAAAGAAAACGGCTATTATTAAAAGATTCTATCATTTCATAAGGTGAAATTTTCCAGGAAAAACTTTTTGACACAAAATTGGGTAAAGGCAACAATAGCCATTATAAGCAATACACAAAAGCCTCTCTCCCGAGTACAAATTCTATAAAGAGGGGAAAATTCACTGATGCTCCATCAAAGCCCATCAACATAAATCTCTTTAAAAATCTTCCTCTTCAGCAATGGTCTTTTGCTTCTATGCCCAACCAGTGACGAGTGCACCGAAAGAGGACAATAGTTTTGTATTTCAGACAGCAAAATAAAAATACATATGTAGATGTCATTTTTGCACAAGTTATTTTCCCAAGACATTCCTGATACCCTCCCAATCTGCAGAGCCATTACTGACTCTCCACTCATCATTGTTGCATACATCACACTTGTCCTTGACAACTGCAGTTTACTTCTTCTGGACTGATTTGGTCATGTAACATATCTTAATATCATAAACAAGAGGTTAGGTTGACTGTACTCTGTACAAATCATTAGTTTAGTCTCACAAGAGGAGTACTCAATGGGCAAGCCTCACATTTTGATAGAAGTATTGCAGCCTGAGAAATAACTTGGCCGTCTTCTATTAACACACATGCACAGCAATAGTGCACAGTTATGCAGATCTATTGTACCATGCTTCCAATGCCACTCCCATAGTCTCTATCCTTCATCACGTTTTTCATCTCCCCAAATATGTGGAGATAATTAAATGTCTATTCTAATACTACCTACCAGCCAACAGGTACATGGTCCCTGATGAATCTTTGCTAACATAAAATATAATGCCTAATTTAGACCACCTACGTAGAAACATAACATTCATTAAAAAATGATGCACTTAATCCAATACCTTTACAGTAAGAGACAGACTGGGCTTCTACACAACATTAGGGTTCCACTTCAACTCAGCAAAGTAGTTCAATAATATCTATTCATATGTTACAAATAAAAACATAAAGCTTCTTTTACATATTAACTATTCACCATGTAGTGTCACACATTTTTTGGTTAAAAATTTTTTACTTTTTTCTATCTCAGAACTTTCCTATCCGACCACAAATCCCATTATCACAACTTAAGAAACTATTTCACCATGTGCAAAAAAGTATTTCACTTTGCTGAAGATAGATCACAGTGGTTTGTTAGGAACTTAGTCAGTACTTGTAAACTAAACTTAGCTATCTTGCTAGTAATGGCTTGCGATCATGGCTAGTAGTCGGCCCCAGGGCCAGCGGGGTAAAGTCCTGCCTTCTAACCCCAGGGTTGTAGATTTGAGTCCTGCCTGGGTATATCACTGCCCAGGACATGGGGGTTTGTGTTCGTCAAATGATATATTAAAACACGTTTAATTGGGGAAAACCTGTAAGTGTTAAAGAAATTATTATTATTATCATCATGAGGAACTTATAAGATTAACTACTCTAGGAATAGTTCTCCTAGTCTCCTTCCTAATAAAACCTTCTCCAAGAGTTTCCTGTTGCTGTAAAAGGCTCCTCCGGCACTACACCTTCCCTGAGATCAGGTTCCCGCTGTTGTAATTCTATTGTTGCGATAAGTGCTGAGGTTTTATTTGCTTGCCCTTGCTAAATTTCTTCCCTCTTGCCAAGCAAAGAGTTATCTTTAGACTGTTCTCACTGCTTCCATAAACTCTTCAAAACATAACAGGCCAACACTTGAGCTTATTATCCTGCTTTCACTTTGTAAGACTAGAACTAACTGTATAATTGATATCTCTTTCGTCTTTTTGAAGAATCAACTTCTGAATACTTTGCCACTGAGAACTGAGCCTAAGTATGTAACACATACCACACAACCATATTTGTCTTATGTCAGAAAAAATTATTTAATGATGAAATACTAAAAAAAAACACTTTTCCAAATTAAAACTTTTCCATTTATTAAATAATGATGAAATTCAGCACAAACTTCAATACAAAGCACAAAATACCAAAAGATGTCAACAACAGCCACACAACAGAAAAGAACATGCAATTCAGATCAACTTGCCTCATCTACATCACACAATCTTTTAGAGTAGACTCAGTCACTGATGTGGTACGCAAACAAAGGTACGGTTTGAATTCATTCAACATTTTCATTAAATAAGTTCCACGCATTACATACACAAATATTATGCCTAATTGTATACTATGCCTATGACATGTCAACCTGAAAAGTAAACAATAATGGATGATTAGGAAAGAAAACAGCTGAGGAATACTTGACTTAAAGTACAATCATTTTCACTACATACCTTCAAATACTCAATGTCAGGTAATACTTCCCAAGGGAGTCGGAATAAATTAGCAGGCAAAGGTGTGCAGTGAGTGGATTTGAAATTTGACATATATTTGTTTGCCTGAGAAAGGAAATTGGGATACATCAATATCATTGGACCTATAATTTACAAACTTTTAAGATGTAAATGCTTAAAACTCACCAGAAAAAGGCTCAGTGAAATTTTCATTTCAGCATCATAGTTTTCACCAATGAGCATTGGGTAGGAGTTGGAATGGTCATTCACATATGAGATCAGTGAAGCAGTGCACAAATCTTCACTCACATTGTACTTGTTCCACAAGGATGCTAACAGATTGAAGGAAATAAAAATATGCATTAGAAACTCATTAAATGGGACCTCTTATTTTGATTTACCGCAATCTATCATTTCATGGTACAGCTTAACACTAATTACCTACGACAATTACAAAAAATAATGTATACAGAGTGAAAATGGTAGAAGGCCTCTAATTCAGAAAGTCCCTTTCTCATCCATGAAACAGACATTCTCAGTTTTCAGAAAGCACAACTTCAAGAGGTCAAAAACACCCTGATTACTGATACCAAATAAAGTAATTAGGTATGATAAATATATCTTCAAAACCTGAAATAAAAAATTATTTCATCTCATATCAAAATATCCATTCTGCTTATTTAAATAATGAATCCCTAATTTAAAAAAAACACAATGTGGAGAATCTGTCAATTTGAGCTGATTTATCCAGAAACGGAGAATGACATGTTTGGTATAACAGAAATAAAAAGTTCAGAGTATTTGGTATTCAAATATACTGTTAGCAAAAAATTCAATACTCAATTATTTTCAATAGCAAAAGTTCAAAAAAATCTTCAGCGATAGTTTTGTGGCTTATACATGAATTGATAATTTCAGATGAGAAATTTCCTCCTGCATAGTGATCTCATTCTTCACTTATTTTTATTATTGCTCGAGGAGATTCTGGGAGGAGAAGAGGAAGACCAACCCACAACACAACTACCAGTGCTCCCACAGGGGCTGTAATGGAAGTGAAGTACTTATTCTTAGAAACAGGATACAGAGAAACTTAGGACAAGCAAAACAAAGAGTAATACAGAGTGAATAAAGACGCCTCCAGTGATTCTCCACCACATATGTGCTTCCAGAGAGTGAGGTGCACGGTGTAGTTCTGCCAAAACAGAATAGCAGTCTAGAGTTCATCCACATAATTTACCATGGACCATGCTTTCAGCAAATTATCACAATTTCCAAGGCTTGGCCAGGAATTATGTACTTCAAAGGAACTAGCATAAGTAATCAAAGATTCATTATATAGTCTGCAAATAATCATTTCCACAGATCAAATGAAAAATTTTCACTTGACTACAACTGACAAGTAATGAAAAAAATACAAATGGCAACCACTTGAGTACATACATGAAATTCTATTCAAATCAAAACTTGTTCTTAGATGTCCCATCATCATGCCACTAATGGCCAATATTCATTTTGATGATATAACCGCATCATTGAAAAGCACTAAAAGGAGGGTAACACCACATCTATAGCTATACCATTCAATCCAAATACAATTTGCGTGCACGCATTGTAGATATGTACCATAGTGGAAGGGGAATGGAAAAGAATAAGCATTGAAATTTAGAATTGAATTGAGCAGAAAGCTTAGCGTGGATGATAGGCACACAGTGAAGTCATGTTGAAGCCAGCAGGATTGAACACCTGCAGCTATACGTGCCCTACTATGTCACGGCGTTGACATTCCAAGGTTGGTTTGACATATCCAGTAACTCTAAATTTCTCACAGGATTATACCTTAGGATATATCTCATCCACAATGAAAAAGATCTACTTTGCCATTAATGCAGTTTCCCATACTGCCAAAAACATCTGATCTGATCCACTTCCAATTGCTATTCATACTTTGTAGGGACAAAAACAGAGGATGTATACACCTAAGAAAAACATCCTAACATCCTCTGTCATTCCTAAAATTTGGTTAAAATGGAGATTTCATCAGAAAGTAGTCACAAGCCACCTAATAAAATTAATCGTCGATGGACTAACTTTGTGGAATTTTACCATGGTTTGGAATGAACTAACTTGGTACTTTTCCACACAGTTTAATATCCTCAACCGGTTTCAACGCAATAGCGTCAATGTCAAGAGGTTACCAAACAATGAGGCCATCAGTCTCTTACATTTATACCCTGAGCCAGAGGAAGGGGGGGGGGGAATTATGAAAAGAGGTTGGGGAGGGAAGTTTGTCTGTAGGTAAACAAAAGTTTGTCTGTAAAAGTTCCCCCTGCTCCTTCTACCAAATTATGTTTTCAAAATACTGACCTTGCTTCCTCCCACTAAGCTTGCACATATTCACCTTACTTCCCTCCCCAACCTCTTTTCCTAATTCCCCCCCCCCCTCCTCTGGCTCAGGGTATGTGAGACTGATGGCCTCATCGTTCAGTAACCTCTTGAAAATGATGCTTTTGCGTTGAAACCGGTTGAGGATAATAAACCATGTGGAAAAGTACAAAGTTATTTCATTCCAATACCGCCTAAATTACTGTGGCACCAGTAGCATAACAGCAATGACATCTAGTGAATGCAAACATAAAACACGCACAGGAGCATCTACAAAGAATTAGAACTGACTGTGGTGACGAAATGCTGGAAGGGTTAAGTTCAAAATCAAAACTTCTCCTTCACCTGATAACTAGAACTTTAACCATATTTTGAATGTAATGCAATGGAAGAAGGATGATTTTGCAAAAAGATGACCTTCACATACCATTCACAGCACTATTAATTTGAGCGAAGCATTAGAAACCAATAACTAATAGTTATTTCACCGATTGATGAATTTAAACAAATGTTGCCACTTCAATTTCAAGCCTTGATTAACAATGCACCTGAATCCCATTTCAACAGGGGAATGGGAGAGAATAAGCATTGAAATAACTGCCATAACGCTAACTCTCTTAAAGCTATGGGCATAGTTTCCCCCCTGCGAATGAGACATTTCATTCCAAATCTGCCATAAGGAGACTGACAGGATGATGTCCTGCCCCTCTAACATGATCTGCAGCTTCAAATGGATGTCCTGCCTCCATGACATAAATACTGGCTACATCCATGATTAGCTCTTAATATCATCATAAAAATTAAGCAAAAAAATGCATTCAAATATTAAGGGATATATATTTTATTATTATACACACACACATGCATAGAACTTTAAGATTTTATAAAGCATAGAAAGGGTATATGGCATAAACCTCCAATGTCATTCCTAAAATTTGGTTAAAATGGAGATTTCATCAGAAAGTAGTCACAAGACTGACTGCATATCAAAATGGAAATAATCATTTCAATCAAAGCAGAAAAAATTAATCACAGTAGACTAAGAAACTACTCCAGTACCAACCTGACTTAAAAGTTTCACCTACCCCCTAGCTTTCATCATCACAAGGCACTGTAAATTATTTAAATTCTACTGTGATATGAGCAATAAACTTTCCCAGATCTTGCATTTCTTTTAATAAAATTAAATAGTAGCTAAATAGGAAATACATCCTAATCAGCAAAACAGCAATGCTAAAGCCATAGTAAAGAATAGCTATAAGGAGAAGCGAGGAACTGAAGTAAAGGAAATATAAATTAAAAACTATATCTTACAGTAATGCTCTGAGTCCATCCTCAGCCACTCATGGATAACTGGCAAGGATTCGTCATCGACAATCAATGGATACCGATACTTCAATAGTTTCAACAGTAAATTATTTCCTCGATTGGATGATGTGTCTGATTTGCTAAAAAAAAACGAAAGAAAAGGTGCACTGAATGATGAATCAATTTCTCAAACAAAACACAGAAAAAAAATTTTAACGGGAAACATTAAGTTTTACATAGTGGTTGTTTGAAACTTATTTCCATCAACTCTGAATCTTATGATGTCAACATTTTTCCGGGTTGCGTCCACGTATGTTGGAGGGTATCACAACAGTTTCGCCAGCTATCCTGCTGGCGTCCTCAGGTGAAGGATCTGAATCTAAGATCATTCTAACATTTCATACCATTTTTAAATCACATAAAAAGGCTTAAAATAATTACTAATGACTAAATGAGCAATCTCCAAACATCTTCCAGTAAAGTGAACAAGAACTTCCTATCTGTGCATCAACATCCTCTGCTTGAACAATCATCACAAACACAATCTAAAAATAATTCTGCATCCTTGCCTTAGGCAGCAAATGGATGGCAATTGTGAGAGAATTCCTACATGAAATTTAATCTTGAAATCTACCTTTTCGAACGCTGCAATGGATACCTGTGCATTTCAGGAATAATTCTGTCAAAAATGCTGCACATTTCTCTTTGGTGCATGAGTTGGTACCACACATCAATACAGTTGAAATTCTGTTTGTTTGAACATCTAACCCTTCCATGTCCCTCTACATATCAGAAGTAACACAAATTTGGTGTGGCCTTTCGTGGCTGTACGTTGTTGTTACACTAATTTCATCTTCCTTAAAATTACTGAAAAATCATTTGAGAGCAAGGTGTCAAAGGTCAACCTCCCATTGCAAATTGAAAACACTGAATGAGCAAAAAATGGCACATCAGCAGGGGTGATTCCAGGGATATGGGGATACATACTTTAAAACCCCAAAAATTTATGGTTTAAAAAAACAATTTTAACAACTAGATATAGTTATCAAATACAACATTGAACACTCCGATTACTGAGGTAGTCTCCTCCCCCCCCCCCCCCCGAAATAAATTCCTGGGATCTCCCCTTCACATCAGGGATCCTAATGACATGCAATGTCATTAGTGCAATCATTCATCAGTTTCAAAAACTAATGAAATTTCATTTTCATGAAATTATCTGGAGAGTACAAAGGTCTGCACTCTACACTTGTTCTCAACTTCTTGCCACTTCAGATCAGTTATGTAAGTATGAGGATCTGCAAAATCTTGGAAGAATACATAAAGAATATTTGTACTTCCACCACTGAAAATGAGGGGAGCTACTCAACATAACAGGGCCACTGAAATGCCATTATCTGGACTCATTGGAAAGTTAAGAGACAAATAAGCACTAAACAAATAAATGGGTGCCTATTCACAGATTTTAAAATTAGAGCAAAGACATGTTCAGAGGGGTAGAGAGATATGTTTGACCAATATACACTTACTCTGTGCATATTATTTCATCTTCAGTCCTCCTAATTAAATGTATTGGCCCTGGATATTTTGACAATTGCTCATAAATATTCAAGTTGATATAGTCCCTGATTGTCATCCTCACCAAGGGTCCCCAAGACTTAGGCATGATTGGCAATGCCAGAGGCAATATATCATCAAAAGTTGCATCTAATATCTGTAAAAGAGATTAGAAGCTAAAAATATTTACATATTTCAAAGTATGGCACAAAGAGTAAATTAACAATAGAACCCCTGTATGCACACAAGATACATCATCAGACTTTCCAAGCATAACGGAAACCATGGATCACCCATCACATTATTTTTTCCATTATCTAAATATTGTAAGGTTGCCATGTAATGTATATTTTCCTCACATGGTTTTTTTCAATATTTGCAGTTATTTTAGCACATACTGAGAACTAAACGTAAATTACAATCTCACAGTTATAACCTAAACACTAACTTTTTCTTTAACTGTGCAATTTAACAGGGGTAAGAGGACAATCTTCCACTCATCCTGTCACAAAATCCTTCATATAGAAAGGACGGACAGAGAAGGAGGTAGTATTTTTCTTTCTAATCAACGCAATGCCCAAGGTTTTCAAAGAGTGTAATATTCATGATAGAGCTGATCTACTGATCATTATATATGTAGTCTCATCCTCACCTTAATAAACAGTGCCACGGAGGTGGGGTAAATGAACTCACACCACCCCTTGTCTCCAGCTAATCTGACCAACATCAACAAAGTCTCAAGATAATATCAGACAAAGACCTCAAAAATCCACCAAGGCATTTTTTTAATGGAGAATATGATTTCAATTCCCAGAAGAAGAGAATGAAAGGTGGGCACCGAAGATTTACAAATATAATACATATGCTTTACTAACGTATGATATCAACCACGAATTTTAATTATGATTATCAAAATTCCCCTCAGTTGACTGATTTTGGCCCCAAAAAAGAAAACTCAATAAACAACCATTATTTTGTAACACAAAAAATATGCACACTGAACTCTAAAAGTCTCTTTTTCCAGGGAATGAAACTTCTCAGGAAATGATTGGCACCATTTTTGAGAAATTTGAAGACATTATTTGCACTCTCGCTAAATTGAATATATAACAATAATATTTTTCCCAACATATAATTACACCAGAGGTGACATGACAGCGGTGATAAATAAAATAATGCTATTTCTGATATTAAGGCTCACATATTTTAGGCCAAAGTGGAAAAAAACTTTTAATGGCCACCTCATCACCTCAAGAAAACTGAGGATTACCAGCCAAAATTAGTAGCAACTAGCTTGCTCCGAAAATTCAAGCAATGAAATTGGAACCTCCTGAGTATCTCCATTGAATGTGAAATTTGATTGGCGCGTGATTCAAGTCTAAACTTAGCCATTACAATGAAAAGAAAATGAGCAGACAGCAGATTTTCAAACATAGGGTTATCTTGATTTCACATTTAGTTTCTCTAACAGTGTTATTTTGTAGTTTCCACGATTGGTCTTTAATATCCTACTTCAGACAATGATGGTAAAAAAATTAATCAACTAACAGAAGTGAGTAGAAACCATGCACTCACCACTCCTTTGATCTCTGGATAATTCATTGCTGCCCAACTTGCTGAATACCCACCAATGCTCCAGCCAAAGAGAACAATATTTTCTGCACGAAATTTAAGGTTATTAATGGCAAACTGCAATACTACATCTATTCCTTTGGTTTCTTGGTCAGGAAAAGGAACACCCTGAAGAGAATAAAATTTAATGAGAAATTGAGGATATTGTCACAAATTTTCTATATCAAAACATACATCAAGATTAGGCAACCAGTATTTCTTTGAATACATGAAAAAATCAAAATCTATGTTTGCTGGCTTTCGCCACCTTATGTTTCATGTGTTATATTTTACCAATGTCAGGCCCTAATTGGTTAATGATGGTAATAACAAAATTTATATCCAGAAGCCAACTTTTCTGGATTCATGAATACACAATGAAACCTAGCTTTCATGACCCGAGCATTAATTCTCCACCATTAATAATAACTCTTTATAAATGATCCACGATATATCCTTACTGTACAGGTGGTGGGTATTAATGGCTATTTAGCCATCATTCCAATTTTCTCACAATCACTTGCTCAAGGAGCTAGGAAGAGTTGGAGAGAGAAGGAGCTGGCAAGAGAGAGAAAAGCACACTCTTTTTGTCAAATACATATTACACTTGTGACTTAACACAATTACAGAGAATGAATGAAATATCAGTTGCTGTTTAACAAGTATGAATTTTGTCATCCTGTTGCCTAGATCTGTATATGCTTTATTTATAAAGCAAACTTAAGCACTAATTATCTGCTTTAGAATGATTATTACCTTTGTTTAACATTTAAATGACTTTACTTTTGATTGATTAATTAATTTCTAATTGATTATAATTCTATTGATTATGATATGAATAATAACTCTATTGATAAATCATTAGCAGTCATCAATCTAAAGATTAGTCAGCTTCACTCTTGTATCATTCAACTTTTTTCTTCCAACACAACATCACTTTTTCACACTTCATTATTTGCCTATTCTCAGTTCATCCTAAGTCTTCCTTGGTGATTCTTCTCATTCATTTCTCATCCCATTATTATAATTATTTACATGATGCAGGGTTACAAAATACATATCATCATTTCGTCTCATCTACTTCCACAAGTTTTCATCTTTTCTCCAAACCTTGCATTGGTGATTCTTTCCATCCATTGTATTTTCATTGTGTTTCACTAATGCCACATTTCCATCGTCTCATGTGCTTTGCCACGGATGCTATTCAAGCTTCAAATCAAGCACTCTCACAAAATTAGACACTCCATGCGTATGTTGCACTACGTAAAAGTGGAACTCCGTGGCTAGTCCCAGATAGCTTAAAAATCTAACTATTAGTAGTCTTTATCTGGTAGAAAGCTTTCTTTGCTGGGTGTATTTTGCTCATATAAATCTTCAATTCTAAAATGGCCATCCTCCTCGATTCCACTAGCACATTTTTCTGCTGTCCAAGTTTAACTGTGACTCTGTTGTCTCGATTTCCTCCAAAAACCATTATTAATATTGGTTTCTTCTAGAGATTAGTCGAATAGCAGATTTCTGGAACTCGAATATTGAATTCGAATATTAAATCATAGCTCGAATACGGCATAGCAAGAATATCTCGAATTTTGAATACCTCGAATACTAGAATTGTACATAGCATGTTAAATATTATTCTAGTACTTCATGTGATGTATGTATAGATAAAATGATATAGGAAATCAATTGAATTTTAAAAATTAACTTTTTTATTTCAAATGTAATGAAATCAATAATATCATATGCATCAATAATATAATTTAAAACTTATTACCTACAACAGATTTTTGTTTACGAAAACAAGCATTCTAACTCATTCAGGATCTAATCTGCTTCTTTTCTTGTCACAAATTAAACCTGAGGTGCTGAAGAGTCGCTCAGAAAAAACTGTTGATAGAGGAGTGATTAAATATTTTGAAGATAATTCCTTCAAGTGAGGATACAGACTGTTCATTTTCCTGTAATCAAAAATGTTTTCACTTGGTGGAAGCAAATCTTATTCTAGGTATCTTCGAATTTCTTCTTCTGGAGTTTTCTGACTCTTTCTGCTAGAACCTGGAGCTGTTACCATTAATCTGGAATAAAGTCCCTACATTGTATGCTGATGCTTTACATCAGCTTTTTTCAGTTGCACGTTTCCTAAGCTACCTGTTTGTGTTGGGTGACATTGTTCAGACAGACCTGTCATCTCCAGAGCCAATTGATTTTTTATCATCTCTACATTATTTGAATCTTGGAATACATTGATTTTGAATCGTGGATCAAGAATTGTGGCAAAAGTGTAAAACTGTTCTTTTTCCAGAAATTCATACCAACTTTTGATGGAAAACAGCAAATCATTGACGAAACCTTGTACATAACTATGTGGAAACTTATTAGTTTCAAGGAAACTAATGATGCTATTCACAAGAGGGATGACTTCAGAAACTGTGACTGCACTTCCACTAACAACAAATGTTGCTCTTTCAAAAACATCCACAACATCAATCAGTTGCTCGATAGCATCCCACTGTGGTGGAGTTATGTCTACATTAAAACTCAGGTAAGAGGCAGCTAAATGCTAAATGCAAAAGGGAGTTCCATCTTGTGGGTTCATCCTGGATGAGCTTATGCTCTTTAACATTCAGTTGTACTTGGGCCACTTTTAGTTGTTTTGTTGTTTTAGTAGAATGCTTGAAGTGACCCACAATGCTGCGATATTTTGCTGCAAGATCTTTCACCATCGGTTTGTTGAGGGTTCCGTCTTTGATCACTAGTTGAAAAATGTGGTCAAATGGACTCCCTTCAAGTGCAGAAACAATATTCCTCCCATTATCTCGGACAATTCATACAACTTTGTCAGTCAAACCCCAGTCTTCTACAGTTAGTTTGATGAAGTTGCGAATATTCACACCAGAGTGTGAAAGCTCTAGAAATGGCACACATTCTAAGCATACATGATGACAAGCATGACTTGAATCCAAAAAATGGGCCGCCAAACTCATGTAGTCGTCAGTGGCTGTGGATGTCCACATGTCTGTTGTATATAGCTTCAGACAACAACTTTTCTGTTTTTTTTCTTTGTTTCCTCATACAGATCTGGGATAACTTTGTTTGCAAAATATTTTCTGGATGGAATGGTGTATCATGTTTGTAAATGATTGATCAGTTTATGGAAGCCTTGATTTTCTACAACTGATATAGGTTGATTGCCAAGACATATCATTTCTCCAATCAATCTTGTAATAATTGAACTTCTTTTATCACCACACTTAAAACTCTTGAGTTTTGTCAATAAAACTCTTCCGAGTGGGTTGAGCACTGGAAATACTTGATTTTCTTTTTCTAGGAGGAGGCTTGAATTGCATGTGGGAACTTGAGGGGGATGGTGAAACTGAAATGTATGAACTGTTTGAGGAAACACTGACAGCATCATCCGAATCAGTTGAACTGTGTGGAAATCTGGGATTGGCAACTGGACTAGGAAGAGAACTTGAAGATTCAGTATCATCAACATCTTCAATTTTCACTTATAATTCTTCTTGCATAGTCAGTAAGCATGGAAGAGGAATACTTTCTTCAATTTTGTAAACATTTGCATGTTTTTTCTTAAGATGAGCCCATTTCGGGGTAGTTGTGTGGGATTTTCCTCCCCTCGAATTTTAGAAGCACAATGGATGCACTCGGCAAATTTGTTGTCCATTTCTAGTAACTGAAATTGGCGCCAAATACTTGAACTATTTGACATCGTGATTCACGAACTGAAAAAAATATAATTTTTTAAAATAATTATGGTCAATTGAATGCGTTCAAATTTTACTTTTTATAAGTAATAGCAGCAAGTGTCTTAAACTTTTGAGTTGAGTTCAGAAACTCTTACATAGAATTCATTAACTACTTTTGAAAGTATGTACTCCACATTTGGAAGAAAGTATGCATTTTTAAAATCAATGATGAAAGTATATAGTGGAGCGAAAGTTTTCATTCGTAACAAAGCTCATATCCACCGATAGAGCAACCATCGACGATGTTTACAAACGTTCTAAAACTTTGTATCATTACAGGTTTCGTTGCGATATTTACGGTGAAAAGATAGTTATTCTTACTTTTACAATTTCGACAGCATTCAATTCGTAGAAACTGTTGTCTTTGTACCATAATTGATGTGGTGAAACCCATCATGGAACAAATTTTAGCGCATCAACACCACGGAAATGTACCTTTGAATAAACTTTCTTCAATGAACATAATCAACACAGTAAAAAAAGTATACACAAATGGTTTCTCCAGGGAATTGAATTATATTCCTTCGTATCTCTTCACTGCAAATTTAATGTAGCTCGTCAATGTGCCTAACATTGCTATGCATGCACTTAATGGCCAGAGTCCTCTACGCAGTTGCCAAGTTGACTACCAAAGACTTTGTATCGATGCGTATGGCATGGGCGCCTAATGGTGTATGGCACGAAATTCGAAGTATTCGAGTTGGTACTTATAGCATAATTATTCAAGATCTTGAATAATTTCTATTATTCGAGGTATTTGAGTATTCGCGGATACTATTCGCACATTTCTAGTTTCTTCACATTAACCTCCAAGTTGTATTTCTTCATAGTTTGACCATCCCACTCTGCATTCTCATCAGCTCTTCTGTCTTCTCCACCAGAATTGCTATGTCATCAGCTAAGAATAGCAAGCTGCTTTGTTCCTAATGCTGGTGTATTCCTGTTTAATTTTCCCTTCATTTCATGCATTGCTCCACCAATGTAACTATTGAAAATTATGGGTGACAAAACACACCCTTGCCATACTCCTTGCCTCACTTCTACCCCCTGCACGTTACTACTAGATTTAATCACTGTCAGCTGTTCTTTGTAAAGCCAGCATACTAATCCAGACATTAAATGGCACTGCAATGCTCTTAACTATCATGATCACTCTGTTCTAATTCTCATCAAATGCTATTTCTAGGGTGATGAAACGAGTGAATGGAAAACGGTCATTTAGAATCCTACCATCTATGATCAGCCTCAATACTAAAATGACTTCTCTTGTTTCCTCACTTTTCCCAAAAACAAGTTTAGCTTCATCCAGGAATTTTCCATCTTCCGTTGCATCCTCCTGAATAGAATTCCAGTCAAATTTCCATGCATGAGCAGTAAGGAAAATCATCCTTGAGTGTTTCTATCTCTTTTCTTCTGGAGGAAGGGCTGATTATATAAATCTTTGTTTATGGACTCGAAAGAGCATAGGCAATTACCGCATTATCAAACAGTATTTTTCAAGAAAACAAGGACACAAGTCATGAGTTGGAAATAAGTATGCCATACTTAAACAATCATATCATCAACAAACAAAAATCAAAACATACGTATTATAAAATTCAAATAGCATATTTTACACAATGAAACATACATATAAATTAATTCATTAATACTCACCGTGCTACCACCAAATCCAGGATGATTCCAACCGATGACAGAATATCCAGCTTCTATCGGTGTTACCATGATTCCTATTTCATAAAATCCAGCATTACCCTCACAACATATTACTAAGGTATTTCCATGAAGATGCCTGAAATTATTCACAAAGGAAAACTTTAGCACACAATTATTACTGTCATTAAATGTTAGTCAATTCTCCACTACTTTAAACAAAGTCTCCAACCTTCCAAGCAACTAACCGTTAATTAAGGATTCTCTTTAATTCAGACTTGAGGTTAAAAAGTAGAACTGATTTCTATAACTACATTTTCTTTGTGTTAAGTATTATCTGGCAATTACTCCCAAAGACACCTACAAACCAGGAAAGTAAGTACCTTCAAAGAGAACAAAATTTGGGTCCAGAAAAATTAAAGCTAGAATCAACTCAGGCATTTCAATAATTATATTTTTTTATTGAGAATTTCAACAAAAATAATCCATAACAAGAGTTACAGCATCCATGAATAAAAGTGCGACTAACAGCAAGTAATTTTTAGGTCATTGAACATCTTCAGCTGAAGTTCATGTAAGAGTAAAATCAATGGTTGGCGAATTCACTTGAAATTACGATTCATGTTAAGAATGAAACCACTTAGTTTTTTGTGAGTTTAGTTTTCTTAGTTGATTTGTGGTTTAAATATATTGGTGGAAAAAAACTAAGTGGTTTCACTCTTAACATTCATTTAAGAGGTCAATCGGTTTTAGTGAATGGCTAATTTTTACCACTCCTAAATTAAGCCACTAACTGAGATTGTCCTGAAGATTGCCCAACATGTGGGTTTAAACACATATAACAAGAGACTAATTGATAACGATTCCCATAGCTGCAAGTTACCATACAAAAAGAATGATATAAGAATCGATAGAAGGTCACATACAGTGAAACCCTTTTTTTTTACACTTTAGATGGGGACAAACGAAAAAACCCTAAATTGCAGAAAATGTAACTCAAGGAAACTTTGAAAGATATTGAAGCAAAATCACGACTAAATGCTACATAATTTTATTTAACTCAAATGGATTATAGCTAAAATCTAGTGGCTGCAGTTAGCTGGTGCAATTTGCTGGGAAAAATAATTAATTTTTAAATAATTTCGAGTTTAAAGGTTGGTTGGTTGAAACAAATTGAAGAGTGCCGGCCACCATCTTGCTCCTAGTCATTTATTGTAAATCGCAACATATTTCAATTATTGAAGGTGTAAATAGCAGAATAATATTGCATTACAAGGATTCAGAAATTTTCACGACCTTAAGAAAATGTTGTAAATCAAGACAAAACATAAATACCAGGAACATAAAAGCAAGGTTTAACCATACTTTAGTGGAATAAGCCTATAAAGCTATTTGCTTGTTCCCACAGTTAAGATAAATCCAAAAAATATTTTAACTTCAATTCAAATATTTTGTGAAACAGATAGGACCCCTAGCTTTAAAAAATTGATCCATAATGAAGTGAAATTTGTTTGAAACTGAACCAATGCAATACCAGATGTCACTACAGATATTCCCAAAGCAAAGAATGCCACAAGCAAGACATGCACAAACAGACACAAAACAGCAAAACTCGCACACAAATTTTTGAAATTTTCGCAGCAAAACCGCCTCCTTCTGAATGAGAATCTATTATGAAGGGAGGGGATATGAAAACAATTATGCCACTGCACATCATCCTTAACCACTTAGGTGAAAGAAGAGTAGTGGTGTAAAAAATGAAACCAAATAATTACATAAGAAATTTCAATTGATATTTTTGGATGTAATAACAGCCAGTATTTACAAGAGTAGTACATAGTTGGCCTTCGTTGACGAAGAGTTAGAAGTTTTCAGCATGAACTACATTTTCCCACGAGAATTTAGGTGTAGGTGACCTCCAGATAATCCAGTTGTATTTTCCTCTCTGGGTATTTTTTTAGGAATTAATCCTCCTGGCAATATCCAGAGAAAATTTTGCTCTCACATACAGAATTTGAATTTCTCGTTGGAGTTTGTTGACTTTTACCCAAACCAAATAAAAAAAAGAAAATTCTAGGCATACATATATTTTGATGGATTTTATCTGCCAATAAGCCATTTTGAAAAAAAATATAGGTCGGGGAAATAATTTTGAATGATGCAGTAATGATACCATATCACAACCCCTTAATAATATCACCAGCACTTCACACTGGAAGCCCGTTTGGATGGCGTGAGATTCTGGATTAGGTGGGCCTCGATATGGTCTGCTGTAATAAGTATGCTTCAAATATCCCAGGGACCGATTTAAAGCTTACTCCAGCAATTCTAAGCTTAGAAGTATTGCACCATGGCGAATTGTGATGGAAAAGGAGAAAATGAAATCTTTCTGAGAATGAGTCACTCATTACGGAATGAGTCAACCATCTTCTGGTTCTGAATGCCTCTCTCAACCCTTTCACACCAGAGTCTTGCAGAGGGCAATGCTTTCCCATTAAGAGTCACATTTCCAGCACTACCCCATATGAAGCTCTCTCAAGGCCATGAATATATATTATGGATTGTGATCTCGTCGCCAAAAACTGTTGTAGTGATGAAATACGGAAGTTCAAATGTAAATACAATCAATAAGATTGTAAATAAACACGTCTTACCAATTTTACCATGAATATACATGGGTTTTACTTACAAGTTAGATTGTTGGTTAGGGGAGCCTTCAACAGGAGCTCGGGCACCTAGACCTTGAGTGTGCCATTGTGCCAACCCCATGTTTAACCTGCCTGCTACTTGCAGACAGGAGACAAGAGTGCCACGGTCAAGTTATGAATGGTCACCCATCCAACCCTCATCCGGGCCAACATTGCTTAACTTCAGTGATCTTACGGGAACTGGTGTTTCAATGAGGCTAGGCCCTTGCCCTTTTTTACTTACAAGTAATCATAATGCAGTGGATAAAAAATGTAGCAATACACGCGGGACGAAATTATACACTTTTTTAATATTTATACACTTTTAATTTTAACCATCTGGTCTACAGATATATTTCCTCTTTGTTGATTTAATTTTAACTTTGTTGATTAACATATTTAATTCCTCTCTAAATTTAATTACATAAATGCACAATTAACTTCTTAGCACTTCGTGAATATCGCTATATGGAAATTTAATAATAATGCGAGGTGACTTAATGAGTATTCGCAATGGCCATCATTACAGTGTTGGTAAAAAGGAATGCACTTACCGCCGCCTCGAACAGATTCTTATTTTTCAATCCAGGTTTCCAATTTTGGGTCCTTGTAGACGCATACCTTGTTTTGCAGCCTGGTACGAAGCAAGTTCTGTTTAAACAAGGCATTCTAAATTCTTTATTTAAGCCGAATGGGCTTAATGCATTCAAATTAGAATCAGAGTCTGGCAAACATCATCATCAGCACACGATGGATGTTTCATAAACCTCTTACACATTTTCTGCAATAGATATTTCCTCTCTAGCATTTACAAAGTAACTTTTAGATCACAAAAATAGCAAGATATTATTCAAAGCATCAAGTAATTCATATCTCCTTGATCGTTATTGAATATTCACCAGTCTCACGTTAGCAACAATTAACTACGTTATTTACAATAACAACTGAAAAGACTAATCGAAGTGGCGCCAGAACTGGGTGAACTAAAAGTGGAAATTTAGGCAACAATTCCAAACATCCGAATCCATAATATATATTCATGGTCGAGGAGATGAAAGGCAGATGTATGCTCCCCTTCCATCTTGGGACCCAACTCTGCGGCACAACAGGGCCATTCCCCAGCCACTCGCCTAGACACTCTTAAGAGTATTAAAAGCTTCCTTGGGAGTGTGAGGCCACGGTCAACTGACAAAAATTGTAGTGTTTTTTAAAAACCAATATTTGTAGTACACGTAAAATATTCGAACTTTTAAAAGAATCCCTTGTGTTCTTCTGAGAGAGTAAAAATTTTGAACAAAATTCTCACATTTTAATTGATGGATTTAGTGTAATTATCTCTTACCACTAGTTATTAGTTTTAATATTCTGCTATCAAAATTTCAAAAACACACGCCACAACCTCCTTTCATCCAGGCTTTCGACCGGCATGCACATATGTTAATGCATGAGATATCTGCCCTTTAAATCTGGGTCGAGTACAGGGTACAGGAACTCCATTTGTATTGATGCAAGAATTGCATATGAAATTTGCTTGTACTAAGCAAAAAAAAGAAAAATTAATTTAAATGTTTCATTTCTAGAGTATGCAAGACACATGTGTTTAGGAAAATCACTGCAAACAGCAGTTTGGTAGGCTGGGAGAAGGGTAACTAATGAGACAAAAGGGTCGAACAGACTTGCTGAGGAGATGGCCTGGACTCAGGTGAAGCAGGGTCTCAAGGGGTAACGGCATAGCTGGATATTTTGTTTCAGTGGCGATCAATTTCACTCACCCCACATTGCATATGCTAGGCATTCAATCGTTTGCACAGGAAAATCCACATCATATTTGGCAAGCATTCATTCTATTGTGTGGCAGATCTTCATCTTAGCAGCATTCGGCACAAAAGGGGAAATAGTCTCTGCTCTACTCTTTTTTCCCAACCCTAACTTCAAGTTCTGACCTTTATGTTGGATGGATGAGGGGAATAATAGATGTTACAGAAACAGCAGGGAAAACATCTTCCAGCAGTCCACCCATCAGAAAGGTTGAGGAAGCACAACAAAGTAAGGATTTTCAAGAAATTGTTTTGACAAAATAGGGTGAGAATATTTCTCCAATGGCTGTAACCATGTATTGGCACCACTCGTCAAAAGATGGAACAGAAAATATTGACTTTGTTGGTTTGACGGTAGCGTCAGTGACCAACCACAGCCTCTCAACCAGAATACCCTCGTGAAGGTTTACGGGAATGTTAATATCTTGCCAGTGACCATTCACAGGGACACACACACTCAACCCAATTGGGATCCTTCACAGGGCTTTAGAGACCCCATTAAGGATGCCTGAGTTATGATCACAAACATACAGAGCAATCACTCTCACAAGCACTCAAAAATCACTCACACATTCAACAGGGCCCAACTTCTGGGAGAATCAGGCTCGAGATGAGCTTGGTCAAAGGAATGAAACAGGAAAAGACGAGGGTGTACGGCATATATGTGGCAACGCGTCTCTGTTCTATCTTTTGGCCAATAGTTACGGCCATTGGAGAGATTTTCTCACCCTATTTTGTCAATTCTACGAGGCCGTAGAGCTCAAGTTTCCTTGATTTTAAGAAATTGTTCACTTCAAGCAACCAGTGCCTTATCACAAAGATCCATGCCATTAATAATGATAGTTTCCATTGAAACACAAAATGCTAGCATTATCTTCACGTCTGGAAAGAGCATAGGTGACTATCAACAAAAATCCTACAGGCTGGATGAGTGGGGACAGTAAATTACAGAAATAAGTTCACGCAAAGTGTCATGCTCCATTGTTCCACCAATTGCCAAAAGTGTCAAAGTTAGCAAACAGGTTCAACGAATAATTTTGAAGAATTCTGATTTACTACTTGAAAAAAAAATTATGAAATACATACTCACTTTCCTCTCTGATCCACAAACATTGTATCTATGTAATTGCCATCTCTAGTCTGCAGCTTATACCTCACCGAAGCATTCTCTTCCACCAACTTGGACCTCCCCTGTAGCAGAGGCTCAACTGTAACATAGATTTGGACATAACAATTAATAACAATACACCTTTTGTTAAGAATTAATTACTCATAATACTTACAATTAGTTCCCTCAAACAGGATAATGACCTCAAATGAAATATAAAAGATAGTTGGCAGAGAATGGCTAGTTACAAAGGAAAAAACTAATAATGCAACACTAGCAATAGTAGTAGTAATTATTTTTATAGGTAACCATTTTTGACTACGGCTACCAACTTTAACTGATACAGTACACTTTCGTTCTTACAAATGGCATTCAAACAAAGTTCTCCATTTTCCTTTCCTTTTAAATTGTTAGTCCTGATCAAAGGGGTATTTAAATGTATGGTAAAAGAAATAACATCACGAAATTTCCATTATTACAAAATTTCAAACCTTAGTCCCCATTGAGACAGAAATTACTTTATTACGAATTTTGACACACATACAATGGCATTCATGTAGGCATCCTCAACGCTGCATGTTAAATGATGCAGCTTTGCCACATGTACTGTGGCTGAGAAATATAAATCATGCATTAACTTCCACTCAGGAAAGTGCACCTGTGCGATGATACACTGACTTGTAAGCAACCCAAAAGCGAGCATCAGGTTGTCACTCGACAGCTGAGGGGGCTCCTGTGTCAAGGTCTTTCAAGGTCAACTCTCAGAGTGTAAACAAGCAAATACCTTGAACCAATAACTTTCTATGCTGAAAGATGGGAAAGTAAAATAATAATATATACCATTACCATGATGCATATTGATTTGTTATCATTGAATTTCACCGCAGAACAGCACTAACTTGAAGATTTTCATTCAATAAAACCTTTTATCAAGAAACTGATGGCTTATTAATGGGCTCACCATTATCGCCAAACTTGCTGAAATATTTTTAAGCAGTTTAGAATGCAAGCTTTTTAATTTGGACAACCCCCTTTTAAACTCAGTGATATACTGGTTCCACTACATTGATGACATTCTAGTACTGTGGAAGGGCACCAACCGACAATTGGAACTTTTTTGCAAATTTTCAAATGAATTAAATGACAATATAACATTTACCTGTGATGCTGATGTCAATCATACGCTCTTGTCAACGGCCAACATAACTTTTCTATATACCACAAGCCGACGCAAACTAACCATGTGATACCAGCAGACTCCTGGCACCACTACTCTTAGAAGTTAATGGCATTTCACCCTTACATTCATTGCCTTTTGAATGTCCCTCTCTCGCGGGAAAATTTTAAAAATGAATTAAACAGATTGCTGCTGCCAACGACTACCAGGAGGACCTCATTGACAAGTTGGTTTCTAAGAAACGCAACTTAAAGGCCCGTAGTTTGTTACCGTTAGGGAATGAGCCATGCTCTGGGAATAACAGATGGTGTTCCATAAGATTTTTAAGTAATTTAACCAATAGAGTAGTGAATAAGTTCCCGAAGGACATTCTTAGAATTTCTTTTAAATCAACGACGAATCTAAAATCCCTTTTTATAAAATGTAAAGACAGTGTTCCACCAAAGAAGAGAAGTAGTTTCTATGCACTCCAGTGAGGTAACTGTGCCGGGGAATATGTGGGTCAGACCTGCAGGAACTTCAATTTACGGACCAAAGAACACTTCAGGAGCTTTTAAAAACAATCAAGAAGACAGAAGTAATTTTTCAAAACATCTTTTAATCCATGGACATAAATGTGATTTTAATGTCAAAATTTTTAGCTTTCAGTAACAATAGACGTGAGTTGGACTCCTTGGAGCAACTCGAAATTTAAAAAGATTGTGTAATGCAAACTGTATTATCATCAATGAATGTTTGTTTCCTGCCACTTCCCCCATCCTAAAAACCTTGACCAAGCTTCCCTAAGCAATTAGCCCTCATTCAAGAATGTTCTTTCCTCCCCCCCCCTCTCTCGACTTCCAGCAGCTCTTCGCAAAAACACACCATGATGGACCTTGAACCCACCCCCTTTCACCTATCCTGCAACCTGCCTCACGAAATCCTTTCCCCCCTCCTCTATCCAAAACCATACATAAGGGTGCAATACTTTTTGTTGCTTTGTCATTTAGCACCTAATGATGATGCTTTAGCATTCAAAATCCATATCGTGCATGTTGCTTTTGACCAAAGTCGATTATAAAAGTTATTATAATAAATCCATGTGTAATTTTGTAATCACAAATTGAAATGTGAATTTTAGGATTTCATATCTTTGCACATAATTCGATCTTTAATTTTACCAAAACACCAGGAATCATTCCACAGGACAGCTTTAACACAGGAATGAAGATTGAAGAGAACAGGAAAATAGCCAAGGGGCATTTATGGAGATGCTTATGAAAAAGATGTGATACAAAGTCCGTTATAACAAACCACAGCACCAGTTAGAAAAAAGTCTTCTCAGTCAAATCATAAATAGCCGTTGTTAATTCCTGTTAACGTGAGACTGGGGTGAATATTCAATAACAATTGAAGAGATATGAACTACTTGATGCTGTGAATAATAGCTGGCTATTTTTGAGATCTAACAGTTACTTTGTAAATGCTAGAGAGGTAATATCTACTACAGGAAGTGTGTAAGAGGCATATGAAACTTCCATTGTGAGTCTTTTCTCTGCTGTATAGATGTTTTACTGTTAATTTACAGCTACATTTTTTTGGTTTATTACCTGTTGAGAGCCTTAGGAATCAGAAGGTATGATCTAGATAGATTGATGTGGATGTCAATGTGTAACCTACTATTCATGTGTGGCCTCGGAGTAGGTTCAACAATCTCTCCTTTATTTGTTATTAAAATGATAGTTATTGGTACAATTTCTCATCCATAGATGATATTGTTGAATCTTGGTTTTAAAATCCCTATAGTTCTTGAATCCGTCTTCTAATTCATTCCACTTTTTTCACCTCGTATTATTATCATTAAATTACAGTAGAACGATATTCACAAAGTGCTAAGAAGTTAATTGTACATTAGTGTAATTAAATTTGGAGAGGAATTAAATATATCTGTAGACCGGACAATATAAAAAAAGGGTGTAATTACGTCCCGTGTGTAGTACTACATTTTTTATCCACTGCATTATGACTACTGGTAAGTAAAACCGGTAATACGTGATTATTTACGAACTGGAGAGACTATTTACGTTTAAACTGCCGTTTTTCATCACTAGACGGCGACTCGATCGAAAAAGTTGTTTGTTTACGAAATTCAAGGCAACAGTTTTTGGCGACGAGTCAAGAACCCACAATGTATATTTATGGTCGTAATAATGAGAGTCTAATGTATATATTGGGGCAAACACACACAGCCATGCCCTGGATGGTGAAAAATCAACCAGGTGGGATTCAAATCCACACCCTCTGGTTTATCAGACATTTACATCACCACCACTAAAGGCTGGTTAAATAAACTAGCCACTGCTGATATAGAATTATATATTTTTTTCTCATTTGAAATAACAAGGAATGATAGTTTTCTAAATAAATGAATTGATTGTTTAACTAAATGAATTTTCAAACAAATTTAGAACAAAAGTCACCAACAAAAAGGAAAGGAGAATATCGATTTAAGCATGCAAAATAGACAGTGAAGATCTTACATAAAAACATCTGCAGGATTGATGAAGAGCCTGGATAGGCAAGCTTTATGCCAAACGTGTGAGCCACAACATAGCAGATCAACTGCAAGGGCAACGATACAATCCTGTCAAATGTAGATCGTGTCTGTTGCTGCTCCACACATAAGCGATGCAAAGTTTCTTCACTAACACAGGGATAAAAACAGAAGTGTTAATATTTTAAAACTATCAATGATGTACCATACCCACTGCTGTCATTGCCATTCCCTTAAGCCACTTGGGAGTCAACTCTCAAGCCATATTCAAGGCTGGCTTTAAAAAAAAAATTACAATGCTTTTGAAAAATGAACAAAAAATTATTCATGTGCCCGTTCATCCAAAGCTCACACAAATTTCTCACAGTGCAAATTTGCAAAATATATACATATTTGCAAGTGAATCATTTCACTAAATCTGATTTAGGCTTAAAATTGGAACATCAAGAAATTTTTATCTTGGGATGGGGCAGTTTTCTTCTTGGTTCCACCAGTTCTTAAGCTACGAACCAGAAGCAAAATTATAAGAATGGCCACCAAAAACTTCAGCGTAAAAACCACATTGTTTAACATTTGTACTTGAAAAAGATATCTCTGCATCAACACCTGGTGAAATGTCATATTTCAGTACCATAAAGGTACCACAAAATAATTATATCCTCCCTAAAAAGGGATACATGATTGATTTGCATTACTTGTAACGCAAGTAAATGATGTAAGATGATCTTATTTAGTATCTTTGGCAGTATAAAGGCTTTTACACAGTCCATTTTACTGAATCCAAATCCTGATCATTTGCCCAAAAAATGTAGAATAAGTGCATGATCGAATACTACCATAAGTTAAGGTAAAAACACTTCTGAAAAATATTAGTCATAACCCAAGCACACAGGCCAATCAGTAGTGACAGAGAAGAAACATAACAAGCAGGAACAGAAATTTGAGAGAGTTGTGGAAAGTAAAACTTGAACGACCATAGTGGCTAGGAACAAAGTGGTCGGAGAAGCAATAACACCCTAAAATACAGCAATAACACCCTAAATTGTTCACCTACCCAAGAGTGGATGCAGTTATTAATCATAACATATTGTGAATGAAAAACTGCATTCAATTTGAGAGTGAGAGAAGGAAAAATGGCAGCAAACGTGGAACATGGAGTAATTCATGGGAATGAAAAGTAAGGGCCACCGAAAGTCAGTTAACCCCCTCCACCTCTCTCTCCATAATCCTCCAACCCCTGTCCTCAAATTCAATACCCATTCCTTTCTATCCCCTAACCTCCTCACTTCCCATTTCTGTCACCATGACCAAAAGTGATGCACATGCTGCTCGCTCTAGCCACCCACATCACCACATTTCCTCTTCCATCAGCCCTTTCCCCTCTCTCCACTCAGGGTTGATACGCATTGACAGTTTTCATTTTCCCTGACTTTTTCCTGACTTTCCAGACCAAAACACAGATTTTTAACTGACTTTTAAAAACCACCTCATTTCAAGAAAAGTAAAGAAAAAATGAGCATTATGGTGTAAGACAGCTTCTTTTATAACTGTATTTCACCGCTTAATTGTCGCCATCGCATAATCGTCGCACCCTACTTTTTCAGTCCAAAAATTGGTTCACAACTTTTCATCGCATAATCGTCGCATTTTAATTCTGTTCGTCACGACACTTGCTGTAAAAGGAAGAATTTGTCTAATTTTGCAATCTACCTGTCATTCACAAATACAGAGTAGGGGAGACCGGGGCTAGTGGGGTACACTTTTGTCTTATGAATTTTCTAATTTTATCTATTAACGTTTTCAATGAAATAACGATGCTAGTGCATTGAAACAAAGGCAGCTGACGCAATAAAGGCAGTTAAGTACATAAATGACCTATGTATAACTAATACCGGCACAATTATATTTTTTTCATTTCCCCTCATAATGGCCGCACCCTACTTTTTAGCAAAAAAAATTGGCATAAAATCTGCGACGATTATGCGGTGACATATTAAAGCTTCCAATCCTGGGATAACTCTTTCTTAATTTTTTGAAATCATCTTTCTCCATTGATATTCCACATTTTTGGTCTTTTTGACGCTGTATCCCCGTCCCCTTACCCAGTTATTCGGCGCAAGGCTCACGCCTCAGCACAATGAAATATGGGATCTGTAGTGCAGATGAACAAGTTACATGCCGAATCGAATTCAAACGTGGGTAATTTTTTCCTGACCAACAACAAAATTCCCTGACTTTTCCCTGACTTCCAGACCAATTTTTCAGTCCCTGACTTTCAAGATGCGTACCAACCCTGGCCACTACTAGTGTCATGAAAGGGAAAACTCAAAAACCTTTTTCCCCTATCCACCACCCAGACAGCACAGCACTGACAGAAGTCATTTCTGCCATTGTTGCCATATGACAGGATAGTCATCCAAAAATTAGTCTCTTCTAGCAAGGTTGTCTGCATAAGCACATTCTGTCTCTGTGCAAGTAAATCATGATACCCTTACCCAATCAATCTGCCACCAAGCGATCTTTAAGTAATGAAATCTCAGAAATATACAGTAATATATCAAGTTCTAAACAAAAAATAAACTTATTTGGGACCTACATCAAAGGTTCTTGATTGAACTCAGGAAATCACTACTATAAATACGTATCCAGAGAATTGATAAGGATGTCACCAATTACAACACACAATTGAATTCTCCAAAATACAAATTATTTACATTCAAAATGGTAATGAACTTTGGCAAGTTACATTTTACATTTTAAATCACTTTAGATTGGTCAAAACATGCAAATGCTTACTAATCTCCTTATTTACCTTTGAATGTCACTCCATTTGAATTCTACGGGCCATGCAGAAAAATCAAAGTCATATTTAGCAAGTGCTTTCTGAAATATCAATAAATAACAATTGAAGGTATTAAAAAACCTACATTCTAAATTGGAGAATGAAATATAAATGTAACAATTGAGTCAAAAAAACATCACCTTTGTGTCTTTGTTCAAGTCTCTCCTGGCAGCTTGTAGTGCAGTCAGGAATGTAATATACATTGGATTTTGGGACCTTGCCAATCCCCTCATACAATAAGAGGCAGCTATGATAACTCCAACCCCTGTCAAAACTTTCACCATACTTATTACCCCATCGATGAGTAAATAGCCTCTTCTGTACAAAAATGTTGCAATAAATGGTGATGTATACAAGCTGATTCCCCACATCAGTGATATCTGCAAGTTCAATAACAAGTATGCAATAATTTAAAACAGATTAATAATAAAAAGCTATTCTCCAAATCCCAAGTTTTCAATTAAAAATTCAATTCATTTCATGCAACACATCTTAAGACACACTCATTGGCCAAGTCCCTGAAGTATTAACAAGTCATTTATAGCTTGTTATTACGTATCCCAGAAGTGAAGTCCTCACAAATCGCATGTTCACTACTAATGCTGCTCCAATATTTCTTTCATCCTACTGCTTTATTCTGAGTACTATAATGTGGCAATGAGTTTATATCTAATTGCTACTAGCAATGCCAATGTTTTCATCTTAGCTCACACAAACCCATCACTTCCACAGGGATAAATGGAGGTTGTTATTTGTGAGGGTTGGGGAGTTGATTGCTACTCTCCAGGATCTCAGGGGTATGGAAAACCTAATGACCACCATTTTTCTTATTTTACCACGAATGTCAGGGGTGGCTGTGCTCCCTCCCCATCCCACTAATCTCTCTTTAGATTAGTGCAATGGGGAGAATTAATGGAAATATGCATCTAGGGCACCACCATATAATACCATATCGGGGTGATTAGGTAGTTTCAGGTAACAAGATATTAAAGGGAAATCCCAGCAAAAAGGGAAAGTAACCAGCCACACTTCTTTAGTGTGCGAATTTAACATGCAATCCATGCTAGGGCTTGATTTTCATAGTAAATCCATCAGCAGATACGATTAGCTGTGACTGAATAAAGTATATCGAAGTAAATTAAAACTAAAACAACACGGGATAACCTACAACTATATCACTCTTAATGGAAAGTATAAATATCCAAGTCTTATAACCACAGTAAAATTTCAATGTGTAATAGATTTCATTGGGGGAAAAGGCTAAGTTAATTTTAAACGTTCATTTCTGAATTTCTGCTATCTATGAAGCCAAATACAAGCTCAAATAAGGATGCCGCATAAGCAGAATAAGTCTATGAGCTCGCAAAAATAATTCAAAGGATGGCAATATCTCCATTTTGATTATGAATAACCATAAACACTTGAGCAACAAGTCGGGACAACACCTTAATTTAAGAAATTACTCCACACTTACTGACTCAATCACACGATCACCCCATTTTTCAAGATGACTGGGTTCATACGACATTCCCTAAAAGAATAAACAGGGCGTAAAAACAAATTAGCAAAATCAATATCAAGGCAGATGATCGGAAAGAGCGACGAAACAACAAAATGACAGCACCAAATCAGAAATACACTAAACGGAAAATAACTCAATAAGGCTCTATACAAACTACACAGTGCTCACAAAAGTACCTACCTGTAATCTTCCATCGCCATACATTCGATAAAGTTTAGGACTGAACATACATTGCCATATCAACCTAAGTGAGGCCATCTTTCACCGATGAGAACAGATGAACATCGAAATCCATACCAAAACAAGTAACAAGGAAAATAACAATTGCGCTCGGGCGGTGCCACTGGTGCCACTGTCGTCAGTCGTCGTTGAAGTGTTGAAGTTGTGGGGCAAGGCAGGGCAAGGGAAGGGTGTACTTGTCGAGCTTAGTGTTAAAGAATGCGTAGAAGTTAAGGAACATTGAGAACCCCGGTAAATTTGCTCCTTGATTGTATGTCTAGAATAAGGAGAGGGTGGAAGTTCGTTAAAATGTGGATAACATACCCGATTGAGGAAGCTGCGCGCTAAAGACAACTAGTTGTACAGGAGTATTATAAGACTGTTGGTGATATCCATTCGAAGAAATCGCATCATTTGAAGCGTTTGATATTAATCTTTTTCTTGGGGTGCTTTGTGTGCAAAGGGTAGGAAGTGACCTGTTTCTCTGATTTCGAGCTGATATTTTCTTTGTGTTGGCCCATTCATAAAAAATCCCCAGAAGCTCAAACTGCCCTGGTTTGTTGGAGAAGAAATATGAATTGCACGAGGTTTGTTGCTATTTTTGTTATTTTTCCTGGGGGAACGTTTTTTAGCGTAGATGTTTATTTTTGACCTACGACCTGGATAATGATCAAGCAAGATGTTTGTGAAACTAGGTTTATTTTGCGCTACAAAATATTCACTCCCCTGTAGCTTTTGATTTTGTGTTTTCTGGCATTCTTATATTGTATTCAGTTGGTTGTAATATGTTTGACCCTTATTTGTATTGGCTAGCGCTATGCTCTTTTCCTTCTTATCCTGTTATTCTTAGCGAAATGTCGTAACTAAAGTTTTCATCCCGATTGTCATTTTAGACGGGAAGCATTGGTCATAACTGAGCAGAAGAAGAGGGAGTGTAATACTAAAGCCTTAAGAGTAGTTGAAAGCATGTTGGAAGATTGTGTGCAACCAGATTGGTTCCTAGAAAATGTAAGTATGACCGGAATTACCTCGTGTATCCGATTGTAATGCGATCCTCTGCATTTAACTTATGAAAGGTAAAAGTTCATGTGCCTTATAATCAATATTTATTAAAGCAGTGAAATCCATAACAATTGCAATAAATAAGTCATTTGAAATGGAATTTGTATTATGATCTTGAGGAACGGTAGAAAAATATTCCAAATTTTGTTAATATTAGACAATTTTAATGACTATTTTCACCCTCATTGCTAGAGTTCTCCACTACATTATCTTCCTTGATCTGCAGAGTACGCCATTCTCTGATCCATTTTCACTGTTGGAAACATGATGCTTATTAATGCCCCACACTCTAAGATGGGTGTGAGATACTGTCTCAAGCTGTTTTGAACCATTCCCCCTGTATAGTATCTGATCCCTATCAGGAAGTTTTCTGATGGATTCTTCCCCTTTGGATGAATTTCCTTTTGGATACTTTTTAGAATGGACCATTCTAGAGAGACTTTTTTTCCACCTGCGTGAATAATATCCACATGGGTGCTTTTCCATGTGTATACATTGCTACATGTATACTTGGCCATATGGGTACATATCCATACAGGGCGTTCCTACATGGATATCACCTAAACAGAAATGACCCATTTAATCTGCCATTTTCCCAATAAAGCATCGAAAATAGTCCCAAATGAAAATCGCTCCCCTAAATCTTTGAATGGGTATTTCTATATGGAATCTGGCGAGAAGATGTGATGTATCTAATAATAATGGAATAATAATCAAAGAAAATTATACTATAGGAAAGATTTCAGGAAAAAACACTAAGTGGAACAATATTTGGGATTTGTTGGTTTCTCTTATAGGCTGAATGTTGAGGATGGTAATAATAATAGAAATTTATTAATGGGCATTGGGAACCCTTTTTTTAGAAGAAAAATGCAATGCAAAGGACTAACAATAGACATCACAAGAAAAACTTTTAAGGGGATCGGGTTGGTTTGGTGGCTAGAGAACTGGCTAGCCATATGGACGGCCAGGGTTCAAATCCCTGCAGAGGTGGATGTTTTTCAGAGGAAACCTGATCCCTACTTGAGTGTTTTGTGGAGGGCACTTCAAGTACAGTACTCCATCTGTCTGATGAGACGTTAAACCGTGGTCCCCTTGGCGCCTTTCATTAAGAGCAGGCTAATGCCTACGCCGGGTTTCTATCCACCCTTCCTCCCTTACCTATCTCCTATGGCGCAAATGACCTTAGCTATCTATCTGGTCGTGCCTGGATGAAAAAACTAAATCAAGCAAAGTTCCACGATAGTTTTGAACTATATTACATTGGTGTAAGTGGCAAAAGATTCACCTATAATGCCACAGGTGTTAGAAGCGTGATGTGAAGATGTGAGAAACAATGAATCGCTAGCCTCTAAATTGGCAATATTGGCAAGCCTCCAAACTTTTAATGTAAGCTCATGAAGCCCAATGTTGGTGGGCAGACATAACCAGGATTGGCTTGCCTACAAAACCCAACTTCAGCCCCACAACATAACCCTACCCCACAAAAAACTATTGGCAGCTCCACAAAATCTGGTGTAGGCAAAGCCATGAACTTCAAAGATGTCTTACTACTGCGAAGCCTCAAAAAAGCCCACTATGGTCTTACTGCATTGCCTTGCTTGGGTACACTCATCATACACCATAAATATGCACAGTAGAACATGATAGCTTGCCCACACATCCAATGTTGTCCAAGCCATTTGAGTACTGATACTGTAAGCCTTGACAAAAGCCTAGATCCTGTCTTCTCTGACAATGTAACCTGACATCATGCAGACATAGGTGAGGGAGACTCATTCTCACAGGTGAAAGCTCATTGTTCTCTCTAAATTTCACTTCTTTACGAATGTGTATTGATTTCATATCCTAATGAATCATTGAGTGTAATAAAGTCTTCTCTGGTTTTCCACCAGGTTAGATAAGGTAAACGTACCATTGCCTGACCCTGAACCTTTAGCTGACCCTGATTTACTTAAAATGTAATAGCAAGAATCAAAAACACTTAAATTGTAAGCTCTAGCCCTCTAACTAATTACCAGAATGTTTATTTGCTCTAAGCACAGTTGACATGGCAGCATAGTTGGTAGTTCATTTGCAGCAGTTGATGTTCAGTACTGACTACAACTTCTGTCAACTTTCTTGCCATTTGTAAAAGGTTTCTATAAGAGGTAAGCTGGTTTTTGTTAGTGTTTTGTTATGCTTATTTCTGTATGAACTGTGACATTACTACTTCTATGGACAAATGAAGACTTTTCTAATAGGATTTGATTACTTCATAAGCTTAAGAAGCTGTTTTACATTTTATTAAGGGGGTGTCAGGTTAACATACCATGATGGAATCACATGCACTTGTAGCTGACCCCTGGGTCAGGCAATGGTGCAATTCATATTTTTGTGTTTTTTTTTGGGCAACCTATCCTAAAAAAGGTTTTCAACCTACTCAGTTCGTGTCAACTTCATATAATAATAAGAACTAAAAGCTGACCCCCCAGGTCAGCTACTGGAGCATGGTCGGTTTTTGGTGCACCTTTACCTGACACTTGGGTTGACTCACTTTATTTTTAATAATTATGTAGTATTTGTGTTCTTGTTATTATATATATGCCAAAATACATGTCGTCCTTTTTTGATAGTGTGGATAATTCTTATACCTATAACCTAAGTTTTATTGCTGTAAGATTTGTTATTTATATAACTGTAGGAATATAACTAGTAGGGTCAGCTACTAGATCCTCGTGGGTCAGCTTTAAGGCCATGCAGAATTTCATGGGTCAGGTAAGGGGGCATTTCAAGCATATTTTAAAAATAAAAAAACTTATATTTATGCTTAGTTCATATTTTGAACAAAAGCATAATCTTAGAAATGAGATTTCAAATCAATCGTTAATGTTGCAATAAATTTTATGGGTATAAAAATTGATTTTACATGCATTTAAATGCAGGAACATAGCCTTAATGGGTCAGGCATTGGTACGTTTACCTTAATTGTTGGCCGACATTTCGGTAGCTACCTAGCTATCGAAAGCTAGATTCCATGCAGCGCTTAGAGCATAATAATAAAGCATAGCCCGTGTCGCAGTAAAGTTTTCATCTCCATTGGTTTATACCCACCAATGGAGACAAAAAACTTAAACCACAACACGAGCTATGCTTTAAGCGCTGCCTGGTATCTAGCACTCCACAAAATTAAGGCGGAAAGAGAGAAGATTGGCACTAGCCAATCACAGGGAACCTGACTACTTTTGGCGCAAAACTGATAGTTATATGAGGCACCAATCTGGGAACTGACATGCCCTGAGGACGATGGCAGAGGTAGCTATCGAAACGTTGGCCAACAATTATCTAACCTGGTGGAAAACCGGAGAAGACTTCATTAGTATCATACGCCGGAAGAAAATCAAATCATTGAGTGCCTTGTAGTGGCTACCAAATAACTTAAGTTTTAAGGTTTTCAATTTGAGATAATCATTTTTGCACAAATATTAGTAAAAATAGGTCATTTATGTCTGCTTTTCAATCATGGAAGAACATAGGATTGATAGCATTGGGTTTTGAACTGAGGAAGTGTGAGGAAAAAGATAATATATGTTCGTAACTTTTTAATTGGATGATACCCCTGTTCAAGTGAACTGTGACAGTGTGATTAGTTGGGTTCCTAGAGTGTGAGAGAACTGTTAAAACAGTTGCTTAAAATGTTACAAGACTTGGATGAAAGTGTGACTTAAGTGAAAATTGAGGCTCTCATGAGTGCAGAAAGTGTTGGAGACAGTGTGAAGACACCATGCTGACTGGGTGAAAAATGCTTGTTATTATGTGAGAACACTATGGAGAGAGTTTGAGGACATGGTGAAGGCATAGTGGTATACATATTAGGGTACTATTCAAAGACAGAGAGAATACCATGGTGACATACAGTACACACATGTTATAACCAGACAACTTACAAGATGTAAGGACATTATAAACACCTATTGAAAAAACTGCATAGCACTATTGAATAAGGATCACTCCTTGTCAGATGATGAAATAATAGGTGTGTGAGTGATGCTGAAAACATACTATTTTAAAAATTATGGCCATTATATGACCATTTTTGAAACAATGCATTTCTTGCATGCTCTGTCTTCATGCATTGGCCAAAGAATTCAATGGTATAAAAATTTTATCCCTCCTGATTTTCTCATGGTAGCCATTTTTTCATGATTTCACTTGCAGAATTTTGATGTTAACTCTATCCTTAATATCTTAAAATATAGCTATGGCAGAGGAGTGATGGTGAAAACTTACTATTTTAAAAATTATGGAAAAAATTTCTGTTATTTGTTTTTTCTCTGTTTCAAATTTCTTCGTTGTTGAAATTGAGCTGAAAATTATGTAACATTTTTTTCATATAAAATACTGGTTTTCAACTCAAGGAGACTAAGAAGGGAAGTCTCATATTTGAGAGTTTTGTACTTGAAATAATAAATTGGAAGAACAATCTTAGGAAGTGATATCCTTTTGGGACTCACCATTTTTCTTCCATAAGCTAACAAAATGTACTTGCACAATGTTTATGCATTACCAGTAGTTATCTCTTTGTGGACTGAATAGCTATAGGAGCATCGTCTGCCTATGAAACAGACAAATTGCATTTTCTTTTTAATCATTTGAACCAGACATTTAGAAAATTTATTTATTTCAGCTCCAACACATATCTCAGTCTCATTTCCAAGACGTCATAGAAGAGAGGGCAATTTCAAAACAATGTGGATATCCTCTATGCAGTCAGTTGTTAGGTGATGTACCTAACCAGAAATTTCATATATCGGTTAAAACTAACAAAGTTTATGATATCACTGAAAGAAAGGTAAAGTGAAGCTATTGAGCAACTGTGTTTATGTTCCTTTTATATGTATATTGGATTCTATTTTTAATTGATGATTTTGTGCTTAAAATTTATCTTTTTTTTACAGCACTTCTGCAGCAACAATTGTTATAAAGCATCATCATTTCTTAAAGAACAACTCCTTACTAGTCCAGTATGGCTGCGTGAGAGTGAAACTATTCCTACTTTCAAGTTACTTCCTCCTAGCTCACCAGGGTAAGCACATAAGTAACATTTAGCCAATCAATATTGCTGAGATACAGTTTTCCTTTTGTATTTATTCTTTCAAAATTGACATTTCTTTCAGGGGACAATTAGGAAAAGAAGTTGAATTTGACTACAAAGGTATAGCATCAGTGGACTGCGATGAGCAGGACAGCAAAGTTGAAATGTCTCCTTTAGCAACTTTGTCTGATAACCAGAATGCGCTTTCCGATAAAGATGAGTGTCAAGAAGAGAGCCATACTTCAAGCCGAGTGAATTTGAATAGAAATTGTGAATGTGAAATTGCAAGTGGTGATTCATGTGAAAATCCTTCAAAGGCCGTAGAAACATCTGTGTGCGAGGGTAATCCAAAAGATATTCTTGATAAATCTTCGAGAAGGAAGGTCAAGGCTAAGAAAAATAGTGAAAAACCTCTTCATCTTAATTTTGTGGGAAGAATAGAAAAATGCTTCAGTGAATGGTTTACGCTTGACTCATTGATTTTTATTTATGGCAGTGATATGGCGAAAGATATGATGAAAGACAGAGTACACTCCTTTAAAATCAACAGTCAAAAAGGGCAATTTTGCATGGACCCAGGGATGGAAAAAAGATATTCTGCTCTATGTAAGAAGTTAAATCTTTTGGATATAGAGGCTAATTTAGAAAGCAGTGAATATCTAGAGAGGGATAGTAATCCTTTACCTAACTTTGAACAGTTAAGAGAAGATGCAAAGGTCATGGAGATTAAAGTGAGGGAGTTTTATAGAGGAAACACAGTGGTTAGCTTTAAAGATGAGCCCAAAAGTGATGAAGTGATTGATAGTTCAGGTATGCCATTGGTCGACTTACATGCTCAAAATGCACTACGCAGGAGAATCATCCTGGACCGCTTACAGCATGTGTAAGTATCTATGTGGAATGTAATTTCGGCATTTTTGGCTTTATTTATTGACTTTATATTGAAGAAATACTTTAATTAGGATCTTAATAACTTTAACTCTAATTAGGATATTGCAATTAAGTTAATTATACCATCAAAAGATAATCCATTGAGGATTTTGATGGAGAAGCTAAATATGGTTGCTTTTGTGTAGGAATGCAAATGGATACTGGCCTGAAAACTCTTGTGTTTATACCTTTCTTATTATCCTTGTTACTGGCCCTTTGTGCGTGCTTGGAATGATTCAAACAGCTTTGTGGCAGGGAGGTGGGAAGAGGGAGATAGTAGTAGGTTGTTATGTTTACTTACTAGTCTTTGTATATAAATGGAAACCAAAGGCTACCTCTTTGGGACATTCCGCAAGCCACCACGTGACCAATTGGGAAGTGTAGGAGGCTCATCCAGCACCATGGTTGAAGGGATTACACCTTTTCATTTCTTTAACTCCCCACAGGGACTTCTTATCTTGACCAGTCTCAAGGATCATAAATGAATGCTCGATTGGTGACTAACAGGACATATTTCACTGATTTTCACTAAATTCTTTAATCTCAGAGGTTGTCCGGAAACTAGGATAAGTTTATAGTATAGGAAATACGAAAGAGGTGTACTTTTTTAAACAAATATCATAACTTTTATTTGTTAAATATATTTTAACAAACAAATGTTAAACTTATTTTCTTTGATATAAGCTGATTAAAGCGAGTCCAAAAATCATGTACTTTTGTCGATTTCTGACTACTGCGGTGATTGAACAAGATTTTTAAAAAACTTTTTGCTGTGGCTTTTTGTTACAATACAACAGAATGGCTTGCTCATTTCTCAAATCATTTGGGAAATCATAAACAAAATAGATGGTAAATTTTAAAGAATGCCAGGTGAATGTTGAAGAAAAATATGTTTGCTGAAAATAACTCCACTTATTAGAATTTTATGTTAAAATTAAGAAAGAAATTTATTTTTTATCCATTCTACTAAGAATTGGCTAATGAAACTCCATTTTCTTCGTCACGACATGGTAATAAGGATAGATTGAAGGAAGATCACCACAGCACTCCTTGTAAATGAAGGCAATGGAGATTTGGCAACACAGCTAACAGATTCGCAAAGCATACCCTGTGGAATACTGAGAATGACTGAATTACCACAAGGCTATGCTCTGCGTACCTGTGAGTTTACGTGCTGGGAGACTTCCTCCTCCCTCACCCCCAAAAAACTCGGGCCTGCCTCTCAGTCGTGAAGAAATTGGAAAAGGATAATAGTTTTGCTTCATTTTTAAAAAACTTAATGTTGGTATATTTAATCAAAAAAATTAGGTAGCTTATTTATAGTTGCTGTGATTAAGGACAATATTTCTCAAAATTAGGGATTATTTAATGAAAATAGTGGTAAAATTCAGGAATGTTGGATGAAACTAAACTCATGGCTCCAGAACAGTTGAGGGTGAGTTCAGATAAATTTCAGTTCACTCAACCAAACAGTAAGAGGAACATAAGTCTTGGAACAAAAGTGGAACAATATACTTTGAACAAAATCTCCTAGGAAAGAATCTGAAAGATTGCAGCCTTGAATAGGAAAAGTTGCATTCTCTCCTTCCCCTAATGGTTCCAAAATTCATTCTAAGGAATTTTAAAAGTTATCTTCAATTTTTCACCCCTGCTTCCTCATGTGCCACTTTGGGTTCTGTCTGGAGCTTGGAGTGCCAGTGTTGGTGTTTCTTTTTGTTTGGCTTGAATCCAAGGTAGCAGAAAGAAACCAGCATGTTTAATGTTATGAATGGAAAAAATAATTACCGAAGGAAAAATTATAGGGTACATAGTGTGTTTTGTTGGAAAGCGCAATCATTCGGAGTGGGGAAATGTCCGATGACCTGATCTGTTTCCTTTAACATCCCCGGTAAAAACTTAATTTGTGACTACTTCATTTTCTGGCTTATCAGATGCACATGCATGGTTGTTATGGTCACAGTGTTTGAAACAAATAAGTCACCTCTGTAATAGCAATTGATATTGTTTATGGGGAATCAGAGAAGGATTTTTTTCACTGATTACGGGCACAATTATGGCAGGTGTGCATGATGCAGAAGTCATCCTGCCTCTTTTAATTACATCGCTCAGTAAGTTTGTTACATAAAGATTTAAATGAGGAGGTCTTTGGGCAAAAATGACCTTAACATTGACCTTTTAAGATTCAGAGCGGTTTTCCATGAGATTCTACAGGAGAGAAAGTGAGTCTTATGAGCCATAAAGTTCAGTGTATGCCAGAAATGTAAAATATCTATATTCAAAATAAATCTTTGAAGAAAGTGTCCTGGTGCCATTTTGAATCACTGCCACAGCTTTTTATTGCATGTGGTAAGAAAACTTTTTAGATTGGCTACTTTGTGAACAATTTGTTATATGCCCCCTCAGGAAGAAAGATTCTTACTGCCACTGTTGAGCATTATAAATGCTTGTACCTCAACAAAATCTTAAAGCATCCTCAGCGTCAACACTTTACAGGGCAAGTAGTTTTCATGTGGCATAAGTGATCATAAGTCACAGACACTACTATTTCCTCTCACAAGATCTTCTTCCCATCCTTTTTTCCTATGGTTAACTACTTCCCATACCAACCTTCTATTTTGTCTTGGCTTGAATTGTTTGTATATTATTATCTTAGTAGTTGCTAGAGTCCTATTCAAGCCCTCAAGGGAACCTATTCACCTTTCATAGCTCTTTCTGTATTGCATTGACAAAAATAAAAGTCTTTGCAACCTATAATCACCATACTGCAAAGTTTAGAAGAAGGGTTGTAAATATGTAGTCCTACCTTAGTTTTTACTGACCAGTATGTCAGCCACACAGATATATTCTGAAATATCTGTAGAAGTCCCCTAAAGTCCACTTTGTGCTGAATGAATTTCCATCAAGTTATTCCTCAAGAATCACCAAAATAAGGGTGAAAAAAAATAATTTTAGAAGTATTTGACTATTGCTTTCCGATTTATAAAAATCATATGCAATTAATCTTCAATTGAAATTGATTTTCGGCCAAGGTTAATTTTACTCCAAATAACAAATACACATGCAAGTTATCCACGGTCTTTTACTCAAGTGATTAGATTTTGTTTTTTTTCCAAGTTTGATTAGACCTTCCTTTAAGTAAAATAACTTCCAATTAAATGTAACTCAAATTTTGATTGTGTCCAAATAGTTTCCTTTCTTGTGTGGCATTTCTGTCTCTAGCACTACATAGTTCTTTGTTTCTCTTTACTTGGAAGAAGACAGTTGAAGCCATTAAATGTGATTCGTTTCCACCAGTTAGCAGTTTCTACTTGTTAAATCCTGGTTTTGCTGTTGACTTTTACTTTTTGATGTAAATCTTGTTATTCAGTAGCAAAATCTATTAATGATAATAATTCTGTCAATCTTCATGACATACCATATAAATACTTTCAGATTACCAGATTTGCTGAGAACTTTGGGAATGACTTCGACAGACATCAGTGAGGATGTACGTGGGCTTTTTATGACATTTTCCCTGAAAGCAGACAATATTACGTTCAAACCAGCTGAATGGAATCTTATTGGTTTAATCATCTTGAAAATGTAAGTTACATGTAATAATTATTATAATTTTTATATGAAATTGTCCACCACAAATGTAAAAGTCATAAATAGGTTAACCACAATGATGTGGCAACAAAATTGGATTCACCACCAACATTCAGCTGAAGAGAGGCTCACACCACCTCGGAAAGTTGAGAGATTTATAGCTAACAGCCATTAGCATTATAATCAATGCAGAAATAATGGACTATACTTTTTTTAGCAGAAGAGACATGTAACGACATTTGGCAGTTATGACAGCATATGTCAATTCCGTACCTCTACAGCTTAAAAATGACATTTTGACCCATGGTCCTGCATAATAACAGGTATTGAAAAGATGGAGATTTGGAAAAGACAGCTCTCCGTGTTAGCATCCCATTCAACTAGACCAACTATATACAAGGGTGATTCAAAAAGTAACAGCAAACTGTTTTTTGTGAAGCATATACAGTAGCAACTCGGTAACACGAAGCACGATAATGCGAAGTTTCGATTTTACGAAGCAAAACTGTTCGTCCCGACGAAAAGCCTATGCTAAATACATGGCGCAATTCTAAAATACGAACCTCGGACCCAGTCCCCACAGAGAAGCTTAGTTCGTTATTACGAACCTTGGGGGGAAATCGCGTCAGAAAAGGTCTCTATTTGCCGACGTAGACACCAAACAAATCAGCGTGGCCGAATGTTATCTATTTATGTTGTATAATGTGTGAATTTTAGTGTGTTTATCTCTCATAAGTGCCTGAGTCACACAGTTATTTATCAAGTTTTAGTCGTGGATAATTTAGCGAGTAGCGGGGAAAATGGTAGCTTGAGGCGATTTTTCCCTTATTTTATTTTTGTTTTTACTGTTAGCTGCATTTCCATGATGTAAACAATTCTGTTTTGGTGATAACTTATGTGTGGCACTGCATACCAACTCACAGCCATGCGCTATTAGCGGAAATTTTAATTTATTGAGCACTTGAACGGAAAATGATGGGAAATAGGACTACGATACCTGTCGCAGTCACTATACCTAAATTCATGGCTTCACAATGAATAAACCCGCGTTTACTCCCGCCATTGTCCATATTTCATAAGAAAATAGAAAAAAAACAGTTTCCAAGAATTTACGAGTGTATAGCCGTCTCCGCGATTGATATAATCTAGCATTTAAAAAAGTCTAATTTTGAAAAAGATGACCCAATCGTGGGAGTGGCTCAATAATATAATATTGTACTGTACTAACTGTGCTCAAAATGCGTGACAATGCCTTTTTCTGGGTTCAAAATCGTTCCCTGAAAGAATTTGAGACCTATACCCGTTGCAAAATTCCTTCACCCGAGTTTGAAGACTGATATCTCAAAGACGGCGCAATCGATTTTAAAATGAAGTACATCAAATCATAGCGTGTTTATTTCTGCGATTATTGGTTGTATACAAAACTTTTAACCGTTTATATTGATTTCAGTGTGCTTAACAACACAATTTTAGCGCATTTTCCGGGTACCGGACGGGTGTATCACATTTACAGCTTCGTAATAACAACACTGATCAAGACATTGGAATTTCGTTCACAAATATTGTAGCAAAGATTTGTTTAACAATCATACGAAGTTTCATATTATTTTGTGCATTAGTACTTAAATTATTGATGAAATTGCAAGACTGCGTTATTTTCCGTTCCGCAAAGCCTTGAAAACCGCCGTTTGGATCTTCTTCAAGCTATCGAGTTCATCATCATGAATCTACTTATAAAATCTTACACAAATTCGTTGGCTAATCAATATCGGTTAATATTTGTTTTGGAAAGAGAGCACGCGGAACTGCCAGGAGCATGCCCGGAAGAGAAAGGGAGAGGCGCGCGTTGTTGCCCAGTTAGAGGATTGTCCACAAGACGTGCGAGGAATTGCCTACTGCAAGCATTTACCGGCGGGGGAAAACTACTTCGCTCGTAGTAACATACTGCAGTAAACGATAATGAATTGCTGCACTCACCAAAGTATAACCAGAGGCATTTTTTGACCACTTCCCATTAACTTTGTCAACACATTTCTCGGCTTCTCGACGAAAGAAACAAATAGCGCTTAAAACCGTCCTCAACTCCGTCTCCGAAAATTTGGCACAAAAAGGCATAGCGACGGTATGTTTCCACACAGATCTAAAATGACACTGATGACCATTCTTAAAAATGACCCTTTCTGCCAATATTTACCGAGTCCTAATGACTCATGCACAGTGATAGGACCACTGGTTTTCCCCTGGTAACTGGTACAGGAAATAGCGACGCTAATACGAAAATCAAGCGCAAATATTAAATAAAAATCAAAGAAAGAGACCACTGCACCAAATCTTATTCCACGTACAATTAAATTACGTACTTTTTAACACAAATTATTTCTTATTGATATGATTCTCATTGACGTATTAGAGCAACTCGTAAACGGTCTGCTTCGTTGCTTGCTTGTCGTTCCTCGTGTATTTGTGAAGCTCCCGTGCCAAAACTCATTTGTTGAAGCAACTCACGCTTTGCCTAGTGTACAATGGTTTAAATTATTCAGAAACCTTGGCGGGCACGTGACCAACAACTCACCAAAGTTTCATCGCAATCTGATGAATGGTTTTCTAACGCATAGAAGCTGAATAAACAAACATTTTTTTAATTAGATAAGACCTGTGATAAATCGCTAAGGCACTTCAACCCAATGAAGCTGTCTTCCCCGAAATATTGTTTGATGAAGTATTGTTCTTTGCATAAGTAAACCGGAAAACTGAAATCTTAAAATAAAATCCCCACGGAAGCCATGTCTTTAATTTAATTCCAAGATGTCGTTGGGGTAACTTCATGAAATTTTACTGGAACCAACTTTCATCCATTAATTACTACGGTGAATTCATTGTGTAACCAGGTCTTGATACATTACATTTGGTATATCATCACGGCTATCCCTGATTTCCACGAAATAAATAACCTATTGAACCAGATTCCATTGTGATGGCATGAGTAACTTTGAGTCCTTGGGATTTTAACACGCAGATATGACACAACGTGGATATGAATTGGATCATGATGCACTCTATTTCAAAATCACCCGGCGTTTAGAAGAATCTAACTATGGAAATACTTCTCTACGAAAACTTATTATCATTATCTGGATTTTACCACAGAAAGGAGTCAGGTTTCAGCCTCAGCTGTGGTAGATTTTTTCCGTGACACCTACCTCTTCCAAAGTTCTCCTTGAGTAAATTTTACAAAGTTACGCTTCAAACAGTTAGTCCGATTTCGTTTTCGTATTTTATGCTCCACAACAAAGTCAAACGTAGAAGACGTAAATTGCAGAGTGGAAAGAAAATAACTAAATAATGGAATGGAGAACACTGGATCTGGAATATCTCAGCGATGCCCATTTAGGATGAAGTTTCTCTTTTACACTATTGTGAATAAAAAGTTCCAAAAATCGAAGAGTGATGCGGATATCACTTTTTTGAATACGAGGTATTTCATTAACTTCTATGTTTTACCTTACCAAAGTTGGCATATAAGGACGCCATTGGATAAAATGGCGTTTAGCATAACACCTACAGTAGAAGGGTAAAAAAGTAATTGCTTACTTTATTTCCTGGATTAATGTTTTGCCGAATAGAACTATAAGCACAAATTATCGAAATGAAAAGGAACTTGGTCATGAGTTAATGTATCTTACTCGAACTTCAATGAGCGGTGAAACCGTTTGGCTTGGAACGAAATAACACTTCTTCGCAATTTCGTATATCCAGTAGGCGACAAGGAAGAAACCACAAATAGTGACCTGAGAAGGATTTTTTAAATGGACTGAGTCCTTTGCTCTTTATACCTATAATTGAGCGATAATGAAAGGGCGATTGGAAGCACGGTCGGGCCAGTTACCATCTTAACTCCTTAGATGTTAGAAACATCTATAAGAATTGGATTGGTGAAGCGCCATCATTGCAAGCGAAGGCATGTCCTGGGCCGCAATTGAAGCGTTCGTTCTTTCTCCACGAACAGTGATCTGAGGTTCTATTTTCTTCGGTATCATTCTCCATGACCTCCACGTAAATATTCCATCGGTCCAAAAAATATCGCCATTTAGAACCGGAAACTTAATATACTCCAAGATGATTAAGACATGGAAAATGTCCGGATCATGCCCAATTAGTCGTCATGCGATTAGTAATTGGAACGAAATTATATTAAATAGGGACACATCATTGTCACAAAGATATGAATTATACTTAGAAGTTTGTAGGCTCGTGAAGGTAGCTTGAAGTTGTGGGAATTCAACATAATCACACTGCAATGTTTTCATTGCCAAAATGCCCTGCTATTATCATTAAGGGCTGTGATTAACACACCATCGAACCACACAGGATACTTAAGGGGATTTACTTAAAGTAAAGGAATACGATCAGAAATATATCCATCAATCAATGATTAGAACATTTCACAGCATTCATCCTCTGAAGGTGCAATTGGTTTGCAGTTCAGCAAATGTATGCCTGAGATAGTACCCTTTAATTAAGGAAATTACTCCCTGTCTATGGGTTAAAGTAATGCAGCTCAATGGAGAAGCAAGAATTTGACTTTCATATTTGAACATTTGTGTGAAATTCAACGTAAGAAAAATTTGTCCTCAATTAATTATATGCCTTATTTGGGACCCAAACTGGGATCCCTTCCTGCAGAAAAGCTAAAGACTTGCTTTAAAACTTTCAGCCCAAAGGTAAAAATCTTAACGTCCTTGTCAGGCTCCCCATGAACAAATTCTCAATATCTTTATTTGTAGTCAGTAGTCTCCTTTTGATGTATACATTATTTGGTTATGTATTCCGTCTTCTAGTATCCATGTTCATTTTTACCCACTACTATCCCAAAGTAATTAAATTGTTGTGCCTTTTTTAACTGGCTCTCTGCCAATAATTTGTTTAATCATATCTTGTGTAATGGAAAATTTCATCCCTTAATATTTGTATAGCTCACCGTCATGCTGGGGCTGTGGCACTCGAGAGCTCCCAATGGTGACTAGATCCCCCTAGTTGACTGGCTAACTAACATCTGGTCATTTGTGAATCCAACCACTGTTCTGTTCTCTTTTTGGCATGCTTGACCTGTAATGACCAACATTTCACCATTCTGATTTCTTCCTGTTGGCTTAGCATGTCTGTAGTTTCATACTGTGGATGGAAGATATTTTGTTTATGGGAAGAACTGTTCTTGGTGTTGCAATTTATTCTGAAATTCATACATGCTAATTGATATGGTTTTGTACTAATGTCAGAAGCTTTTTTGAGTCTGTATGTGTGTTTTGAGCATATTTATTTCCTCTGGGATATAGTTTCAAAAATTTGCCATTGATGGAAATTTTCCTTTTTATTTTTCAGGCTTTCGTTAAGGAATGCAAAAATTAAAACACTTATGGAGACCAAGTTGTCACAAAAATACTGCTCCATGATGCTCATGGCCTTCCAGTTGGATTACGGTTATTTGGATCGATTATTAGTATCACTGTGTGAGGCAGACTCTTTATTTAATGTCATCCAATAAATTTTGTTACAAATTAAAGTGTTAATTGACTTATTACAATGTTTTTATTACATTCTATTTCTGTGGTGTGAATCCTTCTGCCATATTCCCGGGAATGACTAAATTTTAATAATTCATATCAATGCTACATATCCCAGTGAATTTTGTAAATGAGTCATACCACATTCCCAAGTCTCTTTTCACTTTGATGATTTTGCTTAAGATTCTATTCAATTAAAAAAAGACTCGATCACATGAAAAATTGTTTTAAATCCTTACATATACCTACAATCTTTTCGCCATCATTTCGATTTGCGGGTGTCGGGAGACAAGGGGAACACCATTACAGCAAATGGTTTCTTGGTTTACCTACTGTGATGAGCTGTAATATAGAGTTCATGCATTGACCAAAGTGATTAGGGACCAAATCACTATGATTTTGGGCACTTTTTATCCACTCAAAGAATTGAGAGAAAACTCCAACTCTAATGGGCATCACAGAGATAACCCCGATCCAGTGTTCTCCATTCCATTTACTAAGTATTTTCTTTCCACACTCAAGACTCGCTACTAATTTTCCAGTGATGGTATGACTTTGTGCTTAAGATATGATAATGTCCTCTGTCAATCGCAATGCAGCCTTTAATACAACTCAGTCTTAGACGTTAGATGGGGTTTCCTGGGCTCAGATGGTACGAGGAAAAGGGGATGGAAGGGGCTGAGGGTTTGTCCTGCATCTGACTCAGGGGTGACCTTGATTAGTATGACTTATGTAAGAGGCTAGGCTAGAAGAGGAATGATGGACCCTCAGAGGGTGGGGATGCATTATTTGGGCATCAAGTAAAAGAGGGAAGGCAGCAGGAGATGATAAACAGAGACTTTGCAATTAAGATTTCTCCCAGAAAGGGATATGGGGCCAGGAATTGAAGGTTGGAGTGAAGTTTATGGTGAGAGCCCATTATTCCTTCTCTACATTAGCTTAAGTTCATGCATGGTCAACCAGGCTTATTATTTCATGACTTAGTTTTAAGAATCAGTGGATACATCATATTTCTGTTCCCGAGCATGCTTGGGAACTTGAACTGCAGCCAATCCAAGCACATGGCAGCAATTATGGTACATGACCGGTGAGTTTTAAGTAAAAGAGAAGTGTTTACATAATGACAAAACTGTTGAGTCAAAACAAAAATTACCACATGTAAAGGGACATGATGGCTTACGCTACCTTTTCACTCAAACTAACTAATTTTAGGAGTAATACACTGAAAATAACTGGACGACACACATACAAGAGAAGAATGTGCTATCATTTGCAAATTTCACTCATTTGATGCATCATAATGGGCAATACAGAAATGCAAAGTGTCTACTTTTTCAAAAAGAGTTGTACTGATGCAGTTTTTCACCATGGCTCATTAGAACGAATTCCATTCCTTCCTGGGGGCCAGGCCCAAAGTTCGTAATTTTTAAATTTCCAAACCACATTCTTGAAGAGTACCATGTTTTTACTAAAGGCTATTCATTGGGACCAATAATTTGGCATCGTTTAATCGAAATTTGATTTCGTGCTTCATTTTCTTGAATTTCTACCACAGTTATTTTACGTATATGCTTCCAGTGAAAATAAATTAGGATGTGGGCCATCATGGATTGTTCTGCTATGTGGCAGGCTCACTTATGGGCTAAGTAGGCTGTATAGATGACACTCGTGAGTTTAATGTATGTCGATGCTGCAGCCCTACCAATAAGTACAGAGTAAAATCTGTATCGCTCATTTATTTTAGCATTGGGTGATGAATTGACCGAAGTGCATGTAAGTAAATCTATAAAATGCTGTATCCAAATTTCATTGCTAATTGAAATATTAGAAATAAAACCTACCCCGTGTCCCTACATTTTCTTGCACTGAATTCATCGCCAAGATACACATATGCACATTTTAATTCGCAGGGACCTAACATTCTCCCCCCTACTAGGGTTTCAAATTCGACATCTTAGGACCAGTACCTTTTTAAGTATTCTAAAATGTGTGTATTTTGCAAGTTTTCAGTCCCTCATTATTTTCTGGGGTGATAGTAGCCATAGCACAGGAATTTTTATGATCCAAAAGAAAGTGATATGGATCATGTTAAATTTGCCATATAGAGAATCATGCAGAATTCACTTTGAAGATCTTAAAGTTTTAACATTAACATCTCTATACATCCTTAACCTACTGGTATTTATTAAAAGACATATACACTCTTTCAGTAAAAATGAGGAGTACCATAGTTATGGAACTAGATCCAGAGAAAAACTGTGTGTGTTACCAAGGAACTCAAAAAGATGCAGTGATGGTCCTTTCCATAAAGGAATAAAACTATATAACCTTCTTCCTGAAAGCATAAGGAATATTAATGCTTTGGGGTAATTCAAAATCATACCGAAACATTTACTTCTTAGCACAGTATTCTATACTGTGGATGGGTTTGGTTTTTTTCTGAAACATCAAAATGTAATTGTATTGTAATGAAACTTTAAATCTGTACCTATTATGACATCTAAAACCTTATCATTTATTGTGTTTTTATTCTATAAAAATAGTTAATTTTGTTTACTTATTGTTATAAAGCCTGTTGAGTGTTTGAGTTAAACTCGTTAAAATGTACTGGATTAAGTTCCTTCTGCCAAAGCCTATGTCTACTGAAATGTATGATCAAACAGGCGAATAAAATTATTATTATTATTATTCATTCTAAGCCAAAGATGGGGCTTTATTCCCGGCAAAACTAATGGAATTCTATGATTTGAGAAGAGCAATAATTAAGATCTTGCAAATGACAGAAAACATAACCCTTAACAGTAAATGTGATATTTTAAATGTGAAAATGGAATTATCCTTCCAAATTTCAGCACCTAGTTTAGGCTAAATAATAAAAACTATATCAGTAACATTTTTTATTTTAAAATAGGACATATTTAAACATACAGCACAACAACTTTCACTTGAAGGACAGAAGAGTTAGCTATTATGGATGAATTACCTGAATAACAACCAACAAATCTGCTGGGTTGAATATTATTACTCTCTCCCATCCCAAACATCAATTCAGTTTCCTAAAATGCATTGATATACAATTCATAGATTATTCCAGCTGCATCAACTCAGTTCTTTAAAAAAAAATAAAAATGAAAATTTATCAGTCTCTGTTTTGAGTAACTATGCCAAAGGCCTTTTTACACTCATTCACTTGGCTATAGTGGCAAAAAAGAAAATAGTTGCAGAATTTAATATATGTGTACTGCAGAATATATGCATTAAATTCATCACAAACCGAAGGTTGGCAGGTTTACTAAACCAAAGGCTACTTTTGCTGGCCAGTCAAAAAAATCAAAAATTGTGCCTCTCACTTTGAATTGCATCCACTCTTATTATAATGAGGTATAAGAGTAAAGGCTATTACTTGAGATCAGAGGTAACATGAATCACATTTAATCAAACAAAACAATTCCATCTACATGCAACAGTCATCAAAGTTGGGTGCAGCGAGCCATGTTCAACCTATTGCAGACGATGCCAAATTTGCTCAAATAAAGTTCACCTCTGAGGGGAAGCAAGCGTGCAGGTGTAACATGAAGCAAAAGTAACACGCAGGCCATTGTCCTGTCCCTTGTGCATCCACTCCATAAAAACAATAATCTCCATTAACAAAAAATACATCCATTTAATTGCCAATTAATGTCCATTTGTGCCATAAATGGCAGAGCCTCCATCGTTACTTCACTCTGTTGCAATATAATCCCTCAAGAGATGACACAACAAAGAAATGGTCTTTGGATGCTAGAACAATATGGGCAAGTTGCAGCCCATTCTGCTTTCATTAAAGACATCAAAACAATTAAGTCTCCATTCGGGTGGTACTTTTCAAAGCTCACTTTCAATGCCTCCATTACCAGGGACTTACATAAACATGTTCACTTTTTGGGGATTAGGGACGCATTCCGCAGCTTTCTTAAATGGAGCAAATGTACCACCATTAGAGTAGACCAACATCGTGCAATCTCTACACCCACAGCCTAACTTCAACCTTCCCCATCAATTGACTCCTCAACCTTTCTTTCAGCACCCTCGTGTATTCCACCAAAAGCAGCACCTTCCTCTGCACAGCCCTTACTGACTTCTCCAATTCCTTTGGCCCTTAAATTCGCCCCCGAAAGTGCACTGTCCTCTTCCCCCAGCTGTTGGATGTCCCTCCCCCCTTCCATATCCTCGGGACCACTCTCAAATGTTGGCAAGCAATCTGGTCCCAAAGAGTCGAGTAAAGGTGACCCATGTGGGCTGAATCCCCCTCGACTACTGCTACCAGGCCTTTCTGCCCCCACTGAGCCACACAAGGATCCCCCATCTGGGCCATGGAGGCCCTTCTCAGATCTGCTGACTTGGTGATGTAGCTCCAACAGCTGCTCTTCCAACTTCTGGTTAATGGCTCTAAGGGCACTGTACTTGGTCTCCACAGCCTGAAAATAGTTAAATGTTGGTAATCCTATGCTGCAATTATAAGCTTAAAGAAATGAAAACTTAACCCTATTAGTGCGGCGGGCCGATACTTCGGCTTTTGATTCTCAGGCGAAAAGTGCGGCGGGCCGATATACGGTAAAACCTCATTAATTTGAACCCGCTTAATTCAAAATACCGCTTAATTCGAAGATGTGAGCTGTCCCCGGCAAACTGTACAGGGAATTGCGTGCTAGATGGTATGGATAAGTCGAAATACCGATTGACATGTAATTCGAAGTCAAATTTCACCCCGTGACTCCCGATGTTATCGGTTAATTCAAAGTCATCCTCAGCGGCAGCGGCGCATTTTATTAGGTTGGAAGCGCTTATTTCGAAGTGATTAACATTGTCCCGCTGCTCTTGAAAACCAACCTTTACTACATATCTATTTGGAATCAAGCTGTTCTCCCCATATCACATATCTCATGAGTAGGTACTTCCGTTTCTCCGCAAGAGTCGTAGACCAAGAGAGCATCTCCTAACCATACCTATACCAGGAATGGAACTTGAGTCATACCCCTTCAAAGTTTTCTTTTCACCTCCCCCTGCGTGACACGATACCGTCGCAGCTGCAACCCTTGGTAATTAGCCGGCTCATTTTTTCCCCAAATATCAAGTTACAAATGTCAGTTAATTCTAGTCAAGAGAGGAGGCTCTGCTCCTCTCCGTCACCCCTCCCTCCACTGGCAAGGGACGGAGCCTGGGCACGATTGTTGCGCCCAATACAGACGACTCTGGGAACTACATCAGATGCCATGGGCTGCGAACAGAGGCATCTGTTGAGAGAAGGTTGCGAAAAGCTTCCTATCCTGCCTGCTCTTAAGGGTCGCCAGCCTTCCCCTCTTTTGCCCAAGCCCAATGGATTGTTGCCTTCCCCTCTCTCACTCTGGTGCCTCCCTTCTCTCCGAACTGTCAAGGCAGATGATTGGAGGTCATAATCCTTGACGACCCTGACAGAAGGGTTCTGCACCTGACAACTTGACCATCTCCAGGGAAGTCACGTTGACATCTTGACTTATCAGGTGAAAGGAAAAGTAAGCATTTTCATCCACCTCTGCAGAGAGGAGTATTGACCAGGCATAGTAACTTTAGCATTAAACATTTTAATACTCTGCTGTCATGTCACGTTAATGTTAGCGGCACTCGTATCGAATGTGAGGAACTTAATTATGTGGTGATAATGATTGAGCCCAGTACTGTTTTTCTCTGTTGAATTGTTTTATTCGCCTAAGAAAATGCTTTAGCTTCATTGTCACTAATAGCCTGGCATTTATTCCTCCATTATAGGTTTAAATAGCTTTGACGATTACCCTTATTGATGAAAGACCAGTGCAGATATGTCTTCGAAAAGAAAACACAAAGCACCGACTCTTATGGAGAAGATGAATATTCTTCGTGAGGTGGATACTGGGGTGAAAACAAAAACGAAAATCACAAAGCAATATGGTATTCTACAATTAACGCTGTCGACTTACATTAAAAATCGCGATGCAATTGTGTCACAAGCAGAAAGCGGAAAGGACGACGGCAGGAAGAAAAGAAATCAGGGAGCCAAGCACGTGAAGGTAGAGAGCAAGTTGTTGGATTGGTTCTTCCAATGTAGGGCAAATAATACCCCTCTGTCTGGTACCTTGGTAAAAGAGAAGGCCGAAATGATCGCTCTTAATTTAGGCGAAGAATTTAATTGCTCCAATGGGTGGCTGCAGAGATTCCAGAAGGGGAATAATATTGTGTCTTTGTGCGTGTCTGGAGAAGGCAAATCAGAGGATGTAGGGTGCTGCTGAAAGACGGCGAGAAAATGTCAAACACATTTTTCAGGACTACGCTCCAAAAGATATTTTTGATATGGATGAGAGTGGAATCTTCTATAACATTCTGCCGGATAGGACGCTCACTGCGAAAGATGCCATGGAGGGAAGAAAAGCAAGGAAAGGCTGACTGTCACACTGTTGCAACTCCGATGGCACCGAAAAACTTCATAGGAAAATACGCCCACCCTAGGTGTTTCAAAGGAATTCAAACCCATCCTTGTGGTTATCGTGCCACTATAAATGCTTGGATAACCGCGGCATTATTTCGTGAGTGGCTTAAAAGTTTTGAGAGGAGAATGGCTGGCCAGAATCGAAAAATTCTGCTTTTAATAGATCAGTGCACTGCTCACAGCATTGAAGGGCTCAACCTAAATAATATTAGAGTTGTTTTCCTTCCCGCTAACACCACTAGCTACATGCAGCCTCTCGATCAGGGCATTATTTATTGACTCAAGGGATCGTATAGAAAGAACTTGGTGAGGTACATGATCAGGGAGATCGCAAGGAATATTCCCGTTCCAGACATTAGGAAGTGGAACGTGCTGGATACGATGAAGAACATCTGTGCGTCTTGGAATGAAGTTTCCTCATCTGTTATAGCAAACTGCTTCCATAAAGCCGGTATTGGGGAAGAAATGGCTTTAAGCGTAAGTGACTCAAGTGAAGATTTCGACTGGCCTGAAATTCATGGTGAAATTGAGTGTCCAACTAATTTTCCGGAATACGCCCGTTGCGATGACAATGTGATCACCACTTTCGAAGAATTTTCGAAGAAAGAAAAAGAGAGAAGAATCTAAAAAAGAGTTGAAGAGACCAGGGTTGCTAAGTCAAATGAACTTGATGGCAACAGATGTGGGATAGAAGTGATTCGAATGGAGAAGAGGAGGCCTAAGAGCAGCTGATACATACGCGAGTAACTCATAGAGGCATTTTCTGCTATCTCGACGGTGGAAATGGCACTACGAGAAAGACTAAATTTCGATGAAAATCTTTCCCAAGCCTTGAGCATTCTGTGTAAACATGTGCACGAACTCTACGAAAAGAGAAGTAAACAAACCACTATAGATTCATTTTTTTCCAAAATATAACTTTTGTATTGTGTTTTTAGGTAGCTGGTAGCTAGAATGGTCATTCAAACATTTAAAACCATTTTCATTTCCAATAACACTTTACCAAAACAATCTTCAATATATTCTTTGGAAATCTGACGAAGTTTTTTGCAAAATCATAAATGCCATTTTTGACAGAATATCGAACTCAATCTTTGGGATTCTACTGGAATTTTTCGCTGACTTACAACATATGTATTATCATATGGACAAGGTAAAATTTTTCATTTCATTCATCTGAAATAGACATGGTGGAGTAGTCCAGAGAGACAATCTTGATCCGTTTTCCTGGTTAAGCATGTGCATTTTCAGAAAACCACCTCTCTAACCAACTTCGCTTTGATCCTCAGATTCCTATGTCTTCCCCTGATTGCTGGAGAGCTTTACTTGCCAACTTTCTCTGTTTTCTTTTTATCATATATTTGCTCTTCCCCTGCACTTCTGGTGAATCACTAGGTATGGGAGGGAGAAGGACTGTTCATGAGGGGAGTTTCCGAAACTGCGTCATCAATTTTTTCCTGGGTTTCTGTGCTCAGGGAGGGAGGGGAGATCCTAGCTGACCTTCAGTTGATGCTCTACGGCTCTACTGCTCTCTCCATCCAAAAGGGAAGAACATGTAATGCATTCTCGGAAAGCATGGGCACTTTCTTGACCGATTGAGACCCAGTACAGGTCCATGGAGCATCACACCGATGGTAAGGGCGGATAAGCTTTGCTATTAGGTCGATGCACAGTGCTCCTTTTACCAAGAACTTGGATTATGAAGCATGAAACGTGGACGCAGAAGATCGTCTCATCTGTACATTGAAAAATTATCTCGTCAAATTTACTCAAGCCGACTCTACCGCGGTTCAATTTGTGTAAAGACTGAGGTGATTGACGGGTGAAAAATACAGTGAGGCAGGAAATTGTCGTAATGGATGTATGTGGCAGGCGTTTCAATATCTGCCGGCTGACACAACATGCAGCGCCGTTGTTGGATGTTAGAAACAATTGACAGGTGAATCACCACATGCAGATTCATGCCCGAAGATAATTTTTTTTGTGCGATCGCATCTAAAAAAAAAAGCGTACTTCTCCAAATTATCTTAAGTCGGATAACCTCGAAGTATTTTATTCTCACGAGATAGAAGAACTGTGGTCATCAACTACTCCGAAAAGTGTATTCTGTGCCTGTTGATAAAAAAATGTAGTTTTACAATGATTTTCTAGAAAATACGGAATATATTTGTTTATTTTTGGAAAGTACGTTTAATTCGAACCTGGATAATTCAAAGTCCAATTTTTCTGGTCCCTTCAATTTCGAATTAACGAGGTTTTACTGTATTGGCTCATGCACCAAAATTTTTTAACTTCAGTACACTATAAAATTACAATTATTTTTTAGATGACTATAAAGCCTTTTATGATAAATACCAAAGTCATTTTATACACAATTTAAAAAACTGTATATGTATTTTATAAACAATAACCTCATAATATTTATTTTCCTAAAATGATACATTCAATTAAATTACCCTCCGCATTTCTCGCTATTACCGCTGGCAGAAGTCAGCACTAAGAGGGTTAAATATCCTTGAATACAATTCTATTACTGAAATTTCAGCAGAATATGGACAGGTAAGTCTACAAATGTTAAAGGTTACTTGGGCTTTCCACCAGGTAAAACTCTCCATCTTGGCCAACAACTCGTTCATCGAAATGTCAGCCAAGATGGAGAGTTTGACCTGGCAGAAAGCCCGATTAACCTTTAATGAAATAATTTGCTGAGAAAGTCTTAGGTAAATCTACAATTTGATTAACAAAGGAATGTAACGCATAATATAGAAATACTTCTTAAAATGATATCAAAATTTGAAAAATATTCATGGATCAATCTGTTCAAATGATATAATATCAAAACATTGTCACAACCAGTTATTCCAATCATCAAGTCAATTTTTCATATTTCACTAAATATAATCCACACATCTCATGATGCATAATAATAATTGTAATAGTTTTGGAAAAAATATGCATTTAGAACTGCACTGCAGACCCATCATGCATTATCCTAATGAATTGAAAAGTTCTAGCACTGAAGGGAATAAAAGTGCAATTACATATTTTATTACTTCTAGAGTGTATAAACTTATCTCTCAACATAACACAAGTACATGCTGTTTGAGACAGAGCAGCTTGATCAACCAGTCCTTTTGGTCCACTCTTAAAGAATCCTCTAATAGCAACAATTCTATTACAATAAATCACTGGCATCGGTTACACATAATTTAGGTTAGAAAGTTTTACTACCAATATTCATAGATATTTTTATGCCAATACAGCAGTTGTGAATTTACTGGCCATGAGATAAATTCAAACATACCTCCAACTGCTCCTGGTACTCCTCTTTAGCACACTTTAAAAGCCTCTTCTGATCTGCTATCAGCATATCTCGCCTCGTAACAATACCTTCCAGTTCTGATACACGTGACTTGGCTGCATCCAGACTGGCACTCTTTGAGTCCATAAGTTGTTGCATGCCTATAAAAATAATTACATTAACACACTTTAATATACACAATAAACCATATAAGATTGTTTTCAGCATGTTAATATTTAAACATACTTGAAGGATTAAGTAGAGGATGAGAAAAGAAAATTAACACATCACAATTTTTAAAAACACATCAGCATTTTACTCTATGAGGTCTGTTCATAAAGTTCCAAGACCGACAGATACAAGCTCTACGATCCTAGTGCCATGCAGTCAGTGGCAATGTTTTGCATAAAATCTCATGAGTAACCTCCTTTTTGTAGATTTCTAATACCCCACTCATCATAGAAGATGTGGCAATTAAATAACCAGCCTGGTGCAGCTACCGGTAAAGCGCTTCATGGCAGGTTTGAACACATCTGTGCCTGTTGATGCTTCCCCCACACTGAGCACGGTCGTACATCCTCAGTCTCACTGTAACAATTGTCCATTCAAGTCCTTGCGCTAGCATCTTGTCCAAAAAATGCAAAGTGTTCAGATGGAGCCTCAACTGTGTTGTGAAACTGGGAAAAACTGCCTCAGAAGCTCATGCAATGTTAAAGGAAGTGTACAGAAGTGAATTTTTATCGTGCACACAAGTTTTTGAGAGGTTTAAAATGTTTAAGGAGGGATGTGAAACAACTGAAAACGTTCTGCATCCCGGTCGACCCTCAACATCAAAAGTGGATGATAACATCCAGAAAATTGGTTAATTGGTCCACAAAAATCGCTGTCCGAGTGTCCGAGCTCGTGCTAAAACCTCACGAATTTAAAAAGAAAGTGTTCGTCATATTTTGCATGAATCATTCAACATGCACAAAGTTTGTGCAAAAATGGTGCCAAAATTTCTCACTCCAGAGCAGAAGGAATCGAGAATGAACTTTCCCAAGACAATGCACCAGCCCATTCTGCCTTGTCTGTGAAGGCATTCTTCACGAAATACGGCATCGCCATATTGGACCACCCACCGTACTCACCCAACCTGGACCCCTGTGACTTTTTTCATTTCCTAGTGTCAAATTGGAGTTTAAGGGGACAAGATTTGACAGTGTGGAAGTGGTGAAAGCAAAAGCTACAGAGGTTCTCAACAAGCGGACAAAAGTGAACTTCAAGCACTGCTTTGAACAATGAAAAATTCATATTGAGCATTGTAGGGATCAGCAAGGAGAGTACATTGAAGGCAATAAACTTTCTAATGTAATTGGCGATCAATAAAATGTTTTGTAGCACCAGTCCGGTTATTAAATTGCCACGCCTTATACAGTAGCAGCCATTTTGCAAAACTTTTTTGCAGTCAGAGATTTTGTGATTAGTTCCAGAGTGGACAATGGCTGGGAGCCTGCATGAATCTTCTTAAGAGAGCAAGAAATCATGAAACACACCTTTATAATAAAATTACAGGTCACAAAACATGGATAATCCGGTCCAACAGGGAAACCAGAACCCCATCATTATTATGGAAAAAAATAAAAGTTTTAAGAGGATATAGGAAGCATGTCAGTTGCAGTGAAATATTAATTAATGTCACATTAACTACTTTATTCTACTCCAAGGAGTTGTCCACCTCGAATTCTAAATATTATAAGTAGTGACCACTGCATCTGCAAATGACTCCAAAATACAACAAAGCAGATAGATTTTTTTCCCCAAGAGACCTTAATATAGCATGACAACTTTTGACTTAAGACAATTCGATTTTCATAGATAGGGGCAAATTGATGTCCAGACAATGGTAAATGACCTTTTCAGAAGATTTTGAAGTATAAAATACCCCAAATAAAAAATACTAACCCCATGGTAAGATGTCTAAGGTCTCATGTGGCAGAATATGATAAAAAAGACCTATCTTGCCAACAAAAAAATTGTCATTTTGAGCATTAAGCTATCAGAATGATTATGTAAAGTTAGGCAAGTTTCCAGTACGGAAGTGTTTCAGGATCTACGCTGTCAAGAGTCAGCAAAGCTGGTGTTTTAGACAACACTACACTGAGTTTCGACCATGTATATCCAGCCATGTGAAGCTTTGAAGTCACCAATACCTTATCTTCTTGCAGTGTGAAGTAATTTTTCCTTTACAGAAATTCATCTTAAATGGTATACTGTGGATTCTCAGAGCACACTCCACAGCATGCATAATCCTGATGAAAATATGATCAAAATGAAAATGGCTAACAATTATTCCCTTGGTCCCATGTTTCCAGAAGTACTGGGATCGTAATACAGAATTCAAGATGGAGGCCATGGTGCCACGATCGGGCCTCTACAGCCAGTACAAACAGGAATTGATTAGTTCAACAAAATTAACAACAGCCTATGACATAACAGTTAAAATATAAAACTTTCAGACATCACTTAAAAAGGTTGATAGAACGTTGCATTTAATTGTGATGGCAACTGAACAAAAATTGATTATGCAGTAATCTCGGAAATTTTAGAAAAAATCTGTAAGCAGCTCTATAAAAAAATGGGCTCTATTTCCATTGTCACACCAGTGACAGAATTTTGATTAAAATGAAAAATTTCTCATTACGATTTCTCAACAGAAAATAAAACAGGCAACAGGTAGACCTATGTTTCATTACGATCTGTCCATGCATTCTCTTTATATTAGCCTTCAAACTCGGGGTTGTATAATTTTTGCACCCTCATTGGTTGTCAATTGATACGCACTTAGTGCACTGGCCACCATCTTGCACCGGGTAAATTGTCATAAATCACAGGATATTTCAAATTTTGAAAGAGTAAATAGCAGGATAAGATTGCATGACATGGATAAAAAATTGTTGGGGCCTCAAGAAAATGTCTTATATCAAGGTGAAACACATTTCTGGGGGTATTACAGTGAAGTTCCACCGTATTCAAGTAAAACACATGCATATCCATTTTAAATGACCAAATATGCAACACCAGTGGGATCATAGCTATGTTGTTCCTAAAACACAGAGGCATGCAATTTTCTCAGGAGGCAAATAGAAACTTGCACATACTTTTGCGCTCCTCATTGAAAGTATCTTGTAGCATTGAAAGCTCTTCTTCTCCACGCTTTTGAAGAGCTTGCTGGGAGAAACTGTCTCGGTACCGCTGCTGCAGCTCTCCCATAAGCACCATTTCTTTCTGAAGATGTTCCAACTCCCCACGAAGCTGCTCACCAGCACTTGCCTTCTCTAATACCTGACGCAGCTCCACTCTCACAGCAAATAAACTAGACTCCACGTTTTGAAGCTCCTGAAATATTTCATCCATGCAAATACAGTGTATGGACTTTCATATTCAAGTCATTCAATGCACAATACAACAGCCACTATTTACAAGAGGTGTTCAAATGAAAAGGTACAAAATGTCGTAACAACCAAACCGGATCAAATTAGAATATGCCGCTTAGGGAAAACGTAGTGAGACATCTAGGGACGAGAATGTAGTGTCGGGGCACCCGCGCATGACGCAGGAGAGAAGCAGGCACTTGTGTGTTCCATCGAATTGATGGGGTGACACAGTGTGGACAATTGTGCATGGCAGGTTAGGTTATTGGAAGAAGTGCATGCAGTGGGTTCCGAAGAAGCTCATCAAACCTCAAAAGGAGCAGCATATGGGGCTAGCACTGCAACACCTGTTCCGGTATCACAGACTTTCCTGGAGTGGATCGTCACCAGTGACGAGAGCTGGTGCCATCAGTTCGAGCCTGAGACAAAGCGGGACAGCATGCAATGGAAGCATGCGTCATCACCCCCCCCCCCCCCCTGTAAAAACAAATCTGTGACCTCTGCAGGCAAGATGGTGCTCACCATCTTTTTCGACATCCGAGGTCCGATACTCGTAAAATTCCTCGAGCACAGAAAAAACCATTAACATTGTGAGACACTCTGTAGCCCACACAAGTCCACCAAGAGCAAATGGCCTGGGCTGCTCATGGAGGGAATGATTCTGCACCACAATAACGCACCGTCCACACCTCTCCAGGGCCACACAAATTGCACTGACCAAGTTCAAGTGGGAGCAACTTGAGTATCCGCCCTATAGCCCGGACATGTCACCCTGCAACTTCCATCTGTTAGGTCAGCTAAAAAACATCTCAAAGAGAAGCGCTTCAATTCAGACAACAAACTGAAGGACACAGTGGAGAACTGGCTCTTGTCACAGCCACAGGAATTCTGGAAACAGGGAATCATTTGGCTCATGAAACAGTGGGATAGTTGTGCTCAGGCCTCTGGTGATTACTTTTTAATAAAGACTTCAATTACACTCACAGTGTCATTTTCCCATCAGCCCATTTTCAGCCTATTTTCATTTCAGCCCAAGTCAGCCCATTGTCATCGATGAGGTACTCACTCAGTGGAACCGGAAACTATACGCCAAAGCCAGAGAACTCAAAAGAGCAGATAAGTTTAAGTACCTCTGGATAGGAGGAGGCAGAATTTATGTGAGGAAACGTGACGGGGGGAACGAAGTGTTATTACCTGTTTTGAAGACCTCAGTAACTTTAAATAAATGTCTAACACCCTTGAAATGTTAAAATTATATCACGTTAATGTACAGTCTTTATTCAGGCATATTGACCAATTCCGTGACTACTTTCATAAACGTGATTATCACGTTATTGCTGTCTCCGAAAGTTGGCGAAATGAAAATATCTCCTCGGACGCTGTTGAATTAAACAATTACAAATTATTGTGTAACAATAGACCATAAAGAGCTGGCGGTGGTGTGTGTGTGTATCATCATGAAAGCTTGTCATTTAAATTGTTATTAAAGTCTAATGGTACTCCTTTCAGACCGGAATACATGTTTTTAGAAATAATTGGAAAGGAGGGTAAAATATAGTTTCGTGTCATATATAGTCCCCCAAAAACCGGTATCATGCCTGAGTGTTTTGAGCCATCACATCATAATCTTCTTCCAAGGTATATATTTGTTTGCTGAATGAATGAGTTGCAAGTTTGCCATGTCAACGCGCAGTCGCTGAGAGCCCACTTTGACGAATTTGAGAGTCACTTCCTGGAGCACTCATTCCACATCATTGCAATCTCCGAGACGTGGCTTAAACCCACTGTTTCCTCTACAGAAGTGTCCCTACAAGGTTACTCTCTGTTCCAATGGGATAGGTTGGAAAAAGTGGGTGGGGGAGTCTCGGCATTCATTCGAAGCGATTTCCAAGTGCGCCAGCTCGGGGCTTCACTGAGGCGACAATGCTGCGCCATCGAATACCTCATCTTAGAAATCACTGTAGAGAGAAAGAATATCCTTTTGATGGTTGTTTACCGTCCACCAAAAACGAGTTTCTATGTTGAGATAGAGGAAGCTCTGTTCGGAATAATATCCTTGTACGAAAATATAATTGTTACGGGTGACTTTAATGTCAATTTTGAAACCGATAATCTGGATAGGAGGTATTTATCTAGTCTCTTCTTCTCTCTTAGTCTCCACCTTGTTCCATTTAGATCAACGCATCATCTAGCCACAAGTAGCTTGTGGCTGGACCTAATTGTAACGGCTCAGGCGGATAAGGTCGCTAAACACGGTCAATATCCTGTTACTTTTCTATCCTTCCATGACTTGATTTATATCTCCTATACTCTATCAGTTCCGGAAAAACAAGAAAAAGCCTGTAGCGGCCGTAACTACGATAACATAAACTCAGAAAATCTCACCAGAGAACTTGAGACGCAAAACTGGAAAGAGATTTTTGAAGTGGAAGGTATCGATAACAAGATAGAATTATTCAATGGGATCCTTTCCAATTTGTTGGATAAATATGCGCCATTGAGATTCTTAAGAACCAAGCATGAACCTGCCCCTTGGCTTACATCTGAAGTACGACTCCTGATGAAAGAAAGAGATCGCGAGAGAAAAAAATTTATCAGATCAAAAAATCCATGCTCTCATAATCGCTTTAAAATCCTTAGGAATAAAGTAGCCTGCCTAATTAAATTCCATAAAAAAAAGTTCCTTGAGGAAAAACTTAGCAGTGCAGTGGACTCTCGAAGTCTTTGGTCGGACTTGCGTAAATATAGAATCATCAGACGAAGAACATTTAATAGTATTCCTCTGTTGGAAGATCTCAATGATTTCTTTTTACTGCCACTTCATACATATCAATCTCACCCGGCTTCTAATAATTTGATACCGTTTGAGGATAAGAAATTTTATTTAACTTTGCCACTCCCTACCACTGTAAGACAGGAAATTCTTCATACGAAATCTAATGCAATTGGTCCTGACGAGATTCCAATTAAGTTTATTCATCTGTGTTTAAATGAAATTCAACCTGTTATTCAACACATTTTTGAGTACAGTTTACTGAACTCATGCTTTCCTTCTCGTTAGAAAAAAGCATTTATTCAGCCAATTCCAAAGGTGACCAATCCCAAAGAAGTATCGGACTTCAGACCCATCTCCATACTCAGAGCACTTTCTAAAGGACTGTTGCCTCACAAATTTCAGAATACCTTTCAAAGAATAACCTCATTGATTTAAAACAATCAGGATTTTTAAAAAATTATAGTACTCAAACAGCACTTCTAAAAATAACTGAAGACATTAGATTGAATAGATAAAATAGAAGATTGACCATATTAATCTTATTGGATTTTAAAAAAGCTTTTGACTCCATCGACCACGAAATTTTGCTTCAGAAACTTAATTGATTTGAATTTCTCAGCAAGCTCCTTGAATTGGTTTCAATCATACCTGACAGGTCGCATGCAGGCTGTCAAAGATGATGACGGTACAATTTCCTCCTGGAAACCAATATCCACTGGATTACCTCAGGGCTCAGTCCTGTCACCACTATTGTTCTCTAATTTTCTAAGAGAAATACCAAAGTGCCTTAGTCATTGTGACTACCACCTATATGCTGATGATATGCAAATTTATATCTCTTGCCCTTCTTCCCTTCTGCATGACAAAATCAGGAAGGTGAACAAAGATATCAATAGCATTTGCACTTGGGCTAACAAGAATAATAGCTTTATAAACCCTGTTAATACAAAAGCAATCATTATTGGCAGTAACAAACTCATTAAAGATGTAAGTGAAAATATCCCCAAAACAACAGTTCAACATTTGAAGATTGAGTACTCTAAATCGGTATTAGATTTGGGTGTAAAAATTGACGAAACTCTTTCATGGAATGAACACGTGATGGATATTTGTAACAAAACATTCAAAACTCTGGCCCAACTTAAAAGACATCGAAACAGCCTGCCCATCAGAATTCAGAAATTGGCTACTACGCTTATACATCCATACTTTGATTATTGCCGTGCAGTATATAATGACTTAAGCGAGAAATTAAACCATAGGCTGCAGAGAACCATGACTGCGTATGTAAGGTTAAACTACGATATACCTAAATATCACCACATCAGCGTGCATTATGAGAAAGCATAACTGCTCAAAGCTAAGACAAGAAGAACATACTTTATTGCAAACCCGACCCGTCAAATAATAACTACGAAAACACCCAAATATCTTTATGCACGATTAAGATTTTCAGGAGAGATCAAACAAAGAGTTACCCGCGCCCCACTTGAAAACCTGTACTTTCCACAACACCAAACTACTTCTTTTCGTAACTCATTTCTGGTACAAGCCACCCATATTTGGAACACAATACCCCTGGAAATTAGGCTCGCCCTTAACAGCAGGTTCAGAGAAAAATTGTACTTGTACCTTTTACGTAATAAGAATTGTTGAAAATAATATTATAAACTGTACATTAAAATACAGATTTCAAATTAAATAATCCATAAGTAAAGTAATGCTTACTGGGGTGGAGGTTGGTGCGATGGAGGTAGGAGACGAGGGTTGTCATTTTTGGTCCCCCGGTCAACCGTCCACCTCAAGCGAGTTACAAAGTGTGTCGGCATACGTGCATACCGGTTATAGATATTGCCCAATATTATTATTATTATCATTATTTGTTTCTATGTAATATAGCACCTGAGAGAGCAAAACTATTACTTTGCCATTCTGTTGTTTTTTTTTCATTCGGTAGATTATCCAGTGTTAATGTTCATAAATTTTGGTAATTGTTTTTCTACGAATTATGTACATGTAACTGGGAGAGTGAGAGTATTTCTAAAAATGTAATTGGTTGAACCTAGAGTCCGAAGGACTAGGTTCTTGAAATAAATTCTATTCTATTCTATTCTATTTTGTACCTTTTCATTTGGACACCCCTCGTACAACAATTGTGACTCTTCTCACAAACAAATTTACAAATCCTTTTCAAATGCATAAAATTTAACAACATTTACAAAACTTCTAAGGTTTGGAAGGACCAATATTCATCCCTACAATCAAGGAGATCTGATTTTATTCTGGGTGGATGACATTACCTAATCAGTTATCAAAAAGCACAGCACAAAATGATTAAAACATGAACTGGGGACAAGGGAGTTTCTTTCCATGAGTGTAATAAGGCTTTTCAGAAATATTTGGTCACCAGATATTCACTTTGCTTTCACAGTAATATTCCAAAAGAGGTTGCCAAAGTTTTCACAATAATTTCAGCCTGAGATAAACATGAGCATCCCCCGGAAAATATCATAGGGTTTCCATTAAGCAGATTAACAAGAAAAATGAACATTTAAGAAACTGTATGATTACCACTGTGAGTGGTATTCATGCATTTTGATTAAAAATACTTAGGTGCTTAATTAAAAATTTATACAAGCACTCATAAGAATATAGGTTTGCAGTTGCCTACATACCTTTGTTACAGCTTCCTTGTTTACCTTCTCTTGCTTCAAGTCCTGCTCAAGCTCCTCGTTTTTGGCCCTCAGTAATTTATTTTCATTTTGCAGAGCATGACACTGATAATAAAACAAGAACAAAATACAGAGCTAAAGAGCAGAGAAGTAAATTTGGATGCTTGAATAGTTTAACTGAAGAAGAGCTAAAAATAACTCTCTTGTCAAAGACAGAATGAGAAAGGACTGATAAGTGTGTGCAGAGAGAAGTTAATTAAAGGTTTTTTGCAAAGATTTTGGACTGCTACAGGAGCTTCAGAGTTTAGCTGCATGGTAAGCAGTTTGGTGGCTCAATGTTTCGTACCACAATATAGTGTCTTCAGGAGCAAAGTGAAGAAGTTCACTCTTGAAGACATTCATTGCAACTTGAGATGAAACACTGAACCATTAACATACTTAACACACAGCTTAACTCAGGAAACCCTAAATAGCAGGAGAGCTCATATAGAAATAACGGCATAAAATGCATTAAAATAGGGCTCAAGACTTAAACACCTTAATTAAACATACAACAACTGAGTTAGAGGTCAACTAAACATTGGTACTGGCAAGCTGTCTGCCAATACCCTTCTAGTCATTCTATTTGTTTATTTTATGCTTGTTATTATTTAAAATACAATAAACTCAACTATTCAGTATTTTCTGTAAAAGAGAAAATACGTAAATGAAATGATCGGAGTTGGGTTATTTCGGTTGGTTGTATTGTAAAAAATAACAAGCATAAAATTGCCATTTGATGATAAGAATGTCGGCAAGTGTTTTTAAAACATGACAAATTGTCATAAATATCCATTACTATAAGAAAAGCATAACAATTACAATGAAATAACGTTCCCTATAAACACAATTTTTTTCCAGTGTACAACACACACACAGTCACATTTGCTCGATTTTTATATTTTTTGTAAAGTTAACATGCACAATATCAGGCAGAAAATAGGGTACTCATTATTGAAAGAAGACACTTTCTGCTTTTCAAGTATTTGCTGAAAAGTATACATTATTTCAATTCAATTATGAACACAAACAGAAGACATAATTTAAGTCAATAGAGAACTTAAAAACTCAATACCTTCTGATGCTCGTAGTCAACCACTTTCTGCAACTGGCTTTCCTTCTCTTTGAACTCTTTCCGATAATTTTCTCGTTCATTGTACACATTCTCCAAGTCTTTTTGAAGCAAAGATAATTGATCACGCTGTAAAAAACAATGATTTGTCAACAGACACAAATCAGAGAGCATTCAAAATACACGTTGCCAAACTACAAAAACGGAGATTTAAAATTCTTACCAGGGCATTGTTGTACTCTTCTAGGGCACGATTGGTCCTCGACTTCCCAAACAGCCTTCGGTTTCGTTCTCCATGGACATCTCTACAAAGCCTCTCAAATTGAAACCTGATATGCCATAGCATTAACTGCTCCTTTAAAATTCTGTTTTCACTTTCGAGAGCTACATTTAGAAAAATACATAACAATAATACAATACTTATAATACTTGGCATAGAGTGGGAAATGTCAAACAAGAGACCATGTTGTTTCAAATTAAGGCCACATATTTATTAACCCTTTCGTGCCTAGCATCGGGTATAGCTGACGTGAATTTTCCTACGTAAACGAACGAATGTCGGCTATGGCCGACGGAGAAAAACCAACGAAAAAGACCTAATGTCGGGTATAGCCGACGTGAGGGAAGGGAAGTGACCGATACCGGAGCAATAATCCTAGGTATGCAGTAAACCCTTGCGACCCAGCGTAGGGACAGCCCAGACCCTTTTCTTAGGCAAGTGAGCTCGACCCTCCGCATCATTAGTAGCCCTACTTGCTGCATGAACCCGCAGTTAATTTATTGTATTCACAATGGTTTTTCGAGGCCATTATTTTTTTCACTCTACAAAATTTTTAACTTTATGAAGTGAATACATGTTTTTTGTTGAGTCTTCGCAAATTTCAAATGAAATTCTAGCGCTGATAGTAACAGAGCTCTTGTGTGGAACTCTCAATAGTTTGTGCTCTAAATAGAACTCTAAATTTGTTAATATTAACGCTAGATTTTCGTTTAAAATGGTAAAACGCTCAGAATAACATTAGAAATTCATTTAAAGGTAGAAGTTTTTGAAGTATACAGCAAAGAATTATTTAAAAAAACAACGTTAATGCAACAAACTTACCCCGACCTCCTGCTGAGAAAGGGGCTGCTGAGGGTTGGGGGGTTAAGCCGAGTGCCCAGGAGAAAGGCATGGTGTCCCGCTGAGTGGGGTTCCATAAGGGCAAAAGGCATACCTGAGCGATTCGTAGCCATGATAGAGCTCCGTAGAGAGGAGTACAGAGAATTTTCATGCCACGCGTAGTAGGAAAAGCATTTCCCTTCGAGAGACTTCGGCGTGAAAGGGTTAAGGTAAAAAAAAATAGTTAGGATGAAACTGACCACAATGGTGACTTACCCAGGTGCTTAATTTTCTGGACATCTCTGTCTTCCTGTGATAATGAATTGGCTAATGTCTCCATGTATTTATCCAGGAGGGCGTATGGATGATGGAAAGTCTTGGATGTCTGAATTGCTGAAGAAGTGTCAATCATACCATGGCTGTCTCCCTCCACTTCAGACTGCGTAACCTGGGGGAAGATGCCGACAAAGAGATGTTCATAAGGATGGGGGAAGTAGTTCACCTCCACTGTCTGCGTCCCCCTCGTTTGCTGCTGCCCTGCTACCCCAGCTTCGGCCCCCGATGAAATGGCAGAGTCCAACGTAGAAGAGCCATGAATCGATTCTTTTCCCTTCTCTGCACCTAGCTTTGAAGGGTCCTTCTGTTCTTCCCCCTCCTCTTCTTCCTTCAGGGCTGAAGCAACCACCTCCCCGGAGACAGATGAAGGGCCCTTCTTGATGTCGGGACAAGAATTGGCTCTCCTCACCCGTGACGTGCAGTCGCCAAAGGCAGGTGAGAGCCCTATCATGGAGGGCGCATCCCCATCCGACTGAACTTCCCTTGACTCACGTCTGCTGCCCATCCCCGAGGGAGGTAATGAGAATAGTTCACCACAGTGGCTCCCATAATGGATTCGGGACACTCGCCTAGCAAAGTCCATCATTGATGCACTGTTGGGCATGTGCAAGCCACCTGCTGAACATGGAGAGCCATCATGCAACTGACATTCTTCATCTTCCAAATCAAAAACTTCATGTTCAGCAGCAACGCCGCGTGGATGGAACTCTGGCAAAACACTGTCATAGTGCCTCCCAGGCAAAGAGCCCTAAGGTATGCAAAAAAAATTAATAATAATTGGCACTGAGTGACTTAAATCACCGCTTAATAACAGACTACAACAGGTAAACATAGAGCATAATGTATTCAACGTAAACTCTGAGGCTTTTGTATGCAAAATGTATACATTAGGAGCAGTCAAAAATAATTTTCCAATAGCAAATATTAAAGTATTATTATTAAATTAGAGTTATTTAAAATATGTAGAAACATTTGAAATTAGATTTTTAAATATATATCTACCAACTGACTGAGTTATGTCATTATTGAGGGGATGAATCAATCGGTTACAAGACATTTTGCTATCCAGAAGGTATTTTTTCTCAAATGAAACAAATTTTTCAACATTAATTACTTCAGAACTAACAAACATAACAATCTAAAAGTTTTAGAATACGAATTCCTCTACATGCAAAAAAAAAATAAGGCAAATCCTATCAAAAGTTAATATGCTTGAGTACTACATCATTTTAGCACACTACTTCACCATGGAATGATGGATAATAAATGGACAGATACAGAGTTGCAACTGATATTGAATTTTCAAATTCCCTGACCTTTCCCTCAATTTTCCCTGCTGGATTTCCTAATTTCCCTGGCCGATCACCTAAAGGTCACCTATTATTGGAATATTTTTTCTGCTGAATTAAATTTTCTATGGCAGCTTCAAATTTTCTAAAGTTTCTAATCATTGTCTCGTATTTTTAGAACTGCAAACATGTATTTACCATAAGCTAGTGTGCTCCAGCTACTTCTCGTCCTGAGTTTCGGAAGTTAAAATAAACATGAGGTATAGGTTTCCGAACAACATAGCCTCGGATTCCTTGTGATGAGAGTAATAAAATGTGATTGTGATTTTTAACACAACTATGCAAACATCACAAATAAGGGTATACAAAAGGGATACATAGTACGTCTGATTCACAACTAAATAACTAAGATTCACAACTGAATACTCCACGAATTGATGGTGCTTATGCCATGCACGTCAGCGACGGACATTAGTTTCAGTTGGTGAAATAAAGGGTGGGAAAGACTGGCCGATAAACATAATGGAAGAAAAATAATGAGGATACCTATTCCAGTTTCTCCCTGACTTTTCCAGAAATTCAAAATTCCCTGACAATTCCAGGTTTTCCCTAACAATCGCCACCCTGAGATAGATGAAGAGATTAAAAGGCAAGCAGATACCAGGGGAAAATTCATAAGTAATACATGGAGTATATCAAGGAGTGAGCATTAGTTTCGGGAAGCGCAATCTGTAGTGCACAAAAGTTTTCTCCTTCCCACATTATTCAATGGCAGCAAAACCTGGTTACATCCTGGTTACATTTATAAGCATAGGAGTATAAAAATTTCATAGGAATGGGGTATCTAAGAATTAAAAGAACTGTGGAACTTGCCACAAAGTAGCTTCAATGGTGTCACTGCTGATGGTCACACAACTGAATGAAATTCACAGTAAAAAATCAATCACCTGGACTGGGATCTCAGGCCAGGTGAATGATTTTTCCACTGTGAATTTCACATGATTACTTGAGAAGTGTATGTGCTTTAAGTACGATGGATATGGTTAGGAAAGTGGGTGATGAAATAAGATGTGGGTTGGATGCTCTGGTAATGGACACAGGAAAGTAATACACTTCTTTGATTTGGCCATGTAAAGAGGATGGATGAGAATTGAATAATGAAACTTACTTACAGAGTGTGAAGTGAATGGTGTGAAAGGATGGGCAAGATGGGAAGAGTAAGTTGTGAATAAGTATTGAAGAAGAGACTCTTTGGAGGCGGAATAATAGGAGTCTCAAAAAACAGAGCGTGTGTGTGAAGCAATGCATGAGGGTAATTGATGCAAAAGAGGTATGGAAGGAAGGAGCAGTAAGGAGGATATTGTTAAAAGCCAAGTCAGTTTTATAGGCCAACCACCAATAATTCAACTTCTTTGACTGGGCCTACCTCCTGTAAGACATGATAAGTATGAAAGTAATATTTCGTTGGAAACTTCTTTATGAGAATAATTTCCCGTTTAAACGACAAAGTAACTGGATGAAAAAGGATATTGATGTTTGTTTTTGAACTCAAACCACATGAATTTATGTACAGTAGAACCTCGATCTATCGTTCTCACATTGATCGTTTTCCCGCTTCTATCGTTCACAGTCTTTGGTCCCGAATGTAGTTCCATGCTCATAACGTTAATAATTCCCGCATCCATCATTCCCCAAAGTATCGTTTTCCCGCTTCCATTGTTTCCAAATCACGGTCCCCACATCGCAATTCCCGCATTCATTGTTTGAAAAAGACGAAACCAAAAATTTACACCGAAGTAAGATTTTGGGATTTTTGCGGCGCTCCGCAGCGGGAAAGGAGGAGGAGGAGGGAGTTAGGTGACGCGCCGCGCAGGACAGATGGGTAGCACTTGCTGTCCGAGTCCCTTCTTATCTTTATGGCCCAAACTCCTTCCTAGAGGACAATTGACATTCCTCCTTTCCTACCCAAACGAGTCCCTACCTTCGCCATGAGCTTCTAACCTTTCTTCCTATTATCCTCTCAATGCTCTCTTACCAGTAGATGTCATACGCTCGCTCTCGGCACCATATGGAGATCTGATATAACCCATGTGGGTAAATATCAACGGATTTCCCTGGTGTTTGGTATCAAATGTAACAGAAAATAACGGACAAACTTCATATAATACTTGTTCTGTTGATTTATGCCGATTAAAAACTTTAGCAAAATTAACTGACGTTCCACTAATGCGCCCCTCAGTGGGTGGGGCCCTTTCCGCGGAAAGGTTCGGGAGGGTCAAAGGTCTTCCACCTGCCCTGTCCCTCCCGACGGAAAACAGGGTCCCCCCAATTACCTGTCTCACCCAATTCTTGTATGTAACCAGTGCATTATTTCAAATGACGTGGGCCACATGGGCTTAAACGGGGGAGTGGCTGAAGGAAGGGAGGGAGGTGGGGGTTTCTCGTCATGTGACTCGCGGAACCAACTAGAGGGCAGCGGGCATGGCTTGTAACCTCGGCAATTCAGTCACTCCCTGACTTTTGTCATGGTCACTTCACGGACCCCTAGTAAGTGCGGCCAAACCCTACGTCACCCTACGTGCTCTGTGCTCTTTCCTTTTTCTATTTTTTCCGTGTTTAGCCAGTTAAAGTAGGTATTTATGTCTATTCATTTTCCTGAAGTATTTATTTATGAGCCTAAAGCCGAAACTGTTCAAAATAGGTGTTTTAAGACGGCTGAAGGTAACGCAGATGTTTCAACCATTAGTTTGTCGTAGTGGAAGTCCTACGAGCGTGGGCTAAGTTCCTTCTCATCCGTAGTCTGACGTGGGCTTGCATTGCCAGAAATGGTTTTTTTTTGTTTTTTAGGCACCGTGGCCCATCAAAATGATTTACTCTTTTGAAATTGGTGTTCATTTAGTAATGACAAGCCGAATTCCAACCGCCGATATCGGAATTCCTCATTTCAACCCAATTGCCCGCTAACTTTGCCTCTCTGAACCAGATGGCGATAACCTGCTACACCTGTCTTTTGCTCTATACCTCGTGGGTTATGCGATTGCTCCAGATAAACAAGAGTACACTTGGTAGCATCAAACTCGCTCCATCTTTAACGGGTGGCACTCCTCCATCAGCGGAGCACAATAGAAAGCACGAAAAAGGATTACATCCTCCCCAACAAATATTAGGCGTGCTTCTCACCCTCAAGGATATTTGAAATGAATACATTTCTATGCATGGATAGGTCGGTGCGCGGGCTTGAGGATCATCCAATAACATGATAATGGACCTTGTTTATTTACTTTTATTATCTGAGACACCATTGGGATATGTTTTACTAATAAAATATTTTAAATAGTTAGTAGTCAAACGAAAAATTAGAGATGCACTAAGTATTTTCATTAAATTTAATAAGTCTCCCGCTTTTAAGAGAAATTCCTTTAAGACTCCCCTCTACTGTGAAAAGTTACCATAATATTCTCGCATTTTCATCTCGTTTTAGCTCCCGGGAAATATTTTCCCGCATTGTTCGTTTTCCCACATCGTTTTTTTTGCCCATCCCCTTGAAAAACGATAGATCGAGGTTCTACTGTATTACCAAATCTACCCTATCTTACCCAAAATACTTGCATAGTCCAACAATTTGTATGACCAAGAAATAAACTTTTTAAAAACTTGGTACTTCCACAAAAGAAATTTAAATTAAGAAACTCTGGCTTAAGACAATACACTCATTGTTGAGTATCATATGAGTCTTGTCTCATATAATGACAAGAGTGTGTGGAAGTTTTGGCTACAAGTCAGGTAAATGTTGGGGATGGAGTTTTATCATTACGATCCCTTAATATGCACATCTACATACTACAGTTGAGCACCCCTAATCCGGAAATCCCTAATCCGGGAACACCCGTAATCCGGCAATATTTCCGAGGCGTACTTCACGGAAAACAAACTTTTTTGCCGAATCATTCACTTCGTAATTACTGAAACTGTAACCCATTCTAACAAAAATTCTCCCATTCAAGAACGAGTATCGGAAGATTTTTTGCATACAATGTTGTCCATATTACTTATTGTGCGTAATGAAGGTGTTTATTCAGCAAATTGAAGACATCACTACAATGTACGTCGTTGCCGAGACGCGAGTGTGTGACGTCACGGAGTGGGCATGTCTTAACTTGCATGGCGCGCGCATGTTTGCTTTGTACCGAGCGTTGACGGCGCGACGTAGACAGCTCATTGAATCGTATTAAACACAGTGGAATAAGGATTGCAAGGAAAATTGGAAGCGATGAAAAATTTTTACTTTCTACTCTTTACGTATATACTCTTTGATGTCCAGCAACACGTTAATATGTTATACGCATTCCTTTCACTCAGCCGTTTTGCGAGACTGCCGGTTGACTGATTTTGTTTTTGTGAATTTAGAAGAAGTTTATTTCTTTTTTTTTCGAATTACTTGTCGAATTATACAGAATTTATTCAAACTTAATTGAAGTTGGTATAATTTATCGAATTCCCGCATTATAAATATCGCGGACCCCATAATTATGCTGGTTACTGCCACAGCACCCGTAGTCCGGCAAAATCCCTAATCCGGCATCGCTCGAGTCCCGACCGTGCCGGATTAAAGGTGCTCAACTGTACATACATGCGGGTGGTGTTAGGACACCAGCCACATAAAGATGTAAGGGATAAGGCTTTGGGAGGTGAAATAGAGAATGGTGGAATAAGCCCATGAAGTAGCTAAGAGAGTTGGAATCGATGATATTACTGGATCCAGTGGATGACTTGATAGATTCAAAGTCAGGCATGGACTGGTGTTCAAATGTGTAAGGGGTGAAAGCATCTGTGTGAGTGAAGAGACAGTGGAATCCTGGAGAAGTAATCTAGGGAAATTAATTGAAGGATATGAACCCAGAAACATTTTCAGCACAGATGAAACTGGACTTTTCTATTCCCTCTTACCCAACAAAATTCTAGCTTTTGTAGGTGAACAGTGCCATGGCAGTAAACTAAGCAAAGAGCGGTTGACAGTTATTTTTTGTCACTATAGTGATGGGAGTGAGAAATTGCAACCAGCAGTGATTGGAAGATTTGCAAAGGCACAATGCTTTAAGAATGTACGATCATCACCATGCAAGTATTTAAAAAAAATACATGGGTTACCACAATTTATTTCACGACTTTTTGAAATCCCCAAATGGGATAAGCTAACAGACAAATTATTCTGTTTGTCAACTGATGTGCTGCACATTCCCATGATACACATTTCTTGTGAAATGTGAGGGTGGAATTCTTTCCAGCAAATTGCAAAAGTGTTTTACAACTATTGAATTTGGGTGTTTTTAGAGTTTGAGTAATTTTACACTGACACTGGTAAGAAAGGCTGTAGCAATAAATTGCAGGCAACAACAAGCTAAAATAAATTTGTTCCAGGCTATCCATTTTTTGTTGCATTATATTTTGTTGCAAGCGCATGTGAGAGTGTGAATTGTACAATCATTAAAAATTGCTTTGCCAAATACATGAATATGTTCCTGAATATCGCAGAAGCAGGGTGCAATTTAGAAACAGCAGTGGATGATGCTGAGTGGCAAACTTTAAGATCATAAATATAATTCAATGATTTTGTTGAATGTGATGATGAAGTGCAGACCAGTGGCATCATTACAATAGTTGAAGTGTTTTGCATCAAATGAAACTGACTCCAACTGCGATTGAGGACGAGGAAGTGCCAGTGGTGGCCACTTTTCAGGAACTGCGGCTGGACTAGAGAAATTGAGATCTTACTTTTCATCTGTTGAGAACATTGAATACACTTTATTGATGGTTTCGAAACTTGAAAATGAGCTTCTCAGTTATGGCAAAAATAAGCAAAGCAAAGTCTCAAATTTTTTTTAAAAAAGGAGTTACTGTCCAGCAATATTAGTCTCAGCTATTAGTGTTAAAATTAATACTGAATTCATATGCAGACAGTTAGATAATGCTTTCTATTTTTTTTTGGTCAACCAATGTGCTGCACATTCCTCTGATACACATTTCTTGAAAAATGTGAGGGTGGAATTCTTTCCAGCAAATTGCACAAGTGTTTTACAACCATGCCTGATCTGCCAACAGAAAATATTTTTGCCTGATCAGTTTTGTTTTCGGTTAGTTTTTTTTGTTACTGAATAAATGACTGTAGAAAATTTCCATGATAGCTCAGGAGATCACCAAATTAATCACATCATATTCAGTTTTTTATGGTTGCTCTGGGTCAGCTCCTTATTCTGTAAGGTTTATAAGCTATTTAATAAAATAATTTTTTTTAAATATCATCCACAAATTGTTTATCATATTTGATTTTTATTTCATTTATATAGTTGTTTCATGGAGAGTGTTTCCCAACCTATTTTAGGAAGAGAACATTAAATCAATGATAATTTTTATTATTGTTTGCTACACCTTTTATTGTCTTTAAATTATCCTTTTTAGTCATGAAAAACTGTCCTAGGTCATCACACACTCTAAAACCTCACAAAAGTGGTAGGGGCCTATTTAGTGTTTAAAATTTTGCCACCCCAGAAAAATGTTAAATCAGGATTTTACTGTATATTCATCGATTCCTTAACTCAGTATTTCCAAAAAATATCTCCATGATACTTGATACTTTGATGCTCTCGTCTTTTATTATGGCCACAAATTTCATGAATGAAGCACCTTCTCACGTGTCTCCAAATTTTACATAATTGCATTTTTCAAATAAGTAGACTTCACATTTAGGTTTTACAGTGGACTACAGTTGTTTTCAAAATAATAAAAGTTACTTTGTGATCACTTATGCCTTTGAGGATATTGATGCGTTTAATCATTGTAGGGAGACTAATAGCTAAAAGATCTAATATTCTATTACCTCTTGTAAGCTCGTTAACTACTTGAGTAAGGGGGTAATGAGAAAATATATTAAGTAAGGCCTCTCTTATATCACACTTCCTTGAACTTGTTTCAATACTATTGGTTTTCCAATTTATAATGGGGAGGTTGAAATCTCTACCAACAATTATCATGCTTTTTTTTCTCTCTTGAGGTAAATGATGATAACTGAATTCCTAATTTGTAAAAAACGTCTATTTTGGAATCCAGTGTTCCTAAAATGAACATATATGCATATTCAGTCTGTGGAAATAGCAAGTTCATCCAATTTGAAATTTCCCGCAGTCACAGCCTTCTCCAAACTTTACTGTCATTTCGATGTTCTTTTATTTATGTACTCATCTCCGGCAACTGTGTATGTTCCTGGGTGTGAGAGCTCTCTCTTGTGTGCTGACTGTGGTGGAGTGAGGACGAATAGAATAAATCTCTTAATCTCAAAGTCTTTCATATTTTTCTACTTTCAACCCTTCAACCCGAAACTTCAACAGGTTATGGGCCCAGGGAACCCTGATATTCGTGCCTGATATTTGTGGGGATTTGTGATAATTGAAAATCAGCTCTGGAGTCACTGTGTAAGTAAAAATTCTGTGATGATATTTGCGATGCTTTATTGATTGAATGTCTCTCGGAATTTGAGAGATAAATAATGCTATGGTTTTTCTAACTTGTGTGTTAATTCTACGAAATAGTAACCGACGGAAAATAAGCCGTATTGAAACTGCACCACCGGCACCAGTGGTAGGGAACGGGCACCACCTGGTTGGGAAAATATCACTCTCTGGAATTTGGAGAGGAAGGCACCGCCAGGAAAATTCTGGTTGGGAAAAAATCACTCTATGGAATTCGGACAGGAAGGCACCACCAAGAAAATTCTGGCTGGGAATATTTCTTTTCCTCACACTATCTGGTATTTGGAGAGTAATAAGGAGGTAAGAATCTCCAGTAACCCTTAATATGTAGGAGGGAGCACACCGAACCTCTATAAGTGAGATTAAGTGTAACCAGGCCTATGAGCCTCAGCTACTCGTCATGTCCTTATGTTTTTTTTTCTAGGTTTAATGGAGGAAGAAAATAGATTCCAAGTACTCCTATTTGACGGGCTCAACTATGACGACTGGAGGTTCTGCATGGAGGTTTTTCTCCGCAAGGAGGAAGTCCTTGATGTGGCTGTGAATGGGTTGCAGGATCAGTATACTGCAAACGCTGATCACCTGGACGACAGCGCGGGCACTCGTCACCACAAGGAGGAGGCATGTCTCGAGCTGACCAGGAGGGAAAATAAGTGCCTACACCTTATCGTGTCCCGGGTGGCGGATTCCCAGCTGGAGTATCTGAAGAGCTCGCAAAGAGCCAAGGAGGCCTGGGAGGCTCTTCAACTCAACTTTGCTCGCATGTCTACAAACAGCCGGGCGGCTCTTGCTAAGAAATATTTGAGCCAATTAATACAAGCCCTCTGCCCAGACTTTCAAGGAATATTGCCTGGAATTAGACAAGACTCTCAGGGAGCTGCAGCAAACTGGGGCAGAGAAGTCTGAGTTGGATGTAGTTCTGGAGTTCGTTTTTTCAATACCGCCAGACAACGAAGGGATTGTTTCAGCAATTCAGATGACCAAGCCATCAAGACTTAACCTGGCATTTGCTCAAAGCAGGTTCGAGGAGTTTGAGCAGATGAGGGCGAACACTCAGAAAAGGACCTCAAATGGGTCTTCTGAGTCAGCGTTCTCTTCACGGTATGTCCGGAATCATCCTTACCCCTTCCATTGCCACCGGTGTGGATTCTTCAGTCACCGGCGCAAAGACTGCCATACCAAGGCGGAGAATTGTCAATCTGCCGAGCTAGCGACAAGTGGTAGTGTCCAACATCCAGCTTCTCGTGGCGCTGTCCATTGGTGAGGTGAAGGTTCAGCCCAGAGTTCAAGTGCTGCCTGCTTTACCACCCCAGCAAGAGGAGCTCCAGCACCCCGTGGTAGAGGACATAATCAAGGAGGTCGTGGTGGCAGAGGCGGCCATAACTCACATCACGGCGATGGCAGCAGACAACGCAGACTGAGAAACAGGAGGCCAACTATGTTTTCAGTTTTCTAAGTCATGACAATGAGGTACTGAGTCTTGTTACTGTCGAATCTAATCTGGAAGGTGAGGGTGAAGAAGCGTTGCATGTCAGTGATCTGTTCTCAGAAGTCAATTTCTTCCTAGATTCTGGGGCATCGAGGCATTTGGTTAAAACAGACGTTCCAGTGTGTGCATTAGTAAGACTAGATAGACCTGTAATTATTAAGATTGCTAAAACTGGGATACCACTTCAAGCTTGGTCGAAAGGGGTCTTATTTGCATGGGTCACAGTAAACGGGGAAGATAGGAGATTAGATATGGAAGTTCTTGTGGTTGATAAACTCGCACATGATTTACTTCCTATCTCAACTTTAGAAAAGAAGGGTTATGCCATAGTTTTTTGGGATGCAAAGTGCCAAATTATTGAAAATAACTTACTTGTGGCTCAAGGTGAGAGAGTAAATAATCTATTTGTATTTAAAGTTCTAGTTGCGAAAAATCCTGATGAGTACTGTCTCCTTATAGAAGAAGAGCAACTGTGGCACATGAGGTTGTGACACCCAGGGAATCAGAACTTAAAGAATGATTGTCAGATGGTTGAGGGTATGAGCAATATGGTGGGTGAAGGACATCATTTCTGTGTACAAGGGAAACAGGCTAAGTTACCTTTTGTTGGGACCAGGCCAAGGACATCTCGACCATTGCAGAGAATTCATAGTGATCTTTGTGGATCTATTAAACCAACAGCTTATAATGGGGTAAAATATATAATGACTTTAATTGATGATTATTCTCATTTTACTTTTGTTTTTGGGTTAAAAGGTAAGGATGAGGTATTCAATGCCTCCAATCTTTTATTGCTAGAGTAAATGTAAAATTTCCTGAGAAGATTTGTGTGTTTAGGTGTGATAATGGAACAGAATATGTGAATGATAATGTAAAGGAGTCATTTGCTATTAATGGTATTAGAATGGAAATGACTATTCCAGCAACTCCTGAAAATAATGGGGTCGCTGAGCGTTTAAATAGAATCTTGTTAGAAAAGGCTAGGTGTATGTTATTTGGCAGTGATCTTCACAAAAGTTTTTGGATTGAAGCAGTACTAACCGCTGTTTATTTGTTGAACAGGTCCCTAACTCGGGCTATTGATGAGAGGAAGGTCCCTCATCAACTATGGTATGGAGAGAGACAAAGTATCTCACCTGAGTGAGTTTGGCTGTATAGCCTTTGTTAAAAAGAGTAAGGAACAATTAGAGGGAAAATTTGACTCTAGAAGAAATGTATTATGCTAGGCTATTGCGATAATGGGTACAGGTTGTGGTCAATGGAGGATAGGAAAGTTATCAATGTGAAGAATGTTATTTTTGATGAGAGTAGGACCAGGTTTAACTCTGGGGATGATTGGGTTCATAGTACTGATGGGGAAAAGAATCTAGAAATTATTCATACAGTCCTCTCACCCTGCATGTAGATTCAGACTTTGCTAATGAGCCAGAGAGGAAATCCGTCTCTGGATTCATTGCAGAGATGTTTGGTGACAGTGTTGCCTGGTCAACATGGAAACAAACATCGGTAGCCCTGTCTTCAACTGAGGCGGAATATATTGCATTAGCAGCAGGAGAGAGAGAACTACTTTGGCTAAAACAACTTTTAAACGAATTAGGAATTTTAGGTTTAAGTAAATCGATTACTGTTTATGAAGATAATCAGGCTTGTATACATGCCTTGAAGACCTGGGATATGAAAAGACTGAAACATCTGGATATAAAGTATAATTTTGTAAAAGATTTAAATAAGAATGGAGTTATCTCAGTTGTGTATTACCAACAGGGGAACAGGTAGCAGATGATATGACAAAAGGTTTGCCCCTTGAACTTTTCTCCAGACATAGAAAAGGAATGGGGATGACTGAATTATAAATATGCGAATAAAATTAAAATGATCTGAAATTGTTTTGGATAATTGTTAACCTATCATAAGTGCATGTAGCCTGTAAATTAAAATGGAATTGTTTACTTGAGGAGGGGTATGGAAATAGCAAGTTCACCCAATTTGAAATTTCCTGCAGTCACAGCCTTCTCCAAACTTCACTGTGATTTCGATGTTCTTTGGTTATGTACTCGTCTCTGGCAACTGTGTATGTTCCCGTGTGTGATAGCTCTCTCTTGTGTGCTGACTGTGATGGAGTGAGGACGAATAGAATAAATCTCTTAATCTCAAAGTCATACACATTTTTCTACTCAGCCCCTTCAACCCCAAACTTCAACACATATTGTTTTGTTTTTTAATAGTACACCAAACTCTCATTGTTTCATTGTTGTCTAATATGGTGCGGTACCATTAATATGTGATTTAACTGCTAAGATTACTCTGCCACGAGTCATTCAATCACGTTTATTGATTTTATATCCTGACAGAAAAACTTTTTATATCCTGACGGAAAAACTTTTTATATCCTGAAGGAAAAACTTTGCTATCAGTAATATCCTCAACAAGCCCTCTGCTCTCTGTTCTATTTACTATAGCGGCATTTTCAAATATATGCTCAACTTCGGCATGTTTGTTCTTTACGCTATGGAAATGCTACATGATATTTTTCAATGTGCAATGCAAAGTTTGATTACTTGCACATGATTCTGGCTTTCCCAATGTTGTCAAGCTGCTGTGGTGACAGCTGTTTCTCTTAGTTCTCATGGTTGCCACTCAACCTACAACTCTTACAAACATAACTGAAACTTAAAACTCACCTTGAGATATACATTTGAGTCTATGCTCAGTTGGTCTCCTTCACGCACTATCGCCAAAACTTCTTGATCTTCTTGACTGGAGTTTATCTCGTGAATCACTCCACTGTCATTCTGCAGGCCATTCCCTTCCACACCCCCTTTACCCTTGACTGCTTTCCCCTCCTCAGCAGGAATTTGTGATCCAATGACAGCCGCATTCAAGGATCCTGGAGGGTCCTTGTTCACTGGGCTCACAACACATTTCACTTCAGTCTTGTGCATAGCTGTGGTTTCCAGAGGCAACACATGAGGTGGACTATGTCGCTGAGATTTCACTGGTTGACTGCTGGTTGGCACAGGAACAGGTTGCACTGTCTTAGAAGATTGGAGTTGACCTTCTGAGGACACCAGGCCAGCCAAAGAGGGCTTTCCTTCGGTTGCAAGGCCAGATGCTGACATACCACCCTCCACACCACTGAGAGTACTGGAGACACCTTGCTGAAGGGGAGGAGCTGAAGAGTGGCTGCCTTGGAGACCAATACTTGAAGCCTCAATCTGCTCCAGCCTCACCTTGAGCACCTTCTGGGAGAACAGTGAATCCCTACGGTCCACCATTGTAGCTGCCGTTGTGACATTGCTGTTGTTGCCACCCCCACTGCTGGCTGCACCATCTGGGAAACGAAAAGGTGAAAGCTCCTTCTTCATGGGGGATGATGGTTGGGAGTGAGAGGGAGTCCCGCCTCCCGAGGGTGGCTGCGGCCATTTGCCCATAGAATTGAGGGCACGGGCTACTCCTGAATTCATCAATGGTCTCACGGTTGTGGGTCTCACATCCTAGGGAATAGAGTGGAGAACGGGTGTTTAATAAGGGAAATGCCTCTCTTCCACATAAACATGCATAAATGGATGGCTCCACATTCTCAGATACTGTGCTAGGGGCCAAATGAAAAGCTCATATTCAACAACGATCAAGTAGATCGTAAGAAATTAACCCTTTGAGTAGTACAAACGTACATGTACGTCCTCGGGCCTCCTGGCCATCTGGAGTACGATCGTACATGTACGTCCTGTAAGCTTGAGCTAGAGCAGTAAATGCGTACATATACGTCTCCTTTTCAGAAGCATAGTAGCACTTGTCGCCATCTATTCCGGAGTCTGGTGAGCATAATTATCACTATAAAGTATCTCTGAAGAGTGCTACCATCTATATTATAATACTAGTCACTACGTTCTCAAAAAAATTCACTTCTGGGGGTCAGCCAGCAAAAAAAAAACTCACTACTCAAAGGGTTAAACAAAGAGGCAGGACAACATAAGAACAAGGGATCATATGCAGCATGGCACTTTCACAATCATTTACATTTGCAAATACAAGCATGAGTCAATAGCTGGTGGTTACATGAGGCTTTCTCAGTCAATCCCATAGATTTAACACTTACCAATCACAAAAATATTTCCCTTCCTCAGGGTGCAGGGTTCTTCACCATATTTAACAAGAATGATGCAATAACCAAAGTATGAAAAATCTTTTTAAAAACTAAACCTTCCTTAAAAAATTAGGCAAACACGAAGGCCCTTTTCATAATTTGAAGCAGGTAATGTGCATCTTAGAGCTTTGAATACAGCAGGAATAATGAACCAAACATAGATCCACAAACCCAGTTACCATTGTACTATTTTTCTGCAAAACACAAATGAATTTGAAACTCAAAAGGCATTTAATAGGTAGTTGACAAAGAGGAAAGAAGAAAGGGCCACTATATCTATATATCAATTAAAAAAAAAAGGAATTCAACCAAAATTAAGTCCTCTTCAAATTAAGAATAAATCACTATCATTCCCCTGATTAAATTGGACCAAATGCACAATTTAAGGAGTTTCATTCAGGTTCACCTTCACAAATCACCATCATCCTCAATAGCATTAACATATTATCACATACCTTCACCACATTGAAAGGTGATTTATTGTGTCCCACAGAATTTTTCGCTTTAAATTTTGGACACACAGAATCATCACTCGAAATAATATCGAAAAGCGAAGCTTTTACTTGGTGGCAGGACGTCATAATAATTGACAAACCGTTTGCGACTTCTACATATTATTTACAAGTTACTGACGAGTTTCAGCTGTCAAGCCATCATCGGGCACAAAATCTCCAGAGTCAGTCAATTAATATATGTTTCAGATCGGGATGAGTCGATTCCACTTTTTTTCGATTCTGATTCCAATTCTGATTCTTTAAAAATCAATTCCCGATTCTCGTTTCTGATTCCATCGATTCTTATTCCTAATAACAGGTGGGATACTGATCTTGATATACCAGTAGTGTAAGACTATCACTTAAATTCAAGTATTGACTGAAATAACATAACAAAGACAATTAAGTAGCTCAAAAAGTATGTTTATTAACAAATAGCAAATATACCCCCAGCTTTTTGAGGTAGATAAAAAGTACAAATTGATAACCTACACCCAAAATTACTGCTCGACAAATATGATGTGATAAATGAAATTTGATTTGAAAATTTATCTACCTGGAATCGACTTTAGGCGATCGATTCTCGATACCAATTCTAACCCTGAGAATCAGTGGAATCGAGAATCGACATTAGGATTTGACTCATTCTTAGTTTCAGAGGATCATGGGAAACACTAAGTTGAGGGGAGGAATGTAATCGGTAGGAGTGCATAATTATTGGTGGAACAAGGTGTTCGTGAAACTAGTAGGGGGGGCAGGGTAGTATGTTTGGTAGGGTTCCTGGACGATTACGTTCAACAATGTATGAGTGAAATAACCAGCAAGAAGCTAAAAGTGAACCTCAAGAAACTCACAAAACTGTGTGAACTATGGAAGTCACTTCCTATATACAACCCTTCCTCAGACTTCAAATTCCACCCCGAATAGTAAATCTATCTATCAATTATTTTAATGATCAACAACAGAGATTGCTTATCCAAGGTTTTAAGTTCACTCCAAGACCTTATCTTTCACCAAAACCTCTCAGTGGATTTGTGACTGACTGCGAAGTCTCCCTCTGGAATGAATCGCTCACTCTCAAATATTCCCTTACATCTACCATCTCAAAAAAAGATTCGTTAGTGGCGAGAAATCAAACCCGTGACAGTCCCTTGGTAAATCCCTGGAAAGTGATTAAAAGCATAAAGGACTCTGCTAAAGTCAAGACCTTACTATCACCCAGAGAGACAAGGGCAACAGCTTGGTTATATTATCATTGAAATGAAAACACTTAGTTTTTTTCCACCAATATATTATAAAACAATTCAACTGGTTTCTGCCTTTTCAGGTCATTATCATGATTACAAAGCAAAATACCATGGGACAGCACAGTTTATATAGAAACCTCAAGGAGAGGGGGGTGAGTTTCTTGTGGATCACTTTTAGCTTCTTACTGGTTATTTCACTCATACATTGTTGAACGTAATCGTCCAGGAACCCTGCCAAACATACTACCCTGCCCCCCCTACTAGTTTCACGAACACCTTGTTCCACCAATAATTATGCACTCCTTTTGATCCTCAACCATCAACCTCACACGATAAGAGTGGTTAAGGGTTGAAGTGCAATTCAACACGACTAACCGTACTTTCATGCAAATGAGTCAAGTCAAGAGTTCCTTTAGCTGCTGGCGTATCACTAGCAGGTGATGGCTATTGAGTGAGCATCAAAGGTACCATCCATGATACACTTGCCAGGTTGTCTATCCTGAAGGAACCTAGCAATTTTTTCTCATGATTCTTGGGGTTCAGCTCTCGTGCAACTACTACCAACCCAAATTCACTTACATGTGTGACAATGTGTCTCTCATGAAAACATAAGGTAGAGCATGATCTTCTGAATAATTTATATTTTTACCAAAATGGCCTAATATTGTGCAAACTAAACTATTTGGCATAAACTCAGGATATTTGACATTAATTCTTTAAAAATTTCAGAACCATAATGAGCCCCTAAGGCAACTTTTCTGACCCTAAGCTCATTGTAATCTTAAAAAATGATTTTGACAATCACCCCTAATATACAGTTTGTTTATACAAAATGTCATTTTACAATACCATGTAACTGTCATCTGTCACATAGTACTTATTAAAACATCTCACGAGCAAGAAAGCCCACACCTTCCCATGTTTTCTCAATTGGAGTAAGATGCTAAAACAATAAAAATTAAATTTATGGTACAAATTATAAATACCTTGATAGGTGTGGTTTCTGGAGTGGCTTCAACAGCTGCTTCAGGTGGGGAAGTTCCTTCATGATGCAATGGTGACATGATCCCGTAATTCTTAATAAAAAAAATTAAGAATCCCACCACTAGCATCATATCTCAATAGAGTAACATTCATGAATATGAAACAGACACACACACAACACACATGAAGTAGTGAAAGTTAAACATACCAGTGAGTTTGGGGTTTGAGGAATTGAAGTGGTGGTCGAGTGGATGGATGCCGTGGTTGAATGAATGGAGGTGGTGGTTGAATCAGCTGGTGGGGGTGTAACCACCCCATACGCCACGCTTGGGCTCCAGAAGTCATTGTCACTTAAAAGCTGGCTGTACAGCAGTGAGGAGCTCATCACTTGATTGGACTTCAATTGCTGGTGAGGTGAATCAGGTCCTGCAATTTGTCAAAGAGTAATATGAAAAAACTGAATGAGCTACTGTTAAACATAAAATTGCACCCAAGTTAAATAGCTCATACTCCATCGTTACAAATTTACCAAGAGTTTCAGGAGTAAATAACTTGGAATCCTCCACATTACATCATCCTACATAGGATAAAGTTTGAGACACCTCAGGCTTTTTTTTACTATGAGCAATGAAATCCAAAATTTGTTAATCAGAGTATATGAGAAAAAATTTTCTTTCAGTAAGAAGCTCTCCAAAGGCAATGGAAGCCAGCCACTGTGTTAGGATTATCATATTAAGTATCCACAATCTCTGAGTAAGCTATCAATATTCCTCTTCAATGCTTTGGCAGGTCTACAGAAACCCTGATGTGGACAAATGCAGACCACAAAGGAGACACATGAATAAGGAAAAAGAAGACTGCTTCCACCTATCATGAATTAGTCAATTTTTTTGATAAATTATCAATTATAAAATGCCATTCTTTTCTATCTTTGCTTAACTCTAGCTCACTCACACCCAAACTCCTTAAATACAACTGTCTTGTTATACCAAGGGATGTTTTAAGTTGTTATGCATAAGAAATAATAGGTAATTTTGAAAGAAAGTAGAGTAATGCTGAGGCTAGTACCTGTATATCTAATGGGTATTTCCCATTATTAATTAAACCATGAGCTTTTTCAATGAGCACAACACAAGGCTAAGTTTTTACATTCCATGAACACAAAAAAAGCAGCCACCAATATGTTGTATGAATGGCCAAGTAAATGAGGTTCTCCTTTTGAATTTCCTGGAAATAAAGGGGTTTCAGTGTGTAGGAGGTCAATGCTGAAGACCCTATGAATTAATAAAAAAATAAATGAAGAAGCATACAGATGAGTATAAAGGATCGTATGGAACTAGGGATGAGTCGATTCCACTTTTTTTCAATTCCGATTCTTTCAAATCGATTTCCCATTTCTCGATTCCATCCATTCTTATTCCGAATAACAGGTGGGATATTGATATACCAGTAGCGTATGACTATTATTTAAATGCAAGTATTGGCTGAAATAAAATAACAAAGACAATTAAGTCACTCGAAAAGTATATTTATCAACAAATAGCAAATATATCCTCAGCTTATTGAGGGTACATACATAAAAAGTACAAATTGATAGCCTACACCCAAAATTACTGCTCGACAAATATGATGTGATAAACGAAATTTGATTTAAATATTTATCAATCTGGAATCGGAATCGACTTTAGGCAGTCGATTCTCGATACCGAATCTAATCCTGAGAATCGGTGGAATCGAGAATCGACATTTGGATTCGACTCATCCCTGTATGGAGCAAATACAGAAAAGAAGAACCAAATATATTGGGCGCGGCATGAGGCACAATAGATTTGTGGGGAATATAGTTGAAGATAACATTAAGGAAAAAGTAGAAAGAGGAAGGCCAAAGGATGAATGTACAGGCCAATTGAATAGGAAAGAAAGGGGCAACCGCAAATGAGAGGGGCAACCAAGGAGTAAGAGATTAGATTAGAACTGTGGTGGAGTTGCTATTTGTAGTACCTAAGGCACTTAGACCAATTTGGTCCACTGTGCCAGCTACCCTATTGGTGGAAGCCCTATAGGCCGAGTGCTTTGCTGAAAGCAAGCAAGTCCCCTGTAGAAATTACCTCTAACTTTGTTAGGCTCAAAGAATGGAGAGCTCAGATACCTGCTCAGAGTCCTAATTATGGCTGGGCATTTGCATAGTACGTGGTAAGTTTTTTCATCCACTTCCTCGCACCACCTAAATGTGGGAGAGTCTGAGATCTTCAGGATAGAGATGTCTCATTACTTGATAGTGTCTCATAAGTAGTCCCACTATCGTTCGCATTTGACTCCTGTTTGATAAAATGAGCCTCCGGGCAAAGCCAGGCCTTGGTCCCTTTATATGAAGCTTGGCCTGCCGTAGTTTTGTTGTAATTTGCCAGATCTCAGAGTGTTGATTTAAACCCCACATTCTGATTTCCGTCCTGCCGACTGATGGCACAATAGGTAGGATTGGTTGAGGGCCAATCGGTTTGCTGCTGCATCCTGCCTTGGCAGATTCGTCAGCCTTTTTATTTCCAGCTATACCCATATGTCAGGGTACACAGAAGAATTCTTCTTTGCTGCTTCATGTGTCACCCAGGATGTAAAAATATGTGCGCTACAGTGTTGCCTTCTCAGGTACTCCTAAAGTATTAATCATCCTCCCCGTCAGTAGTGAGTCAGTCGACACAGCGCATTGACGTCTGAGCAGTGCACGTTTAAAATTCGTGGGTGACACTTGTCCCCCGTGCGACCACTTGAGGAATTATTTGAAATCGTAACATCCCGAGTAGGAACACGTATATCTTCTCGTAAGTAATTTAGTATTTATTTTTTTCATTTACTTTATTAAAAATTTACTGTTTTATACCAAATTGTCAAATTTTCTTGGGTCGTTGAAAGAGAAATTACAAATATTTGAATTTTTAATGTCAAAATGACATCGAATTTGAACGTTGAGACAATTAGTAGGTGGTTAGAAGAAGACCTCTCCAGTGGCAGTGCATCAGATAGCAGTGATGAAGGACACAGTGGTTCTGAGGAGCAAAGTGAGACTCTTAGTTCGCCTCAGGTTTCTGACACGAAACAAGAAAGTGAGGACTCTGATGACAACAGAGTGCCCTTGTCACAGTTGGCCACATATGGGTCTCGAAGTGGAGCAGAGTGGTGTAAATTTCCTCCAGCTACATCTACAACTACAGCTCACAACATTGTGACACGACCTCCAGGTGCAAAAGGTATTGCTAGAGGTGCTAAAACTATTCTCCAATCTATTTTGCTGTTTTGTGACTCTGACATTTTGAACATTCTTGTCAAATGCACGAGTATTTATATTGATTCGATCAAACAAAGATACAAGAGAGAAAGGGATGCCGCACCGACAGATTTGGTAGAAATTAAAGAGTTTGTCAGCTTGTTGTTAGTAATTGGAGTATGTAGAGCTGGACGCAGGAACCTCAAAGACTTTTGGGACAATTCGCAAGACCTAGGAATTGAATTGGTTTACAGCACAATGTCACAAAGCAGATTCCATTTCCTGTTACGCAGTGTGTGCTTTGATGACGTTAGGGATAGGAGAGCTCGACAAGAAACCGACAGGTTATCACCTATACGTCAGATAATTGAGATCATGCTTCCAAACTGTAAGGATTACTATATGCCAAGCGAATATGTGTCACTTGACGAGCAACTAGTAGCTTTCAAGGGCTGCTGCAGGTTTAAAATTTATATGCCAAACAAATCCATTAAATTTGGCATAAAAATAATTATGGCCATAGATGTCAAATATCCTTATGTGTGCAATTTTAAAGTATATGCAGGTTTGCAGCCACAAGGTTCATTTCGAATATCTAATCAAGTTACAGATATTACAAACAGAGTTCTGGAGCCTTTATACGGCCTTAGGTGTAATGTGACTATGGATAATTGGTTCACCAGTGTGCCAATAAGCAAACAATAATTGCATAAACGAATCACAGTAGTTGGAACACTGAAAATCAACAAACCAGAGATACCTCAGAAATTCAAGACCAGTCGGGGCAGAGACAAAAATGACTCCATATTTGGGTTCCAACCTTATTTTACTCTAGTCAGCTACGTGCCGAAGAGAAACAAGGTCGTTTTACACATATCTACCATGCACAATGATGATAAAATTGACACTGAAAGTGCAGAATATAAGAAGCCCGAGATTATTACATTTTACAATCACACCAAGTATGGCTACGATGTTTTCGACAAAATATGTCGTCAATACGATGTGACGCGCAACAGCCGTCTATGGCCTCTTACATTGTTTTACAATTTTCTGAATATGGCTGGTATAAATGGTCTTGTTATATATCAATTGAATAATCCAGAAATAAAATGTATTCGCTGAAAATATTTGCAGGAGGTTGGGTTTGAACTTGTGAAGCCTCTTAATACTCGACGTATTGCTCAAGAAAATATACCCAGGGAGATGAAATTAAAAGCTAGGCTTCTCTTGGGGCTACCAGAATATCCAAAACCACAAGTTTTGCCAATACAGGGTGGTAAAGGATGATGTGACTTTTGTAGTCGAGCCCGAGACCAGAGTACCCGGAAACATTGTGGCAAGTGTAATTGGCGTGTTTGTCCAGACCACCAAGTCATAATGTGCCCCAATTGTGATGGTATTGTGATTGAATAGTTACAATACATTCATGTACTTTATGAGAAGATGACTAAATGGCTAAAGTTCAATGTAAGTAAGAATTGAAATTTGTTTGATCACAAATAATCCAAAGTGTTTTGATTTTACATTTTGTTAATATATTTTTTAAATAATAAATAATTTCTACTTCTGTTTTAGTTTTACGAGAAAAATAAAGTTTATTCGTAACATTGTTACTTGTTTTCTTTGCTACAACTAAATTTTACTACAAAAATTAATATCGTACTGAGTGGCATATGTGCCCCACACGAGCACTCTTGCACTATTTTATAGCGCGAGCACTCTAGTGTCAAAGCTGCTTGGCTATCGGTGCATATGTGGATTGGTCTCTCATGTAGTCCCGCTTCTTTAATTACCTTTGAGCATATCAAAAGGGCATAAACTTCAGCTTGGAATACTGTAGGGTATTGCCCTCAAGGAATTGAGAGACTTCTGGCCGGTATGCCACAATAGATTCCAGCTCCCGCTCCTTCCTAGAGCCATCTGTGTACCACACATAAGGAGTGTAAGGAGTAAGGGAACTACCATTAGAGTGGGAAGAAAGGAAGGTGGCAGTGAAACCAATCTCGCGATTGAATGACTGAACACGGTGAGAAATAAAAGAAACATCACATATCAACATTATAAAGTAGAGAGAGAATTAGGGACTGTATCAATGGCTCAGGAACATGGTAAGAAGGCCATGCACAAGATACCACAAAATTCTTTCACATTTGTTTATTTCGGGTAAGCAGATGTCATCATTTACCGGTAGAATATTCCAAATTACTCCTGGATCTGAATGATGAGAGGCTCTGCAAGGGAATTTCTTCCCTCGATTTCTCCATGTAGTCCAAAGTTAATTTCCCACACTCAACAATAACATCATGATGTTCCATTTTTTTCCACCTATTAGAAAAGAAAATATTTGATATGGCATTTACACAAAGTTAGATGAAAATGAATAAATAAATAGATGCAAAAATTTATAGATGTATCTAATTTAAACCTAATTACATAAAAATACATGAATACCCATTAAATGCACTGCCACACTCCTTCAAAAGGAGCTATTAAAAGTTGAATCTATGGATCTGAAACATGCCTCAGTGACTCAGTAAGTATTTAAGGGCAATAACCAATGAATGAATGCAAAAACAATACTTCCAAGCCACTCTGATTCCAAGAACAGTCAGAAATTGATAGTGCTACACCTTATTCATTCATCAGATCAAACATCAGATTCATTAAGATATTTTATCAAGAACTCCATGGATGTTAAATCAAAAACCAATAACTGTAATGATTTTCACAGTAATTTGATTATTTCCACATGATATCACAGCATCATCAAAGGTAAATTTCCAATGACATTTTTCATATAGCTATGCATTAATATTACGAGAGATTAAAAATGTTATATTAATAATACACTTAGGTCCCATCCCTTATATGCATACTCTTTCCCCAGTCTATTAAACAAAAGAGTCTATTCCTTCAGGAAATCTTCACTTCTACTTTCAAAGCTCAGAAGTTCTATCATCTGACGACTTAATTAGCATTCATTCACGGTGCAAGGAATAGGGGCAAGAACTAAATCTTAGTAAATGCACCACAGTGCACTTCTTGCAGAAGTATTCACACCAACACCTTTACACTGTGGGAGGAGTAAACAAAGCCTTCAGATAAAGTCAAACATCTGGAAAATACCATAGCTTAAGACAAATCATGGGGAACACACATTCAAAACATTCACCGCATAGTATTAAAGAAACTAGGATTTATCAAGTGTATAACATGAAGGTCCTCCAATTAAAAATTAAAAGAGAGGTGTAACTTTTCTCTCATTAGGCCACACTTCGAGTATGCTGCAAGCATTTGGAACCCATAACAGAAAGATTTAACCACAAAAATTAAAAAATACAAAGTAAAGCTGTACATTTTGTGAAAACCTGCTTTGAGCAAATATATAATGTTTCACAGCTTTTAGAGGAGTAAGGTTGGGAGCAACTAGAGACACGGGAGGCTACACGCTACGCTTAGCTTGCTAGAGAAATTCAAAACAGGTGTGTTTCAGAGCAGAACAGAGAATAACATTTTGATGCCTCACAACATCTCTAGGTCTGACAGAAGCGATAAAATAAGAAAGATACACTGCCGAACAGATAGGTACAACAACTCGTTCATCCCAATCACAACAGGTGATCACAATAAAAAACTGAGCTCCACTCAATTCACTCCCATGAAGCATGTCACCATTTCACCTCCCAAAATCTAATCCCTTGCATCATTGCACGGCTGGTGTCCTATTTCAAGATGGCGTCCATTGATAGTGTGTGAGCTTATGGTACTTGCAAAAATTCCCTAAAATTAGGTGAAGAGTCCATCTCTTGTGAAATTTGCTAATTTTTCATTGTAAATGTACAGCACTTGACAAGATATCATGTAAAGCCCTTTCGGGATGCCATGATATATTTTGGAGACATTTTTCGTGTGACACCGAGAAGGAATCAATGGCCAAGATGGCAGCACACCTTGAATCTGTCAAGCAAGATTTAGCAAATCTAAAAAGTGTACACAATCTTTACCACTGTAAACCCCAGAAAAGTATCTTTTGCAAATCCATCAAATGTGACTTCCATTAAGCCGAATCAACAAACAGTTAACATTCCAATCTAAGAGAAGCCTGTAATGCGGCAGTCATAACACACCAACTCCAATTTTCGAAAAGATGATTCAGGATCAGGGCCGAGGACCAATCTCATGCTGCTCTGGTTGATAATGTAACTTCTGATCCTGTCAGCGTGAGTAACAAGGACCTGTTTCATGTCAAAACTGATCACTTCGACAAAGATTCGCCTGTTCGTGATAGTGACTCATCGGATATCAGGTGAAGCCTCAATCAAGTGAAGACAATTTCATTCGTGTGACACACCGCCGAAGGAAGCGTAATCTTCTTATTAAAGGCTCCTTGGATTCCGAATGTGTATCCTTTTGGGGGTACCGCGACAATTCCATCTTCCTGAGTGGAACTTCAAATCTGCCACCACTTCCGAGATCTTACGTAAGTTTTTAAAAGAAAGGGTTACGATCGCAGACTCCACTTTGAACATCGAGCAGATGAAAGTCTCCCGTGGCGACTATGCATCGTTTCAAGTGTCTATTCAGGAAGGACAACGTGAAAAGCTGTAAAATCCCGATATTTGGCCCAAAAATGGGAATGTAGGTAAATATTCTTTTCGGATTGCTCAAAAGGATAGCACTTAAAGGGTATCAAATCTATTAAAAGATTCAAGCCAGATATAAAAAAATTTCGGCTATAGAAATACTACTATTCTGTCACAGAGTTCATTGATGATAATGTTGCATGATTTTGTATAATATGCTTTGACTAAATGCTTATGTATGACAAAACCTATACAAATGTATTTTGTCTACTGGTGAATAAAAAATTAAATTGAATTAACACCCCCTGCCACATGCTCATGCAGAGGCTCACAGAATAGTCTGTACATGTAGATGTAAAGAAGACAGGAGCACGATGCCAATCAGCTCTCAAACAATTAAGCTTCCAGTAAATTACAGGGGTATCATACAAAAACATTTTAAAATTAAGTCAATGACTTTATTCCCTTTTAACCATTTGGAAGTCATTATAAGAAGCAAGAGGCATTTCCACTGTATTGGTGACTCCATTGTGTAATGCCATTTCTACCAATGTGGAGATTTTGGCAATTCAGATCACTCCTCAATATGACTATGTTGATTCTAAGACTTAAAAAGACTATGGAGAGGCCTCATTCGCTAGAAACAAATGCAAATAATATGCCTAGCCTCTACAACTGTTAAGCCAACCAAAAAACTTATGGCAGATCATACCAAAAGAGATGGTTTGCACTAGGGATGAGTCGATTCCACTTTTTTTCGATTCCGACTTCGATTCCGATTTTTTTCAAATCGATTCCCGATTCTCGATTCCGATTCCATCGATTCTTATTCATAATAACAGGTGGGATATTGATATACCAGTAGCGTACGACTATTATTTAAATTCAAGTATCAGCTGAAATAAAATAACAAAGACAATAAAGTCGCTCAAAAAGTATATTTATTAACAAATAGCAAATATATCCTCAGCTTATTGAGGTAGATAACAAGTACAAATTGATAGCTGACACCCAACATTACTGAGACAAATATGATGTGATAAATCAAATTTGATTTGAATATTTATCTATCTGGAATCGATGGAATCGGAATCGACTTTACGTGATGGATTCTCGATACCGATTCTGATCCTGAGAATCGGTGGAATCGAGAATCGACTTTTGGATTTGACTCACCCTTAGTTTGCACCCTTACATGGGACAATGTGTCTCAGCTCCTTAAAAAGATAATTCAGTACTTTGACTAAAAGCACACATCATTCTTTCACAAGAAAAAACACGATAATGTAATAACTAGGGATGGGCAGATCAGGTTTTTTTTTTGGATCCAAATCCGGATCTGGATCCTTCATTTCGGATCCCGGATCTCAGTTCTTATTTTCGGATCCTTGGATGTATTCAAGGGTATATACTATTCACAAATGATAATAGAATTTAAGCCTTGGAGACTTTATTGAAAATAAACAGCATCAAGTTTAAAAATGTTACACTTAAATATTATAATAAAGACAATGTCGATGCCACAATAATACTAATCCTTGATTATTGTCACGTAAAATGCAATGACTGTTGTCATACCACATCTTGAGATTTGATTCTTGAGAATAATGAGATGGATAATAAAGGGTGAATTTGATTTAAATTCAGCAAAAGCCGGTTGTCGAATGAAGTACATCAACAGCATTCTATTTGTTCGGCAGAAAGCAGCCGATAGCCGACGACAGCTGGCACTTCAATCGCTTAAAACTCTCTGATGCATATCTGATTTACTGTAGTATTTGAATCCGATATGAGTATCTCATCCCATGTAAAGATCTGCAGATCTTTGGATCCGTAGAACCGATCCGATCATCCCTAGTAATAATACCACTTGTACATCTTACGCAACTCTGGCAGCGATGGATATCATCAAAGCTTAAAACCATTAAAATTGAACAGGAATGTCACAAACCTGCAGTAGCCATGTTGCCAGTTTCTTAGCCTAAATTCTCCGTCTACGTTCCCTCAGCGAAGCTCCAGCAAACCCTAGTTTACAGTATTTTATATTTTTCCACTCAACTTCACATTTTCATGTGAGATAGCATTGAAATAAAACAAAATTATCGTAAATATTATTTTTAAAAGCATTATGGCCATAATTATTTTCAAAAATAAAAAATTGCTGAAAAGACTAAAATAAAAAAGTACTTTTGTATCTTCCTCTAATCACAGCCTTACATGGAATGGTGTAACCCTACTGAACATTTCACACCCTCCATACATTATTATTCAGAACTGTAAGCTCTAATTTATATATAATGATGAGAAGTTTAAAAAAATCCAGTAAAGTCGAAGACAGCTAAAAGTTACTTTTTTTCAATTGAATACGGTACAAAATATTGAAAGTTCACAGGAAAATTCCTCTAATCAATCCTGGAAATGAAAATAAATATGTAACTTTTGAGTCTATTACATTTTAATGGGTAAATTGTACTTTAATGGGTTAAATGTAACGTAATGGGTTAATGGGTACCACGATATAACATCTTGAAATCCAGTATTCTGACTCTTTGCATGGGCAGTAGCCATGGGGATGGCTCTCTCGCTTTATGACAGGGCAAATATGGTTTCCCCCCTCACTCAACCCTTCTAGCTGCCATAGGACTGCTTTCGCAGAGGTGACTCCACACTGGGGAATGTATAATGCCATCTCCATTGCATACAATCAAGGAGAATAAAAATGTTTTGTGTGTGGCCCATATTCAAGGATAACTTGCCAAATATAAGGCACATATCCAACTAGTCAAAAATCATTTCAGTAAATGGTTCCTAACGCATTCGTCATCATTTGAGAGAGTAGTTAAACATTTCTAACTACATTCGATAATTTAGACAACTCGAGTGCCTGTTTAAATTCCAGTTTTAATTTTCAAGCTCATAAATTAGAGGTAGGCATTAGGTTAATACCATAGACCATATTTTCATGACTACCTGACACCCATCAACCCATTCAATGCAGATGACATTCATGAATGACATCTGCGCCTATTGCGGCCGCGCAGGTGTCATTCATGAATGACAAGGCCTTTAGTCTTTTCCCGTGCGTTATGACGGAAGTACGCACAGCTCCTTCGTTTGGCCGCCACTTGTCCGCTCTTCAGTTGGTTCCTAGCTTCTGTTTAGTGTGCTCTGTTTCTAGCTATGCCAATTTTTCCTTTTATTGTGGATTTTTGCATTCATGCATATTTTTTTCGAGAGATTTGGGGAACAAGTTGTTATTTAAAAGTGGTTTAGTCTGTTTTTTTTAGAATAGACGTGTATTTACAGTCCATTTTCTACTGTTCTTATTAGCCGAAGTTTTTTCTTAGTTTATCGTTTTATTGTGATTGCCATTAGATTTTTGCAAGCGATATTTTTTGCAAACACAGGATTCTGCTTCAATTCTTCCTGGAGAACACAGAGCTTCTTTTATCAAGATTTTACTTTTCATTTCAATAACGATAAGTCCGAACTTACATATTTTAAGTTTTGTGTTCTTTTCTTCTTCACCAAAGTGCTTCATAAACATACCTTTGATTGCTCTAAATTATTTCAATTGAAATACTTTAACTAATATTCGTGTCGCTTCTACAGGACCTCATTTATATATTAATTAAAATGAATAGAAGAGTGATTCCAGCCACTTCCAAGGGGCAAATATATCCAGTTCGTCTAGAACTAGTGTGTATTTCCACGAATAAAAAGTCAATTGGATTTATTAAGGTCTGAATGTTTTCAAGGTTCAGTGAAAATTTTCGAAACTGTTTTTATAGTGGGGTGACAGTTGTAAAACTTTTTTAATATATGGGGACATCATTTTCAGGAGGAGTGGTAACCAAACGTGGCACGCAAACCTACGTGATGATAACGTGAATCGATGATTTCAAGAATCAATGGCAAGAGATTGTTTTTGACAAGTGTTACATTTCGCAATAAATTCCGGTGAAAATGATCCGGGGTCTAGAGATTACCTTTACAAAATAAGACCCCTTTTAGATGGCTTTTGGGAGGCAATGGAAACTGCTGTATTCCTGGAATGGG